>OZ010794.1:249643192-252043192 GCA_963932465.1 Maratus speciosus
TTAAAGAAAAAATACTTATCTAACATGAAAAGAAGACACGTGTTTTAAATCGGAAATTTCTGTTAAATTGTAAAATTAAAATCGTTAGAAGCATTATCCTTCAACATACTTAGCAACATGTCTATTTTCTAATCATATTTATCCTGCAACCTGGGCGTGATTAGTGCCGGGTCAAACTTTCTCCACTAAATACGAATAGATATTTTTGACTTCTTATGACAGAAATTCTTCACGAATAAAGTGTATAGCAAAATTTTCTAATATAATTTACTGCTGGAAATTTACCTCAACACGACGGTAATTGGGCCCTGCATGCAACATTATGGATATACATGTCATGAAATACGTATTATAATAATATGATTTCATATAAACAAGTTATTATAAAACAGTTCGGAATTTCTTGTATGAATTCGGAATTTTTGATTAAAAAAGGAGGCCGAATTGATAATCCTCACTTAGACAGTTGACTCATTAACGCCGGTTGGCAAGAAAACTTGCCAATTAACCCCTTGAGAGGCAAGCGATTGCGTCCTGTAATGTTGAACTCACACCGGAATCTTTGAAAAATTCTATTTCAAAATAACTAAAAGCAATTTTACGGCTTATTTTCCACCAAAGTTAGAAAAGTAAAATTTAATAAAATTTTTCTGGTGTAAAACTTCATCAATCGTAGGTGGTACGTAATATATAATCTTAAATCGCCGCCCCTCTAGGCGGTGTTGCCACATGGGCTACATTTTACATTCAGATTCTTAATTGGCACCACTTTTTTGAAATTTTAAAATGTGCCTCATTTAATGGCATGTTAATTAAGGAAAAACAAAGGGAATTATACTGTTTCAAACAAGTGGAGGAAATCAAGAAATCTGAATTTAAAAAAAGTAGCCTACTGACAACACTGCCTCAAGAGGTTAAGTATTATGAAATTTTAATCCCTTCACGCTCGAATTAAATTGCGATTAAAAAATTCAAATTGCTTATTGGCACCATTTTTATGGAAAAGAAATATTCACCTTACTTAATGACAGATAAATCCATACTAAAATATAGCCAATTTCACTATTTTATAAAACTGGTGGGAGTTAAACAATCTGAGTAAAAGACGCAGCCCGAGAATATGACGGGAGCGAGAATTAAGGGGTTAAATGTGAAAACCTGTATTTTAGTAAGGGAATTTCATATTACCTAATCTCAAACTTTGAGAGGTTAAATGAGTTAAAATTGCAATTATGGAAAAAAAAATGGTGTCAACTGGCGTCGAGATATTAAAAGCAGTGTAAAGAAACTCGTCGTTCATCTGTTAATAGGTTTTACCTCTTTTAACCCCTTGAGGACGAGCGACACGTATACGTGCCGGAAATATACCTAATGATCCTCGTTTATCCTCACCAGTAAAATTTTCCTTATTTAATCCGAGCATTTTCCCGATTTGAATAGGCACAAACTTCTGTGTTTTAAAACCGGTAGCAAAGTAATAAACATTTCGTAAAAGGCTCCCGTCGCGAAGGGGTTAAAATATAGCGGCTTCTTAGAACATCCGATGACTAATAATTGAATTCTTTTACTACCATTCAAATTATAGGAAACAAAAACAGTAATTCTCTCCTTCCTTTTTTTTTAAAATTTGTGTATATGCATTTCATTTCAAGTTAAATATCTTGCTTTATTTAAACAGTTCAATAGATATCTTGCGCGCATTTCTGAAAGCCTTACTTTGAAATAAATCACTTTAAATTAAATATTACTAAAACTTGAAATATCCTACGTTCTAGTTAATTATAGGGGTATTCAGTGATGGAAAATTGGCGCAGAGGAGGAGCCTATTGAAACCACTAATAATTCATAGTATGCTTCACCTTAATAAAAACTCAGAAATTCTGTCATTAAATATGCCGAAAAATACTACTCAAATTTAGTGGTGTCAATAGGCTCCTCCTCTGCGCCAATTTTCCACCACTGGGGTATTTTTTCGAGTAAATAATAAATACTATATAAAACATTTAATTTAAAATATTAAGAAATTCCGCAGATATATCACCTAATTAATACTGACCAGTGCATACTTGCCAACTTTCCATTAAACTTCCGTAAAATGTGAGTTAAATTGACCCAGGTTAAACACGTTTCAAACCAGAAATTTACTAAAGAAAGTAATTCAAATAGATTTCATAGAGCAACATGATTTTAAATCCATAATGATACATCAAATAAATTTTCTGGTTAGTAATTTGTATTACTTAGATCAATTTAACTCGCATTTTACGAATGTTTAGTTGAATGTTGGCAAGTATGCTAGTGATTTTCTACGAAAAAACAAAACAAAAGCCCCACCTCTTCTTTAAACATAGCTAAGATAAATTTTCCATGCGTGAATTCAAATGTTACAATATATGGATTTAATATAAAATTTGCTACAAGTCAAATGATATAAGTGAAAATTTTATGTCCCAGGGGTCTTGAAGACATATTTTTAAAATTAGAAAAAGAAAAAAGTGATTTAAACTATCAATATTAATCAGTTATAAACAGAGCTGCCAAGTCTCCGGCTTTTTGGATACCAGTATTTTAATACATAAAATTTAGTTTTATTCAATTGCGACATTTGGGTGATTTAAGAGAACCAGATTTTCTCTAAAATAATAGTGGTGAGCAAAAAACCGGAGACTTGGCAACTCTGGTTATAAATATAAAGTCTAATTATTTGCTTATTGAAACTGAAATTTGATGAATGTATGGTATTTTTTAATGCAAATATCATTCCCTCACTATGTCCCCATTCACATATGTAGGAAAGAAAATGCTTTCTCTGACATTGCAGCACGTGTATTTATAATTATTTTTTTCTCAATTCATTAAACACACTTTAATACATATTTAGCCATTTAATTATATTTATATTTTATATAATGAGTAAATTAGGGCACTTTTTATTGATGTCCCCAGCATTTGTTGTCATTTCCTCACATAACTATAAATTTGCCATTATTTACTTAGTAGAAAGCAGCGCATGCTTTATATATGTCTAGGACAGTTTGTACAAGAGTAAAGTGAAGTATCCATCTGGTTGTTTGCTCAAAAACGTTCTTGAATAGTTAGTATATGGCTTTGAAGTACTAGATCAATGTAAGTATTTTTATTACGCGTCAATCCCTCATCCATTATAAATTTAATAAAAACTAATAAAATGTGTTTTTATGTTGTTATATTATTAGAAATGTGTTTCAAAAGATATTTAGTAACTGAAAATATGCCTAAGACTAATCACTTTTGTATAACATGGTTTTCAGAAGTATTTCGTCATTTCCTCATAATTTTAATATGAGGAAATGAGCTGATTCCATTTATATATGTACTAAACAGTAAAATAAGAAAATCTAATGCAATAAAATACACATTAAAAAATCATAAGCCTTTTAATTACCGTAAGTAAACATAATATAATTTTAATTATTATTATTTTACAGGGAGAAGCTAAAAAAATTTTTAAAAAAGATTGTACTAATTGAAATAAACATTAATTATTTTAAATGTTAATGCTTTATCTTTATTTTTTCAATTGACATAGAGTAAAAAAAAAAATAGTATTATTTAATGACAGTATGACTTCTAATTATAATTTCTTTTATTTTTTAACCCTTTCAAGGGCTTTGGTATGTTTATGAAACCACTTAATATTAACCCCCAAGCCCCACAATGGCACCAGACTTTTTATAAAATTTTATCTATTTAACTTGTATGTGAAATATAGCATTTTTCTTATTTATAAATAAATTTGTTCATAAGTACTGGTGCCAAGCATTTATTTGAACATTTTAGCAATGGAAGTGCTTTGAAAGTAAAATATCAGAAGAACTATAAGATACTGTTTGGTTCTTATTATTTTTTGATAAATATAGCAATAACCTTGTAGGCTAAATTTTGAGATTTTTGAGGCAAGTTTATTGGGCCGCATTTTTTTTTTTTTTTTAAAATAAAACAGCAACTTTTTATAGAATGACCCAGATGAAACAAAGGATTCAGAACACGTCTTTGTTCGTTGCCATCGAAATACTCAAGGCCGGAGGACACGAGTTATGACGTCGTCACTAATGGGCCGACTTCTCACTAGTGGTGGAATTCACACCTGAAAATTTTGAATAACAACTTTCTTTTCTTTCATTTGTGGAATATATATAATCTTATAAAACAATACTAACTATTTAAACTTACTGGCGAGAATTCGGAATGCCTAAATGAAATTTTATCCCCATGCCGAGTGCCATAGTGTTGCTTCATCTGGCCGATTATTTCATTGGGGGATTCCGAATTTTTACAAGTAATTTTTAATAGTTAGTATTGTTTTATAAGATGCTAGATATTCCATAACTAAAGTAAACAAAATTTCTATTCAAAATTTTCCGGTGTAAATTCCAACAGTAGTGAGAACTCGGTCGATTAGTGATGACGTCACAACTCCTGTCCTCAGGCCTTGAGTATTTCGATGGCATCGGTTTGTTTACGGAGTTTGCTTATAAAAGGGTGATCACAGCATTGGGTAAAGAAATGTGGTCGTAGAAACAAACCTCTCTCTTCGTTATCGTGAATATGAAGATAGAGTTCGGAATTAGGCTCTAACAAAATCTCAGATGAATATTTCGGTTCTAAGAATGATACGTTTGCGTGTATATGACCTTTTAAAGATTACCTATAAACGTGAAAATAAAATAAAACCACAAGGTTACTGAACGGTGTATAAAATGTTGAAAAGTCTAAACACTAAACAAACATTAAAATAAATTAAGATATTCAATGTTTTGATGATCATCTGTGATCTTCATCAGGAAAACGCTGCCATAATGCTTTTTAAAAAAGGAGAAAAACTTGTTTTGCTCTGTTGTTGTTGGGTTTGCTCTTTTTTTAGGGTTCCGTACTTAAAAAGTAAAAACGGAACCATTAGACAAACACTCCTGTGTCTGTCTGTCCGTCTGTCACAGCCATTTTACTCGTAAGAAGTAATAAAGACTATTAACCCACATATTTACAGATTATTGAATATTTACAAATATTTTTAGAAAAAAATTAGAGGGGCTAACTAAGATACTTGAAAAATCAATCTTCTCTTTATATATCGTGTGGGGTATCGTGTGAAAGCTTTCGTAACGGTGAACTCAAAAACACATTTCATTTAATTTGAGGTATTATATTTTCAGAGATATCGTCGAAAAGTTTTTGCAAAAATATGCCCCCCCATCTATTTTCGTATCTACTATGAAACTAAAATTATGAAAAATTAGAGGTGGTAGAGGTTAATTTAAACCTTGCAGGAAAATTATAGCGATTACCATAGGTCACATAGTTTTTGAGAAAAGCGCATGTTTCCGTTACACACAAATTTCGATTTGTGGGCTTTCAGAAAAGTTGTTGACGAGCGTAGGAGGTACCTATTGTAGCAGAAGTATAAAAACATTGTTTATAATGATTTTTGGAAAAAAAAATCGTCCGTAACTAGCCAAAGTATTAACCCTTAAAGACACGGACGGATTGGACACACATAATGACAGGGGCGACGTACTGTAAGTGCCATTGGCTTTTAAAGCCTAGATAACAACTTTTGATGGTACATTTGTATAATATAATGTCTAGTAGTTATAAAAGCAATAAACGTCAAATTGTTAAGAACAGACTAATTTAATTAGAATTTATCACATAAATACTATGGGATTCGCGACCAGTTTGCATTGAGTAGCTCTCTCAGTTCGCCTCCCGCGTCTTTAAAAGTTAATTAAAAACCTATCTGGAAAACAGTTGAACGGACCAAGGTGGTATCGCTACTTTGCGACCTCCTTTCAAAGCGCGCTTAGCAAAATGCCAAGTTTAAACTCTGAACAGGGATTTTGTTTTCGCTACACTGTAAAAAGAAAAATTAATACGACGCTGAATTTAGTTTTTTTTTGAAATGCCAAATGAAGTTTAAATATGAACTACTTTTGTTGTCATGGCCGAATTAAATTAATCATACACAGATTAGGATGAAATTTAAATAAGAGTTATACCGAATAGAAATATTTCGTATTATTTAGGCTTCATATTTCTTTCAATTTTTACGGTATACCCATTCATACTTTTCTAGTATATGAACAGCAATACCAAACCCTACGTTATATAGCTTTTTACGAAGTCTTATTTTTATTTTAGTAACGATTTTTTCAGAGATGTGATTTCCGCGTTTTTGCACACCAGTATATTCTTAGAGAAAATGTTGTTCTCTTAAATCGCAAAAAAATGTTCCGATTAAATTAAATATCATTTTCTCTAACAAAATACTGGTGTACAAAAACGCGGAAACCACATCTCTGTTTTTTTAATAATACAGTTGATAGTTCATATATTTATTGTACGGAATCCTGTGAACGCGAAAAATTCTCGCACATGACTGTTTATTTTAGAAACATTATGACAACGTTTTCCTGGTGAGGTTCACAGGTGGTGATCGAAACGTTGAATACCTTAAATTTATTTTACTGTTTGATTAGTTTTTAGACTTTACAACATTTTATAAACCGTTCAGTAAATTTGTGATTTATTATTTTCGGGTTTATATGAACTTTTCATGGAGTAAATGTCCAGCTCTTTTACTTTTAATTATTGATGACTGAGACTACATATATTTTTAGTCATAACTGGCGTAATTTTAATAAATTTTCATGAAGTTTCATTTAAAATATACAGAGAATATTTCTCGTTCATGCACATATTTCTTTAAAAGTTAATTTTTTTAAAGATTTAAAATCAATATATCTCATAATAGGCTGTCGAATGTATTTGAGGTAATTATGTATGTAAAATGTATAGTGCAAAATATGCTTGATATGTAAACTGCGTTTACATGTCGAGTAAACATTTTCTACTAGGAAATTTACTTGCCAGATTAGATTTGATTCAATGTAGTATTTGTTTTACGCAATTGTTTAACCCTTTCCGGCACGGAGTATTTTTCCTTATAAACTGATGAAATGAAATAATGGGCTCACCCCAGAATTTATAAAAGAATGTATTAGAAAATATGATCTTCCTTATTTTCACGTACATTATAAAATTAAATTTTTAATTAAATGTTCTTGGTGCAGATTGTCAGTTTGAGAATTAAAATTAGGTGGTTTTTTTTAACCCTTTCAGTGTCCGGGTGTGCCCGGCTCGGGATTACTAATATTAGTTCCAAACTCACAAACGGCACCAATAATATTTTAATAAAATTTTGCGTTAACAATGAAGGTACGAAGTAACAAGTTTTTAATTTCTGAAAAAGTCATATTTTAATTCCGGTGTCAGTTGATGATTTCATCAATTAACAACAAAATTTGTCTGTGCGGGAAAGGGTTAAGGACACCGTCCTCGATAGGGTTAAGTAAAATTTATGATTTATTTTTCTTATTGGTTTAACCCTAGATCTACCGGGAATTTTATTCAAGTTTTAATAAAACGTTCTACACCAGAATTTTTATTTAAAACTATTTAACTTATTTATTTACCTTATTTTTGTCTGGTTTATATACTTAGTTTATTTTAAAGAAATTTCTGGTTTGAATGAATATTTTGTATGTACCTGTCGGGTCCAATGGACCCGTCTGGTAGACGGAGGGTTAAAATTTGGATTGCTATGAGTTAAGGTTTGGGCAATGGCAAGTTTTCCTGCAAGGCAAAATAACTAGTGATAATTTGACAATGAACGAAAGTAAAACCTCATACATTAATAATAGATTTCAAAGTAAAGAGTTGTATGGCTAAGATCAAACAATCACAAGAAATAAATTGTCAGAACTAATACGTTCAAGCAATCGTTTAATAAATAAAAAGAATAAACTCTGATAAAATTCTGATGTAGGTAAAGTAAATGGTTTTATCTGCATGAGAGCTTTGAACGCATAAAAATAACCTATTTACGTCCTTGTACCACAGGGGTGTCAAACTGTGGCCCGCCGGGTACCACTAAAATTTTAAAGAAATCGTCGACAAGTTGAATTACAGCAATTCGACGATTAGATAAGGCAAAGATAGCTGTAAAATTTTAGTGGTATCCGGCGGGCCACAGTTTGACACCCCTATTGTACCATATATGAGTCCATCTCAGGAATTTCTTTTTTTTTTCAGAAATTTCGAATCCATAAGGAAATTTAGAAAGAAGAATTTTTAATTAATGTAATCATGAAACACCTGTCATTAAATAAAGCAAAAATTACTCGAAATTACTGTGTAAATTCAGAATTTCCGAATAAAAAAGAAAGCCAAACTAACAATCCTGAATTCTCTGACTACGATTAAAAAAAAAAAAAAAAAAAAAAAAAAAAAAAGAAAGAAAGATTCATGACATTTCCAAATGTAACTAATACAAAATGTAAATATGTTACATTAGTTGAATATTTTTCTTAAATGCCGAGTAGTATTATTTTAAGCCATACATCGCGTTTTTCATTTGCAGTAAATTATTTATATGTAGCCATACAATTTTTTTCGAATGTAAATTTCGCTACTATCTTAATGAGATTAAAACAATTCTTTGAAAACAATTCGAAATATTTTCAACTTTATTTCCTGAAGAATTCTTAAAAGCACGCTTTGAATGCAATTGAACACCAAATATTATTTCTGAATTTAAATTGATCAAGTCAACCATCACTGTATTAAAAATCTTCAATATTTATGAGGCTTTCTTCATCACAGCATTTTTTTTTATAAATTGAAAATAATAATTATTTATGTCAGGTCGAGTTAATCGATGTGATAAAAAAATAATTGAATTAAAGAAGTAATTTCGACATTGTATCTAATGTTAATTGTATCTATATAAAGTTTTCGGGAATAGATGATAAATTCGAACTATCCTCTAGTTCGAATTATTGCGCGTTGACTGTAGATATTCCGCAAAATAGACATTTATAAAGTTTATAAAATGCTTTTAAAAATGCAATGAGCATTTTACTCTTTATGCATGTTTAGGTATATTTCCAATCAGAAGCATAACAATATCTGCCAAGTGTCCCGTATTTTGAGTAGCACTGTCTTTTTAATCGAAAGTTTTCTCTTTAAGAGAGCTGGTCACTCAGCTTCGGAATTCTCCTCCGTAATGTTAAGTCTATTGGCTTTTGATGCATTCGTATATTTAAAATATCTTCTCGGGAAATTCATATTTTTAACATTCTTTTTTCTGTGTACTCTTCTTAAAGAATGTCTCTTTTTTTCTTAGTTTTCAAAATATTTCTATATTTTATGTGTTAAAAACGGGCGAACAGTGAGTAAGATTTTAACACTTTATATAAGATTAAATATATGCTTTAGAAATATTTTGAGAACTAAGAAAAACTAGTCGGATGTACCAATCCCCAAACTTTCTTCTATCTCATACATGTTAATACTTCAAAATCCGCTATCACACTGCCAAAATTAAATGGCAATCTATGCATCTCATGAGGATTCTAACGATATAAAATTCCGTGCGTTAGTTCTTGAGATATGACTATTGCTGAAATCGTCTAAATTCAGTAAAATGCTGCCTAGCAGCGCCACCTATTGGGTGATTTATGCCAAATCCTAATCAGCAACAATTTATGTCAACCTCTGACTGAATCTGAAGTTTGGAGAAAATCCGTACATTAGTTTTTTAGATAGAGCAATAACGAAAATCGTGAAAATTCCTGCATAGCAGCGCCACCTATTGGGTGATTAACACCAAAACCTAATTAACAACAACTTGTGTCAACATACAACTAAATCTGAAGTTAGATGAAAATTCGTCCATTAGTTCTATTGATATAGAGCTATTGAGGCAATCGTGAAAAAGGCAGGAGAGAAGCGCCACCTGTTGGGCGATTTACACCAACACATAATCAGTAGCAAGTCATATCAAGGACTAACTGAATCTGAAGTTTGATTAAAATCCGTGCATTAGTTCTTAAGATAGAGCTATTGGGGAAATCGTGTAAATCCTGCAAAATTCATCATAACAGCGCCACCTGTTGGACGATTTACACCAAAACGTAATCATCATCAATTTATATCAAGCACTAACTAAATCTGAAGTTTGATCGAAATCCGTGCATTAGTTCTTGAGATAAAGCTATTGCGAAAATCGTGAAAAATGCAGCATAGCAGTGCCACCTGTTGAGCGATTTACCCCAAAAACTAATCAGCATCAATTTGTATTAGGGACTAACTGAATATCAATTTTTATTAAATTCCGTGCATTAGTTCTTGAGATAGAGCGCCCACAAAATTTGTGTCACATACACACAGACAGACAGACAGACTCACAGAGTCACAGACAGACATTTTGTAAAAACATGTTTTTTGGAATGTCTGACCCCTAAAACGTGTAAATCCGTCGAAAACCGGAATTCGAAAATTTTCATGAATCCAATACTTTCTTCTTGTAAAGATAGAAGAAAGTAAAAAAGAGTCATCTTTTAGGAAGTGTACACAGAAAATAGAAGTTAAAGATATTAATTTCCCGAGGAGATATTTTAAATATATGAATTCATCAAATGACCATGGGCTTAACAATATGGAGAAGAATTCCGAAGCTGAGCGACATGCCCCCTCCCCATTAATTGGCGAAACTGTAAGATAGGGGTCTTCAACTGTTTTACGTTTGCTACCACAAATATTAAAATATAATATTTGATTTAATTAATGTTCAAACTTTCTCTAATTAATCAAGTCAATTTTTAATTAAAAAATATTGGTATATAGAGAGTTATTTTACATTTATTTTTAACGGTGCGAACCCCCCCCCCCACCCCATTATCAGGTAATGGGTTAAATAAAGCTGCGTGATTTACGTCGTATAACACACGGCATAAATAAATCTTTTTCTGACCGGAATTTTGTTTAAAGATATGTTTATTTATTTATTTACTTGGTATTTAATTGATTAGGTTTATAAAAAAAAGTTTTTGAAACAGACATGTTCATAGCTGCCAACCTTCCACTAATCTTCCGTAATGTCTGGATTAATTTAACCCAGGTTAACCACATTTCGAACCATAAAATTTATTTCACGAATGCTTATTTATTTAATTCCAGGTTTCTACGTGGAACATATTTAATTGCATTTCTTTAAAAAAATTCTAGAACGAAACTTATTAAACCAGGGTCAAATTAACACAAGTATTACGGAAGATTAGTTTGAGGTTGGTACCTATGCATGTTTTATACACCTGAAATTTCAGTATTTCTTTTCAGAAACTATGGTAAAGAGAATGCGGAAGACTTAACAGGTATGTTTAACCCATTGAAGGGAACCGGTATATGTTATATACCACTTAATTTTAATGACCAAATGTCACATTCACATCAGTATTTATGAATTAAATTTTGATTCACATAATGTACGGGAAAAAAAAGATTTTACTTAGTTTCTTATAAAATTGTTTATAAATACCGGTATCAACCAATCATTTTACCATTTTAGCAACAAAAGTGCTTTGCCCCTGAAAGGGTTAAAAAGGAATTCTTTTTAATGCGGAAAAACGGTTTTACCTATGAGGCTGTAAGGAGAGAAAACGCTTTGTTCAATAAGAGTTTTCTTCTTAATGGTATGGATAGGTATACATTTAGAATCCAAAAATTGCTTTAAATGGCTTTTTGCCATGGAATGATTCATGAGTAAATTGACACTTTATATACATTTATTATACGTGCAAAATAATATTGGATTAAAAAAAATTGTTCTTTTAAATTTTCCACATATGCATTAACCCTTTCAGGGGCAAGGTACTTTTATTCGTTAAATGTTGAAATAATTAAATGACACCAGCATTTACAAGAGAATTTATTTGTAAACAAGTAAAAGTGTGTTTTTGCGTATTTAATAAAGGTGAAATTTACATTATAAAATTCCGGTGCCAATGTGGCAATTAGGGATTAAAATTATGTGATGCCGTGACGGCATCACCGCCTTTCAAGGGGTTCATACGCACATTCATGTTTTCAGATATCATACAGAAAATTAAAATATTTATTTTTGATGTATCTAATTACAGACATTTTATGATAACAATCAGAAACAACAATCAATCGTCAATTCAGAAGAAAACAATGTGGCCGAATTGATAACCCTTCAGTCCACGCCTAATATATAAAATTATATTGTTCGTTACTGAAAACTCTAACTCTGAATATACTAAAGCATTGTAATTTAAATCATCAATTGAAATTACATAAATAAACACATTTCCATGATCTTGCTTAATACAGCCAAGCAGTCTAAAAAGTTTAAACAGAAAGGCAGTAATGAAATATTCTAAACGATATTAAACCTCTAGCTTCGCAACCCGAGATTTCCTCTGGCAACGTAAATGTAGCAAAATTTGCGCAACCCGAGATTTCCTCAGGGATGCATTTTTTCGTTTTAATTAACTCTCCTTCATTATTCCCCCTAGTTAAATTTTATTGTAAATTTTGGCTGGCAGTTTTCCGATTACATTATTAAAAAATTTCTGTTTTGAAAAACCGGTTATAAAAGATTAAAATTACTGTAAAAATCGCTCTTTCTGACAAACTCGTTTTATGCTCTAATTCTATATTGAAAAAAAAATCTTTTACAAAAATTTTTCACATATTTTAACTGTAAAATATATGTAAATTTGTAATATGTAATAAAAAATGCGCAATTTTTGAACCCATTTTGATAAAACAATTACGAAACGGGAGGGTTAAACCACCTAAATATCTGATAAAAAAGAACTTTTTTTCACTATCGGGAGGGGGTAATCAGCACCTCTTTTAGAATTCTTTTTTTGTATATTTTTAAACATTTTTAAAAATGAAACTGATAGCATTTACGTAAAGGATTACATTTATTGTTTTATAACATATCACAATAAGTAGACGTACAAAAGGGTAGAAGTAGTGTTTTTTAAAAACATCATTTTGAATTTAAATTAATTAGATACGTAATTAAAAGTATACGTAGTGCGTCTCAAAGGCAACGAATTGCCATCAATACATGAACATGGAATAAACGGAAAACTTCATTTAAAATTCAGTTGAAGCGCATTTAATAACGACGCTATTTATGCACTCACAAACAAGCTTACAGAACGTTAACATTAACTTTGCTTTTATCAGCAACGACTTTTCTTGTCTGAGCGTAAAATTAATGGACATTCAATGGCAGCATAAAATAAACACAAATAACATGCTTCAAAAGGCTTCAAAATAATTCTAGAACTGCAAAGATGTTGAAAATGTTTCAAAGGATCTTTTTAATCTTATTAAGGTGTTAAAAAGATATTTAGATTCACATAAAAGATATTTATATATATATATATATATATATATATATATATATATATATAAATGAGAGTAAAAGATAAATGCGATTTTTGAAAGTGAGATAAAGTAATATTTTTAGAAATGTTTACCAAAGACTTCAACTAATATTTATTAGAGACTTAGAATTTAACCGCTTAACCCCTTGGGGACGAACGGCACGTATACGTGCCGCATGAGGCGCTCAGAATCGTTGTTTTTCCTCACCAGTAAACTTTTACTGTAAAATTTGCCTTATTTAATCAGCGCATTTTCTCGATTCAAGAAGACACAAATTTCTGTTTATAAAAAACGGTGACAAAAGATTAAAAATTTCGTAAAAGCCTCCCGTCCCGAAGGGGTTAATGCTGGCATTAAATTACGGTCTAAAAATTCAAATTCCTTATTGGTACCACTTCTTTGAAAAAGAACCTTATTTAATAACAGGTAAAATGGACTATAATAAAGGCAATTACACTATTTTATAAAACTGGCGGGAATCAAACAATCCGAATAAAAAATACAGCCCGTTAATTTCACAGGAGCGAGAATTAAGGGGTTAAAGTAGCAGCTGTTAAGAATACTGGGGTCTTTCGTTTTTTTTTTTTTTTTCATTAATTTTATTTAAAAACTGTGCAATCAGTACATTAAAGGAGAGGCAGTCATCGAATGACCGCCTATTACAAAAACATTTTTCAGTTCACAGCATAAATTTTCTGGTTAGAATGATTAAAATAAAATAAGACATTTCAATATATGATTAGGAAAACGTTATTGTGATTAGAAATTTTAAGAAATTTAAAAATATGATAGGAAACCCATCGTTAATTTCCTAATTTGATGCTCTTTTTTACGAAATATTTTACGTATACTTTACGAATGCAATTTAATATATTTTAAGAAAAATAGTTGTAATTATTGCTTTATAACATATGAAAATCGAAAGCCGTGTAAAAGAAACAAGTCATATTTTTAAAAGCTTTAACCCTTTAATGCCCAGGGTAGTATGCGTTCCAGAAATTGCGTAATTCAGAGAACCAGAATACATACCAGAAAATCTAAATAGTAAATTTCGGTTAATTTAATAACGAAATGTCTGTTATTTAACGAAGTGAAAATTTCTCTTTTAAATTACTGATGAGAATACGGAATATGTGAATAAAAAAATCCAATAAATCGAGAACACTAGTATGATAAATGATACCATGGGCATTTAAGGGTTAACCGTTTGCGGTCGATATCTCCACATTGGTGGAATTTAATATTAATCCACAAAAGTCATATTGGCACAAATTAATTTTATCTTAATTTCCGGGCCCATTGGAACATTTGAGGATTCAAATAATAATAATAATAATAATAAAACTTTGCATGTGCCTGGGTGGATTACTTCGACCGTTAAGGGTTAACCGCGTAACTGTTTTGCCCAGACAGAGATCGGGGCAAGAAAAGTTAGCTTGTTTCCTTACTAAAAGCTTTTCCACACCGCTAATTTTTACCTGAAATCTTCGGTTCGTTAAATGAAAGAATTTTTTCGATTATTTCAGGCAAATATTTTTGTAATTAAAAAGTGGTTTTGGCTGACTGTTTTTAGTTTATGCTGTCAAAAAAATGTGACAGTTAAGTGGTTAATTTGAATGTAGAGTACCATGTATACTAGAGTATAATTGGACTCCAAAATTAAAGATTTAAAACTGGTCTAATACCATTATTCAATGGCAATTATGCTAGCTTTTTTTAATCTAAAAAAAGTGTTGCAAATTCTTCGATTAACACTTTCAAGGTATGTGGTATGTTTAAGAAACCACTTAATTTTATTACTCAAATGTGCTGAAAGCACCAGGAATTTAATACAAAATTTTCTGTTTACGATTTATGTGAAATTTAGTTTTTCTTATTTCCTAATAAAGTCGATCATTTATTTCAACATTTTTGCAATTGGTAAACTCGAGTCTGGGTATTTACATTTCAATATTTTAGCAATGGAAGTGCTATGACACTGAAAGTGTTAACCCTTTCAGGGATAAAGCACGTTCATTGATAAAATGTAGAAATGAATGATCAATACCGGAATTCAAGAGAAAATTTATTTATAAATAAGAAAAGTCTATATTTAAGAAACATGAAAAACGGAAAGTTTAGATATCAAAATACTGGTGTCATTGTGTAACTGCTAATTAAGATTAAGTGGTTTCATAGATATACCACCGCCCTTGAAAAGGTTAAACAAGACTCCTGTGAAGACCCATTCAGACTGGAAATTTGTCCTGTGCTTGAAATTCTGTCACAAGACGATTTGGCGCGATCAAGGAGCAATTTGCTGGCTATCGCTTGCCTCCCATTCAGCTCAAGTAATAGGACTTTTTGAACTCAGAAGAATTGAGGGTTTAGACTCATTTTCTATTTAGTAGTTCCAAATTCATGCAGCAACTTCGGAAAACAGAATTTTTGTATTAAGTAATCACGAATTGTCTATGAGAAAGTAAATTAAAAACTATAATTCAAAATTTCTGACAAAATACGGAAGTCCTAATTGGTAATATTGAGTCGGGGTATTAAACGGGTAATAAAAACAATAAAAACTGCAAATATGTTTTTGGAAAGTGCTGCTAGTATGTAAAAATGCTTCTTATCTTAGTCCTAAACAACCATTGGATATAATCAAATTTCGCAGATTCTGCTTCATACTGCCTCTGCTCACCGTCCCCTGAATACTAGGCCTAAGCGCTGACAGGAAAATGGTTGCTTTTATATGCGGCATTTATACGGAACCCTGAATTTTGATACCAGTATTTTCTAAATGTTTTCTTTAACTCGTTGTATCTGAGAAAAATTAGGCGGATAAAACTTTTAGAAATTTTCAGTATCCAATTTCAAGGGATGTTATGAACGGTGAAAAAACTCTTCTCACAAAATCCACCATTATTGTGTTAGCTCTCAGATCTAGTATTCATGGTGTGGCGCTCTGCTGCTATCAATAATGGACGGTTTTGCTGAATAAAAGGACAATAACTTCCTTTTTAGATGCGTTCGTAGTTATATAAATACGTAGTACCTATAGTCGTCGTTCGGTCCGTCCGTCTGTCTGTCTGCCCATCCGCATATAACACAGCAAAAACTACCCCGTCGAAAGGTCTGAAATTTTAAATGTAATTGTTGCAAAATTTTGTTGAGTCATTTCAAATTTTATAAAAATCGGATGTATAGTTTAATTACAGGGACAGTCAAAAATTTTCCGTTACATTACGGCCAAAGGGGAAAAATATTTCAAGTGCATTTTAATAATGTCATAGCCTTTAGAACCGAATGAAAATGATATGCACTTATGAATTGCACAAAGAGATACATGCAGTACAATATGCGGTGCAAAAATTACTTATAAAACTAGCTATAGTACGAAAGCATCTCATTTGACACGTTTGATGTGACTTGTTTTGTCCTTTTAAGATATCACAACGAAAACGATAAATAGTCGACTGTTGTAACCTATTGCCAAACAGTTGTCATACTTTTCATTGCCTCCCTCCAGCTGTCACTATCGTTACTGTCTATGCAAATCCTATTTTATCCCCTTAACCCCTTCGCGACGGGTGCCTTTTACGAAATGATTATTACTTTACTACCGGTTTTAAAAAACAGAAGTTTGTGCCTATTCAAATCGGGAAAATGCTCGGATTAAATAAGGCAAATTTTACAGTAAAATTTTACTGGTGTGGATAATCGAGGATCCTTAGGCCTATTTCCGGCACGTATACGTGTCGCTCGTCCCCAAGGGGTTAAGTGTCGCGCCTAATATGTGTAGGCTGATTCTTAAAAATTCAGATTGTTTGATCGCCACCGCTTTTTTGAAGTACAAATGTTCACCTTATTTAAAGGCAGAAAAATTCATGCTAGAACAATTAATACACTGTTTAAAAAAACAGGCGAAAATCAAATAAGCTGAACCCGTGAAAGTCAATGAGACTAGAAAATAAGGAGTTAATGTAATCATGTAATCAATTTAACAAAAGCAATAGATATGTAAAATTTTCCTTAAGAAAATCTAATCATTTGCACATTTTTTAAGTGTCATTTTCAAAGCTGAAATACGGCAAAAATTACTTCTTTGCAGACAGAGTTGCAAACAAATACCTTTCAAGTCCAACGGAATACAGAAGATTAATTCTTATTTATAGTTAAACAAGATGTAAATAATATGTGCAAAAAAAAAAAAAAAAAAAAAAAAAAAAAAAAAAAAAAAAAAAACGAAATAATTTACAATTACTCAATGTTTGAAACTAACAAAAGTAAATTCTGATTTATGAGAAAGTTGAAGTTATGAGAAAATTCTCAAATTAGACTTTAGTAGATATCTCTTTTTGTATTTAACCCCTTCGGGACGGGAGCCTTTTACGAAATTTTTAATCTTTTGTCACCGTTTTTTAAAAACAGAAATTTGTGTCTTCTTGAATAGAGAAAGTGCTCTGATTAAATAAGGCAAATTTTAGAGTAAAATTTTACTGGTGTGAAAAAACAAGGATTCTGAACGCTTCATGCGGCACGAATACGTGTCGCTCGTCCCCAAGGGGTTAAAGAATAATCGAATGTAAGGAACATGCATACGTATTAACCCCTTAACTTACGATTTACATTTAACAGCTCCACGGTTTGGCAAATCCATAGCTACCACTGAAATTTAATAGAGATTTTCGTGTTGTGTAATCATGGAATTGCCACAATTACTATATTTACTGTGAAATTTTAGTGGTAAGAAGAATTTACATTTGGCTCGATCGTCGTACGCGGGCTATGCCCGTCATTGTAGGCTAAGGGGTTAATGGAAATTAACAGCATGAAGTATTTAATTTTTCTGTGGCATATTAGACAATTGTGTTAAAGGAAATATAAATAAGGAAATTTGAAAAAAAAATGCTTTAAATGTTACATGAAATATTTTACGCGGAGTGTAACTGTATATGCATTCAAAAATCTCCACTAATTTCTGTAATATTCTTCGAAATTACAAAATATAAGAAAATTCAGAATATTTAATAATTATTTGAATTTAAACACGATACACGTGTATTTGCTTTTATAAAAATTTTAAATAAAAAACTAAAAATTAAAGACCTAAAAAATTAGATATTTTTTTCCTTGTTTCATCTAAGTCATAACTCATTAGTATCCCCTTTGTACATTTGGGAGCTTTTCAATTGCCATCATGTTATAAATTGCATTAAAGAGTCATCTAGTAAAATCATGCTTGAAAAAACCCCAAACTTAGAGCAAGATTCTACTTGAAATGTAAAACTATTTAGATTTTAAATTATTTGAAAACTGAAATCTTTCTTTCACATAAGTTTGTTTAATGTAAGCAGCTTTTCAACAACGCGTTACATACACATAGTTTCACTTAAATAAAGCTATTCATCTGCGCACTTTTTCTGTGCCACTTTCATAGTTTAAATACTAGTACGATATAATATATTGTAAATGGAGTTTCAAAGAAATACCTTTCAAGTTAAGTGGAATGTAAAGGAAAATATTTTATTTACTGGTCACTAAGCGTGTAAATAATATAAGGTAGAAAATTTAAAGCCTTTTCTAGAGTATTTGAAACTAAGAATTCTCTTAGCTTCTAAATGTTTTAAAGTTTTAGGAAATTTTCAAAGTCTGACGTGAATTGTGAATTTTTCTGAATTTTTATTTGTGAATCTTTATAGCAACAGTATTTACGGGAATTAAATTCTTAAATATGTACGTTTTATATGGCATATTATATATTTATTAATGAATTTTGAAAAGCCAATTAGATATTTACAAGAATTTTATAAGTAAGTTAACCCATTCCGCACCACTTTTTCAAAAACATTTTTGTCGCCATATTTTAACGCCGAATTCAGTAAAACAAATAAAACTTTTAAAAAAAAAGTAAAAAGAAAAATAAATGTTTCTGGTTCTTCCTGTGGAATAGCAACCTCGTATCAGTTTTTAGTGAAATAACATATTGGACATATATAAAATTTAACCCTTCATTGCATAGTAATGTAAATTTCCGTCACCTTTTTATTTAATTTTAAATACATAAATTAAGTTCTTACAACCACTATATTTATATAGAAATATTACTCCTCGATAAATTACAAAAATATGCTACTAAATAACATTAAAAATCTATCTTAAAATTTCTGGTGTCTAATCCTTAATATAAAAATTAAAAAAAAAAAACACAATTCTAAAAGAATAATTCATGCAATTAAGGGTTAAAAAAAAGTTTTAAAATATTTTTTAAATATTTTACACTGGGTGCAAATTCAGCTTTAATTCGGATTAGAGATATCATTTGAAATTTCTTCAAGGTGTGAAAAGAATATTTGGCAATTTTTGAATGCATGAAAACTGAATTTACAGGAGAAGGGAAGATACATGTGTTATTCTCAATTTTATTTCTTAATATGTACTAAAATTTATTAACTTAGTGCATTATGAACATTTCCAGTTAGCATTTCACTGCATGATTTATTTCTGAATTTTTTATATTCCTAATTACAGTCAGATACCAAAACTTGTTAAGCATACTTTATATCTTGTTCAATAGTAGACTTTTGGGATTGCAAAAAAGGTAATACTTTTATTTAAATACGTCTACAGCACAAAACTGAAATAATTTATTGATGACTAAAGTTTAAGTGGTTCATATATGTTGCATCCCTGCGGAATGTAGCATTAATTTAGAAATTACTTTAATATATGGAGCAGTTATTCCAATAGTTTACAGATTAATCTAAAGCGTCTGTGAATTTTTTTACGGATTCGCGTTTCAAATACACTTTTACAGTCAGATGTCCATACCTTGCTATCTTCCCCACTTAAAAATTGGAACGGACTGCACGTAATAGCTTCAACAAAGAAGTTTTGCTGTGGTTCATATCGTTCCCTTTCATCACGAAACGGGAAACAAGCCGAAAATGTCACGTCAAATGTGAAAAATGAGGTACGTTCGTACTATGATTCGCGTTCATTCGATTTTTATAAAATTTTAATCGACTCGACAAAATTCTGCAACCATTATATATATTAAATTCCAAACCATTCGGTTGGGTTGTTTTCGCGTTGTTATGTGCGGACGGACAGACAGACGGACAGATCAGAGACGACTATAGCCGCTGCGTATTTCTATTGTAGAAAAATTATATAATGTGAGGAAAGAAAGAATTTATTAAGTTACATTTTAACAGCAAAATTACAGTACGAACATTTACTCACTCGTCTCGCCGGTAACTGCGAAAAGTAAACATTGTGAGAAAAATACATCGGCACATCGCCGTCTATGGGAGATAAGGAAAAGTACAATTGTATTTTAACACTCTCCCTAAATAGAACTATTCCTGAAATATGAATAGTTCACAGTCTTAAACGAGTCCAATATTTGCACATAGATCTTTTAAACGTAAATGTCCCATAGGCTTTGTCATCATATCTGCTATTTGATTTACAGTGTCCACCTACTCTATCAAGATCTTTTTTCTCTTCCACTAACTCTCTTATATGATGATATCTAATATCTATATGCTTGGTGCGTCTATGGTTAGTTGGATTACTAGCTAACCGAATTGCACTTTGGTTATCAACGAGTAGACGTCCTTGTATTCCAGGTTGAAATTCACTTATTAAATTGGTCAACCAGACCAACTCTTTGGATGCTGTTGATGCAGCCATGTACTCAGAATCTGTCGTAAAAAAGGCCACACATCCTTGTCTTTGGCTACTCCAAGTAATTGCATCATCACCTAAGGTGGAAATGTATCCTGTTGTGGATCTTCTTGTTTGGACATCCCCAGCATATTCAGCATTAGAAAACACATTGATATAACCGTCTGTTGAGCCACTGTAGTCGATTCCCATGTTTATTGTACCTTTCAGATACCTCAAAATATGTTTAATCAATTTCCATGATCCAACAGTAGGTGTTGACATCCACTGTGCAGCTTTTCCAACTGCGTATGCCAAATCTGGTCTTGAAACAACAACTAAATACATTAATCTTCCAATAGCTTGTGCAACTGGATGTACAGAATCTAATTCATTTTCACGATACAGAATATCTAAAGAACTTTTATCTACTGGCACTTTCGCAGGTTTACAGTCACCCATTTCAAACATTGACAGTGTTCTTTTAGCATAAACTGCCTGATGAATTCTTATGTTGTCTTTCATTAATTCAATTTGAAAACCAAGAAATTGTCTGACATTTTCACAAATCGTGATTTCAAATTCAGTTTGTAACTGGCTAAGAAGTGTTTGAATATCTTCCTTATCAGTGGCAGCAATCAGTCCGTCGTCAACATATACAGCAATAATGACTAAATTTTCACCAACATACCTCAGATATGCACAAGGGTCATAACTACTAGCTCTAAATCCAACCCTTGTTAAAAATTCAGTTAGTCTTTGATTCCAGCATCTAGGTGCCTGTTTTAGACCATATAGACTTCGAATCAATCTGCAAACACGTCCAGATCTATCATTATAACCTTCTGGTTGCTCCATGTATATCAGTTCATCAAGTGTTCCATTTAAAAATGCAGTCTTGCAATCAAATTATGCTATTTTTAATTTCTTAAAATAAATAAACCAAAATAGAAAACGTACGGTATCATACCTTATAACCGGACTAAAAGTCTCTTCATAGTTTACTCCATATTGTTGCTCAAATCCTCTAATCACCAAACGTGCTTTAAAGCGTTCAATTTCATCATTTTCATTTGTTTTGACACGAAAAACCCATTTGGCTGTCAATGGTTGCATCGTGTTATCACGTTTCACAAGTTCCCAAGTGCCGTTCTTTTGATGGGAATGCATCTCATCTTCCATAGCTTCAATCCATTTTTGTTTCTCAGGTACTTCCATAGCTTTCTGGTATGACTGAGGTTCAATTACCTTTTGACAAAGATGAGAATAGCGTATAGGTGGTTGTATCGTTGAACGATCTCTCAACTGGTATCTTACTTTTTCTTGTTCCAATTGGTTATCTTTTTCTTCCTTCTCTACCAATTCCACCTCTTGCTCTCCCTGACTCCAATCATGCGTAAATACGGATTAGGTTCCCTTTGAAAGACCCCTACGGAGGGCACTTCCCACCCGGGTTTATATCCCTTGTGTAGATAATTGGTCGTCAAAAATCAACCCAACCCAACCCTGACTCCAATCTAACAATGTATTTGGCACTGAAACTTCATGAAATTCAACATCTCTACTTATTTCTATTCGATTTTCACCTGTATACGCTCTATAATTTCCAGTGACTTCTTCATAGCCCACAAAAATTCCCCGTATACTTGTTTTACCAAACTTCTTGCCAACACATCGTTGCTTCGGAATTTGGACAATACATTGACTTTCAAAAATTCTCAAGTGCTTTAATGAATATTCCCTTCCATACCATGCTTCATAAGGTGTTTGACTTTTATCACGACTCTTACCAGTACGATTTAAGATATATGCAGAACAGTTCACTGCTTCAGCCCAGAAGCGTTTTGACAATCCCTTTGTCAACAGCATTGTTCTCGCCATTTCTATCAATATTCTATTCTCACGTTCCGCACGTCCGTTCTGTTGAGGTGTATACGCAGCTGATCTTCCAATTTCAATTCCATTTTTAATTAGGCAATCTATGAAATCTTGATCTGTATACTCTCCTCCATTATCTGACATAACTGTCTTGACTGTATTTCCAGTTTGAGTTTTAACATATGCTAAGAACTGTTGCAATTTATCTTTCACTTCACTTTTATGTTGCATAAATATACTTTACGGTACTGGGTGTAATCATCTTTGAATGTAACAAAATATTTAGAACCTTGAAAAGATGCTTCTTGCATTGGACCACAGACGTCACTGATAATTAGTTCACTAGCTTTACTGGCTTTTGGCATTTCTCGAAAATTTGTTCTCTGAAACTTTCCAATTGCACAACCATCACAATATTCAGTCTCATCAGTTTGAGATATTTCAATTCCTTTCGTTTTCAGCAATTCTTTTGTATGAGTTTTACTCTGATGACCAAATCTTTCATGCCATATTTGAAGAGAATTTTCTTTGTGATTTCTTACCATAAGGCTACTTTCTTCATTTTCCAAAACATCTATATCTAGAAAATACATATCTCCATATCGATATCCTTCAACAATAAGTTTATTATTTTTCTTAAATTTCCATTTATTTCCTTCAATGGTTTGTATGAAACCTTTCTCTGCTGCTGGTTTTACAGAAAATAAATTTGCTTTCATTTCAGGAACATACATAACATCACAAAAATGATGTTCTTTTCCATCTAGATTTGAACGAATTTTGATATTACCAATACCTTTGGCTAAAATTTTTCTGCTATCACCAAGTTCAAACATTACATTTTCCTCTAATTCTTTATATGTTTTAAAATATTCAGGTTTCCAACACACATGTTGAGTACATCCAGAATCAATTATCCACTTTGATCTTCCTGATTCATCTGACTGAAATGCATTTACAAAGGCAAAACCGTTACTATCTTCTTTTTTCTTATCAGAATATCTATTATTTTGTTGATTCTTTATACAATTATGCCTCAGATGTGACCCTCCAGAAGTCCAACATCGTAATTTTGTTTTCCTTTTGTCATACTTGCCTTTTTCATTATTGAAATGAACATTTTCTACACTTCTGGTTTTAGAAAAGCTCTTATTTGGCTGTCGTTTTTCCATTACCTATGCTGATTCACTATTTATATTCACATCAACAATACCTAATCTAGTTTCTTCAATCATCAGTCTAGATGTTAATTTCGACAATGTACGATCATCCAAAGGTGTTGAGTCCCAAGCACTATGAAAATGACGATACCGCAATTGTAATGTATTCAAAATGGTTGCTATCACTAGTGAATCTGATAGTGGTTCTCCAAGTTCACGTAATCGTCGAGCAAACGATTCGATTTTGCTAATATTTGTAGCTATATCATCACCAGCAACATAGAGACACTCTCGGAATTTAGTTTGAAGTAAATCAACAGAGTCCGCTGATCTTTGCTCATACACATCTAATAATTTAACCCACATTTCTCTAGCATTTTCACAGTTCATAATTAAAGCTAAGGGCTTTTTATCCACCATTGTCGCAAAAATCTCTTTCGCCATTTTGTTTGCTTTCTTCCATTTCTTCATTTCAGCATCGTAATTATCGCTACCAACTGTCGGTTGTACATGCGTTCCATCAATCAGTTCTAACTCATCACGAGCATCTAAAATCGCCCGTACTTGGAATTTCCACTGTGTCCAATTATTTGAGTCCACTAGCTTTTCTATTTTCACTTTGTCACTTTCCATTTTTGTCAAGAAAATCGAAAACAAAGTCCAGAAAACAGTTCAAAGAAACTCTTACTTCGTTAGACTTAGCAATCGCCATAGAACTCAAAAAATCAAAACGCAAACACAAGTTAAATTAAAACCATCAAATTCTTTCCAGCAGAAAACCTCACATGCAGTGGAAGCGTGCTGGGCCCATAACCATTAGAAAAATTATATAATGTGAGGAAAGAAAGAATTTATTAAGTTACGTTTTAACAGCAAAATTACAGTACGAACATTTATTCACTCGTCTCGCCCGGTAACTGCGAAAAGTAAACATTGTGAGAAAAATACATCGGCACAGCGCCTTCTATGGGAGAAAAGGAAAAGTACAATTTTATTTTAACATCTATAATTACGAAAGCATAAAAAAAACCCTACTTTGGAACTGATTATTTAGCTGAGCCAGCGTGCTTGCATTATTGTTATTAATCGGATAGGGGAAAATTTAACTATTATGAATGTCTGAAATTTATCCGAATCATACGGTTTAAGGAATAAAGTATGAAAACTTTTATTTCAAAACAGAAAGCATAAAATTGCGCTTCATTGTGGGTTTTTCTCCTCTAACGCTGAAATAAGCCAGTCTCTGATTCAAATAACCACACTCATTTTTTTAGCTCTTTAAAAAGTTCCTAAATTTATAAACAATGTATACATAAAAAGCACTTAGAATGACTAATATTAAAACTGCGACTCATTAACCCCTTGAGGGGCGATGGGATATATTAGATTTCACCTAATTAAAACAAAATTTGCACCAGATGCTTTTAACTAAATTTTTTATTTTAAACTTTGGGTGGGAAATGTTGAAAATTTGCTTTTCTTTATTTTAAAATAAAATTGTTCGATTATTCCTGTGAGAATTCAACATTACAGAGACATCATTGTTTGTCCTTCAAACAGTTAAATAGCATTCGTAAGAAAAAGCTGAAATGCAAATAATTCAAATCATTTTACATATTTGAATTTATCAGTTCAAATTTTTTAATTTCAGTTACAATTAGAAATTTCTTTTTAATGTAATAATGAAAGAAAATTAAATGTACTCCCGAAATCACTTATTTATTATTATAATGTATAATATTTAATTTTTATTATTTAAAGTAAAGGACATTTGCAATTTATTTAAACAAATAAAAAATACAACTAAATAAAACAATAATATTCGTTTATGAAACTTATATATATGAACAGTTTTCTTTTCCTAATGGATGTGGAGAAAAATCTCCACATCTTTCCTGTATTTTTCTTTTCTTTTCGTCCTTTCACTTTGCCTATTTTCGAACCCCTGCGACGTGTTATCCCTATCAATTTACTGGCAGATTTGAATTACAAAGTATCTGATATATAGGAAAAGTTTAAATTGCAAAACAGAAATCTGTTGAATATGAAAATTCACTAGCTTTAAATAGATATTTTTTATGAATCTCATATATATCAAACTTTACAAATATAATGCTATGTAAAATGATGTGAAATTAATGTAAAATGATGTAACATTAATGTAAAATGATGTGAAATTAATGTAAAATGAAAGAATACATAATTTCAAGTAGAATGGATAATACTTTAGTTGATATCTGGGAACATTTAGTTATTAAAATACCCGGGTGTTTATGTTTTCTTTTAGCCGACTGCACTCTAAAACCGCCAGATATCTACATGCTATTTATTTATGAAATAGATCATTATATGAAATCAGATACAATTTAACTTATGCAGTTATTTGCAGAGAAAAGATAGAAAGAGCAGAGAAAAGAGAGAATCTCCTGAGAATGAGTACAGAATATGTTCCTTTTTATATAGTAACCTGCGTAGTACTAATACATTAGCTGATGTAGCATTCCTCATATTAAGTGCACTTGTTAGAAAAAGTTAATTATAATAATCTTTTTAATGAAATTCTTCTGATTAAATACATAAGCTTCATTACACTCTTCATTATAATTTGAAAAAGACATTTAAATTCAATATTTAAACGTAAAATTTCCAGTTTGTTTAAACTTTAAAAGCTGTAAGAAATCTAAAGTTAAAATTTTACTTTGTTTTCAGTAACCTGGCATAACTAATAGTAATATAAGTTTTTTTTCACAGCTATATGTAATTGAAGAATAAATACCTAGGTAAATACCCAAAATGGGTATTTACCCTTCAGAATAAATACCCGGTTACTTTACATCACTGGCCAGAATATGGAACTATGAATAAAGAGGCACTAACATATCCTCAAACTGATGAAGCTTCAACCGTAATCGGTTAAGAAGCGACTCATTACCGCTGGGAAGACTTCCGTCAGTAAATTTCAATACACATTTTCTTTCTATTTAAACCCCTTTTAAATCCAGCCTTTCTGTCATAATTATTGGCAAAAACAAGTATTTATTTTTACTGGTGAAAGTTTACTTCGGCGGTAGACACGCCCTGCGTTCCAGCAAGATTCTTACAACCGAGAAAACCTCCTGTCAGTGTCAGCGAAAGATATTATAATACCCGGATTACTTCCAACAGTAAAAACAAAAAGATACTTTTACCATACTTGTGAAAGAAATTATTTGGTCTAGGAATTAATTTGTGCGGTTTTACAAGAGATGGAGTACCTAGCGTATTGTCCCATAGTTTCGTTTGTTCAAACATGCATTTAAAACTACTGTTATTGCGCATCCAGTTTAGTATATGCCATTTGGTTTAAGTGTAAATAACAACAATTTTTATCCAACTGAAAATGTCAAATTATGTGCCTGATAAAGTGTTTTTGCGGGGGTTCTTCTTCATTACTTTAACATGAAGAAAAGTGCTACTGATCGTATTTTGGTGGAAGTTTATGGTGACCATGCTCTAGCTGAACGAACGTGTCGGAAGTGGTTCGCACGGTTTAAAAGTGGTGATTACGGCTTGGAAGACCATGCACGACCTGGACAGCCAAAAAAATTTGAAGATGAAGAATTGACAGCATTTCTCGATCAGGATTCGTGTCAAACGCAGGAAGAACTTGCAAAATCATTAGAGGTTGATCAAACAAGTTTCCAAACGCCTCAAAACAATGGGAATGATTCAAAAGATGTCACATTGGGTTCCATATGAATTGAAAGAAAGAGACGTTGTCATGTCACAAAACCGGTCAAAACGTATTTGGAGAATGTCGGATGGGAAGTGTTACCCCACCCGCCGTATTCACCAGACATTGCTCATTCAGACTACTACTTGTTTGATTGCATGAATAACGATTTGATTGGACAGCGGTTTACTTCTTCAGAAAATATAGAAAAATAGATATCTGATTGGATCGCTTCGAAAAGTGAGGATTTCTTTCGACACGGAATTTGTAAATTACCTGAAAGAAGGAAAAAAATAGCGGGTAGCGATGGACAATATTTTTGTTAACGTATTTATGTATTTTGCTTTTGAAATAAAGCTTTAATTTTTTATTAAATACCGCGCGAATTAATTCCTAGACCAAATATGAACGAATAAGTCTCTAAAATGAGACGAAATTTTATGTTTAAAATTTACTTTAAGTTAAAACATGAATACATTAAAATGATTCTCAGTTTTTATTACTAAAATAGGTGCTAAAAATACAATTAACAGGTTTTAAAACATTAAAACCAATAATCAGATGGTAAAAACTTCCCGAGCGCTTTCGAAAGCGCTCGGGAAGTTTTTACCATCTGATTATTGGTTTTAATGTTTTAAAACCTGTTAATTGTATTTTTAGCACCTATTTTAGTAATAAAAACTGAGAATCATTTTAATTTATTCATGTTTTAACTTAAAGTATTAAGATGAATGTGTCGTTTCCCTTACATATAGTTTTCTATATATGTTTAAAATTTACTGTTGGAGATTTCCTTTGGAGGTAATGAGAAACCGTTGATCCAATGTAAAAAAATTAGCCACTATCTTGTGACAGCCTTCTCAGTTACATCACTCCATCTGTTAGACTCTATACAGTCTGTCGCCTCATCTTTGTTCATAACTCCATTTGTCAGAAATATCTCTTATTTTAACACGTTCGCTGCCATCTACGAGAATACTCGTAATTAGCAAACTAGGTTTTCTTGACAGCTACGAGATAACTCGTTATTGATCTTTTTATGTAAATCACCGATTACGAGCACTGCCATAGAAAATACCTGTAATGTTTCATATGCCAACAAGGAGCATACCCGTGGGAATTTATTTGTTGTTAAAAGTAATTCGTCATATACATTGTACTTAAATAATAAAACAGAAAATAATTTAAAAGTACTAAATTGCAGATATGGTCTTGGCGTGTATGAACAGGTGCACCATCTGAGCTTTGGCAGCGAACGTGTTAAAAAGTCATACGAAGTAAACAAAACGCCACGTGTCTTCAAGAATATATGCATGTCGTGAAGAAAACTGTATATAATGAAATTTCTGCTTTTTCGACATTCTAAAAGTTCAAATTTTACATTAATAGTTTTTTTAATGAATAGTTTTCCATTTTAATAGCTCTGCAGATGCGCAAATAGCAGGCCTCACATCCACCATAGCGCCACCGATTGGGGAAAGCTGTGTATTAAAATTTTAACACTACTTTCTTCTACATATCTCTTTTCCATGCAATGTACTTGTACCATTCCACTGAAGAACATTAAATGCACAAAAATATCATTCTAGCCCTGCTTTGATACTTTCAGAACGTTAAATTAATACAAATGTATAAATGTGTAAATGATACAATAACATAAATGTCTCCTAGTGTAGATTTTTTGCGAACAATAATTTTAAAAAATAAAATTTGTGTTATTTAACATCAGATGTTTAAAATGTAAAGTTATAATTTCATTTTTTTTTCTCGAATCCATGTTTTTTCAAACTGGGTGATCATTTTTTCTTGAAATATTCAACCAGTTTCCTTCATTTTTATTGTTATTTTTTTAAAGAAAGGTAATCGTTTTGTTGAAACCTATTTCCCGATAAGTATATTTTAGAATGATTATTTTATTCTTGCACGTAAATTGTTTTTTAAATAGGCTATAAAGGAAAATTTTTGTTGAAAGTACCACCATTTCATCAAAAATCAACCTTTAAAGCTCAATTTTGGTATAAGCTCCAAACAATTTAATGCAATATTATAATTTAGCAACCAAATTTCTTTCCAGATGTTTGTAACCGGAGAGAAACAGTCGCCCGATTGTAAGATAACGACGTGTACCTACAGGTGATGCGCCACACGAAATATATTAATTATTTTTTCCCACACAAAAGTGTAAATATAAAAGTGAAATGTCAACAAAAATAATGCAAACAATCCAAAGGTGATATTCCTTTTATTTGTGAATAAAAAAAATGAATAACATGAATTTTACGTGGCCTAAGAAGTACAACACCACCTTAAGCTTACCACCAGAGCTTACAGTGTTTTTAGCCTTAGGAAGAAAAGTATTTTAATCATATAAGAAACCAAAGAATTTTTGCGCAGTACGATTTATCGTCGGTACCATGTCAAAATATCCAATGGGAAAACAATGTCCTCAAAAATACTAACAAGGAGAGGGTCCGAGGTTGGTCTCACCGCATGCGATGAACATTTGTGTTTCGATAGAGTATAGTTAGTATATTTATTATATTTATATGACCATATGGTGATATATTTATATGACCGCCATAAAGCGCAACCTCCAAGGGATCTTGAGAAAATCAGTCGCAAAATTTAAGCTACAGTTTATAATCGGATAAATTTCAATCTTTGGCAAGTGGCTTCGTGGCATAGCGGCAGCTCGCTGGATTTGAGTTTTTCTACCCGGGTTCAAATCTGGATCGGGTTTGTTTTCTGGAACGAAAATTTGTATCAGTCATTTTCGAACCACAATCGAAAAATTATGTAAAATAACCCGTATATTTATATGTCTATAGACCAGAAATTTTTTGTCGTTATTTAAAATTATTTACAGATATTTCAATGAATAATCTACTATTTTTCACAGAGAAATAAATTAAAACACGTGATATAAATACGTGAATAATTATATTACTTTAATTTTGTTTCTATATGAAAGTATTTCGAATATTTCATGAATTTTTTAATACTCTTTTTAAATTCTAAATATAACTTTTTTTTATTTCGGATTTTTGGTTTTGTAATTATTACTTACGTAATAACTATTTTCAGCAGTTCAATATCTTTTTAGAACTTATTTTTAATCCCGAAGGCAGTTATTCTAACAATAATCATAAGAGTCTAAGATTTAAAAAATTCAAAAGTTAAAAAGCTAGCTGGGAAAAAACGACACATTTATTTCACTGTGTAAAGTAGTAGCTTATTTATGTAAATAACAGTAAATAAATTTTAAAATGAGCTTAATTTTATGGTCTATAAAATTCCAATTGACTTTTTTTTTAATTTGTTATTATTATTTTTTATTTATTTTATCTTTACTTTTCATTAAATACATAAACATGCAAAGATTCGCACCTAATATTGTATTTATATAAAAAATATTAAACAAGAAAAAAAAAAAGATTTCCGAAAGAAATTACTACGCAGACACTTATTCTAATTAAAAATAAAGAATCTCAGACTTAAAAAAAATCATATAAAAAATATAAAAGCATATTTTGAATAAACCATGAAATATTTGAAAGAAAATGAAAATAATACATTTGTTCTCTTATTTTAGTTTATTTCTCTGTTAAAATTGTAGATAGTCATTGAAATAACTGTAAATAATTTTAAATAACAACAAAAAATTTCTGGTCTGTAGACATATCAATATACGTTTTTTTTTTTTCATTATCTATTTAAACATGTAAAATTTCGTACTTAATAGAGCACTTACATGCTACAAAACAGACATTTAATTCATATTTTTCGTAAATTTCAATTATTACGCATTTTCTTTCAATTGTGGTTCGATAATGATTGATAAAAATTTTCGTTCTGAAAAACAAGTGTTAGCTGTGTTTGAACCCGGGTAGAAAAAACCGAACACCACCATGCTGCCGGTATGCCACGGAGCCGCTTGCCAAAGCAGGAAATTTATCCGATTATAAACTGTGGCTTAAATTTTGCGGATGATTTTCTCAAGACCCCCTGGGGGTTGCGCTTTATGACGGTCATATATTTATATACTATACTCTATCGAAACACAAATGTCCATCGCATTTGGTGACACCAATCTCGGACCCTCTCCTTGTAAGTGAAATATTTAAAATAAAAGATTTCAGTGAAATTATAAATATTGCACAAAATCTCTATAAATTCAAATTGAATTAATCCTTTTAAATCCTACAATCTTTCACAAATCCATCTAAAATTTATTAAATGATTATGTAAATCTTCTAATGTAGTTTAAGGAATTCACGAAAAATGCTTTAGAAGATAAAAATTTCATAAATTCACATTTCAGAAAATAAGATTTAAGGCGAAAACAAGGGGAAATTTACCATTTCATAAAAGTCTTGCACCGACTGGCACGCACTTTTATATTGGATAGTGTGACATGGTACCGACGATATATCCAAGCTCTTTTTATTATACAAGAAAAAAAAATCCCAATGTGTTGAAAAAGTTGCGTAGATGTTACAGAAAATAATCTTAAAAAAAAAAAAATAAATAAATAAATAAATAAATAAAATAAAACTTTTGTACAGTATTGGTAAACTATGTATAAAAAATTATCTGCAACATGTTTAAAGGCTAAAGCTTTAAATAAGCTATCGGCGACCAAGTTTTGAAAACGATAAAAAAAAAACACCACTTTGGCGTTATAAATTTTCTTAATAAATAATAATTGTTGATGCCCTGAGTTATATCGCATTTTCTGTAATACTAGAATGGTAGCCAGTCAAAAATGGCGGAAAATAAGATATCAAGATATTTACAATTTTCTATATTTCGCCAAAGCCCTCATACTGGAAAAGTACCAAGAATTTAGTTTATGTATTCGGCCCTGTAAAGCATATTAAAATCGGGCAGTTAGGAACTCAGACAGTACAGAGCCTTCTAGTGGCGGTTGTAGCATCGGATTCAAGATGTAAAGTCGTACATTTTCGTACATTACACTTTAAATACTGACCCATAGATTTTGAAAAAAAAAATTAAATTCACTTAGTTTACAATAAATTTCGGTGAGATTGTGAAAACATAGTGGGTTTCAATGGGAATTTCTCCAAATTAGCCAGCTATCGCCAAGTTGGGATCATATACGGTAACTTATTTTTGTCAATTTGGCGAAATATAGCCAAATTTGGCGATATCTTGCCAAGTTGGTCAAAATTTGGCTGTATTGTGGTAACCTATTGTGGCTGCTATTAGTACTTTTCAACAATTACTCATTGTTGAAGGTCAATGGAACCCTAATTTCTCCATAGGAATCCTAACATGGCTCTGATGAATGAGGCGCTCTAACCGGAATTGTGAGGGACACACAGAGACTTGGATTTCATATAAATAGATTGAATACATTTTTTATGCATTATTCTTGTGTCATACCGTCATGAAACGGAGGGCTCCGACTGTATGGTTCGTACGCTTCCTTGAATTTTGCGGACCAGAAAAGTTTTCTGAACCAGTATTATCTTATGGAAAATCTCTTCTTAAAAGAAGGCGAAATTTTGTGCGTTTAACCTAGATGTCTTTTTCTATTAAAATATACTGGTAGTTTTCCTGGAAAAATTACGGTATCCGTACGAACCATGGGCTGGATCAAATTTCTTAATGTCAGTATACTACTGAAGAAAAAAAAAATGTACTGTGTTTTTACATTTTCATTAAGAATTCCCTTCAAATTTGGTTTCTAGGAAAATAGTATGAAAAATGTTTTAAAAAATCGTTGAAAAAAAGTTGTATTGAAAAATCAGATCGAGTAGGTTTTCTGCATAAGGAGGACAAGTATACATTCTAATTTCATTGTAATAAATATTATACATTCATTTTCATGTAAAAAAATAATAATTATTTTTTTTCCTTTATAAATGTAAAGTATAAAAAAATATATTTATTACTTTCACATGTGTTATAAACAATTCTAACGATTTACTTTTTTAACAACAATAAATCGAACTTATTCTTGATATAAAAGTACAAACTTTTGTGTATTATTTTGGGCTTTCTATATGCTTTGTAACTAACAATTTGTAACTAACAGCACAAAAACCTGTGTTATCAAGTACAAGAAAAAAAACCTTTATTTTATGAAAGAGTAAAAGTAGGGGAATCTAATGATCCACCTCTGCCGAAAGTGAAGTGGTGCATAAGCCAAAAATTAAGAGCACCAGTGGTTGACTCGTAGGTTTATCAATGTGTTTGTCCTACAACTATCCTCCATGTTTTCATACCTTTGTTTGTAGGACAAACACAATGATAAACCTACGGGTCAACCACTGGTGATATTAATTTTTGGCTTATGCACCACTTGACTTCCGGCAGACATGGATCATTAGATTCCCCTACTTTTACTCTTTCATAAAATAATAGGTTTTTTCTTGTGCTTGATAACATTGGTTTTTGTACTGTCGGTTCTTGGACTATTAATATAATTCCCTCTATTTAAAGTACGATAATCTCCTTACGTAAATATATTTTTAACGCCAAAATTTTAAAGATTCAAATTTATTGGAAAATGAGTAAAATGGTCATGGATTGTTTATACCCTTCTTCAATAATCAATAGTTGTTTTCAGTGATTAAGCCATTTAAACTAGAAAAAAATGAATTCCTTTACTTATTTGGAAGAAACGATAAATGCGCGATTGGAAATTACTTTCGAACAAAATAAATAAACAGTTTTTTTTTCATTTTAAGTGTATAGAAAACGAAAAAAAAAATATTCCCGAATTCTAGTTGCGGAAAACAAATTTGTTTCAAGATACCTGAACACTGCAAAATAGCTCTTTTGAATAAATACTTCTACTGAAATATTTATTCAGAATCTGAAGAAAGCTTTAGACTTGCAAATCAATGTTCAAGTGCATGTAAATAAACATTCCAAACAAAAAACGTCTAGAATAACAAGTAGCCTGTTTTAAATAAATTTGAAAGAGAAACAATAAATATGTGCCTTTTTCATTTGAAACTGATTTTTTTTTTCGTATAAATAGCGTAGAATGTAAGTACAAGTCAGTGTTGCCAGATAGGGGACTTTTTAAATTCAGATTATTTGACTGTTACCACTTTTTAAAAATAGTATAATTCGCCTTATTTTTCAAAATTTATAATCTATTTTAAAATATGCCGAATATTCTATTTAAAAAAAAAAAAACGGTGACAATCAACACTCTGGGGACAAAAAAATCACCAATCTGGCAACACTGGTACTCAAATCTAACCTATACAATAACTAAAAAAAATCTTTGTAATTCAATAATAGTTAAATTTTATCTAAATACCCAAACAACTGATATTAATTCAATAACATTTACCGTGATTTTCGGTGCATAAGCCACGGATCAATGGGCGCATCTACCTGCTAATGATTCAGATGTGTTAAGTCCTATATTCAGTTTAAACAGCCAAAAACGAATGACTGATATCTATCTCTATAAAAACATCCATCTTCCTTTATTATGCATGAAATATATTTTCCCTATATATAATATTTTAATGATTAGATTTCTTTAAGGAAAAGTGCGTTTCAATTTAGCTTTCTGATACACAAACTAATACAAATCACAATAAAAGAATATGGGTCATGAGTAAGACTTAGCCGAACCTATTGGTAAAGATCTTTTAGGCATACTTGCAAACTTCCAAATTAACGTCCGTAAAATGCGAGTATAAATGACGCAGATTAAACACGTTTCGAACCGGACTTTTTTTTAAAGAAATGAATTCAAATAGCTTTCAAAGAGAAGCATAATATTAAATCTATAATGATACATCAAATAAATTTTCTGGTTAGAAACGCGTTTAACCTGTTAAATTCTTCCGATTTCAAGCCTCAGAGGCGTCACTTTTTCAGAACCGCTAATTTTTTAAAATTATTTTTATCCCGCACGCACCTATTTATGTGATGTTTACACACGCATGGGATAATCTCGCCCCATTTTGACCGCCTTTGTATTTTTGGATAAATTCGTATTAAAAACAAATCTACTGTTGTATGTTGTAAAATGTATCAGTGCTCGTCTTTTTAGGGAAATAATCGTTCTTTTTAAATTTATTTACAGATTTTGTCGCAGTTTCTGTAAAAATCAAGTTTTTTTTTTTTTTTCTTTTTGAAAAAAATATGCTATACATTTGCAAACAATTTATTTTATACCTTAAAACACGAATTATTTCACAAAATTGATACTAATTAAATTTAATACCCATTTCTCAATACAGTGTGTATCTAAAAAAGGAGGCAAAACTTTATGGGGTGGTAGAACGCAGCTACACGAGCAAATTTGATCATAGAATGTATGGCCGGAACGTAAGCGGTGAGAAATTAAAAGGTAGTTTTTCACCGTCGCAGTTAAAGAATTAACGCAGGAATGAGAGGAGATACTTCAGAAAACATTTTATTAACAGGAATGTAATTAATGTACATGTTCAAAGCAATTTTTCACATGATCTTCCGCCAGCTGTAATGCATACTTCACACCTGCGGGATAGGAACTTCGCACATTTGTGACGACACCAGGTATTTCCCGAATATTGGCGGCAAAGCGACATAAGTAAGCGTCCTATCTTAAATGGGAGAAATAACCGTAAGATTAAAAGCGAGGTCACATCAATCAAGGTTATGCGCCACGTAGCGGATGGAGTGTGAACTACAGGAACTACCTAACTGTTTTCTTACTCACACCACTAAAATTGTAAAGTTTCTGTCACCTTGATTAATAACTGAAGTACCTTTAATAAGGCGAAGGAAACTTCGTGATGTCAAGTGCATGTGGATGCCCCCTCTCACTACGCCATTAGTTTGCATTAAATGTGGCAAACAAATTTTATTTCCATGAGTGACTAAAGATTTAAAAAATACGCGCCACACTAAAAGCCCGCATATGTGAATTATCACTCCGTCTACAAGGTGGCGCAACTGTGTTAATTTACGACTGATTCCAGCATTAAGTTTGTTCGCTTACTTATAACGCTTTGATTGGCGACAACAAATGCTATCCTGGTTACTAGATCCATATCGATTTCAATGGGGCACTCGCAGATTAGGCTTTTCATATGGCCCCACAGGAAAAAGTCCAAACACGAGAGATCCTTCGATTTTGGTGGCTAATTTATGGGACCACATCGACCAATCCATCGCCATGGGACAATAGAAAACTACCTTTTACCTTCTCAACGTTTGTGTTCCGACCTTACATTCTATGACGAAATTTCCTCGTATAGTGCGTTCTATCACGCCTTAAAGTTTTGCCTACTTTTTCAGATACACCTTGAACCGGGTGTCCGAAAAATGACTGATGCATTTTAAAATTCAATAACTTGCAAACGGTAACAGATATTTTAAAAAAATTGCAGGAAGGTTATTAAGATGTCAGGAGTTTTTATGCTGCGATTCCCAGTTTTAGTTACAAGTAGCAGCGATAGATGGCGCTGCAAACAATAGCCGCTAATTCCAGGCTCGATTTTTCGGCCTCTCTCTTCTCCCATGCGAAAAAAGGAGAATAAAATGTTTTGAATGGTCCCGACGTACCGAAAACAGGGTCTGGAATTAACACATAGTTCTCGCAGCGCCATCTATTGTTTGAAATTCGAACTAAAATCAAGAATCACAGTAAAAAAATGACATTATACATAACCGTCCTGCAAGAATTTTTAAATATCTCTCACCGTTTGAAAGTTATTGAATTTTAAAATCCATTATAATTATAATTAGTCCATTATCAATAGCCCATAATTAATCCATTATAATTAGTCATTTTTGGAACACCCGTTATGTACAAGTTGCTTTTATGTTACTCGTTCATTAAAATTATTTTAATGTGAGTTATCCCGTAAGAACCGAACGTATCGAAATGAAACTTTCGTACACTCGTAGGATTATGAACACCTTAATTCTCGCTCACGTGATATTCACGAGCTGTGTCTTTTATTCAGATTGTTTGATTCCCACCAGTTTTATAAAACAGTGTAATTGGCTTTATTATGGTATCTATTTACCTATCATTAAATAATGTGAATATTCCTTTTTCAAAAAAGTGGTGTCAATAAGCAGTACGAATTTTTAAAACGTAATTTAATGCAACCGTTAACCCCTTCGGGATGAGTGTCTTTTACAGAATTTTTAATCTTTTGTCACCGTTTTAAAATAGAAATTTTTGCCTCATTGAATCGGGGAAATTCTCGGAGTAAATAAGGCAAAATTTACAATAAAAATTTACTGGTGTGAATAATCAATGATTCTGAGCACTTTATGCGGCACGAACACAAGTCGCTCGTCCCCAAGGGGTTAAGAGGTTAGTTAAACTCTTAGAGGTATCATTCTCCCCTCCTAACGAATAAAGAAACGACATTCCTTTCGGGTATAGCTTACTCCCCGAGGTTCGCGGAGAAAATCACCAAGTCCACTTGAGGGGGGATTAGTTGAGTGTTTAATTGCTCCGCCCATGAAGGGCCAGACATAAAGGGGAAGCAAAGAGAGGGATGTTTGTCCAGTCCCAATGTCCTTCCTGTCCTCAAGGTCACCCAGAAGAGAGATGATATTTTACAGGAAATAGTTGGAGGGGTTATGGAGAACGGAACTAGTGGAGGTTTCGGGCTTTTTTCTTTATTTACGTTCCTTATGAGCGAATTTGGAGCAACTATTATTTATTTACTTATTTTTTCAAATACATATATTCTTCATATCTTTCTTTACCTAAAGTAAATTAAATGTTCAAAGAACATGTAAAGGATTGTGTTAAACTACCGATATATAGTTATTTTTTAAAAGATTAATATTCGTTACACAGATACAAACACTTTTGCTTTTATTTGTCTAGATTCCAATTTTTTTTTTTTTTTCGAGCAATGCTCTTAAATAAATTTAAATCACTTTTATTTTTCTTTCCACATGTCCTGTCAGAATTGAAATTGCCAAACCTTTTTAGAAAAAACAAAACAAAAAAGTTGAAAATTTTAACTTTTAACGATGATTTACATTTTTTTATATAAAAATTTAAATTAAATCTTTTTTTTTTTTTTTTTTTTTTTTTTTTTTTTTTTACATTTATTAGTTAATATATATTTAAATATAGTATATAGGATTTAAGTATGATTTTATTTTCTAAGTTGCTATGTATTATTGAGGCTTTCTGTAGAACTCGTCTTATTGAAATATTTATCAGTTTAATTACAATGACATATAAAAAATAAAAGAATTCTGTTACATTGTCGTCTACGCCAAGGTGGGTGTGAAAAAAAGTTTCAGTCTATTTTAATAAATTTATACTGTAGCAAACATGATGAAATTCATAAAACATTATTGAGATCCTGCAGGAGGGAAAAATATTAAAATTCATGGATTTTAAAAAATAAAATCAGTTACGCTTTGGCATAATATTTTCTTTTGTTGTAAAATGATACTCTATCGAAACCTCATTTTCCGATAAATGTATTAATCCCGAATTATAAGTAGTTATTTTTTTTTCTTTCTTACTTTTTCTTACTTTTTTTTTTCTTTCTTTATTAACCAATTGGAAAAATGGTTATTGTCCTCGTCAGGGTAGGAAATCAAAAGCATATCTGAAGGTTTTTATTGGTTTAATCTGCATTTTATTCGTTTTCTGATTGGTCTATACAGTAATCTGTATTTCCCTTTATTTTCAACAGAGATGGATACCTTCTGTTGCCACTATGACAAAAAAGTAATAAAAACTACAAAAAAAAAAATTAATAACTCAGAAACAAATTGAGATACAGTTTTCAAACAAATTGCATTTAAAAGTACATTTTTTTTTTCTGTCTACGACGGTGTAAAAAGTAATATTGTGGGATGTTTAGAAGTATAGGAATGAAATTTCATTTAAAATGGGTCGTCAGATTTCTTGGAAATCTGAAGATGGAAAAGCCTGTTACCGAACAGCCAATGAAATGCTTGGATAATACATAACTTTCAGGTGGATAATACGTACGAGTTGCAGGCGATTTTTGTCACTTGGAATTTTTAAGTGTAATAACACTATTAATGTTTAATTCTTGGCGTACGTAATGTATAATCAACTCCGTGTGATTTTTTATGTTTTAAATTTTAGTCTTTGAAAAAATCATTTTCCAAATGGTCGTTGTAATTTGTTAAATTGCTTTTTTTTTAATTTATTTATTTATTTATTTATTTTTTTATGTTTTTATTTTATTTTATTTTATTTTATTTTATTTTATTTTTTTTTTTGTAATTTTAGTAATTTGAAATAAAGTAGCTTTTTTTTTTTTTTTTTCTTTGATAAATGCATTATATATTGAGTCTTCAATTGTCCGTTCATCGGAATCGGTTTGAAAAAATTCAAATTTGACAATACTTCAGTATAGTATTGGTATATCAGTATTCGGTATAGTATTTCAGTATATTATTGACAGTATAGTGTACTTTCTAGGGCTCTTTTCTTTTAGTGTGGAAAAGACGAAACTATCAAGCACTCGTTCGATTTTGGATCGAATAGCGTTTTTCATGTTTCGATAAATGTATTAATATTGGGTTATCAATGATTGCTCTCTCGTGATGCCATTTCTTCGTATATATCACTCGAAGAACCGTTTCAAAAGCGACAAATTTGACAGAATTTCTTGAGATTCCATGTCTGTATTAAAAACATGAAAAACACTGATCGACATTATACTTCCCGAATAAGACACCTGCTATTTTTATGCGTTTATTGATAAAATTGAATTCAGAAATGTGCCAGTAAGTAGTTTCTTTGAATTAGAGAGTAGTGTTAAGTAGAAAGTCAACGATTTTAATCAGACGATTTAATCAAGTCATTCAATCATCATTTTAATCAACTGATTTTTTTTTTTAAAATCAGTGATTAAAATCATACTTTTTTTTCATGTTCAAAACAGCATAAGAAAGTGTTAATATAATTTAAAAAATTTCTACGTGAAAATTTCTTTCCTTACGAATAAACAAGAAAAAGCTTTAAATAATTCTTTCTAAGCTTCATTTTTTGTAAAAAAGAAATGACTATAGTAAGATTATAAAAATAATTGTTTTTTTTCTGGCATCAAAAGCATTTCGTTTAAAAATTATATTTAACACTTTCGGGTCCGATTGTTTTCAATTTTGAATAAAAAATTACTTTTACGTTATTAATCTTAATAATCGTAAAAATAATTAGTCTTAATAATAGTAAGTCTAAATAGATTTATTGAAGTTTAACGAGTGTGTCATTGTCTGAAATTTAACGAATGTAGTTATTTTGCCTACTATTAATTTCATAATCATATGACAATAGGCTAAGGAAGAATGTTTGGAGACGTTTGGAAAATATGGTATTACAAAAGCATTTAACGCTGTTCTAAAATCCAAAGGGTCCACTTTCTGACATACTAAGTTTTAATTCATTTTTGTTGGGAAACGCATGAAACTAAAATGTGTTGTTATTCAGAAACTATGTCATCGGACAGTTTTTTCGTTTTCTTGTATAAACGCAATAGATCTTTCAGAAAATACTGTCAAAATTGGCATTTTGAACTCAACTTCCGAACGAAAGAAAAAAATCCAGTCAGTAAGGGAAGAAAAATGCCGTGTCACGTGATCAAAATCGCTTATAATTCAATAGGTAATTGATGGATCCAAAAAATGGAAAAACAGTTCGATTCCAAATCGCTTCCATGGTCAGGCCTTCTAATTTTATATCTTTCTGTTAAAAAATGAATTTGTAAATGCGTCAAAACTTTTTGCGCTTGTTGAGCAGAGCAATTGAGAACAGCCTTAACTGATATTACAACTTTCTAATATTTTTTGCGATTTATCACACATGATTCGTTCAGGAAAGTAACCTGGATTTTATAGAGTTCGAAGAAATAAATTTTTCTCCCTCTCAGTTTTTCAATGTGCCTTACTCAATCAAGACATATTTAATTCAGATATGTTTTATGACGGCATGGTTAACAAAAAAATTTACACATACAACACGGATAAAAAAAAAAAAAAAAAAAAAAAAATCATATTTGGTGTTTTTAATCGCCATATTTATTGGAAATATAAAATAGGTGGCAAATGAATGTTTTAGATGTAGGAAGATACATTAATTAGTATGTACAGTCATGGAAAAAAAGGTAAACACCCCTACTAACTCGGCAACTAATTATAATAGAAGAAAGTTACTGGTAGCAAACGATAGTAAATAAAGTCGAGTTTTAAATGATGTACATAAAATTTGCTTAGGGGGCCATTTACAAATCAATAGCAGACAAAAATTTGTTTGTTTTTCAATGGCAACATCCAATTTTGACGACATATTTTAAATTATCGGTTCAAACAATGCCTAGAAACGAAATTTCTATTTATTTGGAAAATAAGTTTATTAATTATAAAGTTTCGAAATTTAGAGCTTCTAATGTTAAATTACATTTTCATATTTTTATTAATATCTTCTGAAATTATAATTCTAATGTGATAATTTTATGTGTGGTTGTAATACTATAAAGCCCAAACATAAAAACCTTGAATTTGTAATTTTAAAAACAATTTTTTTGATAGATTTATGTTTATTATGTCTTGCTTTATGCGAATTCTCAATTTGAATGTTTTCTTTACAACATTTTTCGAATAATCATTAAAAAATGTCAAAATGATGGTTTAAGGGGGGTCATCTATGATGTTCAGAAAAGCATGATTTGGAAAAATATATTTTACTCATTTTATTATATTATTTGGGATGACAATAGACGAAACATATTAAATGAGTGAAAGGGCCCTATTGGCAAGAAATAATACGTTAATAGAAGTGACATAACCATTCTGTAGCATTTCAGCAATCGAGTACCGAACTTCAATGTGGATACAGCCCTCAAAATAAGCTCATTTTAAAATAATTAATATCTCGGAAACTAATCGTACGAATTTCATGAAAATTTGGATTTAGACTAATTGAAGAGTGAAGAATTTACTTATAGCGTCAAACTTGGGTATTGCTATGGGGGAAAAAAGTTTGGCTTCGTTTTAATATATAGATGGCCCTCTAAGCAAATTTTATATACATCATTTAAAAGTAGACTTTATTTCCAATCGTTTGGTACCAGTAACTTTCTTCTACGATACTCTGTTGCAGAGTTAGTAGGGGGGGGGGTACTTTTTCCCCCCACGACTGTACATAATGTCATTTTAAATTACCAGTCTTCTTTGTTTAATTCGTTTTTTAGCTCAAAGGCTATCAATGACTGGAAGCTAATGTGCCCGCAGGTTCTGTATGTACGTATGTATTTATGTACATGCGTAACACGATAACTCTTGATAGAAATATCCGATTTCTTTCAAATTTGTTTTCTAGGTTTATTCTGATAAGGCGCTTGCCGGGTTTGTTTTAGGGATTCATTGGTTATGTATAATGTGGGGGATACGGGGGCTAATTTCCCCTTATAAATGGGTTTTTCATGCAGAATTATCAGATTTGCTTCAAATTTGGTATACCAGTTAATTCTGATAAAGCGCTTCGCTGATTAGATTTGGAGGTTCATTGTTTTAGTATAAAGGGGCGTGGCTAATACCACCCCTTAATTTAGATAAATGTGTTTTTCTATCCGATTTGCTTCAAATTTGGTATACCGGTTTATTTTCATAAGGTGCTTCCCTGATGAGATTTGGAGGCTCATTGGTTAAGTATAAAGATGTGAAACAGGGGGGGGGGGGAGTAATCCTCTCTTAATTTATTTTTGGAGGGCATTATTCATTGAAATAATAGTATAATATTCAATTAGTGTGAATAGTCTGTGAGCTCAATGCCACCAGTTTAACTGGGTACTTTTATTTTACTTTATTTAACAATATCCCATATAAATAATAAATCCGCAATTTGCCTAGGATATATTTGCGTCGTCTTATAACGACTTTTATAGATTATGATGTATATATTTTAAGAAATGTATATCCCCCCCCCCTTTTGTCCCGAAACCATATATTTTTAATTTCCTAAGAATAGCAACAGAAATTTCAGGGTCTTTTTTTTTTTTCATTTAAGCCCACGATCTCTCACTATGATTATCTTTTAAAAGTAACACAATAAAAATGATTAGCTTTTCAAATATTTTCCTTTTTGACACTTTCCAACAAAGTTATTAACACTTTCCAACAAAGTTAAAAAGTGTTTATGACTTCGGTTTGTCTGACCGTCTGTCCGCGCTCTAACTTTCGTAAATATACTCGGATTGCCCTGAAATTTTTTAATGTTATTGAGGTTTACCATAGTACGTTCCCTATTTCAAATGAAGTTTGCATCATGTTTAGTTCAGTTACAGGGACAGCCAAAAGTATTCCGTTACATTACGGACAATGCGAAAAAATCGTTTAAAATGATTTTTATGATATTTAATGCGCTCAATCTGTATTACATTAAAAATTTTATTTATTCATGTATAGAGAAAAAATTCCTCCTTTAAAATTATGTATTATAATCTATTTCAAATATTTTAATGCTATTTTGATCAGAATGAAGGGAAACAGAAATCGTGTTTTTCTATTTCAAATTTATGTCGACAACATGTTGATACGGCGACACTCAAGAGACTGAACAATGAATTTGCTTTCAATGCGAGTTTCTTTTGTGACAGTAGGATAATTTTTTATAGGCTGGTTTTTAAAAAAAATATTTAGATATCTAACCTGAAAAGAATATTTTCTGTTTTAGCCCGAGCATCAGCTTGAGGTTTTGTTTGTTTGAGGGGTTTTTTGTCTTCTATTGCGTACGAGTATAAAAGTCACGTTAGTGATTTTTCTGTTTATTTTGTATCATGAAAGGTAACTGGTGCATTATGCAAAGTCACTTTCATTTGTAAGTAGATATAATTGTCGTGTATTGTTATTCTGATTGAAAGTAATCAAGCAGTGTTTCTCCTTTTTCTATAAAAGCATCGATTCTTTCCGATAACGGTGTCAAATTGTTAATTTAATCTGATTTTCAGGGACTCACCACAAAAGATTGTTATGAGGGAGGTATCGATTATACTTTAAGATATGCACTTTTATAGGAAATTGTAAAACATTGTTCCATTCTTCAGCATATAAATATTGATTTCTGTAAATTTCGGTCATTGTTTCTTAAAAATGCATAACTGCGAACTATTCCTTTTTGTGTTAACACTATTTCCTTACCATATTTAATGGCGGAGTTCTGAAATTAATTAACATTAAAATATTAGGCAAAATTTACTATTTAGAAGGACTGATAACTAAAAATTGGAATAGTTGACAACTAAGTATATACTGATAGATATATTTAAAATTTTTATTTTGCTGATGAAAAAAAATGCTTTAATTTTGCAAATAATGTACGAAATATAAATATGCAGATTGGAGTGATGAAGGGGGGGGGGGGTACGGTTGTTGTCCCGGTACAGCAGAATATTAGGGCTCCGGGAATTTTTTTGTTAGAAATTATGCCCTGTCTATTAGTATAAATTTCAACCTGATGCTAAACTAAATTTTACCTTTATATAGTATATAATAAGCCTACAGATCAAAAATAGGGCTGTTGAAAGGAATTGGAATACATATTTGGCTATGGACGGTAACTGCTGAAATCAGTTTTTCAAATGTTTTATCCGTTTTCTGAAATGTTTGCTAAGTTATCTTATTTACCGTATTTCCCTGCTTGGAAGGTGTTTCATAATCTGTGCTTAACGCATGATTTTTCTTTCTTGTTTAATTTAAGAAAGGAAATCATAAATAATTATTTTCTTATTGTATGCTTACAAAAAATCACTAACACATACCTTTATGCATCAACACAAAATAAATTTTCGGCGTTTTTTTTAATCGTGAAGTGGAGGTTTATTTTAAAATAACACTTATTTTACGGCTGTTCTCAAAACCAAAGGGGCTACTTTATGACACATTTAATTCCTTTTTGTTCGGAAATTGGTAGGTATTGTTATACAGGAACTATCTTAGCGAAAGACGTTTTATATTTTTTGGTAAAAACAGAAGATCTTTCAGAAAATACTTTCAAAGTGGGCGTTTTTAACTGAATTTCCGAAGAGGATACCGCGAGAATAGGTAAAAACCGGTTGCCACGTGACCAAAACTGCTTATGACTCTATACGTAATTTATTTATCAAAAAATGGAAAACCCATTTCAATTCCACATCGCTTCATTAGTCAGGCATGCCAATTTTATGTCTTTAAGTGGTAAACATGAGTCAGAAATTGTGAATAAATAACTTAAAAAAATCGTTACCTAATTTTATTTTTCTTATTAAAATATCATGGAAGACGGTAGTATTCCGAGTGACGCAGCCTTAAGCCTAAAATCGTATCGTATCGTATCGTTAAAATCGTATCGTATCGTATCGTATCATAGAATTCGTAGATAGCGGAACTCATATATACAGCTAACTCGGCATCAAAGAAAACGCGAAAAGCCGCCTTTTAATAACTCAGCACATATATGTCTTATTGTTCTGAATTTTCTAGAACAGTCTTATATCTGCAGTCTAATCGTATACTGAAATTTTTATATTTCTACGTGCAGTATATTTTGAGATCTAAATAGCCATTTTTAAAGTGAAAACGTTGGTATCATATCGAGGAAGTTCCTAATTTGAAAATCTCGAAAACGGTTCTAACGATTATTTTTAAATTGATACATAATATAAATGTGATTAAGGCGAGGTGAATAACACTTTTCTTTTTTCTGGGAAAACTCTCGTTCGTTAAATAATTCGATTTTTTTTTCTCTCGAAAATGACACAGGCGATTTTTTAAAAATCAAATAAATATGTATCAGATGAACCAAATAACAATTTACTTGTTTCCAGCAAGACTCTTGTTCGTTTTATAATGCGCATGAAAAAGCGGACTATATTTCTTCGCCATTCTATGGAAATTTCACCGAAAATGGATGACACTGTATTCATATACATGCTTTCTTTTTAACCACTTTTGGGGAAAAAAATTTTGTCTTCCCACTGGCTGAGTGGCTAAGGGCCATCGTTTACTGATCATAAGATAGGCAGTTCGATACTTACTGGTACGTGTTTTCACATGTGAAAGTGTTTTTTTTTTTTTTTTTTTTAAGTCTGCTAGTTGACCATTATTCTCAGTTCCTTTGTAATTTTTTTAATTGCTATTAAGCTAAATAAAATTACAATTATAATGACGCCAATTTGATGATGATTATTTCTTGGCAATTTTTCAACAATAAAAATATTACCATAAATTTTATAAATATATTTAATTTCAATCACTTTACAAAAAATATACATTAATAATTATTATTTGAATATAAATCACACGATCAGAAACGTAAAAAAACAATTCATTTCAGCTCTTCTTTTTATAATATCATTTTTTATTATTATGACGGTCAATCAATATATAATCACTGACATCCATAATATTATTATTATTATAATTATTATTTTCCTTGCATAAAAGCTATTGTGATGTAATAATTCTTTTATAATAAATAATTTAGTTGAAATGTTTTATTTATAAATATCAATGAAGTTTGATTACAGTTTACATAATAAGCATATCAGACTTCTGGTGTCGCCATCTTTTGACGCAATTGCGTAGTATTATAGAGAAATGTTTGATAAAAACGTCTATCCATCTATGTAACTATCCATCTATGAAACACCATCTATGTAAGGATTTAATAATTATAAATTAACATTTTGGATTTATTAATTTAAGGATAAAGTGTTTTTAAAGGAATATCAAATGAAACCCTCTGTGCGATCTGCGATTATACTTACCCAGTTGTTTTTATATACAAACTGCTATAAGGAAAATTGTAATAAAATAGTAAAAATTAAATCTGCATTAAATTCCATAAGTATCTTTTTTTTAATCATTTTATCACTAACCTCAAAAAAGTAATGATATCAATGCAAAAACCCTTGACGGGTTAAAAGTTTCTGACGCAGCACTTTATCTTATGCTCTAAGAATTTTAAATATGGAACTTAAAAATACTGATATCAAATTTTGAGTGACGTTATGCTATTTCTTAAAAAATATATTTGTATTTATTTCATCATTTTATTTTTGTTTTATTTATAATCGCATGTGCAAAAGTTATGTTCAACATGAAAAGCTGCATAAAATTTTATTCGCTGTTGCTTTATCATTTACATCTCTCATAAATTCAAAATATGAGTTTTAAAAGATATGATATAAAATTTAAGTGACGCCTTGATGTGACTTTAAAAGGTTTGTTTTAAAATTCAATTTAAATTATTTTTGACTTGGTTAAAATAATTTTTTACATCTACACAATACTTTTAATTTTCCAATTCACTGTTAAATATATCACTTTCATTGAATCTATACTATGCATTGAAATGTATTTATTTCAATAAATTGATTTATCTTTTGTGTCACGCTATTCAAAATTGTGAGTAAGATTTATGTAAATGGTTTATTTGCGTCATTGACACAATGACGCAAATAAACCATTTACATAAATCTTACTCACAATTTTGAATAGCGTGACACAAAAGATAAATCAATTTATTGAAATAAATACATTTCAATGCATAGTATAGATTCAATGAAAGTGATATATTTAACAGTGAATTGGAAAATTAAAAGTATTGTGTAGATGTAAAAAATTATTTTAACCAAGTCAAAAATAATTTAAATTGAATTTTAAAACAAACCTTTTAAAGTCACATCAAGGCGTCACTTAAATTTTATATCATATCTTTTAAAACTCATATTTTGAATTTATGAGAGATGTAAATGATAAAGCAACAGCGAATAAAATTTTATGCAGCTTTTCATGTTGAACATAACTTTTGCACATGCGATTATAAATAAAACAAAAATAAAATGATGAAATAAATACAAATATATTTTTTAAGAAATAGCATAACGTCACTCAAAATTTGATATCAGTATTTTTAAGTTCCATATTTAAAATTCTTAGAGCATAAGATAAAGTGCTGCGTCAGAAACTTTTAACCCGTCAAGGGTTTTTGCATTGTATATATATACATTGTTTGTTTTTTCGTTACTAAACACATTAGTAATATATTTCCTCGTGAAATAACGCCCTTTTCTACTGAACTAGTGTCTTTTGGGGGGGTTATTACAAAGTGTTAATGTACATGATGTTATTGTAAATACTTTATAGTTTTTATAATTTCTGTAATTACTAATTACTTATAATATTAAGGCCTAATAAAAATATAGATTTTGTCAGTAATGACAGGACTAATTGTTTTGGAAAGCAAAAATTCTTGGTTGCTATTCTGTATTTAAACAAATGGGTTAAAAAACATAAAAGTCCGATTACAAAAAAAGAAAAAAAAATTAATTTAAATAATAGAAAAGAAAATCAGATTTTTTATATCCTAGTTTAAGGTTTCACTTTCAGTTTTTCCATAAGAATTTTACCCCTTCAACGGCTGAGAAGGTCTATTCTCAAAGCTGATAGACAACAGGAGTTGCGCTCAAATACCTGTCGCGCTCGTCGACTTAACCGTTCGTAGTTTTCTGCAGTTTTCTTCGAGTTTTGTTTTAGAAAAAGATTAGGTTTCCTTAGAGAGAATCCGCCGTCGTAGACAATCAGCCATAACAAAAATACCAACACACCATGCGTATTTTAATGATGAAGCGTTTCGTTTTCATGACACGGGTGAATTCTTATTTTTAATTGTTCAATATATAGAGTTCGAAGTTCATTTCGATTAAATAATTTTTTTTCCCTCTTAGTTTTTCGGCGGGCCTTCCTCAGTCAAGACGTACTTAATAAATATATGTTTTATTGCAGCAAGCTTAACAAAAAATTTACACGTGAAACACGAATAATACCAATATAAAAAAAATCATTTTTTTTTTTATAGCCACAATTATTGGAAATATAAGGTATGTGGCAAATGAATGTTTTAGACATAGGAAGATACATTAATTAGACAGTATCTACATATATGTCTTTTCAAATTACCAATATTTTTTATTTAACCATTATAGACTATTACAAATTACCTACAAAAATTGTGAAAGTATAAGTAATAAAGGAATTTATTCATTGTCTTTAAAATTGATCCCCTTAAAATTTGCGACATGGATTTTAAAACATGGTAAAAGTAGTAAATATGGAAATTTGTGGAACCAAGATATATATATGATAGTATATAAAATTCCTGATTTGCCTAGGGTGTATTTGCGTCGTCTTATGGCTTTTATAGATACAGATATATGTATTTTAAAAAATGCGCTTTTTTTTGTTACCCCGAACTTATATAGTTTTAATTTCCCTAAGAATGATAAAGGAAGATCTTCCACAAAGTCCCCCCCACCCCCAACCACGTAGACGCCTATGCCTCTTCATAAAAAAGAAGTGGTGTTTGTATCTGAAAGATATTTTTTAATGCAACAATATTGTTTAGTAAACGCATTTCCATTAATTTCATAGAAAATTTTTTCCTTTTGTTATTTTAAATATATTTATTGGCAAGCTTGGTATGAGTTTTAGGTAAAATTTCCCGAATAGTTCAAATTTACAAAAATTGCTGCTCTTTTTTTAATACACTTAAAAATATGATACATATATTATACTGTGCATTAAAAACCACAATTCTGAAATAGTTATCTTTAACTTTGCGGAAGTGAGGAAGAGAACTTGCCGTCAATAAGTTAGCAGTTTTGTTCAAGAAGCCTGTCTATTTCCAAAATTTCGCCAAGTTAAAGATGAATCTCTACACTTTGTCTACTTGCTCGTGTCCCCCAACCAAGTATAGCTATCAAATTTCCAAACTTCCGGTCAATCGATGATCAGTCAGCTACTTTTCTTTTAGAAGTTATCTCTAGTAGACGCGTACGAAAGCGAAGATTTTTCTTTATCATTACTGTTTTAGAAACGCGGCCATGCAGCAGATTAATGAAGTGAAAATCATGTACAGCCAAAGAGGCAAAACATTAGTCTTGTACTCTGGATATAAATTTTATAAAGCATATGAAGCGATAGAAGGGAATACATGGCGCTGCATCCAGAAAAAGTGCCCTGCAAGACTTTGCTTGGATGACAGTATGTCGACCATCTTAAAAGAAAATGCGATTCATAATCATGAAAAAAGCCAGAATTTAGAGCGAGAAATATTTTCAAATTCGTTGAAGAGAAAAGCGACAGAAGATTTATCACAAAAGCCGCAAAAGTTAATTTTCAAAGAAATGGAAGAGAATAGAGATCTTTCTGATAATTTTACAACCAAAGACTTAAAGTGTTTAAAGGTAAACCTTTATAGGGCCAAGAGAAAAACCATTCCACGCTTGCCAAAATCTCAGCAAGAAGTTCATGAAGTATTAAATCAAATAAATGTGATATCTCATAAAGGAGAAAATATGATTCAAATAAATGATAGTGAAAACAATATAATCGTATTTTCAACTAACACAAATTTGGCATATTTAAGCACAAAAAGTAAGATATTTGGAGATGGAACATTCACCTACTGCGTAAAATATTTCTACCAGCTTTTCACGATTCACACGTTGGAAAATGGAAATTATATACCATTGGTTTTTTTTTCTCTTACCTAATAAGCAAATTCCTACGTATGAATCCATGTTCAAATATCTGAAAGAATTGTGCACGGATAAAACCCCCAATTTTTCCCCTAAAGAAATCGTTGTAGATTTTGAATCTGGAATTCATGATGCAGCAAAACGCATCTGGCCTACAATAAATATAGTCGGTTGCAGATTTCACCTAGCTCAAGCATGGTATAGAAATATTCAAAATAAGGGACTCAGTAATGAGTACCAGGATCCCGATTCCACAATTGGTAACTGGTTAAAGCAACTATTCGGTCTTCCTTTTTTGGACTCTGAAGAAGTAATGGAAAGCTTCGTCAATGACTTCATGGCAATTGAGCCATCAGATGAAAGAGTCTTCAAATTTTCGGAATATTTAGACAAAACCTACATGTCAGATGGAGCCCAATTTCCTCCAACTTTATGGTCCTGTCCCAGTACAGAATCAGAACGCACGACGAACGCGTGTGAATCATTTCATTCGTATTACAACTCCCAATTTACATCGCCACACCCTAGTATTTTTACTTTCATAAATGTACTGAAATTCATACAGACTGACGTGTATGTCCGTCTCAATAGTGTAAATATAATTAAAACAACAACAAATTTGCATTTCAAAAAGAAGAAAGATGCCCTCGATAAAGCACTAGAATCATACAAAACCAGACAAATAACAAGAATACAATTTTTAAAAATTGCCTCCCACCATTATAAGAAGAAAGTGTAGTAATATGCTTTCCTCTATTAAGTGTTCACACTAATCACGCTGAGAAACTCTAACGTTAAGTTAATCCTGTCGGAGCGTTGTTTACAGATTTCTATCTCGCATTAAAAAAAAAAAAAAAAAAAAATTCCATTGGATAAGTGAGGTTGACATTTTTTTTTTGGTGCGTTTGTAGTTTTTTCAATTTTGGCTGTAGTTTTTTCATGTGAAGATAATTTCGCTTTCTGTTCCGGTTCTAACTGGTTCCAAAAGTGAAACTATTTTCATGTTTAAAAAAAAAAAAAAAAAAAAAAAAAAAAAAAAAAAACTGCAACAAAAATCGAAAAAGTACAAACGCACAATAAAAGTTATCGATCACAGATTCGCAAAAGAAAATCATTTAAAAATATTAAAGTGCAGGTGAGAAATCAGTAAACAATCCTTCCATAAGATTAACATTAGCTTGAGCGTTTCTTTCGTGACTGGTGTAGGCTCTTAAGGGGCTAGTTCCGTCACGCGAAAACAGTCGCTCGTTAATGTCAATCCATTGGGAGAATTTTTTTAAATATCTCGTTTGGGTTTCAATATTTTTAAATGATTTATTTTGCATTGGATGGCTGAGGTAAGATCTCTACAAAGGCTGTTTTTTACTTTTTCTATTTTGTTTGTCGGTATTTTTATTTAGAATGCTTTCACTTTCGGGACCGGTTCCAAAATTAAAAGTATCCTAAATACAAATACAGGAAAACAACATCGAAAAAGTAAAAAACGACATTTGTAGAAATAGACCTCAGCTATCCAATGCAAAATAAAATCCTTTAAAAATATTGAAATCTAAACGAAATAGTAAAAAAAAAAAAATTATGACAATGGATTAACATTAGTGAGCGGTTATTTTTGCGTGACTGAAAGTATTAGGCAGTATTATATTGTATTGTAACTGTGTATCTTATGTATTTTATTAACTAATATTATATTGTAACTGTGTATCTTATGTGTTTTATTAATTAATATTATATTGTAACTGTGTATCTTAGCCGTTTTACTAACTAATATTATATTGTAACTGTGTATCATATGTGTTTTATTAACTAATATTATATTGTTATTATGTGTAATGTAACCAGGATTTTTTAAAATTTAAATATTGTAATATTCTAGAAATGATAAAATAAATAATAATAATAAAAAATTATGGGAGATGTATTGAGCCAACCTCCACGTGGTATCTCCTGGGTAACGCTAATAGGCTCAAAAGTACACAAATAAATACTATTAAAGAGCTCTTGCAGAACCAAATGTTTTACCAATGTTTTAAAATTATACACTTTTTTTTTCAAAGTGAAAATAAAAAGTATAATTACTGATAAAATTAAAGAATAAATACAAAAATAAAAAATCTCATTTCATAGTAACTATAATTAAAAAAAAATCTATATCTAGTAAAACTTAATAATGCAAATGTAATTCGATATAAGTGCTCAGTTTCTCTAATGTTCAAATCAGCATGGCGACGTGGTGGTTCGAGTGATGCCCTCGCACCAGGCGCCGTAGATTAGGATAGGAGCAGGCAGCCTTCACCGGCGCCCGCCTTCATTATTACTGATGTACAGACGGTGTACATTACTCTTTAAGCTCTGAGGGGTGTATGTTTCGCTCATAAATAAAAATACGTATATCTACAATCAACTTTCTTTGATATTAACGAATAACACGATTTAGAGATTTAACTCCTCCTTTCCATATCTATATGGCAGCACCATATTCTGCAATATCTAGAAGCTTTTCCGAAATCACAAGAAAGAAAAATGTGAAGCATGTATTATGAAACACATCCCAATAATTTATCACTAATATTCAGCTCTTTGCTTTCACTTTAAAAAAAAAGTAAATAATGAGATTTGTAAAACATTTTTAAATAATCGAATTGCAAATATATAAGTTTTGCAAAAACTCTTAAGTAGCATTTTTTGTGTATTTTTGAGCCTATTAGCGTTACCCAGCAGTTCGGTTACATTACTGTACATAAACAATGATTGCCGGAAGTGCGTTTAAAATTGAAGAGCTGAGTGGATGAACATGTTATGCAACATTTTCTAAATATTTTTTTTATCTTTTGGATGAAAGCGTTATGAGGTATCCTATCACACGGTGAAGCTAAAATACTAAGATTCTATTTAGTTTTGAAGATTTAAGAGATTATTCTTTAATATTTTAATATTTAATAATGTCGATAATATAAAAAAAAATTTAATATTTGAAAATTAAATATGAATAAGTTTTTCTGAGAGAGTTTAGTACCATACATGTTAATATATCAAACACATGGTATCAAACAGAAAATAAATCATTAAAATTTACAGCAAAAACTTTCACCTCAAATTTCTCGAAATGTAATTTTTGTGACTTAACATGTTCTTTCACTTAGCTCTTCAATTGTGGTTGCGCGTTTTTATATTTAACTAATTTTTTACCTATTACTTGCTACTTACAAATTCTGCAGATCCTATTCAGAAGATCTCGAGTACATTTCCATTTATTGATAAAAATTGCTAACTCAACGTAACATAGTAATAAATTGCTAACGCAACGGAGTGTCTACAAATGGATTGCAAAAATACATGCCACTCGACCTACAAGTGGAGGTAGGAGAGATAAACCGAGTTTAACAATTTTATATGGATGCTTTTGACGAGTTTTAAATTTCATTTTCCTGTAAGAGCTGTCTTTATCAGAATCATGTTCAGAGGCAGATTACCCATTAGGCTGGGTAGGTTGAAGACTAGATACTCAGAAGAAAAGAGGCCCCGGTGCTAAGATTTTCTTTCGTTTTTTTTTTTTTTTTTTTTTTTTTTTGCCATATTAGGCGGGAAAATATGTAATGCAAAGGACAAATTATGTGTGATATGCTTTGTCGTACTCATTTATGGAATTTTGAAAGTTATTAATACTTAAATTGTATTTTAAACGCTACCCCATTTTTAATTTTTTTCTAATTTTGATAAAAAGTCGTGGAATTTTTGGGGTTAAAATTTGTGTGATAGATTTACACAGCAGCAATGATACGATTTTGTAAGCAACTCTACGAACAATATCTTTTAAAGCTTTTAAGTTTTAGTCAAGCGTTTTGTCTATTTTCGCTACTTAATTTTTAGCACCCTGGTCGTTACCCGATCCCCCCCCCCCCTCTCCTCACACACACATACGCACCTTTAAAGCCACCCCTGTATTTACAACTTTTGAAATATTCTAAATGTTATTTGATTGTTTTGGGGACGATTTCTGTTTATGTGTTTAAAATTTACGAATGTTACAACAATGCCCACAAAATTCAAAGAAACTTTATATTTAGTTAGGCCCAGTCGAATAATTTGTGATTAGACAGATACTTATTGAATGTTGCTGATAATCCACAAGAAAAAATAATTTATATCAGGGAGGAAGAAATCTTCGACGTAAAATGGAATTCCTGCGATTCATGATATTTTGTATCATTTGAAATTCAATATTAAAGCGTATTATTGGAATAGGTATGAAATATAAGAATTCGCGACTTGATTTAAATGTAGGAATAAAACTCATAGATCTTTATATCAAACTCACCGGAGCTTTGATTTACTGCTTCGTTTCAGGATTTTGAAACAGAAAAAATTTCATAATAAATTTTCAAAATAATAAAAAATGTCAATTTGTAATGGAAAAAGCAGATTTCTTTAAATTTTGTCAACTATGAGATGAGAAAACATCTTAAAAGGGAAGTATAAACACATATTATAGTTTTTGAACAACCATTACCTTAATGAATTTTAATAAATGAACAAATAATAAAGAAAAATAGCGAATTTTTAATGAAAAAAAGACGAATTTTATTAACTTTTACACTACTTTGGAATTTTATCATGCTTTTAAACGCTAGTTATGCAAGATTTAAATACTTAGATGATTACACACCAAAACATATTCATAATTAAAGAAAATAACGAATTTTTAAGGAAAAAAGACGAAATTTGTTGACTTTTACACTACTTTGGAATTTTATTATACTTTTAGACTCTAGTTATGTAAGATTTAAATCCTTAGATGACTAACACCCCAAGATATATTTAAACCAATTTCCTTATTTTTTATCAGATTCAACAGGATTTTTTTCGATAGGGCCAGTATGAAAGAAAATAATTCCAAATAACAACTCCCATTCACTTTTCCCCCTCGCCTCTCCCCTCACATCCCTTAAACTTCAGGGGCCACTAGAAAGCAAACATCACCTTAACCGCTTCGCGACGAGAGCCCTTTGCTAAATTTTTAATCTTTTACCACCGGTTTTTCGAAACAGAAAATTTTGTGCAATTGAATCGCGAAAATTCTCCGATTAAATAAGGTAAACTTTACAATATAAAAATAGCTGGTGAGAATAATGAAGGATTCTGAGCATCTTAAGTGGCACGTATACAGGTCGCTCATCCCCAAGGGGTTAATGAATATTATTAATTAAGCAAAACAATGGAAAATATCAGTTTTTAAGGAAAAAGCTGATTTCTTATGAATTTTTCTATTATAGCACGAGAAATAACAACTTCTAAGAGGAGAGTTAAACTTATATTTTAGTTATTAACAACAAAACCTTAAAAGGTATCCTTAATTAAACCAAAGAAATATCAATTTTCAAGAAAAAGATGAATTTTTACACAAATTTCTACCTTTGAAATACATTTGTTTATATATTGTTACAAGATACTAATTATATTGTTAAACTTTAGCTATTTTTAACCCCTTGAGGGGCAAGCAATTACATTTGTGAAATGCTGGATTCCCACCGGAATCTTTGATAAATTCTATTTCAAAATAAGTAACAACAATTTTACGGCTTTTTTCCACCAAAGTTAGAAAAGTAAAATTTAATAAAATTTTTCTGGTGTAAAACCTCTTTAATCGTAGGTGGTATATAATATATACCGGTGCCCCTCAAGGGGTTAAAAGCTTGATTGTCTTTATATAATGTTCATATTTATATTTATTCACGTCATGTCTACATTTTAGATCTTACAACCAATATAAAAATTTCTTCTCTATGTTGAAAACTGAAACACACAAAAAAGGGTATTAAATAATTGCTTAATGCGTGACTTTCCCTCAAAATGAAAAACAAATGAATTTTTGAAACCTCTAAACTTACCAAGTAAAAAAATAATAATTCGCCCTTTGACGGATTCGAACCGCCAACCACATGGTTAACAGCCATATGCGCTATCCAATTTCGCTACAAGGGCATCGAAGATTTCTGAATTATTGCAATACTTATCTACACCAAACTCGACTCTTGCTCCTGTATATTTTAACATTACATAAATTTAACAATTGTTTTTATCCATTTATCAGAAAATTATTAAATCACAGAACGATCACACATAAAGTTGTTTGAAATATGAATACAATCTTTAAATTTTTTTAATGATACAGAGTATACATGAATACAAACTTTAATTTTTTCATATGTTTCATATTTCAAATAGTCTATATTTCAAATCAAACTATTTGAACCACATAAGAGCAAATATTACTTAGATCTTTTCACTATTACCTTTTAAAAAATAGCAGATAACAACTTTTGAGTTAATTTTCGAAGAACTGTAACTAAAATTATGTTAACTCTTTATTGAAAATCCTATTTTCACACAATTTCTTGAAATTCAACAACGAATTCACCTTTACCGCAATACTTATCTACATCAAATTCTATTCTTACTCCTATATATTTTAACATTAAATAATTTAAACAACTTTTTTATCCATTTATTAGAAAATTATGAAATCACAGAACGATTTGTACTTCAAATTTTCTTTTCCCTTGCTTATCATTCTATTAATTATCAAATATATTCCTCAGAAATATTACTTTCATATGAAACAGTAAAAAAAATTAATATATATTTAACATTTAATAACCTCATACAAGAAATTACTACCGAATGAAAATACTAATAATCAATAAAATCAACTGTTGAGCGAAAAGTGATACAAATTAAGGAAAAATGAAAATGTTTTTCTACAAAAGTTAAAAAATTAACAAATTAATGACAAGTTAGAAAAATAATTTAAAAGTTTTCTGAAATTATTTACAAAACCATACTTTTTTCGGACCACAAACTAGCATTTTCTTGAAAATTCAAGATCAAATTTGTAAGATTTTAACACTTTTGGATGACATACACCTCAAGAAATATTCATAATTAAACAACAATAATAATAATAAAAAAAATCTTATCAATAACTGAAAATTTCACATTAAAAAATATTTTCATGATTGTACATATAAAAATTAAAGTTCCAAATTTTTATCCCATTCGAACTTAATTTTGATACACAAAGCATTATTAATCAAATTCTGATTAAGTGAAATTTTAAGTGACAGTTTTTAAACCAAACCGCAATATTTACATCAAACTTGATTCTTTCTCTGTATATTTTTACATTACAAGAAGCAGTGCTGTAGTTGGAAAAAAAATATTTGTAGGAACGCACCTTTTCATAGAGTAGATGTTGATGCTGCCGGATTTTTACTAAACAAAAATCCAATTTAAAACATTTAGCCAAAAGTGGATTTTTTTAATTAACACTTATAATTATTATAATCTCATTTTTATAGTATTATATTTGTAGTAGCATTCATCTAAAAGCAATATTTAATCAATCTGATAGTAACATTTTCCATCTTGGATCAAAATTTAATTGAAATAACAAAATAAATTCATATGTTATTACCTACACATATATCCCAGAAGTTTTCATAAAGAACGATAATTATAAATTTTTTCTATGATCTTTTACTTACAAAAAAAACTGTTTCGTCTGCTAATATTCTTCCTGATTGCAACCAAGATTTCCGATATGGTCCAAGAAAAAATTCTTTTAAGTGATGTCCTAGACGGCTTATGAATGTAAGTCAAATGGATTTTTCAATAACAAGTGAATTTCTCGCCTAGGTCATAATGTTATTCATACAGCTGAATACACTTTCGCATTCAGACGTTGAAATGGGTATAGTTTTCACAGTCTGGAGAAGAGGATTTCTCTCCCTAGGCTCATCTTAAGTGTCTATAAACTTGATAATTATCGTTATATTAAATAACAATAATTATAGTTTCGCCTGAAAAAAAGGACAGTTTGTGCTCGTGCGCGATATATATATATTTTTTTACAGTAACAAACCAAATATTTCTGGGAACGGTGTTCCCACGCGTTCCCGCACAACTACAGCACTGACAAGAAGCAAGATTTACATTACAAGGAGCAAGAATCGAGTTTGATGTAGATAAGTATTGTAATAATTCAGAAATCATCGATGCCCTTGTAGCGCAATTGGATACCGCATATGGCTGTTAACCACGGGGTTGGTGGTTCGAATCCGTCGGAGGGCGGATTATTACTTTTTACTTAGTAAGAAGTTTAGAGGTTTCAAGTATTCATTTGTTTTTCATTTTGACGGAAAGTTACGCATTAAGCAATTATTTAATACTCTTTTTTTTATTTGTTTTTCAGTTTTCAACATGAAAAAGAAATTTGTACTATTGGTTGTAAAATCTCAGATGTAGTCATGGCGTGAATAAATATAAATATGAACATTATATAAAGACAATCAAGCCTTTAAAAATAGCTAAAGCTTAACAATATAATTAGTATCTTGTAACAATACATACACAAATGTATTTCAAAGGTGGAAATTTGTGTAAAAATTCATCTTTTCTAGAAAATTGACATTCCTTTTGCTTAATTAAGGATACTTATTGAGGTTTTGTTGTTAATAACTAAAATATAAGTTTAACTCACCTCTTTGAAGTTGTTATTACTCGTGCTATAGTTGAAAAATTCATAAGAAATCAGCTTTTTTCCTTAAAAACTGATATTTTCTGTTGTTTTGCTTAATTAATAATACTCATTAAGGCGATGATTGTTTTGTTGTGATCCCTCAAGTTTAAGTAATGCGAGGGAGAAACGAGAGGCGAGGGGGAAAGTAAATTGGAGTTGTTATTTGGAATTATTTTCGTTCATACTGGCCCCTTCGAAAAAAATCCTGTTGAATCTGATAAAAATAGGGAAATTAATTTAAATATATCTTGGGGTGTTAGTCATCTAAGTATTTAAATCTTTCATAATTAGCGTCTAAAAGTATGATAAAATCTCAAGGAGTGTAAAAGTTAATAAATTTGTCTTTTTTCATTAAAAATTCATTATTTTGTTTAATTATGAATATGTCTTGGTGTGTAGTCATCTAAGTATTTAAATATTACATAACTAGCGTCTAAAAGTATGATAAAATCTCAAATAAGTGAAAAAGTTAATAAACTTCGCTATTTTTCTTTATTATTTGTTCAATTATTAAAATTCATTAAGGTAATGGTTGTTAAAAAACTGAAACATGTGTAAAATTTCCCTTTTAGCATGATTTTCTTATCTCATAGTTGACAAAATTTAAAGAAATCTGCTTTTTCCATTAAAAATTGATATTTTTTATTGTTTCGCTTAATTAATAATACTCATTAAGGTGTTGATTATTCGAAACTCAAATATAATTTAATCATCGTCTTATGGCTGAAAAAAATCTAAGGAATCTAAGAGTCTTTTTCCTTAAAAATTGACATCTTCCATTGTTTTGCTTAATTAGTAATACTCATTCAGGTGTTGATTATTCGAAGTTCAAATGTATGATTAACTTTCCTCTTTTAAGTTGATATTCTGATCTTAAAGTTGAAAAATATCTAAATAAATCAGCTTTTTTCTTTAAAAATTATTATTTCCCGTTGTTTTGCTTAATTAATAATATACTCATTTAGGTTTTGATTATTCGAAGTTCAAATGTATGATTAACTTTCCTCTTTTAAGTTGATATTCTGTTCTTATAGTTGAAAAATATCTAAAGAAATCAGTTTTTTCCTTAAAAATTGTTATTTTCCATTGTTTGCTTAATTAATAATTCTCATTAAGGTTGTTCAAAAGTCAAATATAAATTTTATCTTTATCTTTTAGTATGATAATCTTTTCGAACTAACCTTCACCCCTCATGTTATAGCATAAAATTAACTCTAAAAAGCGCCATTTTTCCCACTAGGTGCCCGTTCGAATTGGGCACAGGTAGCGGTGCGGTTGGCGAAGGGGACACCGGTGGGGGCACGGTTGAGGAGGTGCACAGGAGGCGGCACGGTGCCGCAGTGTTGCCTCCTGCTGAGCCAGAACTGTTGTTTTCCTACTACTTACAATTAACAATACAAATATATAGAAATCTCATTTTTAACATTTTCAAACATAATTGAAAAGTGTTTATGATCCGCTCTCTAACTGGCGTAAATACTGTCGGATTGACATGTAATTAATGTATATGTTATTGAGGTTTACCATAGCCTTTTCAGTATTGAAAGTGAAGTATGTCCCGTTCATAGTTCTTTTACAGCGGTACTAAAAAAAATTGCGTTACATTAATAATACAATCAAAAATCGTTTGCAGTGTATTTAAATGATGTTACACTATTTTAAACATCTTTAAATCGATATGTATCACTAAATGCACTACGAAGTGATCACTATAAAATAGGGTGTGCAATGGGATGTACATTGTTAACGTACAAGGAGACAGATGAAAATTCGATTATTGTACTCAGATAATACTATGAGCGATAATCGTTTGAAGTTGCGGTTTAAATTTTACTAACATTTTGCGTAATACTTGGTGTGTATAAATTTTATAGATCATTATTCACTACTGCACAAAAGAATTTGTGTGCATTCCCGCTTCAGGGCCGAAACTAGCCTCTTTTGCGTACGGGAAAAACATTTTTATTACTTTGGAATATATTTAGGGTTCCGTACTTAAAAAGTAAAAACGGAACCATTATAAGATCACTCTTGCGTCTGTCCGTCTGTCACAGCCACTTTACTTGTAAACTATGGAACGTGGAAAGTTCAAATTCGGGGAAGTAATAAAGACTGGTGACCCACATATTTTCAGATTATTAAACATTTATAAATATATTTAGTAAAAATGTATAGGGGCAAATTCAGTTGCTTGAAAAAAAAAATATTTACTTTGTATATCGTGCGAGGTATCATGTGAAAGCTTTAGTAACGCTGAATTCAAAAATAGATTTCTTTTAATTTTAGGTATTACATTTTCAAAAATATAGCCGAAAATGTAGCGCAAAAATATGCTCCCCCCCCCCCCCATCTAATTCCGAATCTACTGAAACTAAAATTATGAAAAAATTAGAGGGGGTAGACATTAATATAAACCTTGCAGGAAAATTATAGCGATTACCCTTAATCACATAGTTTTTGAGAAAAGCGCATTTTCCCGTTACACACAAATTTCGATTTACGGGCATTCAGCAAAACTGTTGAGCAGCGCTGGAGATACCTATCGTAGTAGAAGTATAAAAGCATTGTTGATCAGGATTTTCGAAATAAATTGTCAGTAATTAGTTGAGATATGAACCCTTAAAGATATGGACGGTTTGGACATACATATAATGACAGGGGCGGCGTACACTATATGTACCATCGGATTTTAAAGCCTAGATTACAACTTTTAATGATATATGAGTGTAATGAAATGGTCAGTAACAGTATAAAAGCAATAAACGTCAAATTGTTATAGTCTCAGGACTCTTAAAGCTTCAAAAAAATTTAATTTTAATTTTTTTAGATGTTAATCTTCCTTTTTTTCTGAACATTTTAATATAATTGTTTCCTTCAAATTCTCATTAGAACAGAAGTTATAGCTTTTAGAATTATACCGGCTCAATAGCTTAGGCGGCATTTTCGAAACTTTTAAGTCATTTTTCTCCAATTGACTTTCTTGGGCATATCGCGCACGATATCTCAAAAACATTTCAATATTTTTTCATGAAATTTTCAAAACATACGTTTTATGTTAATCTGTATAAACTGAACCTAAATTTTCCTTTTTATTGTTCAAAAAAATATTTTTTTAAGGGATTATGTTGTTCAGATTTTCAAAATTTTCTATTAGCAAAATTTTCTATTAACCAAATGCAAAATTTGAACGAATGTTTTGTTTTAGCTGCACTGTAGAGTGAAAGGTTATTACTATGCTGAATTTAGTTTTATGAAATGCCAAATGAAGTTTAAATATGCATTTTTTTTATTTATTGTCAGAATCGAATTAAGTTCATTATAAAGAGATTAAGATAATATTAAACTAGTCGGATGTGTCAATCCCAAAACTTTCTTCTATCTCATACATGTCAATACTTCCTGATAAATGCAGCACAGCAGCGCCACCGGTTAGGCGATTTATACTAAAATCTAATCAGGGACAACTTTCGTGAACTTCTAATTGAATTTGAAATTTGGTGAAAATTCGTGCCTCTTTTCTTTTTTTTTTTTTTTTTTTTTTTTTTGACTATTACGGAAATCGTGAAAAGTTCTGAGTTGCAGTGGGACCTCTTGTGAAATGTAGACCAAAACCTTATCAGGATCAGTTTATATCAGGGACTAACTGAAGCTAAAGTTTGATGAAAAGTCATGCATTAGTTCTTGAGATTGCGGAAATCGGGAAATATCAGCACAGTAGCTCCACCTGCTGGGCGATTTACACCAAAAAGTAATGAGCACCAATCTATATCAGGGAATAAATGAATCTAAAGTTTTATTAAATTCCGTTTAATAGTTCTTAAGATAGAGCGCCCACAAAATTTGTGTCAAACATGGATAGACAGACTCACAGACAAACATTTTGTAAAAACATGTTTTTCATTACTTCTGTACCCTAAAACGTATAAATCCGTCGAAAACCGAAATTCGAAAATTTTCACGAATCCAATACTTTCTTCTTGTAAAGATAGAAGAAAGTAAAAATGAGTTATACAGAATGGCTGTATTTGATATGTTTTAGGTTCCATATCTCTTTGAACTTTCTTGGTATATCCATTTACATTTTTCTAGTATATACTGTTATATCCAACCCTACTTTTCATAGTTTTTTACAAAGTGTTAGTATTCTTTTAGCAACGGTTTTTTTTTAATAATACAATTACTAATTTATATATTTATTGTACGGAACCCTCTGTGCGCGAGTACCGTATATTATGGAAGGAACACTGCACCCGTCGTAAACGCCGCACTCCTCAAATTGGCCCGAATAAGCTTAAAAATATCGTAATCGCCGCACCCATTGTAAACGCCGCATCCATCGGAGCGCTACTTTTATCGACAACGTCACACTGACCTAACTTTAATCAAAGTTTTCTGAGCAGTGTAGGATGCCTCGTTTTTAATATCTTAAGGTGTCTGAAGTTTTATTTAAAATATTTAAATCCGATTTTTTAAAAAAATATGAATTTTTAAATTAAGGAAACTCCGTTGGTATTTAAAAAAATCGTAAACGCCGCACTTGGAAAAAAATTAACTTTTAAACTCGTAAACGCTGCGGCGTTTCTTCCATAAAATACGGTAATACTCGCACTTGACCGTTTATTTTTCATGGGATACCTCGGTTGATATCTAAAGTTATGACTTTTGTACTTTTTTGGAGTTTTTTTTTTTTTCTTTTTTTAAATATTCGGACACTTTTATTTTTGAAAAACTGTTTGGAACCGGTTCTGAAATTTAAAGTACCCTCATGTTAAGAAAATTCAACCCAAATCGAAAAAGTATTAACGCACAGCCTTAGATTATTAGATATCATATGAAAAAAAAAATAATAATAATATTAAAAATCAAGCGAAACCTCCGAAAAGAATGCTCCTACAGGTTTAACAATAACGTGCGACTGTTTTCGCGTGAGACTATATCAGACAAGCAAAGAAACTGGAATGCTAAGGTTAAACCGTTGGAAGCGTTCTTTTAAAAATTTCTCGCTCGCATTTTAATAACTTTTAAGCGTTTTCCATATTGTTATATAATATTTCATCTTATTAAATAGTAAAATTTCGTTTTTGTATTCTGAATACGTTGGAAAGTGTATCATGATCTGTGCCTCACATGACTTTTTGTTTACTTTTTTATTTTATTTTATTTCTTGTCATGACCATAAATAATACGGGTGAAATTAAATGTGGTGATATGAAGCTTATAGTACAGTGAAAATTTGGCTAAGGAAAACAAAATGCACTGCAAAGAATTTTCACTGTTAACCCTGAATTTAAACGAACTTTAAAAAGAAAAAAACTGCATTTTAATTAGAGTATATTTGCATTATTATTATTTAATGTCATATTTAGATATTTTTATATTAATTAATTATGCATATTTAAAGCAGAAAAATATCTTAAGATTTAAATAGTATTTTTTGCAAATTGTATGCTTTAACAAGCAAAACCGAGTTGAACATGTCAATATTTCGAATTCTGGAATGAACTTAGGGGCGGGGGAGTACCATACTTAATACTAAAGTGCACGCTTTCTAAAATAAAATAAGAAACTACAATTTCTAACAGAAGTATTTTGTTTGATTTTTATATACAATTGTACATTATTTACAGATAAATTAAAAAAGCAGTTGGAGCGTAGGCAATTAAATACAAGTAGCAATGTTTGCAAATTGTATGCTTTAAGGCGGTTCTCATTTTTAAATGTCAAGGCCATTTCTGGATAAATAAATTGCTTTCCGATTCATAAATTTATAAGAGATTCTTGTCACATGACGACAAGCTTTTTCCCTTTCTCGCACTGCTCTGTCAAGAATTCAGTTCAAAACACCCGATTTGACAATATTTTATGAAAAAACTTTTGCTTTTACCAAAAAATTAAAAACATCATTCGATGACATAATTTCTGAGTAAGAAAATATGCCAATATAATACATTTCCGAGAAAAAAATAATTCAGAAGTGTGTCAGAATACTCTTTTGGATTCGAAAACAGCCATAAAATCTAAGATGAACATAATTTTGAAAGTTTCTATAAGTATTTTGTCTGATGAAAAAATAAAAAAATACTTTAAGTAATTATTTCTAAGCTTAATTACTTGGGATTGTAAAGAATAAAATGAAGCAAGTTAAAAAAAAAGTTTTTATCAAGCATAAAAATCATTTCATTTAAAAATTATATTTAACTAAATTTAATACATTTGCAAAATCACAACTTTGAGTGATAAAGATTTTCGTTATTTTATATAAAATGATCATAGAAAATATAATGAATTTCTGCTAGTACTATAAGATTAAGCAGCATCGCCTTTCTGTTATTTCTCATTCTTCTTTTGCAAAAATTGGGGCTAAAGAAGAATGAAAGAATGATTGCAAAAGTGTTAAGCACATTTGACTTCGCATTTCTTCAATGATACTATTTATTGATACTAAATTATTGCATAGACTTGCTGCCTTTTTAAATGGCAATAAATTACACCGATATTAGTGAAAATTCTAAATATATATTTAATTTGTATGTAAGATTATTTAAGGCTGTTCTCAAATCCAAAAAGGCAAATTTATGACATAAGTTTTAATTTATTTTTGCTTGGAAATACATGAAACTAGCAGTTGTTGTTGTTCAAAAACTATGTAATCAAACTGTTTCTTCCGTTTTTTTTTTTTTTTTTTTTTTTTGCAAATGCAATAGATTTTTTAGAAAATAGTGTCAAAGAGGGCGTTTTGAACGGAATTTCTGCGCGAAAGAAGAGTATAACAGGTCAAGAACGGGTGAAAAACGTGTTTATCATGTGATCAAAATCGCTTATAACTCAATAGGTAATTTATTGATCAAAAAATGGAAAACACAGTTTGATTTCAAATCGCTTCCATCAGTTTTCGAATTTTATATCTTTCCGTTAAAAGATGAATTTGTTAATGTGTTAAAAACGTTTTGCGCTTTTTGAGGAGAGCAGTTAAGAATAGCCTTAAGTATTGCGCGGTAGCGCAATACTTATTATTACTTATTTCCAGTATTACTTCTCAATGTTAATTTAACATAGTAAAGCCTACGGAGCTCATAGCTTTTTTCATTTTTTTTCCCTACCGTTTTGTCCCTGATGCCACAGTTTTTTTTATTCTTTGCTAATTCTAATAGTTTATAAATTTAAAGTGTGAATATTTGTCTGACGTCAGGGTCAAAACGGATGATAAAATACCTTTGCATATGGGTGAATTATAACCCAGAGAAGTAACATGGGCTAATTTGTATTTACATTATTCAAATATTTTTCTTAATAATCCCAAATTTTGTTTTTTTTATTAAAAATCATGGGACATTTTTTCAATAAAATTTAACATTCAAAAGCCGTAGTATGAATTTGTCTATTTTCAGTTGAATAATTTTCCCGTAAAAAATAAAACTGATTTTTTTTTTTTTTTTTTTTTTTTTTTTTTTTTTTTTAAGAATTAAAAAGAAGATGAATATGGTGTCATAGTGGAAATAAAAATTATATTTACAAACAGATTTGTTTACGTTCAGATTGGAAGTTTTTGTCCAAACTACAGCAACCTCTGTTGTTGCACTGGCGAAAATTTTTGAATTATACATAGATAAATTGCATCACAAATTGTGATGCGATACCACATAAATCAAAGCCTGATGATGGTACCTGCAATTATTTTTTAATGTGTTCGTCTGAACGCAGTAGTTATTAAAAAAACTTGACATACAAATTAGAAAAACAAAATTTATTTCCTACATTGCTTAAGTCCGAAAAGGGACATATATTAGGATATTTCATTCAATTCGTTCTACGTTTAATGTTAATTTTTTGTAACAAATAAGTCAAAACCAGTTGAACATTAAAAAATAAAAATAAAAAATTCATACAATATGATATGTTAAACATCTTAAAAATTTAGATTCCGTTCAAATAAAATCGAAATAAATCTTAGATTTTTTAAAATTTTGTTTTATTTTGCATGTATCTTATCATTTTATGTACAATCGTCATAAACATAATACAAAATCTGCAATACAAATACAGTGTGACTTCAAAAATCCGACATTCAGAAATCCGGCAACTTAAAAAATCCGGCAACTTCAAAAATCCGGCATGAAAACCATCTTTTTCTTACCTTTTTCTTTTACACTTTCAAGTTATAAGAGAAGAAAATAGCAATTCTTTATGAATTAAAAACTTCAAGGTCAAAAATAAAAATGCAAAAAAAGAATATTTTACTTTTTTTTTTTTTTTTTAAATTTGTTAGAGACGATTATTTTCTGAACAAATTTTCTTGGAGCTGCACTATTGCTTAGCAAGGGGAACGACTTTGGGAAATGCATAAATTTTGACTGGAGTATTAATATATGCTTTAGAGAAACAAGACTGTATTTCCGAAATAGACATTATTAATTTGTATAAAATACAAAAATAAATAAATAATAAAATAAAATAAAACTTGTTAAAGGACGGCCAAAAAAATTGAAGCAAAAAAATTTGACATCGATGTTTCCGAAATTATAACAGAAGAAATAATTTCACTCCTTATTAGAATTTTCTTTTCTCTGTGATATAGAAAATATCATATAAAGTTTTTTTTCTCTTTTTCTCACATAATTATCACTTAATAATGAATTAAATTATTGCTAAAGGCACCATTAAGAATATAGTAATATTTTTCATATTCATAGTTACTATTTTTGATATTGCTTCAAAAATCCAGTATAGTCTCGGTCCCGATGACGCAGGATTTTTGAAGTTAAAATCTATTTACAACTTAAAAAGGAAAAAAAGTCTAAAATTTATTTCGATTTCATTTGAACGGAATCTAAGTTTTTAGGGTGTTCAAAGTATCATATTGTATGAATTTTATTTTTATTTTTTAATTTTCAATTGGTTTAACTTATTTGTTACAAAAATGTAACAGTAAATGTAAAACGAATTGAATGAAATAGCCTAATATTTGTCCCTTTTCGGGCTCAAACAATGTAGGAAATAAATTTTGTTTTTCGAATTTGTTCTGCAAATTAGGTTTTTGCTTAATTTTTACTGAATTGAAAAATTAATTCACATTGAAATATTTTTCTTTTCTATTAAATAAAGGTATCATCCATTATTTCGAAAATTTACTCATTAGTTAAATGAAGCATTTTTAATGCTATTTTACACTCTAGGATGGAAAAGAAAAGAAAAGAAACGGCAGTTAATTTTTGGTTTATAAATGAATGTAAACAAAGTATTTTATTCTTAAAAAATAACTTTGGAATGGCAACTATTTTCAGCCCCACCTCCACGTTATAACATTATATACTATTCAGTAATTAAACCTTTCCTTTTGCAATTTAAAATGAAAGTACACATTTTTTATTATTATTATTTAATGATTAATACGGTAAACTTTAAAACAATTATTTGCTTTTAAAAATTTACTTTGAAAAAGGTATTTATTTTAATATATTTCTAAATAAATAATAGTTTTTGTGCAATTCTGTCATAATTTCACGTTTAATTCCTTAGAAATGGAACGCCCGCCACGTTTTCTAGGAAAATACAAGAAAACAGACCCTTTCCTCATCGCTTCCGTTAATAGCCTGCAGTATACATGTGTCCATTGTTATTAAGCGCCAAACATCATTAAAGAAAGCCAGGCACAACACCACCCTTTTCCCTTATCAGTTAAGGGGGAGTTTTAAGTTTTGGCACGGGGCAGCCCTAGATGTTTTTGCCCGTTATTCGTTATTTTTCGTTTACACCTCACGAAAATACTCCACGATATCTAGAGAACTCAACTAAATACAACCAGTGAATGGGAGGGACAAACGACCTTCCTACATGGGGGGAATGGGGGAAGAAGCCTTTCCTGCCAGGGATCTTGCCAATCCTAACTTGGTTTAAGGGGTTCGCGCGTTTACGTTTACTGCGTCGGGAGGGATGGAAAAAAGTGGAAAGGAGGGTGAATGCGGAGTCGCATACTGCCCATTCCTTTAAGCACCCCATCTCGACTTTGACCTTGCAAGGTACAATGCAGGCCAGAAGTTTTCTCATAAAATTGACCAATTTTCTCCATGAAAAAATGTGATTGGCGGGAAATTTACACCGGCGCGTGTGTTTACGGGTTAACCCTTTCCGGCACACTTCGGGCTACCTAATTTTAATTCCAAACTTACGTTCGGCACCAATAATATTTTAGTAAAAGTTTGCTTTTACAATGAACATTAAAAGTCCACGTTTTTAATTTCTAAAAAAGTCGTTTTAAAATTCCGCTGTCTGTCAGTCATTTCATCATTTTACAACAAAAATTGCTTGTGCCGGAAAGGGTTAAAGCTGATTACTACAAGAATTACAATAGAATGATCACCAGGAGGCCTGTTACCACAAAGTTTTCCAAGATAAATCTAAAACGAAACTTTTTGTAAGGAAATAGTCGTAGTAAAAGTTTTGACTATGGTCTCTAAAAATAGAAACCGCTCCGAGGCCTGCTAGTTAACAATACAACATATAATTTCGCAGTGATTTTTCAGAAAGACTTTTGGAATATTAATTAAATAACCAATTCATATAAATGTCCTCCATTAAATTTAATTAAGTATAATCTGTCGTAATTATTCATAGAACAACAAAATAATAATGACAAGGAAACATTGATATAATAAAAATATAACATATAAAATAATCAGTAACAGTTCTTGTCTACGATTTTACTCCATGTAACTTTATTTTCTTCTCTATGTTATGAACACCAAATACGTTTAGCATAGATATATTTAGCAGCCGCTTAGCTGAGGTAAGATCTGCGTAAACACACTGACTACATCAAATATACACACATTTTTTACACGAATTTGTTTTGGTGTAAAAAAAAAAAAATCGTCTTAATAGAGAAATTATTTTTCACATCAAGTATGTTTTTGAAAGTATAAATTCTTGCCATCTCTGTCAATCAGCAATCTATCAGCATTCAAAATGGCAGTTTTATCCCTTTAAATGCATGAATTATTCTTTTAGTATTGTGTTGTTTATTCTTATATTAAGGATTAGACGCCAGAAATTTTAGAATAGATCTTTAACTTTATTTAGTAGCATATATTTTATAATTTTAAAAGGATTAATATTTCTATAAAAATATAGTGTTTGCTAAGAACTTTATTTATTTATTAAAAGTTAAATAAAAAGTGATGCATCACTATGCATTTAATGTTTAAAGAACCAATGGATGAAAGGCTATATTTCAGCACTTTGCTAAGAGAATTATTCGTATTTGGTTATAAAAAACGCAGTGAAAGGGATGGTTTTAAAACAGACTTCACTTCTCATTAAATAAAATTCTGAAGAGACATGGAAATTTATAATCATAGACTGAGAATAGCATCACATTTTTTAAGCACCTTTAATATCTGTGATTTTATAATAATATGAATGATAGATTAGGCAAAACTGCAAAACTGCCAATCGGTTGCGCACAATCAGATAATGTTTTCATTTCAGCATCTTTACATTCCGCTTCAAAGCGAGATGATTTGTAGTATTATCACGGGTGTTATCAAGAATATTCTTAAATCATCCGTCATCAGAGATAAATATTATACCTTTCCTTTCACTGTTATCAGAATCATACCGTTAATTTCACATTGCATTTGTTTATGAGATGTTGTTATGGCGATACCCCCCCCCCACACACACACACAACGGAAGTTTGCAGCTAACTAGCAATTTTTTTATGTGTATGTGTGTCTCTTACGTTATGTGTGCAATCTATCATATGTACCAAAATCCTCAATACTGAAATGAATTTCATAAATGTAACGCATCTTCCAGGTCTATTATCACCCTATTTTCTTTTTTATTATTTTATTAACACTTTGGTCTCCGGTGTTTCTTACAGAATTTTGTTTCGGTCGGCACCACTTTTTTTCAAAGAAGTTTCCTTCAAGTACACAATTTCATAAATGTTCTGATTAAATAAGGCAAATTTTATTTTTCTTTAAAATTGATGCCAAAAACAAATTTTGCAAAGAAAGATGGGTCGCCACAGCGGCGGGAATGGAGTGCAAATGGTTAACTTTTCGAACATACTTAAAAAAAAATGATTCAGGCGAAGTGCCGTAGTCATCGTTTTAAAACTTATCAAAATAAGAAAGTGTGAAAAGGGAGATAAGTATTCTTTCAAAAGCCTTCTTTTGTACATAAACTATTTAATTAATAATTAAAAGTACAAATGGATGTCCACAACATTTTTAATTAGTAGCAGTTGACGATATTAATCATTTGTATCATCAGCTCATATGTGCCTCCAATTCAGGAATTTCTTTCTTATTCAGAAATTCTGAATGCATACTGAAAATTCCGAAAAAATAATTTTTATTTTATGTGTTCATGAAACGCCTATCAATAACCCCTAATTTTGGCTCCCATGATATTCATGGGATGTGTCTTTTATTCAGATTTTTTTATAAACACCAGTTTTATTAAAAAGTGTAATTGGCAGTATTCTGGTATAATTTTACCTGTCATTAGGTAATGTGAATATTGCTTTTTCAAAAAAGTGGTGCCAATAAGCAATTCGAATTTTTAAACCGCAATTTAATGCGACCATTAAGGGGTTAAAGAAAGAAAGTATTATTATTCAGAATGTCTGAATTTAAAAAAAAGTCCTGAAATGTACGCTTTGGATACAAATGATTATTTTTTTTTCCTTTTTTTTTTTTTTTTTTTTTTTTTTTTTTTAATATTCGTTCGTTCAGGAAAAAAAAAATAAAACTCATTTAAACACATCTACCTCTTCTAGTACAATAAATAAGTGTAACTTTTCTGTATAAACTTCCTGTGGAAACAAAAAATAAAATTTGAGCCATTAAAAAATTATGTAGTTATGATTATAAATTTAAAAAAAAGATAGGAAATCTGTCATTAATTTTCAAATTTAACATTTCTCATACGAAATACTTCAAACATTTTTTCAAAATGTAATTTATATTTTAGATCAATAGCTGTAATCATAGTTTTATTATGTACGAGTATCAGAAGGCGTGAGTAAGGAAAGCAGTATTCTTTAGAAAATCTTTAATTTGAAAGTTATGTATTTCGTTACTTCATTAAAAGTATACGTGCGAAGCTTCAATGGAAAATATTTTTCGTCAGCGAATGACTGTAGAATAAACAGAAATATCATGATTTAATCTTTAGTGAAGTGCATTTAATAACGAAACTTTTTCTGCTTTTAGAAGCAGGCTTACACAAACTTAACTTTAATTTTAATATTATCAGCAAAGTTTTGTTATTTTCTAAGATTAAAATTAATGGGCATTCAATGACAGTATAAAATTAGCAGAAATAATATGCTTCAATATACATCAAAAGAATTCTAAAGCTGAAAAGATTTTGGAGAATTTTCAAAGCATCGTTTTAATCCTATTAAAAGTGTTTACGATATTTCCATTCACATAATATGTACTCTTACATGCATATAAAGTAGCGTAAAAGATAAATGCGATCATCGAACTTCAAGTAACAAGTTGGAAATTGCTCGTCAAACGTGGCAAATGGGATGCGTTTGTACTGTAACTAGTTTTATACTAATTTTTTGCTCTGCATAGTGTACTGAATGTATACTTTAGTGCACTTCATAAGTGTATATCAATTTCATTCTGTTCGAAAGGCTGTAACATCATTAAAATGCACTTGAAATAATTTTTTACCTTAGCCTTAATGCAACGGAAAATTTTTCACTGTCCTTGTAAATAAACTATACATCCGATTTTCATAACATTTGAAATGATTCGACAAAATTTTGCAATAATTATGTATTTAAATTTTCAGACCATTTGGAAGGCTGTAACATCATTAAACTGCAGTTGCAATAATTTTTCCTCATTGACCGTAATGTAACGGAAAAGTTTTGACTATCCCTGTAATTAAACTATACATCCGATTTTCATGAAATTTGAAATGACTCGACAAAATTTTGCAACAATTATATATTTAAAACTTCAGACCATTGGGTTGTGTAGTTTTTGCTCTGTTATATGTGGTCAGACGGACAGACAGACAGACGGATCGACTGAACGACGAGAGCTAACGACGATGCTGAGTATTTATTTAATTACGAATGAAACTAGAAAAAGTAAATTTCTATAAATATACAACAACTTCGCATAATACTTGTTTCAGATTTGCATTTAAAATAACTAAATGTTGAAATTGCTATGCATTCTATTTCTTATTTTTTGGCTTATTTTCCTTGCATTTAACAGTACAACCTCCGTCAATTCGACCGGGAAGATATAAATTTATGTTCATCGAACAAATAATTTCTTCACAAAAGAAATCGTTTCTAGAACACAGACGTAGGTTAAATCATATTAAATGAAAATTCTGGTTTAAAGTATTTATATATTATTTGAGTACAATTTCCGGATTTACTACTGTTAAAAAGAGTTGAGCAATCGAGGAATTAACACTAGAACGCCCGGATATTTTACTCAAGTTTCATAAAAATATTTTACACGAGAATTTTTTTTAAATTATTTGACTGATTTATTTAACGTAAATCTGCGTTGTTTAAATTTAACTTATTTTATGATAGAATTTCTGGTATCAGTTGACGTTTAATCATATTATCCGAGACGGATCGACTCCCTCCGGGCGTTCTAGTGTTAAAAAACATAATGATTTTTCAGTACCTGTGAAACACTTAATCGTTTTTAATGATTCAGCCTTATTGACGGGGTTCGTATCATCAAGGTATTCAGGGAATGTTAGGTGCTTCGCATCAGAAATTACGTATGTGCCTGTCGGTATAGCTGAAGATAATATTTTATTTTCACAAACAATAAAATAAAATAAATAAATATAAAATATTTTATTTACATTTCTTTAGGAAAATTCTGGTAAAAATTCTGGTAGCTTGAAAGTTTTTGAAGCGTACAAACCATTTTTATATACCCATTTTATTTATATATATTTGTCATTTAGTTACCCAAAATTTGGAAAGAGATTCTCTGCAGAGTAAGAAAGAACAATAGAAGTTAATTGGCGTTTTGAAATATCCATTTTTATTTTATTTTATGCTTGCACTTGTTTTTTACTGAATTAAAAAAAAATTATGTTAAATTTTTATCTTCTCTGAACATTTTGATATAATTGTTTCTTTTAAAATCCTATTAGAACAGAAGTTATGGCTTTTAGAATTATACCCGCTCAATAGCTGAAGCGGTGTTTTCGAAACTTGGAAGTCATTTTTCTCCAAATGACGTTTTTGGGCATAACGCGCACGATATCTCAAAAACTTATAAATATGTTTTTATGAAATTTTCAAAACGCATGTTTCACGTTAGTCTCTATAAACTGAATCTAAAATTTCCTCTTTATTGTTCAAAAAAAATATTTTTTATGTGATTATACTGCTGAAATTTTCAAAATTTTGCATTAGCTAAATACAACTTTGTATTAAAAATATAAAAATTCTTTAAATATAAATGCATGTGGATTCAGAGTAATTACTGTAATCTTAAGTATAAGTAGCCACCAAAAGTTTCATTCTATTTGTAAAATTTATTTTGTAACCTGGCGCGTAAGCTGTCATACCAATTTTCTGCTCGTTAAACGTCTGACAGTTTGGAGCACCCTGTAAATGCTAATTCTACATCTTGCAATTTTTTAAATACATGGAATTAAAGAACATACTTCTGCATTTCTTTCCCCAAAAAAGCTTATATTTTAAATCATATACATTTTAAGATATTAAATTTTGAAAACGGTCTTTTTTTCATTTTTTCCAATTTTAAGAGTTTTTTAAACCCCTCAACTATGTATTGTTCTTTTAAATTTTTATGAAAATATTTGTTACAACAAAGATCTTGAGAATGTCGCCGTTTTAGCATTGAAACATATCCCGATCTCAATAAAGGTATTTACAGGACATTTAAGTGTTATATTTTATCACTTTTATAACTTTTTATCTTAGTTTGAATGATTTTAGGTGATTTCCATATATAATTTTATAAATGAAGTGTTTTCAACAAATTATCAACTTGGGATAAGAAACTTTGGAAAAAATTAGGAAATGGTAGGTTACCCATAATTCATTTTCACGTTTAGTATACTTTTTACGAAATATTTTAACACTTGAACGTCCGGAAGGAGTCGATCCGTCTCCGACCATATGATTAAATGTCAAATGGGACAGTAAATTATTTCATAAAAGAAGTTAAATCCAAACTATGCAGATTTACGTTAAATAAATCAGTCAAATTATTTTAAATACAAATTCTGGTGTCAAATATTTTTAACCCCTTGGGGACGAGCGACACATATACGTGCCGCATGAAGCGCTCAGAATCCTTGTTTTTCCTCACCAGTAAAATTTTTCTGTAAAATTTGCCTTATTTAATCAGCACATTTTCTCGATTCAAGAAGACACAAATTTCTGTTTTTAAAAAACGGTGACAAAAGATTAAAAATTTCGTAAAAGGCTCCCGTCCTGAAGGGGTTAAGAAACTTGAGTAAAATTTCCGTGCGTTCTAGTGTTAAACGTACTTTAAAATTATAAATTGTATTTTAAGTCAATAGCTGTAATTATAGCTTTATAATATACGAAAAAAATCAGAAAGCATGAGTAAGGAAAGAAGTATGCTTTTCAAAACATTCTCTTTGAAAGTAAAGCCTTTTGTTACTGAATTAAAAGTATACGTGGGAAGTTTCGATGGAAAATATTTTTCGTCAGCGAAAGAATGTAGAATAAACAGAAAAATCTTCATTTAATCAATAGTTGAAGTGTATTTAATAACGACACTCTTTCAGATTTTTCAAACAAGCCTACAGAAACTTGACTTTAATTTTTCTATTGCCAGCAATGCATTGTTATTTTCTAAGATTGAAATTAATAGATATTCAATGGTAGTATAAAATAGGCAGAAATAATTTGCTTCAAAAGATATCAAAAGAATTTGAAGCTGAAAAGATGTCGAGGAAATTTCAAAGCACCATTTTAATCCTATTAACCCTCCGTCTACCAGACGGGTCCATTGGACCCGACAGGTACATACAAAATATTCATTCAAACCAGAAATTTCTTTAAAATAAACTAAGTATATAAACCAGACAAAAATAAGGTAAATAAATAAGTTAAATAGTTTTAAATAAAAATTCTGGTGTAGAACCTTTTATTAAAAATTGAATAAAATTCCCGGTAGATCTAGGGTTAAAAGTGTTTACGATGTTTTCATTCACATAATATGTTTTTTTAAATACATACAGTCGGCTCTCGTTAATTCAAAATCGGATAAATCGAATCTTCGCTTAATTCGAACTAAACATGATGTCCCGAAATTTTCAATGGCAGAATAACGTTAAAACCTTTTATTTATTCGTACTTATTTTCTCTTGACTTCGTTTAATTCGAAATAACGAGAATTCCCTTTTTTCATTTTTCCTTACTTTCTCACGGACTTCAGATCCTTCAAAGGACTTTCTTTCTTTCATTTTTGTCAGAATTGTTTTGAACTGGTATAATATTCCCATGCACTTGATATCAGCATTCTTACTGCGCCCCGTCTCTCCATCAATGACACCTATGCGCCCATGCACACTATTATCATCAATGCGCCCCTTCTTCCATTCTGCTTGTTCCTAATTCTTCTCTAGCATTTTACTCACTGACATTCCGAGAAATTCACAGCGTGAACATTTGTTAAAGATAGGGGAAACCCGTTTTATCTCTACATACTATTTTCAGTGGGGTGATCGAATTTTTTTAGTCAATGGTTTTACTTACTGCTAAAGTGTTTTTTGAGAAAGTAAGATATCTTGTTTCTTTAAAACATGGCTCCAAGTGGAAGTTATAAATCGTTAACTCTAGAAGCTAAAGTGGAAATTATTAAAAATTTAGGATGTGGCCGATCTAAGACAGAAATTGCTGCAAAATATAGAATTAAAAAATATATGCTCTCTACTTACTTGTAAAATAAGGAATTCATCCAGAAATCATGTGAAAAGTATAGATTTGCTAAAGGACGCAAACGCATGAGAACAGCAGCCCATGAGGATTTAGAGGAAGCTTTACTGTTATGGACAAAGGATGCATTGACAAGAAATGTACCTTTGAGTGGACTTATATTGGCAGCTAAAGCGAAAGAACCTGCACTACTCATGGGTATTAAAAATTTCAGTTGAAGCGAAGGATGGCTGACACGTTTTAATCACCGAAATAACATCGTTCACAAAACTGTGCGTGGTGAAAGTGGTGCTGTAGACCTCGCTACTTGCAATGAATTCTGTGAAAATCTACCCGAACTTATTTCTACTCATGCAATGAAAGACGTGTTTAATGCCGATTAAACAGGTTTGTTTTATAGACTTCTTCCTAATAACACTTTAACATTTAAAGGTGAAAAGTAGTGATAGAAAAGACAGGATAACTGTGATGGTAGGTGCCAATATGGATGGAATTGAGAAGTTAAAATTATTGGTTATTGGTAAATCGACTAATCCACGTTGCTTCAAAGGTGTTAAAACCCTGCCTGTTAATTATATGGCAAATGCCAAAGCCTGGATGACTCACGAAATCTGCTTTAGTTGGTTAAAAGAACTGGATAATAAATTTTCTCGTGAAAACAGGGAAATTCTTTTGCTGCTAGATAATGTGCAGAGTCATTGTACCAACACTGAGCTCTATAAAGATTGGATATTTACCCTCTAATACTACAGCGCAACTGAAACCAATGGACCAAGGAATAATTACAAATTTAAAAACTCATAATCGTAAAAGGGTTCTAGAATACATTTTATTTTCGATTGATCTTAAAGAAAGCTACGATATAACATTACTCACGGCCATCAACGATTTATATGCGGCGTAGAACGCTGTACAACCTGAAACAATAGAAAAATGCTTTCGACATGCCGGATTTATCCATCCATCTAAAAAGAGTGGTTGTAATGCAAATGACAAAAACGACAGACCTTTCGAAGAAATAGAATTTCCAAACTTTTCTGAAAAGTTCCAGTGTGATATTACGTTCGCAGAGTATGTAGCAGCCGACAATAGTTTAGAAGTATCTGGACCCTTAACTGCGGAAGAAATTGTTGAAACAATTCACGAAAAATGCAATGAGGCGATGGAATCAGATCCTGGCAATTCTGCTGCTAGGTCCCAAGTGCTATTCTTACCCACAGAAAAATCAGTTGCACAATCAGTTGAAAGTTTGCGTACATTTATCCTGATACAGCCGTCATCGGACAAAGAACTTAACTGTTTGTTACAAATAGAAAAACTGGCTATAAAGTGAAAAATGAATAGGACTAAGTAAACAACAATTGATATTTTTTTTTCATAGAGATGATAAATAAGTGTAAATAATTTCTTAAATGTTCATCTAATTTCAGGTAAGAAAATTATAGTACAATTAAAATGTAATTAAATGCAGTTGTTTTATTGTGTAATATTAATTTTTATGTTTTATTTATATTATTTTAATGTTATTAATTATTTTATGCATTTATATCTTTTAATTTAATATTAAGTCATATTCTAACGATAACGGAAGAAATAAATTAAAAAAAAAGTAACATCAATTCCTTCAATCAATTTCCAATTTCTTCCAATTCGAACATTTCTTGTGGTCCCGACGAATTCAAATTAACAAGAGTCGACTGTATATAAATTAGTGTAAAACACAGTGTTCTTCGAAGTAAAAGAAAAAAAAATATTTTAACCACTTACGCTACTATGACGTACGCAGTTTACGTCATGCTATTTTGTTTATTTCCTATCATGACTTACGCAGATGATATCGTAGGTATCATGGCAAACTAGCCAATGTGAAAACAGTGGGCTACTTTTCTTTAAATTCAGATTTCTTTACTGGTGCCGCTTTTCTGAAATGGTAAAATTTTCCTTATTTCCGCTTTAATTAATATACGAATAAGTTAGGTTAAATAAGGCAAATTTTATTATTTCATAAAAGTGGGGCCAATCAAGAAATCTGAATTTTTTAAAAAGTAGCACATTGTTTTCACATTGGATAGTTTGACATGATACTGACGATATCTGGCAGAATTTTTAGTTAGGCATTTCGAATTCCAACTAGAAAGTTTTAACTCGTATTTTTGCTTCACAAGATTATGGATTTTCCTTATAAGTAAATATCGAAAATGATATGCATTCAATCTTTTTTTACCTAGTTTCCATGCATTTAACAGTAAAACGTCCATAGATGCTATTTATTACCACGATGAAATAAATTTATCCCCGTCGTAGCATAAATATATTCGCAATATGTAGCTTTTTTACAACATGTAAATAGGTTTAATGATTAGAAAATAAAAAAGATCTGGTTTAAAACTATTTTTTTATTATTTAGGTACAATTTCGGTCCATTCTAGTTTTTAAAAAGTCGTGCATTCAGGGATAAAAAAAAATAACAATTTCGCAAAACTAGCAAAACACTAAATTATTTACAGTGTAAATTTTCTCAGCGTAAAAATTAAACTAAAATAAGAATTTTCAATAATTTAGGAAGTTGTGATAAGGAAATGATAGGTTACCCAGCATTAATTTTCAAGCTTAGTATACTTTTTACGAAATATTTTAAACATACTTTCAAAATATTATTTATAATTTAAGTCAATAGCTGTAATTATAGTTTTATTACATTCGAAAATCAGATGGCGTGAATAAGGAAAGAAGTACGCTTTTCAGAACCTTCACTTTTGAAAGTAAAATATTTTGTTACTTAATTAAAAGTATACGTGGGAATTTTAAATGGAACAGATTTTTCGTCAGCGAATGATATCAGAATAAACAGAAGAATCACTATTTAATCTTTAGTTGAAGTGCATCTAATAACATCACTCTTTCTGCTTTTACAAACAAGCTTACAGAAACTTGACGTTAATTTTACTACTATGAGCTACATTTTCTTATTTTCTAAGATTAAAATTAATGGACATTCAATCAGAGTATAAAATTAGTTGAAATAATATGCTTCAAAAGACATCAAAAGAATTCTAAAGCTGAAAAGATGTGAAGAATTTTCAAAGCATCGTTTTAATCCCATTAAAGGTGTTTACGATATTTCCATTCACATAATATGTACTTTTACATATATATAAATTAGCGTAAAAGATAAATGCGATCGTCGAATTTGAAGTTTAAAAAGTAAGTTTCCGTAAATGTGCAACAACAACTTGGCATAAAATTTGTTTCAGATTTGCATATTAAATAAAGAAATGTTTAGAAGGCTATGCATTCTCTTTTTTGGCCTCTTTTCCTTACTTTTAACGATGAAACATTCTTAGCCATCAATTTGACCTGGATCAAATAAATTGATCTCCGATCGAACAAGAAATTTCTTCTTAAAAGAATTCAAATATGCACCACACAGACATATTTTAAATAATATTAAAAGAAATTTTTTGTTATTTTTTTTTAATATTACTTGAGTAAACTTTCCAGCCTTTCTAGTGTTAACAGTCGAGCAAATCAGAAAAAAAAATAAAATTATTTATTTATTTATTGAACGCATACATCTGACTCGTGTGCTTGACGTAAGGTACCCGCTGAAAAAAAAAAAAAAAAAAAAAAAAAAAAAGTAAAATTTCGTAATATCTATTATTCAGCTCTGCCAGTTTGATCTCCATTTTTATTCAGAAATTTCGAGTTCAAACCAGAAAGAAATAAAATTGTTTTCTATATTATTTAATTAGACAGAATTAACGATCACTTGAAGTGAAAGTTCCTCTTTCGATGTTTACAGTGTGAATTTGAATTTTCTGATTAAAATTGCATGCCAAATTGCCAACCCTGTTGTGGTCACAATAACACTTAACCCGGGAGAACGCGCGCCAGGCCTGGTAGACCCTGAGTGCGAATGATTTTTACAATTGTCACCACTATCTTTTTAAACGTAATCTTCAACTTATTTTATCGCAAAATTATCCCCGACTAAAGAAGGTGACGATTATTATTTGTATTTACTGGTGACAAAGTAAAAACCATTCATACCTTGGGTATACGCGCGTTCTCCTGGGATAAAAACATATTAACCATTTGCGCTCGGCGTCTCTTACACGAATTTTATTCGATCGGCACCACTTTTTTAAAAGAAGTTTCGTTCAAGTACCCAATTTTAAAATGCTCTGATTAAATGAGGTACATTTTATTTTCCTTTATTACTGTTGCCAAAAACAAATTTTGCAAAGAAAGATTATGTCTCCGCAGCGGAGCCCCCGAGTACAAAGGGTTAAGGCTAATTTACTGTATAAATTTTCTGAGCGGATATTTAAAGTAAAGAAAACGCTATAATAAATTGTCAAATTATGATTAAAAATTTGGAAAATTTTAGAAATATTATAGGAAATGCATCTTTAATTTTCATGTTTGATATACTTTGCAGAAAATATTTTAAACATAGTTTCTTAATATAGTTTATTATGTTTTATATTATAGGCTGTAATTATCGTGTTACTTCAAGTGAAAATAATAAGTCCTGAAAAAAAAGAAAGTATAATGTTTTTTACAAAATCTACATTTAAAATGCAAAGTATTTTCTTACAGAATTATAATGTACGTGTCAAGTTTCAACGTAAAAGAACTTATATCACCGAGTTAAGGTAGAACCAGCAGAAGGTTTCATGTTTTGAAAATCAAGTGCATTTAATAACGACACTATTTATGGTTCTACAAACATTCTTAGATTAACGTGGCATTACCTCTACTATAATAAGAAAGTTTTACGTTTTCTGAGTCCAAAAATAGTGGGTATTCAGTGGTAATATATACTAATTAGCAGATATAATACGCCTGAAAGATCATCAAAAGAATCCTTTCAAGCTAAATACATGTTGAAGTATATTCCATGCACCATTTAAATCGCATTAATGCTTAAGGATATTTTCATGCAAATAAAAGGTACCTTTAAAGACCTAACTTAGAGTGAAGATGGCATACAATCGTCATATGTGGCAAAAAAAGTATATCACTGGAATATTTTAACGGTAACTTATGATATTATCTGCCACCGAATTATGAATTTAACAGTTTTCTTAAATGGTTACACTGAGTCATGATGAAGGGGAAGAAAGAGCTTTACAAGGAATTATTTTTCTTCTTTGTCTTCAATTTTATAATATAAAACAATGCTTAAAGCTAAATGTGGCATAATGTATTTAAAAAACTAAATGTTATATAAAAATTAAAATAATATTAATATGAAAGGTACATATATATTAATACAGACTTGAACAAAGTTGAGACAATAACATAAAAGGAGTGAAAAATTAGTCGGGGCCATTACTCGAACCTAGGTCCGTAGCGTACCGTGCTGTTGCTTTACCACTGAGCTACGATGACCGATATCCTAGATCGCAATATCTCACTAATGTACGCCGCAATTTTTAAAACCAATACAATATACAATTTTTAAAATCTATGACACCATCGATTAGAAACACGCTTCAGCTTTAAGAATACATTTTTGATTTCCCTGTACCTTTCAAATTGCGCCCTAGAGGGTTAAAATCCTCAGAATTTTACTGATTTCGTCAAAATTTTCATGCATTTTTTTTTTTTTTATAAAAATTTTTCTACCCGTCTGAACATTTCAAAATGTTTGTAGGTGATGTAAATCTAGCCTGTTTAGATTATATAAAAGATTGTATTAAAATACGGACATTTATTGTACAAAAAATATCGTCTCCGTGAGGCGCGAAGTAACTTGAGTTCGCGGGTGTATTTGAAAAGATTAAATTTCATATTTTTTACAACCAATTACATCATCAATTAGAAGAAAATTCATCTTTAAGAACGTGGTTTTGATTTTTCGGTACCTCTAAAATTACCCACTGGAGGGGCGTTGCAATAAGGGAGAAAACGTTTTTCGGAAAATGATCCTTTTTAAAAAACTTTTTAAAGGGTAAACGATACTTTTTTGAATTAATTAAAATATTTGAGACGTAAAAGTACGATCTATAGAATATGTCTTTTGTACTTAATTTTAATTAGCAGTTTGGCCGATGTAAGTTAAAAAATAATGACAAAATACCCAACGTTATTTCTTCTTTTCGATCTTCATTTTTAATCAATGCGTAAATAAGGTTTCTGCGCAGCGCTTTTTCCTCTCGGAAACACCGAAAACAGTTTTAAATGAGAGTGAGTTGTGATTTTTAATTAATAACTCAACTAATTATTAGAATTTTAAAATTATGAGTCTCAGCTGCATCAAGAGACACTTTGGGATAGCCTCACAAACCTTTTAAGCCTCGTACGTGCCGTAGATTTTGCTATCCATCCCACACAGACACACACATATACAGAGGGAAACTTTCTTTTATTAATATAGTAGTGACGGAACAGTGTAGCAGCAGCGAATCAATTGACACCGCAAAATTTTATTAGTATTTTTCATCTAACTATAGTACAGAATTTCTGAGATTTTTGAAGGCGAAGAATACTGTAAAAATTTAGCGGTGACAATCGCTCAACTTCTGCGCCACTGTTCCATCACTGGTATAGATGAAAATCAAAAGGTGTAAAAAATGAAGAAGCATTATTATTTAAAGTTTAAGTATGAACGTAAAACAATTAGTCACTTTATCAAAAGTATATGTCAACATATCTACAAAATAGAATTGACGTCAATTTTTGAACATGGCATTAATAGAAAATTTTGTTATTTAAAATTTGCCTGTTACGCATTTATAAACAAACTTGAATATTTTATAATTAAGTTCACTTAAACTTAACATTACATCACTAGTACCAGTAAATATTTTCTTGTTCGGGGCCTTCAAATATTGGACACTGAATGGTAAAATAAAATTACCAAGTAGTATACACCTCAATATAAACCAATGTAATTCTCTACGTCTGAAGATATTTTCAAGTATTGCTTTAACCCTTAAATGCCTGAGTTTTCAAAAATCATTGTAATAATGTTTTTCGACTTTCATTTTTTAAATAAATCATGGGAAAAATACTTAAAAAAATCATATTTTGTTTTAAGCATAGTTTACGGCTAAAAAACTGTTTGTTACCAGTCGGCAATACTGGTGTTTAATTGAAAAAATAATTTGCCTTGATAAAATTTTATAATATTAAACACACAAGAATTTTAGGGACTATAATAAGAGATAAATTCCACTTGCTCATGCAGGTCAAAATAGGGTATTTCACAAGCTCCCAAACAAAACAAAAAGAACAAGTAGCAACAATTGAAAAATAAATCTATCTTTATTCTTAAACAGCACATGTGTTGCCATCTACATGTTGAAAATCGATTTAATAATATTTTCATAATGTATTTTATTGACAACATTAGGTATTATAGCTTCGATATTATTCTAATAGTATTTTAGAGCCTAAATTTGGTATGTTGCCGAAAAGCAACACCAGGCATTTAAGGGTTAATCCAATAACAATGTTTTCTTAGAAATGAAAGGTATTTTTACATATATAAGTTAAGATAAACTAAAGAGTAAGATTAACTAAATTTAGAGATTAACTAATTTAAGATTAACTAAAGGGTAAATAAAACATTATAACTTGAAAAAAGTAATATTTTGGGGATTTTTAACGGCGATATAGCTGCTAAATATACGGATTTCGTCTACCGATTTTGAGCTTTAGGAGTTACGAAACAACGAAAGCTTTTAGTTTCCAGTAAATATTCGGAATTCTGTTTCTTCCAAATTTGGTTCAGAAGTTTTCCTTGGTATGCTTACCATTCAATTAAGCATGTGCTAGCGATAGAGGAAAAAAGCACTTAATTAAAGTTATGTGCATTCTTCGTTTTGTCCAGCAAGCAGGAAGTGGAAATTTGTAAGTGGTTCATGTTTTGAGGCGTCATCATGACATGAATTAAAGCAGAGCATGGAACTATTAATAAAGAGGAACTGATGTAGCCTTAAGATAAGCTTCAACTCTAACCGCTTGTGTAGGGGTTGATTACCGCTGGATTAAATTTCCACCAGTAAATTTAACTAGACATTTTCTACTTATTTAAACATATTTTAAATGTAAAATTTCAGTCACAAATAATGGCAGAAGTACATATTCATTTTTACTGGTGAAAGTTTATTTTGGTGGTAGTCAGAAATTGCGTTGCCGCCATATTGTGACAACCTAGACTGCCTCCTGTTAGAGTCAGCGAAAAAGATTGATACCCCTTAACTCTTTCAATACCAAAGCGCCTCAAACGCCCGGTCATTCAGATTACCGAAACCGTCCGAAAACGCCTGGACAATTTCTACCCCTATTTTCTCCCTCCTGTCAAGACGCACGTTTTGGTATTGTGTTTACAGGATTATCTTCTCTTTGTTAACTTCATTTCAGGAAAAGGATCTTTTTAGGTGCCAGATAAGGAAAAATGAAGTGTGTTCATGCTCTTTAAAAGGTATTTCGGCTTGAGTGTTTTATTGAAATGAAATTTCAGTTTTTTTCGGTAGATTTCGTAAGAAATATTACCTTTTACATTCTTCTCTATGTTGAAATTTCTGAAAAATATTTGCAGATCTAATAATTAAATAATTAAATAATAATAATAATAATATATGTTGTGAGATTACAGAAAAAAATGTCTGTACAGAGAAAAAAAGGAATGGTTATTTATTTATTTTTGTAAGATATTTATTAATATTGGGATTTACATCAAATTAGAAATATTCTATATTGTATCTTTTTTCCATTACACAGAAAATTATTTTTTATCTAAAAACATATACTAGGTTGGCACGGTTTTTTTATGTAATGTGTGCTTAGTTCGTCTTTCAAAATTCTAAAGGAACTTCTTTACTACTTCAAATTTTGAGGCAAATCACGAGGTTTTGAATTTGTTACAATAGTGATTGCATTCCTAGATCCGATGAATTCCGAAATTTTTTGAAACACATTACAGCAACATTTGAACATCTCTAATTTCATGCTAAAATGACAATGTTGAAGAATGGCTGTATGTCAAAATATTTAGAAAAGTATAAAATTTAAGGCTCCCTGAATACAAAGCGGTACTAATATTGTTTAATATTCATATCGTAAAGGTATTTCCATTTATCTGCATAACTTGTAACAATAGATGTCTACATTTTTGTTCTAAAACTGTCTGGGTATTTCGTCCCTTGTAAAAAAGTACTATTCAGTCGGAATTCTTCCCTTTTTCCCCCATGCAGAGGGAAATGCTAATCCTTTTCTAAGTTTTTTTCCTCCCACTCCTAAGATTGATATCTTCTACGTTGACATTAATCCTGCGAAGGGGGGTATGAAATTTTTCAACTGGATTTCGGGCGTTTCGGTTCCCTGAAGAACCTGTATAATTTCAGCCTCGGTAACGAAAGAGTTAACAGTGTGGCCCAAACTGGATTCGGGCAAGACCACTTTGCTTGCTTCGTTATTAAAAGCATTTTGATCCCACTAATTTGTAACTGTAAATTTATCTTTATTGATTGTCAGATATTTTTCTATTAAGTAAGGTAAATATTTTCGTATGGAAAAAGTGGTGCCCAGCCCCATTTTTAATTTTTTTGTAAGAAAACAAATGTCACTGTTAAAGGGGTTAATACCTGGGAAAACTGACACAAATAAAAATTTGTCGAATATGTGTGAGAAAATATTTCCGCGAATAAGGCGCTTAAATTGAAAAGAATTTTCTACTCTAATTTACTGGTGGGATGTTTCCCCCGGCGGTAATCATAAACTGTTGATCTGATTAAAAAAAAAAAAAAGCCACCAACTTGTGACAATCTTCTGAGTTACATACTTCACTCGCAACTGGTAAACAGGGTTGTCAGTTTTGCCTCCATTTTTATTCAGAAAATCCGATTTCGTGCCAGGAATTAAAAATAATATTTTTTGCTTGATTTAATGACACAAATTTTTTGATTACATAGACACAATTTTTTTGATTACATAAAGCAAAGATTCTTCATTCAGATTTCCCAGTATGAATTTAAATTTCGACTAAAATGGACGCCAAACTGACAATTCTGTTGGTAAACAGTACGCTATATGTCTCTGCCTCTTTATTCGTAACCTCATTTGTTAGAGCCAGTGTTGTCAAACATTGTGGTTTTTTATTTGGAAATTCTAAATTCTGCAGAACATTTTGTATATTAATTTCAATTATTATATTTATTAAATAATAATCATTTTTAAAAAAGTAACTATTAAAATTTTCTGTTGAAAATTCTGAATTTTTAATGGTTTTTTTACATTTGAAACGTGACAAAAATTAACAAAAATGTTTAAAGTGTGACTGTGTAGCTTCAAAACCTTTTTATGTATAAACATGGAAAAATGGATTTTGATTAAACATTAATATGACACATAACATAAACATAACATCATTTTAATATACTACCATTAACCCTTTCAGGGCCAAAGGATCTCTATTCGTAAAATATTGAAATGATTAAATGACACCGGAATTTATAAGCAAATTTATTTGAAAATAAGTAAAATTATTCTTGACGTATTTCTTAAAACAAAAATTTTCAATCCAAAATTTGGGTGTCGGTCGATGTGCCATTTTCGGATTAAAATTAAATGGTCCAGAAATGAGCCACCGATCTTGAAGGGGTTAAAAACTGACAAACCATTTACAAAATTTGTGCGCAGTTGAAATTACAAAAGCTCTTTTTTTTACACAGTTAGTCATTGCGCGAATTACATCTTCAGAAAATATGATGGATTGTTATGAAATTTTGCACAGATAATGAGCACATCTGTGTTTTTAATACTTTGCACTCCGTTGTCGCGGCTGCGACGACATCATCTTTCCTTGCAAAATTTGTTTTTGGTACCAGTAAAAAGGAAAATAAAATTTATCTTATTTAATCACAGCATTTTTGAAATTGTGTACTTGAAGGAAGTTTCTTTTAAAAAAGTGGTGCTTACCGAATAGAATTTGTGTAAGAGACGCCGGAATCCACAGGATTAAAATGATAAGGTTAATAGTTATAGCTATTTTGATTATTATAAAATGTGAAACTTTGTCTTTTTTTTTACATGGTCCATGAAAGAATTTTGACCTAAGAGTAGATCATTTTAAAAATACATATGTACTTATTATCTATATCCAATTTTATAACAATCCAATATGTTCTCAAGATATTATGCGTGCAACGAGTTACGAAATAAAAAAAAAGAATATATTTTATTTTCAAAAATACGCATATTCTGTAAAAATTCAATCAGTTTCTAATGGTAGAATATTAAACTGTACATTCAGATTAATCAATAGCCAATATTTCATGTTTACGCGAAAAAAGTATTCGAAGATACACTAATTCAAACTTTGAATCGTTTTCTACATTTTCGTCCTGTTTGAAATTTTCAAAACTCGTTAAATTAAAAAAAAAAAAAAAAAAAAAAAAAAAAAAAAAAAAAAAAACAGCCAGATGACACTGATAAGAGGCCTAAAGCACAGCCATGGATTTTCCACGAGTCAACAAAGTCTTTCCTAACGTTTTATTTAGGTGTCTTTAATACATTTCGCAAGTTTTTTATCACACCATGACGCAAGTTCAACGATGAATTTCCCTGTTATTCCTTCTGCAGAGATAATATTTTGAAAATCCTCGAGCATTATTATGCCCACATCAGAATTGTGTATACAGTCGAACCTCTATTTAACGAAGTCTCTAAATCCCGGAAAAACGTTCGTTATATGGAAAATTCGTTAAATAGAGATTCACCGTTTAAAATATTTTAATCTACATAAATCAGATTTTAAATTCATAAACACTAAATATTTTTAATAAAAGTAATTAATCACACTTTTTTTTATAAAATATATCTATTTGTTTTATTTATTTTACCCACCAATACATATCATCAACTCAATTTTTCTATGTGTTTAAATCTTTGAAACCTGTGAGGAAAACAAAACATTGTCCGGGAATACATTGTATTTTCAGTTTAATATAAATAGTTTTACATTAAAATTAACAAATTTTAATGACATTATCGTATTCAATATTATTATAACAAATACCTTTAACCATACATTACCACATGCGCCTTTAAATTTAATTTATGAAAAACTCTGTTAATTTTACCTGAGTTTTAGGTAGTTTTAATTGCAAAAAGCTACCTAGAGCAGCCGTTCGGAGGAAAGCGATTTAAAAAAAAATTGGTATATTTTCATCGCTCTTGACCCCCAGACCCCGAAACCACCCTCCGTTCAAATGTTGATATATATATATATCCATATATAACCATTAATTAAACATTGATATACATATATATATATCTGATCTTTGTCACACTGTAACTCTCGTATTTATGAACCGATTTGGATGAAACTCGGTGTGTACATAGTAAATACCAATGTCTCGACCGAGTTTGTTGGCCAGCTTCATCCGCCATCTTGTTTCAAAATGGCAGCCATTTAAAAATTTTTTAAAAATTTAAAATTTGAAATGTGGTACCAAAAAATTTAAAATTGAAAAATATTTTTCTTATGTGTTTGACCTTGACACAAAGATTTCGGAGCAGTTTTTGTTTCGTCTATATCTTTAAAAAATGGCTGAGTTATACCACTTTGAATTTCTACCGTGGCTGACATTTTGAAACGTCCTGATTTTTTCACGCAATAACAGGCGTATTCATTAACCGATATGGATGTACATTGGTGTGTAGAAAGTACATACCAATGTCTCGACCGAGTTCGTTGGCCAGCTTCATCCGCCATCTTGTTTCAAAATGGCGGCCATTTAAAACAATTAAAATTTTATTTTAAATTTAAAATGAGGTATCAAAAATTTGGAAAATGAAAAAGATTTTTTCCTATGTGTTTGCCTTAATACAAAGATTCCGGAACAGTTTTTGTTTCGCCTATATCTAAAAAAAATGGCTGAGTTATAGCACTTTGAATTTCTAACATGGCTGACATTTTGAGACGATCTGATATTTGTCACGCGATAACACACGTATTTATTAACCTATTTGGATGTAAGAAGGCATGTGGATAGTATATTGCAATGTCTCGACCAAGTTCACTGGCCAGCTTCATCCGCCATCTTGTTTCAAAATGTCGCCCATTAAATCAAAAAAATATATATTTAAAGTGAGGTGCAAAAAATTAGAAATTGAAGAAGGTTTCTTTCTTAAGTATTTGACTTGGATATAAGGATTCCGGAGCATTTTTTGATTTGTATTTATCTTAAAAAATGGCTCAGGAATAGCAGTTTGAATTTCTTTATGTGGGCGACATTTTGAAAAATCTGATTTTTTGCCTGCGACAGCACTCGTGTATATCAACCGATTCCGATGTGAGTGAGCATGTGCACAGGAATTATTAATGTCTCCACCAAGTTCACTGGTTAGCCTCATCCACCATGTTGTCTTAAAAGGGCAGGCACTTCAAGATATCGCCGAATTTCGAAACCAAGTATAAGTTACTTTAAATAAAATCAACTTGGATAAAGCTGACTAATTTCGCGAAATTCTCATTCATAATGATTTAGTATTGATAAAAATTAGTATTGAATCTTCTATAATCGGTTTCCACTAAATTGAGCTTTGTGTGTTTGAATAATATAAGCTGTTTTTTTAAAAATAAGGAATATGAAAGCTACCTCTTCCTCCCGGCACTGGCCGGAAGTACTTTTTCATTTTTAAAAGTGCTTTCTCTCATAATACGTTTCGCATCTTTTCAATTCACCAAAAACCTCTTCATGCGCATTTTCTTTTAACTGTAATCCGCGTCGGATTGTTTCAGTGTTCATTTTTAGCATTTCATCATGCGAAGTTTTGTTAATTCCTGCATAATGATCATTTCCATCTTCATCATATTCGTCTTCATCGCAATGTATTGCTGTATTGTTTTTATTTTTCACACTGTCGAAAATATCCAATTGGGTTAGAGTTTCCGAGGTCTCAATTTCAGAATTAAATGAAATACAGTCATCAATCAGCACATCATAGTTAATTTCTTCTTTTTTTCAGCTGTATTCACATTTTTTAAAGTTACTCTAAGGGACTATCGTCTTCGTCCTCCGCACTTACCGAATTCTCACTGCTGACAGAGAAGGAGCTTGGTAAAACCAGTTCAAGGCATTGAACATCTTAAAATGTGTTAAAAGAAAGAATAAGTTTGAAATGTCCAGAAATATTTTGAGAAAAAGGGAGAAAAACAAATTAGATCACAAGAAAAAGTTCGTTAAGTAGAGAATGCACTTCGCTATTTGGAGATTATTTTACGAAGAAATTCGCAAAATGTTCTTGGTTCCAAAGAAAAATTCGCAAAATGGAGAAATTCGCAAAGTAGAGGTTCGTTAAATAGAGGTCCGACTGTACTACAATTTCCTTTTCGGCTAAGGAAACATCCAAGTGCTAATACGAACTTTTTAGTATGTATATGAAAGTATTAATAAAGATGAACTGACATATCACTAAAATAGTGAAGCTTCAACTGTAACCTCTTTCGCAGACGATGATTAGCACCTGGGCAAACTGCCACTAGCAAATTTGAATAGAAATTTTCTCTTTATTTAACCTTTAATTCTCGCTACCGTGATATGCACGGGCTGTGTCTTTTATTAAAATTTTTTTCCACCAGTTTTATAAAATAGTGTAGTTGGCTTTATTATGGTATAATTTCACTTATCGTTAAATAAGGTGAATATTTCTATTTCAAAAAAGGGGTGCCAATAAGCGATTTGAATATTTAAACCGTAATTTAATGCGAGTGTTAAAGGGCTAAACGCCTTAATAATTTCAGTCCTAAATAATGGCAATAACAGATATTAATTTTTACTAGCGAAAGTTTACTTCTGCCATAGTCTGGCTCTGCATTTCTGCCACATTGTGACAACCTAGACAAACAATGAAAACAGTCTGTCAGTGACCGTAAGAAAGATTATAATACCTGCTCAAACTGTCACCATTAAAAACAATTTGAAATTCTGCCCATATTTGTGAGAGACATTTTCCATGAATATTAAATGAGACGAAATTTTCTATAAAAGTTTACCTATGGAAGTTTTTCTCAACGGTAATCAGAAACTGTTAATCCTATTAAAAAAAAAAAAAAAAAAACAGCCACCATCTTATGACAACCTCCTCAGTTACTTCGCTCGCAACGGGTAGACAATACACCATATGTCAACTCCTCTTTATTCTGGACTCCATTAGTTGATAGGCCTGAAACTATGTAAAGGAGAACAGCGCAGGCCACAGCACATGTAAATAGAACTAGATAAGCTTTATCTGTGTCATCCTCATTTTAAATATAAGCAGGTGAGGTGCAATTAACTCCAGAAACAGACAATACTGGTGTTTCGGGGATTCGATCTCTGGGAGTTGCTCTGCCACTTCTTTTTCTGGTTTCACTGTGCATTTTCGACATACGAGGGATTTTTTGATAGCTTTTTTAACTGCTTGTTCACCCTTAGTTACTCAATAAATTTTTTTATTGTAGACAGTGTTGTAGTAAATTGCCATGAAGAGTTTTATTTTGTTGGCGTAATGTTAAAAATTCCACAAATTTTTCATCTAGAAATGGTGCCAACAATAGTAAGCTAGACTGTTTGATAGTTCACTAGTCAATTTACAGATGACAGCAACGAATTTCGGGAATGTGGAATCAGCATTCTATTTATTATAATATTGTAATTAATTTAACTTGCATTTATAATGACACAGGTTATGACTTTGCATCTAAAACTTTTGCACATAAAATGAACATTAACATTTCTGTACCCAGAAAAGACTTTCTCATATTTTGCAATTCTAATGATTGGGTCTTAACCCCTTGGGGACGAGCGACATGCATACGTGCTACATGAAGCCCTCATAATCCTTGTTTATCCTCACCAGTAAACTTTTACTGTAAAATTTGCCTTATTTAATCAGCGCATTTTCTCCATTCAAGGAGACACAAATTTCTGTTTTAAAAAAACGGTGACAAAAGATGAAAAATTTCGTAAAAGGCTCCCGTCCCGAAGGGGTTAAGGCGCAATATCCAATGGGAAACAACAATATATACAACAAAACTATTCTAATGCTAAAAATATGTTTAAAAGTCAACACAAGTCAAGTGAAAACAAGTGCTTTGATTAACAAGTGAAGTGCTTTGATTAATAAATAATAATGATAATAATAATGATTAATTAATAATAGTGGACCTATAAGAACGTTCTTTTCAAATTTCGCGTTTTTACTTTAATACTTTTAAATGTTTATTTATTTTCTTTTTTCTGTGCACAGAATAACTGAGGTCAAGGGATATTTTATACTTTTTCGAATTTGTTTTGAGTTTTCTTAAATTTGGCTACTTTTACCTTCGGAACCGGTTCCGGAAGCGAAACTCTCTTCATAGAAAAAAAAAAAACTCTGCAAATAAATTAAAAAAACGACAAAACAGACCGGTCTGACATAGACATGAACAATTCTATGTAAAAAAATTCATCTGAAAATATTAAAATGTATGGCAAAATTTGAAAAGAACACTGCCACATGTTCTATCGTGTTATGGTACTATATTTCGTGCCATAGCATGTTCTCTTTAACGTGCGAGTGAGTTCGATTTACACTAGTCTGGCTAAGAAAAACGCACGCTAATGATAAAAGTATGAAAGTGTCATTTTCGAATGTACTGCTTGCATTGCATTTCATTATTTTTATCCTCTTCGGTCCCTGGGTCCCCAAACGGGGACCTCTGTTCATTTCCTTATAAAAACATGAATGTCCGATTTTTTTACATTTTAACATCACTTCTTAATAGATGAATGTTTTTTGCGTATAAAGCAAACTAATAAATGGCAGCATCTAAGTTGATTCACACATAAAATAAATGTTATTTTGATGTGAGTTTGCAAAATGCCTAAAAATGCCCAAAAGACAGTATGACCAAGAATAAAAAATTCTGAGCACTATGTAGATTATTTACTTGTGTAAATCTCTAAATTTGTGATTGCGTTAATTTAGGTTAATGGTTATTAAATTGATGTTTTAAGGGGTTTTGTAGTTTTAGATCCATATTTTTGAATCTAAATTACTAAGTGCCTAAAGAATCAATTTCAGTGAAGATATTTTTTCTACCATTTACGTCGTCATTTTGTTTGGAAAAATACCAATGAATAAGCATTTATTCAAGCAGTATTATTATTTTAGCTTCGGAACTGAAGAGGATAAATTATTTATTTTTTGCATAAGATATCCGAGGTCTACATCTAACGTTGTGCGCTTGTGTTTTTATGATTTTGCTATCGGTTCTTTTTTCAGAGGACACTGTCGCATTTGGGGCTGTTTTCGAGTGCAAAATGGTCCTCGGGAAAATAAACTGCGTCAAAAATCAAGAAAGTGAAAACACATCTCTTCTATACTATACAAAAAAATTCGAAATATTGAAATGCAAACGATTTGACATTTAACTCTCTCATTGGTTTTACGTAACCTTGCAAGAGTTAGCATAGGCTCTGCAGGATTCATACGCATCAGGGAATTCAGGAGATTTTAGGTGTCCCAATACCAGAAATTTCATAAACTTCTTGTCGCTATATCTGAAGATGGCCTTTTAAAAAAATAAATAAAGCAAATATTACCTTACGAAAATTATGGTAAAGGACCTTGAAAGTCCTTTAAGCGTACGAAACCTGCTCTCAGTTATTTTCTGAGAAATGTTTTAAAGTTTGTTAAAGCGTTAAAGATATCTTAATTAATATATATACAGCAACAGGCAGCACAGTAATTGATAACATTCGATTACATATGAATAGATACATTAATTTACATAGTGGGACAAGGACAGGACGTCCAACCAGGATTAATTACACTTTTTTTCTTCATCGCTGAACTATTTCATAAAATCAAACCACATTTTCACTTAAAAAATATTAGGATCGCTATTCGTTAACTAAACTAATCCTGTGGCTACATGATCCATGAAGAATTAAGTCCTACAGTGTCATACCCTGTTTATTTGACCGTGGACCTCCAGGTGCTATTCAACATATGTCCTGGTCAGTGGTCAGTCTAACGCGAATCCGTCGGAGTTTATTTCCCAGGCATATTTGGTACTCATTTTATCGGTCATGAAGGGATGAAAGATTGGTGAACCTTGTCCAACCGGAAGTCCATCTCGCTACCTGTACCACGGCAGACAGGCGTGGTGACCACAACGCTACGGTGCTTCAATCACTATTCTCACTTCTTTATAAACCATCAAAAGGATCGTCTTAAACTATCAAAAAAATATTCTGTTCCTCTTATTTACTCGTTCTTTCAATTACATTCCATTTACATTCGTTCCCGCTTTTAATCTCGCTGCAGGGTTCTGCTTATAATCGCGTGACACTAGCGCCCGTGGTTTCTACACCGTATGCAAATGTAGCTCATTCCCACTTTTAATCTCGATGCAGGGACCTTTTAATCGTGCGATGCTTGCGCCGGTTGGTTTCCACTCCGTATGCAATTGTTGCTCAGACCCGACATATTTCATAATTTTACATTTATAAATTTGTATAAGGGTAAACTACAATTTTCCATCAGTTATTACGCACAAAGGTATTTTTAGATCGTTGAAAGAAAGGAAAATAATATTTTAGTTTCATGTGATGTAGATATTCTTTCATAGCGTAAATGTATCCAAAAGCATAAAAGAGAAAAAAAATTAACTTGAAATATTTACTCTCTTTGAATGTAAAAGATATTATTACTTAATTAACAGTGTACCTGATATAACTCGACAACAGAAACGAGCTTAAATTTTGAATAAACAGAACATTTTTCATTTTAAATTTTAGTTCAAGCGCATTTATAGCGAAGATTTTTATGCTTTTATAAATAAACTTACATAAAATCAGCATTCACGTTGCTATTATAAAAATACACATTTTCTAATATACTATAACTAAAATGAATGGATATTGAGCTGTAGTATCCAATTAACAGATGTAATACGCTTCAAAATACACGAAAAGGACTCTAAAGCTTAAACGATTTTGAAGAATTTTCTGAGCATTGAAGTAATCTTATTAAAGTGTTAAAGATATTTTCAGTTCAATGAAAGATATGTTTACATTTATAAGCTAGCGAAACAAAACTACCAGCTTCATGTGCGCAGAAAGGTAATAATGCGAATATTTTTATCGAATAGTATAACAATGTTTCTACAGAGTATTTACAAAGGATTTCCTAACATTAAAATCAACAATTCACGAACAATAGTAAATAAGAAGATGAAATAAGTGAGATGTCTGTATATTTCGTATACGGAATTATAAATACCAAATAATAATATTTCGATTCAAATCAGAAATTTCTTCATAAAAAAGTAAAATAGAAATCGAACACGTGACTAGCAGAACAAGTTAAAATAATATTCTGGCATAAAATTTTATTATAAAAATTGGGTAAAATTCTCGATATGTGTAATGTTAAATGTAACTCAAATTTTTCTGAATGGGTTATCCCACGATTCCTCAATGTGAAGAAAAGCTTAAGTGACCACCCAGCTAAAAATGAACTGTAGTTTTTTTACAGAAATGAGGTATTTTTCAAGTTTTTCTACGGTCAACTGTAGTTTTTTTGTAATGCAATATCAACAGTAAAAACACTTCAGTTATTTTCCAGTTATTGACAAGTATTTTTTCAACCCAAAATTAAAAAAAAATAGTAAGACTTTATGTCTACAGTAAAACGGCAGTGAATTTCAAGTGATTTTATAGCAATTAATTCACAAAATTTTCGGTGATGTATCTGCAGTCTGACTGCAGTTTCTGAAGAACTTTACAGGTCTTAATTTTGTAAGTATGATTATTATAATAGTAACTACAGTATAACAGCAGTTACTGTAAGATTCTTTTGCAAGACACAATGCTGTATGATTGTGTGATATTTCCCGAATTTTCTAAAGTGTTTAAAATTGTTTTAATTTTGTGAAAGTTGCATGTTATGAAACACACTTTTTAAATACTAATGATAATTAATACTCTTTCCAAGACTTTTAAGGACTTAATTGAAAGTCACATTCCTACCTAACGCAAAATTTTTAGTTCCTCTTTCATTTTAAGCTAAGATAAAAAAAAATTAAATTTCACTATGATTTTCAAAATCAGAGAAAAAAAAATTAGTTAAATTTCAAAATCGAGGGAGGGGCAGTGGCATCAAGCCACCTGTGCCCCTGCCCACTACGGAAAATTCTTAGTTTTTTTTTTTTTTTAACTTACTCTAAACGAATAAATTTTGCTATTTTTTTTTTCAAAATCGGAGAAAAATATTTTAATTAAATTTCAAAAGCCAGGGGGGAGGGAAATGAGAAATTTCTTCATTTTTTTATTGTAAGTTACTCGAAAAGTATACATTTTACTATGTTTTTGAAATAGAAGAAAAGGAAATTTTAATTAATTAACTTTTGAAATCCAGGGAGGGGCAATAGGTTTCTCCTACCCCCTACCCTATCCCTAACTGAAAATTCTTAATTCATCTTTTATTCTAAGATAATTAAAAAAATTCAGTATGTTTTTCAAAAGCGAAGAAAATAGTTAACATTTAAATTCAAGGGAGGGGCAATCGCTCAGCTATGCCCCTTCCCCTAACAGGAAATTCTTAGTTTCTTTATTTTTAGTTAGTCGAAAAGAATAAATTTTACTACTTTTCAAAAGTGGAAAAAAATAAATTTTTATTAATTACATTTTAAAATCCAGGGAGGGGAGGGCAATGAACCTCTCAACCCCCCCCCCCCTCCCTCCCTCTTAATGTAAAATTTCTCATTTTTCTATTCTAAGTTACTCGAAAAGTATAAACTTTACTATGTTTTTGAAAACAAAAGAAAAAGAATATTTAATTAATTAATTTTTTTAATTTAGGGAGGGGCAATAGCTCTCTTCTAACTTCGTTCCCCTAAGAGAAAATTCTTAGTTATTCTTTTATTTTAAGATAAGAGAAAAGATCAAATTTCACTATGTTTTTCAAAAATCAGAGAAAAAAATAGTTACAATTTAAAATCGAGGGAGAGGCAATGACTCACATATGCCCCCTTCCCCTAACAGAAAGTTCTTAGTTCCTTTATTTTAAGTTATTCGAAAAGAATAAATTTTACTATGGTTTTGTAAATTGGAGAAAAAAATTGCTAATTAAATTTCAAAATCCAGGGAGGGGCAATGAGTCTCACCCCCCCCCACACACACACACACCACCACCACCACCACCCCTTAACTGAAAATTTCTTATTTATTTTCATTTTAAGTTACTCAAAATATTTACATAATGTTTTTGAAAACAGAAGAAAAGAAATTCTTATTAATTAAATTTTAAAATCAAGGGAGGGGCAATAGGTCTCCCTTGCTCACTGCCCCACTATCTTCATAACTAGTTTTTAGTTCCTCTTTTATTTTAAATTACTCGAAAAAAATTTACTATGTTTTTCAAAATCGAAGAAAAAGGAAATTTAATTAGATAAATTTCAAAATAGAGAGGGACAGTGGCCCAACCATTCTTTTATATGTCGCCCATGATTAGAAATTAGAAACACAGGTGGGTTTACTCATTGCATATTGCATAAATTGTCTTTCTTCCATATCGGACATACATATAACTTCCAGTTTTCCACTTTTACCTCATAAAAACAAAGAAGAACAACAAAAGAATAGTATAATTTTCTTCCTTTATTTTATTTAAATTTCTCATTTGGACATATGATTTATTTTTCAACCCCTTACAGCTGAATGTCTAACCCCATGGTTTCGTTGCAACTGCAGGAGAAGCATTAAAGAAACACCTCAACTCACGGAAACGCCGGCTTGTTTATGAAAATCGGCGCGGAGTACCACGTTGATTTGCTGAAAGAAGATCATTTATTTTGCAGTTTGGCGAAAAATATCACCACTGTTTATTGAAATAAAGTGGCTGTATGGGTATTTTTACATTCTCAATCGAAAGAAATTAATTTCAGATCCACACGATTGAGTTAATTTGAATAAAGTGATAACGATTTATAAACCGTCGCAATTTTTGTACAATCATCGTTAGTATTTCAAATCCAGATGAGATTGTACTATTAACGGTTAATGCATGCGAAAAAAAAAATTAGGTCCATTTCGTATTGACAGGATTAATTAAATTCAAATGTCATCCAAAACATTTGATAAAATTTTGTTTCTGACAATCCAGATAGTTCGATTTTACTTGATTTAGTGCACTTATCTATTTATAGTAATTAACAATGTTTTATTTCAGATTTACACTTTCTTCAATCAGTATGTTCTTTTAGATTAGGAGTTTCAGAATTTTTAAATATATTACCAAGACCTTACACAGATACTTATATGTGCTTTGTATTAAAGTATGTTTTGATGTTCAGTTACACAAAAAATCAATACTGAACTTCAAATTATAACTTGTTGCCTGTCTAGGATACCTACAATAAGTGCATAACATTTCACAGGTAAGTAACTTATTTTCTTTTTAGGAATGAAACAGTTTTATGTAATTACAAAGCGGTTTGACACACTGTGTTAATAACACAACATAGAGTTAATAATAATTTTTATTTAATGAGTACGTACTCGCTAATTATGTAAAATATTAAATTTTTTAAATGAAGCAATCTTTTTTTAGTGTCATATGAATTGTGTTATTGTAAAAAGAAAATTTACACTTCTGAATGGTAATAGGGCCAAATTAGTTTTTTTCGTCAATTATGACACTTCTCAGAATCAAATAATAAAGGCAATATTTTGCAATATTATATTTCTATTCTACCCACTGTTAAAATTTAGTTTTTTCTTGATACTGATTTGTGAAACTCGTGGGATTTTTATCATATGGTCGATGAATGAATTTAGACTTTGAGAGCACTTTTTCAGATTTTCCCTGCAAGCGATCGAAGAATTATTTTTTTTTCCACATGACAGAGTTTTCATATGCGTTTAAATTTTTTAAATGATTTTTTCATTTATTAAGAAGGATATTGAATGAGCTTAGTACACCGTCATGTTACAATACACACAAGCTAATGTTAAACCACTGAAAATATCCTTAATTATTTTAAATGTTTTTTTTTTTTTTTTTTTTTTTTTTTTTGCATAGGAGGACATTGAATGAGCTTAGTACACTGTCATGTTACAATACTCACAAGCTAATGTTAAACAAATGACAATATCCTTAAATTTACGTTAACACTTTGGCTGCCGCCCATTTTTCAAAATCTGTTCACAGGCATCGAATGCGTGACTTAGAGATCTGCACGGGCAGACCCGTGGCCCCAGAGTTGATTTAAGGGGGTGGTCCGGGGGGGGGACATTCCTTCCAGAGCAATGAGAGCTCCCCTCCCCGGGCCACCCCCTGAAATCAACTCTGGGGCATGCAGATCTCTAAGTCACGCATTCGGTGCCTGGAAACAGATTTTGAAAAATGGGCGGCAGCCAAAGTGTTATGGTGAATTTTTGATCAAAATCCGCAACTAAAGGATTTCTCTTTTTTGTCCAACAATCAACTGGCAAATTTCACAAATTTTTCTGATGACTTAATGACTATTTTCAGTTTTTTTTTCCTGCAACTGATTGACAAATTTTGCAACATTATATTTCTACCCACTGGTAAAATTTAGTTTTTTCTTGATACTGATTTGTGTGAGCTTAGTACACCGTCATGTTACAATACACACAAGCTAATGTTAAACCACTGAAAATATCCTTAATTATTTTAAATGTTTTTTTGCATAGGAGGACATTGAATGAGCTTAGTACACTGTCATGTTACAATACTCACAAGCTAATGTTAAACAAATGACAATATCCTTAAATTTACGTTAACAATTTGGCTGCCGCCCATTTTTCAAAATCTGTTCACAGGCATCGAATGCGTGACTTAGAGATCTGCACGGGCAGACCCGTGGCCCCAGAGTTGATTTCAGGGGGTGGGGGAACATTCCTTCCAAAGCAATTAGAGCTCCCCCCCCGGGCCACCCCCTGAAATCAACTCTGGGGCCACGGGTCTGCCCGTGCAGATCTCTAAGTCATGCTTTCGGTGCCTGGGAACAGATTTTGAAAAATGGGCGGCAGCCAAAGTGTTAAGGTAAATTTTTGATCAAAATCCCCAACTAAAGGATTTCTCTTTTTTGTCCAACAATCAACTGGCAAATTTCACAAATTTTTCTGATGACTTAATGGCTATTTTCAGTTTTTTTTCATGTAACTGATTGACAAATTTTGCAATATTATATTATTACCCACTGGTAAAATTTAGTTTTTTCTTGATACTGATTTGTGTGAGCTTAGTACACCGTCATGTTACAATACACACAAGCTAATGTTAAACCACTGAAAATATCCTTAATTATTTTAAATGTTTTTTTTTTTTTGCATAGGAGGACATTGAATGAGCTTAGTACACTGTCATGTCACAATATTCACAAGCTAATGTTAAACCAATGACAATATCCTTAAATTTACGTTAACACTTTGGCTGCCGCCCATTTTTCAAAATCTGTTCCCAGGCACCGAATGCGTGACTTAAGAGATCTGCATGGGCAGACTTGTGGCCCCAGAGTTGATTTCAGGGGGTTGTCCGGGGGGGGGGACATTCCTTCCAAAGCAATGAGAGCCCCCCCCGGGCCACCCCCTGAAATCAACTATGGGGCCACGGGACTGCCTGTGCAGATCTCTAACTCACGCATTCGGTGCCTCGAGGTTCGACCCCAATCGCGCCCGTCGTCCTGATCGTTCGGAGTTTTCGTGGTTTTCTTCGAACCTTGGATTTCCAAGCGTTAATACGGGTTAGGTTCCCTTATAAAGACCCCCACGAAGGGCACTCCCCCCCTGGGCCCATATCCCTCGTGCAGATAATTGGCCGTCATAAATACAACCAACCAACCATTCGGTGCCTGGGAACAGATTTTGAAAAATGGGCGGCAGCCAAAGTGTTAAGGTAAATTTTTGATCAAAATCCCCGACTAAAGGATTTCTCTTTTTTGTCCAACAATCAAGTGGCAAATTTCACCAAATTTTCTGACGACTTAATGACTATTTTCAGTTTTTTTTCATGCAACTGATTGACAAATTTTGCAATATTATATTTCTACCCACTGGTAAAATTTAGTTTTTTCTTGATACTGATTTGTGAAACTCGTGGGATTTTTATCATATGGTCGATGAATGAATTTCGACTTTCAGACCACTTTTTCAGATTTTCCCTGCAAGCGACAAGGTACAAGTGTGCTGTTTTTTAAACATTTCCGCCCAGTGGCCCTTTTTATCTAGAATCAACACTAGGATAGTGATGATTCTAGAAAAAAGGACTGTTGTGTGCGAATTTTTAAAAAAGGGCACTCGCAGAACAGAAGTGTAAAAATCTGGGCGCCAGCAGGCAGTTTCTCACCACTAAATTTTATTAGTTCTCTTCACTTAAATTCTTACAAAAAATTTAGGTGAAATATTAGACAAAAAATAACAAATAAAATTTAGTGGTGAGAGACTGCCCATTGGCACCTAAATTTTTTTCTTGCATTCGTGTACCTTGTTCACAAAAAATAATTTGAATTGGTTTTCTTAGACTCCTTTTTTATTAGTGGTGTACCGAGTAGTACTTTGGCTGAGTACCGAGTACTCGGCCACTGACTACTCGACCGAGTACCGAATACCGAGTAGTTGTGTAATAAGAAAAACTTACTTTTATTTGTATGTGTGAAACTAAATTTTAATCTTGAATTATTTTATGAGGGGTTTTTGCTTAACTTTTTTTATATTTTGTACACATATTGTTAAATACTGAGTAAATAGTTTTATGAAATACTGAGTAAATAGTTTTATGAATTATTACATATATTATACATTGATATTCGAATAACTTTTTACTGATCAGTTTGAAATTCTTACAACTACTCGGTATTGGCCGAGTACTCGGCCAAAATTTCGCCGAGTACCGAGTACTCGGCAAATTGGCCGAGTATGCCGAATACTCAGTATTTACAGAGTACTCAGTACAGCTCTATTTTTTATCAATAAAATTTTGCAATGTTTTCCTGTGACAGATTGAATTTTGCGATTTTTCCCCCATTTAATGTTATTATGCATTCCTTTTTTTAAATATTAATATTCAATAACTATTTTTCAATTATCAGTTAATGTGACTTATTTAGCAGTTTTTCAGCTGCAATCGGTCGACAAATTTCACATTTTTTCCTGCCACCAACTGAAGAATCTTGTGAGTTTTGTCTCGATTGATGAATTTCACGATTGATTTCTGCAACAGGTTGACAAGTTTCACAATATTTTAAAGCAGCCGACTAAAGAATTGTTTTTTTTTTTCCAATAATGGTTGTTGGTTGTGTTTATGATGGCCAGTTATCAGCACGAGGGATATAGGCCCTGACGGGGGGGAGTGCCCTCCGTGGGTGGTCTTTCTAAGGGAACTTAACCCGTATTTATGCTTGGAAAACCAAGGTCCGAAGAAAAATCTAAAAGATTAGGCCGACGGGCGCTATTGGGATCGAACACAGCACCTCCTGTCCTACCAGCTTCGAGAGCAGAACCTCTCGGCCACTGGTGGGGCTTTTCAATAATGGACTGGGGAATTTCATAAATCTTTTCATTGAGTGAGTAATGATTTTTGCAATTTTTTTCACGCTACCAATTCTCGAGTTTTGCAATATCTTATTTCTACTGATCGGGGAAATGTGCGGGAGCTTCCTTGCGATCGATTTGCAAAACTCGTGCGATTTTTTTCATATTGTCGATGGATGAATTTCGCAGATTTTCACCACGTCCGATCGAAGAATTTCATTATTTCTCTTACTTTTTGAACTTTTTTAATATTTTCATCCTTTTAGATTGGATTTTTTTTACAGAGCCCTCCGATAAATGTCATTTATAATATATAAAAATTTCATAGAGAAGTGAGGGTGCATTCCAGGTGGTGCAACCCCCACTTTTCAAAATTTTGCCGACATCCCTCATGTAACTTGTTAGAAAGGCCCCATCACCACTTATTTATGTTATGCACATCCGGCTTTCCTCACCCGCTTTGCCCGCCCCCCCCCCCTCCAAGGGGGAACTTTTCTAAATTTTGCCAACATGCCTTGTAACATATTGTTGGAAAGGCCTGTGAGCACTTATTCATGTTGTGCACTTCCGGTCCCCCCCCCTAGGGGGCACTTTTCTAAATTTTGCAGTCACCCATCATGTGACATATTGTAGGAAAGGCCTAATACCACTTATTCATGTTATGCACATCTGGTTTCTCCCCCCCACTCTGCTCCCCCCTGAGGGGGCACTTTTCTAAATTTTGCTGACACCCCCCGTGTGACCCATCGCTGGAAAGGCCAATGACTACTTATTAAGTTATGCACATTTGGCTTTCCTCCCCACACTTTGCCCCCTCCAAGGGGGGGGCACTTTTCTAAATTTTGCAGTCACCCATTATGTGACATATTGTTGGAAAGGTCTAATACCACTTATTCATGTTATGCACATCCGGCTTCCCTCACCCCACTTTGCCCCCCCATGGGGGGCTAATTTCTAAATTTTGAAGTCACCCATCATGTGACATATTGTTGGAAAGGCCTAATACCACTTTTTCATGTTATGCACATCTGGCTTCCCTCACCTGACTTTGCCCCCCCCCCCCAAGGGGGGCACTTTTCTAAAGTTTGCAGTCACCCATCATGTGACATATTGTTGGAAAGGCCTAATACCAGTTATTCATGTTATGCACATCTGGTTCCCCCCCCCCACTTTGCTGCACCCTGAGGGTGCACTTTTCTAAATTTTGCCAACACCCCTCGCGTGACCCATTGCTGGAAAGGCCAATGGCTACTTATTCAAGTTATGCACATTTGGCTTTCCTCCCCACACTTCCCTCCCCCAAGGGGGCACTTTTCTAAATTTTGCAGTCACCCATCATGTGACATATTGTTGGAAAAGCCTAATACCACTTATTCATGTTATGCACATCCAACTTCCCTCACCCCACTTTGCCCCCCCCCAAGGGGGGCACTTTTCTAAATTTTGCAGTCACCCATCATGTAACATATTGTTGGAAAGGCCTAATACCACTTATTCATGTTATGCACACCCGTCTTCCCTCCCCCCACTTTGCCCCCTCCCCAACGGGGCACTTTTTCTAAATTTTGGAGTCACCCATCATGTGGCATTTTGTTGGAAAGGCCTAATACGACTTATTTATGTTATGCACATCCGGCATTTCTCCTCATATTTTCTAATAAATTTTTAAAAGGCTACAGTCAAACTGCAAAAAAAATGTAGTTGGGAGACTGCGGTGATTTGGCACAAATCCCTGCAGTTCTTTTGAAGTCGACATAACTATAAATTTACTGCGGTGAGTGTGTAGTTATCAACTACACATTTACTGCGGTTAATTTATAGTTATGTCGACTTCAAAAAACTGCAGGGATTTGTGCCAAATCACCGCAGTCTTCCAACTACATTTTTTTTAAAGTTTCACTGCAGTTCATTTTTAGCTGGGCAGGTAAGCGAAATTTGTGTAAAAAATCGATTTTTACTTTTATATGTCATTAAATAATTTAAACTTTTATTTTTCCAACGATTTGTAACACTTGTTTATATATTAAAAAAAGAAGTGTTGGAATTAATCATTCTTTCTAAGAGTACATCACAGCTTAATGGCCATTTAAATCTTTAATTGACTTTTCTCAAATCTTTGATTTTTTATGTTTGTGTTCCTTTTTTCAAGATGTATTAAACTTAAAAACTCATTTTTTTTAAATACTTTATTTTGTTATATCGTATACTTTAACACAGGGATTTAATGATTTGTTGAGAATTATTTAATTTATGAAGTGAAATCTTACCAAAAATGCTAATTTAAAGTTGCCTTTCAATAAATAATTAATAATTAATTTTCAGGTTCACTTAGAAAGAGAATGGTCTGTCAAATTACGTAAAGCATGTTACTGAAACTACTCTAAAAATTCTAGACTTCTGTATTTCACCATTTCTAGGAAAAAGGTACATAAAATTGGTGTATTTTAAAATGGCGGAGATAGAGCTTATCCGGTCCCCTTAAGCTAATGTATAAAATTTCATAAATGGTGTATTTGTATTTACTCAACTATTGGCAAACAAACAAATTTTATTTTAATAATTTAAGTTTATTTGAGTGTATTTTACAATATGAAACTGGAGCTATGAATATATTGGAGGGGACAGTTAGTGTAATCTCTACTGGCTGCAAGTGAAGTAGCTGATGTCAGTCACAAAATGACGGTTGTTGTTTGTTTACATTTAACTAGGGAATGATTAATGGCAAGGCAAATTTTCACCAGTAAAAAAGAGTAAAAATATTTTCTTTATAAATGACAGAAATTCTGCTCAAATAAGGACTTTAAATAAAGCGAAATTTTGCATTAAAATTAATGAAAAAAAGCAGCATTGACGGTAAAGAAATTCACTAATATTGAGAGGAGGATTGTTTGGGTTTCGCAATATGGCGGAACCGCAGCACTTGACGAACGCAGTATCAATTTTCCATTAGTAAAAGGGAATAGATTTATTAGCCTCAAATATGATAGCATGATTTAGCAAGAAATTGACATTTCATTACAGACGAAACTTCTATTCAAATTTACTGGTGGAAGTTTTCCGCTCTGCTAATCAGGCCCTGTACAACGGGTTCTAGGCGACTCTCAAAATACACAAATTTACCAGAATATTTGAATAAAATTTTGCTTACAGTTGACGATTCATCTATTTTAGGATATGAAAATTCCCATTTATTCTCTGTTCCCTATTTGATATAGAGCGCAGCCACTTACAGACAAAAATGTGAACTATTATTAAAATTACTCGATTCAAAACGTATGAACATTTCGCTTATTTCGTATTTATATTTACTAGGACTTCCATCAGAGGGATTAGTCTGAGCGATATTACTGAGAACATGGATTTAATAATAACATGTGGAAGCAAAGAAAATGAGATGTTATCTTTAATTGTCCATATACTGCGAAAAATTGAAATGATGAAAATAAACGAATTGTAGAATTACAAAATCTTATATATAAATTCGTATACACTGTTTAAAAAAATGGGAAATCAAACCATTCAAGACAGCCATGCATGGATATAAAATTGAAAGTACGCAATATATTAAAAGTAAAATAGAAAATGAAACACTAATTTACTTATATCGGAATTTTAACTGTATAAAATGATGTCAAAAGCATAATCAGACGCTCCGCACCAATTTGAGTATCTTTAAATGACAAATATATGATGGTATAATATATTTATATGGTGTATATATAAATGGTATAATGGTATGGTATAATATATTTAAAAAGAATGTACTATACTTTATATGGTGTGTGCTCCCCCGGAATAGTTAATATTGTACAATATCTGTTTTCCACGTATACAATGAGATTGTCGATAACATTTGAGGAATTCTCTTCTCAAAATCTAATATAGTATCAAAGTACCGAATACATCAAAAGTGGCATGCAATGCTTCGTTAGAGTGTGTTTTAGATATGCTCGATCGGATTTAAATGATGAGTGTATGCTGGCCACTACATACGCTGTATTGTTTTGTTTTCAAACATATTCTGCACAAGTTGAGCTGTATTTAGCATGTATTAAATAAAAGAAATCGGCAATGATTACAACATAAAGTAGGACACAAGATCTGAATATATCGTCTGCATAACTTTTGAGCTGTCAAAGTGTCATTTGAAGTAATTTACAAATCCATACATATTTATTCAGCAAATCATGCAAGCTAACATACGCCAATATGAACCCGATTACAAAATTTCACCAGAATAAGTTAATATATAAAAAATCTACTAATGATAACTGAGAATATGATCTTATGATAAATGTCTAGAAACATGAATAGAATAAAAAATTCATATCACATTTAAAACGGCACTTCCCTCTGTTAGTGGCCTTGGCGAGAGAGAGGAAAGCCTAGAGAAGGAACACTTTAACAAGTACTTTCGGGCAACCTACTCACTTCTTCATACAGGTCTTTATTCAATATTTACACAATTTATGTAATGCTAGGTGGGTATCTATCAGTTTTGTTGCATTTAAATCGCATGTTTTGCGGAGGAAATGCAGCATTACGAAATATTTAAAGTTGCTGTACCTAATAATTCCAAATTAATGGTAATTGAGATCGCTTTCCGTTAATTTCATCTTTTTAAATTTTAAATTTTTTAGAAACCATTCATAGAGACAATTATATATTTTAAAACTAACCCGAAGCAAAATTTCAAGATTTTGGGCTCAGCAGTAACAGAGAAATAGAAAATTTTTGAAAGTTTTTTGTTTCTGCACTGTTTTATATAGCGACATTTTTAGAAATTGTTCTATTGCGAGAATTTACGTCATGATAAATACAGCCATGTCAATTTTCATGTTTTTATTCCTAACAGTTCCATGTTCTTCGTTACTTAGATCATCTTTAGATCTTTTTCCGCTTTGTTTAGTCTTTCTACTTTTTAGAATTCGTTCTACAACGAGTATTTACATCTTATTAATTACTACCATGCCAAAGTTCTAGTTTCTAAGCCCAACAGTATCCCAAAAATTTCAGTATTCCAAATAAATCATAGTTTAGAAACTTTATAGAAATTTTTACGTTTATCCGTCAAATTGAACCCTTTAGAGAGCGTTCATTACGAGTATTCACATCTTAAAAGTAACTACCGCACCAAATTTAAAGTTTCTAACCCAATCAATATCGCAGAAATCACAATTTTAGAACTTTTTTGCTCCTGCAGCGATGTAGGTTCTTGCACTGACATAAAATAGTCTTTTTTTCGGAGTAGAGATGGCCACCAACATTTTTTTAAGTTGGCTATGTAGTTTCAGAGATAACACCTCACAAACGTACAAGCATTAATAATATTTTATATTTTATAATATTATAACGCTTTATAATATTAGCATTAGATGTACAGATACAAAAGTCATTTATCTGTTACAAACTAAAGTGCCGGCGTTGCCCAGAATTTGAAGGATGTTTGTTCTGAAAAATCAATTTCAAAATTTAACATACAACACAAAACAAACATTAAAAAAAGCAGTCGAAATGTTGTTGAGTGAATCATATGAAAACGATATATAAAAATGTATAAATGTATATAACAGACGCAAAAGAATACAGCTATAAATGAACTTATTTCAATTTATAATTGGAGCAATAATGTTAAAATACGCCAATATTTCCCTAATCGGGTTTTTATCATGCTTCAATACATTTTTCACACTCATATGACGCTATACTATATCCACCATGCCCTTTATATTTCCAATATGACGTAATATTTTCCTCTTTCACGTGGAAACCTTGAAATAGAAATGTTATGAAGTTATATTCACTTTCATTTAAATTCGTCAAACCATTTATTTCATTTTCATATTTCACGTGAATATCTTGCAATAGAAACGTTATGACGTAATATTCACCTTTTTTTTTTAATTCGGCAAACTATTTATTTCATTTTCATTTTTCACGTGGAAATCTTGCAGTAGAAAATTAATTGTTGTAGTAATAATTTTATTGTGTTTTTTAATTGTTGGCAACTGCTATAACGAAAAATGTTTAAATTTGATAAGAAATTGCTGTTAAATTGGTGGTTTCTTTATTAATTAAAAATTAACTATAAGTTATTTCGATTCCGGATTACTTTAGTTGTCTCGGTCATGTTTTAATACACATGTACGTTATTTCAATAAAAAGAAACTAACGCTGTCACCGCCGCCGGTTTTGAATTTTTTGTGACCGAAGGTCTTTCTTCGTTAATATTAAGAAAGCTATTGCATACAAATATATGAAAATCGGTGGTATTATAGCGAAATGTTTGATCAACACACTAATGCATACAGTTTTCAAATCGAAGAATTATTTTAAGAGATATTTAATGCTAAAGTTGGACAAAATCGTCCCATTTAAAAAAAAAAAATTATAAGAGCAAAAGCTATACATGGGAATTTAATCATTTTTAGATCATTTTATTCAATAGAAGATCGCGGTCTGCAGATTTCATTATTATTTTTTTTTAATTTGACTCATTTTTTGAGGTTTTATTTCTATTTTAAATTCAAATATTCAGCATTTTGACAAATATTTTTTACATATTTTAGAAAATGGTATTAATTTAAACTGTTGCCAACTGTATAAACAGCGCAAACAATAATGTTTGCTTCAAATAAAAAAAAATTAATTACACGTTACTATTATAAACAGAAAAGAACCTTCAAATTGGAATTAAATAATTAGGTATAAAAGGCAGGCACTTATTGGAAATTACGCCATAAAAACTATATTTACATGTGAATTTCAAAAGAGAAAGGATATTGTAAAATAAATTCATTAACATGCGTTAGAAATCTGAAATAGAACAAATTACGTCACATTACACTTATTATGCAAAATGAACAAAAAGTAGTATTGCAAAACAGTTTAAATTTAAAAATTGCGCGAGACAAAATATTAGAGTTTAAATATTAGATTTTTTCAAAATTTTATTATTTGTCGTTTGATGTGAGGTGTTCAGCTATAAGTATGCAAATTTTTGTTTCCAACATAATTAGGGGCTGAGTTAGAAAAATTGCTTTAAATACACAAGTTAGAGCTCAGAGGGTTAAATATTAGACTTTTTCAAAATTTTATTATTTGCTGTTTGATGTGAGGTGTTCAGCTATAAGTATGCAAAATTTCATGTCTCCAACTTAATTAGGGGCTGAGTTAGAAAAATTGCTTAAAATACACAAGTTAGACCCCAGAGGTTTAAATAATAGACTTTTTCAAAATTTTATTATTTGTCGTTTGATGTGAGGTGTTCAGCTATAAGTATGCAAAATGGCAAAATGTCATGTCTCCAACTTAATTAGGGGCTGAGTTAGAAAAATTGCTTAAAATACTGAAGTTAGAGACTGGAGGGTTAAATATGACTTTTTCAAAATTTTATGATTTATCGTGTTATCGCAAGTGTTCAGCTATAAGTATGCAAACTTTCAAGTCTCGAACTTAGTTAGGGGATGAGTTAGAAAAATTGCTTAAAATACATAAGTTAGAGCCCAGAGGGTTAAATATCAGACATTTTTCAAAATTTTATTATTTGCCGTTTGATGTGAGGATTTCAGCTATAAGTATGCGAAATTTCATGTCTCCAACTTAATTAGGGGCTGAGTTAGAAAAATTGTTTAAAATACACAAGTTAGAGCCCAGAGGGTTAAATATTAGACTTTTTCAAAATTTTATTATTTGTCGTTTGATGTGAGGCGTTCAGCTATAAGTATGCAAACTGGCAAAATGTTATGTCTCCAACTTAATTAGGGGCTGAGTTAGAAAAATTGCTTAAAATACAGAAGTTAGAGACTGGAGGGTTAAATATGACTTTTTCAAAATTTTATGATTTATCGTATTATCGCAAGTGCTCAGCTATAAGTATGCAAACTTTCATGTCTCCAACTTAATTAGGGGCAGAGTTACAAAAATTGCTTTAAATACACAAGTTAGAGCCCAAAGGGCTAAATATTAAGCCTTTTTCAAAATTTTATTATTTGTCGTTTGATGTGAGATGTTCAGCTATAAGTATGCAAAATTTCATGTCTCCAACTTAATTAAATTAGGGGCTGAGTTAGAAAAATTGCTTAAAATACACAAGTTAGATCCCAGAGGGTTACATATTAAACTTTTTCAAAATTTTATTATTTGCCGTTTGATGTGTGGTGTTCAGCTATAAGTATGCAAATTTTCAAGTCTCCGACATATATAGTTTCTGAGAAAGGGCTCTGTGACAGACGGACAAACAGACAGACAAAGGAGTGAGACAGGTAGGGTTTCGTTAGATGAACGAAACTCTAAAAACATGCTGCGGATGACTGTAACAACATCCTAAAATTACATTACCATCAGCGATCTACCAATCCCGAATTTAGTTTATATTCGTTTCATATATTCTTATTCTTTTGTGCGGCCCTGTAAAATAATTATCAATATTATATACAGTAAAACCTCTGAATAGCGGACACCCCGAGAATGCAGAATTTGTCCTCTATTTAGAGGTGACCGCTACTGAGAGTAAAACATGTACAGTTATTTAAGAGTTGGTAATCGAAAAAATGTCCGCTAAATAGAGGTATCCGCTAATCGGGTGTGTCCGCTATGGAGGTTTTACCAGTAAAACTTCTGAATAGCGAACACCTCGGGAGGGCAGAATTTGTCCTCTATTTGGAGGTGTCCGCTACTGAGAGTAAAAAATGTACAGTTATTTAAGGGTTGGTAATCGAAAAAATGCCCGCTAAATAGAGGTGTCCACTAATCGGGTGTGTCCGTTATGGAGGTTTTACTGCATAATAATATCATCCTTTACAAGAAAATTGCATGCTGTATGATAGACAGACAGACATCCAGAGAAAGACAACCTCTCGGATCAATAAACACTCATGTCTTTTGTTTTAATCATCCACAATTGTATGTCATACAACATGCCAGATTTTATACAACAGACTAAAAACGGTCACCGTGGTACGGAATACTGTATTATTATTTGTTTGCCCGCCAAAACTAGTTGCCACGGGTTGTTGCAAGGTTTGTGATCACGTGGTTGAAACTGATCTATTCAATATTACTGCGTGCGTATTTTTTCTTATTTGCTCCATGTGTTCAAACCAGTTGTCTACGAAAACATCAACCGGTGAAAGTGACGCACACCAAATTTCTGTGACGTATGCAGATAAACTGTGCTTTTTTAAGAGTTTTTTCTATATAATTTTTAAACGGTTTGGAACTTATTTTTCATAGTAGGTGCATTCAGTAGGCGACCCACATAGGTACCTTCTGGTGCAATCAGAAACGAGATACGACAAATATTTTTTGAGTTATGCTTGACGAAAGGTTTTTATTAGGCTTTTTTTTTAGTAGGACATGGCGTTAATATCCATCGTAGTAGTAAAGTGTCCGGACAGTAATATTTCGCTGAGTATTAGCCTTCGCTTCGCTCAGACAATTATAGTTGATGAATTGTTTAATTTTAAATTTAGGTTGTCTATTAGGAAATTCCCATTACAGGTATGGCGAGGCCATATATTTGTGTTAAATTTTCATTCAAAATTAATCCTTTTTCTATATATTTTTTGCTTTCTGCTGTTAATGCGAGCATTGAAAAGTAATTTCTCTGTATTTCTAAGTTATGTCTAATTTAAGTCTATTTTAAGCAATCGTTATACCATAGCTGCCAACTCTTCCGCTTTTTTGTACCACAAAAACATTATAGAAAAATTTGCCTTATTTCATCGGCAGATAACAGCGATTCAAGAAGGTAAAATTTACTATAAAATTTTTGTGGTACAAAAAAGCTTGATGTTGGCAGCTATGCGTTATACCCACATCAATATTCTTTTATTGACATTTTATTACGTAAACGTTTTTTTCTTTCTTCTGTTTAAAGCTATCATTCAGAAAAATGATTTATTTGTTATTTCTAATTCAAGCACAATTCCTTTCCCCGCATAAATATTCTTTATTGATATCTTATTTGTTAAACGCCGCTTCTTTTACAAATCTGTTTGCATAATCTAAAGATCATATAGTTAATTTAAGAATGCTGGCATCTCGTAAATGCATTAAAGACTTATAACTTTCATTTTTACATCTGCTTGCAAACAGATATTTGTCGTTAATTATCCTCACCATTAGACTTTCTGTAAACAATGATATGTTTGCTTTTTTTATTTCACTTATTAATTCGTTGCCAAATGTAGTTTCTGTACTTGGCGTTTATCTCATTCAAATTTTAATATCTCCTCCAGTTTAACGGATATTTTGGGATTGGCGTATTGGCTCAAGACAGATGTATTCCAGGCGTATTAAATTACGCAGATGGAAGACCTTGCCTGTGTTCTTGCAACTGGTAACACCTCAATAATTTGCTTACCACAGGGGGCCACCAATAATTTTACATCTTAGCCTTCTTTTCGTAAATAGATTAATTTTTCATGGAAGACCTGTTTGCTAAATTTTTGCTTGATGAAATTACCACAGGAAACAGATTTTGACTGGGGTTTGCTATGGACATATACATCGTTTTGTGCTACCAACTTATTCCACACAAACTAGCCATCAACATCATTATATGTGGTTTTCAACATTTTAAAACCTGGTGCCGTGAAATGAGTTTATCTGGGAATAGTTAATAATAAAGAAATCAAGGCTTCTTAAGTGGTCGCCCTCCCAATATTTCCAAAGTTCTCTTTTGCCCCCTATGAGCTACGCTCGCCAACTCCCGTTCAGGGACACCAAAATCCAAAAAGCACGCTAATTTGATCGGCTTTTAAAATATTGAATTAACCTTCCGTCTACCAGACGGGTCCATTGGACCCGACATGTACATTCAAAATATTTATTCAAACCAGAAATTTCTTCAAAACAAACTAAATGTATAAATCAGACAATAATAAGTTAAATAAACAAATTAAATAGTTTTAAGTAAAAATTCTGGTGTAGAATGTTTTTATAAAACTTGAGTAAAATTTCCGGTAGTTCTAGGGTTAAGGAAAAGAAAAAAAAAAGTAGTGATCTCTCTGTAAACGGGTTTCCATTCGTTTTCCTTGTATTGGGGATTTTAAGACCAAATCTGCTGTTGTTAAGAGATACAATGACTGTTTTCGTATTTAATTAAAAAAAGTAGTTAAACATTTGAAAATAAGCTTATGTAAAATAAATTAAGTAAACAGTGTCATTGTCTCCCGGTATTTTTTAACAGCGCTATAAGATAGTTCTTTTAAATAATTCATTTTAAATGTATCGTTTCAAATCTGACGTAATTTACACCAAAGTTTTATTTCTCTTATTAATATTCACGTGAAATACTTTTGTTGTTAGAAGGAAATATTATTTGCGCTGTCTTCGAATTCACGATAATAGTTGAAAAGATTATCTCAAAATATCTCGCGCAAATATATTTTTCAATTCAAATTGTTTTGCCATATTTTTGGCCATTTTAAATATGACGTAATTTTCTTCAATTACAAGTTTTAACGCATAATAATGATTTTGTTTATTTTAAGATTTTGTTTCTCTTTTAAAATTCAAGCGTGAATATGGTTCTTATGACGTAAGTTTCCTGCTTTTAACATGTAATCATTTAATTCTAATTTTAAAGGGGTTTTTTTTTGTTTGTAATAGTCACATGTAAATAATTTTTTAATTTGAAGTAAAAATTATTGTTTGCGCTGCTTATACAATTGGCAACAGTTTTAATTAATAACATTTTCTATAATTTTTAAAAAATATCTCTCGAAATGCTGAAAATTTTAATTTAAAATTGAAATAAAACCTCAAAAAATCAGTCAAATAAGAAAAATAAATGCAATATGCACACCGGGAACGTACAACGTATAAAAGTATCTAAAAATGATTAAATTCTCGTGTATAGTTTTTGTTCCAATAAAACTTTTTTAATGTAACGATTTTGTCCAAATTTAGCAATAAATATCTCTTAAAATATTTCTTCGATTTGAAAACTGTCTGCATCAGCGTGTTTATAAACATTTCTCTATAATACCACCGATTTTCATATTTTTGTATGCAACAGTTTTTTTAATATTAACGATTAAAGGCCATGCTTAAGCATTCAAATTGGATGCTGATCTACCCGGAATATCTACGCAATTTTCATTGGTCCATTTCCAAATCAAAACTTTTTTTTTGTATATAGAAGGATAATGAAATCATGCAGAAGTATTAGAGCTAGATTACAACTAATTGAAATGTCTTTTACAAACTCACACTGTTTGTGTGACATCGAGCTATTCTCGGAACTGGTGCGGGCTATCGGTCACATACTATTGTTCGGAGGTTTGCACATTATTCTCGAACTAGGTGATACACACATACCTATCCCCTCGTCGCAGTGAACAACCAACACCGGGGCACGCCGCCTTATGGTGCTTCCTCATGCAGCTTGCTCCAGCCGTCATTCAAGTTTCTTCGTCTAGGCCTAATAATTTCGGCTCAGTTCCAGGAGTGCTATGCGATGCGCTGTGCTGTAAATTCGTTCCTGTCTGCATATCCGCTGGTAGCCGATCCCACCTGAATTTCGCTGTGCGTTTCCTCTCCGTCTTTTCGGGACTGCAGCTGTCTGTGAAATCAGTTTCGCTTCCATGTTTATATCAGTGTCTCAAATTCGCCGGTGAAGACGTTATGCATCCCGATTTGTGCTGCAAATTATTATCAGCTTAATGTGATTTTTATGTGTGAGGATATGTCCGCTCTTTCAGTTTCGTATCCCAACATCAAGGAATTCTTCGGTTCAGCTTTAAAGTTTGGGATTTGTTCCCCGATGAATTCCAAATATCATTTTGTGTGTGACAGGCATACTCCCAGTTAACGTGGTGAATGCGCTGTGTGTTCCGACGAAACTCTGCCTCTTAGCCGAGTCAACATGTATTTATTTGTGAAAGTGAGATACGTTCGGGGTATTGCACTTCGTAAGCTTGCTCCGATGTTTGATACACTGTGCCATCTTCAAGTGCATGTTGCAGTGCGGGGGCAACATACCAATTGAGTGAAACGACAGTCGTTAAAATAAATGATACTGGTATCAAACAGGTCACAACAATATACACGACACCGTGAAAATAAATTAAAGCAAATAGCTTTTCACTAAATTAATGTATGGGGGTAAGAAAGGAATCGAATGCATATATATTTTTCTTTATTATTAATTTATTTTACCTGAAATTAATATGTGTAAATTAAATTTTAAATATGTACTTTGATAATGCATTTTCGATTTTTCTCATGCCCATATATGTACATACAGTACATATATATTTATATTTAATATATATGCAAACATTCTCATTGTTTTAACACGTTCACGCCGGCGCGGTGGGTCACACTCCACTGTCTCGGAGCGCCAAGTCTCCGGCTTTTTGTATACCAGTATTTTAATACAGAAAATTCAATTTTATTTAATTAGAACAATTGGGCGATTTAAAAATAACAACATTTTCTCTAAAATAATAGTGGTGTGCAAAACACCGGAGTTTTGACAGCTGTGAGACAGTCGAGTGTGACCCACCACGCCGGCGTGAACGTGTTAAACAGAAGTATTTCTTTATATATATAATGTGTTTGCATGCATGTCCCTCACATTAAAGTTAAAATTTAATGATTATAAAATTTATAAATGTGTTTTACTTAACTTTATATATATATATATATATATACAGTCGAACCCGGTTAAGACGCGTCTCAAGGGAGTGGACCAAAGTCGCGTATTAAGCGGGATCGTGTATTAAACGTGATTTGGATAATGTTGCAGGAACTGGGCTTATTTACACATCTAATAGTCTAAATGAAATTTTGAGTTTTCATTTATATGGTCGAAAATTGTGCCTTATACGTATAATTAGATTTAAATTTAATTGTATCCAACTTTACTCAGTGTATCTTTTTATAATACACTGGAATAATAACTGAAATACGTATTAAAAAACATGGCTTTATTGTCGCTAATACGTGACAATCAAAGATAAAATATCAAAAATAATTTTTCTGCTAGACTATTTTTTTTTTTTTTTTTTTTTTTTTTTTTTTTTTTTTTTTTTTTTACAAAAATATAAAATTTTGAAGCACAATCCAGTTGTTAAAATCATATTTAGTACTTGTAATAATGAGTACCAATATAATCTGTCCTTCTTTTTAATGTAAGAAAAAACTATACTTATTAATTATTGTGTAACAAATATTGTTAGCATAGCAAAAGTAAAGAAATCATAAAAGAAGAATTAAACAACCGCACTCGTATTTGTTTAATCTTTGCGAGTTTCTTTTCCTTTTTTCTATAACATGCATTATAAAAGATTGTTGTGATATAATGTACATTTAAATACTCACTAACAACAGGTATAATCATCCTTAATCATAATAATTTTCTGACGCATCTGAGCATCGTGAATTCCCTTATATATCTTTCTCCACTACAAGTAAAAATACACGAAGCGAGAGACAAAGAATGTTAGGACACGAGATCAAAGAAAAATTGCAGTGTTGCTAATTTAGAGGTTTTTTTTAAATTCCAATAACTACCACTATTTAAGATTAGTAATGTTCGCTTTAATTAATCTGTTATTAAATAAAGTAAATATTAGTATACAAAAACAGTGTTTTTTATCTGAATGAAAAATGCTGCTAAATTGGAAGCACTGGAGAAGAGAGGAGGAATTCGCATCTTCACCAATGAATTCGCGTCTTAAACGCGATTTTTTGCCACAAAGGACAGAAAATCTATCGCGTTTTAAGCGGGATCGCGTAATAGCCGTTCGCGTCTTAAACGTGATATTTTTTCATTAGTCTTGTGGGCAATGTTCAAGGGATTGGAAAAAAAATCCGCTTATTAAGCGGGATCGCGTATTAGCCCTGAGCATCTTAACCGGGTTCCACTGTATATATATATATATATATATATATATATATTATGTGCCCATGGTCCGATAAATTATTTTGACAGAAAAGTGTATATATCATACTTTATTTCCCGTCATGCATACATTCACAATGTGTTTAATATTCTATATTAGTTTTGCATATATTTAGATAGATATTTTTGGTAATAATTCATTGATTTTTGAGATTTTTTTTATTTTCAAATGTGTGTTCGTGAATAGAATTTTGAATTTGACCCAGTTATCTTATATATATATATTTTTTTTTTTTTTTTGGAATTAGTGAATTTTGGAACAAATGAAGTTACGTAAAATTATGGTATTTTTTTTTTTTTTTTAATCCCTTGGGGTAAAGTGGAGTTAAAAGAGTTTTTATGCAAAGTACCATTTGAACATTAGTAATATCCATTATGGGATGAAAGTTTAACACTAGAACGGTGGGAAATTTTGCTCAAGTTTTATAAAAATATTTTACATCAGAATTTTTATTTAGAACTATTTAAGTTATTTTTGTGCAGCATATATTAATCTTATATTATAAAAAAAAATTCTGGTTCGAATCAAAATGTTTTCATTCGGCAAGGGTCAAAATGACCCCTCGCCGCCGTTCTAGTGTTAAAGTGAGGGGTACTTATAAGTAACGTCACTAGATAAAGGGTTAAACTTTAGCAGGTTTACCTGTTGCGGTTGCCAGTTTGACCTCCAATTTTTATCCGAAATTTCAATTTCATACCCGAAAATTCGAAAGAAGAATTTTAACTTTTATCTAATCGTTAAATGTCTCTTATTAAATAAAGAATAAAGTACTATTTTTTATTTCTGATATGAAGTGAAAAATTCCGAATAAAAATGGAGGGCAAACTGGGAACCCCATTGTTCGTACACCGTACGTGCAAGAAGTGTTATCTTGTTTCTTTCTAAAAGTTTCCCTACACCACTAATTTCAAACTGCAATATTTAATTTGTTTAACATTAGAACGTCCAGTTGGTGTCCATTCGGCACCGGTCAAATGACAAATGGTGTTTCGAACCAGAATTTTTCTCTTAAAATTAATTAAATTAAAACTAGGGAAAATTCGGATGAATAAATAAGCGAAATTGTTTTAAATAAAAATTCTGGTGTTAATATGTTTTTATTAAGATTGGGTAAAATATCCGGACATTCTAGTGTTTATGGCAGCCATATTTCGATTATATAATGCAAATATTTTAGTAGGTTCAAAGTGGTGTATTGCCGCTATTTTTAGTTTATTGTGTCAAAAACAAAATGAACCACTTTAAAACCTTGAAGGGCACGTGTATATGATATATACCACATAATTTTAATTCCCAAATACCACATTGACACCAGAATTATGGTATTAAGTTTTTGTTTTTATATTGTAATCGGGAACAATCGTTTACTCACTTTCATATAAATTTGCCCATAAATCCATGTCAATAAGTCAATTTATCATTTTAGGAATAGAAGTGCTTTGCCCCTGAAAGGATTATCAGGTTAACCCTCTCCGGCGCGGCGTCCTTAAAAAAGGACACCTAATTTTAATTCCATAACTGACAAACGACACCAAGAATTTTTGACTAAAATTTTCCTATTATAATGTATTTGAAAATAAGCAAGTTCGTATTTTCTAATAAATTCGTTTATAAATTGCGGTGTCAGTCCATTATTTCATCAGTTAAGAAACAGAATTACTCAGCGCCGGTAAGGGTTAAAAGATTCCGCTAGAGGGTGAAAACGTTATATCTGCTGGGTAGTAGGGAATATCCACCCATAACCTGAAATAAATACTGTAAAAAATACCGCAGAATATTTGTTAAAGCAACAGTCATTTTTACCGTAATATAACTGTAACAGTTGTAACTGTATAACTGTAACTGTAATAACTGTTTTAATAAATAATAATGAAATTGAATTCTTTTGAAACCTTCTTTTCTATCACTATAAATTGACAAAATAATTCTTTTGCTCTTTTGAAAAGTATATTTTCTGTACTTAATGTTACCTTAAAACTTTTTTAATGATGAAATCAATACGATAAAAGAAATTACTAAAAAAATAGAACAAAGAAAAGAAAGTAAATCATATTTATTTCCTTTATCCACTTTTTAAAAAATCGCAAAGCAAATATCTGACGTTAGATGTTATCGATAAATCGCGTAAAATATTTCTACAAAATTTTTATTGGTTCTCTAAATTAATCTTAAAACACAATAGAACAAAATAAACGACCACTATAAACTGTCTTTATGTGTCTTTAAAGAGTATCTAAACGTATAATGCTGCCGCTAAACTAAATAATTCTATAACATAAGATGTTATAGATATTTTCAATCTAATAAGTTCTAAAACATTTTATTGCAATAGTTGAGATTCTTTATTTATTGCGTAATATAAGGATGCGGGATTTTTACTTGAAATTAATATAAATTACAATTTCAAACTAAATTAATACTTGCTAAAAGGGATAAAAATACACATACCAGGCAAATAAATGCCTTTATTCAGATCGACACGTTTCATCTCTCAGACGGCAACAGTCACAAGATCTATAGTGATACAAATATTTTCGCAGAAAATTTTTTAAACTGAAAACTGGCAAACAATCACGCGATCTCGTGTATAATGAAATCAATGCGATAATAAACTAATCGTTCAGGCCACCGTATTACTTACACATTATGTATATGCATAATATAAAATATGAAAATAAAACATATGTAAACTATTTTTAATATGCATTGCAATTCCAAAATAAAATTTAAGCATATACAGTCGAACCCGGTTAAGACGCGTTTCAAGGGAGTGGACCTAAGTCGCGTATTAAGCGGGATCGCGTATTAAACGTGATTTGTATAATGTTGCAGGAACTGGGCTTATTTACACATCTAATCGTCTAAATGAACTTTAGAGTTTTCATTGATATGTTTATGGTCGAAAATTGTGTCTTATACGTATATTTAGATTGAGATTTAATTGTATTCAACTTTACTGTCTATCTTTTTACAGGACAGACTGGAATAATAACTGAAAATAAATATGGATTCAAACATGGGGCTTTATTATCGATAATACGTTACAACCAAAGATAAAACAACAAAAATAATTTTTCTGCTAGACTAATTTTTTTTAATAGAAAGAATAAAAATATTAAATTTTTGAAACATAATCCAGTTGTTAAAATCATATTTAGTACTTGTGATAATGAGTAAGTATTGTTAGCATAGCAAAAAGTAACGAAAACATTGAAAACATAAAAGAATTATACAACAGCAGCCGTATTTGTTTAATCTATGCGAGTTTCTTTTTCTTTTCTTTTCTTTTTCTTTTCTTTTCTTTTTCTTTCTTTTTTTTTTTTTTGTATATAACATGCGTTATAAAACGTAGTAGTGATATGACATACATTAAAAAACTCACTAACAACAGGTATAATCATCTTTAATCATAATTTTATGAGATATCTGAGCATCCTGAATTCCTCTATGTATCTCTCTCTACTACAATAAAAAATACACGAAACGAGAGACAAAGAATGTTAGAATACGGGCTCAAAGAAGAATTGCAGTGTTGCTAATTTCGAGGTTTTTTTTTTTTATTCAAATATCTATCACTATTTTCTAAATGTTCCTTTAATTGATCTGTTATTAAATAAAGTAAATATTAGTATACAAAAACAGTGCTTTTTGTATGAATAAAAAAATCCGCTAAAATGGAAACACTGGAGAAGAAAGAAGGAATTCGCATCTTCACCAATGAATTCGCGTCTTAAACGTGATTTTTTACCACAAAGGACCGAAAATTTTTCGCGTATTAAGCGGGATCGCGTAGTAACCGTTCGCGTCTTAAACGTGATATTTTTGCATTAATCTTATGGGCGATGTTCAAGGGAGCGGAAAAAATCCGCGTATTAAGCGGGATCGCGTATTAACCGTGAGCGTCTTAACCGGGTTCCACTGTATTTAAATTTTTTTAATACATAGTAACGCTCTATTACTGAATTGCGGGTACTACTTGATTATCCCGTCGACCAATTTCGACAAATTACATAAATCGACAAACTACTCGCAAAATTATACAAATTGGCATAATTTTTATTTTAAATAACGCAAGATCAAAGAAATTAGTAAAAGATTAATAAATACAAATAAAACGTCGAATTAAAAATTATTTGATGACGCAACAAACACGTGTAACATGTTTAATGTCAAGTAAATGTGACATTTCCGATAAGCCACTGTTGGCATTTAATCTTATAGTATGGCGATAGTTTTTTGGTCGACGGGATAATCAAGTAATTGCGTAAAAGAAACATCATTATAACTCCAAAAGTGATAATCATATTAACTAACAATTTACTGCGTCCTATTAAGTGTCCCACTTCCAATTAAAATATATCTTTCAATTGTAATTTGAATGAAATACAGTGTCATGAAAAATTGAAGAGTGGGAAATATATGATTACAAATATCTCTGCAACTAATTATCCGATCATTCTTTATGCAAAATTTATGTTTTTTATTGTCTTTTGTATTCACTGCTTAAAATAAACAATTTCGAAAATTTTTACCTTTTCTCAGAACGAATAATTCGAGAGTTCGAATAAAATCGACATTACCGATATTCAATAGGCTTCTTCCCATTATTACATAATAAGTACACACCAAAATCTTAATTTGATTGGGAGATAGAGCGTATACAAACACACATACACACATACATACAGACGGACGGACGGCATTTTTTTTCTAAAACTATGTTTTTCGAAATATCCAGTGTCTGAATCGTGTAAATCCGTCAATTTTTTTTTCGATTTTTAAAACGATTACAAGATTTACCCTATACTACGTACGATGGGTAAGTAAAATGGACATATGTGAATGTGAGTTATTTTTTACTATTGTTTCTTATTCTGCAGATCATCTATTTCCAAATTTTAGGTAGCTTCATGGGGGTTAATCATTACATATATTCCTTCTCTATTGATTCTTGGATAATGGATGGAAAATAAAATATTAATGAATAAATTAAACTACTATTTTAAAAATCAGTCTGAAAAGGTTCTTTGTTATATAGTCAGGCCAAAGCTGTAGTTTTCTTGTTGTATATCTTGTTGTTTCTGATATATGTTCTTTAATCCTAGTTTTAAGCTTTTCTATTATTTCTCTTTTCGATGTCTTCAATGTAATGAATTAAATTTATATAAATTTGGGAAAATGAAATTGATTTATCGATTTTTTATGTGTAGTAATTGTTGGAAGGGCTGAGTTGGGTTAATATTTGGGCGGCCGATTAACTACTCGAGGAATATAGGCCCGAGGGGAGAGTGCCCTACGTGGGGGTATTTCTAAGGGAACCTAATCCGTATTTACGCATGGAAATCCAAGGTTCGAAGAAAACCACGAAAATTCCGAACGATTAGCACGACGGGCGCGATTGGGTTCGAACCCAGCACCTCCCGTCTACCAGCTTCGAGAGCAGAACCTCTCGGCCACTGGTGGGGCTTAATTTTTGGAAGCGTTATTTTAGTTATGTTATGCATTTTCTTAATAAATTAATTTTTGACATAACATTAAGTGTTTATAGAAATATGTAGATCATATTCAAACTTAACAAAATAATTCGAGTTACAGATTATGGGCGGTAATTCGTGAAATTGGGTTTTCAACTGCATTATACGTTACCGAATTCTTTATTTAGAAATCTTATTTGAAGATATCAGACATTAACACTAGAACCGCCGGCTATTTTCTCAAGTTTTATAAAAAGTGTTTCAGACCAAAATTTTTATTTAAAACTATTTAACTTATTTAATTGTGATAGTTTTGTGCTTGTTACATTTAACATATCTTAAGAAGAAATTTCTGGGTCAAATCGATTATTATCAATTTGGCAGGAGTCAAAATGACCCCTAATGGTGGTTTTAGCGTTAAGGGGACAATGGCCTTCTAAAATCATGAAATTCGTCTAAAAAACAGATTTTTTTTAATTTGGAGAATTATGAAAATAGATGCTCAAATTTATCTGATGAAAATATATTTTTTCAATTCTATCGAGTTTTTGCAATTCTATAAGCTTTTAAATTTCTAAAAATGTATATATTTATGTAGATGTTTTTTAACTTAAAAAGCTGATTTCCAACTTTTGAAAAGATCCGTACGCATTCCTAGTAATCAGATTCTTTTGAAATGTATACTGTATATTCTCTATACAATACTAAATAAATGCTAGCATAAAAGTTGCATTTCAGGGGTAAGGTTAGTTGGTGCAACTGGGCCATGATTTTACAATGTGACTCTGGAGCTTCTGACAATTCAGCTTCCAAAAGGTAATGTTCATTTGAATTAAAGTCTGGACTTCTGTAAATGTGTTCAGTTACGTTCCCTCTATCACACAGAAAAGGTCAAAATAAAATTTTAATATTTAAAAATATAAAAATATGCATATTTCTTCTTTCTTTCCTCGTGGATCCAGTTGCCCCATAAAAATGGGGTAGTGGACCAGGAGGGTTTATGTTCTACACTCGTTTATTTATTTATTTTTTTTTCATATGGGATATCATGTTCTGTTTGAAAAAGATTATACAACTTAAAAAAAATTAAACCAGACAGATCATGTAAATTATATATCAACTAAAGAGCGTTGTAAGGGAAACCTTTGCTGTCAATGTGTCTAAAAACAGCACTATACCAAAAACATTTATACCAAAAACATAAAAAGTAAGTACTTATGTACTTTAGTATAGGTAATAAGTATAAAAGTCACATGGGTATTTTAAGGAAAAAAATAGTCAGGTAACTGTATGAACAATCGACTACGTAAGTACTTAATCTGTATCCAGGAGTCGCATTATATAGGGAGAATTTTATTGTTCCTACCAGAACCCTCTTAATGAGTTACCTTCATGATCATTTTATTTTACATACTCTAAAGAAAGGTGCGATGACGATGTTATTTTCAAAATAGTGGTAGCAACAGTAAAAGTTTCCACATAGAATGCGACCGCTGTGTATCGTACAATTTCAAGAGCGTCAACACTAGAACGCCCGGAAGGAGTTGATCCGACTCCGACTATATGATTAAATGTCGACTCGGACCTGATATTATTTCATAAAAGAAGTTAAATACAAACAGCGCAAATTTACGTTAAATAAATCAGTCAAATAATTTTAAATAAAAATTCTGATGTCAAATATTTTTATGAAACTTGGGTAAAATGTCCGGGCGTTATAGTGTTAATAGTCTAAGAGCCCGTGAATGCCAGACCTTCCTTATTTTATAAAAGCTGAAAGTTTCTCAGCGCAAGCTTCCAACACAGGTAGGAACGATGCGCTACTATGAAATTTGGGTCATCGTGATTTTGACAGGTAACAGGTAGCAAAGGTATATAAAATACCAACTTAATTTCGTCAAATAATAAAGCGTAATTTTTTTATATTTTCTTCGAAATAATCTTAGAAATCACGTCCCCCATTGCCAGACACTTACTATCGTGGCAACCCATTGCCAGACACCCTTAAACTTTAATAAATTGTAACTGTACTTACGTAATAGTATAAAAGCTGAATTTCATATATGCTACTTGGTTAACTATTACAAGATGTTTCCTCAGTAGCCAGACAGTTTCGATAGTTCTAACCCCTGGCCAGACAAGCATATAAGGTGAAACTAGCTTCTCAATACACTAGAGTCTCAATATAGCTAGGCACCCAAAGGAGATTTTTCCCCTTTCCTCTTGGCTCTGAAATTGGCGCCGGTTATTTGAGGTTGCTGCATTTAAGAGGAAGTGCAAGCGCTGGCACGTGGCCAACTTCACTGCGCATCTTTCGTTTACTCAGTACATGTATTATACTGACAGTACTCGTTTTACTATTTGTTTGTGCAGTTTATAAAATAAATGTGATTCAGTTTTGATAAAGTGTCACCACGGGAGACATATTAATTTGTGTTATTTGTAAAAAAAAGTAATGACCAAATAATATTGTTTTCTGAAGAGACATTGAAAAAATGTCAATCAATTTTGAGGCTGCGAAAAATACATAATCTCAAATACACGAACATTATTTTACCTAGTGAATATATGGACAATGGTTATCACAGGGAGTGTTATAAAACATTTACAGGACTGATGAAAAAATATTTCACCTCTGAATCTAAAAGTTCAAAAGAAACCGTTGATACAGAGAAAGGAAAAGAAACAGAAAAAGAAGCACGTATAGCTGTAGACTATTCATCTTCACCTACATCGTTTTTACCTAAGTTGACCGTAGAACCTTCTCATTCACAGCCTTCACTTATAGAATATTTAGCAGCATCAAAACTACCTTTAGCTCCTCAATCAATAGAACCTCAACCTTCAACTTCCCAGAAACATGTAGACATTTCTGAACTTGGAGAAGGTTGTGAAAATAATTATTTAATTTCAGAAGTAAATAGTTCCATCCAAAGTGACACTAGCGTTGATACATGTAAAAATGTTTGTGTATTTTGTAATAGAAAAAAGAAACAAATACGATCAAAAATGCTTCAATTTCATGAAAATGATAAAGACCAATTTAAATCGCGTGTAATATCTGACATAGAAGGTAAAGAAGAGTATAACGAGTTGTTAATTTTATTGGAAAATTTTGTCGTCCCGAAAATATATTATCATACCGAATGTAGAGTTCATTTCAATAATAAAATATCTTCTACAAAAATATCTGTTAAAAGTGATTGGCAACATCATCGAGAGTACCATCAAAAAGCTTGTAATGAAATTAGTAACACCATAGAGGAAAATGTAATCAAGAATGGGCGTTGTTATTTATTGATATATTTACATGAATAATATACTGATTCATTGGAGAAAATCCTTGAAGAAAATTCCATTGAAGTGAATGCTACTTTTGCCTCACACCATCTGGAAGAAAAAATAATGAAAATATTCTCTAAAGACATTAATTTTTTTACAATCCGTAATAAAGGGATATTAGCACCCAATTATTTCACGACAGTAGATGATAAAATATTTGAAAATTTACAATCAGAAAATATTTTACAATTATTTTGCTGCATTAGTTTACGAAAAACAATACTGAAAATTGACAAGAAAAAAATACCGTCCAAAAATATAGCAGCACAGCATTTAATAACAGGTGAAGTTTCATTACCACAATAATTATTAGACTTATTCTTCACTCTTCTTGGTGAATGTAATCAAAGACGGAAAACTAGTCTAAAATGTGTTCGTCAAGTTCGCTCCTACTGTCAAAATGTTTTTGAGTTCATAATGCTCAAAGTAAAGACATCAAAGCACATTATGCTGGGTATGACTCTGAAGAGCTCAACGAGCAGCAGAAAAATTGTTGACATTATTATTAGATATGGTCATTGCATTAGCTATCAACGTGTAGAAGAACTTGAAACAGAAACCACATATATTTCCATTGAAAAGTCTAATTTATGCCCAGAAAAAATTAAAAAAGCACCTGAACTTTTTACTGGAGTAGCTTCTGATAATTTTGACCGTTTTGTTGAAACTACGAGTGGACAGGACACTTTACATGACACCTTAGGAATTATTTATTAAAACATCGAGTTAAATACATCCGAAGAATTAGAAATATCCGAAGCACCGGCTCCTATTAATGAAGGCAATTCACCACACAAAAAGAAAAGAAAAAGAAGAACTTTCGACGCCTTATCTTCAGAGGAAATTCCATATAAAAAAAATGACTAGTGATCTCCAATCAACGGCTGATGAAATTGAAAATATAGTCCCAAGAAATTTACAATTGTACACAGAAGTAGATAGCATCTGGAGGATTAGTCATGCGGTAGAATTACCTGATGTTCCTATGTTGGTTGGTTTTCATAGCCGTATTTATAGTGATAATCCGCAACAACATATTTCTTATTTAAATCCCATCAATGCCTCAACAATTAGTAACTCTGTAGTTTTGGAAACCATGCATAAAAGTAAAAAAATAACTGATGAATTAAATCAATCATCCATACAAGTAATAGCGAAAGTATCCCTACAAATTCAAGCAACAGAAAAATCTACTTTTGAATATTTATTTATACATTTAGCACCGTTTCACATTATGATGGCTTAATTTAAGCAGTTGGTAAGGTGAAAAGTGACTGTGGCGTACCAAACGTAATGGTGGAAAGTAGTTTGCTAGCAAATGGTTCTGTTAGTGAATTTCTTGATGGGAAACATTTCAAATGTTTCAACCTTTGGTGGCATTAGGATTGGAAATACTACATTTCAAATCTTTTTTGCAAATTAATAACACGTGATCAACAGATGAGATGATAAAGGAACTTCAAAGACTACAAAACTGTAAAATATCATTCCACATAGAAAATGAAGAGCTGAAGAAATTTATGGTTGATTACTACTGTATTTAGAAACAACAAATTATCAATGGCGAGTTTGGCAAAACTCAACAATTTTATTTGATTTACATTAATCTTATTGATCACAACTTACATCAATCACGAAGCATTCGTACCGGAGATTTCAAACTTTTCAAGTCACTATTGCCTAAAATTACAAATTGATTCTTTAACTGTAATCAACAGAGCTATCAACAGAGCTCGAAGGACTGTGGAATATTGTGATAACTTGTTAAAGTAGTAGGAAGCCATCCAGATTTATATGAAGGATTTAAGCAAGGTTGCTTTGGTATTAAAAGGACAATCAAGCCGTTTTCAAGACAACATATTTATCTGGAGAACAGACTATAAATGCAGATGCTGCAAGAAGGTTTACGGGTGTTATACACTTCAACAATTCAATTTCGGCACGCAAACAGTGGTCTCGAAACCACGATATAAGATCGACGATAATTATTCAAGTTTATCAAGAATTAGGACTACAATCTCACCAAGATATTTCAGCGGATTTGAATCAGCACAATATTCAGAAAAATATAAAACAATTACGGAAATTTATTGAGACCTTCGATCAATTTATTATTCTCTTTTTAGAAGTACCTAAAGATCAATTGATTAACATTTCATCTGGTAAATCTGGATCAGAACTGGTAGAAGCATTTCTTCTTAATATTAAGAAGAATGCTGAATGTGTACGGAAAACGTTTATTTCTGAATGTCTTACAGATATTAGTATATTTGAAAAATCTATTAAAAACACATCTGTTATTAATTTTTCAAAATATAAAAAAATATTAACAGGTGAGAAAAAGAAGAAAATTCGAGTAGGTGGTACAATTCAAGAGGTTAGTATTCAACGAGATCTGTTTGGGCGTATGCTGGGAATATCCATGGACTATAACTTGGATTTTTCGAAAATTTTATCGTACCCAATTATCACAGTCCTTTGTCCATGTGCCATTTGGATGTTACTATTTGTAAGACGGATAAATCGGCCTTAATAAAGTGTTTGGAAAAAGAGCTCCAGAATGAGCCACCACCTTACGTAAATGTCCTAATAATTGTTGGCCTCTTTCTCTTGCACACTATGAAAAAAGTTCCAAAAAAATGTGGAAGCATTTCTAAAAAAATGTTGCAAATGGTTACTCAATTGCAAACGTCAAGAAGTGATGTTATATTTGATCCGAACTTCCATCGATCAAAGATTACGAATATTCCCAGTGATTCGAATCTGCACAATTGGAATAACCCATAAATGGGCCTGATCAAATTCGCCGAGTGATTTTGCGAAAGAATTAAAAAATTCAAATTTTAAACAAGCTCTTGTTGATTTCTTCCCCTTGCATTGGGCCGCTGATGAAATGGTGCCGTTTATTGGTAAAAAAACCATTCACATAAATTTTGCAGTGTCATTCTTTCGTAGTTAATAACTCCAACAACATAGTATCAAAAGTTGTGGAAGAATTATCATGTCCAGAATATGAAGAGGCAGATACCAAAATAATATATCTTGCGTGTAGCATTGACAATCAAGCGAATATAGTAATCAGAAGTATCGAAACTGACATTGCTGCTATCATGCTTGACCATATGTATTATCTACAAAATGATTCACTTATTTGGATGCTGACAGGTACCGGAAACAACATGAGGTATGTAGGCCTAACAAAGATACACGCAAAGTTAGGAGAATCTATTTGTAAGAGTTTTCCTGGATTTCATGCAATAACAGGTTGTGATTATAATCCTGCGTTTTTCATAAAAGGCAAATTAAGTACTTACAAAATATTTACAAAAACAGAAGAATACCAACAAGTTTCATCAAATTCGGTAACAAAAAATTATTTGAAAATAATGATGAACAACAAAACACTTTTGATATTATACAGCAGTTTATATGTGAGGTATACACTGTTGGAGAGATAATTGATGTTGACGCTGCTCTGCTTCAACTGTTCATCAATATCTAAATTGTCTCATATGCTAATGAAGCGTTTGACCGTTAAAGAATCCGAAATTTTGATGGCAGCAGTCTGCCAACCTGTAAAACCGAGCTGCTAAGGCAATTTTTGCGAGAAAACTTCATATCTAACATTTGGAACTATGCTCACCAGAAAATTTCAACGATATATCAACGAGAGAATAATGGTTGGGTACAAGAATATAACCAGAACCATTTTAAATGGCTTGAAAGAGATCAGTTGCCAAATTACGTCAGAGATACACTAAATACTCCCTCAGGTATATACATACTACTTCAAATTATTGTAAATAGATTTTTAGCTATACACATTTGCACTAACTTTTTTTATATTTTCGCAGAAACTGACGAAGAAGTCAATATTGAAAAAAATCAAACAACGGACGAACGCAAGCAACGAACGGAGTAGCAGTGACGAAGATAATGAAGATATCGGCTATAATGATGAAAATGAATAAAATCATTAAACATGTCTTAAAATCTAATAATAAACTTATAAATCCATATTTCCTTTTATTTTTATATAATGGCTATGAATACATTTAATATATTTTTTTCACTGAGATTTTTTAACACTATATATGAGAATAAACAGTCAAATTTTAATGAAATATCGAATTTTGTATGAAACTGACTATTAAACATAAAGTTCATAAAATTCTAAAGCATTTACTAATTTATTTCGTTTATTTTTTTTAACAATTATCAAACTGAAAATTATAATCAATAACATTATAAACATAGATTTTTAATTCATAAATAAGTACATAATAAAATTATTCGATCGATCCAATTAACAATCTCACTGGCACGTACTCGGACGTATATGGCCTCGCGCTCGTACTTACAGCCACCTTGTATGTTTGTCTGGCCAGGGGTTAGAACTATCGAAACTGTCTGGCTACTGGGGAAACATCTTATAATAGTTAACCAAGTAACATGTATGAAATTCAGCTTTTATACTATTACGTAAGTACAGTTACAATTTATTAAAGTTTAAGGGTGTCTGGCAATGGGTTGCCACGATAGTAAGTGTCTGGCAATGGGGGACGTGATTTCTAATATTATTTCGAAGAAAATATAAAAAAATTACGCTTTATTATTTGACGAAATTAAGTTGGTATTTTATATACCTTTGCTACCTGTTACCTGCCAAAACCACGGTGACCCAAATTTCATAGTAGCCCATCGTTCCTACCTGTGTTGGAAGCTTGCGCTGAGAAACTTTCAGCTTTTATAAAATAAGGAAGGTCTGGCATTCACGGGCTCTTGCTCTATAAGGTACTTGCATTCTTAAAATGTTGAAATAATTTACTGACATAAATATTTACAAGAGAGTCTATTTGTAAAGAAGTAAAAGTATATTTTCGCGTACTTAATAAAGGTGCAATTTTCATTATAAAATTCCGGTGCCAATGTGGCAAATAGGGACTAAAATTACATGATGCCATAAAAGCATCACCGCCTCTAAAGGGGTCAAGAAATTTGGTTTGATAGCATTGATACCACCCATTACGCTTTTATTAAATTTTATTACGTAATTTTAACAAGGTAATCTATAATTTCCTTTATTGTGAGCAAAAAACAATGGAAAATTTAATTTCCTGTAGTAAGAGAAACTAAAAATTTTTTTTCTAACAATTGAGGTAACTGGATCCTTAAAATTGGAAAAAAGGTGAGAAAAACCGTTTTTAAAATTTAATATCTTAAAATTTATTTGATTTTCAGACAACATTTTGATTGTGATAAAAGATATAATTATGCTCTTATGCTCCTATAATTATGCTACAAATTGCAAGATGCAGAATTGGTATCTACAGAGGGCTGCAGACATTTGACGAGCAGAAAAGTGGCATAACAGGTTACGAGAAAGGATTACAAAACAAATTTTGGAACTAGAATGAAAAATTTGGTGCATTTTTATACTTCAAATTGTATTAATTGCCCTGAACCTAAATAAATTTGTATTTAAAACATTTTTGTATTTTTAATACAAAGTTGCATTTAACTAATGCAAAATTTAGAAAATTTCAACAGTATAATCACCTAAAAAATATATCTTTGAACAATAAAAAGGAAATTTTAGGTTCCTTTTATACAGACTATTATGAAACGTATGTTTTGAAAATTTTATGAAAAATAATTCAGAATGTTTTTAGATATCGTACGCGCTGTGCCCCAAAACGTCATTTGGAGAAAAATGACTTCAAAGTTTCGAAAATGCCGCTTCAACTATTAAGGGGGTATAATTTTAAAAGCAATATCCTCTGTTCTAATGGTGTTTGAAAGGAACAATTATATCTAAATGTTCAGAAAAAATAAAAGTTGAACATCTAAAAAAATTAAAATTTCGAAATTTTCGAAGCCTTAAGAGTCCTGAGACCCATTAAATAAAATCACGAGGCCACATGTATAGTGAAAAATAAGTGCAAACTTAAAATAAAATAAAAATGGATAGTTCAAAACGTGAATTAAGTTATATTAATGTTCCTTATGCTGCACAGAATTTATTTTCAAATTTTAGGTATTTCAATGGAGGCTGAATCATTGTAAATTATTGAGTGTTTTACAGGTATTACACAATTATTAATATTTTACTTTTAATTCCGTCATTATAAATCTCTGGACGGAAATTGTACTCAAATAACAAATAAACACTTTAAACTAGATTTTTTAAATAATTTATTATGATTTAACCTTGTTCTGTCTTCTAGAAAAGATTTATTCTGTGAAGAAATTTCTTGTTCGATGGAGATAAATTTGTTTCGTGCACGTTATCCGCAAAACGTCACTTGGAGAAAAATGACTTCAAAGTTTCGGAAAAGCGGCTTCAGCTATTGAGGGGGTATAATTCTAAACCCCATAACTTCTGGTGTAATGGGAATTTCAAGGAAACAATTATATCAAAATATTTAGATAAGGTAGGAGTTTCACATATAAAATAAATAAATAAATAAATTTCGAACATTTTAAAGCTTTAAGAGTCTTGAGAACCCTTAAGGGGTCTCAGGACTCTTAAAGCTCTAAAATCTTCGAAATTTTAATTTTCTTAGATGTTAAACTTCTATGATTTCTGAACATTTTGATATAATTGTTATCTTGAAATTCCCATTAGAACAGAAGTTATGGTATTTAGATGTATACTCGCTCAATAGCTGAAGCGGTGTTTCCAAAACTTTGAAGTCATTTTTCTCCAAATGACGTTTTTGGGCATAACGCGCACGATATCTCAAAAACTTCTGAATATTTTTTCATGAAATTTTCAAAACATATGTTTCATGTTAGTCTGTATAAACTGAACCTAAAATTTCCTTTTTATTATTCAAAACAATATTTTTTAGGGGTTTATATTGTTGAAATTTTCTAAATTTTGCATTAGCTAAATACAACTTTGTATTAAAAATATAAAAATGCTTTAAATACAAAGTTATTTAGGTTCAGTGTAATTATTATAATCAGAGGTATAAGCACGCACCAAAATTTTCATTCTAGTTGCAAAATTTATTTTGTAATCGTGCGCATAAGCTTTTATACCAATTTTCTGCTTGTCAAATGTCTAACTGTTTGGAGCCCCCTGTAAATGCTAATTATGCTTCTTGCATTTTTTTAAATGCATAAAATGAAAGAACGTATTTATATATTTCATTCCCATTTAAAATTGTGTCTTAATATCAAGTACATTTTAAGATATTAAATGTTGAAAATGGTCCTCTTTTTCATATTTTCCAATTTTAAGAGTCCTGAGACCCCTTAAAGAGTTTTTAATGTAAATATCCTACTTTAGAGACAGAGATTAACCACGGGTTGAGTCTTCATTTTTAGGCATTTAAATAACTTGATTGAGCTTCAACGATCTCTAAAACGGTTCACATCTCTTAGCATAATCACTTTAATATTTTTTTATTCTAGTAACAGATTCTTTATCAGAAAAGATTGTCAATTTTCCCTTTCCCTAGACATTCTTTTCTAATTATAATAAAATGCCATTTAGCAAAATAATTAAGTCTTCTGGGAATCATAAAAAGGAATTAAAGGTTTTAGGTAAAAATACATCTTTTTTGAAGATATTTTCTGCATTTTTTTGTTTGTATTAATTACTTATAAAAACTTTCTCTAGCAATATTTAATATGCTGCTTCGACGGTTTAACAAGTTTCCTTTATAAGCTCATAAAAACTACTTAGATTTTCTGAAAGAATGTTTTCTTTTAATTATCTCAATCTTTACATAGAATAAATAATTTTATCTGCAATATTTTTATGTTGAAATATTGATGTAATGATACTTTTTTTTTATTGTTTTAGTAAAATGTAAATATAGATTTTGCTGTAAGAATGTTCCTGAAACAAAAATAAGTAAATGGAATATTTTGTCATCAAAGGAATTTTAGATAATGTTAAATACGGATGTTTACGTTTCTATTTTCCGTTTAAATATATGTATAGGGGTAAATAAAAATTCTCCTGTATGTAAACGAAGATTACACTAAGAGTTACTTTTATTTATGGACAGAATGAAGGATTTTACTATTCGAATGAATCATTCATGCAAGCGCAAAAACCATAGCTGCCAAACTTTTTTTTTTTTTTTTTTTTTTTTTTTTGTATCAAGAATCTTGTATTTGTATCAAATTTTATATCAAGAAAGAAATTTCTTATTTTAATTAGAATCAATTTAAGGGCAACTTAAAAAAAAAAAAAAATCTTCATCTTCAAAATTTCTGAAGATAATTTAGGACTAAAAATGAAAAACGCTGAAAGTTCCAAAAAATCATTTTTTTTTCTCTTTTTTTTTCGAAATAATGTCTTTAATGCCAAGCTTAACCAAAATAAGAACCGTTGAAGTGTCAACATTAGTGTCATTAGAAATATTTCAAAAAAGAAAAAAAAATGTCGAAAATGTCGCTTGTTGAATGTCTCATACTAAGGGAAATGGAGGCCGCTGAAAGTGCCAGTGATAATATGTGCAGCGACTGGTGGCCATTTCACAGTTCTTGTTACGCAAAGGAAATAAATTCCCATGTCTTCTGCAGTTGGAGATCAGTGAATATTTTTTTAATGCTTGTGAAGAATTATAGATGAAACAGCACCGACAAACTGGCGATAAATAAAAAAAGTTTTATTATTTTTACATTCATTTATTACATTACTAGCTAACATGCCCGGCGTTGCCCGGGTACGTCAAAAAACAGCACAAATTGCGATAAAGTTCTGAAAATCACAATAAGATATCTAGAACAATTTTCAAGTCGCTGCACAAATTTCGAGAAGACAAAAAAAATATTATATTGTGTTCGAAGATTGAAAGTTGAATCCTTTCACTAATGTGGAAAAATGGTAGGAAATCGATAAAATACACTAAAAATCACATACAAAATTCCCGAAATATTCCAAAATTGCTATACGATTCCAAATAAACTTTATTGAAATGAGGGCAGAAATTACTTTAGTATTATAGGTCAAAAATGGAATGTCAAAAAATTGCAGTAGATCGCGAAGAAAAGTAAAAATCGAATTAAAAATCACAAAAAGTTCACAAATCACGTATGTCAAAATTTACTACAATTGGATAAAGGTTTCAAATCTTATTCTTTTGACCTGATGGCTCTATTAAAATTTATGTTTAGGAAAGCATGCTAAGCATTGTATCATGTTACTTTTATTCATAATTTAATTTACTTGGATTCCCTTAAATAGAATTAATATAATCTCTTAAGTTAATATTAGTTTTTGTTGCATTAAAATATCTCAATTTTCTGATTTTCTGTAATAAAGTAATAGCTATTAGTTTACAATGGAAGTCTATGGGAATTTTAGCGAAATATTAGAGATATCGCCAAGTTGGCTTCACTTTTGGCGACTCATTTTGGTCGCCAAATCTGGCGATATATCGCCATTATGGCGACAAACTTGGCGGCATTTGGCGACAGAACTGTGTCCCCCCCCCCTACGGTAAACCCCTTATAGGTATAGAGATGCATTAAATGCTGTTCAATAATCGCATACAAAATTCGTTAAAAATTCAAAATCTCTCTACGAATTACGAATAAACTTTTTTGAAAAGAGAACAAAATTTACTATATTGGGTTAAAAGATAGAAACCGTTTTCAGTAATGTGGAAAAATCGCCTCGAAACTTAAAAAAGCGCTAAAAATCGCATAAAAAATATATTTAAAAACATCTAATCAAAAAATCGAAAATCGGGCTTCGAGGTACAAAACTTCATATATAGATGTACCTTTTTCCCAAATTTTGTAGCTTTACGTGCAGCGGTCCCTTCAGAACACCGCCGACACACAAACTTACACACAAACATCTTTCCTTATTATTCTAGATAGAGTTATTAATTTCAAAACCACGTGAAAGACGTTGTTATTGCTGTAAACAACTGAAAATTTACGAGCATGGGTTTTGTTTAACAGAACATGTATATTTTTATGCATTTTTTTTTACATTTTCTACAACGCGGGATAACCCACCATTGGCATAGGCTTCCAGATCCCGCGTTGCAAGTTTATTCAAAAAAAAAAAAAAAAAAAAGTTACAATATTTAACAATAGTTTTAACAATAAGAAATAAAGGTAATAGTACAAATAATAATAATAGTAATTATAAATATAATAATAAAAGTAATAATAGAACAGATGAGCTGAGCGCTTTACAGACGAAAATGTGTATTATTTTCAACACGAATATGATTGATTAGTTACAAATAGCAGCAGATGAATAAGATGTTCTTAAGCTCTACATATTCTCAGGTGCATTAGTTTAATAGTTATTATCATGAGTTCAAGTGTTTTGTTGTGAGATAACTTTAAGGTTATGGATAACCTGAGTGTATGGCTGTTCTATGTACAAGAGTTTTCTAAATTTTATATTCTCGATGTAGTTGGCACTGTTTGGCTTGAAGTTCATGTTTCTGTTCATTAGTGCTAATCTTGTTCATTTTTTGGCATTTGTGGGTTTTGAAAAATTTGTTGATTGTTTTCTAGTAACCGCACACAATCTATTATTTTAGTATATAGCATTGGTGTTTTCAGCACAAATTTGAACCAATGGTGATGTTCTATTGTGGCTGATTTACGGATATGGAGAGTTGATGTTAATGGACAGCTGAGCACATAGTGAAGAGAGTTACCAATTTCACCACAGGTACACAGTGGCGACGGAGCTTTATTTATTTTGAATAGGTAAGACGGGAAGGGTCCATGATTAGTTGAGAAGATATACAGGTTTCTATGTACTAACATGAAGTCTGTTGATACTTTTGGACATAATTTGTAAGTAAATCTGCCAGTGGTACAATAATCCCACTGTTGCTGCCATTTGTCTATGGCTTCCTTTTTCAATTTCTTTTTAAGGTGTGAAGCTGGGTATGGATGAAATATTTCTCGTACTTTAATATTTGTTATTGCATCTTTGGCTAGTTGATCTGCATGTTCATTTCCTTTAACACCTGTGTGTCCCCGAACCCATTGAAATTTAATTGATTTAGATGTTTTCTGTAAGGCTATTATAATTTTTGATGTGATAAAATCTGTACTAAAAACGTTCTCCAATAATGCAAGTCTTGACTGTTTATCTGTGTAAATGACGAAGTTCCCGTCCCCTGAGGAGTCTGCCCATAATATTGCATCTATACGTTCTTTTACTTCATCTTTCTTGTAATTCCTTCGTCGTTTCTTATTGTGTTTTTACGTTGTATATATAATTTTTGCCTTATTTAACACGTTGACTAGCACGCTACGAGTATACTCGTAGTTTTAATATTCGTGGCTTTAATTTATTACTTATTCACCATTATTTTAACATAAAAAAACTTGCCTTATTTATTGGCAGAAATTTCACTGTATTAGTAAAGCGAAATTTACCTTTTTGGAATTTGTGGTGGCAAATGACTTTCAAGAAGAAATTTGAAAATTCTTACTTTTTTTGCGGCAGTGAACGTGTTAACGTTATTACATTAAACCGGAAATATGAATTTCTTAAATTATTTTCTGTCTTTTATTTTTAACCCCCTGACCGCCGAGCAAAAGGGCAAAATTGTAATGTTGTTTTCTCAGTAATTTATTAAAAGATCTGAAAAAAGATGATTTTTTCGAAATTACATAAGAAATTTAATTATGCGTAGCATTCTAAGCCTTCAGAGTATTAATCATAACAAAATGTTTGAAAACTGCATTATATTTTTAGAATTATATTAATTTAAATAATGCCTCTATTGCAGTGAAACCTGCAGTTTAGTGAACGGATATATCAGTTCGCGGCGGTGAGAAGGTTAACGAATGTGTTCCTTAATTTTTATAATCATTAAGCTTGGACATATAGATTCCACATATTGAAGCTGTATAAAATTGCACTTATGGATACTTGCATTATTAAACAAATATCATTTTGTGCTTATATTACTTATTATTAATAGATTTTGTTCATGGCACTCAGAAATACTTGGGGAACACAGAACCCATTATATTAAAAATATTATTAAAGTATCATTAAATTATGATATACATATGGTCTGTTTTTTTTTCTTTATATTTCAGTCACGTATAAGTATTTGATAACTTGTGTTTTAATAGAAAATTTTACACATCTACACTTTGTTTATTATTTTTTTTATTTGGCATAGTATTATGTAAATACAGGTGTGGTACGCTTCAGGGAATTTTTCTGGTGTATTATCAGTCTTTTTTATAGAAATATAAATCTAGGTTAAACGCGCGAAATTACGCCTCATTTAAGAAGAGAATAATCTGTAAGAAAATACTGGTATGAAAGCATTTCCTGGTCTTGAAATTTCAGGACAAGTACGACCCCAGCAATAGATTAAAAAGAAACTCCGTAGGACACTCATGTCCTACATGTAGTCAAAAGGTCAATCGTTGCGCTTAATCCTGTAATATTAAGACAATTAAGACCCTGTAAATAGTATGAAACGTAAAAGATAATTTAAAAAAGTATCAGAAAATAATAGGTTAGTAGAAAATACTATTAATATATTTTATGACTCAATAACATTGACTTTTTTTTTAAATTATGATTTTGTGAATTTTTATTTTGGTATTACAATTCGCTCTGTTCATATTCAAAAGCTTAAATAAAAAATTGTCTGCTGTTATGTAACACATGAATTCTAAGTTTTATAATGAGTTTTCTGTGTAATAAGCAAATAATATTAAGAAGACATAATAATGTCATTAATAATTAAAGAAATCCACGTTTCCGGGTTAAAACTAATAACGTTAAAATAACGCAATTTGAAAATACTTTAAAAAGTCCTTCCGGCCAGTGCCGGGAGGAAGAGGTAGCTTTCATAATCCTTATTTTAAAAAAGACAACTTACATCATGCAAACACACGAAGCTGAATTTAGTGGAAACCGAATATAGGAGATTCAATACTATTTTTTATCAATATAATGAATGAGAATTTCGCGAAATTAGTCAGCTTTATCCAAGCTGCTTTTCTTTAAAGTAACTTATATTTCGCTGCCAAATTCGGCAATTTCTTAAAGTGCCTGTCATTTTAAGACAACATGGTGGATGAGACTTAAGCAGTGAACTTGGTCGAGACCTTAGTAATTGCTGTGCACATGCTCACTCACATCGGAATCGGTTAATATATAGGAGTGCTGTCGCATGCAAAAAATCAGATTTTTCAAAATGTCACCCACAATAGAAATTGAAACTGCTATATCTGAGCCATTTTTTAAGGTAAAGACAAACAAAAAATGCTCCTGAATCCTTATATCAAGATCAAATACTTAAGAAAGAAACCTTTTTCAATTTCTAATTTTTTCGCACCTCACTTTAAATATATATATATATTTTAATTTAATGGTCGCCATTTTGAAACAAGATGGCTGATGAATCTGGCCAGCGAACTTGGTCGAGGTGTTGATGTATACTATCCACATGCCTTCTTACATCGAAATAGGCGAATACGTGTGTTATCGCGTGACAAATACAAGATCGTTTCAAAATGTTAGCCATGCTAGAAATTCAAAGTGCTATAAATCAACCATTTTTTAAGGTATCAACAAAAGAACAAATTTTCAGAAACAAAAACTGCTCCGGAATCTTTGTATCAAGGCCAAACACATAAAAAAAATCTTTTTCATTTTCCAATTTTTTAATACCTCATTTTGAATTTTAAATTTAATTTTTTTTAAATGGCAACCCTTTTGAAACAAGATGGCGAATGAAGCTGGCCAATGAACTCGGTCGAGACATTGGTATGTACTATGTACAGACCAAGTTACATCCAAATAGGTTCATAAATACGCCTGTTATCGCGTGACAAAAATCAGGTCGTTTTAAAATGTCAGCCACAAGAGAAAATCAAAATGCTATTACTCAGCCATTTTTTTTTTAGATATAGACGAAAGAAAAACTGTTACGGAATCTTTGTATTAAGGTCAAACACATACAAAAAAAATCTTTTTCATTTTCCAATTTTTTGGTATCTCATTTAAATTTTTTTATTTTTTTATTTTTTTAAATGGCCGCCATTTTGAAACAAGATAGCGTATGAAGCTGGCCAACGAACTCGGTCGAGATATTTGTATGTACTATGTACACACCAAGGTACATCCAAGTCGGTTCATAAATACGCCTGTTATTACGTGAGAAAAATCAGGACGTTTCAAAATGTCAGCCACACTAGAAATTCAAAATGCTATAACTCAGCCATTTCTTAAGATATAGACGAAACAAGAACTGCTCCCGAATCTTTTTATCAAGGTCAAACACATAAGAAGAAAATATTTTTTCAATTTTCAATTTTTGGTACCACATTTCAAATTTAAATTTTTCTTAAAAATTTAAATGGCCGCCATTTTTAAACAAGATGGCGGGTGAAGCTGGCCAACGAACCCGGTCGAGACATTGGTATGTACTATGTATAAATGAAGTTACATCCAAATCGGTTCATAAATACGCCTTTTATCGCGTGACAAAATTCAGGACGTTTCAAAATGTCAGCCACGCTAGAAATTCAAAATGCTATAACTCAGCCATTTTTTAAGATATAGACGAAACAAAAACTGCTCCGAAATCCTTGTATAAAGGTCAAATACATAAGAAAAAAATATTTTTCCATTTTAAATTTTTTGGTACCACATTTCAAATTTTAAATTTTTAAAAAAATTTTAAATGGCCGCCATATTGAAACAAAATGGCGGATGAAGCTGGCCAACGAACTCGGTCGAGAGATTGGTATGTACTACGTACACACCGACTTACATCCAAATCGGTTCATAAATACGCCTTTTATCGCGTGGCAAAATTCAGGACGTTTCAAAATGTCAGCCACGGTAGAAATTCAAAATGCTATAACTCAGCCATTTTTTAAGATATAGACGAAACAAAAACTGCTCCGGAATCTTTGTATAAAGGTCAAATACATAAGAAAAAAATATTTTTCCATTTTTAATTTTTTGGTACCACATTTCAAGTTTTAAATTTTTTTAAAAATTTTAAATGGCCGCCATTTTGAAACAAAACGGCGGATGAAGCTGGCCAACGAACTCGGTCGAGACATTGGTATGTACTATGTACACACCGGATTACATCGAAATCGGTTCATAATTACGGGAGTTACAGTGTGACATAGGTCAGATATATATATATACATATATATATATAGATATATATATATATATATATATATATATATCAATTTTGAACGGAGGGTGGTTTCGGGGTCTGGGGGTCATGATCGATGAAAATATACCAAAAATTTTTTGAAATCGCTTTCCTCCGAACGGCTGCAATAGGTAGCTTTTTTGTAAAGAAAGCTACCTAAAAATCATTATAAGTAAGATAAAGTAAAATTAAGGCACTTCAGGATATTGACAAGCAGAAAAATCTTTTCTTGGTATGGCGCTGGCCATCTTTTTATTATTATTATTATTTGTTAATCTTTCCTAAATGAAAAAGCAAAATTTCTTCTGTTCTTCTACACCTGGATTAAATTAAAACAAAATGTTTTACATATAATACATTTTGCAAACTGGGGAGTTATATGGGTGATTCTACGTAAGTAGACCAAATGATGAAACTGGAGGATATTTAAATTTTTTCAACAGAAAAACCTATTACATTTTTTTAATGCGTAGATTAGATATGGTTTTATTATATTAGCTCATAAAATTGAAGTATTAATAAAAACATTAGTTAAAGTAAATTTTTAAACCTATAAAATATCATTCCCTCACATGCAGCTACTAGCACCCATAAATATAAAATATATCGCGCACCCGCAAGAAAAGTGACATATCTCGACAAAAGTAAACTTCACAAGAGAGGCAAAAGAAAATTTGCATGCTTTTACTGTAAGATGAAAGTATATCACTTAGTTCTGCATGGAGGAAGAAAAATGTGCATAAAAGCATAAAACCCTTTAAAAAGAAGACGTATGATGAGGTTTGGAGTGTTGGATAATTAAACCTACCCACACAATCCACCCCTATTCTGTGGTCAGAAATGGACATATAGCGTAATAAAGGGATTTTCCGCATAGCTACGCATGAAACTCTTTGTGTAGCAAGACGCACTTATGACAGACCTATTAGTGGAGTAAAACTCAAAATGAATTTTTGCGAGATGCGTCAATTTTCTTGCGGGTGAGCGATTTCATTTCTTACTGAAATAGTTATATTTTATTTTGTCTGACTTCTGTCTTTTAATATGAACACATAACGTATTATTTCTAAGTATAATATTATTTTTTAGTCTGCACAAGCAATTTTGATTTGGCAAAAATGTTTGCAATTCATATTTCAGATCATTTCCTCACTCATTAATAATTATGGATACAGTGCTCAGCAAAAGTTTAGACAATGATCGATTATGCTTCCGTACTGAAAAGTATGTAACGAATTGTTGTAACTCAACTGTCATATATTACTGGCGACTTACCTTTCATACACAAACAATAAATTTTAATTTACACACTTTACTTAATATATAAAGACATAAAATAAAATTAACATTGTGGCAAAAGTATAGACAATTTGTCTGTTAACATAAAAATATATCCATAAAATAAAATCGAACTGCACCTTCATTGTCTGCTATGAATGCAAAAATGTGACTTCCCATCAAAGAAACTAAATCCTGCATCACTTGGGGGTCTATTTCGTACCAAACACGTTCAACAGCATATCGAAGTTAATTTACAGAGAGTATTGTCAAAAAATTGCATAAACCGTATGAAATATGATGCCACAAAAGTGTTCGATTGGTTTCAGATCAGGGCTACACGCAGGCCAGTCGAGAACAGTAATATTTTGAGAGTTAAACCAATTTTTTGATTTGTATGCAACATGAACAGACGCATTATCTTGCTCAAATACATACTTTCGAAGAGGTAAAAGTTCACCAAAGGGCTGTAAATTGTTTTCCAATGAATGCATGTAGTCTCACGCAACTTGGCGACCATTGAGAAACTCCAGAGTTACTTGAGAATTAAAACAAATTGAGGACCAAATCATTAACTCTTTCGAGTGCGGTGTCCTTAAAAAGGACACCTAATTTTAATTCCAAAACTGACAGACCGCACCAAGAAGATTTAATTAAAATTTTCCTTTTATAATGTATGTGAAACTAAGCAAGTTCGTTTTTTCTAATAAATTCGTTTATAAATTCTGTTTCAGACCATTATTTCAACAGTTTTATAAACAGAATTACTCCGCGACGGAAAGGGGTCAATTTGTTGTGAGATTTCAAGGCTGGCTGTTTTATCATTTTCATGTAAACGAATGTAGATCTTTCTGTAATTCATCTACGAAAGTAGCCGTTGACACAGAACGCTCTGACTCACTTTTAATGCGATCGGCAGCCATCATTTATCTAGATGCCAGTTTATGAATCCTTCTATAATCTCGTTTTCTGGCCATACGAGGCCTTCCATTTTTATGTTTTGCTTTGAAAGAATCACCCTTAGCCAGTAGTTAATACTTTCAGGGGCAAAGCAATTTCATTGCTAAAGCGATGAAATTAATGATTGACACCGGAATTTGAAAACAAATTTATTTCTAAATGCGAAAAAGCTATATTTGACATATATGACAAAGCGAAATTTTTTTTTACTAAAATTCTGGTAGCAATGTGTCATCTGGGAATTAAACACCGCCCCCTGAATACTAGGCCTGAGCGCTCACACAAAAATGACACAAAAATGGCGGCTGCCGAAGGCGGATTTTTTTTAGCGTAGGTACGGCCCCTTAAATGTGGACACCAGTATTTTATAAAAGATTTCTCTACCTTGTTTATTCTCAGAAAAATGAAGCGGAAAAAACTTCAAAAAATTATTGGTAGGAATATTTAAGGGACCGTACACACGATGAAAAAAATCCGCCTTCGGCAGCCGCCATTTTTGGTCCAGCGCTCAGGCCTAGTATTCAGGGGGCGGTGAATTAAAATTAAGTGATTTCACAAAAATACGAGCGCCCCTAAAGGGGTTAATGGACAGACTTCTTTGGACGATTCAAAGTAGCTGAAATTTCTGCAACAGTCTTTCCTTTTGATTTCAACTTCAGTGCATTAATTACTTCATCTGACTGAAAATTTCTAGCTCGCGGCATCTTCACTAATCAATACTATCGCGAGGTGACATCATAAGTTTGAAATTTGTGTTTATCCGTGAACAGTTGATAAAAAAATCGCAAAAGTGTCTAAACTTTTGCAATATGCAAATTTCACTTTTTTCAGTTAAATTAAATAATATCCTACATTAAAACCGTTATTTCTGTCCTAAAACGTTTAAAATATATTTAAAAATAAGTACAGCCATTTCTATAACCCAAGTGTTCGTATTTTTTTATTTAAAGGTTAAAAATCACCAGTGTCTAAACTTTTGTTGAGGACTGTATTTGAGACAGGTGGTACTACTATAGGCTGAAACGTTCTTCATTTGCTGAGCCTTGGACCTTACTTGTCTGCAAACAATTTTCAGCCATACTGCTGAAATACTTCAGTATGTAAGGAATAATTTAATAGACAGATTGGACAAATGTCAAGATGATGTTATCATTCCCTCATTTAAATTTGTAAAAATAATTTATTTTCTAAAAAATATATTAATAGATGGTTCATTTTTCCATGAAGGGATAGTTTGAGGACATGCATTGCTTCTTTTAATTTACTTTATGCGTACAAATTTTAAAAGTTAATAGTGTACATTTTATCATTCCCTCACTAGCATAGCTGCCAACTTTTACGCTTTTTTCCTACCACTAAAATTTTATAGAAAATTTGATCTAGGCTAATCCTGCAAATGTGCAATTTAAATAAGGCAACATTTTCTGTAAAATTTTATTGGTAACAAAAAAGCGTAAAACTTGGCAGCTATGCACTAGTCAGTCCCTCATGTGAGGAAATGATTCTTATGTGAGAGAATTGTTCTAATTATTTAAAAAATTTGAAGAAAAGATTTATTTCTTGAAAATTTAATGCTTTTGCTGCAAATAAAAGCGTATTTTTAAGCAAATCGGTTTAAATCTCTCACCTGCAAGAAAAGTGACATATCTCGACAAAAGTAAATTTCACAAGAGAGACAAAAGAAAATTTGCGTGGTTTTACTGTAACATGAAAGTATATCACTTAGCTCTGCATGCAGGAATAAAAATACGCATAAAAGCATAAAACCCTTTAAAATGAAGACGTAGGATGGGATTTGGAGTGTTGGATAATTTTACCTAACCACGCAATCCACCCCTATTCTGTGGTCACAAATGGACATATAGCGTAATAAAGGAATTTTCCGCATAGCTACACATTAAACTCTTTGTTTAGCAAGACGCACTTATCACAGACCTATTAGTGGAATAAAACTCATAATGAAATATTGCGAGATGTGTCAATTTTCTTGCGGGTGAGCGATATCATTTCTTACTGAAATATTTATATTCTATTTTGTCTGACTTCTGTCTTTTAATATGAACACATAAAGTATTATATTATTTTTTTTAGTCTGTACAAGCAGTTTTGATTTGGTAAAATGTTTTCAACTCATATTTCAGATCATTCCCTCACTTGTTAATATTTCTGGAAATATGAGACAGATGGTACTTCTATAGGCTGAAACGTTGTCCATTTGCTGAGTACAGGGACCTTACTTGTCTGCAAACAATTATCAGCTATCCTGAAGAAATACTTCAGTATGTAAGGAATAATTTAATAGCTAGATTGGACAAATATTAAGATGATGTTATTATTCCTTCATTTAAATTTGTAAAAATATTTTTTTCTTCTAAAAACATATTAATGTCTGGTTTTGTTTTCCAAGAAGGTATAGTTTAGAACATGCATTGTTTTTTTTATTTACTTCATGCGTATAAATTTTAAAAGTTAATAGTGTACATTTTATCATTCCCTCATGTGAGGGAATGACTCTTATGTGAGAGAATTGTTCTATTAATTTAAAAAAAAACTTCTAGAAAAGATATTTTTGCTGAAAATGTAATGATTTTGCTCCCAATAAAAGCGCGTTTTTAATCAAATCGGTGTACAAAATGTTATTTCTTAGATAAAAGATAAAGAAAAGTCAGGAAGGAAACCAGGAAGAATTGCAAATATGTGTAATTCGGTGTGAACCAGAGATTTCTTTAACAATGAATTAAATGTATATATCACAAAAATAAGTAATGTATATACACAAAAATAAGTTAGATAAGTTAAAAAGCTTTAAATAAAAATTCCTGTATCCCTTTTTTTTAACACTTTCCAGTAAAGTTGAAAAGTGTTTATGCATTCGGTTTGTCTGTCCGTCTTTACGCGCTCTAACTCCAGTAAATATACTCGGATCGTTCTGAAATTTTTGGATGTTAGTGACCTCTACCATAGCACGAACCCTATTGCAATTGAAGTTTGTAGCATGTTTAATTCATTTACAGGGACTGTCGAAAGTTTTCCGCTACATTACGACCTAAGGGAAAAAATCGTTTAAAATGATTTTTAATGATGTTACATGCTTTCAAACATAATAAAATTAATATGCATTTATCAAGTGCACTAAAATATGCATTCCGTATGTGGTGCAAAGAAAAAATATGTGGTGCAAAGAATAAATATTATTCATTTACAAGGCCACACAAAAGAATACCGTTACATAATGATATAGGGGTGAGGGAATTTTCTCCAGCGTATTTTAATTATGTTAAATTATTTCATGTATAATGAAATTGATATACGTCGCTGAGTTTACTATAACTTGTTTCATGTGTAATACGAAGTGCATAGCATTTACAGAGACACACAAAAGATTCCAGATACTATATTGTATCCTAAGTACTGTACGGTAGCGATGATTGCTGGAAATACATTTTTAATTATATTATGCGCTTTTATGCTTCACTATATTTATGCACTGTATATGGTGTGTATAAGTGCTGTAATTCATATACAGGGCTACACAAAAGAATTCCTAATGGTTACTGGGTATGATTGTAAATTGCTTAAAGGTGGATTTTAAATGAGTTATGAATTTTTACGCTGAACTGCATTTTGTTTTCTAAGAAATGTTTATATAACATAGATAAAATTATATACAGGGTCGCGCAAAGAATTGGATACATGGCCGTCTATAAATGATAATTTCTGGAAATGTGATTCCAGTAGTTTCAAGAGTGTTTTACTCTGAATTAAACTTTAGCTAAATCGTGGCGTGTAATAAAGGTACTAGGTTAACTACAGGTTTGTACAAAAGTATACAAGTATGTTTCCATCTATTAGTATAAATTTCTGAAAGAGAAATTTCAACCTGTTATTCGTTTTCTTGCTAAACTAAATTTCCCCATTATATAGCATATATATCAACCTACACATCAAATACAGAGCTGTTCAAAAGAATTTGAATACATATTTGCTATGGATGGTAACTGCTGAAATCAGCTTTTCAAATGTTTTATGCGTTTTCTAAAATGGTTACTTAGTTCTGTTATATGCCTTATTTCCTTAAATAACGAAGTTGTTAAAGCATTCAGGAAGTGTTGGAAAGTGTTTCATAATCTATGCTTAACGCATGATTAAATTTCCGCGCTTCTAGTGTTAAATATCTAATAATTATAGAATTTCTTAATATTTAGCCTAACAGCTATTTTTTGCCAATAAGTATTTTTTCTAGTGCTAGTGTCCTGTTACATAAATTTAGAAACTTCTGAAATGATATATTATTTTCTTCATCAGTATGATGAAAATGGCCTATTTGTGTAGAATCACACATATATGTTTAAAAACAAAATTTAAAAAATAATATTTGAAAATAAGAGTGAAATAACTTTTTTTCCCTATTAAAGTTAACATAAAAGGGTTTAAAATGACTTGTCAATAAAGAGTGCAGTCACTCGTTTTGTCTTTTAATCTAGTTCAAAAAAGAGTTAAAATGACTTATCAAAAAGGAATAAAAATAAACACTCCGCAAGATGGATGTAATCCACTCCTATAGTATAAGAGCATTTGCAATAACGGAAATGAGTGAAAATACACTCAGTCGGAGTTAAAATAGGCCAATTTTTCTTAAGGGGTCTTGTACCTTTTAAACGCGTCGAAAATTAACGAAAAACTTCAAAGTTTGAATTAGTCTATCTTCAAAACCTTTTTATGTATAAACATGAAAATTTGGATATTGATTAAACAGATTATTCTTTGTAATATGCTACCATAAGAAATTTATTAACCCTTTACAGAATTTGTGTATTGTTTAAATCAAAATAGTTCTTTTTTTACCCCATTAGTCATTGCGCGCATGATATCTCGAGAAAGTATGTATAGATTGGCATGAAATTTGGTAAAGATACTAAACATATATATGTGTTTAAAATTATCTACTCTTGGGCTAAAATTATTTCATTAACTATATAAAAAAAAAAAAAAAAAAAAAAAATGTATTTTTAATGTATAAAAATAGTCATAACTAAAAATATAACCATTGTAAATACTTATAAGTAGATCATTTTAAACACACATATTTGTTTAGTATATTTACCAAATTTCATGACAATCCATGCATACTTTCTCAAGATATCATGCGCGCAACGACTTATGGGGTAAAAAAAGAGCTATTTTGATTTCAACAATACACAAATTCTGTAAAGGTTTAATAAATTTCTGTTGGTAGTATATTACAAAGCACAATCTGTTTAATCAATATCCAAGATTTAATGTTTATAGATAAAAAGGCTTTGAAGATAGACTAATTCGAACTTTGAAGATTTTGTTAATTTTCGACGTGTTTAAAAGGTACAAGACCACTTAAAAAGAGTACGTTTTCAGGTACGTGTTATTAAACAAATCCTACATAATAAAAAAAGATTAAATATTTAAAAAATATATATCGTGTAAAATAACTTCAGTAAAATTTCTGGTACATTTAGGGTTAACTGAATTTTAGTACATTATGTGGTGTGTACAAATTTTATAGCTCATATACAGAAATCCTCAAAAAGCAGTCGTACACATTACTGCCTATGGGCGTAAAATGCTTAGAGGTTTTCTTTAATTGAGTTATGTATTTTCCAGACTTAACTATATTTTGAATACTGAGATATGTTTGGAAAGCACATATTAATTCATACCCATGGCTACTCCGAAAAAAAAAGTCCTTCCGGCCAGTGCCGGGAGGAAGAGGTAGCTTTCAAATTCCTTATTTTAAAAATGCCAACTTATATTATTCAAACACAAGAAGCTCAATTTTGTGAAAACCGAATATAGGAGATTCAATACTATTTTTTATCAATACTAAATCATTATGAATGAGAATTTCGTGAAATTGGTCAGCTTTATCCAAGCTGCTTTTATTTAAAGTAACTTATATTTGGCTGAGATGTTGATGTATACTATCCACATGCCTTCTTACATGGAAATAGGCGAATACGTGTGTTATCGCGTGACAAATAAAGATCGTTTCAAAATGTTAGCCATACTAGAAATTCAAAGTGCTATAATCCAACCATTTTTTAAGATATAAACAAAAGAACAAATTTTCAGAAACAAAATCTGCTCCGGAATCTTTGTATCAACGCCAAACACATAAAAAAATCTTTTTCATTTTCCAATTTTTTAATACCTCATTTTAAATTTTAAATTTAATTTTTTTTTTTAAATGGCAACCCTTTTGAAACAAGATGGCGAAAGAAGCTCGCCAACGAACTCGGTCGAGACATTGGTATGTACTATGTACAGACCAAGTAACATCCAAATCGGTTCATAAATACGCTTGTTATCGCGTGACAAAAATCAGGTCGTTTTAAAATATCAGCCAGAATAGAAATTCAAAATGTTATAACTCAACCATTTTTTTAGATATGGACAAAACAGAAACTGTTCCGGAATCTTTGTATTAACGTCAAACACATACGAAAAAAATCTTTTTCATTTTCCAATTTTTTGGTATCTCATTTTAAATTTTAATTTTTTAAAAATTTTTTAAATGGCCGCCATTTTGAAACAAGATGGCGGATGAAGCTGGCCAACGAACTCGGTCGAGATATTTGTATGTACTATGTACACACCATGGTACATCCAAATCGATTCATAAATACGCCTGTTATCACGTGACAAATATCAGGACGTTTCAAAATATCAGCCACGCTAGAAATTCAAAATGCTATAACTCAGCCATTTTTTAAGATATAGATGAAACAAAAACTGCTCCCGAATCTTTGTATTAACGTCAAACACATACGAAAAAAATCTTTTTCATTTTCCAATTTTTTGGTATCTCATTTTAAATTTTAATTTTTTAAAATTTTTTTAAATGGCCGCCATTTTTAAACAAGATGGCGGATGAAGCTGGCCAACGAACTCGGTCCAGACATTGGTATGTACTATGTACAAACGAAGTTACATCCAAATCGGTTCATAAATACGCCTTTTATCGCGTGACAAATTTCAGGACGTTTCAAAATGTGAGCCACGCTAGAAATTCAAAATGCTATAACTCAGCCATTTTTTAAGATATAGACGAAACAAAAACTGCTCCGGAATCTCTCTATAAAGGTCAAATACATAAGAAAAAAATATTTTTCCATTTTCAATTCTTTGGTACCACATTTCAAATTAAATTTTTTTTAAAATTTTTTAAATGGCCGCCATTTTGAAACAAAATGGCGGATGAAGCTGGCCAACGAACTCGGTCGAGACATTGGTATGTACTATGTACATACCGAATTTCATCCAAATCGGTTCACAAATTTGAGAGTTACAGTATGACAAAGGTCAGATATATATATATATATATGGATATATATATATATATATATATATATATATATATATATATATATCAACTTTTGAACGGAGGGTGGTTTCGGGGTCTGGGGGTCATGATCGATGAAAATATACCAAAATTTTTTGAAATCGCTTTCCTCCGAACGGCTGCAATAGGTAGCTTTTTGTAATGAAAGCTACCTAAAAGAATATATTGCCAATTACGGATGGTAATTGGTGGAGCTGCGATTAGTTTTGTTATGTGTTCCCTTGATGAATTAATCATCACTGTAATATGCGGTGCGTATAAAGAACTGTCAATTATATACAGGGCACCGTTCCCTAAATAATAAGCCTGAGCGCTGGCACAAAAGTAGTGGCTGTCGCAAGCCGATTTTTTTTTAACGTTTGTACTGTCCCATGAATTTAGACACCAATATTTTCCAAAAGTTTTCGTTGATTAAAGTCTTATATAATATTTGAAAAATAAAGCGCTAAAAACTTTTAAAAATTATTGTTATTCAAACTCAAGCAACCATACATACGCAGAAAAGAATCCGTCTATGACAGCCGACATTTTTGTGTCAGCGCTCAGAACTCGTATCCAGGGGCGATGTGCAGGACAACACACACTAAAAAAATTAAGTTACCTTCTATAGGCAGTAAATGCTGAAAATAACTTTTCAAGCGTTTTATGTGTTTTAGAGCTGAATTAAATTTAAGAAAATCAAGTGGTGTGTATAATATATTATCAAGAGCTATGCTATGCAGTCTATCGATTATCTCCAATGCTGATCAAAGAGCGCGAATATCTATATCGACTATAGCCGCTAATTACTGAATCTGGGTGTTCAACCGCATTATGCTGTTTATACACTGTTTATGTAGATATCTTCTTTTACTAATTAACACGTTCACGCCGGCGCGGTGGGTCACACTCGACTGTCTCAGGATTGTCAAGTCTCCGGCTTTTTGCACACCACTATTATTTTAGACAAAATGTTGTTCCTTTAAATTGCCCAATTGTTCTAATTAAATAAAACAACATTTTCTGTATTAAAATATTGGTATCCAAAAAGCTGGAGATTTGACAGCTCTGAGACAGTCGAGCGTGACCCGCGCCGGCGTGAACGTGTTAAATAGTGAAGTTTTGTTACAATATTCTACAAAAGTTGAAAATGTGTCAATGAAGATTTTTCATTCTTATTTATTTAAAGCTAGAACTAAATATTTTTCGAATTTTTGGAAGGATCTAATGCTTGACATTCCTAATATAAAATAGAAAAAAAAATTAAAATAATACAACGCTGTACACGTACACCTATTATAATGTGACTCCCCTATTGAATCAGTGTTTACTATAAAAATATAAAAGTGCAATTTCAAGCACATTCAGCTAGAACCTACATTTTAACCAATTTAACCTAACTTGATAATAATTTTAAGTTGAATATAAAATGGAAAATTTTAATTTCGTTGGGATATTTCAGTACGGCACCAAAATGCTGTACCTCAAAATTAATCTGGTGTTTTCTTTTTTCAGTTTGTTCTCTGAAACTAATAGTCAACCCAGGTCAAAATTCTTGCTAGTACCAGCATAAAAAATTATGCTAGTTATTGCTATCTATTGCTTTGTCTGCTAGATTTTCATGCTAGTATATGCTTTACAATGCTAGGCAGCATCACATGCTATATAGCTAGCTTACACAGTAATAACATATACAAGCATTTTATGCTTGTTTGCTGTTTAAGCTTCTTCCAAAGCATGGAGAGGTAGGTACCTTAACGTGCTATTATATGTTTTTTTATGCTTGCCAGCATAATATACTATGCAGTCAGTTTAGGTAGAAATAGCATGGCAAGCTATGTAAAAGCATTTTATGCTTGTTACTGTTTAAGCTTTTTCCAAAGCATGGAGAGGTTAGCTGATAATAGCACCTTAACCTGCTAGTATATGGTTTTCTATACTTGGCAGCATGATATGCTATGCAGCCAGCTTAGGAAGAAATAGCATGACAAGCTATGTACAAGCATGTTATGCTTATTTTCTGTTTAAGCTTCTTCCAAAGCATGGAGAGGTAGGTACCTTAACGTGCTTTTATATGCATTATTATGCTTGGCTGTATATTATGCTATGCAGCCAGCTTATTGAGAAATAGCATGACAAGCTATGTACAAGCACGTTATGCTTATATCTGTTTAAGCTTCTTTCAAAAGCATGGATAGGTAGGTACCTTAACGTGCTGTTATATGCTTTTTTATGCTTACCCGCATAATATTCTATGCAGCCAACTCAGGGAGAAATAGTATGACCAGCTATGTACAAGCATGTTATGCTTATATCTGTTTAAGCTTCTTTCAAAACATGGAGAGGTAGGTACTTTTACATGCTATTATATGCTTTTTTATGATTGCCAGCATAATATGCTATGCACCCAGATAAGGGAGAAACATCATGGCAAGCTATGTACAAGCATTTTATGTGCTTATTTGCTGTTTAAGCTTCTGTCAAATCATGGAGAGGTAGGTACTTTTACATGTGCTTTTTTATGCTTGCCAGCATAATATGCTATGCAACCAGCTTTGATAGAAAACAGCATGACGTACTATGTACCAGTAACATATGCTAATTTGCTACACAAGTCTCTTCCCAGTAATGATAAGGTAGGTACTTAAATTACGCATTTTGTGCTTGTTAATGCTTGGGAGCATCAAATGTTTATTTTTTTTCTTTAGTTACACGAAAAATATATATTTGAAAATGTTTTTTGAAAATAGAAAAAAAGGAAATTTTAATTATAAATTAAATTAATTTTTCAAATCCGGGGGGATACAATAGCTCTCTTCCACCTCCTCCCCCCCCCCCCCCAACAAAAAATTGTTACTTTCTCTTTTATTTTAAGCTTGAAAATAAAAAAAAAATGAAATTGAAAAGAATGAAATTGAAAATAAAATTGGAAAGATTAAATTTCAATTTGTTTTTCAAAATCGGAGAAAAAAATTTGTTAAATTTACAACTCGAGGGAGACTGAATGGATCACCTAAGCCCTCTTCCATGGGGTCTTGTACCTTTTAAACGCGTCGAACATTAACGAAAAACTTCAAAGTTTGAATTAGTCTATCTTCAAAGCCTTTTTATGTATAAACATGAAATTTTGGATATTGATTAAACAGATTGTGCTTTGTAATGTGCTGCCATTAAAAATTTATTAACCCTTTACAGAATTTGTGTATTGTTGAAATCAAAATAGCTCTTTTTTTACCCCATAAGTCATTGCGCGTATGATATCTTGAGAAAGTATGTATGGATTGGTATGAAATTTGGTAACGATACTAAACATATATGTGTGTTTAAAATGATCTACTCTTAGGCTAAAATTATTTCATTAACTATATAAAAAAAATATTTTCGTATATAAAAATAAAAAATTTGTATTTTTAATGAATAAAAATAGTCATAACTAAAAATATTGCCATTGTAAATACTTAAAAGTAGATCATTTTAAACACACATATTTGTTTAGTATATTTACTAAATTTCATGACAATCCATACTTGCTTTCTCAAGATATCATGCGCGCAATGACTTGTGGGGTAAAAAAAAGATCTATTTTGATTTCAACAATACGCAAATTCTGTAAAGGGTTAATAAATTTCTGTTGGTAGTATATTACAAAGCACAATCTGTTTAATCAATATCCAAAATTTCATGTTTATACATAAAAAGGTTTTGAAGATAGACTAATTCAAACTTTGAAGATTTTCGTTAATTTTCGACCCGTTTAAAAGGTACAAGACCCCTTAGCGGAATATTAGGGAGTTTGCGTTATGGAGGTTTCACTGTACATTGCAATTTTGCAAGATGTAAAATATAGCTTCTATTTTATTAATTAACTTCTATGGGGGTGTGTTAAATTCTATGAGGAATTTAACTTCTATGAGAGTCTTCTAGGAGAGCCCTCCCTTCCATTCCCGCCGCCTATAACGGAATTTCTTTTCTTCTTATTCTAACTTACTTGAAAAAAAAAAAATCAGTATGTCTTTAAAAAACGGGTGAAAAAAAATTTGTTCATTAAATTCTAAAATCCGGGCTGGCCCTCTCCTGAATTCAATACTGTCTTAAATCACCCATTTGAGATTAGTTCTTAACATCTAAATATCAATAGCAACAGAACTAATAATTAATTTACAAAGCGGATATAGAAGAGTAATTCCCCCCCCCCCCCCATCAACCATTGGAAATTTTTAAACTGATCTTCCTCTTACTGTTAAATTATTTTAGGTTACCTGTAAATTATAAATTTTCTATATCTTTAAAAATGGGAGAAAAATAAAATTTTGTTCATTAAATTTCATAGCTGGGAGGGGGGAGGGCTGCGTCACCGCCACCTGAATTAAACACTGCCCCTTGAACACGTTTGAGATAAATTTTTAACACATAAACATAAAAAAATTAACAAATAATTTCCATGGTAGACTTAAAGGGAACCCCCCTCCCCCCCCCCCCCCCGAATTGGAAGAAAATTCATAGCAGCACTTTCTCTTAGTATTTAATTCTTTTAAATTTCTTGAAAAGATTAAATTTACTGTGTTTATTAAAATCAGAGATAAAAAAGATTAGTTTGTTAAATTTCAAAATCCAGGGGCGGTAGATTTCCTTTTCGAACCTATACAACGTAAATTCAATACTGCCTTCGTCCACCCGTTTTAGATAAAAATGTAAACACATAAATCTTTAAAAAAAAAAAATAAATAAATAAAATAAAATTAATTTCTATAAAGGTTTTATTGGGGAAAAGCGCCCCCCTCCCGGTTTAGATAAAATTTTAACACATAAATATAAAAAAAAACTGAAAATTAATTTCCATGAAGGATTTTTGGGAAAAAGTGCCTCCTCTCCATTTTCCCATCGTAAAATTCTTAGCTGTGCATTCTCTTAGTGTTTAATTATTTTAATTATACACAAAAAACCGATTCAAAAAGCGAATTTAGTCAGTTTAATTTCAAAATTCAAGAAGCACTGTTTCATTTAAGAAATAAGTCCATAACAATCGAATTGAAAATATGTACAATTGCCCCCCCTCCTCCAATAAGGAGTAAAATTTTTATATCTTAACCCCCACCTGAAATTGATAAATTCTATCCTAAATACACTTCAAAATCTTTATTTTTCCGCAACAAATAATTATGACCATATTCAAACCATTCATTAAGCAAAGAAAATTCCACTAATGAATTATAATAATCAAACCCTATTCTAATTATCCATTAAACAAAGAAAAAACCCTAGTAATATTTTAACCTTATTAATTGAAACTTGGAGAATAACAGCATCGATAAATTCACCCTTATCTTATAAAAATATCAACACACAATCAGCGCATTTAAAATCGTTTACAAACACGACCCCAGTAGCGAAGTTAGTAGAGCATCAAGTTCCCAAACCTGAGATAGTGAGTTCTGTCCTTTTCAGAGGAAAAGAAAACCCGATATAATATCCCTTTCTAAAAACTATAGGTACTTCAGAAATTCTCCAAAGATGGCGCCACCAGCGTCATTTTTTTTTCTAACTGGGAGAATAGAAAAAAAATAAAAGCGAATGATGCTAGAAAATTTATGCCAGCCTAGCAAAAATTAATAGCAAATGATGCTAGAAAAGCAAAAATTAAAAGCAACTGATGGTAGAAATGTAATGATAGAATAGCAACAAAAAAGTATCTGTTGCTTGTGAATTACTGCTAAAATAGCAGAAATTACAAGTGAGTGGTGATCTCGACTGCTGCTAGGCCAGCAACACATTCAAGCAACACAAGCTGGAATATGTATGCTGGCCAAGCGGTAAAGTATTCCAATACACACCATGACTTGCTGGTAATTATGGTGGAACGAGCAAATGTGTTATGGTAGTTTTTGCTAGTCTACTTTGCTGGGATACAGCATTTAATGATTGTCTAGCAAACAAATACCAGCATGAATTTCGACCTGGGAAATGTGGTAATTGCGCTATAATATCCAAATAATTTTCGCCAGAAAATATACTTTTAATCTTATTTAATATGCACCTCCAGGAATTATTGCTCACAGACAGTACTACAGCCAAATTCTTTAGTGCGTCACTGTAAATGAACAATAAATTCTAGGCACACCATTTTCTACTGCAAGCGCATGGTATTGCACCACAGTATAATATATCAATTTCAATATTTAAAATTCCGTAACATAATAGAAATACAACACAGGCAGTTTTCCCCATAAATGGTGTTAAAACAGAGTTCTATTGCGTGTCACTGTAAACGAACCATAATTGCTACACACTTCATTCTGAATGCCAAAATAACTTTAAAAACAGATATCAATTTCATAAAAGTCTACAGACAAATTGAATTCATGAAATCTTTTCAACAATGTTGGAAAGTAATAAAATCGTACGTCGTTGCCATCATCGGTATAACTTTTTAAAATAGCAAATGCGTTAAGCTGCCATCCAAAACTGAACTATGAGTTTACGGAGACGACAGTAAAGTTCTTACTGAAAGAAATATAGGATTTCGTAACTAATTTATTTTAATGCATATTTTGGATAGCATTTTTTTATCAGAAAGTTAGTATTTCAAATTTGAAAATATTATGTCATTAAGGTCATACCAGAAAGACTTAAACAGTAATTTTCATTCATTTTATTCACATTATCGTTTCCAATATTCACATATGGCTAAACATCCTCATTTACAATCTGGCTACCATCTAAACATTTTTCTTATTTTACGTCTCCCTAATGAGTCTGCAGTACGAATCACCTCTTAATTGGATGTAAAGTTGCTGGCAATTAGGAAGTCCAATAATCTGTTTACGCTGTTCCATTGATGGCCATTATCTTTAACCCTTTCGTGTCGGACGCTTGTTACACAAACTTTACTGGGTTGACAGCACTTTTTTAGCTCACAGTCTATCAAAGCCTGAGAGCTAATGTGCACGCCCGTTCTGTATGTCTGTATGTATGTATGTACGTATGTACGTAACGCGATAACTCTTGATAGAAACACCCGATTTGCTTAAAAAAAAATTTCTAGGTTCATTGTGATAAGGCGCTTCCCTGATTAATTTTGGGAGTTCATTGCTTAAGGATACATGAGGAAAAGGGGGGTTAGTTCACCCCCACTTAATTCAGATAAATGGTTTTTTTATGCAGAATGATTCGATTTGCTCCGAATTTTGTATACCGGTTTATTATGTTAAGGAGCTTCCCTGATTAATTTTGGGGTTCATTGGTTAAGTATAAAGGGGGGGGGGGTTAGTCCATCCCCTTAATTCAGATAAATGGGTTTTCCATGCAGATTTGCTCCGAATTTGGTATACCGGTTTATTATGTTAAGGAACTTCCCTGATTAATTTTGGGGGTTCATTGGTTAATGATAAAGGGGGAAATGAGGCTAGTCCACCCCCCCCCTTAATTTAGATAAACGGGTCTTTCATGTATAAAGGGGGAAACGAGGGCTATTTCCCCTTCACTTATTTTTTGAGGGGCATTATTCTTTAAAATAAGAGTATAATATACAATTAGTGTGAATAGCCTGTGAGCTCCATGTCATCAGTTTAACTGGGCACTTTACTTTTTTATTAAAAGACGTTTCCTTTAAGTACACAATTTCAAAAATGATTAATTAAATAAGACAAATTTTATTTTTCTTGATTACTGATGCCAAAAACGAATTTTGCAAAGAAAGACGATGTCCATTCAGACTTGACTAACGAGTGCAGAGGGTTAATAACCAAAACCAACTAATAAAAGTTTCTGTGGAGAATTTTCAAATTTTGAATAAAAAAACCACCAAATGTGGCATTTTAAACCGGACGTTTCATACTTAACGACCTAATATAAAATACTGCATGAAAAAGTCTACGATGATTACATAAGACGTATTATTATAATCTCTGCGTGAGTTTCAAAATTTCATTTTCCCTGCCATTTACTTTCCTAGTAATTGCGCTTAAAAAGATTTAACTCCTTAAAAATATGCTATTATTTCAATACGGTTAATTTTTTAATGTTAATTACATACGTAGAGACTCTTAAATGTGAAACTTTACAATCTGTCTTTATTACATATTATATATTTTCATAAAAATCCTGAATTTAAAAAAGTAAATTGGATATAAAAATTCTTCTTCGAAATTCTTTTCTGAATATATAGTTACTTATAATTAAATCAAAACTTTAGCATCTTAATATTGTAATATAGTAGTGTAGTACTTAATATAGGGTCATGAAACGTGATCGTTGTGTATTTTAATAATTTTATTTAGTTCAAAAAGAAACTCATTTAGGGAAATGATAAACACAAAGGAAATATCTTAGTATTATTAAAGGGAATTTGGGATGATATTTCCCCTCTCACCGTTATCCCACATAGCGTTTACAGTTTGCAGAAAACTTGCAGAAGTCTTCGTTCGAAAACCTGCAAAGTTGCAGTAAGCTCAGCATGATAAGACTGAAAGTTCATAACAAAACTGCAGCAAGATAACGCAAACGCCGAAGTCACCGCACTTTGAACTTGCAGCTAAATTGACGTGCAAGTAAAATTCATGCTGTATCTAATTTATTGCAAATTAACCGCAAACAAGTAGTCGAAAATACTGCAAAATTACTGCAAAGTAGAAATCTTTCCATGCCACTTTAACTGTTTACAACTGTTACACTATAAGTTTAATCCATTCGAAGGGGTCCATAGACCTGATTAGGTCAATAGATGCACATGCACCGTTAAGATGCATGCATAGTTTTTACCACGATAAAGAAGTTAGGGCAATATTTGTACTTCTCAATTCGAGCCTTTCTTGGTATTTGATAAGTACAGAGTTTTAAAAAAGCGGTGAAACCAAGAGAAATTTCTGCGTATCTGGTGATTGTCTATTCTCTCAACAGAGGGATTTTTTGCTTTCGTCACTTACGTGAATTAAAGGCAATCTTGCCATCTGTTTCACAACAAACTACTCATGCAGGTGGGTGGTGGTATACCTTGCGGGAGATTTGCTGCGAATTTCTCAATTCAAATTTACCACGGCAAGATAATATAAGAAAAAAATCAAACTTGCTGCTAATGTTCCTGCTATCTGGGATGTAACAGATAACTTTTGATTTTTCCTCCAAACAAATTATAAATACAACACCCTTCATTTTTAATAGCGATCTTGCCATATCGAACACAAATAACATAAAAAATTACAGGGCACAACAAGTATATTTACGAGAGATAGTGAAAATATTTTGATAGGCTAAATCATTACTTTTCCATGTACTATTCTGTAAGGCACTAGGAATTTGACAAATTGCACCGCCATAAAAATGTCAGAACTCAAAATGGGGTTACATCTATGAGGAGGATAAATTTACTCAATCCTCCGTATATCTTTTATGTCTAGATTCTTGCAACTATTTGCGTTTTTATGTAGACTTTCACAACTAAGGTCAGTGCGCCTAAATGTGAAGACCCCTAAATGCGATAATGTTCGTTTCCTTGTGATCTTAATGCAAGAATGATAAATAAATGCTGTATAATGAGACATCAGATCTTAATGAACAAAACCCGAAACATTTATCTACATTTAAAACGTTTTATATTAAACAAATTTCCATTCCGATGGACATCGCTCATTTTATAGCGCCCCAGTGTTTCCTAAATGCGATAAAAAATCCCGAAATTGGTTCAAGTTTTTTTTTCTGTTAACTTTGACGATCAAATAAAATTACGGACGTCAGTGGCTACCATGTGTGTTTCATTTACAAGCAAAGTTAGCTCGAGAAAACGCGAAAAGTTTTCAGATTTGAGTTCTAAAGTTTTCCACGCATTTAGGCAACTTGTTTTCTTCATTTGCCTATAAGCGACAAAGAAAATATCTTAAAGGCGGCATAGCTGCCAACTTTTCTGTACCACAAAAGTTTTATAGTAAATTTTACGTCTTGAAATCGCTGTAATTTGCCGATTAAGTAAGTCAAAAATTTCTATTAAATTTTTGAAGTGCGAAAAAGCGGAAGAGTTTCAGCTTTGAATGCGGAGAGACTTTTAGGATATAAACTAAGGTATATTTATATGGTGTTTTCATAGCATGCATTAAAATTATGTTTAACCCCTTGAGGGGCAAACAAAAATGCCTCAAAATATTGAATTCTCACCGGAATAATCGAAAATTATTACTTTTAAATAAGGAAAAGCAATTTTTAAAACAATTTTCCTACAAAGTTAAAACTACAAAATTTAGTTGAAATTTTCTGGTGAGAATCTTGCTTCAATTAGGTGGGATATATTTTATCCCACCGCCCCTCAAGGCTTTAAAGTAGAAATTGTGTTTAAATAAGCTGTGTTGAGTCAATAAATTAAGAATTACAAGATGTTCCTCCAATTTTGTTTTCTTTTAAAGCGCAGTGTATTTGAAATGAGCAAAATAGAAAAATATTCATGTTTAAAAATTTTTATTTAAAAAATGCCATTTTCAAATTTATTCAGTGCACCGTAAAAAAATGGTACCTTTCCGCGTTTATTTCGGGATCGTTTTCCATTTTCATAAGTTTTTATAACAGGAATTTTTTATTTTTTTCTGAAATTTTCCTACTACTCGTATGTACGGGTAACAATTAGCTCGCTAGCACGTGCATTCGCCATCAATGTATCTATTCATTTCACAGGAAGTTTACTGATTTTTTAGTAGAACGTTCCAGAAATACTTAGAAAATCTCAAGTTAGCTTAAAACACTGCTAGCGATTTCCAAATAAAGACATACAGCGAAACACAACTCGGGTTTCAGAAAGCGTTTCAAAATGAACTATTACGGATCACGGGCGGGTCTCTTTAACCCCGTACCAGCACAAGCTCATGGATACAGAGAGAACAAAGTATCTGAACAATGCTTTTAATGCAAACTGGTGGGGATATAAATTTTTATTTGTTAGTCAAATCCGGGAAAAATCATTATATCGTAAACAATTTCGAAAATTGTTAAACATTTTAAATTTCCTAATTAAATCTGTATTTTGTAAAGAAGGGGTGGCAAACCCGTTGCCAGTGGACAAACTGCCATCACTTTTTCTGAAGAGCAATTTCAATTTATTTAATGACTGAAATTATGAAACTAATGTTTTAAAAAGAAAAAAAAAGAATTTTTCAGAAATTCTTCAATTCTTATAAAAATGTTTCAAAAGAACAAAAGGGTTTGGAATATACGTGGAACTTTATCATTTGTTTTCAAGTCTAAATGTTAAAATCAGCGGCGTAGCCAGAGTGGGGGTCCAGATGCTCTGTTTACCAATAGTTTTGTAAAGTTTTCTTCGCCTTATTCGATCTGAGATTTTTCTGCTATTCGTTAATACAAAGAAAACTTTTGAATAGTGGTACCCAGATCATTTGGACACCCACCCTGGCTACGGCACAGGTTAAAATGTTCATCTGCTTTCAAATATGCTTACAATGTGACGTTTTTAATCTGATTGTGCAAATCATCATTGCCACCAGTTTCCATTAAAAGCAAGATTGAAATATAAATTTAGTTAAGATGCTTGGGATCACGCTTGCCAGGTTCTGGTGTGTATCTTAAGCGTAAACGGAACCATCCCCTCCCTTGCAGTGGTTTGAAATAGAACCATGGGACCTTTCTGCCTTTTCGTACTTCGCGGAAACTATTCCGTCCTCTGCGTTGAAAGTTGTTCGGTGAAAACAGTCACACAGCAATTCAATATCGTACCAAAAAGCGAAAATTCGTACAGTCAAACTTTGCTACATGTTTAAAAACTGTAGCATAATATGGAAAAGAGAGAATGGTTAAAGCGTAAAAAATAAAAAAAAACAGCATTTTAAAAACAAAAGTGTTAAAACCTGAAGTCAGTCACTAAAACAACCTGGAAGTAAAGCTCAGCAACTTAAACCTTAATCGTATGTAAAACCATACCATTCAGATATAAAAATGAAAAATTAAGGCCTTCACGGAAGGCGAAAATCAAAAGTGCGTTAAAAGTAAACTTAAAATATTTGGTAAAACTTGTTGTATCAGTCATTCAGTAATTGCTTCCTGTTTTATCGATAGTCAAATTTAAAAGTCTGTTAAATATGGATTCTGGAGTATGCATTATTTAAGTAAAATATATTCAAAATTATGTACCGTTATGATTTTTTATGTAAATTATTAGTTTATTCAATTGTTCAATAAGAATCTATTTAACATTCAATTTTAGGCATTTTAACCCTTTACTAAGTAATTAAAACATGTATAGCAATTAAATGAATATTTTAAGATGAAATGACATGTGTAAAACGCATTGTCACATTTAGGACAATGAATGTTTCATTTAGGATTTAACTGCCGTAAATGCGACAAAAAATGACCTAAATATGACAATGGTATATTGTTGGTTTATAGTAAAAATAACGATTCAATTTTTACGAAACAAGTTAGTTTTGAACTAAAGGCACAGTATTCAACAATTTTCTACTTATTAAAATATATATTTATTAACAAAATCCCAAATATTCCCTAAATGCGACAAAACTATGGGGAATAGCGTCGCATTTAGGCACACTGACCTTATATACAGAGCTAAAAGTTAGAATTTCATGATAAAAGCAAAAAAAGACAAATCATCTTTTGCCTCTCATGTGAAATGTATTTTTGACAAGTTGCGTCACTTTTTTGCTGGTGAATCACACCCACACACGCGCACATATATATACGCGCATATATATAGGTAGATAGATACAGTAGTGGCCAAATTTTTTTGAAATTTTCATGTTTTATAGTTTTGTGTGCTTATAGAATACATTAATTTTCACTTAAATACAAATGTTTATATATCAAATTCAAGGAAGTTTAATGTTGAATTTAATAAGGAAAAAAAGAATTGAAATATCCGCATTACAAAAAAAGTTACAATTACTTTAGTCTGAAATACAAACACAATTACTTATGAATGGTGAAGTGTATTGTAATGAAAGCTTCCTAGCCAATCACAATGACTGTTCTGAAAACCAATCAAATGTCAGTAACTAAACTGTAGTATGTTTTGATTTGTAAAAGCGGTATTTTGCTGGAATGAATTTTGCAGAAAGATAAATACCAGTGTAACGAAATAGAATAATGTTTTTTTTTTTTTTTTTTTTTTTTTTTTTTTTTTTTTTTCTATATTTTTTTTAATGCAAATAATTTAATACAATGTCATCAACAACAAGAACTGATTGGACACTTACAAGAAGTAGCAGAATTTTCATGTTGAAAGAAAATGGTCTCTTTTATGCCGATATTTCAAGACAGGTTGGTGGATCAGTCACTTTAACTGGCATACAAAAGTTGTGCTTACGTTATGAAGAAACTAAATCAATGATAAATAAGGGAAGATGAGGCCGAAAAAATGCACTAGTGCTTCTGACGATAGAAAGATGAAAAGAATATGCATCAAAGATAGAAGAATTTCATCAGATGCTGTTAGATGTGAAATGAATGAATGCAATGGATAATTCAGTTAGTTCAAGAACATTAAGGAGACTATTAGCAGGTTTTGGACTGAAAGGTAGAATACCGAGGAAAAAAACCTTTTTAAATATTCAGCAACGCACGAAACGAGATCAATGAGGAAAAGAACACATTAATTGGTCAGAAAATTAGTGGAAGAAAATAATCTGGAGCGAAGAGAGTAAAATATCGCTTATTGGTAGTAATGGTCGAAAATGTGTCAGATGTAGAGTAGGGTAAGAACTGCATCCTGATTGCATTGAAGAAAGTACAAAGAAACCAACAAATGTAATAATTTGGGTCTGCATGTCTGCAGATGGTGTAGGCGGCATTCAAGTGATTGATAGCATTCTGAATGTAAAAAAATACTTCGAAACTGTCCTGAACCAAAATTGTAACCTTCCATCAAGGATATCTTCCTCAGTAAAGCCCCATTTATCTTTCAGCAGGATTCAGCTAAATGCCTTACGGCAAAAATATGCAGAAAATGGTTTAAAAATAAAAGCATACAATTATTACCCTGGCTAAGAAACAACCCTGATCTGAATCTATAGAAACATTTTGGCGACGTTTGGAAATCATTGTACAAAAAAAGCGTCTATCTAATAAAACGTAACTTATTGAAGTTATAATTGATACTTGGCGTCTTGTGCTTAAAAAAAAAATGAACTCCAACCACTGTTTCTCTCAATGAAAAGACGCTGTGAAGATGTAATAGAAAACAAGGGTTATCCAACTAAATATTGAATGTCTAAGTGTAACTTTAAAATACAATGAAATCTAAGATAGATCTTATTTTTTGTAAGCGTAACTTTTTTTGAAATGAAGATATTTTAATTATATATTTTTTTTATTATATTCTACATTAAATTTCCTGGAATTTGATATGTAAACATTTGCATTTAAGTGAAATTTATTATATTCTTCAAGCACAGAAAGTTATAAAACACGAAAATTTCAAAAAATGCCCACAATTTTGGCCACCACTGTATACATATATATACCTATATATACAGCTGTGCAAAATTATAGGATCGATCATATAATTGTCTAAATAAAAAATCTAATTATATTAATCCATATTTACAATTAATCATTTTAAAAATCAAATCAATAACAAAAAATACATTTCAAAAAATTTCCTTTTATTGTAGAGACAGAAAAAAATATTACAGATGTAATTTGAATTAAAATTCGAATAATATTATTATATTTAGCGAATAATGGTTTATTCTAGTGAAAAAACTATATGCATTAATGATAAAATTTATGACAATAAACAAATTATCGTTTTCAGAATAATTCAATTTACGAAACTGAAATTTGGCTGTTATTTATATTCCTTAATCATTAATGAAAAATTCTTAAAAGAGAGAAACAAAAAAAGCTAAAATTTCAACAGTTTTATTTTTAATTACCATAATGGCTCATTGTTATCTCCACCTTGTAATTATATAAAACAGTGAATATGCAATTAAAAATTTAAAAGGAAACACGTTATTAAAAAAAAATCTTTTCGATGCATTTTAATTATTAATGTAGGTAGATGTTTATGATACAAGTGATCCTACATAAAAAATAATTCTACCGCATTTACTAGCGAACACCCCCGACCCCGTATCCGTGTATTTTCAACACCCCCTAGATAAGATCTTTGGCTGATGGAATTATTACTTCTTATTTAATAATATTAATCAATAATTCCATGAGCCAAAGAAAACAAAACATGCAGGAGCAGAAAACATCTAAATTTCGATCTTTGTAATCGGTAGGGGCTAGTAACTTGAAATTAGGCAAGGCACACATTTATTAAATATAAATTTTCTTTAAGATCAGTTTCGAAAAAAAATGGAAATTTAAAAGGAGTGAAAATGCGCGATAAGAGTTCCAAATTGCGATTTCTACTCAATCTCAGGAAATACCAAACCTATTACAAAAGTAATAGTTGGAAATGGGTGGTGACAATCCCTGCTATAACATAGGCTATATTTTATGGTGCTGTCACTACCATCTGGGTATTGCAAGAGCAAAACATGTTCTAATTTGCGTTTTTTGCACAACAGAGAGGTCTAATATTTTGAAATATGGAAATCGTATTTACTTACAAGATGCAACTGCTTTCTAAGAACAGTCGAAAGAGAATTCCAAATTTAAAAGGATGAAATGAGCGAAAAACGTTCTAAAAATGTTATAAATTACAATTTTTATGACATCTTGTGAAATCTTATGAAATACAAAACTGATTTTAAAAATAATGGTCACAAATTGTTGGTGATAGAACCTGCTCAAACATAAGCTATATTTTATGTCTGTGCCATTACCACCAGATGGTTGCAGGAACAAAAAAACTTTCTAAATTGCGATTTCTCTTATACTGAAGAGGTTAGAAACTTTAAATATGGCATACTTATAAAATATACTTATAAAATATAAATTCCCTCGAAGGACTGTCGAAAATAAATTCGAATTAAAAAGGGGTGAAGCGAAGGGGGGGGGCGGTCTAAAGCGCTCTAAAAAATGTCCTAAATTGCGAATTCTATGTAATTTTAGGGATTATAAATCGATTGTAAAAGTAATAGTTGCGAATCAATGGTAACAGTCTCTGTACCTACACAGGCTATATTTTATGCCGATGACTCTACCACCTGGGATTCACAGGAACAACAAGCGTTCTAAAAAAGTACTTTAAAAGCTTTCTAAATTACGTTTCTGTGGAATATTAGGAAATAACAAACCGATTTAAAAATTAATGGTGTCAGTTCCTATTTCAACATAGCCCTTTATGTTTAGAGAGGTCGTTGGAATTGGAATTTGACATGATGGTTAATTTTAAGATGTAAGAAGATGGTTTCTAAAAACTTCAAAATTTCAAATGAATACTGAAATGAGCGTATTAATTGAGCATAAAAGTTTCAAAATATTTCCTAAATTATCAATTATTTAGTTTTATTTCTTTTTATTAATTTAAGTCTCATTTTTGCTTAATGCAGTGTAATAATGAAGTTTTGTCAAACTCTATTTTAAATAGTAATTTTTGAATTATTCCTAAAAGTATAATTTTATTTAATAAAAATTAGACATATAAATATCACTTGACATAATTCAAATATTACGCGAGCAAAGCCGCTGGATTTGCTAATATGCTATAATCTGGTACTTTTATAACTAACTCAGTATGAAAATGTGAATACTGCATATATCTAAAAAAATGCTTATTTCAACAAAATATTTTATTCAAGAGCACTCAATGTTTATTTCCTTGGATATACAAATAGTAAAAAAGAAATTCGAATGTAAAAATATTCATGATCATTCTTTGTATATTTGATATAGTGCAGATAAAGGAAAATGCACGACTGTAAAAGAATGCAAATGACGATTTTCTCAGCGAAAAAAAAAAAAAATACTTGCCTTATTTTTTAAAGAATAGGAAATCCAAATCGCTTAATTTTGTGAATTTAGATAAACTATTTACTACAATAACATTTGATGAATTTAAATTTTAAAATAGACAAAATTACCTCGCTTTCGAGGGCACTTGTATACAAACTAATACAATTTGTATATTCTAAAATGTACGACCAAGACTTTTTGTAAAAAAAAAAAAAAATTGTGAGTTTAATTTGATTGTTACATTTATTCGTCTTTAAATTATTTAACTTGATATTGTTAGAAATCGAAAATGTACATTATATTAGAACAATTTAAGAATCAGTACAATTTCCACATAGGTATTTAAATTCAGAATATGGTCATTTCTGTAATAAACAGAATTTTTTATGTCAATTTTTGTGTCTTTGAATACGGATTGGGGTATATTTATGGCCCAGTGCACATTTTAAAAATTCTATTGGTAAAATGTTTTGAAAAATAATCCTAATATATTTTTCATAAAAAAGTTTTTGTAAATTGCTGCAATACTGAATATAAAAATAGTCACCAGTCCTCATGGAACTATTAACACTTTGCGGTCAAACGTCGTGTCGGGCTTGACCTCACCCTTCTTTGCAAAATTTGTTTTCGGCACCAGCAGTAAAGAAAAGATTTTTTTCTTTTGTAATAATCAGAGCTTTTTGGAAATTATGTAATTGAAGGTATTTTTTTAATTGATGCCTACGAAAAAAAAATGTATAGATACGCCGGTTCCGAAAGGGTTAACAAAGAGGAAATGGCATACCCTTAAAATAGTGAATCTTCAACTATAACCACTTTCTCAGGTGTTGAATATCTCCGAGGCAAATTGCCACCAGTAAATTTAAATAGAAATGTTCTCCTTATTTAAACGCCATGTTTTAATTTTCAAAGTTCGGTTATAAATAAGGGAGAAAAAACAAACATTAATTTTTACAAATGTAAGTTTAATTCCGCAGTAGTCAGGCCTCGAATTTCCGACATATTTTAACAACCTATACAACCTCCTGTCATTTTCAGTGTGAAAGGTTATAATACCTGTCCAAATGCCACCAGTAAAAACAAATAGAAAAAAAAAATACCATTTTTGTGAGAGAAATGTGCCACGAATAAGGTGCTTAATTAAGACGGAATTTTTAATTAGCATTTTCAAGTGAAAGATTGCCATGAGGTAATCAGAAACTATCTTGGTACAACATCCTCAGTTACTTCACTCGCAACTGGTAAACAATACTCTATATGTCTCCTCCTCTTCATACAGTAATAATAGGGCACTGGACAGGCATGATGTTTCAAGCTCACTTTCAAACAATCTGCTGCGCTAATCGCGGCAATAATGAAAAAAAATTTAGAACACGGGAAGTAGATGTAACTAAAATAAATGGGTTCAGATTTCGTCTAACACTGATTCTGGTTGAATCAAGAGGGTAACAGAAGCATAAAAACTAAAACAGGGTTCGTACGCATCAAGAGATTCAACGGATTTTCAGTGTTTTAACACCAGAAATTTAGTAAAGCACTTGTTACTCTATCTGAAGATAGAATTTGTTTTCACTAAGTAAGAAAATATTACTCAACAGAAATTCTGGTGAATATCCTTGAAGCATACGAACCCTGTAATAAAGTGAATATTTCATATAAATGTCTTAACTTTTGTGGAGAGGTTAACATACAAAATAATCGAAATTTAAATTCGTTTTTTAACCCCTTGAGGGGCGGTGGGATACATTTTATCCCACCTACGATTAATAAAGATTTGCACCAGAAAAGTTTTATGAAATTTTGCTTTTCTAATTTAGGAGGAAAAATAAAGGGGGTCGTAAAATTGCTTTTTCTTATTTTGAAATAATTTTTTTCTAAATTTCCGGTGGGAATTCAGAATTGCACAAACACAATTGCTTGCCCCTCAAGGGGTTAACGCTGGCACCGCCGGTTATTTTACTCAATTTTTATTAAAAAGTGTTTCACACCAGAATTTTTATTTAAAACTGTTTTACTTATTTGATTATCCTATTTCTGAGCTTCTTACTTATAACATATCTTATGAAAAAAATTCTGGTTCGAGTCGACAATTATTAATTTTGGCAGGGGTCAAAGTGACCCCTAACGGCGGTTTTAATGTTAAACCTCTCACTGCAAAATCGCTTTAATATGATCACTATGCTCCAGGTTTCGCTAAATATAACAATTATTTAAAGTAATATAACTTTCAAGGATTGCATTCATATTCGTAATAAAGTTTTATATGAATAATGGTGAAGGAAAAATAATTTTTTTATATAATTTAGCCCTTTCAAGGGCGGTAGTCACATGGCGTGAATACCTAATTTTAATTCCAAACTGACAAACGGCACCAATAATATTTTCATAAAATTTTCTTCTTATAATGAAAGTGTAGAAAAACTGGTTTTATTTTGTAAAAAATTCGTTAGTAAATTCTGTTATCAGTCAATTATTTTACAGAATTTTTTTGTCCGTGAATCAGTTAAAACAAAATACATTGGAAAAATATTACACAGGATGGCCATAGACCTGGAAAAAATACAGTCAAAACAAATTGGAAATTGCATGTCAAACGTGGCAAATGAATTGCGTTCCTACTATAACTAGTTTTATATATATTTTTTGCACCTCACATTTTACTGAATGTATATTTTAGTACACTTCATAAGTGCGTATCAATTTCATTTTGTTCGAAAGTCTGTAACATCATTAAAATTGACTTAAAGTATTTTTTCCCATTGGCAGTAATGTAACGGAGAAATTTGACTGTCCCTGTAATTAAACTATACATCCGATTTTCCTAAAATTTGAAATGACTTGACAAAATATTATAATAGCTATATATGGGTATTTCCACGAGCACTTGTCGTGTAAGTCACATACTATGATTTTGACTACCAGTATTTTAGATGAGAAAAATGTGGCTTATTTTGTGGTAGATATATCATTAATTGAAAAAGGCACAGCAAACTTTTATAAAATAACGGTGACCAACAAGCATAATATGTGACTTGCACGACAAGTGCCCGTAGAAATACCCATATTTAAAATTTCAGACCGTTCGGTTGGGTAGCTTTTGCTCTGTTATATACGGACGGACAAACAGACTGACAGACGGACCGAACGACGATTATAAGTGCTACGTATTTATATAATTACGAACGCACTTAAAAATGGTTATACACCCATTTACTCATATAAAAATTCTTCTTATATCATTGCGCGATGAAATAATATGAATTTTTCTCTGAAAAATACTGGTATATATATCTGTTTCTGACTGCGTTTTCCCCTGATCAGTGGCTACCATGTTACAGTTTTGTCATTTTGCTAGACTGTCAGAGGGTTAAAGGTTATAATTTGCTGTTAAAATATGCTCCTATGTTTTTTTTGTTTTTTTTTTTTTTTTTTTTTTTTTTTTTTTTGCAAAAGGAAATAGCCCCACACTCCCCGTTTGACACTGGTTGAGATTGAACTCCTTTGTTCCTTTTTAAGCGTTTCCGGAGTAATTCTGTTTATAAACTGGTAAAATAATGGACTTACACCAGAATTTATAAAAGAATCTATTAGAAAATACGAATTTGCTTATCACATTATAAAAGGAAAATTTTAATTAAATATTCTTGGTGCCGTTTGTCAGTTTTGGAATTAAAATTCGGTGTCCTTTTTTAAGGACACCGCCCTCGAAAGGGTTAACACATTAAAGGTATTATGTTTTAATGAAATGTAACAGTATACGCTCTGCCACTCAATAGAAAGTCATTACTTTGTAGAAAAAGATTGGTTTTCCCAGACAGATATAAATGTTTATTCATTAATAAATATCTTTCAGTGTGGCTAATTCCATGGATTTGTCGAATTCATGATTAACCTGATTGGACAAATCGTGGTCGAAGTACAATTGGATTAATGATGAATACCATTTGAGCGTTCGCCTTATGTTTTCTAGGTTGAGGTAGATGGTGAATACCAGCATTAGGTCACATAGCTGATAACTGCTATGTTTGTTGGCTACAGTTATTTTCGTAAATTTTGCTTCGCTGTATTCAATTAATGAGTAATCTCCCATAAAATAAGTCACATTTTTCTGTTCTAAAATACTGGTAGCCAAAAATCGCAGCATGAGACTTACATTACACGTACTCATGGAAATAGCCAGTGTACGAATTTAATATAAAATGCCTCACTAACTCAAAGTAATTCTGGCAGAATGATATGATAGCATTTTCTTTAAAGTAGAAGTCACACCCTTACTCAATGATGGTTTTAATACTTTTCAATAAAGTTGAAAAATGTTTATAAATTAGGTTTGTCTGACCGTGTTCTAACTCGCTTAAGTATAGTGCAATTACCATGAAATTGATATATGTTATTATGATTTACTATGCTGATACAGAAAGAGAAGTGTGTAGCACTAATGATTCATTTACAGGGACACTCAAAATAATTCCTATACATTACGGCAAATGGGGGAAATCGTTCGCTGTGTATTTTAAATATATTACATTATTAACCCCTTGGGGACGAGCGACACGTATGACACGCATGAAGCGCTCAGAATCCTTGTTTTTCCTCACCAGTAAAAGTTTACTGTAAAATTTGCCTTATTCAATCAGCGCATTTTCTCGATTCAAAATGACACAAATTTCTGTTTTTAAAAAACGGTGACAAAAGATTAAAAATTTCGTAAAAGGCTCCCGTCCCGAAGGGGTTAACCCATTGAGGGGCAAGCAATTGCGTTTGCGTAATGCTGAATTCCCACCGGAAATTTAGCAAAAATTTATTTCAAAATAAGGATAAGCAACTTTACGTCTTTTTTCCACGAAATTTAGAAAGGTCAAATTTCTGAAATTTTTTTTTGGTGTAAAACTTCATTAATCGTAGGTGGGATAAAATATATCCCATCGCCCCTCAATGGGTTAACGTAAAAATAAAATTACTGAATGTTGTATATAAAATAAATTAAAAATTAAATGAACATTAAAAAATTACAATAATGAACGTTTCATTCATCCTCTATGGCCATCGTCAGGAAAGAGTTTTATATTGATTTCAAAGAACAAAGCCAAACCGTCTTTAATTTAAAAAGTTCGTTATGTTTCCAATCGTTTAACACTTTAACCAATCGTAAAAAAGAAAATATGCAGTGGCACCATCTATCGGATAAAAACAGAATAAAATTTAAAAAGATTTATCGATGGGAATGAAATTGTCCCATCTACCAGAAGAAAGTAGAATAAAAGAAAAATCGAATAAACAGTATGGCATGCAGTAGCGACAGCCATTAAAAAGTGAAGAAACTAAATGCAGAACAGAAGGGTAGAACAAAAAGAAACAAACTAAAGCAAACAAAAAGAAGTCTAAATAGAACTGCATTGTCTGACGCTAAAAGTATAGGATAAATAAAAAATAGCTGCATATGATTATTGCAAGATGTACATCCAAAGTTTAACCCCTTGGGGACGAGCGACACGTATACGTGCCGCATGAAGCGCTCAGAATCCTTGTTTTTCCTAACCAGTAAAATTTTACTCTAACATTTGTCTTATTTAATCAGCGCATTTTCTCGATTCAAGAAGACACAAATTTCTGTTTTTAAAAACCGGTGACAAAAGATTAAAAATTTCGTAAAAAGCTCCCGTCCCAAAAGGGTTAAGGATAATAAATGAAATGTTATCATTACATATCTCATTTCTTCTAATCATAATTTCAATTGATTCTTTCTGTAGGCCATCAATAGCAATATTACATGGAATTGTTATATTCGCATAACTAAAGATTATGTAGAGTAGACAAACATTCTTCTTTCCAATGCGGAGACAGTTTCGACCTCCATTAAAAGCCAGCATCAACATTACGGGAATAATGGAGTTATGAATAAAGAGGAGGAGATATGTAGTGTGTTGTCTACCAGTTGCGAGTGAAGTAACTGAGGAAGTTGCTACAAGATGGCGGTTGATTTTTTTACACCGGATGAACAGTTTCTGATTACTGCAGTAGCAAACTTCCACCAGTTAATATTGAATAGAAAATTCTGCCTTAGTTTAGAGTCTTTTTCACGAAAATTTTTTCACACAAATATTATTAACCCTTTCCGTCACGGGCAGTTTTTGTTGCAAAATGATGAAATGATTGACTGACGCCGGAATTTAAAAACGACTTTTTTAGAAATTAAAAGCATGACACTTTGAATGTTCATTGTAAAAGGAAAATTTTATTAAAATATTTTTGGTGCCAATCGTAATTTTGGAATTAAAAGTAGGTATCCCGACCCGGGCACACTGTGCCGGAAAGTGTTAAATGTTCTATTTATTTTTACTGGTAGCACATTGCCTATATATTAAAATCTGTTTCAATGACACTAATTAATAATTAATTAAGACTAGAACGCGCCGGAAGTAATCGATCCGGCTCTGACCGTATGTTTAAATGTCAACTGGAATCAGAAATTCTTTCAAAAAATAAATTAAATTTAATACACGCAGATCTACGTTAAATAAATCAGTCAAATAATTTTAAATAAAAATTTTGGTGAGAAATATTTTTATGAAACTTCAGTAAAATTTCCGGGTGTTCTAGTGTTAATACATTATCTAGGTTGTCATAATATGGCGGAAACGCAGGTGATGACTACCGCAGAAATGAACTTCCACCAGTAAAAATGAATATCTGTTTTTCCATTATTTATGACTGAAGTTTTGTATGAATAACGCGTTTAAATAAGGAGAAAATTCCTATTTAAATTTAATGGTGGAAGCTTGCACCGGATGCACTCAACCTTACCGAAGGCGGTCACAATTGAAGCTTCATCAATTTAAGGATATGTCACTTCCTCTTTATTGATAGTTCCATGACGGGAATATGTTATACATTCTAAAAGGTTACAATTATTTAAAAAAATAATAATAACAGTTTTGTAATATTAGTATCTTATGTATTTAAAAATTATATATAAACTTTATTTATGTAACGTGGTTAATAGCAGCGTTTAATGGGTTAAATAAGTTACTGCATATTATAGATTTCTTGCTGATAAAAAATCTTAAAAAATCTTCTTTATTTATAAAGGTTATAATTTACATTTTTGTCTTATAACATGCATACTTGCAGTTTACTAAAGAAAAAAAGGGAACTGCATTGAATCTCGCTTTTTTCTATTTATAAATGTCCTTTACAATATAAAGAATATGTTAAATTTGACTTGTGAAAGAAGTTCTAATTAAATTATAGGATTACTTATAATGCAACTTAAAAGATTTAATTAAATTATTAAAAGTAGTGTAGAAGATTAAGCACTAAACTGGAAACTGGAAGATATAAATTAGTTCTATTTTGAGAGTATTTCGAAACAAATATCCTGAATCATTAAAATACATTTTTTTTATAATCCTTTATAGAAGTTTTAAATCAGCACTTACTTATTAGCCGGAAATTATTATATGTATTTTGTATTAAGGAAGGATATCTTTTTTTGCTGATTCTTCTATGTATATATATATATATATATATATATATATATACAGAAATCAGCAAAAAAATATATAGTGGTTCTTTTACTTTTTATTTTTAACTTGTTGTGCTTTTAAAATTATTTTTCAGTTTATGTTTAGTTTATATATATACCGGGTGTCCCAAAAAGGACTGACTGATTTTAAAATTCAATAACTTGCAAACGGTGACAGATATTTAAAAAATTCTTGCAGGAGGGTTATGCATAAGGTCAAAAGTTTTTTTACAGTGATTTTCAATTTTAGTTCGAATTACAAACAATAGATGGCGCTGCGATCAATAGACGCTGAATTCAGGCTCGATTTTTGGTACTTCGTGGCCCGGATAATACATTTCCATCTCCTTTTTCTGCATGGAACAAGAGAAAGGACTAGAAATCGAGCCTGTATTTAGCGACTATTGCTTACAGCGCCATCTATTTTTTGTAATTCAAACTAAAATCGAAAATCACTGTAAAAAAACTTTTGACCTTATGCATAACCCTCCTGCAAGAATTTTTTAAATATCTGTCACCGTTTACAAGTTATTGAATTTTAAAATCAGTCAGTCCTTTTTGGGACACCCGGTATATATATATGTGTGTGTGTGTGTGTGTGTTTATATGTGTATGTATATACATATATATGTGTGTGTGTGTGTGTTTATATGTGTATGTATATACATATATATATGTGTGTGTGTATATATATAGGGGAAGGAGAGGATGTCGCACATAGTGAGGTACATTTTTAAAAACTTTAATTAAATGGTACATACTATCGGCTGTAAATAATTTAGCTATTGCATATACATATAGCTATCTTTTACACGATTATTACTTTTACACTATTATTTTACCTTTTAAAATCTTATGTACATGTACATGTATATATATTGGTGGGATTTGAATTTCAGCATACTTTATTTTCTTTATGACGTGCGTGATCAGCAAACTAACTGACGCTCTGGTATTTTCATTATCCATGATTTGCAAGCATGAGTTATGAAAATTCACGATCACGAGATCAAGGTTTTGATATATTCAAAACTAGAAAAGAGTCAGTCTATTAAATTATACGGTTCATGAAGCATCAACATATGAATTGTCAACAAGAGCAATGTCAGGGCTAATCGGGCTGTTCGACAGAAAGTGCATTATATGTTTTAAGTAAGAATTGTAATGTAATAAGGTACTGGCGAACCGTTGTAAGATTATATTTATAAAATTATATTAAAGCTTATGTGTTGTTATTTCAACGTCTAGTTATTCAAGTCACCAATAAATTAAATTTTTATATATTATCCTCCTACATCTATATTCAGATAAATACTAGCGGGGTTCGCCCGCTTCACTGGTGGATTTTTTTCATTCGAAACTCGAATTAAACAAACATGTAGTAGAAATACTTCTCATATTAAATATATATGTATATATATATTTAAGATATATATATATATATATGTATATATATATTTAAGATATATATATATATATATGTATATATATATTTAAGATATATATATATATATATGTATATATATATTTAAGATATATATATATGCATATTTATTATTCTAAATATATATATATATACTAGCAGATCCACCCGGCGTTGCCCGGGCCAGTGTTGAATGAACCTCAAATTTGTATGATTTTGTACTTTTAATTCCTTTTATCTGAATTTATATTTTTAAATATAAAAAATCGCAAGAAAAATATTAAATTGAAGATACGTGCTATTTTGCGTAAGTTGATTTTGGGAGTGTATGCGTACCGAAAGCGAGCAGAACTGCGACAAAACACTCAAGTTTTTACTGATTTCGTGGATATTTTCAGACATTTTATTTTGTAAAAAATACTTCTACTCGTCCGAACGTTTCAAAATTTTTATAGGAGATGTAAATCCGGCCTATTTAGATGTTTCGATAAACATTGTGTTAAAATAAGGACATTGACTAAAATAAGAAATTAAGAAATTTGCTTAAATTACTATTCGAAAATAGTGGGTAGTTCAACCTTCCACCGACAGAGAGCGCAATATGTTCTATACAAATATTATTCTACGAAACCGTGGTCAAAGGGCTGTTATAACTTACGTGAAAATTTCAAGTCAATCATTTAGTTCGTTTTCCAAATTTTAACAAATTCGCGTTCATTCTGTATTAAAAAAAGCGTATCTTTTTGTTTTTAAAAGTCGATTTTTTTTCAACTTCGAATAAAAAGTTCTGAATCATTTTTTTTATTTACATACTCTTAATTAGTGTGCAAATATAGGCCAATATGCTAAAGTTTAAAATCTGTAAATACTGTATTTTTAAAATTTTGATTTAAATTGAACTCTTATTAAAATTTTACCCTATGGTTTTTATCTACTCTCCAAAATAAAAGTAGGTGTTTTTCAAAGCAGACATAATGTCTGCAACTTTTAATAAGTAGCATATATCATTCGACTCCCTCAAAAAACGGCACATAAAAAGTCAGAAACGCTAATTTTTTAAAAAGAAATCTAGAGCCCCTTCCCGGAATTCCACGCACCATTCTTTTTTACACTTTATCTTTTGTGTTATAAACTTTCTTAAAGTTTCAAACAGATCGCCTTTTTAGATTTCCTAATTTTAACAAAATCGCGTTATGTTAGTTCCACATTCCACCACGAGGGAGTGCACTCAATTCTTAACAAAAGCTCCTTTACACAACCTATCAGTAGATATGTTACTCGAGGAGGTGGCCGTCTTCAGCAAGAATTTAAGATATTTGTTGAAATTACTATTCGGAAATAGTGCAACTTAACTTTTGTCACATTTATATGTACTAAGTAGCATGTATCCGAGGACTCCGTCAAAAAACCGCATCTGAAACGGTATGAAACGCAAAGGTAAAAAAAAAAAAGAAATATTTTGCCCCTCCCCCTCTCCCCACCAGCCCGAAATTCCACGCGCCATTTTTTAAAAACTTTTTCTTATGTGTTATAAACTATCTGAAAGTTTCAAGCAGATTGTTTTGTCAGATTTCCTACTTTAAATGAAATCGCAGTCTCTTAGTTCCACTTTCCACCACCAGGGAGCGTACTGTGTTTAAAAAAAACTGTATCTGAAAGTAACTCCGTTAAACAACCTATCAGTAGATATGTTACTCGAGCGGATGGCGGTTTAAAGCAAGAAATTAAGATATTTTTGAAATTACTATCCGAAAATAGTGGTAACAAACTTTTGACATTTTTATATTTAATAAGACACATTTATCTCACGACTCCGTCAAAAAACCGCACCGGAAACGGTAAGAAACGCAAAGGTTAAAAAAAATCTATCGCCCCCCCCCCTCTCCCCACCTGCCCGAAATTTCACGCGCCATTCTTATATAAACTTTTTCTAATGTGTTATAAACTATCTTGAAGTTTCAAACAGATCGCCTTGTTAGATTCCCTACTTTAAATGAAATCGCGGTCTGTTAGTTCTACATTCCACCACCAGGGAGCGCACTCTATTCTTAGCAAAAGCGTATATGAACGAAACCTCTTCATGCAACCTACCCGTAGATACATGGATGGGGTGTTCTTTGCCAGGAATTTAAAATATTTGCTTTGCTTCACCGTTATAGCAGGCGTTCTGTACATGCTCTGTAAAATATGTTAATTCCACTTTCCGCCTCCAGGGGGCGCACTCTGTTCCTAACAAACCTACATCCCAACGAAACTCCGTTATTAAACCGATTTGTAGATATATTAGTCAAGGGGGTAGGGGAATGATATAAAAATTTAAGAAATTTGCGGAAAATTACTATACGTAAATAACCACTACTCATAAATTAAGGGTGCAAAAAGTTCTGTACGAACATCCGACATGGGTTCCCGCTGCATGCGGCACTGTATAGCAGGCGGGCGATAAATTCGGAACATTTTTCTGCATTTAAAACATAAAAAAGAGCAATTAAAAAATGCGTTAAAAAATGTCTTTAAAAAAACACTTCTCAAAAAAAAAAAAAAAAAAAAAATCATTATCAATATAAAAAATGAGAATTTAAATTCTATTACAACTGTTGCTACTCGCTACAGCAGCAAAAAGCATTAGAATGCAAGGACTTGTTGTTGCCAATTTCTAATTTCTAGTGGTAAAAGAGCCAGTAAGGAGTATTCTAATCTTTTATTTAACGTTTAAAAAACCCATTTCTTGCTATCTAAATAGATCAGCATCAAACAGGCACCTCCAATTTTCCGTAAACCAACCAATATGGCTGATTTTTTAACAGATATTATCGCTCAACCAATCAAAGTAGAGAAAAAATAGAAAAGAGTGTGGCAATCAAAAAGCCTGCCAGGTTGTCAATTGGTTGCTAGGTTGTGACGTCATTTGAAACTAATCCATTCTCTTAAAGTTCATTATTATTAAATATGTTTTCAAAGCACGTGTTTCACCTTCATGCTTAAATTTAATGTTTAGTTGAAAAAACAGCCACTCTTGAAATATTAAGCATTCAAATTTGTTTATTTATTTGTATCCCGGTTTACTTAATTATTTCTGCGAAAGCTTTATACAACCAACCACCCGAAAGCAAGCGGAAAGAAAGAAACGTATTTTTGATGAGCGATGCTTTATGAACCAACCAACCGAAAGCAATCTGAGGGAAAAAAGGCGTACTTTTGATGAGAGTGATGTCCGAATATTAATTAATTACTCTGTTAATAATTAAAATATTAAAATTCTGAGAGCCAGATATATCAGGAAAGACTTTTTGCTATTCTCAGAAATATTTTGAACCTCGTACGTGCAGTAGATTTTCCTAGCCATCGCACACAGACAGACAGACACACACACAGAGCGATTTGTTCTTTTATTAGTATATATATAATATATATATGTGTAAATTGAGGAAAAGAGATTCAAAATTTGCCTTATCAAATAAATAAATAAATAAATAAATGTGTTTTCTCTGTTCATATATTCTATTAGTTAACTTGCACAGAATAAACAGTAAAATCGGCCACAAAACTACTCTTATCGAGTAGTTCCGGCATTTTAAAATCTTGGTTTACTTTCATAACTCGACTTATATACGGCTAGTTCCATGTGTATTTCTAGTGTAATTCGCATGATACGATTTTTGGCTACCAGTATTTTAGAACGGAGAAATGTTACTTATTTTATCGGATATATCTCATTAATTGAATAAGACGAAGCAAACCTTTCGAAAATAACGGTGGCCAACAAGCATAGCGGTTATCAGCTGTGTGACTTAACCCTTTCCGTCACAGGCAAATTTTATTGTAAAATGATGAAATCATCGACTGACACAGGAATTTAAATACGACTTTTTTAGAAATTAAAAATTTGTTGCTTTATACTTTCATTGTTAATGCAAAATTTTATTAAAATATTCTTCGTGCCGTTTGTATGTTTGGAATTAAAATTAGGTACCCCGATGCGGGTACACTGCATCGGAAATGGTTAACACTACAAAAACCCATGAAACTAGCCATACTAGGAATTTGCAAAGAAATCTCTGTCTAACAAAATTATCTTACCGGCATAAGGCGAGATTTGAAACGCGTGTCCTCAAATACGATGCATTCGATACAAAATTTAATTTACTTTAAATTTCATGATACACAATATGTTATATTTCACCAATTATAAAATATTATTTTTATTGTTTTATACGTTAGGACATGGATTTTTTTTTCAAAATAACACTTGTTCAATCGAAGGTTAGAATAATTTCGTAATATTCAAAGAGCTTTAGCACATGAAATAAACTAAATTTAAAATTTATTACATTATTTAACAAAATTAAAATTTTGTATTACTATGAAATGAATATTAAATAGAATTACTTAGTTGTAAAACAGCTTAAAGTTTTTTATAAATCCAACATGCTACGGTTCAGAAAACATGGATATCATTTTTTAAATAGCAGGCTTATTAATTGTACAAGTCTGACATTTAAAAGGTCAATGATTACTGATTAAAAATTGCGATATTCCAATACCTTGATCAGTGAACAAACACACTGCAAATATTATAAGTGTACAACAAATTATTATATACATCACTTGTTTATCTTCTTAATATATCATCAAAATAGTATAAAGTGCTGTTGAGATTTTGTTTATCAGTATCAAGTTACGAAAAAAAAAAAATCTTTTAAAACTATAAACACTTGTAGCGTATTTATGAAGCAAGATATGCTTTCTCGGATCATATATTTTTAAAAAATTGAAAGTTTTTGAATTTCTATGAATTTAAAAGATTGTTCGTAAAATCTACAAAGGGAAAAAAACATAAAAATAATAAAAATAATATAATGGCTCACATATATGCTGGATGTATAATAGGTGTAATCTAGAATGATTTTCATTCTAGTAATGAAAGATATTCTTAGCAGCCCACTCTTCCTCCACTCTTCCTCTAGGAATCGATGATTCGTCGGTCATCCCAGATCAATATTTCTCGCTAATTCTAAAACGCATGTTAATTCCTTATCATTCAATCACACCCGAAAATTAAAAGAACATGTTAGTATAATCATCAAGAATCGCCCATCCTGTATGGTTTTACTTTCTCTAACGTTAGCGTTCATGGTATTGAGTTCTAATAGAGAGCTCTAGTCAGATCAACATAAGATTTTTTTTTCAGCTGTCGCTGTTTATCACGCCGTCTATACAGGAGAATAAACGTCGAATTAGGCTTTTTTATCACAGGTAGGCATCCTAATTTTATATCCATCTACAGATAAGAATAGAGCTCAGTAAAATATCAATTATTCGATATTATCGATCTCTTTAACCCTTTATCTACTGACGGTATTTATAAGTACCACTCACTTTAAACATTCATCCCATAGTGAATATTACTAATATTCTAATGGTATTTTGAAAAAATACTCTTTTAACCCCACTTTATCCGGATACATGGCAGCAGTAGTTCTAGGTTTTTTATTTTAGCAAGGGAGGAGGCTATCTTTGACACAGACAATGGGTTTTGTGCCGACATTTTGTACAGATTGTCACTCTCGTCTTTTCATTGCTGCAAACACAGTAAAAGATGTAAGATAAGGGTTAGAGTTTTTCATGTGTTGGTCATGACCTTAGAATACAGTTTGACTAACTATTTTAGGTGAACGGTGTTTGTATTTGATTTAAGAGTTGAATTACTCGGTGGTACTTATAAGTACCGTCAGTACACTGGGTATTGGAGAAAAACTTCCTATTTACTTTTCGTCTGTGTAGTTATCCATCGTTTTCATCTACTTTAAAAAATAATTACTAAAATGTAGTGTAGTAATGATTTCCCTGGTATTTTATTTCTGTTTCATTGTTTTTTTTTATAGGAAAATAAAAAAGTTGTGGCACCGGCTCGTTTTTGCTATGCTAGAAATGGCATATGTAAATTCATATATTGCGTATGCGGAGATGCGAGAGAACATGTTGTCCCTGGAATATAGACGTCGTATAACTAAAGGACGGCTAACAAGATCGAAACATAAAAAAAAAGCTTTTTTTTATCCTTTCAGGGGCAAAGCATTTTCAATTCTAAAGAAATAAATGATTGGCACCAAAGTTTGCTAAAAGATTTATTTGTAAATATGAAAAAAGGGGCCGATATTTCACATACTTATTAAATCAAAAATATATTCTGGTGCTATTTAAAATACAGTGTAATGGGTTTCCTGTTAAGATATTTTAGTCATAGTGTACCGACGGCACTTTAAAGTACCACTTTAATTAATTACCTCTAAATAATTAAATTTCTCACGGGTGAGTATTTTTTTATGTTTATCCTTTAATTTTCATTGTAGTAACTGAAAAAAAGATTATTACATGGAAAAAATGCAGTAGATAAAGGGTTAAATCTCATATTGCTCATAAAATGAAAAGTCCAAAACAAACAATCCATACTTATGGATTGTTATTATTATACTACTGGACTTATCATAAAATGAAAAGTCCAGAAATCAAAGTACAAAACACATGTTAATTCCTTATCATTTAATCACACCGGAAAAATATAAGTACATATTAGTCTAAATATTAAGAATCGCCCATCTCTTGTGGTATTAATTTTTCTAGTTCAATATTCATAATATTGTCTAAACAGAAGAATAAACTTCGAATGAGTGTTGTTTTGTTTTTTTTTATCACAGGTAGACATCCTAATTTTATATCCATCTACATATAAGAATGGATCTCCATAAAATACTAATTATTTGATATTATTATTATTCGAACGCAGAATTTGAGTCATAAAGATGACCAAGAACATATATTTATTTTTATTAATGGGAGTGTATTTTCAGCACTGCGTTTCCGCCATATTGTGACAACCTGTCCTGTCACCACTAGAGCTCTAGCAAACCGCACATATTCGTTACTAAGTATCGGGTATTCTCTAAGATACGAAATACCGAATCGGTACTTCGAAATACGACTCGTTAGTCGTTACTGCGTCAATACGCAGCCGAACAAAATGAAACTAACTTCAAACGCCGCTTACGTTTGTATAATTCATGAATGGAGCAAATAGCCGGATGCGGTAAAACATGCGAATTTGTATCCAGACTCGGATATTTCGGCGTTAGTTGTTTACGTATCAGTGTATGCGTATCATTATGTTAGTATCATTTATTCTCAAATCTCAAACGATTTTGATTTCGCAGGGCTTGTTGATTCCTTCATTATGGAAAGAAAAAGAAGCATAGCTATTTTATACTCTGAGCTTGCAGTACCATCTGAAAGAATTTTTTTTTTCAAAATCAAGTTATATATTATCTGAAAGGCGTGCCTCATTAAAACCAAAAAGAATGGAAAAAATATTATTTTAAAACATAAATCAAAGATTTCTAAAATAATAATGCGATTGACGTAAACTGTTGGTTGATAAGATGATAAAGTCTAAAATGAAACACATTTCTTTTAAATATTCTGAAAATTTTTAAGAAATTCTGTTCTAAAATTTACAGGTTTGCTTTCAGTGCATTATTTATCCTATAAAAATATCTTTGTACGTGTATTTATGTTTTAAATTAAAAAAATATATATATTTTTATGATAAAGACGAGTTTTTAGATTGCTTGTAAAAATGTTTTTATGATAACGTTTAATTTTTTTAACCTCCGGTATGTTATTTCTTTCTTCCAGCTAAGCTAATAAAGTGTCGTCTCCAGAAAAAAAAAACAAAAAAAACACGCCCCGTTGTATAAGCCAGCCGTAAAACAAAGCAGAGGTATCATTGTACATAATAATCTCTACCGCATTTTTTTCAACTTCTAAGCATCGCACATTTCCAATTTTTATACCGTCGTATTGGGAAAAAAAGTACTTTTAAATGCAATTTGTTTGAAAACTGAATCTCGATTTATTTTTGAGATATTATTATTATTATTATTATTATTATTATTTTGTAGTTTTAAATGCCATTTGTTTAATTTTTGTAACTCAAGTACTCCATTTCTGTAGAAAGTAAAAGTACAGGAAAAATAGTTGGAAAGTACCAATTATATCTTTTTGTTGCTATTTTCTCATAAAAACTGAAAAAAAAGGTAATTAAAATACCTGCTGTTTCGAAAAAAATATAAGTTAATAACTTCTGATAAAACATGAAGTTTTTATAAACTGAACTTAATTTTAAGTATCTACATTAATATTACAAACAAATGAAAGCATATGAATCATGAGATAGCCATTTTTTTGTCGAATTTCTTAAATAACGAAAGAAATTCTTCAGCGGATCCGGATCACGTCATTTTATATAAAATAAACGCGTGTGTTTTAAGTCTTATAACTGAACTATCTATATTTATGTACATATATATATATATATTTTTTTTTTTTCATCGGGGGTGACACTAAATTCTGAAAAAGCAGAATTACTGTTTTCTAATTTTTTTTAACCATTTGGAAAAATTGTTATTGTCCTCTGTCAGGGTAGGAAATCAAAAACATATCTGAAGCTTTTTATTGGTTGAATCCGCATTTTATTCGTTTCCTGATGGGTCTATACAGTAATCTGTATTTTCCCTTTAGTTTCAACAGAGATGGATACTTCTGTTACCACTATGACAAAAAAGTAATAAAAACTACAAAAAAATTAATAACTCAGAAACAAATTGAGATACAGCTTTCAAACAAATTGCAATTAAAAATGTATTTTTTTCTCTATACGACGATATAAAAAGTAATATTGTGGGATGTTTAGAAATTAAAAAATGAAATTTCATTTAAAATTGGTCCAAGAATGTTAATGTTTAATCCATGGCGTACGAATATGTATGATGAACTCCGTGCGATTTTTTATGTCTTAAATTTTAGTCTTTGAAAAAATCATTTTCCAAATGGTCGTTGTAATTTGTTAAATTGCTTTTTTTTAATTTTTTTTTCTGTTTGGCTTGTAAAAATAATTGGCACAGATGTCATATACGCACCATATTGGCGCAATTTTTTTCTGAGGCCAATGTCATATAATCACCGGGGTACTTAACCGTTATTTTGCGTGTTAGTGCCGTTATTTTGCTTGATATGGTAACTGGGATGTTGTTTATTTGTTAATAAATTGTATAGTTACTTTTATTTTCTTTTTTTTAATTATATAAATTGTTTTGTTCTATAGTTATTAATGAAACATTTTTTTCTTTATTGTTATTCACTATTTAATATATATATATATATATATATATCTATGTAACTTGTATTCGAAAACGAAGTTTTCACCAAATTGGCATCAGAAAAAAAATCACGCTAGTGTGATGCGTATATGACATCTGTGCCAAATATTTTTGTTGCTATGTTTTTAAATTTCGTATTTGAAAAAAGGGTATTTTTAAATATAAATCAATACTTTCAGAAATAATAATGTGACTGAAGTACAGTGTCATTTGATAGGATAATCACGTAAGAAATTAAATATATATATATTTAAATATTTTCATATTATTCCAGAAATTAAATTTTCATAATATATAATTACTTTTAGTGTAAAATTAATAAGTAAATTTGTTTGTAAAATATTTTGGCTGTGTAACTATATTTCATAGTTTTCGTATAAATGTGGTGAACTTTTACTCTTCCTAAATTGCTTTCTCCGATTATTCCTTATTTCATAAGTAAGAAATTATGCAATTTAGACATGTTATATTCAATTATGCATCGTATTTTAATTTTGTTTGTCCTTTTTTCATTAAAACGTAGAAAATTAAATGTATATTAAACGTACAGATGGCAGCACATATTTTACGTTAAAATAGTAACGAATTCTTCAAAAGACTCATGTGCGGTATATAATTAGATTTGCTATTGCTGCAGGTTTGTAGTACATACGATGATTGTTAATACCCGGTTTTTGAACAGTAACGAAAGTAACGAGTAACGAATACTTTCTAACGGGTAGCGAGTTCGAAAATAACGATATCATACGGGTATTCATTTAGTCGTTACTTTTACAGCACTAGTCACCACCCCGTGAATAATAGGCCTGAGCACTGGCACAAAAATGGCGGCTGCCGAAGTCTGATTTTTTTCGACGTGTGTACAGTCCCTTAAATATTCGTACCAATAATTTTTCAAAGTTTTTTTCCCTTTATTTTTTTTAGATTAAACAAAGCAGAGAAATCTTTTATAAAATATTGGTGTCAAAATTTAAGGGTTCAAGATTTATCCTATATATTTAATATAAAGAAGCTGTTTATTTAATTTTATATGCAATGAGAAATAAACTGTGTATAAAAATCAACAATAATACATGCATATATAAAATGATTGTATATATAAAGAAGCGTATGTAAACAAGGATACAAATTTATTGTCTGTTTTCATAGCTTTTTCTAACATTTCTCACTTTCTGAAGCCCGTATTGCGCGAAACATTCTACGAAAGCACCAAGGCTCTGTACTAAAAAAGTACCCAAAGTTGTCCTCTTAAATCGGAGAGTAATGCAATTAAATATAGGAAAATTTTCTGTATTAAAATACCGTTATCCAAAAAACCGATGACTTGGCATGTTAGAAGTAAATATTTGGGTGATAAAAACGAGAGCGAATATGCGGGTCGTTGCCACTTTCATTACGACATCGGCGTACAGTAATTCTTTCTAATATGATTTTCTAATGTTATGTAAACAACACATTTTTGACAATGCCGAAAAATCCACAATGGGAGAGAAAGGATGTTGAAACTAAAATAAAGTAAAACAGTCAATATTCTCAATTAAAAGAAAAATAAAGAAACAAACAAAAAGATGAAATCCCATTTCGGTCAGTCTCAGTTATCAATTTAAAAGAACAAGATGGATACATTCTTTGAAATTTCCAAGCAGTCTCACAATGCCATTTCAGATAAGGAAAATTTGGGCCATCTGGGCATTAAAATTAAGCGGGACAATTGGGGCCACAATTAAATCACACCTATTCTGAATTCCATATATATCGAACTTCTCAAAGGCTTCAAATTTTGTGTATATACTATTCAATACATAGGGAAACGGATTACGCAAGAAAGTTCTAGGAACACCGATAGATGGCGCTGTACAACACAAAATAGGAAAAAAAAGACAAACATAATAATTAAAAATCCAAACACATGGGAAATAAAATTTTTCCGTTTTAATTTATATTGATATATTGGAAAAAAGTAAATAAGCTTAACAATAGAAACGCCGGAAATTTAACTCAAGTTTTATATAAAAAATGTACACTAGAACTGTTATTTAAAGCTTTTTATCTTATCTGTTTAATGTGTTTTTGTGTAATATACATATTTAATTAACTATTTAAAAAATCTGTTAAAATCGAATTATACATATTTGGTGGCAAGATTGATTACTATTGGCGCTTCTTGTGTTAAACAGCAATTGTAACTGAAATTTCATTTTGAAAGCACAAAACATTCCATAAATCAATGTTTGCAGTGATTTTCTGGTTATGAAAGAGGATAAAGACTACGGAGAATGTTATTTCTTCTAACGCATATCTTAAATAAGGACAAAGCAAACAGTCTTGTGTTTCTGACAACATGGCCATTTTGTTCTCCAGATCTTGATCCGTGTGATTTTTTTCTGTGGGCACACTTAAAAGATCTTCTTTATTGTGGACTTCTGTTAACCTTGGCATACCTGAAAGTAGGCATCACTCTACCTGTGAGAAGTATATCAGTCGACTGGTTAAGATCTGCCGTTGCACAAGCTGTCCACAGTCTGCATATTTTACATCTTAATGATGAAAACCTTATAAAGCAGCATTTATTTCGTAGATAAGGCTCTTATCACGTGAACATTTGATATGTTCAAACAAAGTTTATAGCGATGCATCTTTTCAGAGTATGACCAGTTGTTCACGCCATCTATTAGTGGTTTCTCAAATTAATTTTTATTTTCCTGTAATTCATTTCCCCATGTCTTGATTAGCATCTGCACAAAGTTTGATGTTCATACACTGAGTAGACAATGCATAAAGATGTCGAAGCAGGGGTGTTTTAACTAGGGTTATCTTGCAAAATATACACCGAAGAAGCAAAACATTATGACCTTCCCTATATTTTGCAATGAACTCGCCGCCTGGATGACGTGGAGACTACGTAATCAGGTGGAAATGGTATTTAACTGCTGCTAATGAGTCTGAGGAATCATTTTTTTCGTTTATTTCTACCTGAGAAGGGAAAGGCTGCTGTTCTAATTGACTCTGATAGCGGGCAGAATTCAATGGCGCGACGGCTCAGAACGTGTATCTCCGAAACTACACGACTCGTTGGTTGTTCGTGACATATCGTTGCTAGTACTTATGCAAAGTGGATAAATGGCAGTGAAACCATCACTAGACGCAATGGCGCTGGACGTTCACGCGTTATCAAATAAAGGACGACGGAGACTCTCCCGCTTGGTAAAGCAAAAAGGGCGCCAGTTACTGGCTCAACTGACATCCCAATACAATACAGGGGTTAATAGAATTGGTTTGGAGTACACAGTTCATATGACACCGTTGAATATGAGACTACGCAGCAAATGTCCCACTCATGTGCCTCTGTTGACCAAGCATCATCGCCAATTAATCCTACACTAGGCCAGGAAACATCATGACTGGGGCATTGATCATTGGCAGAGAGTTGTCTGATCGGAAGAATCACGATTCATTCTTTAACACATCGATGGACGTGTCAGGATATGCCTTCTATCATGACATTTATCACTCCTCCTTATACAGCAAGTCATTCAGAAATCCGTGGTGGGGATATTATCCTTTGCGGGACGTTGTAGTGGCGGTCTCTGGGACCTGTTGTTGCGGTAGAACAGATCATGAAGGCTACGAACCATCTGAACGTCATTTCGGACCAGTTGCAACCCTTATATGTTGTATGTCTTCCGAACTGGCAATGGAGTCTTCGAGCAACACAATGATCCATTGCACAGGGCTCGAATTTAGCTGGAGTGCTTCCAAGAACATAATGCTGAATTCCAGGTAAGATCCTGGTCGAATAACTCAACGGATCTGAATTTTGTCTGAAGTTTGTCTTCAATAAAATGAAGCAAAAAAGACTTTAACCCTTTGAGCAGCATACAATTGTGTTTATGTAATGTTGAATTCACACAGAAAAGCTAAAAACATCATGCTTCTAAATAAGGAAAAACAATTTTAGAACTTTTTTTTTTCCCACCAAAGTTATCAAAGTAAAATTTAATTAAAAATTTCTGGTGGAAATCTTTATTAAAATTTGGAGGGATATAATATATGCCACCGCCCCTTAAGGGGCTAAAAGAATTTTGGCAAAAATGTATGCGTCCTGTATTCTGGCAGAAACGTATGGAACGCGCAAAATAATGTTTTTATTAAACAGGAAATTATTTTTATCTTAAAACAAAAAATATGAAGCTTAAAATGTGAAGCTTATTTACAAAAAATATGAAGCTTATTTAATATAATTTCCGTATATAAAAATAATAAAATTTATAAAAGTAAATATTTTTAAACATATTTTCGATAAACTATAATCTTTTAATTCGCAATAGCATTTTCATTTTACGAGAAAATGATTTTTAAAATAAATATTTACGAAACAAGTAAACAGTTAAATACTGAGATGCACTGTCACCTATAAAATGTTAGTGTGAGTTTTATTGTACGTGTATTATTTTTCGCCTACAAAGGATTATGAAGCTTCATGGGATTATCGCAATATATAAAATAAATGTATACTTAGTTTAGGTTAAAAAATATATAAATGTATTAAATTAAGACTTAACTGAACAAAAAACACTAAAATTAAAAATATGTCGCCAACGTTTTAATTATTTTTACTGAACTCTTTTGAAAATGAAGTATGTATTTAGTAGTTTTATGGAAATTGTGTACAAAATGTCTCATGAAATTAGTTCAAGAAATTACTATAAATAATTCAACTAATTTCAATCTATTACTTTTGTTAAAAACAATTATTGCATATTTTACGGTATCATTTACAATATCACAATTTATTGTTTTTTCGCTTATATCCAATGCAAATTATTTACAAATCAGAAGTTTATGGATAAGAAGAATGGATCCATTAACACTAGAACGCCCGGAAGGAGTCGATCCGAATCCGACCATATGATTAAATGTCAACTGGAACCAGAAATTCTTTAATAACATAAGTTAAATTTAAACCACGCAGATTTACATTAGATAAATCAGTCAAAAAATTTTAAACAAAAATTCTGGTGTCAAATATTTTTACGAAACTTTCAGGCGTTCTACTGTTAAAAATAGTTTGAAAGTATCATTATTGCATAAACAGGGCTCCCAAATGGTCCGCCAACTGTATACCAATAAATTTTAACAGAAAATGTTATGGCAGGTTTGGGCTAGAATTAACTTTCAAGGTTGGTTCCGGGGCGGTTTGTAAGAAAAATCTAAAAAAAAATTTTTCTAAAATAATATTGGGTATTCAGTTGGCGGACCATTTGAGAGCCCGGCAGAAAGCGTTTTAAAAAAGAGCGATTTTCAACATTTCATGTCATATTCTATAACCCGAAAACATATTTCACACATCAATGCATACATGAAAATTGTATGTTTCAGTTATGGTTTGTAATGTTAAATTAACTCGAACTGAAACCCTTTGTAGCGCAGCAGTAATGGCTTACTGAAATAACCCTCTATGATTTTTATCTATATGGGTAAAATGAATGTAAGCTATAGGGTAAAATAAATGTAGGTTATTATAATACATATTTTGAATATTCGTAAATATGAATTTATTAATAATTTTTATAATTTAAATTCTTGTTTATTCAGTTTGCTTTGATGTAAAGAACTGAATTATTGTGAGAAAAATGGTTACTCACATTAAAAATAAGCAAATTTTGTTAATTACTTTCTTCTGTATTTACAAGAAGAAAGTATTGGATTCGTGAAAATTTTTGACTTGCGGTTTTCGACGGATTTACACGTTTTAACGGCCAGAGATTCCAAAAAACATATTTTTACAAAATGTCTGCCTCTGAGGCTGTAATTCTGTCTGTCTGTCTGTATGTAACTGACACAAATTTTGTGGGCGCTCTATCTCAAAATCTCCCTACAAGTAGCTCTGTTATGCAGCATTTTTCACGATTTTCACAATAGCTCTATCTTTAAGTTAATGCACGGATTTTCCCACAAACTTCATATTCTGTTAGACGTTCATATAAGTTAATTATGATTAGTTTCTGGTGTAAATCCCCGAATAGGTGGTGCTGCTATTCTGCATTTTGCTGGATTTACACATTTTCGGCGATAGTCATATCTTAAGAACTAATGCACGAAATTCCATCTTTTTAGAATCTTCATGATGAACATTGATTGCCATTTAATTTTGGCACTGTGATAGCGAATTTTGAATTATTAACATGTATGAGATGGAAAAAGGTTTTCGGTTGGTACATCCGACTAGTTTTTAATATCTAGTTCGTCTTTATTTTATATATATATTTATTTGCTGGAATAAAGCATTATGTCTACTCTGATGAGATCTTTGATGTGATTTTACCGCTATCTTTCTGCGAATAAAGGTTAGTGTATCTTTTTTTACACCATCTGAACATTCTTTCATGGGTCTTTTGCACTGAGGTTCATTTTCGAACTCTGGAAATGAAGGTTTCTGGTAGGCCAGAGAGAAACTTGACAACATCTATATTGTGCGATAGTAGTATGAACTTGCATGGAATTCATTCCGTATCAAGGATTGTTAATTAACAAGATATAAATTATGTTAAGCACGTCTGGGATTACACTTAAAATTATCTTCTTGTTCACAACACCCATTTTATTAATCTACTTAATATAAGCATCACCAGCTTTTAACGCTGATACAATTTTCTTTCAGGCACACATTAACCACTTACTAGTTCAATATTTTTTTAAATAAACTTCCGAAACTGCATAATTTTTATTGAAAAAAATCATATTTCCACGCTATATTCCAACGAAATATATTTTTAAAAACAATCACAAATCGAAAATAAAGATTATATATGCAAATATAAATTTATGAGCAAAATTGTCAACTAGATTTAACCCCTTGAAGGGCGGTGATGCTGTCACGGCATCACATAATTTTAATTCCTAATTGCCACATTTTCACCAGAATTTTATAATGGAAATTTCACCTTTATTAAATACGCGAAAATATTCTTTTACTTGTTTACAAATAAATTGTCTTGTAAATACTGGTATCATTAAATTATTTCAACATTTTATGAATACAATACCTTGCCCCTGAAAGGGTTAAATAGGCCGGATAAATAAAATCAAAGCACAGATGCTCGTACGTGGAATGGACAAATCACGCTGGGAGTAAATACGCTTTCCGTATTAGGTACTGGTAAAACTGATTAGCGATTAAAGACACAGACTATAAATACCAAGATTGGCTGGAGATATTTTCGGGTCAAATGTGGTTCTAAAAAGTATAACAAAGATGATGGTGACGTGTCTTGTTAATTGGATTATCGTTATTTCTTTTAAACATCCTTATCATAGGAAGTCTATAATTACGAAATTAAAATTTTATAAGTTAGCACTAATTAAAACACGAGTATTATATTTATAATTTGGAAAAGAAATATACAGTGGAATCCCGTTAACACATGCCCTGCTTAATACGCGAATTTAATTCGGTCACTTATAAAACGCCTGCCATGCATTAAAAAAACCTCTCTTAGTACGAGAACTGTAAATACGTGAACCCGCTTAAAACGCGAAATTTTATCAGTTCCATGGCAAGAAAAATCTACGTTTCGTTTAATACGCAAATGAGCTTTTTTGAAACAGAGGAAGTTTTAGAGTGAATAATGTCCCAAACATTACGTACGACAGTGTGTCGTCTGAGCAATGAAACGTATCGATCCAAATCTAAATAAAGGCATTTATTTGTCTGGTAATTGTATTTTTATAACATTTAACAAGTATTAATTTAGTTTGAAATAGTAATTTATTTTACTTTCAAGTAAAAATACCGCATCAATGTATTACGCAATAAATAAAGAAACTCACCCTTGCAATAAAATATTTCAGAATTTATTAGATTGAAAATATCTATAACCTCTTATTTTATGGAATACGTTTAGATACTCTTTAAAGACACATAAAGACAGTTTATCGTGGTCGTTTATTTTGTTCTATTGTGTTTTAAGATTAATTTAGTGAACCAATAAAAATTTTGTAGAAATATGTTGCACGAATTATTGATAATATCTAACGTCAGATATTTGCTTTGTGATTTTTTAAAAAGTGAATAAAGAAAACAAACATGATTTACTTTCTCTTTTTTGTTCTTTTTTTTTTATAATTTATTTTAAGGTATTGATTTCATCATTAAAAAAGTTTTAAGATAACTTTAAGTATAGAAAATGTACCTTTAAGAAGAGTAAAAAATATATATATTTGTCAATTTATAGTGATAGAAAAGAAGGTTTCAAAAGAATTCAATTTCATAATTCTGTATATCAGTACAGTTAAATGTGACTGTTACTTTAACAGATATTCTGCGGTATTTTTAATAGTATTTATTTCAAGTTAAGTACAGATATTCTCCACTACCTGCAGGTATAATGCTTTCACCCTCTAGCGAAAGCTTTTAACATATTAAAAGGTTCATTTTGTTTTTGACACAATAAACTAAAAATAAGGACCAACGCGATATAAGTAAGCGCACAAACTTAATACTGGAATCGGGCGTAAATTAACACAGTTGCGATATATTGTGGTCGGGGTGATTATACACTTACGCGGGCTTTTAGTGTGTCGTCATATATGACAGGATATCTACTATCTACGCATATTTCTTAAATCTTTAATCACTCGCGGAACTGAAGTTTCTTTACCATATTTGTTGCAAAATAATAGCATATCGAGAAGAGCGTCCAGATGCAGTTATAACCACGAAGTTTTCTTCGCCTTGTTCGGGATATTTCAGCTATTAATCAACCTGAAAAAAACTTTATAATTTTAGTGGTTTTATGTAAGAAAACAGTTAGGCATCTTCCTGTAGTTTAACCCCGTCCGCTACGTGACGTGCGACCTTGATTCATGTGACCTCTAACATTTATGATAGGACGCTTACTTATATCGCTTTGATAGCGACAGTACACAACTTTGAACCTACTAAAATGTTTGCTTTATATAATCGAAATATGACTACCTTTAATGAAAGTAATTATTGCAGTTTGAAATTAGTGGTGTAGGAAAACTTTTAGAAAAGGAAGAAGCAAATCTTTTATGTACTCTCGTTCGTACAGTGTACGGGCAACAGGGTCCCTTTTGGCCTCCATTTTTATTCGGAAATTTCCAGGTCATATCTGAGCTAAAAAATAGTACATTATTCTTTATTTAATAAGAAAAATTAACGATCAGATAAAAGTTAAAATTGTTCTTTCGAATTTTCAGGTATGAAATTGAAATTTCGGATTAAAATTTGAGGCAAAACTGGCAATCCTAATAGGCAAATCCGTTAAGGGCATCTGTTGAGAAGCATAGATACCAACATCTGTTAATTATTCCGGAGTCTGATCACAGACGAAAATGTTTTCAACCGGAAATTTTATTTTATCACAAGTTTCAAAACGAAATCTAAAATGTACCTTATAAAAATAAGACAGAAATTCTTATATATAATTTCCGGTTTAAAACATACTACTCTTGGACGACAATCTGGAATAATTAAGAGATGTTGGCATTTATGGTTAAAACATAAGATTTTTCAATTTTAACTAATGAGAAAATTGTTAAACACCAGAAATGTTGTGCAGGAAAATAAAAACGATCTCGTTTAAAGCATTTCGATACAATGCTGTTTTCAGCGGAAGAAATTTCGTAAAGGGAAAGGAAAATGATCTCGTAGGAAGAACTTGGTTATAACTGAGCAAGATCTATTTCATGTAACGCAAAAGAAATCTGCTTAATGCGTTCACTGCCGCAAAAAAGTAAGCATTTTCAAATTTCTTCTTGAAAGTCATTTGCCACCAAAAATTCTGAAAGGTAAATTTCGCTTTACTAATACAGCGAAATTTCTGGCAATAAATAAGGCATTTTTTTACTTTAAAATAATGGTAAGAAAGTAATAAATTAAAGTCACGAATATTATAGCTACGAGTATACTCGTAGCGTGGCAGTAAACGTCTTAACACTAGAACTAGTGATGGGCAATTTCGAATTTTTTAATCGATACTATGGCCAATTCGATTTAATCGATACGATGAATTTTTTAATCGATGTCTCTAAGACAAAATAAGGTAATATCATTTTCATTTTCCTTCAAAAATTGAAGATAAAGTAGTTGGATGTGCCAATCCCAAAACTTTTATCTGCCTCATAAATGTTAAAATTTCAAAATTCGCTATCACTGTGTCAAATTTAAATGATAACCTATGCGCATCATGAGGATTCAAACAGGATAGGTTCGTTGAAGTATGTGCATTTTAAAAGAAAATATAAGCATTGCATTTTCCTAACAAATCATTGAATTTCGGCCCACACCCTCTTAGGCTAATGTCAGACGAACGTCTTTTTGCACGCTTTTTTCGATCTTACGCCATCCCTACACCTTCGCTAGCATGTGTAGGGACGGTGTAAGAGCGAAAAAAAAGCGTGCAAAAAGACGTTCGTCTGATATTAGCCTAGATATCCGCAACGGAGAATCCCAATTCAAAGAGCATAAAAACGACAGCTGTTGGGCAGTGTACACCCGAACCTAATAAGGATCTATTTATCTGAAAGTGTAACAGAATATGAAGTTTGATTAAATTCCGTGCATTAGTTTTGACATATGGCTATCACGAATATCATGCAAAAAAAAAAAAAAAAAGGTATAGCAGCGCAGCCTGTTACATGATTCACACGAAAAACTCAGGAACAACTTATGACAATGACACTTAATATTAAGTTTGATGAAATTCCGGTCATTACTTCTTGAGATATTATCGCTAATATCGTGTAAATTCTGAAAAACAGTGTTAAATTCAGGGGCTGGTACGGGTCGACCCCCCCCCCCCGAAACTCTAGAATGTCCCTCTCCAGAACCACAGAAATCCCTCCCGGAGAAAAATGTCTGAATTCAACACTGCTAAAAAGAAGCAGCATGGCCTGTTATACCTGCACAACCTGTTATATCATTTACACGAAAACCTAATCATGAACAACTTATGACAGAATATTAAGTTTGATGAAATTCCGTTCATTAGTTCTTGAGATATGATCCCTAAAATCGTTTAAATCCAGAAAAACGAGTTGAATTCCGGGGGTAGCCCGGAGGGACATGCCCCAAACCTCCGTGCAACATTCAAATGTCCCCCCAGAAGGTTTCAGATTTTATGCTTAATGTACAAAAGTCCAATCCCCTTCCCCTCTGAACTGTCCCTCTCTGGATCCGCAGAAATCCCTCCCGGAGAAAATTGTCGGAATTCAACACTTCTGATAAAATCTGCATAACAACGCCCCCTGTTGGGTGATTTACACCGAAATCTAATATGCAACAGTTTATGCCAACGTCTAACTGAATGTTAAGTTTGATGAAAATCCGTGCATTAGTTCTTGAGCTAGAGCTATTGCGAAAATCGGGAAAAATGCAGTATAGCAGCGCCACCTGCTGGTAGATTTACATCAAAAAGTAATCAGCACCAATTTATATGAAAGTCTAATTGAATCTAAAGTTTCAACAGATTCTATGCATTAGTTCTTAAAATAGACCGCCCACATTTTTTTTTCTTTGTCAGAGACAAATAAATAGACAGACGGACAGACAGACAATGTATAAAAATAGTCAAATCGTATTCCAGACAAGATCTTCTAAAACTATAAATCCTTCGAAAACCGGAAGTCGAATTTTTTCACGAATCCAACGCTTTCTTTTTCTAAAGACAAAAGAAAGCAAGAAAAAGTTAACGCATCGATTCTGCCCGTAAATTAAGATCAGAAATGGCGAATCGATTCAGTTTAGATTCGATGCCGATGTCAATCTTTAGATGCGGGCAGAATCGCTATTTTTTGATTTACTTCCATTCTGTAGATTCGGGCGAATCGATTCAGTTCAGATTCGATGCCTATTTTTAGATGCGAGTGAAATTGTTATTTTTTGATTTACTTCCATTCAAATCGCATCGCGCATGATCCATGATTCGGGTTGAATAGATTCCTCCAAATTTTACTGTTTTAGTGGCAGAATTGCCGTAAAATTTTGTATAAAGCCTCTTTTTTTTCTTTTCTTTCTAGGTTCAGTGTTGAATGGCGGGTTGATTTCTTGACTGCTCCTGTCGGGATGGGGGGGGGGAATTTTAGAGTTCCGTAAGGGGGGATACACATTTGTCCATTAAAAAGCATAAAATCTCAAAAATTTCGGGATGGACATTCCAATGTTTCACCTGGTCACTACCTGAATTCAATACTAGGTTAAATCGTTATACTTTTGTTTAGAAGCCTAGTTATTTGGGTTACTAGTTTATTATGTTGTATTTTTTAGGTTCCTCCCTTCTAATGCTTCCCCCCCCCCTTCCTCGCCAAACTTAATTTACCAGGCCGTTCAAAATATGCATGCTATTTTAAAAATGCCCAATTCTCGTTCTATTTTATTATAAATCTACATTTTGAAACCTTGACGAAAGATACATTTGAGGTCACCCCTCCCACCGTTTGAGACTTACCTGTCCCCCGGGAGGGCATATTTATTGTTTCTTCCAAGCCATCTCGTGTAACACATTGTTGGAAAGCTTTTAATGTCCTCTTTTATTTTCTGCCCCCCCCCCCACTAGTTACACGCTCTTGGCACTTTTTAGCTCACAGGCTATCAAAGCCTGAGATCTAATGTGCCCATCGGTTTTGTATGTATGTATGTACGTACGTACGTAACGCGATAACTGTTGATAGAAATATCCGATTTGCTTCAATTTTTTTTCTATGTTTATTCTGCTAAGGCGCTTCCCTGATTAGTTTTAGGGGTTCATTGGTTAAGTATAAAGGGGAAACGGGGGCTAACCCCCCCCCCCCCCCCTTAGCTTAGATAAATGGTTTTTCATGCAGAATTATCAGAATTTCTTCAAATTTTGGTATACCGGTTAATTTTGATAACGAGGTCCTCTGATTATATTTGAAGGTTCATTGTTATAGTCTAAAGGGATGAGGGTGGGACGAGGGGATAATACACTCCCTAATTTAGATAGATGGGTTTTGCTATCCGATTTACTTCAAATTTGGTATACCAGTTTATTCTGATAAGGTGCTTCCCTAATTAGATTTGGAAGTTCATTGGTTATATAAAGGGGGGGGGGACAGGGGCTAATACCCCTTAATTTAGATAAGTGGGTTTTTCTATCCGATTTGCTTCAAATTTTGTATACCGATTTATTTCGATAAGGCGCTTCCCTGATGACATTTGGAGGGTCATTGGTTAAGTATAAAGAGGGAAACGGGTAGGGGCAATTCCCCCAGCCCCTTAGTTTATTTTTCGAGGGGCATTATTCTTCGAAATAAGAGCATAATATACAGTTAGTGTGAATAGCCTGTGAGCTTAATGCCATCAGTTTAACTGGACACTTTTCTTTTTAGCTCACAGGCTATCAAAGCCTGGGAACTAATGTGCCCGCAGTTTCTGTATGTATGTTATGTGTAAGTACGTACGCACATACGTAACGCGATAACTCTCGATAGAAATATCCGATTTGCTTCAAATTTTTTTTCTAGGTTCATTCTCATAAGGCGCTTCCCTGATTACTTTTGGAGGTTCATTGGTTAAGCATAAAGAACGGGGGTACGGGGACTATTACCCCCCCACACACACACAGACACTTAGATAAATGGGTTTTTCATGCAGAATTATCAGATTTCCTTCAATTTTGGTGTACCGGTTAATTCTTATAAGACGCTTCCCTGATTAAATTTGGAGGTTCATTGTTTAAGTATAAAGGGAAGAACAGGGGCTAACGCCCCTTAATTTAGATAGATGGGTTTTTCTATCTGATTTGCTTCAAATTTGGTAACCAGTTTATTCTGATAAAGCGCTTCCCTGATGAGATTTGGAGGCTTATTGTTTAAGTATAGAGATGTGACGGGAAGGGGGAGCTGATTTCCCCATAATTTATTTTTCGAAAGGCATTCTTTGAAGTAAGAATATAAAATACAATTAGTATGAATAGACTGTGAGCTCATACTTTTCTTTTTTATTTATTATTATTTCAGTGAGTGCATTTTGGATGTCAGTCAATAACTGTTTATAGTTTTTAGATTACTGCTGGGGAAAGGAAAAAAAATATAATCAAGGAATATACTTTTATTTATTTGTTAACCAGAGAAAAGTACGTTATTTCATTGTTAATGGCTCTAGGATGAGAACATTTTTTTTTTTCTTAACAGCTGAAAATTTGGTAAACATTAAAAAGAAAGATATTTATAAACTGTAAATGAGATAAGGAGATATATATTTTAAAAAGGGAAAGAAATTTTAGTTAAATATATTATTAAAAAAAGAATTTTGATTATTAATTGGGGTATAATTAGTATGTGATGATTGGTTAATTACATTCATCACAGCTATTTTAAAAGAAGATTTGCAATATTTGCATTTCCCCCACGCTTATAGGAGACCCTAAAAAGATTGAAAAGCCATTTAACTTTTTAAATAAATTTAGAGCCTTCAAAATTTCGCTCATCTGCGCATTTTTAAGAAGAATGACGTTTATAGGAAGTAAGTCACCATCTGTTTGGTTGCAGGAAATAAGAGTTAGAGTAGAAAGTACATCTTTTCCGGATGAAAAAAAAAATAATTTCTTTCTTTTTTTTATCTGACCGAGATCTTTTTTAAAGATAAATTTAAATATAATATAAATTATTATCAAAATTACATCTTAAAAAATAATAATTTTAAAAGTTAAAAAACCTTATTATTTGACTCAAAGGTCTGTAGTAGCTTACTTCTGGGCCGCTAACATTGTCTAGGGCTCCCATAAATGGAGGTGAGGGGTGAGAGATAGTCGTTACGTATGGCCCTGTTGATTCGCTACGTTTTGGAATTACTATTTTTCAGCTTATCTGTGTGAACCTGTGAACATCGAAACATCGATACAAGTGTAGATTCTAGTATTTGGGAATCGATTCTTACTGCGATCGAGTTTGTTTTATACGATGTCGATTTTAATCGATTCTCAAATTTTCCAGAATTGCCCATCACTAACTAGAACATCCAGCTGGTGTGAATTTGACACCTATCAAATGACAAAATGTCGATCCGAATCAGAATTTTTTTGTAAAATTTATTAAATTCTAACTTCGAAAATTCGGTTGAATAAATTAGTGAATTTGTTTTAAATAAAAATTATGGCGATGAAATGTTTTTATTAAGATAGGGTAAAATTTAGAATAGGGAAGAAAACTTTTATTAATATCTCGTTAAGTTTTAATTCGATTTTTTTTTTTATTTTAAATTCTTGACAAAATTCTGTAAAGAATATATATATGCATATTAAATTTCAAAAAATTCGATTGGGTAGTTTTTGCGCTGTTATTTGCGAACAGACTAACAGACAGACAGACAGACTAACCAGACAACGACTATATGTCCTACGTATGTATATAATGATGAATGCACTTGAAAACAGGGCTGCCACAGGCGACTATTTTTATGTTCTCTTCGCACCAGTATTTTCCTAATATAAATTTTGAAGTGTATTTCTCATGCAAATATTGTCAAACGGTGTGTCAAGGATTTCTGTTTTTAGAAAGTGGTGCCAGTTATAATTTAAAAATAGTCGCCTGTTGCCGCCCTGTAAAAACTTTGCCTTATTTATGCGCCGTCTTTTGTGCAATGCATTTAGGCGAAAAAAGAGGTCTACAGAACTTATTTACTCCCACCATTGTTACATGGCACTGGAGAACAGTTTTAATTACAGCTATAAAAGTAGTATCTACTCAAAATAAAATGAATAGGAATTTACTATGACATATTTTGATCCACCCTTATTGGTGAAGACCAGAACTTAAAATTTTTTAAAAGACAACATACATAATTGCATTTACTTTGAAGTACGAATATCACACCATTTTATAACGCAATAAATAATAAAACTCAAGAGACTGCAATAAAATATTTCAGAACTTATTAATACTAAAATATTTATAACTTTTTTATGAAATTATTAAAGCTTAGCTCAGGAGTAGCTTAAATATTTTAATAAATTTAAAATAAATATACAATACAGGAACTTTGTCGCGGCAATTTATTTTCTGGTGTTCCTGTTTTAAGACTAATTTACTGAACCACCGAAAGTGTCGCAGGTATTATTGATGTTTTTAACCACTAAATATTGATTTTGTGATTGATTTAGAGTTTGTAGCGGCAGAAAATCGTGCTTGTATGTAATCTGATATTTTTTCGAAATATTTTTATCGGAACAATACGCATAAAATTAAAATGAAAAACTCAGAATTAAATTAAATTGTAGAAAGTTTATTTTATCAATCTAATAGTCTATCTAATTATTTTGGCCCATTTAATGTGTTTTATCAGGGTTAGTCTTTAGATATTTTTTTCAAAATAATTTACAATTCAAAAGGAAATAAGATAACACTTCTGAATAATATTTCGCTTTCTTTGAACCTACTTAAAAGTCAGGAAACTATAATTTATTTTACTTTCAAGCAACGGTCCCGCACCATTTTATAATGGGATAAATAACGAAGATCAGCAGATTTCAGTAAAAGATTTCAGTGCACATTAGACTGGAAATCTCTGTTACATTTTATTTTACGGTATTATTAAATTTTAATTTAGATACAGCTTTTTCTTTAAATACTTTTTAAATATACTCAAAGAGAGTTTATCTTGGCCATCTATTTTATTAGTTTTAAGTGGGTGTTCGTATTAAAGACTATGTAAGTAGACATACTTAAAACTATTTAAAAAGATTCACGTGAGTTTTTAGTATCCTTCAATTTTATGTTTAGTTTAATCTTTAATGAACGAATGCAGCTATATTTGCGGGAACAACTTTTTGTTCTCCAAATGTGTTGTTTCCAATTATTGCTTTGATACAACATTTACTGGCAACCTTTTTATTTTCTAACTAATTTCTGAACTTTGGAGATTAGATAAGCAATTTTTTATGGAAAAATATTGCTCTCTAAATTAACCTCTTAGCGTTCGATATAAATTACGGTTTAAAAATTTAAATTGCTTATTGGCACCACTTTTATGAGAAAGAAATATTCACCTTATTTAATGACAGGTAAAACGATACTATAATATAGCCAATTTCACTATTTTATAAAACTGGTGGGAATCAAACAATCTGAGTAAAAGACACAGACCGTGAATATGACGGGAGCGAGAATTAAGGGGTTAAAGGATTTTGTAAACTGTATAAGGAACACATACGTATAGAACCTTTGAATTATTGCACCAGTATTTGTCCAAAGAAAATTTCTCGTTACCTGACTTAAAAATTCATTACTTTAATACCACGGTTGTCAGTCTGGCTTCCATTTTTAAAAATGTGAAGTCAAATTTCGAGTTCATAGCAGAAGTTAGTTATGATATATCATACTTTATTTAATGAGAGACATTTTTAGATCATTTAAAATTAAAATTCTTCTTTCAAAATTTCGGTTATGAATTTGTAATTTCGGATTAAAATTGGAAGACTGGCAACATTGTTTAAAACTTCAAAACATAAACGAAACATCATACGTAAAGCATAAATTCTGAAACAATTTTCAAATTTCAGAATCCTTTATCCCTCTAATTCCCATTCTAAAATGCGTTCAAGAAATTCCGAAGCTCAGATAATTTGAATTCATAACAGAAAATTTCAAAAATAAATTTCACTTTCCTTAAATACAGAATATGCGTTATAAACACGATTGTTGGCGCAGTGGGTCACACTATACTGTCTGAGAGCTGACAAGACTCCGGCTATTTGGATACCAGAATTTTAATACAGAAAATGTTGTTTTATTTAATTCAGGGATGGCAGCGTTCCGACTCAAATGACCGATTAGTACTACTAAATTTTAATAGTATTTCTCGCATTGTGTAATGACAAAAATGCTGATATTTAATAAAGCGAAGAATACTATTAATATTTAGTAGTAGTAATTGGTCATTTGGGTCGGAACGCTCTCATCCCTGTTTATTTTATTAGTACAATTGGGCGATTTAAAGGAATAACATTTTCTCTAAAATATCAGTGGTGTCCAATAAGCCGGAAATTTGACGACTCTTAGACAGTTGAGTGTGACTTACCGCGCCGACGTGAACGTGTTAAATAAAGCTAATATTGCTATTTTAAATGTATGTGCGAATTTGGAATATCCTAATTATAAAATCCACTAAATTCGAAACACTTGTCGTAGCATATATGCTACCATGAGCATTAGAGTCTTAATAAAACTTCATCGGATAAAAAGGTGAAAGATGGTTCATAAATAAACCATTTGGAAAAAATTATTAAACACATAAAATTCCAATTACAAACATTCCCTAATAATAGTCGTAAAAATATCCGAATCCATTTCTGGTGTCCCGTATATAATCTATATATACATACACATACAAGATAAACATGATTGTGAAAGGAGCAGATTTAAATAATATTCTCAGATTTCTAACTCTATTGGTAACAGTATTAAGTTTACTGTTGAAATTGAAAATAATGCTGAATTACCATTTCTTGGCATTCTAATCCGCAGACACACAACGGATATCTCTTAATCTATCACCACTACTGTTTACAGAAAACTTACTTCTACTGGTCAATATACTAATTTCAATTCAATATGCCCTTTCAGCCATAAAATAGCCGTTATTAAGATTTTAGCTTTGAGGGCCAATAGATATTGCTGTTCCAGTAATGATTTTGAAATAGGGAAATGTAAAATTTATCGCGATTTGGTTAATAATATCTATCCTACTGGACTTGTTAAAAAAATCTTTAAACATACTTTAAAATTTTGTGAATTCTACTCCCCTCCCCCGCTTTTCAACGTAGTAAACCAAATTCTTTTATCTGTATCCCTTCTTATGAGAACATTTCTGATAAACTTTCTGGTATTCTAAAATCATTCAATATTGGGAATTCTTTTAAACCAATTAATAAAGTGAGTTCCTTTTTCAATAAGCATAAATTTCAGTATGATAAGTCCAAATTACCCGGTGTTGTTTATATTATTTCCCGTAAAGATTGCAATAGTGTTTACTTTGGTGAAACAGGTAGATCATTGGAAATTCGCCTAAAAGAACAAGTGCTTTAAAAAATGGTAATTTGAATTCAAAAATTGTCCAGCATTCACTTCAAACGAATCATATCCCGCTAGTTGCGAACGCCAGTATTTTGAAATCGGGTTACAACAGCTATCAGGATAGATTACTCCTTGAGGGTTGGTTCACTCAACCGCGATCGCAGACTTTGAATGAAGCTCGTTCTGTCCCTAGTGAATATTATCTGTTTTTACAGTAACTAACTTTAACTGTTCTTGATTTGTTCCGTCGTTTGCTATACAATGGATATTTTGTACTGATGATGCCTCGCGTGTTGCTTGGCGAAGCTTTTACAAATTGTATTTTTAATTGCTTTTAAGTATATATATATTTTTATAAATTTTATTTTTTAACTGTCCTCAAGTCTATCTTAATTTATATTATTTGATGTTTTAATTGTTTTTAAATTCAGACGTTAAATGTATATATACTGCACATACAAGATAGTATGCTGAAATTCAGTTCAACTAGGTTAAGCATAATACTATTGATATTTCCTTTTCAACAATTTCTGTCAATAAACGTGTATTGAAGATCTTTTGTGTTTTCGTGGTTTCCCTGCAGATGAACGATGGATACTACTCATACGTTATTTTACAGTAAGGCTCTTTAGTACGCCTGAGTGATTCATATTAATTTTTATACGTTTGACATAGTGTAAGATTTAAAATAATCCTTAAAAGATTTCTCCTCTACAGCGTAATGGAACAGGATTATATTGAGTGTCCCTTTAAATTAACTTAAAATGGTAAACAGATAATTTTCAGTACTAAACATGTCTTAGAAAATCTTAATAATATACAGTAGTGCTCAAAACTATTTTGATAACATTATATTCGCTCTTATTACGTTTAATATGTTAAAAAATTCTGTTAAAATACGGAAATTGTACTGTCAATCGAGACGCCAGTTCTATTTCCGTATTTTAACGAAAATGTGTCCAGTAGATTTTCTTCATTGGTTCACATCTCTCCTGGCGTCTCCACTGGCAGTACAATTTCCGTATTTTAACGGACTTTTTTCTACAGTGCATGTAATCTGATAAAATTGAGTTAAAAGTGTGTTTTTTCGAGGTACCATTGCAATGTTCACTATGGGATGAAAATTTAAAGTGAGTGATACTTATAAGTACCATCAGTAGATAAAGGGTTAATATTGCAAAACAAAAACCAAAAACCATGCATGAAGAATAATTTCTGAAGAACTTTCCAACACTTCTAGTATACTTTAATAAAACTTAAACGTATAATAAGGTGAAACATATCTTATAAGTAAACCATTTTTAAAAAAACATTATACATGTAAAATTCCTATTACAATAATTCCCATTAATAGTCGGAAAAATATCCGAATTCATTCGTGATGCCCTGTATACATTGCTGCCTGCCAGCATGTTCACAATACCTACTCGGTTCAGATTCGACACAGGTATTTTTCAGTATATTTTTCTAGTATGAAATGTTAAATATTTTAAAACGCTTAATTTTGTTATTATCATAATGCAGTAATAAAAAAATCCTAATATTATTATAAAACCTAAAGTCTGAATATGCTTAGTTAAAATCAGAATTAAAACGAATAAGTAATTGTTTTTGTATTCATTATCAATTATATTATTTTTTTTCAATACTTAAATTTTCCTTTAAGTTAATAAAATTTACATAGTATTTGTTTGTAATACATAAAATAAAAGTTATAAAAATAAAACCAACTTTCAATTGAATGTAGCTGGAGAATATTCTTTTGAGTTTGTAATATTGTAGCAATTCAAAGAAAAAAATATGAAAATTGATTTGACATAAAAGAAATAACATCCACACTAATGTTAAACTTTACAAAAATGCGCCTAATGCGAAAATTCATGAGTGATTGTGTTTCTGCACTTTTTATAACCACTATTTTTTTTCTAATAGTAATATTCGCCTTATAAATTACGAGATTAACAAATGCGATGATTACTATTGGAAAGAGTGAAAACACAATTACCCTGAAAACCAGTGTTATGTTGGTTATATTGTGCTAATATCTGGATTCGTCGCTAACAGTTTTGACAATTTAGCGGAATTCTGAATTCAAAAATTTTATCAGTCTTTTTAAATAGTTTTTTTCACTTTATTTAATTGACGAATTCAGACTTTTCACTTTATTCATTCGACAAAAATTAAGTAAAGCGAAAATTAGTATTAAAAATTTCTTTTTCTATATGTAGTCCAGGGGAAATGTACAGTTTACCTTGCAAAAGTTCAGATAGAAGACTTTTTTTTCTGATTTGTTTATAATGATGCCAACATGGAAAAACCAAGTTTTCTAACACCTTTTCTTAAGGTTAAATTTTCTGTGGCCAAAAACAACAAAATTTTGGGACTTTTTTTATTTTTTTTTTATATATCTCGAGATCCGTTGCCGTAGCATATTATTTCGTAAATACGATATTAAAGAGGATAAAATTATCTACAACATTCATATTTACAACTTTAATATACACTGAATAGCAAGCGTAGTACGCCATTTCAAAAATAAGACAATTTTTTCAATTTTGTTAAAAACCGTGAAAAACATAGTTTTACCCCTATTATTCAAATTGTTCCCCGCGGATTTAATCGCGTATGTAGACTTCTAAAAATTGATAGCAGTAAATTATCTATTATTTGTAAACTCACGTCTTTATTTTCATCTCAACAGACATTTTATATTCAATAAATTTATATAATATTAAAAGTAGGGCAGAGTGTAGATGAATGAAACAATTCTCATATTTAAGACAGTAATTTTAAGTGTATGCAGTGTTAACTTCAAAACATTGTTTAAAAGAATACTTCAATATTTAGTAACTTATTGGCATGATAGTTTCAATTAAGAAATAATTCTTGTTTAATTTTAATAATTTTAATAATTTTAATAACTTTATAATTTTTATCATTTTTATAATGCATACATATTTTTCTAGGCATCAATGAGATAGGTATGAAAATCTGCGAAATCTATTCTAAACTATTTCTATTTCTATTCTACACTACAATGGTATATTTTATTTACCAATTTTTGATAACATGTGTTTTAATATTTTACTGTTTTAAAGATATAAAACATTTTAGATAGATTTTGCAAGGTTACCTCCTTTTTTCGGCACATTTCCCCTGGACTAGTATTTTGAATACAAAAATACGTTTAATTTTAAGCAATGATAGCTATCACTGATACTTGAACTATAATACCAATATTGAAAAATTTTGGATTTACATTGGAAATATTTGTAATGAAATATCAAAACTTTAAATTATAGCGATTTCGAACAAAATGTCAATATTGCGAATGTATATATGTTAGTAATATTAATAGTGAAATTACAAAATATTTTTTGCCAATTTATATACTTGTGCATTATTGAAAAAAAATATTTTGCAATTTCACTATTAATATTTCTATTATAAAGTAAATATATATATATTTTTTTATTTGCTTGTAACTTTTATTTGATGTATTGCAAATAAATAAAATATGTAAATTTTGTGAAATTAAGTGAGATTTTTAAACATTGGGAATAAAAATTAATATGATGCATAATGAATACAAAGGCATTTAATTATCCGTTTTGACACTGAATTCAGTCTAACATTTTCACACTTTCACATTTATAATATTATTAGAATTAAGATAGTATCATTATTACACTGATATAATACCAAAACTAAGTGTCTCAAAATATTCAAAATGTCATACCAGAAAAATATACTGAGAAATACTAGTGTCGAATCTGAACCGAGTAGGTATTGTGAACATGCTAGCTGCCAGGTCTTCCGCTTTTGTAGACCAGAAAAATTTAATAGAAATGTTTGCCTTATTTAATCGGCAGAACAGAATACGGTTATTTAAAAAAGGTAAAATTTCTGTGGTCTGAAAAAGCGAAATTAAGTTGTTGGCAGCTATGCCTGTATATGATCTATATATTTACATACACATACAACATAGTATGCTAAAATTAAGTTTAATTAGGGTAAGCATAACACATTTGAAAAACCTTTTCAGCAACTTCTGTCAATAAATGCGTAATGAAGATTTTTTGTTCTCCCCTCGTGCATCTGTAAAGGAACGATAGGTACTACTCATACCATATTCAAGAGTAAGGCTCTTTGTCGTACACCTCAGTTAGTCATATTAATTTCGATATGTTTGACATAGTGTAAGATTTAAAATAAACCTCAAATATATTATATATAACTCTATATTACGTAATATAACGTAATTATATTGAGTATCTCTGTAAATGAAATTAAAATGGTAAACACTTCATTTTCAATACCGAGCATGCCATACAAAACCATAGTAACATACAGTAGCGCTCAAAACTATATTGACAACATTATATTCGCTCTTATTATGTTTAACCCTTAAATGCCTGATTTTTCAAAAATCATTGTAATAATGTTTTTCGGCTTTCATTTTTTAAATAAATCATGGGAAAAATACTTTAAGAAACCATATTTTGTTTTAAGTATGGTTTACGGCTAAAAAACAGTTTGTTTCTAATCGGCAATACTGGTATTTAATTGAAAAAAAATTCCTTGATAAAATTCTATAATATTAAACACATAAGAACTGTAGGAACTATAATATGAAATAAATTTTACTTGTTCACTGCAGAACAAAAATGGGTATTTCGCAAACTTACAAACAAAACAAAAAGAACAAGTAGCAACAATTAAAAAAATAAATCTATCTTTATTCTTAAACAGCACAATTGTTGTCATCGATATGTGGAAAATCGATTTAATAATATTTTCAGAATGTATTTTATTGACAACATTAGGCATTATATCTTCAACATTATTCTAATAGCATTATAGAGCCTAAATTGGGTATGTTGCCGAAAAGCAACATCCGGCATTTAAGGGTAAAGATTCTTAAATATTTCTTGGGTTTCACGTTATTTTCTAGTAAATCATAGCTAATTTGCTAAATGTCTGTAAAGGGGCTATGCATATATAACGTTATCATTTTAGTGGGGAAGGTGTTTGGCATATGATATCGTAAAATATCGCTATTAAGAGGGGGGTTTAGGGGGGTTTGGATTTTGATATCGTTATAATTTTTTATCCAACCAAAATTTTCTCTATTTATTTGTAACTTGGTCTTTGCATATAACTAGAATGTTATCTACTTTTATAAAAATACAAAGTTATTATTAAAACCATTAAGGGGACAGTTCCCCTTCAACCGGTAAAAAATGCTAGAAAACTGTTTCAATTTCCATACATTTTCACAAACTAATAAAGCAAATTCAATGAATTTTTTTTGTTAAGTATAGCTTTACTTGTTACAATAAATACAGCAGATTGATGAAAAATATTTAAATTAATTAGGAAAACTTAATTAAGTAACCTACTGTTTTTTTCTTTTTTGGTTTTCGTAATTGCCATATATCACTGCGCGCATGATTTCTGAAAAACTAGTAAAGATAATGGGTTGAAATTTTTGGAATGCATTAATATTACACTTCTGCATAAAATAAACTAAAATCTTAGAATTATCTTAAATAATAAAAATTTTATTACAAAAAATATGCGACAAATTTTACAGATTTTCTTTTTTTAATTTTTATTATTAATTATAAATATTATAAATAAAGATAATTAAAAGATTTTAGTTCATTATGTTAAGCGAAGTATTATCTTTAAATTAACATCTAATTAACCCCTGAACGCTCGAATTAAATTACGGCTTAAAAACTTAAATTGCTTATTGGCACCACTTTTAAGAAAAAGAAATATTCACCTTATTTAATGACACAAAAAAAAAAAAAAAAAAAAAAAAAACTATACTAAAATATAGTCAATTTCACTATTTTATAAAACTGGTAGGAATCAAACAATTGAGTAAAAGACACAGCCCGTGAATATTACGGGAGCGAGAAATAAGGGATTAAAGTTCATAAATTAAAATGAACACGAGATATCATGCGCGCAGTGATATTTAGTAATTATGAAAAAAAAGAAAGTAGGTTACTTAATTAAGTTTTCTTAATTAATTTAAATAATTTTCACCAATCTGTTTTGTTTATTGTAACAAGTAAAGTTATACTTAACAAACCAAAAAATTGCATTGAATTTGCTTTATTAGTTAGTTTGTGAAAAAGTATGGCAATTGAATCAGTATTCTAGCATTTTTGACCAGTTGCAGGGGAACTGTCCCCTTAAATGATCATAAAATTATTTAATTCCAAAATATGGACTTTTGGCATTCATATTCTTATTTCACTCTTGTATGCATATATATCCGCTGTTTGAAAAACCATATGCGAATTACGTTTAAAATGACACTTGTGTTTACTAGTAAATAAAAGAGAAAGAATGTTGTCCATCTGCTTTGTTGATAAGAATTTCTGTGTGCCCCACTCTGTGCGGAAACAAGTGCAAAAACCATTATTACTGTTGAATGAATTATGTAACAAAAAGCTATTATTAAATATTTTTAAACCGTAACTATTTCTTTTAAGTGTTATTTGATATAATTTTACTGACTTCTCTTTATCTGAATCAATAAAGTATGCGCAAAATAAATGCAATCATATTTGTATATCATTTCAAACAAAAGAAAAGGTACAGGACACTGTAATAATCATTTTTTGTATAGGAATGTAGGGGCGCAAGTGGCGCCTTCGAGGTACAAAAAGCAGGGGGGCCAATTTGGCCCTAATTATTTCGAAATTTCTCATTTATACCAGAAAATTAATATACTATTCTTTTCTTTATTTAAAAGAGACATTTCATAATTATATAATGAAATAAAAATACTTTAAAAATTTCCGGAGTGAAATCGAAAAACTGGCAAATCTGTTAACATATGGAATACATGAAAAGAAATAGAAATGGATTTTTTGTAATTAAAATATTTTGCTTTCATACCGGAAAATTTCAAAGAAGAATTTTTTCTTTAACCCTTTCAGGGGCAAAGCAATCCCATTGCTAAAATGTTAGAATTAACCCTCTCGCTGCGCAACCAGAGAGTTTTCAGGCAACGTAAAAGTAGCAAAATTTGCGCAACCCGAGATTTCATCGGGGATGCATTTTCTCAGTCTAAATTTCAAAATAGTTAAAATTTTTGTCTTACATGTCACTATCTTGTCTAAATCGGAAAGTGTTTTCCAACTGCCCGTATTAATCCCTTGAGGGGCGGTGGTATGTTTGTGAAACCACTTAATTTTAATTCCCATATGCCACTGTAGCATCAGAATTTTAATTAAAAATTTATCGGTTTATTATGTATATGAAATAAAGCTTTTTCGTATTTACAAATAAATTTGTTTTCAAATTCTTGTTTCATTGATTAATTTCAACACTTTTGCAATAGAATTTCTTTACCCCTGAAAGGGTTAAGCGGCAAAACATTAAGACGAACATTTTAATTTTTGTATGCAACTAAATAGAATAAAATATAAAACTGAAAGGCAAAATATATAATTTTAAACGTTCGTTTTAATCTTTTTTACAGTTTGAGACGGCTGAGTGCCATCTATTGAAGTAAATATAAACTATTTTAACCCTTTCAGAAATAAGCAATTGTGTTTCTGTAATGTTCTGTCAACACCGGAATCATTTAAAATTTTTCCTTCAAAATATGGAAAGTCAATTTTACGTCCTTTTTTTCCACCAAAGTTATAAAAGTAAAATTACATTAAATGTTTCTGATGGAAATCTTCTTAAAATTAGGTAGGATGTAATATATTCCACCGCCCCTCAAGCGGTTAAACATTACTTCAACGTGTGTGCAGATATTATTTCTACTCGCAGAAATAAATGAAAAAATAAATTTAAGAACGTGGAATAACCATTTCAATGGCAAAGTATTTCTATTGCTAAAATGTTTAAATGGTTGAAAGACACCAATATTTACGAACAAATTTATTTTAAAGTAAATTAAAACTTTTTTTTCATATACTTTATAAAAGCGAAAGTTTATACCAGAATTCTGATGACATTAGTACATTTTCGGATTCGCCCTGCAATATGTTAAAAGTTATTTTTTTGATAACTGCTGCGAACTTCTGCTATTTTTAGCCACCTGTATTCTTTAAAGATTACTTTTACTAATTGAATCGCAGGTCACTGCGATAAAATAAGCGAAGAATTCTGACCGGAAATATTACCGGCAAAAAAAAAAAAAAAAAGTTGGCAGCTATGTTTTAAAAGATACATCCTGTTATAAAGATGTCGAAAGCCGGATATAATGATGTTGAACGCCAGTTTATATAGAGTAAGTTGGTAGTACAAAACGATGTATATGTCCATAGCAAACCGAATACTTAAATTTTAAAGAAAAAAAAATACTTGTAATGTACTGGCAATGCATAGATATTCGTCATAATATGACTAAAAAATGTAAAACATAGCAAACACACTGACACAATTCTATGGTTTCTTCGAAGAACTTCCATTTGAAAATGTGGGGAGATAGCAACCATATATAACTAGCAGTAAAAATTAATAAAGAAAACTGAATGTTGAATAGCAGTGTACTCGACTGGCAATGAAATCCGAAAAATATGTCAAATACCACATTTTCTACAATAATTTTAAAGGTATGTAGATTCGAAAATGTAATGAAAGTATCAAAATACTTATTTTTTCTTTTTAATGATCATGGACAACGGCAGTCCCAATCAAATTACCCTAACATATCTGCATTAAAAAAAAATAACTAAGTACCTATTAAGAGTACCTATACATACATATTTTTTTATTTAAAAAATACTTTATATAAATAAAAATATTTTTCATTATTTCTTATTAAAAGAAAGCAATAATGCATGACATCTGCTGCCAGAAAAAATAAATGCTTCAATACTATGGACAAATTTGTCTGAATTTATTCTGCCTGACACAGAGCAGCACATCTATGGCACTAATTTTTAAACAGTTACATTACTATCATCAGTACTATTTAACTGACTGAATTAAAAATAATGAAATGAAAGTTACCCCAGGGTTCGCACAGTTTTACCACTAAATTTTAACAGTATTTAAAGTATTTCACTGCAGAAAATAATTGCAAAATCTGTAAATAAAGGTGGTGGCTGCGAATTCTTTGGTTTAAAAATTAAATGTAAATTTTCTTATCATTAATAGTGGTGCCAGTGTCCTTGGAAATTCCAAGGAGTGTGCGAACCTTGTACCCAGAATGCAAACTTTAACCCCTTGAGGGGCAAGCAATTACGTTTGGGAAATGCTGAATTCCCACCGGAATCTTTGAAAAATTCTATTTGAAAATAAGTAAAAGCAATTTTACGGCTTTTTTCCACCAAAGTAAGAAAAGTAAAATTTAATAAAATTTTTCTGGTGTAAAACTTCATTAATCGTATGTGGTATATAATATATACCGGTGCCCCTCAAGGGGTTAAAAAAAAATAGACTGAAAACGGATTACGAATTCTAACAAAACAAGCTTACTTCCACCAATCTTGACTTTTAACCCCTAATTCTCGCTCCCGTCATATTCACGGGCTGCGTCTTTTACTCAGATTGTTTGACTCCCACCAGTTTTATAAAATAGTGAAATTGGCTGTATTTTAGTATCGTTTTACCTGTCATTAAATAAGGTGAATATTTCTTTTTCATAAAAGTGGTGCCAATAAGCAATTTGAAATTTTTAACCGCAATTTAATTCGAGCGTGAAGGGGTTAAAAGAAAGAAAAATACCATAATTTTACGTAACTTCAGTTGTTACCCAAAAGCTAGCTAGCTAATTCCAAAATTAAAAATAATAATATTATAAAATAACTGGGCCTAATTCAAAATTCTCTTCAAGAACACACACACATTTGAAAATAAAAATTTTCTTAAAATCAAAGAATTATTACCAAAAATATCTATCTAAATATATGCAAAACTAATGTAGAACATTAAACACATTGTGAATGCATGCATGATGGGAAAAAAAGTATGAAATATGCACTTTTCTGGCAAAATATTTTATCGGGCCATGAGCACATAAAAATATATTTATACATCTATATATAAAGTTAAGTAAAGCACGCTTATAAATTTTATAATCATTAAATTTTAAATTTAAAGTTAGAGAAATGCATGCGTATCATAATCATGCGTGTATATAATCACATTATATATATAAAAAAGTACTTCTGTTTAAAAAAATGAGAATGTGCGCATATATGTTAAATATAAATATATATGCACTGTATGTACATGAGAAAAATCGAAAATGCGTGATCAATTTACATATTTAAAATTTAATTTACACATATTAATTTCAGGTAAAATAAAATAATAATAAAGAAAAATATATGAATTCGATGCCTTTCTCATCCCAATATGTTAATTTAGTGAAAAGCTATTTGCTTCAATTGATGTTCACGCTGTCGTGTGCATTATTATCACCAGTTTGATACAATATCATTTATTTTAACGACTGTCATTTGACTTCATTGGTATGTTGCCCCTACACGGCAACATGCACTTGATGATGGCACAGTGTATCAAACATCGGAACAAGCTCGCTAAGAGCAATACCCCGAACGTATCTCACTTTCACAAATAAACACATGTTGACTCGGCTAAGAGACAGAGTTTTGTCGGAACACACAGCGCATACACCACGATAAGCAGGAATATGCCTGTCACACACAAAATGATATTTGGAATTCATCGGGGAACTAAGTCGAAACTTCAATGTTGGAACGAAGACTTATTCGTTGATGTTGAGATGCGAAACTGAAAGAGCGGGCACATACTCACACACAAAAATCACATTAAACCTTATAATAATTTGCAGCAGAAATCGCGATGCATAACGTCTTCGCCGGCGAATTTGAGACACCTGATATACACATGGAAACGAAACTGATTTCACAGCCGCTGCAGTCCCGAAACGACGGAGAGGAAACACACCGCGAAATTCAGGCGGAATCGGCTACCAGCGGATATGCAGACAGGAATCAATTTACAGTACAGCGCATTGCATAGCACTCCAGGAACCGAGCCGAAAGCCACCAACTTAAACCCTTGAAGGGCGGTGATGCCGTAACGGCATCACATAATTTTAATCCCAAATTGCCGCATTGGCACCGGAATTTTATGATGAAAATGTCATCTTTATTAAGTACTCGAAAATTTACTTTTACTAGTTTAGATATAAAATCTCTTGTTAATACTGGTGTCACTAAAGTATTTGAACATTTTATGAATACAAGTACCTTGCCCCTGAAAGGGTTATGAAGCCTTTCTTCTTTTATTATTAAATTTCTTAACTGTTAAATTCATTTCACGGCACCGAGTATACAGATGTTGAAAACCGGATATAATGACGTTGAAGGCCAGTTAATACGGAATATATTGGTAGTACAAAACGATGTATATGTCCATAGCAAATCCCAGACAAAATCCGTTTCCTGTGGTAAGTTCTTCAGGCAAAAATTCAGCTAAAAGGTTTTCCATGAAAAATTACTTTATTATACGAAAAAAAGGCTAAGATTTAAAATTATTGGTCCGTGGTAAGCAAATTATTGAGGTGTTACCAGTTGTAAGAGCAGAGGCGAAGTCTTCCATCTGCGTAATTTAATACGCCAAGAACACATTTGCCTTGAGCCGATACGCCAATCCCAAAATATCCGTTAAACTGGGAGAGATATTAAAATTTTAATGAGATAAACGCCAAGTGCAGAAACCACATTTGGCAACTAATTAATAAGTGAAATGGAAAAAGCAAATCTATCATTGCTTACAGAAAGTCTAACGGTGAGGATAATTAATGACAAATATCTATTTGTCAGCAGATGTAAAAATGAAATTTATATGTCTTTAATGCATTCACGCGACGCCAGCAAGCTTAAATTAACTATATGATCTTTAGATTATGTAAACAGATTTGTAAAAGAAGCGGCGTTTAACAAATAAAATATCTATAAAAAATTTTACGCGGGGAAAGGAATTATGCTTAAATTAGAAATAACAAATAAATCATTTTTCTGAATGATAGCTTTTAATAGAAGAAAAAAAAACGTTTACCTAATAAAATGTCGATAAAAGGATATTTATGTAGGTATAACGATTGCATTTAAATTAGACATAACTTAGAAATACAGAGGAATTAATTTTCAATTCTCGCGTTAACAGCAGTAAGAAAAAAAAAATACATAAAAAGGATTAATTTTGAATGAAAATTTAACACAGTTATATGGCCTCGCCATACCATAGCTGCCAACATCTTACGCTTTTTTGTACCGCAAAAATTTTATAGTAAAATTTACCTTTTTAAATCGCCTTAATCCGCCCATTAAATAAGGCAAAATTTTCTATTAAATCTTTGTTTTCGAAAAAAGTGGAAGTGTTGGCAGCTATGCCATACCTGTAAAGGGAATTTCCTAATAGACACCCTAAATATAAAATTAACCAATTCATCAACTGTAATAAATATATACATGAAATAAGCATGATGCTTATATTATAGCTCATACGTTTTGAATCGAGTAATTTTAATAATAGTTCACATTTTTGTCAGTAAGAGGCTGCGCTCTATTTCAAACAGGGAACGAAGAATAAATGTGAATTTTCATATCCTAAAATAGGTGAAGCTTCAACTGTAAGCAAAATTTTATTCAAATATTTTGGTAAAATTTTTGCATTTTGAGATTCGCCTATAAACCGTTGTATAGGGCCTGATTAGCAGAGCGGAAATCTTCCACCAGTAAATTTGAATAGAAATTTCGTCTGTATTGAAACGTCAACTTCTTGCCAAATCATGCTATCATATTTAAGGCTAATAAATCTATTCCTTTTTACTAATAGTCTAAGAGCTGTTAAACATTTTAGGGAAGGTATTTGAGGCACCCTGAGAATTTGTGCAACACTTCTTTTGTAATGGCTGAATACAAAATCGAATGTCTGGCTGAAGGATCGTGGACCAAAAACTATGCCAGACACGTGTAAAAAAATGGCACTTGACGCGTGTCTGGCACCGTTTTGGGGCCGACTAAAGTGTCTGTCGTTTTCAAAATACTTTTTTCTAAGTATAAATATTATTCTGTCTCAATCTCAGCGTGCCTCAAATATCTTTTTTGGGTAGTCAAAAAATGGCACTTGACACGTGTCTGGCACAGTGTTTGGGCCAACTAAAGTGTCTGTTGTTTTCAAAATATTTTTTCCGAAGTATAAATATTATTCTGTTTCAATCTCAGCGTGCCTCAGATACCTTTTTTTGGTAGTCAAAAAATGGCACTAGACACGTGTCTGGCGCAGTTTTTGGGCCACGATCCTTCAGCCAGACATTCGATTTTGTATTCAGGCATTACAAAAGAAGTGTTGCACAAATTTTCAGGATGCCTCAAATACCTACTCAAAAATGTTCAACAGCTCTCCTACTATAATGAAAAATTGATACTGCGTTAGTCAAGTGCTGCGGTTCCTTCATATTGTGGAACCCAAACAATCCTCCTCTCAATATCAGTTAATTTGTTTACCGTCAATGCTGCTTTTTCCCCCGTTAAATTTTAATACAAAATTTCGCTTTATTTAAATTCCTTATTTGTGCAGAATTTCCCTCATTTATAAAGCAAATATTTTTATTCGTTTTTACTGGTGAAAATCTGACTTGCCATTAATCAGCCCCTAGTCAAATGTAAACAAACAAAAACCGGCATTTTGTGACTGACCACAGTTACTTCACTTGCAGCCAGTAGACACCACACTATCTGTCTCGTCCACTTTATTCATAACTCCATTGTTTCTAACTGTAACATATACTGAAATAAACTTAAATTACATAGGCCTGCGAAATTGAAGTTTTTGAAAAAATACAAGAGAAGTTTTCGCTGATTTTTATGTTATTTGTTGGGCTGATTTCGAAAATTACCTCCATTTTCCCCCATCACATCAGAATTTTTTTTTGTAACATCGATATCGTCGACATTTTTGCTAAATTGAAAAGGACAATTTTGGACACTTTTGCATGTGCTATCTGGCAACAGTGATTTTATCCATGTAAATCTATGTAAAAAAATCGATTCTCGGTTCGGCAAATTGATTTTTCAGTAATCGATTATTTTGCTATAGGTTTAAACGGTTTAAAACAACTGGGTCTATCGGAATGTTGTGTCGTGTTGGAAAAATCAATTCGTATCGGAAAATTCCCTCATTTAATTATTAGACATTGATTCCGATATCTAATGTGTTATAATTACCTGGCAGAATTTACCGGTATCAATTGATTTTTCCAACACAACAAACTTTCCAATCGACCCAATATTTTTCAAGAAAATGTGACGTGATAGAATTTTATCATTATTTGTTTTTTAATTAGCACCAAAAAATACATAAAGTTCAGCCATCAGACCCTTGTATTTTTTTCATCGCAGGCATGTGTTATTAAAATAAAATTTGTTTGGAGTAAATATGATACACCTTTTATGAAGTTTTATACATTAGCTTAAGCTTTTTTTCCCAGTGAGGAATCGCGGGATAACCCATTCAGAAAAATTTGAGTTATATATAACATTACACATATCAGGAATTTTACCCAAGTTGTACAATAATATTTTATTCCAGAATATTATTTAAATCTGTTCTGCTTGACATGTATTCAATTTCTATTTTACTTTTTTATGAAGAAATTTCTGATTTGAATCGAAATATTATTATTTGGTATTTATAATACAGTCTACGAAATATACAAACACCTCACTTATTTCATCTTCTTATTTACTTTAGTTCGTAAATTGTTGATATTAATGTTTGGAAATCCTTTGTAAATACTCTGTATAAACATTGTTATACTATCGATAAGAAATATCAGCAATATTACCTTTCTGCGCACATGAAGCTTGTAGTTTTGTTTCTCGCTAGCTTATAAATGTAAACATATATTTTATTGAACTGAAAATATCTTTAACACTTTAATAAGATTACTCCAATGCTCAGAAAATTCTTCAAAATCTTTTAAGCTTTAGAGTCCTTTTCATGTATTTTGAAGCGTATTACATACGTTAATTGGATACTGCATCTAAATATCCATTCATTTTAGTTATAGTACATTAGGATATATATTTTTTAGTAATTGCAAATTGAATGTTGATTTTATGTAAGTTTATTTCTAAAATCATAAAAATTCTCGCTATAAATGCGCGTGAACTAAAATTTAAAATGAAAAATATTCTGTTGATTCATAATTCGAGCAACGTTTTGTTGTCGAGTTGTATCAGGTACACTGTTAATTAAGTAATACTATCTTTTACATTCAAAGAGAGTAAATATTTCGAGTTATTTTTTTTTCTCTTTTATACTTTTGGATACATTTACGCTATGAAAGGTTATCTACAGCACGTGAAACTAAAATATTATTTTCTTTTTTTCAACGACATAAAAATATCTTCGTGCGTAATAACCGATGTAAAATTGTAGTTTACCCTTATACGAATTAATAAATGTTAAAATTATATAAATATGTGGCGTCTGCACTACAACTGCACACGCAGTGGAAACCAACCTGCGCGACCGTCGCGCTATTATATGATCCCTGCATCGATATTAAAAGCGGTAACGAGCTACAATGGAGGATATTCCATCTACGTTATGATCACGTGGTCAAGGCAAAAACTTTTAGCTTAACCCCTGGAGGGGCACCGGTATATATTATATACCACCAACGATTAATAAAGTTTTAAACCAGAAAATTTTTATAAAATTTTACTTTTCTTATTTTGTGGAGAAAAAAAAAAAAGCCGTAAAATTCTTTTTACTTATTTTCAAATAGAATTTTTCAAAGATTCCGGTGAGAATTCAGCATTCCTCAAACGTAATTGCTTGCCCCTCAAGGTGTTAAAGAAGGGAAGGCTTAGTAGAAGTAATGTAAATCCAGTGGTGGAAAATTGGCGCAGAGGAGGAGCCTATTGACTCCACTAAATATTAGCAGAATTTTTCGTCTTATCTAATGACAGTTTTTATTAAGATGAAGAATACCATAAAATATTAGTGGTGTCAATAGGCTCCTCCTCTGCGCCAATTTTCCACCACTGGTAAATCCCTGCCAGCAAGTGAAACAGTTCATGAGGCAAGCAGTAGTACCCTCCCTTCGTATTAGTTAGAAATTCTTTGGGTAAATTACCGATATCACGTGACTTTTTTCAGCCTCGAACCCTGATTTGGAATATAGTCCATTACATGCGGTGTAGAAACGACGGGCGCTAGTGTCTAATAAGAACCCTGCAGCGAGATTAAAAGTAGGAACGAATGTAAATGGAATGAAGTTGGAAGAACGAGTAAATGAGAGAAACAGAATATCTTTTCGACGATTTAAGACGATCTTTTTGATGATTTATAAAGACGTGAGAATAGTAATTGAAGCACCGTAGCGTTGTGGTCAGCACGCTTGTCTGCCACGCTACAGGTAGCGAGTTGGACTTCAGGTTAGACAAGGTTTACCAATCTTTCATCACTTCGTAGTCGATAAAATGAGTACCAAACTTGCTTGGGGAATAATCTCCGACGGTTCCGCGTTAGACTGACCTTTCTGACCAGGACACATGTTAAATAGAACCTGGGGATCCACGTTCAACTAAACATGGTATGAAACTGTAGGACTTACTTTTTCATGGATCGTGTAGCCACAGGATTAGTTTAGTTAACGAATAGCGATTGTAATATTTTTCAAGTGAAAATGTGGTTTAATTTTATGAAATAGTTCAGCGATGAAGATAAAAAGTGTAATTAATTCGGGTTGGACGACCTGTCCGCGTCTTACGATGTAAATTAATGTATCTCTTCATATGTAATCGAGTGCTATCATTTACTGTGCTGCCTCTTGATATATATACAGCGTTGCCACGCTTCAGGGAATTTCCAGACCCGGAAATTCTTCAGCACCAGTAATTCTTTACAGAGAATCTTTCTTTAGGTAAGGTGAAATTTCATGCAATTAATCTAGATACATTTTTCTATAAATAAATACTGATATATTGACAGGAAAATTTCCTGAAGCGTGGCAACTCTGATGCACAGGGTGGTTCAAATTAAAGTATCCCTGTTTGCTATGCTCTAGCGAGAGAAGCAGTGGATGTAACGACTTCATATTTGGAGGATATACATATCAGACCATGGGAAACTGATTGGTACAAAAAAAAAATTAGTTCAAACAAATGCCGCTAGGGAAAAATGAGGCGCAGCGATCGGTTTGGAAAATGTAATATGACTAAAGGTGTAAACATCTACGTGCCAATAAGCCGATTTCACCAATAAATTTTATTAGTATTATTCGTTTAAATTTTATTAGTATATGTTCCGATTAATTTTGTTAGTATTCTTATCTGGCGAAAAATACTAAAAATTTAGTGGTGGGAATTTTTTAAAAAATATTAATTACTGACATCTTGTATTCTTTGCTTATTTGTTTCGCTACATTTTCCTTACCTTAAGCCGATCGCATCGCCTCATTTTCCCCTAGCGGCCTTTGTTTGAAATAATTTTCTTTGCACCAATCAGTTTTCCATGGTTTGAAATGTATATCCTCCAAATATGAAGACGTTACATCCACTGCTTCTCTCACTAGAGCGTCCGAAACAGGGATACTTTAATTTGAACCACCCTGTATATTAAATAAGATGTCTTTAACGCTTTAACACACTTTAAAACATTTTTTAGAAAATAAATGAGAACAGAGTTCCTACGCTTCAAGGACTTTCAAGGACCTGTACCATAATTTCCGTATGGTAATATTTGTTTTATTTATTTATTTATTTTTTTTAAATGCCATCTTCAGATATAGCGACAAGTACTTTATGAAATTTCTGGTATTGGGACACCTAAAATCTTCTGAATTACCTGATGCTTACGAAACCTGCAGAACATATGCTAATTCTTGCAAGGTTACTTAAAACCAATGAGAGAGTTCAACGTCAAATCGTTTGAATTTCAATATTTCGATTTTTTTTCTATAGTATAGATGCGATGTGTTTTCACTTTTTCGATTTTTGACGCAGTTTATTTTCCCGAGGACTATTTTGCACTCGAAAATAGTCCTAAATGCGACAGTGTGCTCTGAAAAAAAGAACCCATACCAAAATAATAAAAACACAAACGCACAACGTTAGATGTAGACCTCGGATATCGTATGCAAAAAATAAATAATTTAAAAATAATGAAATGCAATGCAAGCAGCACATTTGAAAATGACACTTTCATAGTTTTATTATTAGTGTGCGTTTTTCTTCGACAGACTAGTGTAAATCGAAGACACTCGCGCGTTAATGAGAACATGCTATGGCACGAAAGATAGTACGATAACATGATAGAACATGTAGCAGTGTTCTTTTCAAATTTTGCCCATACATTTTAATATTTCCACATGAATTTTTTACATAGAATTGTTGATGTTTATCTTAGACCTGTTTTTTTGCAGTTTTTTGAATTTAGATGCAGAGTATTTTTTTTTCTATAAAGATAGTTTCGATTCCGGAACCGGTTCCGAAGGTAAAAGTAGCCAAATTTAAGAAAACTGCAAAGAAATTCGAAAAAAAATAAAACATCCCTTGGCCTCAGCTATTCTGTTCACAGAAAAAAGAAAATAAATAAACATTTAAATGTATTAAAATAAAAACTCGAAATTTGAAAAGAACGTCCTCATAGATCCATTATTATTAATTAATCATTATTATTATCATTATTATTAATTAATCAAAGCGTGCGAGTGTTTTGACTTGACTTGTGTTGACTTTTAAGCATATTTTTAGCATTGGAATTGTTTTGTTTTATATTGAAGCGCATTGTTGTTGCTTTTTGGATATTGCGCCTTAAGATCCAATCATTAGAATTGCAAATTATGAGAAAGTCTGTTCTAGGTACAGAAATATTAATGTTCACTTTATGTATTTTTGTGCGCAAAGTGATTACCTGTGTCATTATAAATGCAAGTTAAATGAATTACAATATTATAATAAATAGAAGGCTGATTCCACATTCCCGAAATTCGTTGCTGCCATCTGTAAATCGACGAGTGAACTGTCAAACAGGCTAGCTTACTCTTGTTGGCATCATTTATAGATGAAAAAATTGTGGAATTTTTAACATTACGCCAACAAAATAAAACTCTTCATGGCGGGTTACTAAAACACTATCTAAAATACAAGAAAATTACTGAGTAACTCAGAGTGAACAAGCAGTTAAAAAAGCTATCAAAAAATGCCTCGTATGTCGAAAATGCACAGTGAAACCAGCTAAAGAAGTGGCAGAGCAACTTCCAGAGATCAAATCCCCAAATCGCCAGTATTGTCTGTATCCGGAGTTAATTTCACCGCACCTGCTTATATTTAAAATGAGGATGACACAGATAAAGCTTATCTAGTTCTATATACATGTGCTGTGGCCTGCGCTGTTCTCCTTTACATAGTTTCAGGCCTATCAACTAATGGAGTCGAGAATAAAGAGGAGTTGACATATAGTGTATTGTCTACCAGTTGCGAGCGAAGTAACTGAGGAGGTTATCATAAGATGGCGTCTTTATTTTATTATTATTATTTTTTTTAATAGGATTAACAGTTTCTGATTACCGCTGGGAAAAACTTTCATATGTAAACTTTTATAGAAATTTTCGTCTCATATAACCCTCTCGCTGCGCAACCAGAGAGTTCCTCGGTCAACGTAAAAGTAGCAAAATTTGCGCAACCCGAGATTTCATCGGGGATGCATTTTCTCCGTCTAATTAACCCGCCTTGATCATTCCCACCAGTTACTTTTTATTGTAAATTTTGCCTTATCTAATCGGAGCATTTTCCCGATTAAATCAGATAAAACATTTTGTTTTGAAAATCGGTGGCAAAAGTATAAAAATTCTTAAAAGACGCTCGTCGCGAAGGAATTAAGTAAGTTATTTTGATTAAACAATTACTCAGCGAGAGGGTTAAGCGCCTTATTCATGGAAAATTTTTCTCGCAAATATGGGGAAAATTTCAAATTGTTTTTAACCCTTACCGGCGCGGGTTAATTCTGTTCATAAACTGATGAAATAATGGACTGACACCGCAATTTATAAACGAATTTATTAGAAAATATGAACTTGCTTATTTTGATGTACATTATAATAGGAAAATTTTAGTTAAATATTCTTTGTGCCGTCTGTCAGTTTTGGAATTATAATTAGGTGTCCTTTTTTAAGGACACCGCGCCGGAAAGGGTTAATGGTGACAGTTTGAGAAGGTATTATAATCTTTCTTACGGTCACTGACAGACTGTTTTCATTGTTTGTCCAGGTTGTCACAAAATAGCAGAAATGCAGGGCCAGACTATCGCCGAAGTAAACTTTCGCCAGTAAAAATTAATATCTGTTTTTGCCATTATTTATGACTGAAATTATTAAGGCGTTTAGCCCCTTAACGGTCACATTAAATTACGGTTTAGAAATTCAAATTGCTTATTGGCACCACTTTTTTGAAATAGAAATATTCACCTTATTTAATGACAAGTAAAGTGACACCATAATAAAGCCAATTACACTATTTTATAAAACTGGTGGAAAAAAAAATCTGAATAAAAGACACAGTCTGTGCATTTCATGGTAGCGAGAATTAAGCGGTTAAATACAGAGAAAATTTCTATTCAAATTTACTAGTGGCACTTTGCCCAGGGGCTAATCATTGTCTGCGAAAGCGGTTACAGTTGAAGCGTCACTATTTTAGTGATAAGTCAGTTCCTCTTTATTAATAGTTCCATGTATATACTAAGTAGTTCGTTTTAGCTCTTAGATGTTTGCTTAGCCGAAAAGGAAATTGTAGTATACGCAATTCTAAAATGGACATAAAAAATCTCAAGGATTTTTTAAAATTTTATATCTACAGAAGGAATAACAGGGAAATTCATCAGGGAAATGCACCGTGATGTAGAGATTTTGTATAAAAATCTTGCGAAAAGTATTAAAGACACCTAAGGAAAACCTTACAAGTAAAGGTACTTTAGTCCGTGGCGGCGAATTTCAATTTTTATAGCTCATTCGATTCGTCTCATCGAGCTAAATAATTTGCCACATCGCATATCGGCTATCGAGTTTTAATAATGACAGGGTGCCGATCAAAGTTTAAAAATTTGCATAATGCAGGGCTGCCAAAGGCGACTATTTTTATTATTGGCACCGCTATTTTAAGAGAAAGATTTTGTTGTACATTTATTTCTCATGCAGATGTAGTCACAGTGTATCTGAAAAAAATCTGTTTTACAAAAGTGATGCGAGATAGAATTAAAAAATAGTGTCTGTGGCAGCCCTGTAATGCGAGCTGGCGAAAATAAAACAGTAGCAGAAAATTCCTTCGCATGCAACCGTACGCAGACGTTTCTCAAGTTACGAAGTGACTGAAAATCTGACAAAGGAACCGCCAATTCGTGGTTACAAAGATTTTTGCTCGTAATTCGGTAGTATTTCGAGCAAAGTATTGACAAAAAGTATTGATTGGTAATTCGGGAAAAATATTGACAGGATGAACAAAACTGGAAGAGGACATCATAACTTGCGAAAACCTGCCTGTCAAGTAGCATACGAATATTTTATCTGCAATTACAAATTCTTTTAATAACAGCAATAATATAACATTATAGTTGCTATTGGCACTGTAAAAACAATCAGTAAACTTAAATCTCACTTATTTCTTTGAAGGCATCTGTTTTTCAATGAACGAAATTTTGAAATTTGACCCGGCTCCCTTTCATTATTAAAACTCAATAGCCGATATGCGAGGAATAAAATTACTAAGCTCGATGAGACGAATCGAATGACCAATAAAATCGAAATTCGACGTCACAGACCTTTACTTGTTAGTAATTTTATACCTCGCATATCGGCTATTGAGTTTTAATAAATACAGGGGGGACGGGTCAAATTTCAAGATCTCTTTCATTGAAAAACTGATATCCTGAAAGAAATAAGTGAGATTTAAATTTACCAATTGTTTTTACAGTGTCATACATTGGCAATAACTACTATACTGTTATATTATTGCTGTTATTATAAGAATTTGTAATTGACGATAAAATATTCGTATGCTACTTGACAGGCAGGTTTTCGCAAGTTAATATTCTCATCTAGTTTCGTTCATCCTGTCAATAATTTTTCCGAAATTTCGACCAAAAATCTTTGTAAATACACATTGTCTGTTCTTTTATCAGTTTTTCAGTCACTTCGTAACTTGCGGAACGTTTATGTACGGTTGCATGCGAAGGCATTTTCTGCTACTGTGTTATTTTCGAGAGTTCGCATGACAGGGCTGCCACAGGCACTATTTTTTTAATTTTATCTCGCACCACTTTTATAAAACAGAGTTTTTTCAGATACACTGCGACTACATCTGCAATAGAAATGTACATCAAAATTTTTCTCCTAAAATAGAGGTGCCAATAGAATATAAAAATTGTTGCCTTTGGCAGCCCTGCATTATGCAAATTTTTAAACTTTGACCCTGCCCCTTTTCATTATTAATACTCAATAGCCGATATGCGAGGTGGCAAACTATTTAGCTCGATGAGACGAATCGAATGAGCTATAAAAATCGAAATTCGCCGCCACGGACTGTAGTACCTTTACTTGTTAGGAAAGACCTTGTTGGCATAGCTTTTTTGTTTCTTTTTTTAAGTCATTTTACGCATAATATCTTGAAAACATATTGGATTTTTATAAAACTGGATATAGATAATAAGTACATGTGTATTTTTAAAATGATCTACACTTAACCATTTCAAGGGCGGTGGCTAGACGGTCTAGCCACCTAATTTTAATTCCAAAACTGACAAATGGTTCCAAGAATATTTTAATAAAATTTTGCTTTTGCAATGAAAGTGCAAATTAGCGGGTTTATATTTTCTACGAAATTCGATTGAATATTCTGTGTCAGTCAATTATTTCATCAGTTTACGAACAGAATTCTTCTGCCCCTTAAAGGGTTAAGTCAAAATTCTTTCATTAACCATGTAAAATAAAAGGTCAAAGTTTCACATTTTTTTAATGAATAAAAATAGCTATAACTAATAGTCTTATCATTTTAAATACCTGAAAGCAGATCATTTTAACACTTTGGACACCAGTGCCCCTAACACAAATTTTATTCGGTCGGTACCGTTTTTTTTAAAAGAATCTTACTTGGAGTATGCAATTTAAAAAATGCTGTGATTAAATAAGACCAATTTTATTTTCATTTATTACGTGCCATAAACACATTTTGCTTAGAAAGATTATGTCGTCGCAACGGCTACAACGGAGTGCAGAGTATTAAAAATACATATGTGCTGACAATCTGTGCCAAATTTCATAACTATCCATCATATGTTCTGAAGATTTAATTCGCACAATGACTAACGGTGTAAAAAAAAAGAGCTTTTGTAATTTCAACTGCTCACAAATTTTGTAAAAGGTTTATCAGTTTTTACTAAAATTTTACTTATTTTCAAATAAATTTGCTTGTAAATTCCGCTGCCATTTAATCATTTCAATGTTTTACGAATAGAATTGCTTTGCCCCTGAAAGGGTTACTGGTAGTATATTAAAATGATGTTATGTGTTTTACTAGTGTTTAATCAATAGCCAATTTTTCATGTTTATATATAAAAAGTTTTTGAGGCTACACATTCACACTTTAAACTTTTTTGTTCTCTTATGTCACGTTTAAAATGTAAAAAAATCCCATTAAAAATTCAGATTTCTCAACAGAAAATTTTAATACTTTCTTTTAAAAATGATTATTATTTAATAAATATAATAAATGAAATTAATGTACAAAATGTTCTGGTGAATTTAGAATTTCTAAATAAAAAAACCACAATATTTGACAACACTACCTCTAACAAATGAGGTTACGAATAAAGGGGAGGGGGCATATAGCGTACTGTTTACCAGCAGGGTTGCCAGTTTTGCCTCCATTGGAATCTTTACTTTATGTAATCAAAAAAATTGCGTCTACGTAATCAAAACAATTGTGTCCTTAAATCAAGCAAAAACTCCTACTTTTAATTTCTAGCACGAAATAGGATTTTCTGCAGAAAAATTGAGGTAAAACTGACAACACTGTTTACCAGTTGCGAGTGAAGTATAAAACTGTATTAACAGTATACACAGGTATTGATATATACAGGTGAAATATACACAGGTATTAAAATCTTTTTCAATGACAATAACAGGAGGTAGTCTAAGTTGTCACAATATGGCGGCAACACAGGTCCTGACTACCACCAAAATAAACTTTCACCAGTAAAAATGTATATATATTTCTGTCATTATTTGAGACTGAAATTTTGCATTTAAAAGAAGTTTAAATAAGGAGAAAAATGTCTATTTAACCCTTAAATGCCTGATATTTTTCAAAAATCATTGTAATAATGTTTTTCGGCTTTCATTTTTGAAATAAATCATGGGAAAAATACTTTAAAAAATCCTATTTTCTTTTAAGTATGGTTTACGGCTAAAAAAACAGTTTGTTCCTAATCGGCAATACTGGTCTTTAATTGAAAAAATAATTTTCCTTGATAAAATTCTATAATATTAAACACACAAGACTTTTAGGAACTATAATAAGAAATAAATTTTACTAGCTCGCTGCAGAACAAAATAGGGTATTTCGCAAGCTTCCAAACAAAACAAAAAGATCAAGTAGCAACAATTGGAAAAAGAAATCTATCTTTATTCTTAAACAGCACAAGTGTTGCCATCTACATGTTTAAAATCGATTTAATAATATTTTCAGAATGTATTTTATTATCAACATTAGGCATTATAGCTTCAGTATTATTCTAATAGTATTTTAGAGCCTAAATTAGGTATGTTGCCGAAAAGCAACACCCGGCATTTAAGGGTTAAATTTACTGGTGGAAGTTTAACCCAGCAGTAGTCAACCCCTTCAAAAGCGGTTAGAGTTGAAGCGTCACTATTTTAAGGATATGACAGTTCCTGTTTATTAATAGTTCCATGCTCTAACATATATCATGATGACGCCGCAAAACCTGATCCACTTACAAATTTCCTCTTTCTGCCTGCTGGACACAAGGAAGAATACACATTTAACTTGAAGTGTTTTTTTTTCCTCTATCACTTGAACCTTCTTAATACAAAGAAAACTCCTGAACCAAATTTGGAAGAAACAAAATTCGGAATATTTACTGGCAACTAAAAGCTTTCATTCTTTCCGAATTCCTAAAGCTCAAAATAGGTAGACGAAATCCACAATATTTAGCAGCTATATCGCCGTTAAAAATTCTCCAAAATATTATTTTTTCGAGTTATAATGTTTTATTTAAACTTTAGTTAATCTTAACACTTTAGTGCGCAGCTTTGCAGATATGCAAACAACACTGTTTTGAATTCAATAGATTTTTTTTTTTTTAATTCGTATATACGATATTCATACCAGAAAATTGAAATAGCAATATTTGCTTTAATTAATAACAGGCATTCCGTATTAAAATAACACGAAATTAACCAATAAAGCTTTCTGGTGTAAAGCAGAGGTGTCAAACTGTGGCCCGCCGGATACCACTAAAATTTTAAAGAAATAGTCGACAAGTTGAATCGCAGCAATTCGACGATAAGACAAGGCAAAGATAACTGTAAACTTTTAGTGGTATCCGGCGGGCCACAGTTTGACACCCCTGGTGTAAAGTCAGACTCTATAAACTACGTAATTTCTAGAACGTATTCTATCATGGGAATTAAAGGGTTAAAGGCTAAGTTTTATAAATAAATAATTATACAAATTAGGTATTTGGAGACATATTTATTAAAATTTACTAATTTGCAAATTTTAGCTTAAAACAAGCACGCGACAGTTTTTTTACATGTAATGGAGATGTGCAACAGAAGAAAGATTGACGTAATATATGAAAAATGTATCTCTGATTTTTTTTTTTCATCCTTTTTCCTGTGTAATAAACCTTTCAGAAAATCGTGTATATTTTTTTCGAAACAAAATAAAACATCGCGCATTTAAGGGTTAAATTTATCTTAATTTATATATGTAAAAATACCTTTTATTTCTACGAAAACATTATTATTGGTTTATACTTGAAAATATCTGCAGCTGTAGAGAATTACATTTGTTTCTATTGAGGTGTATACTACTTACTAATTTTATTTTACCATACAATGTCCAATATTTGAATGCCCCGAAAATGAAATTTTTAAACGGCTCTCTATCACTAGCAGCCGAGAAAACAGGCATGTTATCCGCATGTCCATAATGGATCGTGCAGCCACGTCACGAGCCCTGAGTCAAGAAATGGGGTCGTTTGCAAGACAACATGTGTCTGCACGAACAGTTCGACGACGTTTACAGCAGCATGAACTCTCAGCTCGGAGACCATGGCTGCGGGATCCCTTGTTGCTGCGTCATAGACAGGAGCGCTTTCAATGGAGTGATCAAGGACGAACCTGGGTGCACAAATGGCGAGACGTAATTTTTTCAGATGAATCCAGGTTCTGTTTACAGCATCATGATGGTCGCATCCGTGTTTGGCGGCATCGTGGTTAACGCACATATTCAGCGTGCATTTGTCATCGTTATACTAGCCCATCAACTAGCGTGATGGTATGGGTGCGATTGAATACATGTCTCATTCACCCGTTGTTCGCAATGACGGCACTTTGAAGAATGCACGTTACATTTCTGGTGTGTTACGACCCGTGGCTTTACCCTTTATTCGAGCGCTGCGAAACCCAAAATTTCAGCAGGATAATGCCCGACCGAATGCGACCGGTATTGTACAGACCTTCCTTGATACGGAAAATGTTCGGCTGTTGCCCTGGCCAGCACGTTCTCCAGATCTCTCACCAATTACAAAACGCCTGGTCAATGTTGCGGAGCGACTGGCCAGTCACCATACGACAGTAACTACGGTTTATAAACTATGGCATCGCGTTAAAGTTGCACATGACATCCAATCTTTGTTTGACTCAATGCCCAGGTGTATAAGCGCTGTTAACCCCTCAACCTACAATGACGGGCATAGCCCGCGTACGATGATCGAGCCAAATGTAAATTCTACTTACCACTAAAATTTCACAGTAAATATAGTTTAATTTAATCGTCGAAATTTCATGATTAAACAAGGCGAAAATCTCTATTAAATTTTAGTGGTAGCTATGGATTTGCCAAACTGTGGAGCTGTTAAAAGTAAATCTTAGGTTAAGGGGTTAATAATGCCTGAGGTGGTTGTTCTGTGTACTTATTTCTCAGGATCTACGCACCCAAATTTCTTGAAAATTTAATCGCTTGTTATTTCTAGTATAATATATTTGTCCCATAAATATAATTTTGTAATGTTCATTTATTCCTGGTGTAGCAATTTTAATGGCCAGTAGTGTAGTATTTAAAATATTTCTGTGTGGTGTATATTTGATTTCTTTTAAGAAGTAAATTCTTGTTCGATCGGAGATCAATTTATTTTGTTCCGATGAAATCGACGGCTAAGGATGTTTCATTGTTAAAAGTAGAAAACAGGCCAAAAGAGAATGCCTAGCCTTCTAAACATTTGGTTATTTAATATGCAAATCGGAAACAAATTTTATGTTAAGTTGTTGTTGAAAATTTACGGAAATTTACTTTTTCAACTTCAAGTTCTAAGATCGCATTTATCTTTTATGCTAATTTATATGTATGTAAAAGTACATATTATGTGATTGGGAATATCGTAAACACCTTTAATAGGATTAAAACGATGCTTCGAAAATTCTTCAACATATTCTCAGCTTTAGAATTCTTTTGATGTATTTTGAAGCATATTATTTCTGCTAATTTTATACTCCAATTAATTTTAAGTCCATTAATTTTAATCTTAGAAAATAAGATAACGTAGTTAATAATAGTAAAATTAATGTCAAGTTTCTGCAAGCTTGTTTGTAAAAGAAGAAAGAGTAATGTTATTAGATGCACTTCAACTAAAGATTAAATCGTACTTCTTCTGTTTATTCTGAATCATTCGCTGACGAAAAACCTGTTCCATTGAAACTTCCCGTGTATAGTTTTAATTAAGTAACAAAACACTTTACTTTCAAAAGTGAAGGTTTTGAAAAGCATACTTCTTTCCTTATTCACGCCTTCTGATTTCCTTAGTAATAAAGCTATAATTACAGCTATTGACTTAAAATATAAATAATATTTTGAAAATATGTTTAAAATATTTCGTAAAAAGTATACTAAACTTGAAAATTAATGCTAAACTATCATTTCCTAAAATAACCTAATGTTTCTTATCACAACTTCCTAAATTATTGAAAACTCTTATTTTAATTTTTATGCTCAGAAAATTTACACAGTAAATAATTTTGCGTTTCGCTAGTATTGCGAAATTATTATTTTTTGTAATCCTTGATTGGTCGGCTCTTTTTAAAACTAGACCGCAAATTGTACTCAAATAATAAAAAAATAGTTTTAAATCAGAATTTTTATTTTCTTATCATTTAACCTATATACGTATTCTATACATGATTCGTCTTGAGAAGATATTTATGGTTTGACGGAAATAAATTTATTTCGTCCTGGTTAAAATGGCATCTATGGATGTTTTACTAATAAATGCAAGGAAAATAGGAAACAAAATAGAATGCATATCATTGTCAATACACTAAACTCCCGACTATTCGGCCTAATGTGGCGGTCGGGTAACAAAAAAGCCGGATAGGCCGGTGTTCTATAAGTATTTAATCACCCCTTCCTGCACCCTCTGCCCCCCTTATATTAAAAACACATGCTACACATGTTAACCCTTTCGGGACGGGAGCCTTTTACGTAATTTTTAATCTTTAGTCACCGTTTTTTAAAAACAGAAATTTGTGTCTTGTTGAATCGAGCAAATGCGCTGATTAAATGAGGCAAATTTTACAGTAAAATTTTACTGGTGAGGAAAAACAACGATTGTGAGCGCTTCATGCGGCACATATACGTGTCGCTCGTCCCCAAGGGGTTAAGATAAAATTTATATATACAGTTTTAAAATAATCAAAACAATAGCGTACAACGTAACCTAATTCATAAAATAATGAGTAAATCTTATTTTACTCTTTATTAATAAATAATTGTACAAATATGAAAAGTTATGCATAAGATAAGATAGTCAAAACTTTGTTTTTAGTTTTTTTTAAAGTAGTTGATAGACGACTGCTTCTCCCTGTTAGCCTTTTTCCACGACTCAATGTCCCTCCATTTACGCAAGGAGATAATATCAGCTGGGGTTGCATCTTCCCGCTGACTCGTAGTTTCTCCTCCATAGTCCACTCAACCTTTGTTCGTTTATCATCCATTTCGTTCCATAATCTTTAATAAATGAACACGAAGCACACCAAAAGACCATAAAAAAGTAATCAGGATAAGCAGAAAATAGCGTTCGCACTTGTTCCATTGCAAAACTCACAAAACAGGTTATCATGCCTTAACCCCACCCCCTCCTCCATTTGTGTCTGTCTCTGCTATTGCATTATGCAATTCCTTCTCGCTCCTTTTTTTCGTGAGTTAGCATTTTCCTACGGACGGGAACCTGCCTCTCTCGACCGCTTGCAACATTCTTCATTTTGTTTTACTAGGCCGAATAGTACGGAGGGCTGGATAGTCGAGAACCGGATAGTCGGGAGTTCAATGTATTTAAATATTTAATCCTTTGCTCTAGAGAGATGAGTCTCACTCACCACTAGTGCTGCTGGGTGTCATGCGCAAATTCGAGCACCAAGGTCTCTGGACACAGTATTTTAAAGAAAGAAAGATTTTTGTCTTATCTAATGGCAGAATTTTTTGCAATTAAGCATGGCGAAATAAACTATAAGAAGTAAGGTGTGTTAAGAGAATTTGGAGTCCTGATTTACGCGTGACACCTGACAGCACTAGCGGTGATTGAGAGTCAGCTCTCGAGTGCAAAGTGTTAAAATGCAGATTTGAGACAAATATAATTCAATGTTGTCGTTACACATGTACAGTCGCGGAAAAAAAAAGTAAACACCCCCTACTAACTCCTGAACAAATTATTGTAGAAGAAAGTTACTGGTACCAAACGATTGGAAATAAAGTCTACTTTTAAATGGTATAGATAAAATTTTCTTAGGGGGCCATCTACGTATTAAAACGAACCATAACTTTGTTTTTTTCAATAGCAGTACACAATTCTGACAGCATAAATGAACTCTACACCCTTCAATTAGCCTAAAAACAAATTTTTATGCAATTCGTACATAAGTTTCTGAGATATTAATTATTTTAAAACGGGCGTATTTTAACGGTTGTATCCAAATTGAAGTTCCATACTGGATTGTTAACCGAGTGAGCCCCTTCCTTGATCAAGACACCTTAAGCGCCACTCAAGGAGTCAATGAAGCGTGTTAGATTGCAGTACAGCAGAATACATTTCAAAATGTCTACTCACTTCCATCATAGACGGCCCCTTAAACCATCATTTTGCCGTTTTTTAAGCATAATTTGAAAACTACTTGGAAGAAAAATGTGAAATATTTGAATTTCCATAAAGCAGGACTTAATAAATCTAAATCCATCAAAAAAAATTGTAGGTTGCAATTCATAATTTTTTCGAATATTAATTTCATAATTCATAATTCATATCATAAAATTATAAAAATTTCAAATTCAGCTTATTTATGTTTGGGTATATTAGTATTATTACTACAAAAAAAAATTAGCACATTAGGAGCATAATTTCGGGAGATATAAATAAAAATATGAAAATATAATTTAACATTAGAAGCACTAAATTTTGAATGTTTATAATTCAAAAACTTATCATTCAAATGACTTGAAATTTGGTGTCTAGGCATAGTTTGAACCAAAGATTTGAAATATCTCGTTAAAATTGGGTATTGCCATTGAAAAAAACGAAGTTTGGATTCGTTTTAATATGTAGATGACCCCTAAGAAAATTTTATATACATCATTTAAAAGTAGACTTTATATCCAATCGTTCGGTACCAGTAACTTTTTTCTACAAGGATTTGTTGAGGAGTTAGTAGGGGGTGTTTACTTTTTTTTTTTTTCCCACGACTGTACATCAACTCCTTGTGCTCTAGGGATGTATGTCGCTAGCCACCAGTGTTCTCGCATCTAGCAGATTATTTCTTTTAGATATTTTGAATGAACACCACAAAAATATTATTGATAATTTTCTTATAATTTATTTATGAAAAACAGTTGTCTAGCAAAGAAAAAAATAAAAGTTAAAACTTTCTGGTGAGAATTCGGAGTGCCTAACTAAACTAGTCGGATGTACCAATCCCAAAACTTTCTTCTATCTCATACATGTCAATACTTCAAAATTCGTTATCAGTTTGCCAAAATTAAATGGCAATTTATGCTCATTATAAGGATTCCAAAAAGATGAAATTCCATGCATTAGTTCTTGAGATATGACTATCGCTGAAATCGTGTAAATCCAACAAAATGGAGCATAGCAGCGCTAGTTATAGGATGATTTTCACCAGAACCTAATCATCATCAACTTATGTCAACGTAAGTAAGTAAGTAAGTAAGCACCCACCCTGGGAACCCGCTTTTGGCTTATGGTTGGGTGTAACCCCCAAGCCCAGGGTAGGGAAAAGTTTTATTACCTGCGGAACCCTTTGGAAACAAATAAGTTTTAAGATTAATTATAACTATTCTAAATATTGTTATGTACAAACGAGGGTTTATAGATTACCCACAACTTTTTAAAGTTAAGTGTTCATATAAGTTCATGTATAAGTTCATACACCTCGTAGTTATAACAAGTCCCATCAAAACCAGCCACCACCACCAAGGCCACTAGTGCCTGGACTGGAAATGTCATTCCTGTATTTAATCTGATTCATAAAGGTGGGGCATTGTGTTGAGTTCGCGGTGTGTTTATAATAATTTCGTAAGATTATACAATTTGCACAGTTTCTGAGATCCTGTTTGTTTATATTCGTGCAACTAGTGGTCTGATGACCCATCGCACAGAATGCGCATATTGAATTTCTCCTGCGTAACTGAATATGACATTTGGGGAAAATTCATGCATTAGTTCTAGAGCTATTGCACAAATCATCACAAATGCAGAATAGCAGCGCCACCTGTTGAGCGATTTGCACCAACACATAATCTGCAGCAATTTGAAGTTTGATGAAAATTCGTGCATTAGTTCTTGAGATAGAGCTATTGAGGAAATCGTTCTAAATGTAGCAGAGCAGCACCACCTATTGGGCGATTTACACCAACACGTAGTCAGCATAATTTCATATCAAGGACTAACTAAATTATGAAAATCTGTGTATTAGTTCTTGAGATAGAACTACTGCGAAAATAGTGTAAATCCTGCAAAATTCAGCATAGCAGCGCCACCTGTTGGGCGATTTACACCAAATCGTAAACAGCGCCAACTCATATCAAGGCGTAACTGAATCTGTTTTTCTTTTAAAAATCTGTGCAGTAATTTTTGAGATAGAGCTATTGCGGTAATCTTGCAAAATGCAGCATAGCGACGCCACCTGCTGGGCGATTTACACCAAAAGCTAATCAGCACCAATTTATATCAGAGATTGCCTGAGTATAAATTTTTGTTAAATTCCGTGCATTACTTCTTGAGATAGTTCGCCCACAAAATTTGTGTCACATACAGACAGACAGACTCACAGACTCACAGACAGAGATTTTGTAAAAACATGTTTTTTGGAATCTCTGACCCCTAAAACGTGTAAATCCGTCAAAAACTGGAAGTCGAAAATTTTCATGAATCCAATACTTTCTTGTAAAGGTAGAAGAAAGTAAAAATCTGCCAGATATCATGAAGTACGCTGCGTACGTCATGGTCGAAAATTGTCAAAATATCATGACGTACACTTCTTGCGTGATAAAGCGTAAGAGATTTATATATTTTTTCTTATACATCGAATATCGCCGTGTTTTACACTAATTTATATATGTGTAAAAGTACATCTTATGTGAATAAAAACGTCGTAAACACTTTTAATAGGATCAAAATGGTTCTTTGAAATTTCCTCGACATCGTTCCAGCTTCAGAATTCTTTTGATGTCTTTTGAAGAAATTTTTTTCTGCTAATTTTAGACTGCTATTGAATGTCCATTAATTTTAATATCAGGAAATAACAGCACGTTGCTCATAATAGTAAAATTAATATCAAGTTTCTGTAAGCTTGTTTGTAAAAGGAGAAACAGTGTCGTTATTAAATGCACTTCAACTAAAGATTAAATCATGATTTTTCTGTTTATTCTACAATCATGCGCTAACGAAAATTCTTTTCCATCGAAACTTCACACATATACTTTTAATTCAGTAACAAAGGCTTTATTTTCAAAGGTAATAGTTTGAAAAGCATACTTCTTTCCTTACTCACGCCTCTTGATTTTCGTATATAATAAAACTATAATTACAGCTATTGACTTAAAATACAATTTATATTTTTAAAGTATGTTTAAAATATTTCGTGAAAAGTATACTAAATTTGAAAATTAATTATGGTTAACCTATCATTTCCTAATATATTCCATAAATTTTTATTACAAGTTGATAATTTGTAGAAAACACTTATTTTATAAAATTGTGTATGAAAATCACGTAAAATCATCCAACCTAAGATAAAAAGCAATAAAAGTAAAAAAAAAAAAAAAAAAAAAAAAAAAAAAAAAACACTTAAATGACATACAAATACCTTTATTCAGATCGGAATATGTTTCAATGCTCAAACGGTGACATTCTCAGGATCTTTGTTGTAACAAATATTTTCGTAAAAAAAAAAAAAAAAAAAAAAAAAAAAGTCATAGTTAAGAGATTTCAGGACTCTTAAAATTGGAAAAAAAAAACCATTTTCAAAATCTGATATATTAAAATGTATATGATTTTAAAATAAAAGTTTTCTTGGGAAATAAATATATAAGTATGTTCTTTCATTTCATGTATTTAAAAATTTGCAAGATGCAGAATTAGCATTTACAAGGTGCTCCAAACTGTCAGACATTTAACGAGTAGAAAATTAGTATGACAGCTTACGCGCAGGATTACAAAATAAATTTTAGAAGTAGAATGCAAATTTCGGTGCCTACTTATACTTAAGATTGTAATACTTACCCTGAACCTAAATAAATTTATATTTAAAGCCTTTTTATATATTTCGTGTATAGCTGTATTTAGCTAATGCAAAACTTCGAAAATTTCAACAGTATAATCACTTAAAAAATATATTGTTTTGAACAACAAAAAGGAAATTTTAGATTCTTTTTATGTAGACTAACATGAAACATATGCTTTGAAAATTTCATGATAAAATATTCAGTTGTTTTTGAGATTTCGTGCGCGTTATGCCCAAAAAAATGTCATTTGGTGAAAAATGACTTCAAAGATTCGAAAAAGGCGCTTCAACTATTGTGCGTGTACAATTCTAAAAGCCATAACTCCTGTTCTAATGGCATTTTAAAGGAAACAATTATATGAAAATGTTCAGAAAAGATAAAAGCTTAACATCTAAAAAAAATAAAATTTCGAAATTTTTGAAGCATTAAGAGTTCCGAGACCCCTTAAATAAAATCACGAGACCACATGTATAGTGAAAAACAAGTGCAAACATAAAATAAAATAAAGTGTACATTTCAAAACGTGAATTGATTTCTATTATTGTTCCTTTATTCTGCAGAGGATCTCTATCCAAATTTTAGATAACTCAATGAATGCTAAATCACTGGAAAAAATTGAGTGCTTCACAGGTATTGCAAAATTATTATGTTTTTAATTCCTTGGTTGCTCAACTATTTTTAACACTAGAAAGGACGGAAATTGTACTCAAATAATAAATAAATACTTTAAACCAGAATTTTTTGTTTTATATGATTTAACCGACTTCTGTATTCTAGAAACGTCTTGCTTTGTAAAGAAATTTTTGGTTCGACGAAGATAAATTTATTTCGTCCCGATCAAATTGACGGCCATGGAGGTTGTACTGTTAAATGCAAGGGAAATAGGCCTAAACAAGTGGGTAAATGTGATCAGAGATCGCACAGAGGGTTTCGTTTAATATTCCTTTAAAAACACTTTGTCCTTTTGCGAAATCTGTTAGTTCCACATTTCGCAACCAGGGGGCGCACTCGATTCTACACAAACCTCTATCCGAAGGAAACTTCGTTTTACAACCTATCCGTAGGTAAATTAGTTGAGGGGATCGGTTCTATAGCACCTGAGATAGGTAGGCGCCTCCTGGCGGTAAAAAGTGGAACTGAAATATGTAAGGCTACATGCATCATATGACAGAGTGGTCAAAGTGGTGTCGGCAAAATTTAGAAAAGTACACACCGGTTGGCTAATATCTGAACCCTCAAGCTTAGACGCACCTTGGCGAAAGACGGAGTGTGCGAAATGATTTTGGGAGAAAAGCACTTTGCGCGCGTGCGCTCGTTGACATCGACATTACTGACAATGCATTTCAAATCATGTTAATTCAAAGGTTATTCTGTTTTCAAGAACTCTTTTACATCACTTATAAATATGGATTTAGCGTTTAAACATTTATTACTCTTATAAGAATGATGATTTATGGAAATTTATAATTTGTTCGCCTCTAATAAATGTTTTAAAATGATTTATACCATTGACACACATGTAAAATGGAAATGGATATTTTAAAAACAAGTAAAAATTGGTAAATCTTAATCTATTTTTATAAAAATATTAGTGATCGATGAATACTGCTACTCATTGAAAAAAGTAATCTATCTATCTATCTTCGGTACTAACAATATGCACTGTGTTAATAAACAATAAATTCATAAAAATCATTTTAAGGAATGGCGAACTTTGAAAATACGTAAGTATTTCTTTTTAAAATAGAAAATGGGGTCAACAAAAATCCGTTTGATTTAATTATATCTTTAATAAATTATCTGGATTCAACTTAAATCAGTCTGACTGTTAAACTGAAAAATTGAAAACATTACATCAATATTTAACTTTAATTAAAATCACCCCCAACAATCTCCTAAAAATTAAATTAAAAATAAATAAATTGCTCTGAAAATCTAACGTCTAAAATTGCACTTGCACTACTTCCATATTAGGATGGTAAACCATTCAGCATCAAATCAAACTTCTATTAGGTGCTTCTTAAAGATAAAGAACTGTAATTTATGGTAGAATTTCTAAACCTAAGCTTATATTTTAAATGTATTGACTTGATCTGAAAAATGAGGAGGAAAAAAATATGTTACTACAAAAATAAAACACAACACTTAAACTTCAGCTTTTTGTTTTCAGAATATCACAAAAAAAAAAAAAAACAGGACACTTTTAAATGCTTATATGAAGTAACTGGGTGTAGAATAGTTTTTGATGAATAAAATTAAATATTGATAATAGTTGAACAATTAAAGTACTCAGAATGTCAGAGACCTATTCGTAATTTCACGATATTGGATACAATAATTTTATATATTTCATTAATGTGATCCTGAATAAATTATCACTGTGAAATTGAAAAGAAAATAACCCAATTACACACATTTTCACAAAAGTTCATCATTATTATAAATAATATGAAAGTTATGATAGCCAAGAATTTCACCAGATTTACATATGTAAATTAAGAGTGTGAAATATTCATTTGTACACTACGTTTGGAAAACGTTTTATAGGGAATCTAAAAAGTCATCCACAGTTGAAAGGGGGGCGGGTGACAGCTGAAATATCAATTTTATTACTTGAAATTTTCAAAAATTTTAATGTTGTACTTTCTGTGAAACAGCACTTGATGACCAAATGAAGAGGAATAACATTTACAGCACAAAACGTGTTCTTAATTTGTGCCATTATGTGTAGAATTTCTAAACATTAAATTACATGATGATATATTTATTAATCTCTTAATTGGAGTTTTTGAACTACGTTAATGAAGAACCATTAACATAACTTACTAAATCACAACTCTTACATTATTACAAACTTTCATTCCGTCACAATGCAAAATATTTTCAATGTTTTATTATTAGTTATTTTCTATTATATTGGAGACTCATAATACATTCATCAATATAAGATACATTTATAAATTTCAAAATATCGTTTCAAAAATTGCGATCTATTAATTTTGTCAATAATTCATGATTTGCAGTATTATAAGGGGTTCAAAATAAAGTCTCTTTTGAAGTATTAATTTCATATTAAAGATAAACTCTAAAAAAGAAACTTTCGATAGTAAAAAGCATTTTAACCCTCTGTCTACCAGACGGGTCCATTGGACCCGACAGGTACATACAAAATATTGATTCAAACCAGAAATTTCTTTAAAATAAACTAAGTATATAAACCAAACAAAAATAAGGTAAATAAATAAGTTAAATAGTTTTAAATAAAAATTCTGGTGTAGAACGTTTTATTAAAACTTGAATAAAATTCCCGGTAGATCTAGGGATAAATAATCAGATTTTTTTTTTAAATTTATATTTTATGATGTTTATTATTTATTATATACGCATTGAAATTACTTCAAAATTATCACAAAAAGCCGAGACAATTAATGAATTACATGTTAATAAAAATACATTTTCAGTGAAACTTTTAAATTCATTTTTGCTCACAAAAAGTTTGACTACAGGGGGAAAAAAACATAACAAATTCATAATGAACATTTTATGATTCACTGTTTTTTAAATCATGCAATATTAAACTATTTTTTAGTGATAGTAAATAATAAAAACTTTGACCTGACATGAGAAAACGGAATAGATAAAAGAATATGAATAATATTAAAGTATTATAAGCTGCAGAAGTATCCTAATTAAATAAGACCCACACAGTGATTTGTTTAATTGGTGCGAAATGATTTTACTTTCACGAGATTAAAGTCTTAATTGTCAATATGAAGATTCTAATGATGTCTTATCTTAAAACTGCATTATGCATATAATAAATGTATAACATGCCGAACTGAAAATAATGCAGCTGGGCACGCGCCGAAAACGCTCTTCTTCCGAAATCATTTGGCACCCTCCATCTTTCGCCAAGGTGCGTCTAAGCTTGAGGGTTCGGATATTAGCCACCGGGAGCAATGGGGGGAGGATACAAAAATTGCTTAAAATACACAAGTTAGAGCCCGGTGGGTAAATAATATAAGACTTTTTGAAAATTTCATGATTTTTCGTGTGATTGCAAGCGTTCTGTTATACATATGCAAAATGTCAAGTCTTCAACTTGAATAGGGACTCAGAAAAAAAAGCTTAAATTACACAAGTTAGAGCCCAGAGGGTTAAATATAAGATTTTTTTCAAAATTTTATAATTTGTCGTTTGATGTGAGGTGTTCAACTATAAGTATGCAAAATTTCAAGTCTCCAACATATATAGTTTCTGAGAACGGGCTCTGTGACGGACAGACAGAGGAGCGAGACGAATAGGGTTTCGTCCGATGAATGAAACCCTAAAAAAGAGAAATAGAATGCATAACATTTTCGATATTTAGTTATTTAAATGGAAATCTGAAACAGATATTATGCGAAGTTGTCGTTACACATTTACAGAAATTTACTTTTTTTACTTCAAGTTCGAAGATCGCATTTGTCTTTTACGCTAATTTATATGTATGTAAAAGTACCTATTTTGTGAATGGAAATAACGCAACCATCTTTAATAGGATTAAAACGATGCTTTGAAAATTCTTCAAAATCTTCTCAGCTTTAGAATTCTTTTGATGTCTTTTGAAGCATATTATTTCTGCTAATTTTATACTGCCAGTGAATGTCCATTAATTTTAATCATAGAAAATAACAAAACTTTGCTGATAATAGTAAAATTAATGTTAAGTTTGTGTAAGCCTACTTGTAAAAGCAGAAAAAGTTATTAAATGCACTTCACTAAAGATTAAATTATGATGTGCCAGTTTATTGTGCATTCATTTGCTAAAGAAAAATATTTTCCATTGAAACTATCCACGTATACTTTTAATTAACCCTTTCCGGCGCGGAGCAATTCTGTTTATAAACTGATGAAATGAGGGACAGACACCAGAAATTATAATTTATTAGAATATATGAAGTAGCTTAGTTTCAAGTATGGTATAAAAGAAAAATTTTAATTAAATTTTACAGGTGCCAGTAAAATAAAACTTAAGTGTCCTTTATTAACCCTCTGTCTACCAGAAGGGTCCAATGGACCCGACATGTACATTCAAAGTATTTATTCAAACCAGAAATTTCTTCAAAACAAACTAAATGTATAAATCAGACAATAATAAGTTAAATAAACAAATTAAATAGTTTTAAGTAAAAATTCTGGTGTAGAATGTTTTTATAAAACTTGAGTAAAATTTCCGGTAGTTCTAGGGTTAAGGACACCGCCCGCGAAAGTGCTAAGTAACGATATACTTTACTTTCAAATTGAAGGTTTTCTAAAGCATACTTCTTTCCTTTCTCAAGCCTCCTGATTTCCGTATACAATAAAAATATAATTCCAGCTATTGATCTAAAATATAAATTACATTTTGAAAAATTGTTTTACGATTTTGTAAGAAAAATATTGACTTTGAAAATTAATGACGGATTTCCTAACGTTTTTTAAAATTTATAATCATAACTACATACTTTTTTAATAGCTCAAATTTTATTTTTTTTCCGCAGGAAGTTTATACAGAAAATTTACACTTATTTATTGTGCTAGAAGAGATAGATGTGTTTAAATGAGTTCTATTTTTTTTTTTTTTCCATAACGCACAAATATTAAAAAAAAATAATAATAATAATAAGGAAAAAAATTAACCATTTGTATTCAAAGCGTACATTTCAGAACTTTTTTTTTATTCAGACATTCTGAATAATAATATTTTCTTTGTTTAACCCCTTAACGGTCGCATTAAATTGCAGTTTAAAAATTCAAATTGCTTATTCGCACCACCCTTTTGAAAAAGAAATATTCACCTTATTGAATGACAGGTAAAATGATAACACAGAAAAGTCATTTACACCATTTTATAAAACTGGTGGGAATCAAACAATGTGAATAAAAGACACAGCCTATGAATATCATCGGAGCCAGAATTAAGGGGTTAATGATAGATGTTTCATGGATACATAAAATAAAAATTAATTTTTCGGAATTTTCGATATGTATTTGGAAATTATAAATATGAAAGAAATTCCTGAAATGGAGGCACATATGAGTGATGATGTAAATGATTAATATCTTCAACTGCTACTAATTAAAAATGTTGTGGACTACAATTTATACTTTTAATTATTAACTAAATAGTTTATGTACAAAAGAAGGCTTTTGAAAGAATACTTCTCTCTTTTTTCACACCTTCTGATTTTGATATGTTATAAAAAGACGCCTGAAACATTTTTTTTTTCATTTTTAAAGTATGTTCGAAAAGTTAATCCTTTCCACTCCATTCTCGCCATTATTGCGACATCATCTTTCTTTGCAAAATTTGTGTAGCACCACTAATAAAGAAAAATAAAATTTGCCTTATTTAATCCGTGGAAACCCACGGTGCTCGCTCTCTCCCCTCAAAGGTCAAGATGGGTGGTGTCGGGCTGTCAAGTGAAGGAACAGGGAGCTTTCCTCTTTGTATTAACGCATTCGATTAATCTGCAGGGATATATCAGGGCATCCATTTTGTAGCCTGGTGAAGTATAGAATTTTAAAAAAGGTTTTTTTTCTCTTTTTTGTTGAGAACTTTTATCAAATACTACATTTCTTTAAAAATACTACATTATCATGGAATACAATAATTTAAAAAAGTTCTTGAAGTAAAAAAACCGTGTCTGTAATGTTTCGCTCTTTTTTAAACATATATTTTAGCCCTTTTTTTCATTTCATTAAAACTCTGCCACAATGTTTTTACAGAAATTACGAAAAGAAGCTCCCATAGGTGTTTAACATTAGCTATCATTCCTTGCTGTAGTGTTTCTTTGAATAATTAAAAAATATATATTTTAGCTTTTTGTTCCGTTTTATTTAAACTCTGCCACAAAGTTTTTGCAAAAATTACGATCCGCGAAGTTTTTTTTTTTTTTTTTTTTTTTTTTTTTTTTTTTTTTTTTTTAACCATTTGGAAAAATGGTTATTGTCCTCGTTAGGGTAGGAAATCAAAAGTATATCTGAAGTTTTTTATTGGTTGAATCCGCATTTTATTCGTTTTCTGATGGGTCTATACAGTAATCTATAATTTGCCTTTACTTTCAACAGAGATGGATACTTCTGTTGCCACTATGACAAAATGTAATAAAAACTACAAAAAAAAAAAATAATAATAACTCAGAAACAAATTGAAATACATCTTTCAAACAAATTGCATTTAAAAGTACATTTTTTTTCTCTATACGACGGTGTAAAAAGTAATAGTGTGCGATGTTTAGAAGAGTAAGAATGAAATTTCATTTAAAATTGGTCGTCAGATTTCTTGGAAATCTGACGATGGAAAGCCTTTTCCCGAACAGCCAATGAAATACTTGGATAATACGTAAGTTTCACGAAATCTGACGAGTCGCAGACGATTTTTGTCGCTTGCAATTTTTACGTGTAATAACACTATTAATGTTTAATTCATGGCCTACGTAATGCAGCTCCGTAGAAGTTTAAAAATTTACAGTACTGAAAATTGTAAAACTGAAATTTCTTTTAAAATTTGTTCATGATGGGTCCAGGAATGTTAATGTTTAATTCATGGCGTACGTAATGTAGGATCAACTTCGTGCGATTTTTTATGTCTTAAATTTTAGTCTTCGAAAAAAATCATTTTCCAAATGGTCGCTTTTATTTGTTAAATTGCTTTCTTTTTTTAGAACTTTTATCAAGTACATTTCTTTAAAAAGACTTCGTTATAATGGAATATAAAAATTATATAATACAATTTTAATTAAAATATTGTTCTAAACAATCTGTGCTGATGTATTTTTTTTTTTTTTTTTTTTTTTGGATGAAAAGGCATTTTTTCTTTTAGGAATTTATGTCATTTTCACCGACAGAATTGTCTATGCGTTTAAGATTAGTGCATCATTTCCATCAATTATTTTTAAAAGTTTCAGATTTTAGTTTTATTGGTTACTTTTGATTTCAAGGGATAGAAGAAAAGAAATTTTGAAATAAGCTAATAAATTTTGGGAACTTTAATGCAAGCTAGAGTTTATTGAATATGACATTATTCTGACGCAATCACACAGTCATATCATGACTTGTTCCATATATGAAAATGATCTTTTCTTTTGAAAATGGTGTCAGTTTCATCATCCGAACTAATCTGAAATCTATGATTATGTCACCTTTTAAGGACTTTATAAAAGAAATATGTCCCTCCGACAACATGGAGCTTTTAAATATTTACGAACACATTTTTAAATGCAAAAGCATGACGTTTGCAGGCATGACTACTGAAGGGATTTGGCATCGAATAGTGTTTACCAATCGTTGATCAATGAGTTACTCATATATTTATAAGCGATCTTTTCCACGTGACGACAGATTTGTCTTTGGCAGTATTTTATGAATGATCTTTTGCTTTTATTAAAAAATGGAAAACACAAAATCAAATATTTAGCAAAATAGTTAATCGTTAATTCCAAAAATGCAACTCTACCTACATCAAGGAAAATGTTATAAAATTTGGTCCATTCCGAAAGCTTACGAAGAAGCTGACAATAAACCATATCAGTTTAATTGTATGGGAGAAATCAAGCAGTTCCGTAGTTACAAATCTGTACTGTTGCACGCTCGGAAAGGGCGAAACTCCGCCCATGACGATTGTAAACACCCCGTTTTAATATCTTTCAATTATACATTTCTGATCAACCTCTATCAATACCCTTTCATTATTCAGTCTGGTCAAGTGAATGACATATTGTGCAGCTCTCGCCTTGTCTTAAAGCAAACTCCGTGACTGCTGCGTTTCCTCCATGAACTTTCAGGATGATGAAGAAGAAGTACTTTTTATGCAAATTTTCTATGTGTATAGGAAGAAAAGTGTAATAAAACAGCAGTCATCAGTGGGCGTTATGTTAAAGGGAGGCTGTTGTAAGTTTCATTGTAGTAAGTTGATGTATAATAATTATGCCGGAATACTCTAACGGAGAATATGCGGACATGCATCTGATGTACGGGCAAGCTCATGGAAATGCATGTCTAGCACAGCGCATGTACCGTGAGCAATTTCCAAGGAGACGTTGCCCAAGTTCGAAACTCTTCATAAAAATCGATAGACGATTACGGGAGACTGGATCGTTTAATACAGCAAGCATTGATGCAGGGAAACCTCGACATGTACGAACACCTGCAATGGAAGAAGATGTACTGAATATTTTTAAAGATAACCCCTCCACGAGTACACGAGCTGCTGTGTCTGAAGTCGGTGTTTCTCACCAAAGTGTGTGGCGTGTTCTGCGTGCAGAAAACATGCACCCCTTTCATGTGCAGCGGGTACAACTGTTATCAGTAACAGATTGTGCTCAGCGGACAGAATTCGTACGCTGGTTGCTTAATGTAACAGAAAATAATCCACAATTTCTGGAAAATATTTTATTTACTGATGAAGCAACATTTACGAGAGAGGGCGTGGTAAACACGCACAATATGCACACATGGTCATATACAAATCCGCACACTGTTTTCCCGTCGAACGCACAACAAAAGTTCAGTGTGAACATATGGGCAGGTGTCCTCGGCGATTATCTCATAGGACCATATTTACTCCCAGATGTACTCAATGGCAGTACGTACTTGGTTTTCCTACGGGATATCTTACCGCAGTTACTGCAAAATGTGCCAGCAACATTGCGCCACAATATGTGGTTTATGCACGATGGCGCACCGGCACATTTTTTCATAGGTGTTCGCAATCACCTCAATTCAACATATCCTGGGAAATGGATTGGACGCAGTGGACCTGTTGCTTGGCCTGCACGCTCTCCAGACCTCAATCCGTTAGACTTTTTTGTTTGGGGACACCTTAAATCGCTGGTGTATGAAACGCCTGTGAATACACCGGAGGATTTACTAGCGCGAATCGTTGTCGCTGCAGGAGACATTCCCAACTCCGTCGGAGTTTTTCGGCGTGTTCGCCAATCTTTACGACGTCGCTGTTGGCTGTGCGATTCTGGTAATGGGCGCAACTTCGAACACCTATTATAATAATGTCCGTTCGTCTGCCTTCCGACATTGAACTGTGCAGCGCAGGCCAGAAGACTATGCTTCACATATGTCATAAAGTACGTGGAATGTAATTCTTTATTTGTCATTTTTCTTTTATTTTCAACACTTTTTGGCACAGTATTTTGTAAGTCACAGACTGTGGTGTACTCAAATTGTAAATTACAAAGTTTGTATGAATTAATTTAAAATTTAGTGTCTTTTTTAAATTTATAATTAATAAAATTATTATGCTATTTGTTATTATTATTTCCTATCATAAATTATGATGCACATATACATACAATAATTGTCCATGTAAAACATGTACTGAAACTTCTTGCATAGTTACAAATCGCAATATTTTTAATTATTTCCGAATTCTCACCACCAGTTTAATTTTAAAGAATTTAACTTAAGCTTTATATCAATAAAAGACCACTTTAAAATGTAGACTATTATTGTAAAGTTATTTTGGTTCATTCAACTCTTGAATGATTACAAATGTTGCATCTCAGAAGAAGCGTGATCGAAAATGTATAGTTGAGAGTAATTAAAAAGGCGGTGTTTCCAATCGTGATGGGCGGAGTTTAACCTTTGCTAGTGTCAAAGAAAGCGGAGTTGTAACTAAGAAACTGATTAATTTCTCTCACACAATTAACCCTAGAACTACCGGAAATTTTACTCAAGTTTTATAAAAACATTCTACACCAGAATTTTTACTTAAAACTATTTAATTTGTTTATTTAACTTATTATTGTCTGATTTATACATTTAGTTTGTTTTGAAGAAATTTTCTGGTTTGAATAGATATTTTGAATATACATGTCGGGTCCATTGGACCCTTCTGGTAGACAGAGGGTTAAACCAATATGGTTCATTGTAAGCTTTTTCGAAAGTTTTCGGAATGGACCAAATTTTACTACATTTTCCTTGTTGTAGCTAGAGTTGTCTTTTTGGAATTAACGATTAACTATTTTGATGTATATTGGATTTCGTACTTTTTTCACTGTTTCAGGGCTTGTAACTCGTCAATAAATATTGCTATTTTAATACATTTGATGTCATTTTGTAGGTTTTTTTCTGCTCTTTCTAAATATGTGCTTCGTTTTTATGTAGCATTATCTATAGTTTAGCAATGAGGGTTCTTTTACAATTTTCCGAATTTTCATTCTATTTTCTGTAACTTGAAAACTATTGAGATCCGACCAGGCTTTATATACTGATTTATGCTCCATGTGATTTCCTCTATTACCCCTATTAATATTGGACCCCTTTAACGGAACACCCTGTATATATATATATATATATATATATATATAATTACAAATATTTTCTTCGGAAAAAATTAGGACTTGTAATCTAAGTTCTTTGATTAAAAAAAAATCGATTTATAAATACTTCAAGTATGTGAATGCAATCTGCGTTATCATGATTAAAATACATTTAACATTTTTTAGAGTTCAAAATTTTAAATATCTATAAACTGTACACTACTGGCACGATTGACTTCCAGATTGTTACCCTAAGTTGAAATTTAACGAGAAAACTAAATAATGTCAAAATAAGGTGCTCGTATTGAAAATTTCAGAGTTTGCAATTTGAAACAATTTCAGTATCAAGAAGACCCCTAAGCATTTTTGTAGTATATATATATATATATATATATATATATACTAAAAAAATGAAATATATATATATATATATAGTCAAACCTCGTTAACACGAACACGCTTAACGCGAATTACTTTTAGTACGAACCGTTTCCGATTGCCCCGTCCTGTTGTATATGATGTATTTAAGTTCGGATATCACGAACTACTTTTAACACGAATAAAGAAAGTTTGACATTGAGTGTTCGCGTTAACGAGGTTCAACTGTATATATATATACAACATACATTGAAGAAAGACATACTTGCCTATTTCAAAAAAAAAAAAAAAAAAAAAAACATAACTGCCTATTCCTTTTTTTTATTATTGTACAATGGGGTGATTAAAATGTATCTCTTTCCTTCTTTCTTTCTTTTGTTCGACTGCACTTTAATATCTCCAGATTTACTTGATAGTGTACCATTTATTTATGAAATTTGTCACCATATGAAAATAGATAGCACTTAGCTAACGCATATAGTTATTTACAAAGGAAAAAGTATCAGAAAAGAAAAAAAAATTCTCTCAGTAAGATTACAGAATGAGTCCCTTTTATTAGAGAAGCCTACGTAGTACTAACACATTAGCTGAATTGGCGCATATTTCTTGAACATGTGCGGTGCCCATAAGTGTACCTAATACATAAATTAAAAAGCCCAATTCCATTCCATCCAGGCAACAAAATGGATGCTTATATGGATCATCCCCAGGCAAATCCGCCATTTCAAAGAAAGGATTAGTTTTTCTCCTGATGCGAGGTGGGGGAGAATGATGAATAGCTTTCTTACTGTTTGATTTGAACCGAGCCCCTTGGGCCGGAATCTATTTAATCAGGACATTTATGAAATTGTGTACTTGAAGGAAACTTCTTTGAAAAAAAGCGATTCCGGCCGAATAGAATTTGTGTAAGAGACGCCGGAGACCAAAGGGTTAATAAAATAATAAAAAACAAAATAGGTTGATAATAGACCGGTAAGATGAATTACATTTATGAAATTCATTTCAGTATTGAGGATTTTGGTACATATTATAGATTACACACATAACGTAAGAGACACACATACACATAACAAAATTGCCAGTTAGCTGCAAACTTGCGGTGTGTGTGTGTAGGGGGGGGGGGGGGGTATCGCCATAACAACATCTCATAAACAAATGCAATGTGAAATTAACGGTATAATTCTGATAACAGTGAAAGGAAAGGTATAATATTTATCTCTGATGACGGATGATTTAAGAATATTCTTGATAACACCCGTGATAATACTACAAACCATTTCGCTTTGAAGCGGAATGTAAAGATGCTGAAATGAAAACATTATCTGATTGCGCGCAACAGATTGGCAGTTTTGCAGTTTTACCTAATATATCATTCATATTATAATAAAATCACAGATGTTAAAAGTGCTTAAAAATGTGACGGTATTCTCAGTCTATGATTATAAATTCCCATGTCTCTTCACAGTTTTATTTAATGAAAAGTTAAATCTGTTTTAAAACCAACCCTTTCAACGCGTTTTTTTATAACCAAATACGAATAATTCTCTTAGCAAAGTAATGAAATATAGCCTTCCATCCATTGGTTATTTAACCATTAAATGCATAGAGATGCATAACTTTTCATTAAATTTTAATAAATATATAAATTTCTTAGTAAACACTATATTTATATAGAAATATTAATCGTTTTAAAATTATGAAATATATGCTACTAAATAAAGTTAAAGATCTATTCTAAAATTTCTGGCGTCTAATCCGTTATATAAGAATAAAAAAACACAATTCTAAAATAATAATTCATGCATTTAAGGGTTAAAACTGCCAATTTGCATGTTGATGCGAACAAAAATTTCAATTGTTAGACGTGAATTTATACTTTCGAAAATATACTTGCTGTGAAAAATGATTTCTCTATTAAGACGATTTTTTTACACCGAAACAATCTCGTCTAAAAAAGTGTGTGTATATTTGATGTAACCAGTGCGTTTACGTAGATCTTACCTCAGCTAAGCGACTGCTAAATATATCTATGTAAAACGTATTTGGTGTTTATAACATAGAGAAGAAAACAAAGTTACATGGAGTAAAATCGTATACAAGAACTGCTACGGATTATTTTACATGTAATGTTTTTAGTATATCTATGTTTCCTTGTTATTATTGTTTTGTTGTTCTATGAATAATTACGACAGATTCTACTTAATTAAATTTAATGGAGGGCATTTACATGAATTGGGTATTTAACCCTTTATCTACGGCATTATGATCTACTGCAATTTTTTTCATGTAATATTTTTTTCTCAGTTACTACAATGGAAATTAAAGGATAAACATTAAATAGATACTCACCCGTTAGAAATTTAATTATTTAGAGGTAATTAATTAAAGTGGTACTTTAAAGTACCATCAGTACAATATGTCTAAAATATCGTAACAGAAAACCTACAAAACATTCCAACTGGCACCAGAAAATATTTTTGTTTTAATAAGTATGTGGAATATAGGCTTTTTCTTATTTACAAATAAAGCGTTTGGCAAATTCCGGTGCCAATTATTTATTTCACAACTTTAGAATTGAAAATGCTTTGCTCCTGAAAGGGTTAAAAAAACTTTTTTCTTTAGGTTTCGATCTTTTTAGCAGTCCTTTAGTTATGCGACGTCAATATTCCAGGGACCACATGTTTTCACGCATCTCCATATATGCAATATATGAATTTACGTATGCCATTTCTAGCATAGCAAAAAGGAGCCAGTGCCACAACTTTTTCGATTTCCTATAAAAAATATCATTGAAACAGAAAAGAAATACCAGAGAAATCATTACTACACTACATTTTAGTAATTACATTTTAAAGCAGATGAAAATGATGGATAACTACACAGACGAAAAGTATACAAGAAGAATTTCTCCAACACCCAGTGTACTGACGGTATTTATAAATACCACCGAGTAATTCCACTGTTAAATCAAATACATACACCGTCCACCTAAAATAGCTAGTCAAATTGTATTCTAAGATCCTAATGAACACATATAAGAAACCCAACAGTTATCTTGTATCCTTTACTGTGTTTGTAGCAATGAAAAGACGAGCGTGGCAATCTGTACGAAATGTCAGCACAAAACGCATCGACTGCTTGAAAGATAGCCTCATTCCTCTCTAAAATAACAAATCTAGAACTACTGTTGTCATGTATACGGATAAAGTAGAGTTAACAGAAAGTTTTTTGCAAAGTACCATTAGAATATTAGTAATCTTCACTATGGTATAAAAGTTTAAAGTGAGTGGTACTTATAAGTACCGTCAGTAGATAAAGGTTTAATTACCGTAATTTCCGGTGTATAACCGCGGTTCAAAAAATCGTGTTTCATCACAGAAAGTTTTTAATATAAAATGTAACTTTTTAGTTCACGGTAAATATTGGTCTTCAAATACTGAATAAAATTTATGTGTCCAAACTGAATTCTTTGATCTGCGGACTATACACCGGAAATTACGGTAATATTCGAAAAGTCTTTCTGAAAACTCACGGCGAAATTACATGTTATTATCGTGTATTGTTAACTAGCAGGCCTCAGAGAGGACTCTTTTTTTAGAGATGCACATTTTCACGACAAATACACTTTCGGTTGTCCTTATTATAAGCCCCTCTATTTAAAGTACGACAAACTCATTACGTAAATGTATTTTTAATTCCAGAATTTTAAAGAGTCAAATTTATTGGAAAATGTGTAAAAAGGTCATGGATTTTTTATACCCTTTTTCAATAATCAATAGTTGTTTTCAGTGATTAAGCCTTTTAAACCAGAAAAAAAAATGAATTCCGTTACTTAATTGGAAGAAACGATAAATGCACGATTGGAAATCCTTTTCTGACAAAACAAATAAACAGTTTTTTTTTTTTTTTGTTAAGTGTACAGAAAACGGAAAAGAAGGATTATTCCCGAATTCTGGTTGCGGAAAAAAAATTCAAATGATTTTGTTTCAAGATTCCTGAACACTGCAAAATAGCTCCTTTGAATAAATACTCCTACTGAAATATTTATTCAAAATCTGAAGAAAAGTTTAGACTTGCAAATCAATGTTCAAGTGCATGTAAATAAACATTCCAAACAAACGTGGTCTAGAATAAGAAGCAGCTTGTTTTAAATAAGTTTGAAAGGAAAACAATAAATATGTACCTTTTTGAATCCAGTATTTTTTAAACTGTTTTTTTTTCGTATCAATAGCGTAGAATGTAAGTAGATGTCTCTCAAATCTAATCCATAAAATAACTAAAAAAAAATCTTTGTAATTTAAAAATAGTTTTATTTTATCTAAATGCACAAATAACTGATATTAATTGAAAAACATTTACAGTAATTCTCGGCGTATAAGCCGCGGATCAATGGGCGCATCTGTCTGCTAATGATCCAAATGTGTTAAGTCCTATATTTAGTTTTAACCCCTTAATTCTCGCTCCCGTCATATTCACGGGCTGTGTCTTTTTTTAGATTTATTCCGATTTGTTTGATTCCCACCAGTTTTATAAAATAGTGTAATTAGCTTTATTGTGGTATCATTTTACCTGTCATTGAATAAGGTGAATATTTCTTTTTCAAAAAAGTGGTGTCAATAAGCCCTTTAAATTTTTAAACCGTAATTTAATGCGACCGTTAAGGGGTTAAACAGCCAGAAATGAATGATTGATATCTATCTCTATAAAAATATCCATCTTCCTTTATGATGCATGGAATATAGTTTTCTTGATGTACAATATTTTAATGATCAGATTCCTCTAAGAAAAAGTGTGTTTTAATTTATCTTTCTGATACACAAATACAAATCACAATAAAATAGCACGGGTCGTGAGTAAGACTGAGATAAACTATTGCTGAAGTAATCGATCTTTTAAGCGTATTTGCATAGCTGCCAACTTTTACGCTTTTTTGCTACCACTAAATTTTAATGTAAATTTTCGTCTTGTATAATCATGAGATTTCGAAGATTAAATAAGATAATATTTGCTATAAAATTTTAGTAGTAGAAAAAAAGCATAAAAGTCGGAATATATGATACTTGCGAACTTCCAACTTAACGTCGTAAAATGCGAGTTAAATTGACGCTGATTAATCACGTTTCAAACCGGAATTTTTTAAAAAGAAAAAATGCAAATAGCTTTCAAAGAGGAGCATAATATTAAATGTTTAATGATACATCAAATACATTTTCTGGTTATAAACGCGTTTAACCTGGGTTAATTATTCAATGTTTCAATCCTCAGAGGAGTCACTTTTTCCAGAACCGCTAATTTTTTTAAATTATTTTATCGCGCACGCACACGCACATGTGCCTATTTTTGTGACGTTTACACACGCATGGGATAATCCGTTGCCACCGAAATGCTCAAGGCCTGAGGACACGAGTTGTGACGTCATCACTAATCGACCTACTTCTCACTAGTGTTGAAATTCATACTGGAAAATTTTGAATAGCAATTTTCTTTTATTTTATTTGTGGAATGTCTATCATCACATAAAATAAAAATGCTAACTATTTAAACTTACTGGTGAGAATTCAGAATCTCAAAATAAAAATTCGGCCAGATGCGGATTGCCACAGTGTAGCGCCATTTGGCTGATTTTTTGTTGGGGGATTCCAAAATTTCCCCTGTAAGTTTAAATAGTTATTATACTTTTATATGAAGATAAATATTCCACAAATAAAATAAAATAAAACTGCTATTCAAAATTTTCCGGTGTGAATTCCAACAATAGTGAGAAGTCGGTCGATTAGTGATGACGTCACAACTCCTGTCCTCAGGCCTTGAGTATTTCGGTGGCAACGGATAATCTCGCCCCATTTCGTCCGCCATTGTATTTTTGGATAAATACGTATTAAAAAAAACCTACTGTTGTATGTTGTAAAATGCACCAGTGCTCGTCCTTTTATGGGAAAAATCGTTCTTTTTTTATTTATTTACAGATTTTGTAGCAGTTTCTGTAAAAATCAAGTTTTTTTTTTCTTTTTCTTTCTTTTCTTTTTTTTTCTTTTTAAATATGCTATACATTTGCAAACGATTTATTTTATACCTTAAAACATGAATTATTTCACAATATTGATGCTAATTACATTTAATAACCTTTTTTTCAATTCAGGGTGTATCTAAAAAAGAGAACAAAACTTTATGGAAGATAGAACGCAGCTATACGAGCAAATTTGATCATAGAATGTATGGTCGGAACGTAAACCATAATAAGTTAAAAGGTACTTTTTCAATGTCGTAGTTAAAGAATTAACACATGAATGAGAGGAGATACTTCAGAAAACATTTTATTAACAGGAATGCAATTAATGTACATGTTCAAATAAATTTCTCACAAGATCTTCCGCCAGCTTTAATAAACGCTTCACATCTGCGGGATAGGGGCTGACGACACTGGTGAAGACTACAGGTATTTTCTGAATATCGGCGGCAACAACGGTAATCCTGGTTACTAGATCCATATCGGTTTCAATGGGTCACTCGCAGATTAGGCTTTTCATATGGCCCCACAGGAAAAAAGTCCACACACGAGAGATCCTGCTATCTTGGCGGCTTTTTTAAACCACCTTGACAAATCTATCGCCATGGGACAGTGGAAAATAACATTTTAACTTTTAACCCCTTAATTGTCGCTCCCGTCATATTCTCGGGCTGTGTCTTTTACTCAAATTGTTTGATTCCCACCAGTTATAAAATAGTGAATGAAGTTGGCTATATTTTAGTATCGGTTTTCCTGTCATTAAATAAGCTGAATATTTCTTTATCATAAAAGTGGTGCCAATAAGGAATTTGAATTTTTCAACCGTAATTTAATTCGAGCGTTAAGGGGTTAAAAGTAGAAAACAACGTTTAAAAAAGCACAAATAATACCTGAAAAGCAGAAAACAGCTGTTTCGAATCATCCTTGCTTTTCCTAGCACGCTGTCTCTTGTTCTATCTTGCACCGAAGAAGAATCTCGCCAGTAGATTCGAAACAGCTGCTTGCTGCTTTTCACGCATTATTTGTGCATTTTTAACCCCTTGGGGACGAGCGACACGTATACGTGCCGGAAATAGGCCTAAGAATCCTCGTTTATCCTTACCAGTAAAATTTTACTGTAAAATTTGCCTTATTTAATCCGAGCATTTTACTGATTTGAATAGGCACAAACTTCTGTTTTTTAAAACCGGTAGCAAAGTAATAAACATTTCGTAAAAGGCTCCCGTCGCGAAGGGGTTAAACGTTGTTTTTCTGCTTTTTAATATTCCTGCACAAAGGCTTTAATTGATATTTTAATTACGTTTCAACTTCTCACCGCTTGTGTTCCGACCATACATTCTATGACGAAATTCGCTCGTATATCTGCGTTCTATCACGCATTACAGTTTTGCCTGCTTTTTCAGATACACCTTGTATATACAAGTAGCTTTTATGTTATTCTTTCATTAAAATTATTTTAGTGTGTGTTATCCCGTAAGAACTGAACGCATCGAAATGAAACTTTCGTACACTCGTGGGATTAATAACCCTTTAATTCTCGCTCCCGTGATATTCACTGCCTGCGTCTTTTATTCAGATTGTTTGATTCCCACCAGTTTTATAAAACAGTGTAATTGGCTTTATTATGGTATCTATTTACCTGTCATTAAGTAAGGGGGCTATTTCTTTTTCAAAAAAAGTGGTGCCAATAAGCATTTTGAATTTTTAAACCGTAATTTAATGCAACCGTTAACCCTTTCCGGCACGGGCAATTTTTGTTGTAAAATGGCGAAATTATAGACTGACACCGGGATTTTAAAACGACTTTTTTAGAAATTTAAAACGTGTTATTTTAACTATTCATTCTAAAAGCAAAATTTTACTAAAATATTCTTGGTGCCGTTCGTAAGTTTGAAATTAAAATTAAGTATCCCGACCCGGGCATACTGTGCCGGAAAAGGTTTAAACCCTTCGAGACGAGCGTCTTTTACAGAATTTTTAATTTTTTGTCCCCGCTTTTTTAAATCAGAAATTTTTACCTCATTGAATAGGGGAAATGCTCGGATTAAATAAGGCAAAATTTACAATAAAAATTTACTGGTGAGAATAATCACTGATTATGAGCACCTTACGCGGCACGAATACAGTTCGCTCCTCCCCAAGGGGTTAAGGGGTTAAGCACTAAGAGGTATCTTTCTCACCTCCTAACGAATAAAGAAACGACATTCCCATCTCGACTTTGACCTTGCAAGGTACAATGCAGGACAGAAAAAGTTCTCATGAAACTGATCCATTTTTTCCAAGAAAAAATGTGATAGGCGTGAATTTTACACCGGCGCGTATGTTTACGGGTTAAAGCAGATTACTACAAGAATTAGAATATAAAGATCACCAGGATGCGTGTTACCTCAAAAATTTCCAAGATAAACATAAAACGAAATTTTTTGTAAGGAAATAGTTGTAGTAAAAGTTTTGACTATAGTCCACTGTAAAATAAATACAGTCGAACTTCCTTTTAATGCAGTCCCTATTTAACGAAGTTTTCTACTTAACGAAATTTTCTGCTGAACCTTGACTTTGAACACCATTAACATGTAAATTAATCTCTCTATCACGAAAAATATATTCTATATAAAGAAGTTTATTCCACTTTTGTCCGTGTACAGCAATCAAATGGGGAGGTTATTGTTGCAAAGTATGTATGAATTAAGTTCAGCGGATTGTATGAAAATGAAATTATTTATTTAATCATTTCCAATCAAAAGAAGAAATTAAAAACCTTCGATAGAAGAAGGGGATTCCGGTTTAACGAAAATGTTACAGATAAATTGTTCGGATACTTAAAAATGTGGAAAAACTTTTTATGAAAAGTGTATTTTTTATAAGAAACCTGTAACAAAGAAATATTAAAGACATTTTAAAAGTTAAGGATATGAAATACTGAGAAAAAGAGAAAAGTTACTCTACGCTTCAGTTTTTGATTACCTCTCTTTATTATGTGATTTTTTAGACATTATTCTAAAAAAATGTTTCTCATGTGTCTACATTTTATTTAAAAATAATACTGCTTGAATTATATTGCCTGAATTATATAATACTGAATGCATTTTCCCATGATTTCCATTTTATGTGTATTTTTCGTTTAATGGATATGTATTTTATTATACAAATTTCATCAAATTTAGTTGATTTGTATTTAACGAATTTTCTTCATAACGAAGTATTTAAGTGTACTGACGAGACTTCGATAAATGGAATCTCTGTAGTTACAAAGCATATAGTAAGCGCAAGATTATACAGAACAGTTTCTATTTTTATATCAAGAATAAGTTCGATTTATTTGTGTTAAAAAATTATATCGTTAGAATTGTTTATAACACATGGAAAAGTAATAAATATATTTTCTTATACTTTACACTTATAAAGGAAATATAATAATAATTAATTTTTTAAACGAAAATGAAAACATAATATTTATTACAATGAAATTAGAATGCATATCTGTCCTCCTTATGCAGGTAACTTACTCGATCTGATTTTTCAACACAACTTTTTTCAACGATTTTTTTTTTAAACTTTTTCATACTAATTTCTTAGAAACCTAATTTGAAGGGAATTCTTGATGAAAATTTAAAAACACAGTACAAAAACTTTTTTCAGTAGTTTACTGACATTAAGAAATCTGACCCAGTTTGAGCCCTCCGTTTCATGGCGGTATGACCCAAGAATAATACATGAAAATATATTCAATCTATTTATATAAAATCCAAGTCTCTATGTGTCCCTCACAATTCCGGTTGGACCGCCTCATTCATTGCGGCCATGTTAGGATTCCTATGGAGAAATCGGTATGAGCTTCAACAATGTGTAATTGTTGAAAAGAATTAATAGCAGCCACAATAGGTTACCATAATACAGCCAAAGTTTGACCAACTTGGAAAGATATCGCAAAATCTGGCGACAAAAATAAGTTGCCATATATGACCCCAACTTGGCGATAGCTGGCTAATTTGGCGAAATTCCCATTGAAACCCACTATGTTTTCATAATCGAGCTCACCTAAATATAATGTAAACTCCGTGCATTTAAAGTTTTTTTTCATAATCTATGGGTCAGAATTTAAATTGTAGTGTACGAAAATGCACGATTTTACATCTTCAGTCCGATGCTACTAATAAAACAACCGCCACTAGAAGGCGCTGTACTGTCTGAGCTCCTAGCTGCCCGATTTCAATGTGCTTTACATGTTTGAATACATAAATTAAATTCTTGGTACTTTTCCAGTATGGAGGCTTTGTCGAAATAGAGAAAATTGTATATATCTTGATATCTTATTTTCCGCAATTTTTGACGGGCTATTATTCTAGTATTACAGAAAATGCGGTACAACTCAGGGTATTAATAAATATCATAAAAAGTGGGGAAGGATTGTACCTTGTGCCAATATATTAAGAAAAAGAAGAAACAACGTATAAAGGCACAAATAAAATGTGTTTAAAAGCATACAGCTGTTTCAAAACCTCTAAGGTTTCCTCATCAGTGCTTAAAATAGATGTTAAAACCAAGACATTGTGTAAAAAGAGGTGGGGGGGGGGAGGTGGACAGAGAGTCAGAAAAGCGTACCTTTCAGCTCTACTGCCAACGGTGAAATGCGACCTACGGCTGACAAACAGTTACGGAGTTGATCTCACGCGCATATTCAGGGAGACCAATCAAAATACCCAATTGCTCTGGAAGAGTCCAAAACCAGAAGGAGAAAAAGTGGGGAGGGAGTGGAGGGAATTATAGAAAATTAAACCATACCTTTGAAAAATTGGGCGTACTAGATAAATCATTAACTAAACTGTTTGAATTTTTCCATATGTGGTAAGCCTCCCAGAAGTCCAGGTCATAGATTGAAGTACATTTCTGTATTATGGAGGCTTCGGAAAATTTAAAATTATGGTTGTTGGACCAGCAATGGTTGGCAATAGCGGAACGTTTGATATCACAATTTTTAACGCAAGTTTTATGCTCCCCCAAACGGATCTTAAAGGCACGCTTCGTTTGACCAATGTACATTTTGTTGCATTCGCAAGATATCCTGTAAATACCCCAATTTGAAAAACTGTCAATTGGATGTTTCAGATTTGTGAATTGAATTTTATTAAAAGGAGTATAAACTACTTTAAAGTCAAATTTTGACAAGATTTTAGAAATTTGATGGCTTATTTTCGGAAAATATGGGAGTATAATTAAATTTTCATTACCGACAGTATTAGCCCTGGATTTTGTACGTTTACTTAGTTTGTTATGAATGGAATCGACGATTTCAGCTGTAAAACCTCGATCAATGGCAATAGATTTAATGTAGTCTAATTCTGTTTTTAGTAAACTGTCGGAAGAACAAATATTTAAAGCCCTGTAAACATAACTGTTAAAGGCAGCCAACTTTTGATTAGGTGGATGGGATGAAAGGCGATGTGGGGGTAAGGATACTGCGAATGGTTTACGGTAAACAGTAGTGTGAAACAAATTATTTTCGCGGAAAACCATAACATCAAGAAAGGGCAAACGACTGTTATTTTCGAGTTGAACTGAATATGTTCATCTATAGAATTCATAATATCGAGAATATTAGTAAGATTAAGATCATCAGAGTTTAATAATGCAAAGCAGTCATCGACATAGCGGATGTAAAAGGGAAAGGATAATATCTTGAAAAGGTTTGATTCGTAATAGTGCATGTAAATATCACTGAGGATGGGGCTGAGGGGGGAGCCCATGGACAAACCATCAGTCATGCAATAAAAATTACCATTAAAAATGAATGTGTTTTGTGATAAACAAGTGCTAGTATTATTAAACTCTGATGATCTTAATCTTACTAATATTCTCGATATTATGAATTCTATAGATGAACATATTCAGTTCACTTTTGAACTCGAAAATAACAGTCGTTTGCCCTTTCTCGATGTTATGGTTTTCCGCGAAAATAATTTGTTTCACACTACTGTTTACCGTAAACCATTCGCAGTATCCTTACCCCCACATCGCCTTTCATCCCATCCACCTAATCAAAAGTTGGCTGCCTTTAACAGTTATGTTTACAGGGCTTTAAATATTTGTTCTTCCGACAGTTTACTAAAAACAGAATTAGACTACATTAAATCTATTGCCATTGATCGAGGTTTTACAGCTGAAATCGTCGATTCCATTCATAACAAACTAAGTAAACGTACAAAATCCAGGGCTAATACTGTCGGTAATGAAAATTTAATTATACTCCCATATTTTCCGAAAATAAGCCATCAAATTTCTAAAATCTTGTCAAAATTTGACTTTAAAGTAGTTTATACTCCTTTTAATAAAATTCAATTCACAAATCTGAAACATCCAATTGACAGTTTTTCAAATTGGGGTATTTACAGGATATCTTGCGAATGCAACAAAATGTACATTGGTCAAACGAAGCGTGCCTTTAAGATCCGTTTGGGGGAGCATAAAACTTGCGTTAAAAATTGTGATATCAAACGTTCCGCTATTGCCAACCACTGCTGGTCCAACAACCATAATTTTAAATTTTCCGAAGCCTCCATAATACAGAAATGTACTTCAATCTATGACCTGGACTTCTGGGAGGCTTACCACATATGGAAAAATTCAAACAGTTTAGTTAATGATTTATCTAGTACGCCCAATTTTTCAAAGGTATGGTTTAATTTTCTATAATTCCCTCCACTCCCTCCCCACTTTTTCTCCTTCTGGTTTTGGACTCTTCCAGAGCAATTGGGTATTTTGATTGGTCTCCCTGAATATGCGCGTGAGATCAACTCCGTAACTGTTTGTCAGCCGTAGGTCGCATTTCACCGTTGGCAGTAGAGCTGAAAGGTACGCTTTTCTGACTCTCTGTCCACCTCCCCCCCCCCACCTCTTTTTACACAATGTCTTGGTTTTAACATCTATTTTAAGCACTGATGAGGAAACCTTAGAGGTTTTGAAACAGCTGTATGCTTTTAAACACATTTTATTTGTGCCTTTATACGTTGTTTCTTCTTTTTCTTAATATTAATAAATATTATTTATTAAGAAAGTTTATAACGCCAAAGTGATTTTTTTTCTATCATCTTAAAAACTTCGTCACCGATAGCTTACTTACATTTTTATCCATTAAACATGCTGCAGATAATTTTTTAAACATAGTTTACCAAAACTGTGTAATTAAAAAAAAATTAGATTATTTTCTGTAACACCTACGTAACTTTTTCAACATATTGGGATTTTTTTTTCTTGTCTGATAAAAAGAACTAGGATATATCGTCAGTACTATGTCACACTATCTAATGTGAAAAGTGTGTGCTAGTGGGCTACATTTTTGAAATTCAGATTCTTGATTGGCACCACTTTTATGAAATGGACAATAAAAAGTAACTGGTGGGAATGATCAAGGCGGGTTAATTAGACGGAGAAAATGCATCCCCGATGAAATCTCGGGTTGCACAAATTTTACTACTTTTACGTTGCCCAAGAAACTCTCGGGTTTTGCAGCGAGAGGTTTAACCCTTTATGTACCGAATTGTGAATTCATGAAAATTTTATCTTGTAAAGCATTTTTCGTGAATTGTTTAAACTACATTAGAAGATTTGCATGATCATTTAATAAATTTTTGAAAGATTTTTGAAGGATTGAAGGATTTGGAAAGATTAGTTAAATTTGAATTTATAGATATTTTGTGCAATATCTATAACCCCACTCAAATATTTTATTTAAAATATTTCACTTAGTATTTTGTAGAATTAGGAAAGTACAAATTTAATATTCTTACAAGAGAAATATAGAAATATTTCCAAATTGAATTTTGATCACCACCCCCCCACACTCACACACACAACGCCAAGAAAGCTGGCAACGTGTGGGGGAACGAAAAACTGGGAACGTTTTTTTTTTTTTTTTTTGGTTTTTTTTCTGTCCAAATTTGATGCAGCCATAAATATCTTTACTAAAAATATCAGCTTTAATCTCTGCGTTCTTAAACGAGAAATCTTTCCCGCACCGATTACTTTGTATAGTCAAGCAGGACAAATAGGACAACAAGAGAGAATATAAAAATTCATTGCTAACGAGTTCACAATAAACAAGCTAAAATGTGGTTTTCCCCCTGATCAGAAAGAGCCAGTAGAGGTCTCATGTGATAAAGAAACGAAAAGCGAACTTTTCTCCAACAATGGAGAAACGATTTAACAGCCATCATAACTTAGAGCAGTGTTGATTTTCTGATTTATCAGTGCCGTGATATCTAAGCCAGACCGCACACTGAAGCGGCTAATGTAACATATTGATTGACGTCGGGGTAAAAATAAGTTTAAAACAGGTTTGAAACAGCTTTCTTCTTTGTTTAGACCTGTTTCTCCTCCTAAGTCCTACTTCATCATCCTCTTGTCACCTCAGTGTGCAGTCTGCCTTGCGAAGGAAGAGGGTCGCTTGCACACCCAGTATAATTTGGTCTACGATGTCCACTTATTATTTTAAAAGTTTAATCTGGTCGTTTACCATTGCAAAAGGCCCCTGTTAAGTTAGTTTTTCCGCATCGAATCTGATAACTTTAAAAGATCGCTTTGTCACATTTCATAACACTACTTTTGCTGAGGTAAGTTAATATTATTTTCTTGCTACATCCAGTCTGCACAATTTGAGCCAACGCCTTGTCCCGGGCAATCAATCATTCAGTTAGTGACCAATTAAATTTTTAATACGCCTCTTTTGACTTCGACGACCTCTAGCAGGAATAATGCACAATACCTCATACTTATACCCTACACGGGTCGCAGGAGAGGGTGTCAACTAACTCCCGATGTCCAGAAAAGATTAAAGTAGCAGCTCTCATGCCAAAGGGGCCTGATTTCTCAAAAGGATGTAACTAAAGACCAATAAATCAGGTCCCCGAAAAAACTGTGTCTTCCTTTAAACGGTCCCGCAATTTATCTCAGATTTTATTAGCTCCCGGATCAACACTCACACTGCGACTACAGAAATATGCTAGAAATTCAGAGGGAGCGATCCAGAGGGAGCAGCACAGAGCGACAACGCGACAGAAGACCAACAACGGGAGCAGCTTATCCTTACCGAAGTCTGCTAGGACGTTTCATCTACGCGGGACAAATCCCGAAATCCCAGCGAATGCCTCCATGAAAAATTCCTTGACAGCCTTAAAGATCCGTGCTTGACGCAAAAAGAAGCAAAAACTCCATTGCGTATGTACGGTGTATTTAACAACGCAATTAATCCCAGCACAAATCACGAGGAGCCGCTTATCCTTACATATATATAATGTTCCTTTGTTTAGTAAACAGGTGTATTTATACTTAAACTTACACTATGTGCAAAACTACTTAAAAGATGACAGAATACTAAAAAGATGTTAAATTATTTTAATAGCTTAGTACTTTCAACTATAAAAAACATAGTCTTCGTCTGAGGAAGATAAGAATACAATTGCTGTTATATTCCTCAGACGAAGACTATGTTTTTTTATAGTTGAAAGTACTAAGGTATTAAAATAATTTAACATCTTTTTAGTATTCTGTCATATTTTAAGTAGTTTTGCACATAGTGTAAGTTTAAGTTTAACTTTTTAAAGATGAATTAAGTATTTCTATGTATTTATTTACTGGGGTGTATTTATTATGTGATAAATGCTGTGATGGAAAAATATGGATGGCTTATCTTACCTGCATACCCAAAATTTCTCAAATTACAGATGAATATTGTACAATAACGGGAAATATGACTAAAAGGACGAATAATTAAAATTTTAAAGGAACCCAATATATGAACTTTGAAACGAATAAGAAGAGAAGCACATAAAGATTTTGAAAATTGACACTGGCATGTCATTTTCCTTCGAGTATCAGAAGATAGTACAAAGTGCTTTGTGGTCGAGGGTAAGTCCGATTTTGTTCACTTCTGCAACCTTGTTTCATAGTATCAGACTTATATCACTTTAGACTTTATATCATACTTATCCCATATGTTTAACTACCACAAATAAAGAAAAAATAATTTTTTGCTTAAATCGAATTTTTTTATGAAGAAATCTTTCACTTAGACAAAAAGCATTCACAAAAAGAAATTATATGTAGTGAAGGGACATCCTCTAAGTTTAAACATAAATCCATGGCAAAACACCTTTTCAGTGAAAAGTATCGAGGAAAATCATTGACACGGAAAATAAGTAGTTTATGGTGTGGATGGTAAAATACAAATACTTGTGTACTAAAAGAGGATGAGTAAGAAGAAAATGCACACAGTTCAATCTGCAAATGATTTTTCTGACTTAGCAGGCCAGCTTTCACAGAGCATCTCCTTTCGAGGGTTTAAAGCTCATAAAATTGACGAGTATCATTAACACTAAAGTGACCGTGAATTTTACTCAAGTTTTATAAAAAATATTTGTCACCAGAATTTTTATTCAAAACTATTTAACTTATTTATCTGAAATTTTCTGCTTTTTCTTTTATCTTTTAAACTTATTTTATAAAGAAGTTTCTGGTTTAAACAGAAATATATTTATTTGGTAGGGGTCAAATAACTCCTCACGGTTCTTTTAGTGTTATGTTGTGTCATTAACTCCTTGAGGGGCGGTGGAATAAAATATATCCCACCTAATTTAAACAAGATTCTCACCAGGAAATTTTAACAACATTTTATATTTTTAACTTTGTAGGAAGTTCGTTAAAAAAAAAATTGCTTTTCCTTATTTAAAAATAAAATATTTCGATTATTCCGGTGAGAATTCAATATTTAGAGGCATTTTTGCTTGCCTCTCAAGGGATTAAGGAATTTCATTAAGGAATTTCATTAACCTTTAATGGACATAAGACAATTAGTTAAGAACAGTTGCTAATTGTTACGCTTTTTTCTTACCACCTGATTTCAATAGTATATTTTGCCCTGTTTAATCGCCGAAATACGCGTTTAGATAACACAGACATTTATTTTTATAAAATTTGATTATATAAAAGACTAATAACAGGATTCTTTAAGAATATATTGTTATTTACTTCCATTTAATTAATACAGTCTTTTGAGTTAAATCTTAGAAAGTTGTTTATTTAATTTTGTTTTGTTTTGTTTTGAAAATGTCTGATGTACTTCATTATAATGTCTATGGATGTTTATATTTAAAAGCAGATGTAATAATTTAAAATTATCCCATATATATGTACCATAGAAAATGAAGTTGTTACTTTTTTAATGGCGAGAAATGTAAATACAGATACATATTTGTTTTAGGACGAAGCGTTTTAAAGTTCTAAAAAAAATATTTAAAATAATATTCGTGCTATATATAATCAATTTAGTTAAAATTGCAAAATAAATTAGTATTTCAATATTTTACGTAATATTCTATTATCTTAAGTAATTGGAAAATTTTAAGAAATAAATAACATTCGCTGACATTACACATAAAGAAAATCGCTATCATGTCATTAAAGAGATAAACAGCTTAGAAGAAGAAAATATTAATCATACAATTAGATAGGAAACATGATTTATAATTTCTTTTTTGCTGTAAAGAGCGAAATGATATGTATACTTATCTGGAAATATCATTTATATCCTACTTACAGATTGCTATATCTATAATTACGAGATCGTGATTCAATAAATTTTAATCATCATGCCCATAAAAATGCTATTTTTATTGAACTTAAATCTAATTTTTCGAATTTATCTATGTATACGTTTCTGATTACTAAAACAATTATATCTGTTTTTTTTTTTTTGTTTTTTGTAAATTAATCCGGAGTAAAAAACAATAACATTTCTGCATATTTTACTCCAAGAATGTTAATAATTTTGCTTTAGAAATGAAAAAAAAATCGTGGTATGTTCTATTAATATAATTTCTGACGTATAATCTGTGGTTAAAATATGTCTGTTTCTAACAAAAAATTTTATTTAATAAGTAAGTTATTTAAAGACTAATATGTAAGAGGTTATTCCCCTCCCTCCTTTTACTTTTCACTACTGCCCAAAGAGATTCACCGTGTCAACTACCTCATAGGTTCAGTATCTGGGGATCTGGGACACAGGTCCCGGGATCCTCGGCAAAATGTCTTAAAATCATTGAGCAGTTATGCAATATTGCAAAATGGAGGGAAATGTACCGGGGCTATCAATGAATAAAACTTTATTTCTCGGTCAAAAATGGATTTCGTTCTTCATCACATTTTTCTCCAAGTGCGATACATGTGTTTCAACGTATTTCCTGTGACATTTGGATACATTTTATATATTACTAGTGTTAATGCCTGTCCTAAAACGGTGGGTAAAAATTGTGTTTTTCACTTAAAATTTGAAAAACTGATAAAAAATAATTGACAACATGGAAGCGTTTAGATGAGCAAAGTGCGGCTGGTTTATGTTCTAATAAACACACAAATAGCATTTACAATATTTCTGGGTAAACCGGGTTTTCCGGCTAATATACTATAAAAAATTTAAGATTTCTTAATAAAACAAAAATTTAACAAATATGCAATAAAACTGCGTAATTTATAAAGTTTGCTGCAACTATTGAAATAATACTGTTTTTTTTAAATAACACTTTGAAATTGTATTTTTATCGTTTACCCCCCCCCCCTCCAATTCTTTTATATGCATATTGATTAATAAATAGGTACCTTGGGTTGAACCCCATTCGAGTGTTCTTCACGCCTATTGCTGTTTTTCTTCTGATTACCCGCGGCTGACGTCACGCATCAGGGGTGGGACAGCTTAATGGAGACTGGTAAGATTGATGGGTTCGCCCGCCTACGTTACACTGCGTTTTATTATATAGAGACGATTTCTAAAAGTCTTAAAAAATATGCGTCAGTTTCGCATTCGACATCCACATGCGACGCAAATCTCTTCATCATTAACCATTTCTTTTCAAGTGTTGAAATACATAACAGTCACTGGGAGACATATCCAGTACGAAAAGTGGTAGGACAATTAATAGTTCAATTAATTTAATTTTGCCATCGCGCGCATGAATTTGTGAGCCGGTGAAACAGACTTGGGGAAGCAGCACTTTTTTCCTTTGCCATATGCTACATTTCCTTTATGATTTCCTTGTATAACCCCTTGAGGGGCGGTGGGATATATTTTATCCCACCTACGATTAATGAAGATTTACACCAGAAAAATTTTATGAAATTTTGCTTTTCTAACTTTGGTGGAAAAAAAAGTCGTAAAATTGATTTTCCTTATTTTGAAATAGAATTTTTCAAAGATTCCGGTGGGAATTCACAATCGTAATTGTTTGCCCCGCAAGGGGTTAAGCGATTCAATAAGGCTGCACAGTACGCTGTTGTGACTGTTTTTACCATTGAACTATCAATTAGAAGGAAATGGCGTACTTCCGTACCATGTCAAACTGTCCAATATGAAAACAGTGTTGCCAATGGGCTACTTGTTTTAAATTCAGATTTCCTGACTGGCACCACTTTTCTAAAATGGTAAAATCCCCTTCTTTTCGCCTTAACCCCTTAATTCTCGCTCCCGTCATGTTCACGGGCAGTGTCTTTTACTCAAATTGTTAGATTCCCACCAGTTTTATATAATAGTGAAATTGGCTATATTTTAGTGTCGTTTTTACTGTCATTAAATAAGGTGAATATTTCTTTTTCATAAAAGTGGTGCCAATAAGCAATTTGAATTTTTCAACAGTAATTTAATTCGAGAGGTAAGGGGTTAATCAATCTGTTACTAACCCCTTGATGGGCAAGCAATTGCGTTTGCGTAATGCTGAATTCCCACCAGAAATTTGGCAGAAATTCATTTCAAAATAAGGATAAGCAATATTACGTCTTTTTTCCACGAAAGTTAGAAAGGTAAAATTTCAGAAATCTTTTCTGGTGTAAAACTTCATTAATCGTAGGTGGGATAAAATATATCCCACAGCCGCTCAAGAGGTTAAATAAGGCGAATTTTACTACTCCGAAAAAGTGATGCCAATCAAGATCTCTGAATTTGAAAAGAAGTAGCCAACAGGCAACTCTGTTTTCATATCGAATAGTTTGATATGGTGCCGACGATATTCTCAAAAGGGGGGAGCTTGGCTTTGATATTATATTGTTCTTAACAAACTACACAGGATCCTAATCCAATTCTATTCCCTCGGAATCTGTAGAATCTGATAATTTTAAATGTATTCCATTTCCTTCGCTGCTGAAAGTGTCGTATTTTTGTTTTTGTTTTCTTGCGTTTATTACAGGCTTATCGCATTTATTTAGTTTATTTATCAATTTTATCTGTTTTGGTGATGAAAGTTTCCGACGTTTTTCAACATTTTCAGGAAACAATTCATCGTCATGTCTTATTATGTTATTATTATTGAAATATTTATAGTAGTTAAAACTTAAACAATTATATCGATTAATATGAATAGAAAAATTAAAGTTATATAATTATTTTAAATTTAATTATATTTACTTAATATCTTCACTCCGTATAATTATTTTGAAATATTCATTAAAGATGGTCATCTCTCCTTGTTTTAATGTGGGCATCTCTCGTGAAATTGAAGCACAGATGGTAGCTCAATTTAAATCATCAATAGCTATTGTAAGTCTTTGTTTTAGGCTTAGAAGTAAAGATTGGATTATATACGTGCTTTAGAAGTCCATATAGTAAAGCAATATATATGTATAACGTGATTTCTACAAAATATTCAGATACCTAAGTCAAAAAATATTCAAACTCTAAATTAAATAGACATTAAAATAACACTTACTTTCTATAATAATAAAAAAAAAGTAACTGCACGTCGTAATGAATGAACTCGTTGAACTACAGTAGCGCTCAAAAGTATTTTGACAACCTTATATTATCTCTTATTTTATTTAATATAAAAACGTAAAAGAAAATATATTCCCTATAATTGAGAACACTATGACTACAGTTATTCAAATGTATCAAGTTTCAGCCTGTTTGTTTACATTCGGCACAACCGAAGAAATATGACTCCTCCTTAGCTCAAATGTATTTTGACAATTAGTTTGCATTTAATTGTTGAAGATGTCAGTGGCTCTATAGCTTCGATTAGTGTTTATATCGACTTATTGTGATTATTTTTAAATGCCGAAATGTAAAAAATATTGAAGTGATTCTAGTAAAGCAGCTGTAAATGCACTTAAGAAAGGTAGACTGAAAGCAGAATTAGCTCGTTCTTTTAACGGGTCCGGTCAACTTGTTATTACATGGAATAAAGTAACAAATAAAGTAATAACTAGCAATTCCGCGAGCAGTCATTTTGACTGCTGCTAAATGAGTACACCTCTGTTTGAACCAGAATTTTTTTTTTATAAATCTAGTTTAAAGGATACAAAGAAGAAAACTAGTTAAATGGATAACTTAATAATTTAAAATAAAAATGCTGGTGTGAAATATTTTTTCTAAAATTTGAGTAAAATTCTCGGTCTTTCTAGTGTTAATAAACAGAAATACATCGAAAATAAACCTCAAAGGGGCCATCCGAAAAAAACAACTTGCAATGTTGACTGTAATCTAAAAATGATATCTACAAGTGATTGTCGTAAGTCCGCTGTAATAATAAAAAATGAATTGAAGGAAAATTACGGCATAGACATACAAGTTTCATCAGTCAAACGATGCCTAAACCTCTATGGTTTACATGGCAGAAGACCAGCAAAAACACGTTTGTTATCTACTAAGAATAGGAAGGCTAGAGGTGCATTTGTAAAACGGCATAACCCTTTCAGTGGCGAAGCAATTCCATTGCTAAAGTATTGAATTTTTTGACTGACACCGGAATTTGAAAACAAATTTATTTGTAAATAACAAAAAAGCTATATTTCACACACATAACAAACAGAATTTTTTTTAACCAAAATTCCGGTGTCAATCATTAATTTCAACACTTTAGCAATGGAATTGCTTTGCCCCTGAAAGGGTTATGCCGTTTTACAAATGCAACTCTAGCCTTCCTATTCTTAGTAGATAAGAAACGTGTTTTTGCTGGTCTTCTGCCATGTAAACCATAGAGGTTTAGGCGTCGTTTGACTGATAAACTTGTATTTCTATGCCTAATTTTCTTTCAATTCATTTTTTATTATTACAGTGATTTACGACAATCACTTGTAGATATCATTTTTAAAATACATTCAACATTGCAAGTTTTTATTTTTCGGATGACCAGTCTGAGGCTTATTTTCGATGTAATTCTGTTTATTAAAAACTTTATTCCGTGTAATAACAAGTTGACGAGAGCCGTTAAAAGAACGAGTTAATTCTGCTTGCAGTCTACCTTTCTTAAGTGCCTTTACAGCGGCTTTTCTAGAATCACTTCAATATTTTTTTGCATTTCAGCATTTAAAAATAATCACAATAAGTAGATATAAACACTAATCGAAGCTATAGCGCCACTGACACCTTCAACAATTAAATGCAAACTAATTGTCAAAATACTTTTGAGCTAAGGAGGAGTCATATGGTTGTCAAAATACTTTTGAGCGCTACTGTATTTACTACGAACAAAGTTGCAATCTATGTTGCAATCTATCATTAAGTTTTGGAATTATTTAGACTGGTCATTTCTCCTATATTGCCATCTATCCTAGACTTACCCTAATACGTATAGCAGGGCTTGTCCAATTCGCAGCACAACTCGTTAAATAACTCTGGCACAATGTATACCACTATTTTTATAATGAAATAACCGGCTCATATAATTGGAGAGATTCAATGATTAGATAAGGCAATGATTACTATAAAATTTTAGTGGTGTATAGCGTGTTACAGTTAGCCCCTATCTGATAATTTCAAACTCGTAAAAATTTAAAAAATATATATCTCTAAATTAAATAGGTAATTGTATCACTTTTTTTTCAAATGACCACAATTTTGTTTTACTTGGGAAAGGAAGATCCTAAGACAAATTTTTGGACCTGTTAAAGAAGACAATACATGGCGTATAAGGACAAATGTGGAGATAGAACTGTTATATAATGAAAAAGATATAACAAATACTATAAAAATAAGAAGAATGCAATGGTTAGGCCATCTAGTCAGAATAAGGGATGAGAGAAGGACAAAGAAGATTTATAATGGTAATTTAATAGGGAAAAGAAGTATTGGTAGACCCCAGAAGGGATGGATAGAAGAGGTAGAGAAAGATCTTGCACAAAACCAAATTATAAATTATAAAGTAAAGGCCAGAGATCGGAAGGTCTGGAGAGGTATATTGATGGGAGGTCAAAACCCTGCATGGATTGTAGCACCATTTTATATGTATGTGTGTACAATTTTGTTTAAAATGACCTTTTTAAAATTAAATCTGGTTATAAGCTCCAAAAATTTTAATGATCTTTCATAAATTTAGAGACCTAATTTGTGTCAGGACAAGAAAAGGTCTCACGGTTGGATATTGATGTGACGTACTTACAGATAGTGATGGGCCGAATGAGTGATTTTACTATTCGAAAGAATCATTTGGAAATGCTCAAAAACATAGGTGTCAACCTTTGTTTTGTTTTTTTATTTCTATTTCTACCAGGCATTTTGTATGGAAAAAGAAATTTCTTATTTTAATTATAATAAATTATGAACCCCATAAAAATATAAAAATTGCTCTTGTCTTCAAAATTTTTCCGATATTTACTTATACTTTTAACGCTTTCGCTGCGCAATGCGAGGTGTCCTGCGACGTAAAAGTAGCAAAAATTTGTGCAATCCGAGATTTTCTCGGGGATACATTTTTCTGTATAATTAACCGTCCTTGATTTTTCACACCAGTTAATTTTTTTTATTCTAAAATTTTCTCTATTTAATCGGAGCATTTTCCCGATTAAATTAGACCAAAATTTTTATTTTGAAAAAGAGGTGACAAAAGAAAGAAAATTCTTAAAAGACACTCTTCGCGAAGGGGTTAAATACGTAATTTTTAAAGCTATTTTGATGAAACAATTGCGCAGCGATAGAGTGAATAACGTCTCACGAAATATTTTCTAAAAATAAAAGAAGCAAAAGCATAGTTGCCAGCCTTTAAAAAATTTTAAATCAATTATCTTCAAAAATTTTGAAGATAAAAATAATTTATGCATTTTTATGGGGTCCCTAATTTAATTCTTATTAAAATAAGAAACTTATTTTTCGGCACAAAATTTATTGTAGAAATTGAATAATCTCTCTATTCTAAAAAAAAGTAACTACCGCTGTCACCGCCGCCGCCGCCGCCGGTTTTGATTTTTTTGTGACCGGAGGTCTTTCTTCGTTAATATTAAGAAAAATCGCTCTATTCTAAAAAAAAGTAACTACCGCTGTCACCGCCGCCGCCGGTTTTGAATTTTTTGTGACCGGAGGTCTTTCTTCGTTAATATTAAGAATAATAATGCATACAAAAATATGAAAATCGGTAGTATTATACAGAAATGTTTGATAAACACGCTGATGCAGACAGTTTTCAAATCGAAGAATTATTTTAAGAGATATTTAATGCTAAAGTTGGACAAAATCGTTCCACTAAAAAAGTTTTATAGGTGCAAAAACTATACATCGGAATTTAATAATTTTTAGATCATTTTATACGTTATAATTTCCCGGTGTGCAGAATTAATTAATTTTTTTAATTTGACTCATTTTTCGAGGTTTCATTTCTATTTTAAATTCAAATTTTCAGCATTTCGAGAGATATTTTTTTCTTATTTCAGAAAATTGTACTAATTTAACCTGTTGCCAACTTTATAAACAACGGAAACAATAATGTTTGCTTCAAATTAAAAATTTATTTACGCGTGACTATTATAAACAGAAAAAAACTTTCAAATTAGAATTAAATAATTACTTATAAAAAGCAGGAACTTATTGAAAATTACTTCATCTATAATTACACGTGAATTTTAACAGAGAAAGGATATTGTAAAATAATAAATTTATTAACATGCGTTAGAAGTCTTAAATAGGAGAAATTACATCACATTTACGTCACATTACAGTTATTACATAAAATGAACACAAAATAATATTGCAAAACAGTATAAATTTAAAAATAGCTCGAGACATTTACTTGATATTTTGAGATAAATTTGTCAACTATTTTTTTTTTTTTTTTTTTTTTTTTTTTGGACAGCGCAAATAATATTTCATTTCTAATAAAATCATTTTCACGTGGATATTAAAAAGGGAAAGAAAAGTTTGGTGAAAATTACGTCAGATTCAAAACGATATATTTAAAATTACTTTCTTTTCGCTTTGTTAAAAAATTCCGGGAGACAAAGACTCTGTTTACTTAATTCATTTTATATTAGATGATTTTGAAATGTCATTGTATCTTTTAACTGCAGCTGATTTTTCCGTAAAATTCCCCAATCAAAGAGAAATGAATAGAAACCCGTTTATAGGGAGATCGCTTTTGTCTTTTTAATTATAATTCAATCTTCCAAAATCTTTTTAAAGCCAATCAAATTAGCGTGCTTTTAGAGACTGCAGTGTCTGAACGGGGGTTGGCGAGCGTAGCTCGTAGGGGGCCGAGCCCCCTAGTAATGCATACAAAAATATGAAAATCGGTGGTTTTATACAGAAATGTTTGATAAACATGCTGATGCAGACAGTTTTCAAATCGAAGAATTATTTTAAGAGATATTTAATGCTAACGTTGGACAAAATCGTTCCACTAAAAAAGTTTTATAGCAGCAAAAACTATACATGGCAGTGTAATCATTTTTAGATCATTTTATGCGTTAGAATTTGCCGGAGTGCAGATTGCATTAATTTTTTTATTTTGACTCATTTTTTCAGGTTTTATTTCTATTTTAAATTCAAATTTTCATCATTTCTAGAGATATGTTTTACAGATTTCAGAAAATTGTACTAATTTAAACTGTTGCCAACTGTATAAAAAAAGCAAGCAATAATATTTGCTTCAAATTAAAAATTTATTTACACGTGACTATTATAAACAGGAAAAAAACTTTCAAATTAAAATTAAATAATTACGTATAAAAAGCAGGAATTTATTAAAAATTATGTCATAAAAAGTACACACGTGAATTTTAAAAGAGAAAGGATATTGTAAAATAATAAGTTCATTAACATGCGTTAGAAGTCGTAGGAGAAATTACGTCATATTTACGTCACATTATAGTTATTACATAAAATGAACACAAAATAATATTGCAAAAAAGTTTAAATTTAGAAATTGCGCTAGACATTTATTTAATATTTTGAGAGGATCTTTTCAACTATTTTTGTTAGGAAAGCGCAAATAATATTTCATTTCTAACAAAAGTATCTTCACGTGAATATTTAAAAGAGAAAAAAATAGCTTGGTAAAAATTACGTTAGATTAAAAACGATTAATTTAAAATGTCTCATTTAAAAGAACTTTCTTTTCGCTTTGTTAAAAAATACCAGGAGACAAAGACTCTGTTTACTTAATTCCTTTTATATTAGCTTATTTTGAAATGTTGTTACACGTATCTACGTCATCAAGTTATTTTTATTCAACGTTATATTTGTATTTTTATTAATGTTGTACGAATTTATTTGTTCTATTGTTATTTAAAATAAAAAATTATGTCAATTTGTATAATTTGGCGAGTGGTTTGGCGATTTATATAATTTGGCGAAATTGGTCAACGAGATAATCAAGCAGTACTGCAGCGGATTTGGCGTTAAAATTCCCCAATCAAATACAAATGAATAGGAATTCGTTTATAGGGAGATCGCCACTGCTTTTTACATTATAATTCAATCTTTCCAAATCTTTTTAAAGCCGATCAAATTAGCGTGCATTTAGAGTCTGCGGTGTCTGGGCGGGGGTTGGCGAGCGTAGTTCGTAGGGGACCGAGCCCCCTAGTAATTTTAAAAAAAATGTTTGGCAGCTATGCTTTTTCGCATCCTCGAATGATACATTCGAATAGTAAAAGCATTCATTCTCCCATCACTACTTGCAGGTAGCATTTTGGCGATCCCACCGAAGCTAGCATAGAGAAGAAAATACGGGTTTCTGATTGGTTGAATAATTTAAAGAGCATTTTGTTTTGGTTCGTTTTTGAGTTTACGTTTATTTAATCATAAGTTTCTGTTTGAAAACCTTTTGGAAGATGGATTTCGAGAAATTTCCTTCTGATTTTACATATTTATTAATAGATAAAATAAAATAGGTATAATAAGGAATAAAAGAAAAGGTCATTTCTAATGTTTAAAATTTATTAGGCTTTTATGCGGGCATGTTCAAAGAGGGGGAGGGGAAGCCTTTTGATGAAATTTTGGTTTCTTAATCATTTTATAAATTTTATTTGCATTGCAAATGACACATTATTTCTTATCAAATGTAATTAAAATATGAAGAACGTATATTATTGTGGTACTACATAATTATATCAATCCTGAAAAAAATTTTGAATTTTAATTAGAAATTGTGCTTGCATTGTAAATAATATGAATTTTCTTATCAAATGTAATTAAAATATGAAGAACATATGAAGAACATATTATTGCGGTACTACATAATTATATTAATCCTGAAAATTTTTTTTAATTTTAATTTGAAATTTTGCTTGCATTGTAAATAATATGAATTTTCTTATCAAATGTAATTAAAATTTAAAGAATATAGGTTCTCTTGGTTCTACATAATTATATGAATTTTCAAAATTATTGTAAATAAAATTTTGAATTTTAACATAGTAACTTAATTGTTAATATTTAAAATTTCAATTACGTGATATTTATAAACTCAATTGTTCTGTATTACTTAAAAAATAAAAATAAAAATAAAATTGCCATTTCTTATTATTTTAACATGATAAGCACATATATGCCCCTAATATGTACATCCACTTTCAGAACAATTTACTTACAAACAATAATCACATATCCTTTTTACGACGTCAATTATGTGATATTTACAAACACAATTTTTCTATATTACGTTAAAAAAAAACTGCCATTTCTTATTATTTTAACATGATGTGCACATATACACCCCTAATAGGTACATCCACATTCAGAATGATTTATTTACAAACAACAGTTGCTCTTCAAGTTATTCAACCAATCAGAAGCTCGTATTTTTTACCCCATGCAAGCTTCGGTGGGATCGACAAAAATGCTTGCAGTTATTACCAATTTAGTATATCCAGGTGGCCCTATTAAATGAGGGCTCAAAATGCTGCTGACACCACTAATTCCTTACAATTTATTTCGATTTATTTAATCGCAGATAATTCGGCCATTAGATAAGGCGAAGAATATTATTTTAAAACTATGATGTCAAGAGCATTTGGAGTCCCGATTTATGAAGGACGCTTGGCAACGCTATCACTAATTTCACAAAGCGTGACGTATCATTCATTTTTTTAACTCAAAAATTTAAGTACAGTAAAGCCCCGATTATCCGCGAGCGGATGAACCGCGGTGCGGTTTATCCGAGAAAAGATTTTTTAATTTTTTTATTCAAGCCAACAGCAAGGAAAATACAATAAGCCCTGCTAATAAATATAAACAGAAAAAATCATGTATTTGAAAATAATACAAGTATATTTCAAGATCAGTTGCCATGTTTGAAATATCAGATATAATGTCTTAATGCAGGGGTGTTTAAAGATATAATTTTAAAGAAATAGTCGACAAGTTTAATCGAAGAAATTCAACGATTAGATAAGGCAAAGATAACTGTAAAATTTTAGTGGTATCCGGCGGGCCACAGTTTGACACCTCTGTCTTAATGTCTTGTCTTGATTTTATTAACTAAATGTAAACACAGCAATTAAAATATTTAACAATTAAATAAGACAATTATGATAAATTCTAGGAGAGCATATCAAGAATAGCTTCACTCTGGAGATACAAATTCTTCCATACTAAAAGAAAAACAATAGTTTACAATTTAGAATAAAGAAAAGGTGTTTCCAAAGCAAGTAGCAAAAACAAGAGACTGATTTTTTTTTTTTTTAAGGTGTAACTCAACTCTTTTTGTACCGTGTGTATGGCATTGTTTCTTATTTACTTCTTTATTTTAGTGATTTCGACGTAAAGCAAGGGCTTTCTGGTTTACTGTGCATATTTATGTATTTTAAAAATTTTATTATTATTTTTTTTTTGTATACTAAAACATAGTTTTTAAGTTGAATTTTCTTTTTTTTTTCGTGTTTGCACCCCATTTTCAGTCTTTTTCGGGTTATCCACGATTTTTGTTATCCGCGTTAGCCTTGCCACCCAATTCCGCGGATGATTGGGGCTGTACTGTATATAAGTAAAATGCAGGTTTCGCACATTTTTACCATGAGATTTTAGTAGAATATTTCGCCTTAATTAACCGCAGAAAAATGTTAGAAATCCTGTTAATAACCGTGGCGACTTTCTCAATTTAACCATTCCGCTGCGTAATTACTTTTTATCAAAATCCCCTTCGCGACGAGCGTCTTTTAAGAATTTTTATTGTTTTGTCACCAGTTTTTCAAAACAAAAATTGTTTTCTAATTTACTCGGGAAAATGCTCCGATTAAATAAGGCAAAATTTGCAATAATAAAATAACTCGTGGGAATAATAAAGGAGGGTTAATAAGACGGAAAAAAATGCATCCCCGAGGAAATCTCGGGTTGCAAAACGAGAGTGTTAAATGTTAAATCGAAATTTCTTATCTTAACTTTTTGGGTACGAATTTCTTTTTGATTAGAAATTTCTGCAACTGGCAATTAATTTTTTTACTCTAGTACCGCTTTTTTAAAGCCAGCAATTTTATGATATATTTGTAGGATAATTTCAAGAGAAATTTAACATAAATAAAATATTTTAAAACTAGTGATATAAATAGTATATAAAAATAGTCGATGTAGCAGCAAATTCAAATTAACTGCATGACGAATCTCAGTCGTCATATGCAATCAAAGACTTAAAGGAAGGTTGGAGACAATTTGGAAATTCCAAGAAGTATATGAACAGTAGCGGATGGGAGCAGCTTAATGCAACAATGTTAAAGAGTGACGCCACCATTTCAAAATATTTGAAAATAATATTAAAAACAAAATCTTTAAACATAATCTTTCCAACATTGTAGTAAGAAGTATATAGATAAGTAAACAAACATATACAACTTTTACTTTTTAAATTTAAAATAAGTTCATCTTTTATTTCATAATAATAATATCTAATAATTAACTCATTACATATAAATATATTGATAGGGATATGTATGCGGCGTTTTAACCGCTTTAAGGCTATAGCAAATTAGTCTCCAAGGGATATAATAAAATTATTTTTTCTTATCTTAAGCTATATCTTTTGACTTTGTTGTTAGTCAAGGCTTTAGAAAACAATAAATATTATTTAACTAACATATACTTCTATAATTAAAATATACACAATTTAATAGTTGTTCCCTAAGTATAATGATGTATATGTAACTATTATTATATATAGTACATCAATGTGGCTTCAGTTTTTTTTATTACATTTGAAAAATTTAAAAGCTATTGCTATTTGTATTTTCTCTGTTCTTAACTTAAAATGTTTCTTTGTTTTATATATATATATATATATATATATATATATAATCCCAATTGAGAGGGCACAGTTAATTTTTTTTAATTATTACATTGAACTACACATATTTTAATTTTATGACTATTTCGGTTTCTATTTTATAGCAAATGTATAATGAATGCTTCTGGTTGGTTGATCTTTTTGACCGCCGATTATCTACTCTAGGGATATAGGCCCGAGGGGAGGAGTGCCCTTCGTGGGTGTATTTCTAAGGGAACCTAACCCGTATTTACGCATGGAAATCCATGGCTGGAAGAAAACCACGAAATCTCCGAACGATTAGGCCGACGGGCGCGATTGGGTTCGAACTTAGCACCCTCAGTCTACCAGTTTCGAGAGCAGAACCTCTCAGCCACTGGTTGGGTATGAATGCTTCTGATAATCTTCTTAACATTAGAATATTAATAATTATAATGCATTCTCTTCAAGTATTAACATCTTAAATTATAATTATAATAGCAATCGTAATAAAAAGTATGAGAAAAATAAAATGTAAACACGAAATAAAATATAAAACACACGGATAAGTACCAAGTATAAACGTACATAAACACCAACAAAACAACGTGCCGGAGCCGGTAAGGGATTTTTTGAAATTTCATCATATCGTTATGCAGTTGAAGTTTTGACATGGCTGCATTAAGCCGTCCATATCCGCTTCTGTATATGAACCATGGAGATGTCAATAAATGTAATGCAAGACGATTCAAAGTGGTATATCTTTTCTTTCCAATAATAAAAAAAAATCTAAACAATCACGTGAAATTTAGGCTAAAGCAATAGAAAATTCCCTTAATTTTCATATGTTTTATTCAAATACACAAATAATTAAAAAACTATTTTATAGTGCATTATTTTATGTATAAAGCGAAATTATATCTTTAATCAGTAGATAAATAAATAGAAACGCTTAATTCATCTTTAAAAAGTTAAACTTACACTATGTGCAAAACTACTTAAACATACCCAGAATTCGGCTCAGTTTACTTAAATAATCATAAAGCGAGTAATATTCCACTTTCCTATACCCTATGTTTTATTTATTAATGTTTTCCGGATCTAAAAATTAACTTCCACTTTCACTCTTTTCGTCACCATCTACGTGAATTTTGAAAATTAGACTTCAATGACAATTGTATTTCTTATATTCCTCTGATGAAGAATATGTTTTTATAGTTGAAAGTACTAAGATATTAAAATAATTTAACATCTTTTTAGTATTCTGTCATCTTTTAAGTAGTTTTGCACATAGTTTAAGTTTAAGTATATCCTTAAGGTTACATAAACCAGGGTTCGTACGCTTCAAGTACGTGTTACCAGAATTTTTGTAAAGTGATATTAATGAAGTGATTTAATAAAAAAATTTATCTTCAGATATAGCGACCAGTATTTTAGGAAATTCCTGGTACTAAAACACCTAAAATCCGAGGAATCCCCTGATGCGTACGAACCCTGTAAACGGTTCATAGTTATGGAAAGTTTAATATAATTTTTATATAAAAAATGTTTTCATCATATTTTTGTAACAACATTTATTTTAAAGTAATACATAGTAAAGATATGAATTGCAATCGATAAAGACAATATGTAGGTACATTTATTTAGGAACACTGTGTTTTTATCTGAATTAGCCATCTTTTGAACGCATAAAGAGAAGCCTTTACCTGTTAATATCAAGTAATATAATTGTGTAAATGATAAACAGACTCAAATTGAGATTTATAGCGTGCGCAATGAATTCATTGAAATTTGTAGCTATTGCAATATCGTAATTACGTTAAGAACGTATTAAAATGAATATTCCTTGATATTGACTGCGAGAGAATGTTTATAAAAATATTGCATTTATGTATTTCATATTAGCAAAGAACGACACTTTGAATAAATCAGTTTAATATGCTGTATATATAATCATTAAAAACGTCGCATCTAAAGCTTCTAATTATGTTTATCAAAACAGGAATGTAATGTAAAAAAATATATTTTGGAAATACTTTCGTATTTTTTGTTCAACACATTATGAAAAAGTTACATTTAATCTAGCTACGATTTTTTTTGTGTGTGTACAGTGGTTGACTTATAAATAATATCATTCAAAAATTCTTAATAAAATGTGATTTAATGCGTATATTTAAAAAGATTTAAATGAAATGAATAATTCATGTTTTTATGCTTCAAATTGCACTGTTGCAGAAAGCATAAGAGACAATAGATATTTATTGAGACATAAACATTACATAGTATTATTTATTTGTAATACCTCTTATGAAATATGTTATCTTTATTTTTGATTACGGTTGTTTTCACTATTAATCACCGAACTTTAAAATATAAGAGTACAATATGTTTCAAATAAAAAGCAATACAATAGCTACATCAAAAGAAATTGTCAGTTTAGTATTTAAAATTTGAAGAAATATCTTGAAAATATTTATAATTCCTATTCTTAATGAATAATAATTAACCGAAAAAAAAAAAAACTCCACGAAAATTTCGTAAAATAAATTTTAAAAATTGGACAGTGTAGATACTATTAAACTTGGTTGAGTATAAAGTTAATTAATTTTTTTGTAATATTTATTTAATCAAAAGCTTTTCTGATTTCAGAAAATGCTGGCTTCTAATTTCTCATGATTACTCTGTATGAAATCTATAAGCCTTAATACCAAATTTTCTATAGTGCTTCGTTTTAAGTTTAATTATCTTTAAATGCTTATATTTAGGTTTAAGAAATCTTGGCATAAGAACATTATTATAAGTATTTCAGCACTTTCCATAGCTGGAAACTGTTACGTTTTGATCCACTTTATCTCAAAAGAGAAATTTCTATTAATACTAAATAATCGCTATGAAATGAGACATTTTTGTTTCGAAAATAGTGGTGATAAAAAGAAAACATAAAACTTGGCATCGATGCACTTTTTATAGGGGTTGCCATTTTGACCTAATTTTTTATTCCGAAGTTCTGAATTCATACTGGAAATTGCAAAAGAAGAAATTATAATTTTTAATCGCAAAATGTCTGTCATCAAATAAAACGGAAATTACTTTTCGGAATGTCTGGTATGAATTGGGAATATCTAAATGAAAAAAAAAAAAAAGGCAAGACTGACAACAGTGTTTTCATAGTTACTTTAATCAAAAAATGGGAAGTTAAGAAAACAAAATAACATATAGAGTCAAAACACTGTTTTAACCCCTTAACGGTCGCATTAAATTGAGGTTTAAAAAATCAAATTGCTTATTGGCACCACATTATTTAAAAAGGCGTATTCAGCTTATTTAAAGACAAGTAAAATTATAGCATAATAAAGCCAATTACGCTATTTATAAAACTGGTAAGAATGAAACAATCCGAGTAAAATACACAGCCCGTGAATATCACTGGAGCGAGAATTAAGGGGTTAAACACTAGTGTCGTGAAGGAAATTTTCATCTTGTTATTAACCCCTTAAGTGCCACAGACGTATATATCCGTCGCGCATAGTCGATGCGTTAATATATACGATGCGCACTGATGTATATATACGTCAGTCCAAAATATTGTCCTTTATACTGCGCTGTACCAGTAAAACCACTACCACGGCTTTGGAATTAAAGAAAAAGAAAAAAGACTTTGAAGGTGTTTTTGAAAGACTGACCTATATTAGAGGAGAAGGGGTAGAAGGAACTACCTTCATAAAGGCTATCGCACTGAGCTAGTGACGTGAAAATACAAGCGATTTTTTTTTTTGCATATTTAACAAGGCTCCGCTCTTTTTGTACACCACTATTATTTTAGAGAAAATATTATTTGGTTTGCCTTTCACTTTTCGCCTTTCTATCGCATTGCTATTTTGATGTCACTACCTCAGTCTCATAGCTTTAGCCGTGTAGTTTCTCGAATTTCGTAGGAGTATGTCTGATAGTGAGTTGGATGGCGACTTTCCGTCTTCTTATAGATCAGGGACGTCAGAATATGATATGTCAGGTGAAGAGGATTCAGATAACGACTATTCTATGAAAGATGCCAGAAACTGGGTACGATTCGATATAAAAAAATTACCTATGCCACCTTCACGGTTTCCATTTTAGGGACAACCAGGAATAAATAAAAATGTAACAGATGTTAGGAACACACTTTTAGTTTTTGAATTATTTTTTTTATCAGAAGCCGGTGCTTCATATCGTTACAGAAACTAACCGTTTTGCTGACCAGTATAACAACCAGCATCCTGGAAAAGAGAAACCAAGGACGAAGTTGTGGCGTCCAACAACTTTAGAATGAATATATGTTTTTTTAGGTATTCTTATTCTGCAAGGAATACTTGTAAAATTTTACGTTCCGCTTTACTGGTCTAAAAAACAAATTGATCTAAACTCTAATTTTGGGGACATTTATGAGCAGAAATCGCTTTCAACTTATCATGAAATTTCTGCACTTTTCTGATAACAGTATTGATAAAAATTCGCATCCAAATCCAAAACTAAGTAAAATATGTCCTGTTTTTTCTGACATGATGAAGAAATTTTCAAGTGTCTATACACCTGAAAGGGACCTGAGCATTGATGAGCTAAATATATTAATTACAACGTTCACAATCATGTTTTTTTTTTTGTCCCATTCATTATGAATCACCCTGTATTAAACGTTCAGTTACAAAACGGTCAGTTTAATTAAGGGTCAAACTGCAACCAGGAAATAAAAATAGAAGTTTTTAGGTTATTCATGACAACAATGTTTCATAAATACAGCGTTTACAAAAGGCGGAAATTTCTATTAAAATTTATTGATGGAAGTTCGCCACATTGCTGAGCTTGCTCTTTTGCAATCCTGCGATTAATACTTTATGATCCGTTACAATAATCTGTTACTAAATCAGGTGAATAAATACTCATTCCGATTCCTGGTAACCAATACTAAATATGCATATAAAAATATACTTGCAAAATAAAAATTTGGGTAGTGTGGAGTTTAAAATATTACGCGAATTTATATTTTGCATTTTATTTGATGCTACGGATATATGTTTTAAATATTCTCCTAAATTTTCAATAATGATGGCAAGTATGTTTAGGGGAAAAACATTTGTCATACTCTGAGAAGAGAAACAATGCCATGCATGTATTATGTACATTAGAATGGGCACCATATTTAAAAAGGAATCTGCTTTTTAATTTCAAGCATAATCTCTTCTAATCTTCATTCTGATAATATTGTGAAGTTGCTCTGACTACAGTTTTTCGAGAGATGTCGTAGTACCAGATTCGATAAGAATATACAGGGTGTTCCGTTAAAGGGGTCCAATATTAATAGGGGTAATAGAGGAGATCACACGGAGCATAAATCAGTATATAATGCCTGGCCGGATCTCAATAATTTTCAAGTTACAGCAAATAGAATGAAAAATCGGAAATTTGTAAAAAAACCCTCATTGCTAAACTATCGATAATGCTACATAAAAACAAAGCACATATTTAGAAAGAGCAGAAAAAATCCTACGAAATGACATAAGTTGTTTTAGAATATTGAGAATTAATGGCGAGTTACAAGCTCTGAAACAGTGAAAAAATACAAAATCAAATATTTAGCAAAATAGTTAATCGTTAATTCCAAAAATGCAACTCTACCTACATCAAGGAAAATGTTATAAAATTTGGTCCATTCCGAAAGCTTTCGAAGAAGCTGACAATAAACCATATCAGTTTAATTGTATGGGAGAAATCAAGCAGTTCCCTAGTTACAACTCTGTACTGTTGCACGCTCGGAAAGGGCGAAACTCCGCCCATGACGATTGTAAACACCCCGTTTAAATATCTTTCAATTATACATTTCTGATCAACCTCTATCAATACCCTTTCATTATTCAGTCTGGTCAAGTGAATGACATATTGTGCAGCTCTCGCCTTGTCTTAAAGCAAACTCCGTGACTGCTGCGTTTCCTCCATGAACTTTCAGGATGATGAAGAAGAAGTACTTTTTATGTAAATTTTCTATGTGTATAGGAAGAAAAGTGTAATAAAACAGCAGTCATCAGTGGGCGTTATGTTAAAGGGAGGCTGTTGTAAGTGGGATTGTAGTAAGTTGATGTATAATAATTATGCCGGAATACTCTAACGAAGAATATGCGGACATGCATCTGATGTACGGGCAAGCTCATGGAAATGCATGTCTAGCACAGCGCATGTACCGTGAGCAATTTCCAAGGAGACGTTGCCAAGTTCGAAACTCTTCATAAAAATCGATAGACGATTACGGGAGACTGGATCGTTTAATACAGCAAGCATTGATGCAGGGAAACCTCGACATGTACGAACACCTGCAATGGAAGAAGATGTACTGAATATTTTTAAAGATAACCCCTCCACGAGTACACGAGCTGCTGCGTCTGAAGTCGCTGTTTCTCACCAAAGTGTGTGGCGTGTTCTGCGTGCAGAAAACATGCACCCCTTTCATGTGCAGCGGGTACAACTGTTATCAGTAACAGATTGTGCTCAGCGGACAGAATTCGTTCGCTGGTTGCTTAATGTAACAGAAAATAATCCACAATTTCTGGAAAATATTTTATTTACTGATGAAGCAACATTTACGAGAGAGGGCGTGGTAAACACGCACAATATGCACACATGGTCATATACAAATCCGCACACTGTTTTCCCGTCGAACGCACAACAAAAGTTCAGTGTGAACATATGGGCAGGTGTCCTCGGCGATTATCTCATAGGACCATATTTACTCCCAGATGTACTCAATGGCAGTACGTACTTGGTTTTCTTACGGGATATCTTACCGCAGTTACTGCAAAATGTGCCAGCAACATTGCGCCACAATATGTGGTTTATGCACGATGGCGCACCGGCACATTTTTTCATAGGTGTTCGCAATCACCTCAATTCAACATATCCTGGGAAATGGATTGGACGCAGTGGACCTGTTGCTTGGCCTGCACGCTCTCCAGACCTCAATCCGTTAGACTTTTTTGTTTGGGGACACCTTAAATCGCTGGTGTATGAAACGCCTGTGGATACACCGGAGGATTTACTAGCGCGAATCGTTGTCGCTGCAGGAGACATTCCCAACTCCGTCGGAGTTTTTCGGCGTGTTCTCCAATCTTTACGACGTCGCTGTCGGCTGTGCGATTCTGTTAATGGGCGCAACTTCGAACACCTATTATAATAATGTCCGTTCGTCTGCCTTCCGACATTGAACTGTGCAGCGCAGGCCAGAAGACTATGCTTCACATATGTCATAAAGTACGTGGAATGTAATTCTTTATTTGTCATTTTTCTTATATTTTCAACACTTTTTGGCACAGTATTTTGTAAGTCACAGACTGTGGTGTACTCAAATTGTAAATTACAAAGTTTGTATGAATTAATTTAAAATTTAGTGTCTTTTTTAAATTTATAATTAATAAAATTATTATGCTATTTGTTATTATTATTTCCTATCATAAATTATGATGCACATATACATACAATAATTGTCCATGTAAAACATGTACTGAAACTTCTTGCATAGTTACAAATCGCAATATTTTTAATTATTTCCGAATTTTCACCACCAGTTTAATTTTAAAGAATTTAACTTAAGCTTTATATCAATAAAAGACCACTTTAAAATGTAGACTATTACTGTAAAGTTATTTTGGTTCATTCAACTCTTGAATAATTAAAAATGTTGCATCTCAGAAGAAGCATGATCGAAAATGTATAGTTGAGAGTAATTAAAAAGGCGGTGTTTCCAATCGTGATGGGCCGAGTTTAACCTTTGCTAGTGTCAAAGAAAGCGGAGTTGTAACTAAGAAACTGATTAATTTCTCTCACACAATTAAACCGATATGGTTCATTGTAAGCTTTTTCGAAAGTTTTCGGAATGGACCAAATTTTACTACATTTTCCTTGTTGTAGCTAGAGTTGTCTTTTTGGAATTAACGATTAACTATTTTGATGTATATTGGATTTCGTACTTTTTTCACTGTTTCAGGGCTTGTAACTCGTCAATAAATATTGCTATTTTAATACAATTGATGTCATTTTGTAGGTTTTTTCTGCTCTTTCTAAATATGTGCTTCGTTTTTATGTAGCATTATCGATAGTTTAGCAATGAGGGTTCTTTTACAATTTTCCGAATTTTCATTCTATTTGCTGTAACTTGAAAACTATTGAGATCCGACCAGGCTTTATATACTGATTTATGCTCCATGTGATCTCCTCTATTACCCCTATTAATATTGGACCCCTTTAACGGAACACCCTGTATATTATCGTCTCTTTATTCCGTATTAGGAAAAATATGCAATACAAATGTAATGACAAATGTAAAAAAAAAACTTTCTTCTATGCTGTTAAACATTAGTTTAAGGAATAATACAATATCTATAAATCAAAACTGGATTGAATGCTCAAACACATGATATCTGTGAGTTGTTTTAAAATCACTTTTCACGAAAGATTTACACATACAAGGTAAATATTTTTAGAAAATATATTTCTTATGTTATTATTAACACAAAAGAGATATGCTAACTTTTTGTCAAAGCATTTTCTTATAAGTGAATTTTTTATGTAAAAGTAAACAGATAAACATACAAAGAATGGTACTTAAGTGGCATTTACGAAAATGTTCAGTATATATATTAAGTTTCGTTTACAAAGGATTAGAGGATTCAGTAAGATAAAAAAAAAATACTTTAATTATATGGATATTTTAACATTTTTTTTTTTTTCAAATTTAGATATTTTGTAAAGAATAAACAACTCTACATAAACGCCATTGTTGTAAAATTCCTTTTCATTTTTTTTTTTTATATTTAAAACTTTAGTGTAAACAGCAAGTAGAAGCATGTACTATATCCGAGTATTATACATAAATGCGTCAAGAAAAAAAATCAACATTCTCAATAACATAATGAGTAATCCTATCGCTTTCAACTTGTTAAAGTTGATGGACTCATAAAAGTAAAAATTAAATTTTGGAAATTTTAAAGTTTTTACTCAGTATAAATGTTGCATAATAAAAGCAGAAATTAAATTTTCAGAATTTTAAAGTAGTTACTCATCATAAATTTTATTTAATAAAATTAGAAATTTTATTTTCAAAATTTTAAAGTTTTTACAAATCATAAATATACACAGCTCAAAACAATTAAGGGAGCACATGATTTTAACAAAATTACGCAAATATTTACACCACAGATAAAGAACGTAAAATAAAACATCCATTATTTAAAGCGTAGTAGAAAACAGATGATGAAAACGTTTCATGCAAATCAAAGTTTAGGACGCAAAAATTAGGAAAAGGATATAAGTGCAGAAATCGGGATTTTGCAGAAACGCCTGTTTCACTGTCTCAGTTGTAAAATTCAATTGTCCAGCTTGCGGTTTGAGAAGAAAGGGACTTGCAAATGTCACAACAATGTGATTTACCGGAATCCATGACTTGGCTTATTACCGGAACAATTGAATTTGGGGAAACACAACGAAGACTAACAAACGCCGTTGAAGTCGCAAGAAATGTCAATGCAAGGCTGTGGAATCGATTCCAAGACACATTGAATGGTAGACATCGACAAGAGCGAGGTCAGCCATGTGCTACCACAGTAATAGATGACAGGTATATTCTATTAACAGCTTGTTGAGACGGAAATGGGAACGCTACTCAGCTGCAGACACAGTTTTTCTTGGCCACAGGACGTAGGATGTACAGCCAAACAGTCCGAAATAGGCTTCATCAGGCTGGTCTCTATGCACGTAAGCCAATGGTCTGAATTCCACTGACCTCAAGCAACTGTGTGGCCCAAAGAAGAGGGGCAACTGAACATCGAGTTTGGAGGCAAAGTTTTTGGAGTCAAATTGTGTCTACAGACGAGTCCCGATTACGTCTGGATGTGGCATCCAATGTGTTTTGGCATGGAGGTAAGGGAGCACTCAAAATAATACCACATTCTTTCGTTAAAGATCATATTACAGGCGAGGTGGGTTGATGCTATTGATTGAAATCAGCATAGGTGAAAGTACGGGCCTGCACAACATTCGAAATGGCACTTTGACAGCCCGAAGTTATACAGAAAAGATACTGAGACCTCATGTCGCATTTTACGTTGCAGCAATTGGCGATTCCTTTTTTTCCTGCTTGATAATGTCAGACCGCATACATCTCGTCTTGCAGAGAATATGCTTACAGTTGAAATAATACAGCGTATAGACTGACCAACATGCTCTCCTGACCTGAATCCGATTGAGCATGTTTGGGACACACTTGGACGACGCACTGCAGCGAGACAGAGGCCTCATTTTATTACCCGTGACTTGGAGATAGCAATTCTTGAGGTGTGTAATAGGCTAATTCCATGAAAACTTGTCATGTCTGTCACACAGCTGAAAATCCCTATGCTTGTTGGCCACCGCTATTTTCGAAAATTTTGCTTCGCGTTATTCAATTGATGAGATATCTCCGATAAAATGAGTCACATTTTTCCGTTCTAAAATACTGGTAGCTAAAAATCGTAGTATGTGACAGACATGACAAGTTCGCATGGAATTAGCCAATAGTACTCCCAGTAAACCTATCGATAATGTCATCGAATCCATGGAAATCAGGTATGCGACAGTTTTATCTATTCGAAGGACCACACGCCCTATTAAATTTCTAGTATTATTCCTAAACAGTACTTTTTTTGTCATTTACATGTAACCTAATTGTTGCCCTAAACCATCTTTTCATGTTCTATTCATAGTTTTAAAGGATTAAAACTCTTGCAATTTTTTGCGTCTTTTTTTCTCTATTGCGCGTTGATACACATGTTACTCTCAAATTTATGCCCGTACGTGACTGTCTCGCACTGTTCTCTTCACTTTTTTGCTTGCTCCCCTAATTTTTTTGAGTAGTGTAGTTTTATAAAAGTAGAAATTGAATTTTCAAAATGTTGATATTGTTGATATCACTTTCGATAAATGGTGATATCACTTTCGTTAATACTTTTTGGTTCAAAATTTAGCCTAAAAAAATCTTGGCCGTATTTAGCCTCATTTTTTTTTTTTTTTTTTTAGTTTCCGGAGAGATTTGTAGCATAAATTCCTAGCCACTCGTATATAAAGGTAGTCTATGGTTGGAAGAGTTTTGAGATTTTGTTTGCGATCGTGGAGTCCTGATTTCTAAACTTTTGTGCTTGATTGGAATATATTTTCTGTCATTTGTTTAACCCCTTAATTCTCGCTCCCGTCATATTCTCGGGCCACCAGTTTTATAAAATAGTGAAATTGGCTATATTTTAGTATCGTTTTTCCTGTCATTAAATAAGTTGAATATTTCTTTTTCATAAAAGTTTTGCCAATAAGCAATTTGAATCTTTCAACCGTAATTTAATTCCAGCGTTAAGGGGTTAAATTTCGCAAAGAATGTATGATTCTACGATAATTTTATTTCCCTGGTTATTTTGTGCAATAATACGATAATTATGTATATCTCATTGTGTAGTTGCTATATACACCGTTAAGAATATTGTGAAAAATTACCTCGGTTTTTAAAGGCTATCTATTTTCTGACCAATGAGAATGATAAACACCTACGAAGCGTTCTCATTGGTCAGAAAATAGATAGCCTTTTAAAACAGAGGTAGTTTTTTACGATACTTTTTACAGTGCACACTGCAGTAGAAATTGGACGGATTAGACACTAATCGCTCATAGCGGTAAGTGTGTTTGCAATTTCTTCGCTTTCAACTTTTTAAAGTAGAGTTTTCTTACGTGCTGAAGTATTCAGTGAGTTCCCATTTACTTATTGTATAATAGAATCTACAGCTGATAGTTCTCCAGCTTTGTATGGAGTTATAATTTTTGTTATTTCAAATGAAAGATTATTAGAATGTACGAGGTTTACTTGATAGAATCTTTCGAAATATTATCCTTACTACGAAATTTTCATACAAGATATTCATATATATTTTAACGTATAAATGAAAGAGCAGTTAAATTTCCTTAAAATAAATTTTATCTGAACATTTTTAAAAGCAATTTATGACACATTTAATTATTTCATCTATAAATCTAGGTGGGAATGGTGTGCATAATATTTTTAGAAATATACTATGCACATATGTTTGCATTGAAAGTGATCATTCAAAAACATTTAAAAACTAAATAAAAAATCATTGAGAAGAGTTTTTGTTATTATATAATTTATGTGACTGGTTACTAAAATCAAACACATCGAAAATGAATTGAATTTTAAGTGCAATTGTAATATCACATAAAGTATAAATTATTATTATTTTATATTTTACATATTACTCAGTGAAATATAATGGCTAATTTTATTGTGTAAGCTTTTGGAGTAACAAGTAGAATAAAAATAATGAAAAGGCGAGAATACATTTAGAGCGTACGCAGTACGTATGAAATATGTTAGCGCACCCTTAGCGTCACGTTCCTCTCCTGCTCCCAGCTATGAAAACAGATTATCGTGCCAGGGAACACAGTATTTATTACGCGTTCTACCTTTTGAAGCAGCGTTTAGTTCAGTGTCTCTCTATTTATAAGCTTTTTTCAATAACTTCAACATTTTGCAATAGAAGTAATCCCTCGTATGAACTATGAACGGGTTAAAAAAGAAAATTGTATTTAATATTTTAATCACAGAATTCGCAAACATTCCGTTTATTCGCCGAGTTTGCAATAAAGTAAAGCATCAATTAAACATCTTTCTGGGGGCCGTTCTAAAACGACGTATAACTGAGAAATAAATAAAAATTGAGAATCGAAATTGCAGTTAGCTAAAAAATAGCTGCCAACTTTTACGCTTTTTTGGTACCACTAAAATTTAACAGAGATTTTCACCTTATTTAATCATAAGATTTCGACGATTAAACAAGACAATAGTTACTATAAAATTTTAGTGGTAGGAAGAAAGCATAAAGGTTGGCAGCTATGCTAAAGTGTGAAATCTTTGACTGTAGAAATACAGTGCTTTAATCATACAAATTTAATTTTGCTACCATTTTCGGTTGTTCAAGATGCTCTACATATTAAAAAAAAAATAGACAATCATGTCTAAAACTGAAAAATAAAAGTGAGAATTGTCAAACCTTACATGAATTTTACATCTTGAATTACACTTTTTTGTTCCATTATCAAACGTACAAACACATTTTAATTAAACTATTATTTAACACTAGAACCGCCGGAAATTTTACTCAAGTGTTATAAAAATATTTTACACTAGAATTTTCATAAAAAACTATCTAACTTATTTTTCTAGCTCATTTCTCCCTGGTACACGTTTAACTTATTTTGGAAAGAAATTTCTGGTTCGAATCAAAGTATTTTTACTTGGTACCGGTCAAAATGACCGCTATGGCGGTTCTAGTGTTAACACTAGAACGCCCGGAAGGAGTCAATTCGACTCCGACCATATGATTAAATGTCAATTGGAACCAGAAATTATTTCACAAAAAAGTTAAATTTAAAAAAAAGCAGATTTACGTTAAATAAATCAGTCAAATAATTTTAAATAAAAATTCTGGTCTAAAATATTTTTATGAAATTTGAGTTAAATTTCCGGGCGTTCTAGTGTTAATCGGCGTCTGACGTGACGATTCCATTCGTTTCGTCTCTCCCTCACCACAAATTTCGCGAACTTGAAAATACTCTTGTAGCTGTCAGATCAGGGTTACTAGTTTCGACTCCGTGTCAGTCTGCCATTAAATAAATGTGATAACACTTCTTGCATTTTCCGGTGTGAATCCGATTTTTTTTAAATAAAAGTGGAGGCTAAACTGGCAACCCTGTGCAGCGTTGCCAGATTGGGGTGTTTTTTGGAGCCAGATTGTTGAGTGTCACCGCTTATTTTAAATAGAAATATTCGGCATATTTAAAATATATTGAAAATTCTGAAAAATAAGCGAATTATACTATTTTAAAAAAGTAGTGACATTAAAATAATCTGAATTAAAAATGCTCCCAATCTGGCAACCCTGTGTCAGATGGTGAAAATTTCGATTTGTTTTCACTCGTGTCTATTTTCGATGAAATATAATCCTTTCCACTGACACTGACAGGAGGTTGTCTAGGTTGTCACAATATGGTGGAAACGTAGGGCTTGCCGAAATAAATTTCCACCAGTAAAATTAAATATATGTTTTTGTAATTGTTTATGATTGAATTTTTGCATTAATAAGGTGTTTAAACAACGAAAGAAATTTCTAATTAAATTTACTGGTAGAAGTTTTCCCAGACGGTAATAATTTCATGCGAAATCGGTTACAGTTGAAGCTTCACTATTTTAAGGCTATGTCAATTCATTTTTACTAATATTTCCATGATTGTGGTGAAATTGCGTGCAACCAAGTATATTTACTTTTATTATTTTTATACAATACTAGAAAGATAGCCCGTCAAAAATGACGGTAATTTAGATGTAAAGATATATACAACTCATGTGCAAGAATATGAGTTTTCTCGCTTGTTCCGCAGTGATAGATGAAAATAACACATTTTAAGAACGAAACACATTTATGAAAACCTGTGTACAGTAGAAGACCACTAATCTGCACAGTTTGGTTCCAAGTGTTATGCAGATTTGAGGCTTTTTGCGGTCATGTCTATTCAATCTTTGTTTACTTTTTTTTAATTCATATATTGGACAATTTAGATTGTTGAGCCTTAAAAATAAATAAATAACACACTTGAAGTAAGTTTAAAAACTATTAAATTATTGTATACGATTTCATGAAATGGTATTATATGGTATTATATGTGTGTGCTTCACGATCTTGGTTACGACGTTGGCGAAATTGGCTGCAACTTGTCATAACCCTAATAGTGTGGGCCGCTATAACAAAAAAGTAACCAGTTTTTAGTAAAATTTCTGATATAAAGTAGCTTTCAAAAACTTGTGTAAAATTGCAGGCCGTTCTCGTGTTATGTCAGTCCTAGGAATAATATTTCTAACACTGAAGATTTTCCATGTATATATGGAATTTAGAAAAGCTTCTCCAAAAGAAAGGTCCTGAAATGACATTGTAATTCCTCTAACTTCAAAGATTAATCGGGCCCTGATGTTGAGTACTGAAATCTAATAAATACTGTTATTTTGAATATTACAACAGAATTAAACAGTTAAACTTATTTAACTTAAACCCGCTGTTACTTCCCGATGTTATTTTTTTAGTATTAAGAAATAAAATTATTTAAAATTTTCAAATCATGCATTTACATAGCTGCCAACATCTTACGCTTTTTCAGACCACAAAAATTTTATAGTAAATTTTACCTTTTTAAATCTTCGTAATCTGCCGATTAAATAAGGCAAAAATTTCTATTAAATTTTTGTGGTCTGAAAAAGCGGAAGAGTTGGCAGCTATGCATTTATGATTTTTTTCCGTCTTTAATAACTAAATAATGAAAAATTAGGCTTTTGTTCTGAGCTCATAAATATGACAATAAAATAATGTAACTAAGAGACACTGCAAAATTAAATCTTTGTGATTACAAACCATAAACAAACGGTACCGCCACCATTTTACCTACTATGACGTCATTAGAATATTGCCCATTGATTGTTGGAGAACTTACTTTGTGAATGATTACCTCAATGATTTAATATTTTTGACGTTTCACGGTGAATGAGTCACTTGTGTTTGTTTAGGTTTATGGAATGAGATATTAAGCTGTGAACCTAATTTCAATTGAAGTTATCCAAGGATATATGTATTTCTAATTGAAATTAAAAACAATGCTTTGATCTCGAAATAAAAAGTTTTAGTTTGTATAATTTGTTATTTCTGTTAATTATTTATTTAAGTACTTTTCCATTATTGCGCATTTTAAAAAAAAGTTTGGCGCGATTCAGGCATTAGAAAGTGAGATGTTGCGAAAATATATAAACAGCTATGAAAACAAATCTAATGAACTTTTATCTTTGTTTATATATGCACTTATATACATAAAAAAATCGTTTCTAAATATATATAATTTTTTATATATACAAATTACGGCACAGATTTCAGATATGAACCGGGATATCTAACTGGCGCCAAAATGGTGTTATTTTGCCTGCTATGGTAACCCGGCTATTGTTTTTTATTTATTAATAAATTGTTTATTTACTTTTATTTTCTGTTTTTTTAATTATATAAACTGCTTTGTTCTATAGTTATTATTCAAACTTTTATTTATTTATAGTTATTTCCTTTTCAAAATGATAGCAAATAATTGAAAAATATATAAGTAACTGGTATTCGAAAGCGAGATTTCTGCCAAATTGGCGTCATAGAAAAATCACGCCAACCCCCATGCGTATATGACATCCGTGCAAAAAATACTTCTGTTTCTTTATAAAAATGGGTAAATAGACTTTTTTATATTAAATTGTCGGCACATATGTCATATACGCCCATATTGGCGCGATTTTGTTTTTTTTTTTTTGACGCCGATGTCATATACGCACCGGGTACATAACTGGCGCCAAAGTGTCGTTATTTTGCTTGTAATGGTAACCCGAATGTTGTTTATGCTGTTGATGTTTTCGCCAAATTGGCGTCGGAAAAAAATCGCGCCAATATATGACATCTGTGCCAAATTGTATACACATGGAAAAAATTGCTTGTGAGTATGAAGCATTAAATAGGTTGCCAGAAAATACGTTGGCAAACTTCTTTCTCGCCAAGAAACTTTTCTCCGAAGTATTGTACATAAGCAATGATTGCTAGAAATGCATTTTTAAGTATGATATCCGCTTTTATATGTTTCACTACATTTATGCATACTATGTATAAATGCTACAGTTCATATGCAGGGCTACACAAAAGAATTCGTAAGGGTTACTGAGTATGACAGTAAATTGCTTAAAGGTGGTTTTTAAAGGAGTTATGCATTTTTACGCTGAACTGCATTTAGTTTCCTAAGAAATGTTTGTAGAATATAGATAAAATGATACAAATGGTCACGCATAGAATTGAATTTATAACCGTCTATGTATGATAATATCTGGAAATGTGATTTCAGTAGTTTTAAGAGTAGTTTAAATTAAATTTTAGCTAAATAGTGGCACATAATAACGGTACTATTGGCTATGGAGGTAACTGCTGATATCAATTTTTTTTTTTTTTTTTTTTATGTTTACTTAAAAGTTTTGTTTGTTATGTTTACTAAAATGTTTACTTAGTTATCGTGGTACTTCTTAGTTATCCCGTCGACCAAATTACTGCCGCCAAATTGTAAGATTAATTGCCAAAAATGGTTGCCATTAATTAATTAATTGTAAGATTAAATGCCAATAATGGCCAATAAAATCATTAATTCGACGTTTTATTTGTATTTTTATTAATGTTTTACTATTGATTTGGCGATTTATATAATTTGGCGAAATTGGTCGACGGAATATCTAAGAAGTAACGTTATCTTATTTACCTTATTTTCCTAAATAACGAAGTTTTGTTAAAGCATTCAGGATGTGTTGGAAAGTGTTAATTATTCTATGCTTAACGCATGATTTTTCTTTCTTCTTTAGTCTTATTTTGCACTTATTTTATTCTTAATTTTTTAGTCTTATACTGCTTTATAGAAACGTTGGCATAGTTGTCATATACGTTATCATATATTGGCGCGATTTTTTTCCGACGCCAATTTGGCGAAAACATCAACATAGCATAAACAACAACATCCGGATTACCATATCAAGCAAAATTACGACACTTTGGCGCCAGTTAAGTACCCGTTGTGTATATGACATTGGCGTCAGAAAAAAATCGCGCCAATATGGAATATGACATCTGCGCCGAAACTTTAATATTTAATGTTTAAACTCTTCGCTCCACTCCCCTTGCATATAGTACAAACTATAACACGGATAGCGCAAAATAATAATCAGTTTGGTACTTTTCCACTGTAGGGGCTTTTGCATTTTTAAAAAAAAGCTTGGTGTAATTTGGGCATCAGAAAGTGAGATTTGGGTACTTTTCCATTATGCGGACACCATTGTCGCAAACCGTAACAGTTGGCGCAAAATCGTGAATTGAAGCATTTGAAAAAGAAAAGAAAAACCATTGTCGATACTAAAGTGAGCATTTAAAAAATATAACATTTGAAAATTCCAGACTTTTACGAACTATTTCATCAAATCACAAATATATACTTAAAATAAGTGAACAAATAACTGCTATAAAATAAAGCAATAAAATAAAACTCATATTAAACTGCTGGCATAAAATTACAAATATCTTTTAGCATTTTGAAATAATTGGCGCATTAGCATACATTTTGGCATGGTGTCCGTATAACGGAAAAATATCGAGATTTGTTGTCAAATCATATAAACAGCTATGAAAACAAACTTGATGAGCGTTTTTTTTGTTTTATATGTTTATTTTATATGTATATTATTGATGTTTTTATGTACAAATCACATCTCTTTCCTTATAAAATTAGAGAAACGTCTTTTTTATATAAAATAAATCGTATAAATATCGAAAAGAAATGCGTGTGAATATAAAATGAAACAGTGGATAGGTTCCCGGAAAGTATGTAGCCAAATTTCCTTTTTCGCGAAGGCATCTATACTGGAAAAGTACCTAAAGCACATTAAAATCGCGCAGTTAGGAGCTCACACAGTACAGCGTCGTCTATTGGCGATTATTTTAATAGTAGCATCGGGAGAAAGATGTAAAGATGTACTTTAAATTCTCACCTATAGATTTCGAAAAAATATCTTAAAAGAGTGGAGTTTAAATTAAATTTCGGTGACATCCATTATGAAAGATTAATGGTTTTAAATGGGAATTTCGCCAAATTAGCCAGCTATTGCCAAGTTGGCTAACATTTGGCGCTACTGTGGTAACCCTGCATTATTATTTTTCAACAATTGCTCATTTCAATGAGGCAGTCCTACCGGAATAGTGAGGGACACACAGAGACTTGGATTTTATATAAATAGATTATTATATATTTTTTTAAGTCTTGTTTTTAAGTAATTTTGTTTTCGTTTTTATTTGTAGTTAATAACATAAATTACAAATTACTGTGATTCACATAAATTATCTTTGAGTAAATTTAGAGATCAATAAGCTCGAAGCAGTGTACTCAACTTTAAATCCTATTAAATTGCATGATGTTATACAATACTTTGTAAACAGAAACTATACATGGGAGACTACGGCAACACATAACTATTTAATTTAAAAGTCAATCAGACCCTTAAGAATATTCTATCTATTCACATATCAGGGTATACGTTTTAACAGACAAGTGTGAAATTAAACTCAAATAAATATAAACTATATTCTTGAAATTTATTTCATGTATTTTATGGTGTGTATTTTATGCCATGGATATTGAATCAATTCATGTACAGTCGTGGAAAAAAAAGTAAACACCCCTACTACTCCTCAAGAAATTATCATAGAAGAACATTATTGGTACCAAACGATTGGAAATAAAGTCTACTTTTAAATTATGTATATAAATTTTCTTAGGGGGGCATCAACATATTAAAACGAACCATAACTTATTTTTTTTTCAATGGCAATACCCAATTCTAACAGCGTAAATGAACTCTATACCCTTCAATTAGCCTGAAAACAATTTGTTATGCAATTCGTACCTTACGTTTTCAAGAAATTATTTTAAAACGAGCGTATTTTAAGGGCTGTATCCAAATTGAAGTTCGGTACTCGATTGTTAACCGAGAGAGCCCCTTCTTGATCAAGGCACCTTAAGCACCACTCAGGCGGTCAATGAAGCCTGTTAGATAACAGGACAGCAGAAGAAATTTCAAAATATCTGCTCACTTCTATTATAGACGGCCCCTTAAACCGTCATTTTGCCGTTTTTTAGCCCCTTAACACTCGAATTAAATTACGGTTTAAAAATTCAAATTGCTTACTGGCACCAGTTCTTTGAAAAAAGAAATATTCAACTTATTTAATGACAGGTAAAATGATACCGCAATAAAGCCAATTACACTAATTTATAAAACTGGTGGGAATTAAAAAATCTGAATAAAAGTCACAGCCCGTGAATATCACGGGAGAGAGAATTAAGGGGTTAAGCATAATTTGAAAACTATTTGGAAGGAAAATGTGAAATTTTGGATTTTTATAAAGCAGGATTTAACAAATCTAAATCCATAAAAAAATGGTAGGTTACAATTCATAATTTTTTCGAATATTAATTTCATAATTCATATAATAAAATTATAAAAATTGCAAATTCAGAGTATTTATGTTTGGGTACATTACTATTATTGCTACACAAAAAATAGCACATTAGAAGCTTAATTTCAGGAGATATAAATAAAAATATGAAAATGTAATTTAACATTAGAAGCACTAAATTTTGAATGTTTATAATTCAAAAACTCATCATTCAAATGACTTGAAATTTGGTGTCTAGGCATAGTTTGAATATCTCGTTAAAATTGGGTATTGCCATTGAAAAAAAATGAGGTTTGGGTTCGTTTTAATATGTAGATGGCCCCCTGAGCAAATTTTATATACATCATTTAAAAGTAGACTTTATTTCAAATCGTTCGGTACCAGTAACTTCCGTATACGATAATTTGTTGAAGAGTTAGTAGGGGGTGTTTACTTTTTTTCCACGACTGTACACAGCATTATTGGACATAAAATAATACATAAATTTAACCCCTTGAGGGGCAAGCAATTGCGTTTGTGTAATGCTGAATTCCTATTAGTAGGAGAGCTGTTGAACATTTTTGAGTTGGTATTTGAGGCACCCTGAAAATTTGTGCAACACTTCTTTTGTAATGCCTGAATACAAAATCGAATGTCTGGCTGAAGGATCGTGGCCCAAAAACTGTGCCAGACACGTGTCAAGTGCCATTTGATACTTGACACGTGTCTGGCACAGTTTTTGTGCCGACTAAAGTGTCTGTCATTTTCAAAATATTTTTTTCTAAGCATAAATATTGTTCTGCCTCAATCTCAGCGTGCCTCAAATACCTTTTTTGGGTAGTCAAAAAATGGCACTTGACACGTGTCTGGCACAGTTTTTGGGCCGACTAAAGTGTCTGTCGTTTTCAAAATATTTTTTCTAAGTATAAATATTATTCTGTCTCAATCTCAGCGTGCCTCAAATACCTTTTTTTGGGGGTAGTCAAATAATGGCACTTGACACGTGTCTGGCACAGTTTTTGGGCCACGATCATTCAGCCAGACATTCGATTTTGTATTCACCCATTACAAAAGAAGTGTTGTACAAATGTTCAGGGTACCTCAAATACCTGCCCTAAAATGTTTAACAGCTCTTGGACTACATCGGAAATATTAAATAAATTTATTTCTCAATAAGGAAAAGCACTTTTGCAACTGTTTTCTCTCAAAGCTATAAAAGTAAAACTTAGTTAAAAGTTTCTGGTGCAAATCTTAATTAAACTTAGGTGGGATACAATATGTGCCACATTTCCCCATGGAGTTAAAAGACTTTAAAATTGGTAGTAAAAACGTATTGATAATCTTATGAATCGGTTTGCCCCGCCAGATACCAATAAATTTGTACAGAAAACACAGCCTTATGTAATCATCTAATCTCTGCGATTCAAGAAGTTGACTGTTTCTTTAAAAATTAGTGGTATTAAGTAAGCCACAGTTTGACACCTCTGTTATAAATGCATTAATCAATGACATGCATCGATATTTAGTGTTTTAACCCTTTAGCGAGCGGTGTCCACAAAAAAGTGACACATAAATTTATGAATCCGGGCACCCAGAATATTTAATTAAAATGTTCCTTTTATAAAGCACTTGAAAAATAAGCAAGTTTTTATTTTCTAATACATTCGTCTGTAAATTCTGGTGTCAGTCCATCATTTAACCCTCCGTCTACCAGACGGGTCCATTGGACCCGACAGGTACATACAAAATATTCATTCAAACCAGAAATTTCTTTAAAATAAACTAAGTATATAAACCAGGCAAAAATAAGGTAAATAAATAAGTTAAATAGTTTTAAATAAAAATTCTGGTGTAGAACGTTTTATTAAAACTTGAATAAAATTCCCGGTAGATCTAGGGTTAATCATTTTACAAACAAAATTACTCCGCGCCGGGAAGGGTTAATGTAGTATTAACTTAATTGTAAAGCAAATTTATCATTATAGTAGCGGACCCGCCGACGTTGCCCTGGCCCTTGATAATAACCTTACATCTATCACAAATTTGTATGGTTTTATATCGTTTACTCTCATTTGTCTCAAATTATACTTTTTAAATGAAATAAAAACGGGAAAAATATTCATATTTAGTGCTAAAAGCGATAGTAAGTAGACTTTTTATTTCAGTAACATTATTTTAACTTTCGTTACAAAATGTATTTTTTCAGAAAAATATAATAAATTTCACAACCTATTAATTCTCTAAATGTTTGACCCCTTAAGAATGACGCGAAAATAAAGCCAATTACATTATTTTATAAAACTGGTGGGATTCAAACAATCTGAATTAAAAAAAAAAATAATAATAATAACATACAGTGCCCGTGAAAGTCACAGGAGCGAGAATTAGGGGTTAAAAATTTAAATATGTTGTATGAAATATGTGACCGCTGACTGTGAAAAATCATTTAATAAATACGGATATTGAACATTAAGAAGGCTCAAAATATCTGTGACAGGAGAGCGGGGCAACCCAATGTTTAAAAAAATACATTTCTTGCCATCCAAAGCATCTGTATAATCCTTGCGCTAATATATTGATATTTAGGTGTAAAAAGTAATGTTCTTTTTCGTTTTAATTTTTTTTTCTTTTGATGGATGGAATACATGGTATTTTTTTTTCAAATTCGAACTCATTATTTCCTCTTTTATAATTTCAGAACCAAATTTCTCAGTTATAAATATGTTTCCCACGATGGTGTGTACATTTCGTGCTAAAATATTGATATTCAATTTTAAAAGTTAATATTTTACGCTTAACAATTTAGTTATTTTTTTCACATTGGAATCATTGGTTATAATTATTTTACCCTTGAATCCTGTTATACCTGAACCAAACCGATACTCGATCATTAGTTTGATGGTTTGTATATAGTCTTAAAATGCCAGAGTTATTGAGTATAGTTTTTAACCCCTTACTGCTGAATGTGAACAGCATACAGTTCCAGGGGCTACCAATTTGTAGAACAAATCCCCGCCCTTTCGATGAGTTTTTGTTTTGCACATCGTAAGAAAAAACCGGAAATGTTAGACTAAATGTAGTGAAACACTACTGTAATAGAGAGAGTCGATAACTCCCAGCATCACTGCCGATAATCAAAGGCAGAATGAAAGTAAAAGGGAGAGGAGGTCTATTTAACCCCTTAACAGTGACATTTGTTTTCTTAAAAAAAAATTAAAAATGGGGCTGGACGCCACTTTTTCCATACTAAAATATTTACCTTACTTAATCGAAAAATATCTGACAATCAATAAAGATAAATTTACAGTTGCAAATTAGTGGTATCAAAATGCTTTTAATAACGAAGCAAGCAAACTGTTCTTGCCCGAATCCAGTTCGGGCCACACTATTAAGGGGTTAAATAAGTGACCGAACAGGCAGCCAATACGAAAATAGGAGGGCGCGACTTCACTGTTACATGAAGTCCGCAGTAGAAAATCGAAGAATAGAATAAGGAAAGGATGTTCAAAGTTCATAAAGCCGAATAGATCACAAGCCAAGCCTAAAACCTTACCAAAAAAAGACACTTTTCAGTGGCCATACGTTTAAATTACAGAAATAAGAGAAATAAAATGTTAAGAAGGGTAGGAGCCATAAGCAAACTTATGACTCGCTACTAGAGAGTTTAAAAATACTAGTTATCATCTAGGAGAAGTCATCTAGAAGGAGAGAAGTTTAGATATTGGATCTTTTTTAGATTGTATCTCTTCTAAGACACTGTTGAGTTTTGTGGGTATTTCGTTAAATGAAATTACATTTAGTTCTTCTTTAATTTTAGTTAGAATATCAGCTATCGTAAGGATAGAACCTGAGAAGTCCTGCAACTCATAAACCTGCTGAGTAGGAGACGAAGCCTTGGGCACAGAAGGAATTTTATTGGCGGGTGGTAAGGTGACGTCTTCAGATTATTTCTGGGATTTTTTGGAAGAAATTACATTTTTAATAGCAGCAGCGGCACTAGCATAAGTTTTTTTCAATTGGGGTTTTAGAGGAAATTGCAAACAACCCTTATAAGATGAAGGGTGTTCTAGGGAGCAGTTGGCACATTTAGGAGGTGGTTTAGGTACCTCAAAAGAAGCTTATTTAGCAATTACGGCATCTTTTTTAACTTGGCTATCGGGGGACAGGTGGGGATCACGACATCCCACACATTTGGGATACTACTCATCTGTATAATACTGATAATACTGCCTCATCTGTAAATAGAATATGGGCAATAAAGACTGGCTGCAATACATGTTGCTGCAAAACCCACTGGCAAAAGTTCAACCGCAGAAGATAGTCTTCATGATTCAAAGTTTGTACACGCTGAAAACGGAAGGTATGAAATCGATTTTCATTTAACACTCTCCAAACGGTCGGATGACTCGCACCTAAATTCTGTGCAACAGCTCTTGTACTTGATTTGGGCCTTTCACTCACAAAATTCAAAATAATTTCTTCCAGGCTTGCACTGCGTACAGCTCTTTCTTGCCCAGTTTCCTGTCTGGTGATGTGGAAAGAACCTGTTTCAGAAAGCTGACGGTGTAAGCGCTGAAACATTCTATGATCAGGCATTCTTCTGCGAGAAAACTGCTCTTGATACATTCGTAGGGCAGCTCTGGCATTGCTATTTGTACGACCATACATGAAATGCATGTCGGCTTTTTCGGCATATGTAAAGTCTTCCATGACGAACGATAGCACAATTAAAAAAGGGCGATTTCTTCTACTTGAATGCATGGTATTGAACGGCGACCAGTCACTTACTGTCCTCACCGCCTGTGGAATCAACCAACAGCTCAATTTCTATTTAAAAAAATTCTATTTCTATTTTTATTCTGAATTCATAAAATTTCGATTTCATTCCAAAAATTTTCAAAGAAGAATTTTATTATTAATTAATTATGAAATGTCAAGAAAAATTTAGCATAAAAATTTTCTGGTATGAATGAGAAATTTTGAAAATTTAAAAAGGGGCCTAATTGCCCTCCTGGTGTTTTAACCTTAATGCATCACTTGGTCCCATACAGTCCTATATAATAAATGATTGTTACTGTGTGCTCTACCTACCCTTAAAGTTTGCACCATGAGTTTAGAAACACCCTGTATATATATATATATATATATATATATATATTTCAATATATTTACAAATTATTTACTTTTATTAATTATTTTTATTAATGAAATTATTATTTTTATTTTTTATTAAATATTATTAATTATTTACTTATTATTACAAAAATATTTACTTTTTCAATATATTTACAAAAAAAAAAAATGAAAAAAAAATACTTCCAAATATCCACTTGTCTGAATATCTTTTCTTTATTTCTTTTTGATGTGAAACTATGGAAGTAATCCGAACGCTACCATTTTTAAGGAATTTTATAACATTTATAATTAAAATTAAAATAAAAAAATTAGGATTATTTAAAAAGAAATTGCTACTACGGGCAAATTTGCAAATGAACAGCTTCCATTAAAATATATATATATATATATATATAGCAAAATCGGTTTAACAGAAAGGTCAAAGCAGTCTTTTGTTTCAAATATATATATGATACGATTTGAACCGGAATGGTTACCTACACTTTCCTACAAGTTTATACATTTTCCTACAATTTCCTATCTTTTTTCCTACAATTTCCTACAATTTGGATTTTATATAATTAGATGACTATCAAATACCCTTTTGATAGAGAAAACCGTTAATCCTGAAGTTTTATAAAGAAAAACACTAAAATAAATGTTATTTTATTTTAAAATAAATATTAGTCGAAATGTTTTGTATACAGTTAATTAATATACGCCAAACATAAAATGTTTATTTTTAAATTTAGCATATTAGTTTCTAGGAACATTTTTCTTTCAAATAATATTCAATATACGCAACAGACTGCGAATATTTAACATTTTTATCATTTCCATTTTCTGAATAAACAGTTTATCATTTTGTAAATGCTAAAGGTACTTAGTTTAATGAAGTACGTTTTGAATGTATTGAATTAAGTTTATATTAATTAATAAATCCTAATGTAATATTTGCATGAAATGTAAACGAGATCACACAAGGACTTTGTTATTTAAAAACTATATGGATACCTTAAAGTATTTAGTTATTGTTCTGCTGTTATTATATTTACACACACGCAAGTGCATATTTCTTATTTTTATCTTTGATATAAGTATTTAGATTTGATATTATGAAAATAATTTTAGTAGGATTACGTAAAATCTTTTAAGAACTCTCCGTATAAGTATTTTCTTTTTAAATGAAAATTTTCAACGAACTCGAATTAATACATGTAAATATTTTATACCATTTTGTTGTGCTTCCTATAACGACAGCATTTAGTAATAATGATTTTAAACATTTAGATACGTTTGATCTAATGGTGTTTGATAATTCAGATTAATTTATTTAAAGAAAAAAATTAAAAGAACCGCAAAAAATATTTTTGTTTTATTCGAGATACGAAAGTCATTTTTGTTGAAATGTTTCTCGAAACTTGCGTGTGTATTAATACTAGAACATCCAGCTGGTGTCAATTTGAAAATTTGACAGACCAAATGATTAAAAGTCGACTGACTCGAACCAGACATTTCTTCATAAAAAAAGGTTAAATACAACTCACTCAGAACTTAAATATATTTAAATAAAAATTTAGGTGTATAATATTTTTAATTCAGGTTAAGTAAAATTTCCGCACGTTCTAGCGTTAAGCCTGTTTATTTGTTTATAAGTTAACCTGTTTATTCGTTTATAACCATGCGACCATGAGTCATTTCTCAAAAGTCACAGTAATTTTTTTATTGAAGTCATTATGACACAATGATCCTAACATTTGATGACAGTCGCAATTGTGACCAAACCGCAACATATTCATTTATTTCGTCGCATTGAGACTCACTAGTTACCATCACTTAATGACTTTTCTGTAGAGCCATATTCACCGTTCTTTTTTTTAGCTAAATAAATCAGGTTTGTGAAACCACGCGCCCTGGAGAAATCTTTGTCTTATTTCATCTCGAAATTCTAAAATTAAACAAAGAGAAGATTTCTATAAGAGATTACTGGTATTCAGTGGGTGCTCACTTGGCCTTGACTTAAATCTCTATATTATATAGTATATACCTACTTTACGGGGATTTCACACAGGGTCTGATTACCAACGAGGAAATCTTCTACATGTATAAAGAGATATTTTTTCCTTATTCATGACAGAGATTTTGCTCGAATAAGGCAATTAAATAAACGGAAAATTTCTATTAAAATTTACCGGTGGATGTTTGTAGCGATAATTAGTGCAAGATTTCACAGAGTGTCCCTTACCAGGTCAAGTGAGAGCAATGTGGTGAAAAGGGCATGGGACTATTAACCCTTCCTGGGGTAAGATGCTTCTATTCGTAAAATGCTAAAATGAGTGAATGACATCAGAATTCTCAAACGAATATATTTCAAAATAAGCAAGAGCTTTTGTTCGCGTACTTAATAAAACGAGAAAAAATTGGTCCAATATTCTGGTGCCAATGTAGCATTTAGGAATTGAAGTTAGGTGGTCCAAGAATGAACCACCGCCCTTGAAAGTGTTAATAAAGAGGCCCTAACATATCCTTAAAATAATGTAGCTTCAACTGTAACCGCTTTCGCCGGGTTTTAGTACCACAGAGGGAAACGTCCACAAGCAAATTTAAATAGAAATTTTCTCCTTATTTAAGCGCCTTAATAATGCAAAATATCAGTCATAAATAATTGTAGAAACAGATATTCAGTTTTACTGGTGGAAGTATGCTTTGCCGAAGTCAGGCCCTGCTTTACCACCATATTGTGACTACCAGAACAACTTTCTGCTAAAGTCAGTGAAAGAGATTATAATAACTCGGCAAATTGGCACCAGTAAAAACAAACTAAAATTTTTACCATGTTTTTGAAAACTATTTCTATGAGTAAGCGCTTAAGTAAGATAAAATTTTCTATTCAAATTTACTGGTGGGAAGATTTTACAGGTAGTAATCAAAAACTGCTGAGCCGACGTAATAAGAAAAACAGCCGCCATCTTGTGGTAACCTACTTAGTTACTTCACTCGCAACTGTGTACTGTCTATCAGTTGATGTTTGTACTTTATGTGTACACATAAAGTGTACTGTCTTTATTCGTAACCCTATTGATATGGCCGAAATTGGGTTACTGCGTTTTTACATTTTGGTCACTTTCATATAAGAGTTTATAGTCACTTTTGAGTTTATAGTCTGACTAAAAAAATAGTTTGTGTATGATGATTTCATCAATCTTTTGTCATATCGCCTTGCAGCTGAATTCTTATTTTACGAAATGCGAATCCTTGCTATATAAAATCGCCGGATAACTGTATAATTTGACTGAATGCAATGGCTTAGCCAGCATGGATATTCGGACACACTGAGTAGCTTTCTTTCCGAAGAGATATCTTTGCTTTATATTATCGCTTAAAATTTTGCAGTTAAATAAGACGGACTGTGCTATATAAAATTAGTGATAATTAGCTTCTTGAATCCCACTCTCGCTATGCCACTGGCTGAATTTACTTTTTCTACTTCCAAACTCAGATTCTAAAATAAATATCTGGAAAAGCGCACTAGACCCCAAGCTTCCCAAACTTACCCCGAACACTTGATATCGACATCTTTAATAATTTACCACAAACATTTAAAAAATAATTTTTTCATTATATTTTGGCTTTGCACATATTAAATAAATACCCGTATACTACGAAGATAACAGTGTGTATACAGTGGTAAGTAGTATATAAGAAATTTAGTACGCTGCGATCTCTATATACATATGATGTCGCAAATGAGTACTTATAAAATCTTTAAATGCACGGGCCATTTGTAGTAACATAAAAACACTGTTATCGCACTCTATGCGCCAACGAATTTTAAAACCTGAAAACAACTATTGAGGGTATCCTGGTTTAATGCAATGTCTAATAGTAATATAAATGTAGTAAACATAATATTGTTAAAATACTAATTTAATAAGAATTAACATAACACAGACGGTTCGCAGACACTTAAAGACGGTGCACGTCGTGTGCCAACACCATTTAAAACCTGAATATTAACTTTTGAATCTAAAAAAGACTATTGTCTAATATCTGATAATATTATAAAAAAACAGACATCACATTTATAAAAAAATATTAATTAAGAAAAAATTGAATATATATATATTACTCAAATATACCGAGGGAATATACCGTACCCTGCGAAGACTTATTAATATAAATAATAATACAGAGCAGATATAATTACGAATTTCAACTTAAACACTGGTTGAACGTTAGTTATTTCAGGGGCTAAGTACTACTGATTTTGAAATGCTAAAGCAACTGATTGATACCAGGATCTACGAGCAAATTTATATGAAAGAAAGTAACAGTTTCTTTTTCCGCTTACGTTATACCAAGCAAAATTTAATGACAATATTTTGGTGCCAGTGTGGCATTTGGGATTTAAAATTGAGTAGTATATATATTATACCGCTTCCCTCCAAGTGGTTAAACGGACTTCGGTAAGAGGCTAAATGAAGCGCAAATGCTAATCAAGTAATTATTTTTGAGTGCACGACTGGTTTTCCATTTAGTGGCTCACACCGTATGCTGCAAGTGTCTTAAAAGATTAACCACGGGAACTATTCAAGTCGTTCGTTTCAATTACACGCGTTTTCCCAGAAAAAAACTGCATGCTCCAATTTTTCCGATTCATTGTAGTTCACACTCAAAAATCGCAGACTACGCTTTTAATGAACACTTTACAAAGATAAATACAAGTATTATAAATCCAAATAAATAATTTTAATACATTTCATATGTAGGTTATATTCTACGAAAAAAAAACAATCTTTAAATGATTTGTACATTACAACAAAAATTTCATTTGCAAAAACACCCTGTAAAACGCATTTTATCGATATATTACACGGAAGAGCCAAAACATTATGACGACCTATCTAATAACGCGTTGGCTCTCTTTTGGCGCACAAAACAGCTTCAACCCGACTTAGCATGGATGCCACAATCCCTTGGTAGATGTCCGGAGACAGATTGCACCAAATGTTCAGCCAGCGATCACGCAAATCCGGGATATACCAACATGGTTGTTTTTTAGTTGTCGTTCCATGACACTCCAAATGGGATCTATCGGATTGAGATCCGTTGAGTTAGGTAACCGGAAACTTAACTGAAATTCAGTATTAAGTTCCTGGAACCACTCCAGCACAGTTCGAGTTCTGTGACGTGGAGCATTATCTTGCACGTAGACCAATTTCCAAATAAATTAAAGCAGATATCGGTACAACTGGTCCACCATGATGTTCAGATAGACCGTGGCCTTAATGGTATGTTCTACCATAGGTCCCAAAGACGTCCACGAGAACGTTACCTAAAGTATAATATCGCCACCACCGGCCTGAGTCGGGCCTGCTGTATAAATGGGGGAAACATCTGGCCTGGAAGACGGCGTATCCTAACACGGCCATGAATGTGTTGGAGGATGAATTGTGATTCATCCGAATAAGCAACTCTCTCCAGCCATGATGTTCCCTGATATAGTGCATCAATAGTAGACTTTGATGATTGGTCAACAGAGCCATTTGAGTGGGTCCCTTGCTGCGCAATCACATATTCAACAGTGCAAGCTGAACTGTGTGCTATGAAACAATTCTACTTGGACTTGTATTGTATTGGGATGTCAGTTGTGCCAGAGTCTCTGTCGCCGATTTTGCTTACCAAGCTTGAGAGTCTATGAAGTCATTTTTCTTTGATAACTCGTGGGCGTCCAACAAACATGGTTTCACTAACATTCATTTACTTTGCATAAGTACTAACAACAATGTGTAACGAATAACACAGGAGCAGTGCAGTTTAGGAGATATTCGTTCCGAGACGTTGGGCCACTGAATTCTGCCCTCTATCAAGGTCGCTTCCTCAGACTCCTCAGCAGCACTTAATGCCGTTCTAAGCTGATTACATGGACACCACGTTATCCAGGCGATTTCATTGCAAAATGTGGGAACAGTCATAATGTTTTGGCACTTCGGTGTAAATGGCGCACACAGCGGTGATAAAAATGTAAAATTAATAACCACAATGAAATAAGAAATAGCAGGGGCAAAGTTTACTATGTTGTAGGATTAGTTGTCTAAAATTAAAAAATCCATGCCGGTGGCATTTGTTACTTTTAACTGGATTTTTTAAATTCAAAATAGAGTTTTTTTTTTTTTTTTTTTTTTTTTTTACCAAAAGGATATTTTATACGGTGAACATTTTTAATTTCTAACTGTACGTTTTTAATGGTTGTTTTCGGTTTTAAAGTCAATTTAATTGAAAATTAATAAATAAGTTTTTTTTTTTTTTTTACAAGGTTGAACAAAAAGTTTTAGGAAATTTGTGAAAGTTGCGTTAATTATGCGCAAATTGTCGACAAACAACAAAAGCAACAAGTACTATTCTTCAAAGTAGAGACCATCATAGTCCATGACTATCTGCCATCGTTCTGCTAGATTCCGGATTTTCTGGAAGTACCATGGCGGCTCCTTGGAGTCGAAAAACATTTGACATGCTTCTTCAACTTCAACAAGTGTTGGATTGATCGAAAGAGGCCATAATAGAATGGAACAGCGTCTGGACTGTACGCGGGGTGATTAAGAATTTCGACACTGCCCAACTGTGCAAACGTGTCCTTGGTCCTCTGGGCCTTGTGCGGTTTGACATTGTCCTGCTGAAACGAAACGCGATTTAGGCGGACCAATCTTGGATACTTCTGCAACAATTTGTCGAAGACGCGATCAAATTTCTGGGAACAGAACTCCTATGCACGATACAAATTTTGGTAACTATTAGATTAAAAATTTCCCAGAAATTTTTGCTCAACCTAATATTAACACGTTCACGCCGGCGCGGTGGGTCACACTCGACGGTCTCAGAGCTGCCAAGTCTCCCGGATTTTTGGATATCAGTATTTTAATGCAGAAAATGTTGTTTTATTTAATTAGAACAATTGGGCGATTTAAAAAGAACAATATTTTCTCTAAACAACAGTGGTGTGCAAAAAGCCGCAGACTTGACAACTCTGAGACAGTCGACTGTGACTCACCGCGCCGGCGTGAACATGTTAATGAAAACATTAATATTGAAATAGCACACTGATGGAGATGCTAGCGATTCAGTTTCACAAATACCATATATTCAGAAGGTTCTCGCCGGGCCCCTCTAAAATAATAATAATAGTAATAATAAACTATTCTATTCTTGTGCCTGAGCCTTAAAAGTAGCAGCGATGCCTAATTTCAAGTTTCTATTATTTATAAGTCCATACAAATCATTATTTTTAAGGCTTATTGCTCATTTCACTCATTTAAATTTCGATTATATTTTTGTTATATGTCTGCATTTATTTGTATTTTCGTCATCTAAGTGCTTATATTCTTACCATATATACTCATATATACGTCGACCCCGAAATGAGAGATAAATAAAATGGTTTTCAGTTTCTGCACCAGAATTTACGTATATTAATCTTTGATTTTTGTACCTCAGAAAATTATTACAAATGTAGCATTTAAATAGGGTGAAGAAAACTACTAAAATAACTTGTATTAAAACTGTAAGATATGTAATTTCTTTCAAAATGTTTACTCCACTTATATTTGAGTACATATGGCAGTCGATTTAACTGTTTTTCAGGTGCGTTGATAATTATATAAATATATATTATTATATATAGTATACCTATAGTCGTTGTTCGATCTGTCCGTCGGTCTGCATATGAAAGAAAAAAAACTACCCAACCGAATGGACTGAAATTTTAAATATATAATTGTTGCAAAATTTTGTTGAGTCATTTCAAGTCCTATGAAAATCGAATGTGTAGTTTAATTACAGGTAGAGCCAAAAGTTTTCTGTTACATTACGACCAATAGGAAAAAATTACTTCAAGTACATTTTAATGATGTTACAGCCTTTCGAACAGAATTAAATTGATATGCACTTAGGAAGAGCACTAAAATATACATACAGTATAATATGCGGTGCCAAAAATATTTATAAAACTAGTTATAGCACGAACACACCTCATTTGACACGTTTAACGTGCAATTTCCAACTTGATTATTTTTAGGTGAATAATTTAAGTTCACTATTTAAGTCTTCTTCAGCTCAGTGCAGGAATATATACGTCATTATCTGGAGAAAATAAACATTGACTTTCTTCATCTTGTTTCATTCCGACTAATCGCTCTTAAAGAGCATTTTGCATGCTTTACTTGTTGTTTTTCAGTTATTAATTTTATCCACTTTGACAATACTGATATATGCATTATTATTTTATATATAGTTATTGTACATTTAAAAAGGTTTTAAAATCCATTGTAATAAATATTTAGATGTTGCTTTACAATATATCTTTATTTTGATGCCAACTAATTTCACGATAGTAATATTTTTCTTTTATACTTTTCAAATAAAAAATATATAATTCTCCCACTGATACATTTTTTGGAAATCAGCAATTTCGATAAAAATTCGCGGGAGATTTTTGCAACAATTGAATGAAAAAAATGCTTTTCCTGGTATGTTTCTAAGAAATTTATAAAGAAAAATTTTCTTTAAATAAAAGTGGTGTTCAAAATCCGGATCGAGTAGGAGCCCTGAAATGTGAAACGAAAAAAAAAAAACTATATACTTTTACGCCAATAAGCTTTTAAAAGTTATATTTTGTTTTTACAAATTAATAAAGATATATAGCTGCCAGCCTTCCACTTTTTGTTACGCCAAACAAGTGTACTTTAAATCAGAGCATGTATGTTTTTCATTACCTGGTGCTTACTTTATTTCATTTATTAAATAAAATTTCTTATTCATAGAACATTTTTTTTTCTTTGAGAATAGGAAAGTTGGCCTCTGTGGATACAACGTGCGCACAGATTTTCCGCAATTAGTAGTACGAATTTTCACCTTATTTAATTGCTGAAAAATGTTATTTATCCTTCAATTAAGGGGTCTCAGGACTCTTAAAATTGGAAAGAATGAAAAGATAAAGGCCTTTTTCAACATTTAATATCTTAAAATGTATTTGATTTTAAGACACAATTTTAATTGGGATGAAAGATATGTATGTTCTTTCATTTCATGTATTTAAAAAATCGCAAGATGTAGAATAAGCATTTACAGGGGGTTTCAAACTGTCAGATATTTGACGAGCAGAAAATCGGCATAGCAGATTACGCGCAGCATTATAAAATAAATCTTGCAACTAAAATGAAAATTTTGGTGCCTACTTATACTTGAGATTGCAGTAATTACCCTGAACCTATATAAATTTGTATTAAAATCATTTTTCTATTTTTAATATAAAGTTATATTTAGCTAATGCAAAATTATAAAAATTCAATAACATAATCATCTAAAAAATATTTTTTACAACCAAAAAAAGGAAATTTGAGGTTCAGTTTATACAGAATAACGTGAAACATATTTTTGAAAATTTCATGATAAAATATTCAGAAGTGTTTGAGAGATCGTGCGCGTAATGCCCAAAAAGTCATTTGGAGAAAAATTAGTTCAAAATTTCGGAAAAGTCGCTTCAGCTATTGAGCGGGTATAACTCGAAAAGCCATAACTTCTGTTCTAATGGGAATTTTAAGAAAACTATTATATAAAAATGTTCAGAAAAGATAGATAGGAGTTTAATATCTCTAAAAAAATCAAAATTTCGAACATTTCAAAACTTTAAGAGTCCTGTTACCCAAACAAAGTAGTTATAAATTCTGTTACTTTATTGGTGAGCAGAATTTTCCTAATCACATGTAGTAATTGATGCCATAATATTTGCAAGTACAATAAGTGTACGCACCTTGCAACTATATCATCATTCAATATTATGGTGTTTGTTCTCACTGCTATTATAATGTTATCACATCTAGAAAACAAAATGAATAAAAAAATCCCTTGTTTCATATTGTCTTTTTAAATACTTTTACTTTTGAGCTGTATTAACATTGTTATCGTAAACAAAAACTAGAAATATATTTAAACCTTCATGAATTGCTTTATTGAAATGTTTGGTTCATTTCCTAAATTGTGGTGAACGCGAAACAATAACTTTGATACTTGTGTTTTTTAAGCCCGCTCGATAATAATGATTAAATTCCATGAACCTATGAATAAAGATAGTTAGACACATACTAAAAATGATAAATCTTCAACTGTAAACTGTTCGGTTGACTGCTGGACGACACTGGTTGATTACAGACATGCAAATTTCTACCATTAATTATTAATTAAAAAAATCTTCTTATTTAAACGTGTTATTCATGCATAATTCCTGTCTAAATTAAGGCAAAATGTCGATTCATTTATACTGATGGAAGTTTGCCCACGCAGTTTCGCCGTTGGGGAACTGCAAGACAATCATCCTAGTAACGTCAGTGAAAGAGATTATAATACCACTGGCGCAAAATAATAACAACAAAAATATAATTTGGCTTATTTAATGGCAGGCATTTTCTATGAATAATGCTTTTCAATAAAGTATATAAAATAAAGTAGACAAAAGTAGTTAAATAAAGAGATTTTCTTCATATTTAATCCCCTTATTTATGCAGAATTCCTGCAAATTTAAATACAGTAAACTTGTAACATCTTTATTATTATCATCTGTCACTTTTTAAGTATACAGCGAACATTTTAAAGTTCATATTATGCAGTCTGTGATTGAATCAATGTAGATTATTGCATTTCGTTTTATGATTTTATTTAAATGAGCACTTTTATGTTTTGACCATCACCCTGAATATATTCATTCATTTCAATATCTTTTCCATTGTATGCCGTGAATTTCTTTTTCCTTAAACATTTCTAATACGAGCTGTAATATAAATTTTTTACCTTTTTTACTTTAATATTTTATAATGTTTAATTGGTCTACGCTTGTGAGACAATTATGTTAAATTCCAGAAATTATCAACATTTTACAAATGAAGACTTAAATATCATATGTTTAAAAATCATTACTTAATTGCTTGAAAATGGCACTTGCATGAAACCTTTCAACCACATTCTACGTGATTAAAAGTACGTTATGACTTCATGCATCACGATGTAACAAAAACAGATTATTTCATATTCAAATTATGTCTCGTTAGCATTATAATGACTGCAGTGTAAAATATTTAAGATTGTAAACGATAGCTGTAACAACCGGAGTGCTATTATCTAGAGAAATTAAACAAATTTTCTGAAGCTCTTCAAATGAATTCAGACTAATTAACTTTAAAGTGAGCCATTATTTTAAATGCAGACAAAAGTAATTTTTCGTTTCCTAAGACGAATGTAACATTTAAAAAATAAGTTTTGTAACTATCATAAATTGGTAGCAACCAAACAGTAATAATGCTTGATAGTGAATGTGATATTAAATCCGAGACTATCGATGTATTTGTATACATACTTCTCCAGCAGAGTTGCAAGTGGGCTACTTTTTTATTATGATATCTTGATTCGCAGCACTTTTCTTAAATGGGGAAATGATCCTTGTTTTCGCATTAATTAATACGTCATTCAATAAGGAGAATTTTACTATTGCAAAAAAGTGATGCCAAACAAGAAATCTGAATTTTAAAAAAGTAGCTCACTGGAAACACTGTTCTCCAGTTTAAATGTCTTGCACATAAGTCTAATTAAGTTTTGTTTCTAAATAATTTAGGGAATTCTTGTTTTTTTTTAAAGAAACAAAATAATAATTTTCTATAAATCGATTTAATCCTTTTTTAAGAAACATTTTCATCTCTTTCTAGTCTCGTCTTTCTCAAACGCATTGACGTCAGCGCTATTTCAGTTCAAAGGACATTTTTAAACCTACTAATATCTCAGGATAGCAAGCAGTTAAAAATATGAAAATTACAAATAATTAATCATCCGTATGAAATATACTTATTATATTAATTTCAGTCATTTTAATGTACATTAAATGAATGTTTTATATTTCTTTATGTGTTGCTATAGATGATTATGCTAACGCAAAATGCATTAATTTAATATTTTTCGGCATCGTCATCTCAGTATCAAAACTGAGAGTTATGCTAACAATGGTTTTCATAATTTTACAAAGGCCAATTAAGTTGACTATTTTTTGCAATAGTAAAATTCGCCTTATTGAATGACGTATTAATTAAGGCGAAAACAAGGATCATTTCACCATTTAAGAAAAGTGGTGCGAATCAAGATATCATAATAAAAAAAGTAGCCCACTTGCAACTCTGCTGGAGAAGTATGTATACAAATACATCGATAGTCTCGGATTTAATATCACATTCATACAACTGGTCAGAGTTCACTTGATACTAGGCGGTGAGCTTCAGAGCGGTGTTGCCAGTGGGCTACTTTTTTTAAATTCAGATTTCTTGATTGGAACCACTTTTCTGAAATGATAAAATTCCGCTTGTTTTCACCTTAATTAATATGTCATTAAATAAGGCTGATTTTAATAAACCAGGAAAAGTGGGGCCAATCAAGAAATTAGAATTTAAAAAAGTAGCCCACTGGCAACACTGCTCCAGAGGGGGATGCAGGTCGCCCCTTGAGAAAGCGGAGTAAGAAAATTTCAGTAGATTGATCCCAAGAAAATTTCTGTATTGATAGGATTGAATTGACGAAAATATTAGCATCTATAAAGAAAGGGGTTGAAAAAGTATGGAGATAAGGTTGTTTTCATCTTTATTAATAGTTTTATGAGAGAAGACGATGTGAAAATCACTTCTAGGTGTTAAACAATTGATTTTTACTTTCTTCTATCTTCAATAAAAGAAAGTATTGTAATCGATTTTTTTTTTACTTTCTTCTATCTTTAATTCAATAAAGTATTGTAATTTAAATTTTTTTCGACGGATTTACACGTTTTAGGTGTGAGAGATCCCAAAAAACATGTTTATAGAAAATGTCTGTCTGCCCGTGTGTCTGTCGACATTGTACTGTCAAAAAGTGCATGAAGTTAAACATAGAATTGAACCAAATTTTTATTTTAAGTTTTTGGCTATAGCAAGTAGGTCCTCCCTGAATTTGGAAAGAATGCGCCGGTAGAAGGCGTTGTAATAGCGATTTTTGTGCGATTTTGAATATTGTACCATCGAAAAGTGTATGAAGTTATGCATTGAATTGAACAAAAAAAAAATTAAGTTCTTGGCTATGGCAAGTAGGCCCTTCCTTAATTAGGAAAAAATTCTCCGGTAGGGGGTACTATAATAGCAATTTTTGTGCGATATTTGTGCCATTTTGAATATTGTACCATCGAAAAGTGTTAGTTATGCATAGAATTGAACCAAATATTTTGTGTTTGTTTTTGGTCATGGCACGAAGGTCCTCCCGGAATTTGGAAAAATGCCATCGGAAGGGGGCGTTGTAATTGCGATGTGTGTACCATTTTCATTATTCTACCACCGAAAAGTGTATGAAGTTATGCATAGATTTGAAACAAATTTTTTGTGTATGTTTCTGGGTATGGCAAGCAAGTCCACCCTGAGTTTGAAAAAAATTGCCGAAAGGAGGGGTGCTGTAATAGCGATGTTTGTGCCATTTTCTTTATTGTGCCATCGAAAAGTGTATAAAATTATGCATACAATTGAACCAATTTTTTGTGCATGATTTGTCTTTGGCCAACAGGTCCTACTTGAATTTTTAATTACTAAGGGGCTCAGCCCCCTGATCGCTAACGCTCACCAACCCCCACGAATTGCTACGCGATTCATATTGGGATCGCTACGCGATCCCAGCTCGCTTCGCTCGCTCGACACTATTTATGTCAACTCTAGCCAGAATGAGTGCTATCATAAATCATTACAACGTATTAAATTTACAAATATTTTTAATGTATAAAAAAGTAATGGAAAACTGTTGAAAATATAAATAAAAACGTACCTTGGAAACAGAATTAAAAAACTTAGTGAAAACAAAATAAAAAAATATTTTTAGTTGGGCCGCTATGAGATCCGAGCAAGCAACATATGGAATTTAAAAATATTTTAATTCATAAAAAAGTAACTAAAAATTTTGTTGAAAATATAAATAAAAATGCATTTATCAAAAGTTTGGCGCTATGACTTGTTGATCATCATGAAGAAAGTTAAGCGAACAGGAAATTGACGCCGTTTAAATTTAAATGGCATGTTAGTGTCAGATGGGGTCCTTCTCCTTTCATTTTGCCTATAGTATTGAAAACAACGGCTTAAATTAATTTAAAACTATAATAATACGCTATAAAACATGCTACGTATCACGCTATCGAAATGTAAACAAAACGTTTTCGCCTGTGTCTAAATACAACCTTGGATAAAACAGCTACGTCACCGTAAAACGGACCAATAGCAATTGTCATTCATGTATTGCACAAACGGTTTGCGTTAAAAGAGAGATCCTGTCTGGATTTTGATTTGCTGAGTGTTTTGGGACATGTGACCGTAACTACCACTGAGAAACGTTGCTTTCGCTGTTGCCAAATAGCAAGCTACAAATACAGCCCTTTTTTAGCGCTACGTAAGAGAAATATATATATAGATTGCGCGGTAAATGGGCTCTGACATAGCGATTTTTGTATATTTTCTTGATTTTTCGTAGTTCTATTGTCCATCGGCGGGACCTCGCTTTCTGCTTTCTGCTTAAGGCGGCTATTCGCAAACAGCTGATAACAACAGAATAAGCAAAAACTATTAATTTTAACAAATATCATGATATAGATCAACTCCTTTTTAGTCCGTTTTAATTGACTAAAGAAGAAATTTGAGATGAAAATCAAAGTTGGTATAGTATTAAACTAATAATATTAAAGTATTATGCGTAACTAGTTTTTGAAATATTAAGATGTATAAGATAGAATTTTTTTTTTTGATTGGCACATGCAATTAGTTTAGTGATGCAAGATGCTCTTAGATTCTCGTAGAAATGCAGCGTTTTTAGCGAAGATGCTAAATCTGGGTGTCTCACAGCCGTAAACTATATATCCGTTTACTAAGCTGTAGGTTTCACTGTAATAGAAACCTTTTTCTTAATTAATTTCATTCTATAGATATAATCCAATTTTGAAAGATTAAGTTACGATTAATACTCTCAATAATTATATTCCTATACATAATTAAATTTTTATATCATGCTGAAAAAATTATCTTTTTTTAGCATTTTAAACAAATTACAGAAAAAACAGCATTACAATTTTGACTTTTTGCTCGTTATTCTAGGGTTAAGATTTTCCAGAGAACTCATACTTAGAAAATGCTTCAGAGGTCAACGGCTTACATTACGGAATCTAATTTGGTGAAAATTATGTTTTTTTATTTTATTTTTTTTTTTTTTACTTCAATTTTTGCCTTTTCGTAAAAACAATGTGAAGTTTGGTCTGAAAGGTTTGAACACTGTGCGTACAAATGATGGAGCCGATTTAAAAAAAAAAAAATCATATTTTCGAAACTACTGCACATATTACAATAAGTGATACAGGAATTTAAAGAGAAATATACGGAGTTTTTTTCAGTGAGAAATGCTCGATGTGTAACCCTTTTGTTGCACAGCATAAGTCCAATCGGTAATCCATTTCGTGAAAAACATTTTGTAGCATCACTCTGTCAATGGTTTTGAATGCTGCATAAATGCGTTCTTTAAGTTCTGGCAGTGCTTTCGGAATTGGCGGCACATAAACAATGCCTTTGGCGTAAACCTACAAAAAATGATATGGTGTTATGTCTGTGGTTCTTGGTGGCCGTATGATTAAGGGTAAATCACCATCACCCGCTTGAGGACTGCGCAGATTTTGTGTTTCATCAGGATGGAGCCCCACCTCATTGGTCTTTGCAAGTACATAGTTACTTGAACGGGGAGCTTCCACACCGGAGGATAATGCGTTTGTTGTTTGGAACAAACTGGATTACAGATTGCACGTAAGCAGTGTAACAAGAGGGTTACACACCGAACACTTTTAACAGAAAAAACTTGGTATATTTCTCTTTAAATTTGTATATCACTTATTGTAACCTGTGCAATAGTTTAGAAAATATGACTTTATAAAATTGCGTCCATCATTTGTTCTCACTCGTATATTTCTGTCTGTATGACAAAAGATATCTACTTCGCATTCATTTGCTAAGGAGATCCTGATGCTTGGCTTACTTGCTTGGAATACTTGGAAAGTTAAGTATATTCTATATAAATGTTCCATATAGTATACCGTCTTATTAAGTTAAAACCCTAGTCTATTAATCTCTATACGATCCTAATCCATCTAATAATATTTCTTTCAAGTTGCGTACATTGAAAAATGTCTCTAACTATTTATAATAAAACCTTTTATTATTTAAATTTTTACTAAAATCCGCTATTAAACCACCCCGTTGTATCATATTCCCCTAAATTCTTTATTTAATTGGGAAAATATCATAACTCATAAATTATCCCGTCTAAAAAACCTATTTCTTTTAAATTCCTTCTTTTATTAAAAGATATCGAGGTGCCAACTAGAATATCTCAATGCTTTAAAAGTTACGCGAAAATAAATTCATTTTTCTATTTGTTAACAATCGTCTGTCGGGGAAAAAAACTATTTTTAAAAGCCATCTCGACAGTAGAGAATACAGTTTTTTTACACCTTGCGCGTCTGGTTGCAGGGCTGTGGAATATTCTGGAACAATCCTTGACCCCGTCAAAAGCGCGGTTATGATTGAAAAAGAATAATCAGCCGATATTTGCCCCTTTATATACTGAGAGTGTTGTCAGTGGGCTACTTTTTTTAAATTAAGATTTCTTGATTGGCATCACTTTTTTTGAAATAGTAAGATTCGCCTTATTTAATGACGCATTAATTAAGGCGAAAATAAGGGGATTTTTACCATTTCAGAAAAGTGGTGCCAATCAAGAAATCTGAATTTTAAAAAAGTATCCCACTGGCAACACTGCATACTGATTGCGACGGCCGGATACGTAGCAGAATGTCAGAAGTTAGTCTGTTAAAGGGCAGATGAGTGGAATGCAGTAGAGTTCGGAGCAGTGCCATGCAGTGGAGTTCAATTCAGAAGTTTAGAAGCACATATAGTGTGCAGATGGTGTACCAACCGTGTACAGCAATGTGTACCGGGCAGCGTGGAGAGTGTATGCGGAAACCAGCGATATATGGGTATCGGCGTATGTAAAACTATGAATTTCAGACCGCCGAGAGAATAATGTAAGAGATTAGAGTTCATATGGAGGATGTTGCAATACTTCGAAAAAGTATGTGAAATTCCTTTTTTCGTCACAAATTTCAATTACTATCATGAGTAAATCATATATCTAGCATCGACTGATATGAGCATTTCCCTACCAAAACTGCTCCTGAATATGCTAAATAAAAGTGGAATTTAGCTCGGTGGACTGTTCTCAATTATTTATTTCATATTTTTTAAAATTATTAAGCAATCGGCCAACACCCTTGTGCGAATTAAATAGAACTCCAGAAAATCATGAGTGTCGCAAACTTCTACTCCCGTTACATCACATATATACACACATATATATACACATATATATATATATGTATATGTGTGTGTGTGTCTCGAATTGAAAGATAATGAAAATGACCAATAATATGAAATCACAAACACCACACGAACGAAATAGTATTTAAAATGTATAGTCCCATGTACTACCTTATGAGTATACAGTTATTATTACTTTTTATATTTTAAATAGGACCAACGCAAGCTAATGAAATGGGACTTAATCAGTTCTATTTCACAAAACATAATTTATTATCTAGAGAAAATAAACGTTGCTTTTCTTCATTATGTATGTTTCGCCATTATCCGGCCATTTTCATCTCACATTCATTTTTTTTTTATTTTTATAAAATACATTCATTGATCATTTATGTACAGAATAACTTGAAAATCTTTGAAATCTGTTTTCTGAATTAAAAATAAGCTGTACACGTTTAACTGTTAATGCTTACTAATTATATGACATTAAATTAGATTTTGTTTTTCACATTCTTCATTTTAATAAAGAAACTTTTTTTTCTAACAAAAATAGCGATACTTCGTATTATAATATACATTCAAGATAGTTGCCCACATATTTTCTATTTGAATCGCACTATTTTTGTATAGAAACATTTGCTTCATTTCATCGTAGAAATTCTTAGATTATCCTTATGAAGAACGCTTAATTTTAATTTCTAAATGCCATAATTGCACCAGAATGTAGAATAAAATTTTGCTTTTTAAATATACGTGCTCAACCGTTGATTCCGACTTTAGGCGCTGCCTACTAGAAGTTGCATTAATTAGAATAAAATTTTGACTCTTCTAAAATATTTTTTTTTGTAAATTATGGTGTCCTTTTAACATTTTAGCGGTAACTTTGCTACTGAAACGTTAACCCTTAACGGTCAAATTTTTTTATTCGTTGATCGAACGCCAGGTCGGTCATTTTTTTTTTCAAATATAAATTATTTTAACACGAGGAGGACCGGAAATTTTACTTAAATTTTATAAAATGTTTGACATCATAATTTTTATTTAGAACTGTTCAACATGTTTATATAACCTCTTATCTAACAGTCTTTCTTTTAACACGTTCACGCCGGCGCGGTGGGTCACCCAAGACTGTCTCAGAGTTATCAAGTATCCTGCTTTTGGTACACCACTATTGTTTTAAAAGGAAAGGTTGTTCCTTTAAGTCGCCCAATTCTTCTAATTAAATAAAAGAACATTTTCTGTATTAAAATACTGGTATCCAAAAGGCCGGAGACTTGCTAACACTGGGGCAGTCAAGTGTGACTCACCGCGCCGGCGTGAACCTGTTAACCCCTTGGGGACGAGCGACACGTATACGTGCCGGAAATAGGCCTAAGAATCCTCGTTTATCCTCACCAGTAAAATTTTACTGTAAAATTTGCCTTATTTAATCCGAGTATTTTCCCGATATGAATAGGCACAAACTTCTGTTTTTTAAAACCGGTAGCAAAGTAATAAACATTTCGTAAAAGGCTCCCGTCGCGAAGGGGTTAATGTTATGTCGCAAATTCTGGTTCGAACCAAACTATGCTCATTTGGCACTTCTCAAAATGACTATTGACAGTTCTTTCAGTACATTTATCGTTTATATGTCTGGGACGCTGTTGCCAGATTGGGGACTTTTTTGTCCCCAGATTGTTGATTGTCACCGCTTTTTTGAAATAGAAATATTCGACCTATGTAAAACTAGATTAAAAATTCTGAAAAATAAGGCTAATTATACTATTTTAAAAAGTGGTGACAATCAAATAATCTAAATTAAAAAAGCTCCCAACCTGCCAACACTGCCCTGGGAGGAGTATTTCGATTAGAACGCCAAACTTTTCCTCTTCCCGGGCACTTCTACCGTTAACCCCTTGGGTACATTTGACGACTGAGACTCGTCATGCATTTTGCCACTGGCGCCTATTTTTATATTCTATTCATACCACTATTTAAAGGGAAATATTTTTGTAGTATTTTTTCCTCTTGAGCATACTGTCAAAGTGTATATGAAATATTTTTGTTTTAATAAAGTGGTGCGAGATAAAAAAAAAAATAAAAACGGCAGTTGCAGCCCTGAAATAAGTCCGTACCCAAGAGGTTAAGGGTTAATACAAAAAAATATATATTTATAAATTGGTACTAGTCAATATTTGGGAGGGTATGAAACAAAACAAACTTTCAAATTCTTTTTAAAATATATGATTTAATAATGTCAACAAACTATCAAACACAAGATTATTGCACTCCTTGAAACGTCCAAGGAATCTGGCTATACGTTTTTTATTAGAAAATGTGTATTTATTATTTAAATGTCAGAATACGTAAGGACTAGTGATGGACAGATTAAATGGTTTTACTATTACAATGAATGATTTGTGAATATGCAAAAGCATAGCTGCCAAACTTTGTTTTGTTTTATTCATTTTCTTCCACAAATTTTATATCGAAAGATATAATTTTCTTTTAATTATTACTTAAGCTTTCAGCCTTGCAAGTTCGAGTCTGACTCCGCCTAATCTTTCTTTGAAAAATTTGATTTTGGCACTCTTAATTTTTTTTAAAAATAATAGTTTTTGCCTTATATCAGTAGCGCAATTTCGAAATTTTGTAATTGAAAGTAACTTTAAAGAAAACTGGCATTAACCGAATAAAATTCTGAATGAGAGGAAAATTAACTTGTGCCGCGAATGGTTAACAATTCCATAATTTGTGTAACATCAGAATACAATTTTTTGATTCCTTTTGATAAATGTAATATTCCTCAAGTTTAATCAATAAATAATACTTACAAAAAAATCCCCAAATGCAGTCTTAAAAGCATACCTGCTATAAAATATAGTCGAAACATAATTTAGAATCTTTAATTGATCATTAAAAAGAATTAGCGTGGGAATGCATTTGTAAATACCTTCAATTGTTTGTGGTTTCTTCGTACAAGTACTTAAAATTTATAGTCTTTATTACTTTTGCCTAGTCTAAAGGGTAATAATACAAGCTCATTATTTGAGAATAATCAGCTCAATGCAGAAAGTACAGGCCATTAACTCAAGAAAATAAACATTCCTTTTATTCCCTTTGTTTTCTTGTAATGGTATGTAATGAGGATATTTGCATCTCTTATTTATTGTTTTCTAGTTATTAAAAATAACTGCGCTTAAAAAATCCCATTAATATTTTAAGCGTATCAAAAATAGAAATATTTAGAAGCTTTGCATTTACTTTAATAATTACTAATTCTACGATAATAATTCTTGTGCTTTCATGTTTTATGAACACATAAATTTTTCATTCAAAATATTGAAAACAATTCTTTTCTAAGAGAAACGTGCAATAGTTTTTCAATTATTAAAAAAAAAATTGCACATTATACTTTTATATTTTTCTAAATATAAACTCTGCGCTAAAGACTATAAACATAAGACTGATTAGGTTGACTCACTGATATTTTATAGAATTGCTGAAAACAATATTTTTTTATATGTGGTTAAAGTAAGAAAAAAAATTGTTTAGTAACATATACATGATTTTTTAAAATTATAAAATAAATTAAATATTCTACTTTTATATTTCTCTATATGTATACTATGTACTATAGGCAATAAAAAGCAAGTCTAATTAAAATTTTATGAAATTACTGAAAACTATATTTATGTATGCTGTTATAAATTATGATATCAGAAATTATGATATACATTACAGGGTTCGCACGCTATTAAGCCACGCCCCATTTTGTAAGGACTTTACCAGCAGTATTATCATGAAGATTATTTTCTTCACGATTCTTTAGTTAGAAGATAGTTTTATGCGATTACTGGTGGTGCAGACCTTACAAAATGGGACGTGGCTTAATAGCGTGCGAAATCTGCATTAACAAAACACTTTTTATAAAACCACTTTAAATAATTTATATAAAAAGTACCTAATATAAAAAAATTTTGAAGATATAATTTATGCAATTACTGAAAACCATATTTTTATACGTGGTTCCGGACTTTATTAAGTGTCAATTTCAGGAAAACATTAACAAAATTCACATAAAATATGTTATGAACCCCTTAATTCTCGCTCCCGTGATATTCACAGGCAGTGTCTATTTCTAAGATTGTTTGATTCCCACCAGTTTTATAAAATAGAGAAATTGGCTTTAATATGGTATCATTTTACCTGTCATTTAATAAGATGAATATTTCTTTTTCAAAAAAGTGGTGGCAATAAGCAATCTGAATTTTTAAACCATAATTTAATGCGACCGTTAAAGGGTTTAAAACGTTCCTCATATGAAAATCTTTTGAAAATATAATCTGAAATTTTTAATTGCTCATTAACACTTCAGAGGGCGGTGTCCACAAAAAAATGACACCTAATTTTACGCTTACTGGCACCAAGAATATTTAATGAAAATTTTCCTTTTATAAAATAAGCAAGTAATTTTCTAATAAATTCCTTTGTAAATTCTGGTGTCAGTCCATCATATCATCATTTTACAAACAGAATTACTCCGCGACGGAAAGGGTTAACCTTTTATACGCATCAAATACAAAAATATGTATTTTTTAGGCGGTTAATGAACCAACTTTGTGTGTATTTTTGTGTATATTTTTGGTTATGGCCGGCAGGTCTTCATAAAATTTGAATATAATCCATCAGTAGGGGCGCTGTAATAGGAAGTTTTGTGCCATTTTCTTTATTGTACCATCGAAAAGAGCATGAAGTTCCGCGTAGAATTGTACCAAATTTTTTGTATATGTTTTTGGTTATGGCAGACAAGTCCTTCTTAAATTTGGAAATATTCCCCCGTAGGGGGAACAGCGATTTTGTGCTATTTTCATTTATGTTCCATCGTAAAGTGTATGACGCCATTTTTAGAATTGAACAAAATGTATATATTTGTGGCTGTTACCAGCAGGTCCTCATTTATTTGGAAATATTCCATCTGAAGAGGCGCTGTAATAGTGATGTCTGTGCCATTTTCATTTTTACACCATCGAAAAGTGTACGAAGTTATGGAAGGAATTGAACCAAATTTCATTATAATGTTTTTGGTTATAGCAAGCTGGTCATCCTTGAATTTAAAAGATATTCCGCATGAAAGGTCGAATTTTGTATAATTTTCTGGATTTTTCGTAGATCTAGTGTGCATCGGCGGCTCGTGCAGCGACGGAAATTTCGCACCCTGCTAAGCAAGCTATTCGATAACAGCTGATGTACAACAGAATAATAAAAAAAAACTATTCATTTTAATAAATATCATGATCGAGATAAATTTGTTTTTGCTCCGATTAATTGACTGAAGCGGAAATTTAAGATAAAAAACAAATTTGGTATGGTATTGAACTAATAATATTGAAGTATTACGATTTTTAACAACTTTTGGAAGTATTAAGGAGTATGAGATAGAAGAAGGTTTTAGGATTGGCACACCCAACTAGTTCATTCTTAAAAAATAAAAAAGTAACACGACTGCTTGAAAAAAAAAATAAGAAAAAAAAACATTTTTTACGAGCGTTAATTCTTAAAGCCGTTCAGTTCAAAAATATTAATAAAAATTACATTACTTAAAAAAAAAAAATATTGCATTTTCTCTCACAAAACCTAATGATTTTATATTGTTGCGTGAAAATAATATCATAGAATCTCGACAGAGTTTCTCGACAAGCAAAAGAAACAACAGTTCAATGAACCGTAAATGAAAGGAATTTCCGTCAATTGATGCCAAACGATTTTGCAAAAATTTTTAGTACTATGTCTAGTTTATATTTTCCGGACTGACCAAACGGGATTTTGACACATCTATATCTCACGTTCTATTTATGATAGAAACGAAATTCTTCTTTCTACGGAATGAGGCGTGCCACGTGACTCTGAAAACCAAAAGTAAAGTGGAATCCGGCGAATAGGTTTTCATTAAATGCGATTTTAACCCGTTGAGGGGCCCCACCTAATTTTAAAGAGATTCTCACCAGAAACTTTTAACTAAATTTTATATTTTTTAACTTTGTGGATGAAAAGTAGAAAAACTGCCTTTCCTTTTCTAAAAATAAAATTTTTCGATTATTCCGGTGGAATTTCAATATTATACAGACATTATTGTTTGCCCCTCAAAGGGTTAAAAGTGCTGTTTTTTGCACTTTTTAAATTCTTGTTCAGATAAAAATCTGTTGATAGGGCTACAGCCATGTGAAATTATCGGATTTTTACGCGTTTTACGCCATCTGAATTGTTTTTATGAGTAGTACCTTTGAAAGTTTCATGCAAAAATATTAATTATTTTTTGATTTATACCAGTTTAAAGTAATTTATTCCTATATTGAGAGTGGCGTACGTAATACAATTTATTCCTATCTTGCAGTGTGGCTTACTTAATATGTATATCTCTACTTATATTTGCATGTGAGCTAAAAGAATTATCGAAATACCCTCTACTCCGAACCTGCCAAAATAAATTTCTTGACCCACAACCCGCCCTAACTCCCCCAAATAATTTTCAGAAACCCACAACCCGACCCAAACTTGACATATTTCAATCCGCACTACACCCGAACCCGAAATATTTTAACCCACAACAAGAGCCGAACTAGAAATGAAAGGAAAAGCGTAGGAATGTTTTAGATAGAAAAATGGACAAATCTGTATTCTTTAATATTCGAATAAGTAAAACCTCTGAATAGCAGACACATCGTTGAATAGCGTCCTACATCGGATCGGGTTGTCCTTAATTTTCTTTTTTCGGGTCGGCATGAATTTCTTCCTGCTGGTCGGTTTCATGCTAGAATATTTCTTGCTGGTCATATGTAAGTTTATTGCAAGTCTGGTTTTGGGGAAATATGTATTTGAATATGAACGATTTACCAGTACGAGTACACATCGTATATTCAATTTACTGCATGAGATATAGGGGAGACTAGGGAGGGTGAACCCACTTTTTACAAAATCAATTTTTATTTTTTAAATATTGAACGCAGAATAAAGTTTTATATATCATTGTATTCGTTATACTATGAGTTATCAAAATAAAATTACTGCATAAGTGTAACATAAGAAATTTGAAAAATTATCGATTTTAATCATGAAAAAATAATGGGTCAAGGCTCCCCACTTATGGGATGGTTGACCCAGTATATGGGAGACCCACTTTGTTTTTATTGCAATATTTTTGTAGAGAAATAAAATCAGTTTTAAAAAAGCAAAATAACTTTATGCTGCATGCTTTAATTATTATTAAAAAATATTTTCCTTTAAATATGATATTTAAACAAACCCGTTGAGACGCAATCGCAAGTCAGATAAGACAAATTTTGTTTTAAACAGGATTTTGTTTGACCATGTATAATTGTACAGTACGGAAAATGAAATTTTAACATTTAAGACTGTATTCTGTTAGAGACAGGTTCCGTTTTCATTGTGTGGCATGTTATTATGTCCGGATTTAGGACCCAATGTCCCGCCTTATTTGTCTCCCTGTCCTATTTTTTCTGACAGTCGACCTAACAACTCTAGTTGTCGCAGATTATGGCTTCATCTCACTGTATTCAACCTGGTGAAATTTGTCTACGTACATTCCAAAAGTTTTTCGATCGATGCTATGTTCTTTTGCAGCCACATGAGCACTTCACTTATCATTAACATAATTTAAAGCTTTAAGGAGCAAAGTAATTTTAGTGCTAAAATGTAAAAATAAATGACTGTCACCGGAATTTACGATCAAATTTATTTGGAAATAAGAAAAAGGCTATATTTCACATACATTTAAAATGGAAAAGATTTTAGCAAAATTCTGGTGCCATTGTTACCTTTTGGAAATAAAATTAAGTCGTTTTATAAACATATCACTGCACCTGAAAGGGTTAAGACTGCTGCTTTTGTCCTTTCTAGTCTTTCCCACTGTTTCTATTTACCTATTGTAAGTAATATTTAAATGGCAAAAAGTTCCTATCAACTTTCCCGATTTCTAGCAATTTTCCACATCTTTCTATAGTCAGTTTAAAACATTTTCTTTTCCATCTTACCATTTTACAATAGCTTTACAGAATAAATTTACATGCTTTTAGATATATAACCATTAACTTTTCATTATGTACAGCGTATAATAAAAATATTTCCAAAACCACTTAATTAAGGGAGCCTTGAGCAGCTGGTCAACCCTCCCTCACATTGACTGGGTCAAGTCTCCCTGCATAGACCTTTCCTAAAGAATAGCAGATTGTTATGTTAAGCTTAACTTACTGAACAATTTTTATACCTGGAATGAAAGCTCTATATTCCTGCATTACTTTAAACCTACTTACATAAATTTCTATGAAATATTTTATATGAAAAAAGCTTACAAAATATTTCTAAAAAACATAACTTTCAGGTTGAAAACCCTCACAATTTTTTCCACACCTATTTCAATTATCTCTATGAAGCGAAGACTGTTGTTTGAGCATTCCAGTAGCTTTGGTTTACACCTATTGATAAAACTCTGAAATTCTTTTAAATATGAAAATTGTTGGGTGGATCAAACCTCCCGTATGGTCAACCGTCCCTAGTCTCCCCTAAAATACATATAAGAAATGTAGTTATAGAAAGTGTAGAATCCGAAGTGAACACTATTCCAGAGTTGCCAGTGGGCTACTTTTTTTAAAATTATGATTTCTTGATTCGTACCACTTTTCTTAATGGTGAAATTATCCTTGTGTTCGCCTTTATTTATATGTCATTAAATAAGGCGAATTTTACTATTTCAAAAAAGTAGCCCACTGGCAACACTGCACTATTCAAAGGTATAAACGTACGCATAATGAGTGTCAGGAATTGAAAAAGTGTTCGCTAAATAGGCGTGTCGGGAGCGTCCATTGTGGAAATCTTATTGTATATAGATTTTTAACCTGAAATATATCTTGGAGAGCATTTTGAAAAATCGGGCTAACTCGAACCCGAAACATTGAAAGTCAACCTCACCCGCAATGAAAAAATATAGCGCCGTTGGGTGCGGGTAAACCGACCCGATGCAGCACTCTAGGCCGAATTCGTAATATATATTAGAAGTGCCCACGAGCCCGGTCCTGTCTCGAAGCCCGAGTTCTCAGAAATTTTCGTTCATTAACCTCGATGAGGGCTTAATTTTTATCTGAAGACTCGGGTCGGGTAGGGACTAAATTTCATTCTTTGAAAAGTTGGGTCGAATAGGCATTTCTTTCTTTCAGGGTTTTTCATTTTTCCTGTAGGTTCGGCCCTGACCAGAACTGTATTTTTTCCATTCCGGGCCATATCGGATGAGAATTTTTTCCCACGACTAAGGTCCTGTTAACGTTTCTCACTTATTAGTAGAGAAAGGATTGTTTCTTCTTTTTTGCGTTATTTAAATAAAGTGTGGAACATGTTTCTAAATAAAAGGCCCATGGGCAAAAAATTCGAAAAAAGCAGGCACACCAAGTCAGTATGGTATGTTTGCTTTTTTAACCAGAAGTGCGTGGTGTTTAGCTTTTATAACGGGCAGGGCGAACAACAGTTTTTAGCTGGATACTATATTAATTTGAACAAAAATATAAAAAACACTCTTTGTTTACCCATTCATTTATAAAAGGTTTAAGTGTATAGATGGCTTTTCGCATGTGTTATATCTTCTTGAACCCTATTTCGTATAGCAAGGGTGTCAAACTGTGGCCCACCGGATACCGCTAAAATTTTATAGAAATCGTTGCCGTATCTAATCGTCGAATCTCTGCGATCCAAAAGTCGACTTTTTCTGTAAAATTTTAGTGGTTTGAACATTCTTTTGAATTACCGAGTCAACCAGAACCCGACCCGCAAGAGACAGACCGAACTCGAAACAATGAAAGTAAACTCGACCTGCAGCGAAAAAATATAAGTCAACCCACCCCGATAAGAGTGCGGTTAAAAACGACAACCCGACATTATGCAGGGCTGTAGTAGAGGTCTGCATGGGCTGATATTTACAGGCCCGAGCCCGTTCCTAGAATGCGGGAATATCGCAGTAAATTGACGGGATTTTTCTCTTATTTTAAGAAATAGTCTTTTGACCAGAGGATTTTAGGAAATTTTGGGCTTAGGTTCGTGATTTTTACTTATTTTTAGATAAAAGGGATTTATAAATTCCGTTTCTAATACGTAAATGTAATAGGTAGCACAGCTGCCGGAACAGCCATGTCATTTGACGAACATGCTGCTTTAGGTGTGAGCATTTCAGGTAATTGGCGTGTTTTCTGTTTTTTTTTTTTTTGGGGGGGGGGGGGGGGTGGGGGTGGATGGGTAAACCAAAGCGCAAATTTTTATGTTTTAACGAAATATAATCAAGGGGAAAATGAGTTCATTTCACGGATTATTTTGAGAGCGTAGAGTCCTGCATGGTTTGGAATATATCCGACCCGGACCCAACAAGATTCAATCCAAAACCGGCAGGCTTCAATCCGAATCCAACCCCACTCCAAATTTAAAAAAATCCATATTGTAATGGAAAAGTAGCCTACAATTATATCTCTAGTATCAATTATCTTTTTTATGTAGAAAAATCAATACATCTGTAAATGTACTCGTTGAAATTCAAATATCAACGATTTTCATTAAAAAAAAAATATTTTGGAGAACCTTTTGAGAAATCAGGTAGAGTCGAACCCATCCGCCAGAAAAAATTAAAGTGATCCCATAATCCAAAAATAGAATTCAATCCGAACTTCTCTAAAAAAATATTCATTTCAGCCGGATCTGACCCAAACCACCAGTCGGGTTGGGTTCAGTTTTCCCAACCCGATACAGGGCTCCGCACGATAGGCAATCTCAGCTCGATAAAAAAAAAATCATCCTCCACATTTCGACCTACACCCGAAAAATTCCAACCTGAACTAAACCCCAAACCTAAGCTATGAAAAAAAGAATACATATCCATATTGTAATGCAACTATGTAAAGTAGTCTACAATTATACCTCTAGTATCAATTTTAACTTTTAAGTGAAAAATTCAATATGCATGTACTCGTTAATATTCAAGTATTTAATTTTTCATCTTAAAATAAATTTCGTAAATTCTTTTGAGAGATCGATCCATTTCGAATCAAGAACCGTAAGTATCAACACACGACCCGAGCCTGAAACAATTAAAGTGAACCTGACTCGAATCCGACCCGCAACGACAAAAAGTAGGTCCAACCCGATTCGGTCCCGACCGCGAGTCGGGTCAGGGTCAGTTTACCCGACCCGATGCAGCACTCTACTTGCTATCCAACCCAACCCCGATAAAATTATTTTCGTCCTGCGTATTATTAAACGAGACCGAAATACTTCAAACCAAGCCCATCGTAAATCTACAATCAGGGAAAATCGATCTACAGTTTAATGTATTTGTAAAAAATAGCATATGATAAGAACTTCAGAATAAATTTTATCTTTTATGTTGAAAAATAAATATGTAAAGAGTCGTCCATGTATCAAATATGTAGATTATTATCTGAAGGAATTTGGACACCTTTATTTTCGAAAAAATGGGTTCATCTGAGCCCAACCTACAAGAACAAAATTCAATCAGAAACCGATTCATACTTGAAGAATTAGTTAAGTTAATCCGATTTGCAAACAAAAAAAATGAGCTCCAACTGGACCCAACCCGACCGGGCCGAAATTCAAGTCAAAATATTTTCCCTGACGACTTATTTGACGAAGACAGGGGTACTAGGTATGCCCGACGGGGGACATTTGCCCCCAGACCCCCCTCAAGCGCTGCCTTTTGCCCCAATCGTTCATGAGCCCCCCTACCAACAACCTGTGAGACAAATTTCTTAGCCCTGCGTCTCTGGTCCCGAGTTTAAGAGGTTACATAGATAGATACGCACACGAATTTTATTAGGGTAGATTTTATTGCATTCGAACCAGTTAAGCTCCCTATTGTAAGGCGGCATTGAAGCATTTACGGTTCGTTTACAAGGCAACTTAAAAGATCTTGATTACATTACAACCGATGGATATTTAATATGTGGTATGTATTTTAATCAATTTGTATTATTTCAATCTCTAGAAAATTTTATCATGTTACTTAAATGTTTAATATGAATTCAATTTGTTCATCTAAAAGCTCAACGATCCAGGTTTCTATTTCATGAAAGCTGTTTCTATTATCAACTTTATTAAGGGTGCTTCTACATTTCAGCACACATCTTTTTAAAATTACAATACTATGGGTATTTGTGCACACAAAATTTATATAATAATTAAATGACATTTTATACTGCACGAAAACGGAATGATTTTTGACGAAGCTGCTGCGCACAATAATCATCGCTTAATTTCTTGCAGATATTTTAGGAGAAACTAGATTATAGAAACGTGCCAGTGGACCTCGATTATGTAAATATTCTAGGTAAACACAGACTCAGGAGAAACCACAGAATTTGATCAGAAAGATAATGTAAGCACTTCAGTGAATCATAGAGTACTTATAGTCATGAAAATAATACGATAGAACTTTAGAGTCACTGTTTATCACATTGAAATTAGCGGGAAATTATTTTCTTCTGTATTGCTTTTATACGAAAATGCACATATACACAAATATTTTTTCAACATTCCAAACTTTGCAATTTATTTAATTTTAATCATTTTAAAAGGGTATTACAGTCAGTCTGTTTTTTTATTACTTTTTTTTACAATAATTTTTCATCAAATAAATTTTTGGCAGTTTTATTGAAATTTTTCGTTTTTCTTTTCATTTAAAAAGATTAATAAGGGGATTTATTAAATTAATCAACTCTGTTATTTTGGACTTGGTAATTAAAGAATGCTATCAATATGCCATAAATGTTACAAACATATAGTAACACGCTATCAATATGGCTTTTAGTCAATTTTTTATCAGATTTTTTTATCAGAGCTACTTAAAAATTTACAAATATGACCAAATTAGGGAAAAACATTTCATCACGATGAAATATCGAATTATGAACTTTTATTGAAATGAATTATAATTTATCGTATGAATTATCCGAAATATATGAGAAAATTCTTGGAAAGCATTCGACATAGTATGTTTTGTTTGACACGTAAAAGACAATTAGGAATTTAGAAAGTACATGCATTGAAAATACAGAAAATCCAACAAATTTTAAAGCTTAAGAAAATATTTAAGAAGAATAAAAAAAAGCTTAATCAGGTAATCTGAGTTTCTGCTGCGCTTATCGGAGGGACGTTGGATTTCCTGAAAAAAAAAACTAATATTATTTAAAAATTACTTCAAGCACACCCGGTGATAAAACAAAGTCTCATTATTCAGTCTGCTTTTAAGTCTTTACATATTTTGTGTAAAATGATATGAATTTTGAAAATATTAATTCAGTTTTTCAAAACTTATTAGGATAAAATCCTTGCTGAGTTAATGAATCTCAGTATAGCTTATAGAACAACAGCAAAAATATTACTGTTTAGTTCGAAATATTTTATCATTTCTAAAAAATAAAGGATTTCTTCTGAGATTTGTAAGGATGGATAAAGTTGTTTTGAATTATTTTTAAAAAGTCCAACATATGTCTTACTAGATATATTACACTTTTGAAAAATTTATAACATCACTATTAAGTTATTTTTTTAGTTCTATCATCTTCCGTTTATCTTTTCTTTTTTGAAATAAAATGGAATATGTATAATGCAAATGAAATACCTTACAAAAAGGAAAGATATCTAATCAAAAACAACTCGTTGTAAATGATGCCGCCAAGCCACAAACCTAAAACGTCAGTCATAAAAAGGAGTGATATCACATAAAAAGAAGCGATATAGAAGTGCATACTCGGAGTGCCGTGTAAAAATCTGTCACTAATCATAATGTTTCCAAAGGACTCGGAGTGAGGTACAGTATGTGAAAACTGCTTGGCAACCTGCATGCGTATATTTAATATATGCAATACCTATATCAATTTCGAAAAATTGCGAAAGTGAGAAAAAATTATTTTTAAATTCTCATTATATCACTCTTATAAATATTTGTAAGAGGAAGATCTGTAATAAATCAGAAAGATTTGTAAGACAAGCAGGAAATGTTATGTAATTGTGGTAATCATCTATTATTACAATTATACTTTTCAATATTTTAAACATAATTTTTAATTACATAAATACGTTTAAAAATACACTGCTTCAAAATTAAAGGGGAAACTTGTAAAATGGATCTTCTTTATGACAGAAATATTTCTTAAACGTAAAATGTTGTGTTTTCAACATAAGGAATATTATATAATACTATTGTAACAGATGACTTACTAGAACAGATTTTTACCCTGCGATGTGCAATTCCACTTACGTAGGCGTTACTGCAATATATCTTAGTTCAGTTAACTTCTATTATTAGGTGCATTGTTAGTAATAGCCATATGATCATTATTTTTTTTGTTATTATTTTACAAATTCAAAATGTTTATTACATATTTACTTACAAAATCCTCCTCCTAAAAGTGGTCGTTCTCGTTCAAATAATGGTAAATAAAATGAACAAATCGATCACATGATGTTAAATAAGAAAGGGCATGTAAAAACCACAAACTTCAACTTTTGACAGTTTAACCCCTTAATTCTCGGTCTCGTCATATTCACGGGCTGTGTCTTTTACTCAGATTGCTTGATTCCCACCAGTTTTATAAAATAGTGAAATTGGCTATATTTTAGTATCGTTTTACCGGTCATTAAATAACGTGAATATTTCTTTTTCATAAAAGTGGTGCCAATAAGCAATTTGAATTTTTAAACCGTAATTTAATTCGAGCGTTAAGGGTTTAATGGGATCAATAATACAAGAAGAAAATTGTTAAAGAAATAGTCATATGTAAGTGCAGGAAGAGAAAATATTATTGAAGCCTGCAGGTCGCCAAGCAGTTTTTCACATACTGTACCTCACTCCAAGTCCTTTGGAAACATTATGATTAATGATAGTTTTTTACACGGCACTCCGAGTATGCACTTCTATATCACTTCATTTTATGTGATACCATTTCTTTTTATGACTGACGTTTTAGGTTTGTGGTTTGGAGCGATCATTTACATACATAGCTGTTTTTGATTAGATAATTTTCTCTGCGCCAATATCGAAATTAAGGATTGGGAGACAAAACTATATTGGAGGCATGTTTGTAAATCGTGGTTTGGCAACCGGATTTTAATTCCAAAATTCTTTTAGCTTTAAAAGAGTAAAAATATGTTGTCACTTCTAAAAATATTTTTTTTTTGTTTAATAGATTGTCGTAAAGTCTTACAGAAAGCAGTTCAAATACACACACACACACAAAATTAAAAATAAAATAAAATAAAATAAACCCTAAAATACGGTATTCAAGTACAAAATTTCCAGCATTGTTTTGTCTTTTTACGAAGAGTGGTTCATCGATTTTCACGATTTTACTTGGTCCTCCTCTGTTTCTTTGGTTGCAGTGTCATTTCCGCGATTGTTTATATTATTGGGCACACAATTTCCACTTATTTTGACTGAGTTACATCAAGGGCCTTATACGTAAGAAGAAACATATTGTCTCCTATAAAATGTGTTAAATAGTTGGTCAATTTATATGTATTTAATTATAGGGGATGGAATGTTTTGTTTAATTAATGCATTTATCTTTATTTTAATGCTACACGAACGACATTAAAATATTGTACTGTAATTTAAAACACACTTTTGCGCACCATTTTTATAATTTTTGCACAAAAGGAAGTGCAATAAAAATAGATTACAAAAGACCATCTTTACATGCAAAAACCAAGTTAGGCTAAATAAAACTGTTTAATGTAGACATTTTTCGTCAGGGTTCAATGGAAATGAAATACATGAACACTTTTGTTTTTACAATCACGCTGAATATATTTAGCCCTTCCACTATATTTTCTGTTTTTTGTAGTGTACAAAGTTCGCACACTCCTTGGAATTTCCAAGGACTCTTCCACCACTATTAAAGATAAGAAAATTTACATTTAATTTTTCAAACACAGAATTCGCAATCACCGCGTTTATTCACAGATTTTGCAATATTTTTCTCCAGAGAACTTCTTTGAAATTACTGTTAAAATTTAGTGGTAAAACTGTGCGAACCCTGAGTGTATTTCTCTTTTCTTAAACAATTATAACACATGCTGCAACATATTTTTTTTATATTTTTATAATTTTAACACAACAGGAAGTGTGATAAAAATAGATTACAAAATACCATCTTTACATGCAAAAACCAAGTTAGGTTAAATAAAACTGTTTAATGTAGACCTTTTTCGTCAGGGTTCAATGGAAATAAAATACATGAATACTTTTGTTTTTACAATCACGCTGAATATGTTTAACCAATCAACTATATTTTCCGTGTTTTGCCGTGTATTTCTTTTTTCTTAAACAATTCTAACACATGCTGCAACATATTTTTTTTTTTTTTTATAATTTTGGCACAACAATAAGTGTGATAATAATAGATTACAAAATACCATCTTTACATGCAAAAAACTAGTCGGATATACCAATCCCAAAACTTTCTTCTATCTCATGCATGTTAATACTTAAAAATTCGCTATCACACTACCAAAATTAAACTGCAATCTATGCCCATCATGGGAATTCTATAGATATGAAATTCCGTGCATTAGTTCTTGAGATATGGCTATCTCCGAAATCGTGTAAATCCAGCAAAATTCAGTCTAGCAGCGCCCGCTATTGGGTACTTTACACCAAATCGTATGTTGAACTAAACTACCAAGCAACCACTTACGTCAAAGACTAACTGAATCTGAAGTTTGGGGAAAATCCGTGCATTAGTTTTTATAATAGAGCAATTGCGAAAACTATGAAAATGCCAGCCTAGCAGCGCCACCCATTGGACGATTAACACCAAAACCTAATCAGCAACAACTTGTGTTAACATCTAACAAAAAATCTGAAGTTAGATGATAATTCGTGCATTAGTTTTTGAGATAGAGCTATTGAGGGAATCTTGCAAAATGCAGTACAGCAGCGCCACCAGCTGAGCGATTTACACGAACACGTAATCCGCATCAAGTCATATCAAGGACTAATTAAATCTGAAGTTTGATGAAAATCCGTGCATTAGTTCTTGAGATAAAGCCATTGAGGAAATCGTAAAAAATGCAGCATAGCAGCGCCGCCTGTTGAGCGATTTGCACCAACACGAATTCGGCATCAAGTCATATCAAGTACTAACTGAATCTGAAGTTTCATGAAAATCCGTGCATTAGTTCTTGAGATAGAGCCTTTTCGGAAAACATAAAAAAGCAGCATAGCAGCGCCACCTGTTTAGCGATTTGCACCAAAAACTAATCAGCATAAATTTGTATCAGGGACTAACTGAATATGAATTTTTATTAAATTCCGTGCACTATTTCTTGAGATAGAGCGCCCACAAAATTTGTGTCACACACAGACAGACAGACAGACAGACTCACAGACAGACGTTTTGTAAAAACATGTTTTTCAGGTTCTCTGACCTCTAAAAAGTGTAAGTCCGTCGAAAACCGGAATTCGAAAATTATCATGAATCCAATACTTTCTTCTTGTAAAGATAGAAGAAAGTAACAAGTTAGGTTAAATAAAAGTGTTTAATGTAGATTTTTTTTTGTCAGGGTTCAACGGAAATAAAATACATGAACACTTTTGTTTTTACAATCATGCTGAATATATTTAACCATTCTACTATATTTTCCGTTTTTTGCCGTGTATTTCTTTTTTCTTAAACAATTCTAACACATGCTGCAACATTTTTTTTTTTTTTTTACATTTTTATAATTTTAGCACAACAGGAAGTGTGATAAAAATAGATTACAAAATACCATCTTTACATGCAAAAACCAAGTTAGGTTAAATAAAAGTGTTTAATGTAGACTTTTTTTCGTCAGGGTTCAATGGAGATAAAATACATGAACACTTTTGTTTTTACAATCACGCTGAATATATTTAACCATTCCACTATATTTTCCGTTTTTTGCCGTGTATTTCTTTTTTCTTAAACAATTCTAACACATGCTGCAACATATTTTTTTACTTTCTTCTATCTTTACAAGAAGAAAGTATTGGATTCATGAAAATTTTCGAATTCCGGTTTTCGACGGATTTACACGTTTTAGGGGTCAGAGATTCCAAAAAACATGTTTTTACAAAATGTCTGTCTGTGACTCTGTGAGTCTGTCTGTCTGTCTGTCTGTCTGTGTGTATGTGACACAAATTTTGTGGGCGCTCTATCTCAAGAACTAATGCACGGAATTTAACAAAAATTCATATTAAGTTAGTCCCTGATACAAATTGATGCTGATTAGTTTTTGGTGCAAATCGCTCAACAGGTGGCGCTGCTATGCTGCCTTTTTTACGATTTCCGCAATGGCTCTATCTCAAGAACTAATGCACGGATTTTCATGAAACTTCAGATTCAGTTAGTCCTTGACATGAATAGACAATTTAGAGATTTTGGTGCAAATCTCTCAACAGGTGGCGCTGCTATGGTGCCTTTTTTACGATTTCCGAAATGGCTCTATCTCAAGAACTAATGCACGGATTTTCATGAAACTTCAGAGTCAGTTAGTCCTTGATATGACTTGATGCTGATTACGTGTTGGTGTAAATCGCTCAACAGGTGGCGCTGCTATGCTGGATTTTTTACGATTTCCGCAATGGCTCTATCTCAAAAACTAATGCACGGATTTTCACGAAACTTCAGATTCAGTTAGTCCTTGACATGAATAGACATTTTATATATTTTGGTGTAAATCGCTCAACAGGTGGCGCTGCTATTGGGCATTTTTGCAATTTCCGCAATAGCTCTATCTCAAGAACTAATGCTTGGATTTTCAACAAACTTCAGATTCAGGTATACCATGATATGAATTAGTGCTGTTTATGTTTTGGTGCAAATCACTCAACAGGTGGCGCTGCTATGCTGCATTTTTCAGAATTTCTGCCACAGCTGTATCTCAATAACTAATGCATGAATTTTCAACAAACTTCAGATTCAGGTATACCTTGATATCAATTAGTGCTGTTTATGTTTTGGTGTAAATCGCTCCAACAGGTGGCGCTGCTATACTACATTTTTCAGAATTTCCGCTATAGCTCTATACAAGAACTAATGCACGAATTTTCACCAAACTTCAAATTCAGATATATTGTGATATGAATTGGTACTATTTAAACGATTTAATTGACGTGATTTATATAGAAGAAAGTTTTGTGATGGCCACAACATACTAGTTATATTTTTATAATTTTAGCACAACAGGAAGTGTGATAAAAATAGATTACAATATACCATCTTTACATGCAAAAACCAAGTTAGGTTAAATAAAACTGTTTAATGTAGACATTTTTCGTCAGGTTTCAATGGAGATATAATACATGAACACTTCTGTTTTTACAATCACGCTGAATATATTTAACCATTCCACTATATTTTCCGTTTTTTGCCGTGTATTTCTTTTTTCTTAAACAATTCTAACACATGCTGCAACATTTTTTTTTATATTTTTATAATTTTAGCACAGCAGGAAGTGTGATAAAAATAGATTACAATATACCATCATTACATGCAAAAACTAAGTTAGGTTAAATAAAACTGTTTAATGTAGACATTTTTCGTCAGGGTTCAATGGAAATAAAATACATGAACACTTTTTTTTTTACAATTACGCTGAATATATTTAGCCATTCGACTATATTTTCCGTTTTTTGCCGTGTATTTCTTTTTTCTTAAACAATTCTAGCACATGCTGCAACATATTTTTTTTTATTTTTATAATTTTAGCACAACAGGAAGTGTGATAAAAATAGATTACAAAATACCATCTTTACATGCAAAAACCAAGTTAGGTTAAATAAAAGTGTTTAAAGTAGACTTTTTTCGTCAGGGTTCAATGGAAATAGAATACTTGAACACTTTTGTTTTTACAATTACGCTGAATATATTTAGCCATTCGACTATATTTTCCGTTTTTTGCCGTGTATTTCTTTTTTATTAACACGTTCACGTCGGCGCAGTGGGTCACACTCGACTGTCTCAGAGCTCCCAAGTCTCTGGCTTTTTGGATACCAGTATTTTAATATAGAAAATACTGTTTTATTTAATTAGAACAATTGGTCGATTTAAAAGAACAATATTTTCTCGAAAATAACAGTGGTGTGCAAAAAGCCGGAGACATGACTACTCTGAGACAATCGAATGTGACCCTCTGTGCCGGCGTGAACGTGTTAAACATTTCTAACACATGCTGCAACATATTTGTTTTACATTTCTTTTTTATTTTACTGTTTTATCATGTTCAATTGTTTCACGTCTTAAGACATAAACGTTATCGCGTTATCAGGAAGTTTACAAATGACAGCTTAAATACTAATGGAGTTACGAATAAAGAGGAGATGACATGTTGTGCATTGTCTACAAGTTGCGAGTGAAGTAACTGAGGATATTGTTACAAGATGGCGGCTGATTTTTTACATCGGATCAACAATCTCTGATTACGCCGGAGCCAACTCCCACCAGTAAATTCGAATAGAAAAATATCTTAATTTAGCGGTTTTTTCAAGAAATATTTCTCTTACAAATATTGCTAAAATCTCTATTTCTTTTTACTGGTGCCAGTTTGGCCAGATATTATAATGTTTCCAACTGATACTGACAGGAGGTTGTCTACGTTGTCACAATATGGCTGAAACGCAGGGGCTGCCCACCGCCGAAGTGCACTTACAACAGTAAAAATGAATAGATATTTTTGCCATTATTTAACACTAGAACGCTAGGAAATTTTACTCAAATTTCATAAAAATATTTCACACCATAATTTTTATTTAAAATTATTTCACTAATTTACTTAACCCCTTGGGGATGAGCGACACGTATACGTGCCGCATGAAGCGCTCAGAATCCTTGCTTTTCCTCACCAGAAAAATTTTACTGTAAAATTTGACTTATATAATCAGCGCATTATCCCGATTCAAGAAGACACAAATTTCTGTTTTTAAAAAACGGTGAAAAAAGATAAAAAATTTCGTAAAAGGCTCCCGTCCCGAAGGGGTTAACGTTAATCTGCGTTTTTAAAATTTAACTTATTTTTTGAAAGAATTCCTGGTTCATATTGATATTTAATCATATGGTCCGAGTCGAATCGGCTCATTACGGGCGTTCTAGTGTTAAAACTAAAATTTTGCACAATTAAGACGTTTAAATGCGGAGAAATTTTCTAATTAAATTTACTGGTGCAAGTTTGCACTGGCGGTAGTCAACACAGGCAAAAACCGTTGCAGTTGAAGCTTCACTAATTTAAGGATCTGCCATTTCCTCATTATTAATAGTTCCATGTAAATACTATATATTTAATGCGTTCATTACCAAATCTATAAAGTAAAAAGTTTCAAATTTCTTGTTAAAATTCGTTTGCTACCACAAATTCAGAAGGATAAATTTCGCTGCACTAATACAGCAAAATTTCTGTCAATGTATAAGGCATTTTTTTATTCTAAAATAGTGATGGCAAAGTAATTAATAAATTAAAACGACGAACTCGTGGTTGGCAGCGAATGAGTTAAAAATCATTATTTAATTATTTAAAAATGATACTTCTATGAAACATTTCAAGCACTTCTACGTGATTAAAGATACGTTATCTCTTCATACGTCACGATGTTGCAAAAACAAATTATTTCATATTTAAATTATATCTTAAAAGCATGATAACTACTGCAATGTAAAATATTTAAGATTGTAAACGATTGTTGCAACAACCGGAGTACTATTATCTAGAGAAATTATACAAATTTTCTGAATCTCAACAAATAAATTCAGACTAATTAACTTTAAAATAAGCCGTTATTTTAAATGGAGACAAAAGTAAGTTTTCGTGTCCTAAGACAAATGTAACAATTTAAAATTAAGTTTTGTAATTATCGTAAATTGGTAGCAATTTGCTCGATAGTGTATGTGATATTAAATCCAGGAATATCTATGTATTTCAATATGCTTCTCCAATTTAAATTACTTGCACAAAATTCTCTCAACCCTTTAAGCGTCCGAAAACTATAGGCTACTGATTTTAAAATGCAAATTGTTTGATTGACACCACTTTTATTAAGTATAAATTTTCACCTTATTTAATAGCAGATAAAATGATTACGCAAGTTGGCAACGACTGTTCAGTGTAAAGCGTTATTGCTGTGCTGAAGATTTAAAAGCCACGAAAGTATCCGATTTTTTTTTCTTTGAGGCTTTTTAAAGATCGTACATACTTTACCCTGGTACCAAATGATTTGCCAGAGTTGAATCACAGAACTGAAAGAGGCTATTGGTTCATTTACTTCGGGTTTATAAACCGATTTATTTATTTATTAACCATTTGGAAAAATGGTTATTGTTCTCTGTTAGGGTAGGACATCAAAAACATATCTGAGGCGTTTTATTGGCTGAATCCGCATTTTCTTCTTTTTCTGAATGTTCTATACAGTAATTTGTATTTTCCTTTACTATCAACAGAGATGGATACTTCTGTTGCCACTATGACAAAAAAGTAATAAAAACAACAAAATCAACAAGAAAATCAATAACTCAGAAAGAATCTGAGATGCAGCTTTCACATAAATTGCATTTAAAAGTACTGTTTTTTCTCTATACGACGGTATAAAAAGTAATATTGTGGGATGTTTAGAAGTTTAAGAATGAAATTTCATTTAAAATTGGTCATCAGATTTCCAAGAAATCTGACGATGGAAAAGCCTTTTCCCGAACAGCGAATGAAATGCTTGGATAATAGGTAAGTTTCAGGTGGGTAATACGTAAGTTTCAGGAAATCTGTCGAGTCGCAGGCGATTTTTGTCGCTTGTTATTTTTACGTGTAATAACACTATTAATTTTTAATTCATGGCGTAAGTAATGTATGATCAACTCTATGCTATTTTTTATGTCTTATATTTTAGTCTTTGAAAAAATCATTTTACAAATAGTCGTTGTAATTTGTTAAATAGTTTTTTTTTTGTTTTTAAGTGTAAAATTTGTTTTATTTTATGCATTTCGACAAAACTATAACATAAATTTGATTGAATACTGAATTTCAAGTAATAAACAATATTATAATGTGGGTTAAAAGTTTATTAAATTAAAATACACATTTCCAAAATTCATTTATGAAAAAGCATTGCGTTCTTTTAAGGTTTAACTTTTTATTTAGAAACTGCTGATAACCGCATGAAATCATTTTGACGAAATTGGATAAAAATGACTTCATTTGGCAAATCTAGAAGAAACACTTCAGATATGTGAATTAATGTAAAAGTTTATCAAATAACATTTTTCTTGCTTAGTCTTTGTGCCTATGCTTTGAGAAACATTTTAAGCGCGTCATCTTTAAGAAAAAGTTATATGAAAATCGGTGTTTCTTGTTTAAATTTTCTTGCTCTAAAGTCTAAATATAAGTCAATAATTCTATAGATGCTTGCAAAAAACTTAAATTTGATTTTGCGCAGACTCCTTGGTTAGATATTAGTAATAATAATAATAAAAAAATCTTTGATCTAATATTTGTAGATGACAATTTGTAAGCAGACGATTTTTTCTAGATTAGATTAAGTTGCTTCGTGAAGATGAATGTGTAAAATTATGTTTTATTCCTCTGATTTAGTTTTTAGGTCTTCTTTCTATCTGATACTATAAAAATTTCAAAGGGTAAAAATGAGCGAAAGAAAATAGAAAATGTCGAAAATTTAAAGCTGTAGAACGGAGAATTCATTTAAAAATACACTAAACATTTTTTATTTATGTTTCACCTGTAATTCCCATATTTATTTATTTCTTCTTTATTTCACGAAAAAATGGTTAGCTTTCTCTTTTTTCTTTCTATTTTGATTTTGCTTATAGCTTTTTAGAAATTTTAACGCTAATTTTAAAAGCGTTTAAGACTCCTAATACGTAAAATGAGTTTTCAAACAAATTATATTTCGTAGTACATCTTCCCTGGTATTCGACGGTGTAAGGTTTGAAATTTTTGCGATAACATGTATGTTAAATTTTTGTTTTATTTATTTTATTTGATTGTTCATTTTGTAAGTTTGTTACGGAATATTAGCTGGAAACATTTTTATTATTGAAACAATTTACATTGCTTTAAGTGATAATGGATCATTATTCTTCCATAATAGAGCCTGCATGCAATAGAGATACATTTAAAAGCAATCGTGCTTAAAAATTAAATTAAAAGCCATGAAAAATGAGTAAATTGAGATACAGTTTTCAAATAAATTGCATTTGAAAGTACCGTAATTTCGGGTGTATAGCCCGCAGATCAAACATTTCAGTTTGGACCCAGAAATTTTATTCAGTATTTGAAGATCAATATTTACCATGATCTAAAAAGTTAGATTTTATTTAAAAAATTTCCTGAGTAGAAACATGATTGTTTGATCCGCGGGCTATACACCGGAAATTACGGTACATTTTTTCGCCACACGATTGTGTAAAAATTGAAAATAGGCGATTTTTAGAAATTTAAACCAAATGACCTAGCATTTTCCGAAAATTTCTTTCGTATGACTTAAAAATAAAACTTCCATTTTGTGGATGATAGTAATAAGGATTAATTTCAGAAAATCAAGAGTTTCCACTCACAATGGAACATCGCTAGAAAGGGACAATAAAAATGACGTCATATCTAGTAAACATTTTTTTTACTATATTTTTCTTAAATTATCCTTCTGTAATTGAAATACCTATATTATAGCAGAGGTTTTGACTTCAGAAACTATTATAAGACACATTTAGCTACAATTTATATATATTTATGAAAAATTTGCATTTTCTGTCTAGAATGACGTCGATTTATAATGTAAAAATATATCAGGAGAATCTGAATTTTTAATGACTTATAAAAACCAAGTACGCGAATTATCCTTTGTTTTAAAATTACTATGCTATTTTTTAGGATGTTGCAACACAAAAGAAAATATTTAATTAGAAAATTAAAAAGGAGATACTTCTATAACGTTAAATTATGGAAGATATAGTACTATGTAAAGTTTAAATGAGTGCCATTTCCTGAACATTGGATATTTTTTTACCCGACCTTCGAAAGGCACATCCCTAAATTAAGAGCTTTCCAACAAGCCACCATTCATCACTGTATGTTTTCTGGTTTGGATTGTAATTGAGTTGTTGTCTTTTCATCATGTTTCAAAACGTAAAAGATGCGGCTGAGCTCTACTATACAGCACTATCGTTGTGTATGACATGATACACAATATGAAGCATTATTACTATTTTTTTTGCTTCCAATCTATGATAATTACAAAACTAATTTATAAAATGTTAAATTCGTCTTAGGGAACGAAAAATTACTTTTGTCTGTTTTAAAATAATGGCTCACTTTAAAGTTAATTAGTCTGAATTCATTTGCTGAGCTTCAGAAAATTTGTTTAATTTCTCTAGATAATAGCACACCGGTTGTTACAACAGTGGTTTACAATCTTAAATATTTTACATTGCAGTCATTATCATGCTAACGAGATATAATTTGAATATGAAATAATTTGTTTTTGCTACATCGTGATGTATGAAGTCATAACATATCTTTAATCACGTAGAAAGTGTTTGAAAGGTTTCAAATAAGTATCATTTTGAAGCAATTAAATAATTATTTTTAAATGTGCAATATTTAAGTCTACACTTGTAAAAATTTTGATAAAGCGATTTCAAGAATTAACATTATTGTCTTATAAGCATGAAACTATTAAACATTATAAAGCAGTTAAGTAAAAAAACATGTAAAAATTTTATATTGCAACACGTATTAGAAATGTTTAAGGAAAAGAAACAGGCGGCAAAAAAACGGGAAATAATGTGAAATTGCTATAATATATCCAGAGTGATGACTAAAACATAAAAGTGCTGATTTGTTTTATTTCCCTTGAATTTTGAATAATTAGTCTTAATTACAGTCTTTTATTACGAGCTTTCTTTTGACTTATACAATCCTGCTTGTATGTGGTAATCAAAACTTGTTACTCATATTTCACTCAATTCCTGTTGATATACATCTTTGAATTAGATGTATATCAATTGAATTAGATGTATACCTGAGGACAATTCATGAATTAGACATTTATTTTTTCTTGTTGTTATTCGATCACAAAGGGGGTGGGGGCGATCAATAACAAAAAATACCATATCTAATAAACCAATGGAAATAAAATCTTGAAACTTGACACGCCTATAGCATAGATAAAATTAGTAAACGTATGTTTTAGAATTTTTCTAAACTCTTCAACTAAGGGGGTCAAAGGGGGGGGCTATCCTCAAACACCCTCTGTTTTCGAAATACTTAGCAAAAAGACATATCATATCACTAGAACCGCCATAGCGGTAATTTTGACTGGTACCAAAACATATATATATTTCGATTCAAACAAGAAATTTCTTTATAAAATAAGTAAAATATGCACCACGGAGAAATAATTTAAGTAAATGAGTTAAGTAGTTTTAAAAATAAATCTTGGTAAAAAATATTTTTAATAACACTTGAGTAAAATTTCCGGCGGTTTTAGTGTTAAGATTAAATTAAACTAACACTACTAAGGTTAACAGTACTTAAATTTAAAGGTTCCTTAATTATAGTTCAATTTAACATGGAGAAATATAAGCCTCAACAATGAGTATTTGTTGAAAAGTAGTATTATACACAGGGTTACCACAATATCGCCAAATTTTGACCACCTTGGCGAAGCATCATGAAATTTGGAGATAAAAATACATAGCCATATATGAAGCCAACTTGACGATAGCTGGCTAATTTGGCGAAATTCCCGTTTGAGTCACTTAATCCATATTTCTATATGTTTTTTTTTATTTTAATGAAAGCATGTTTTTATTTATTTATTTACATTTATATTTCACTCAACATTGTTTTTGTATGTAAAGGTGGAACTTTCTAATATATTTTTATTTCATTTCCCATTATGGGAAAATTGTAAAACAGATGTGCAAAAGAGTTGTTACGAATGAAACGACAATATTTCAATATTTTTATAACTTAATTAAAAATTCAAAACTCTTTTAATTAAGTTATAAAAATATTTGTGTTATTTTCCGCCAGCCAAACATAGGTGATAAATCGCCTAATATTATTTATGGTTACAATTTTATAAGAGTTAAAATCGCAATGGATTTAATGATACACAAAACGACGTTCGCCAAAATAAACCAATTGGCTGTGAAACTGCACCAATTCAATTTAAAAAAAAAAGTTGAAATTTGAAATTTGAAATAAAAATATAATATAAAGTGTTCAATAGCGCACTTTTATTAATTAACAACTTAATTTTAAAAGAATTATGCAAGTAGTTTAAATTATGCCTTTTTTCTTTGTTGTTGTCATATCTTAAAACAGAACAAAAATTACATATTTTTAATAAGTTCACTAGCTTGTACTTTCTACCAAATGGAATAAAATGCTCTAAATTTTCCATAAACGGTTTCGCTACCTACTCCAAAATAATGTATTTTAACTGAGTTTTTTTTTTTTTTTTTTTTTTTTTTTTTTTTTGAAAAATCATGAGTTTCTAATAATAAATTAGACTTTTCACAAGATAAAACGTTGAATGTTTGTAAAACAGTGTACATAAAATATGTCTTTTTACTTTTATACTTACTTTTATTTTTAACATCGTGATTGTACAAAATAATGACTACTTTATTTCTTTAACACCCTAACGGTCGCATTAAATTACGGTTTAAAAATTCAATTTGCTTATTGGCACCACTTTTTTGAAAAAGATATATTCACCTTATTTAATGACAGGTAAAATGATACCATAAGAAAGCTAATTACACTAGTTTTTAAAACTGGTGGGAATAAAGCAAATCTGAATAAATCTAAAAAAAACCCACAGCCCGTGAATATGACGGGAGCGAGAATTAAGGGGTTAATGGATTATTTTTTATTAATAACTGTAAAACAAAAAAAATAAATAAATAACGGATGCAAAGATGTTAATAAGTTCGATTATTGCTAAACAACTACGGACATGTAAAGCATTATACATTTTCTAAAAAGTCCTTTTTTGTTCTCTTTGAATTTGGGTTCTTAATTCTCGAGTAATAAGCTTTTAATATTCTTCTATAATTTAAACAAATAATTATGTCGTTGAACTGAAGAAATTTATATGTAAAAAAAAAAAAAAAAAAGTTAACATTTTCAAGAAATTCCAAAATATATTTCATAACTGAAAATAAAATTACATGTTTATTTAAAAAATTAATTATGTTTCTGTTTTTGAATTTAAAAAAATGTATGTTCGCAAAATACGGAAGCAGAAGTATTACTATCACATATTTAGTAGTGTTTAAAATAAAAGCATGGTAATTAAATGTTTGTATATTTGTTGTGCATAAAACATTAATGAGAAATTACAGATTTCATCTTATATTTTCAAAAGATTATTTAGATGAGGGAAGTTTAAAATAATTCATTTTAAGTGTATTTTTTTATATATTTTGTAATTATTTATTTCAAATTTTGATTTAATAATTTTTTATCACATCTAAAAAAAATCATTTTCACTAATTTTATAAAATATCAATATGTATAGTTGTTTATTTTTTATAGTACATTGCATACCTTAGAAGATTATAAAAGTATGGCATTTAATTTATTTCATAATTGGCAAAATAGTACATGTTTACTCAAGAAAATATTTATTTTTCTTACTTTGAAGAAATATCCATGTGTTGTGAAAGTATGAAAGCAAAGTAATTAGTAGCATAGAATTAGCAAACATTAAAACAAAAATATAACTTACAGATACTTCTATATTTGCTGCACAGAAAAGGTTAATGAAAAACTAAAGATTCCAAATTATATTTTGAAAAGATTTTCATATGAGGAACGTTTTTAAGTGCGTTCGTATTTATATAAATACGTAGAACCTATAGTCGTCCTCTGGTCCAACAATCTGTCTGTGTGTCCGAATATAACAGGGTTCAAGCGCTTCAAAAACTGTTTACCAGAATATTCGTAAAGTAATATTTGCATTATTTAATGAAAAAATTTCTGTCTTTAGATATAGCGACCATTGCGTTGCGAAATGTCTGTCATACAAGCGCCTAAAATCCCCTGATGTATAAGAACCCTGTATAACAGCGTAATATCTATCCAACCGAACCCTTCTACAAGGTGAGACCGAAAAGTGAGGTGACTGACGTCATACTAATCACTGTAGTATATATTTCCAGATAAATACCTCACTGCTGTTCAAAGTAGTTCCCACAGTCTACAATACACTTTTAACAACGTTCATAGAAGTTCTGGAAACTTTTGAAAAAGTCCTCCTTTGAGACTGTTTTGTGTTCCTTGGTTCAGCTTGAATGTCGTTTGTGGATCATACAGCGAAACACCACGTTTTATCTCTTGTAACAATGGACTGTAAAAACACGTCATCTTTGTCTGCTGCATTGATGAATTCGCCACAGGAGTCCATTCGCTGAAGTTTTTTTTTCATCGCTTAAATAATGAGGGACAAACGTCGCACAAAGTTTTCGTTTACCCAGATCCTTCGTCAATATTGTTCGGACGATTTCACGAGGAAGATTCAATTCGTTCGCCATTATTCGTATGGACAAACGACGATCTTGCAGAAATAACTTCCTAACTCTTAGAACATTTGCCGTGGTTCTGCTCGTCACCGGTTTTCCACTGCGATGATCATCCTCCACGCTTTCAAGACGTTCACGGAAACGCTTGCACCACTGAAATACTGTCTTGCGAGATAAAGTTTCTTCGCTATACACACTTCGAAGCATTTCCAAGGTTTCCGTAGCAGTTTTACCCATTTTAAAACAGAATTTTATATTCTTTTTTCTGCTCCATTACGCAATGCTCTACCACTATTAATGTTTAACCCTTTCTGGCACGGGCTATTTTTGTTGTAAAAGGTTGAAATTATCGACTGACACCGGAATTTTAAAACGACTTTTTCAGAAATTAAAAACATGTAATTTTAACTATTCATTGTAAAAGCAAAATTTTACTAAAATATTCTTTGGTCCGTTCGTAAGTTTGGAATTAAAATTAGGTATCCCGACCCGGAAAAAGTGTGCCGGAAAGGGTTAAGCGACTGCACGAACAAACACGAACCAAGAAACTTTGCAAATGACCCTATACCAGTGGTAAACCAGCAATAATGACAAAATAATAATATAAAAAATGGCTAAAAAAAACAAAAATTCTAGTGCGAGAATCGCCCCCTCCCTGGAAATTTCATGCGTTCATACTAATATCCCATTTAAATATTCAAATTCAAAGAAACCGTCTTCTGGCCAATCAACTCACGCCTATGCCGGTCAAAGATCGTGTACTTCGCGATTATACATCTTCAGCAACCAAATTCGTAAATATCTATAACTCAACCCTTGCAACACAGATAAAACCATTTCAGATCCCCCCACCCCCATAATAATTATTTAATGCATTATTATAATTCCACAAAACACGTCTTTCATTCCTTCACAACAGGGGTGTCAAACTGTGGCCCGCCGGATACCACTAAAATTTTACAGTTATCTTTGCCTTATCTTAAACGTCGAATTGCTGCGATTCAACTTGTCGACTATTTCTTTAAAATTTTAGTGGTATCCGGCGGGCCACAGTTTGACACCCCTGCTTCACAACAACAAAAGGGATTTATAAATACTTTTAACCAAATGTCGTTCACTGAAACAAATTATCCTTTCAGTTTTATAAAATCAAAAGTGTTATTTTTAATTTAAAACGCAGTTGTACCAAAATGTCTCAAAATGAGCAATGTGCTATTATCCACATTTATTCAAAGCTTAAAAGTAATCATTTGGTATGTTTACATAAGAAGAACTCCATTTACCCTACGCATAAAATGAAACATATAAAAGATAATAAACGGGGTCAGAGGAAAATGGGCGGTGATTGGCGGTGATTGGTTTCTTGTGAGATACGTTTTTTAGCTGCAAGGTCTGTGATTTTTCTTGCCTTCATTTTGATGCAGTGTTGCCAGTGGGCTACTTTTTTATAATTCAGATTTTTTGATACCACTTTTTTGAAATGGTAAAATTCCCTTTGTTTTCGTCTTAATTTATATGTCGTTAAATAAAGCGCATTTTACCATTTCAAAAAACTTGTGCCATTCAAAAACATGATATTTCAGAAAGTAGCCCATCTGCCAACACTGTTCTCATGACAATCGAAGTAATTGGAGCAATTTAATGACGCTTGAAAAAATATAGTTTTGTCTGTAGCTTCTTTTTTTTTATGATTAATTACACGGCAAGTGATCGTGGAAATGCTCAGTAGTAAAAACACAGCTTAAATAAAATATACAGGAAAACATCATTTGGAATCTTAACACGTTTACGCCGGTGCGGTGGGTCACACTCGACTGTCTCAGAGCTGGCAAGTCTACGACCCTTTGGATACCAGAATTTTAATACAGAAAATGTTAGTTTATTTAATTAGAACAATTGGGCGATTTAAAGGAACAACATTTTCTCTAAAATAACAGTGGTGTGCAAAAAGCCGGAGACTTCACAACTCTGAGACATTCGAGTGTGACCCACCGAGCCGGCGTGAACATGCTAAACTGCTCATTAATAAGAATTAGAGTAGGAATGCATTTGTACATGCAATAACTTCATTTGTTTGTGGTTTCTTCGTACAAATATTTAATATTTATAGTCATTATTACTTTTAGGAGTCTGAAGGGTAATAATAGGTTCTGCGACAATTCGTCGTAATATTCATTAAACTTACATATTCGTGATTGGGAATTTCACAAAAATCACATTAAAAAAAAAAAAAAAAAAAAAAAAAAAATCGGTCCATTTTAACGATTGATATTTTTGGACAAAAGCAGTTAAAAAAGGCATTATATTTAATAATTATAAAAAAGATAATTCTATTTAAAACCAGCCTGTAACATATCTATACTAATCTATACTAATCTTATAAAGAAGTAAAAAATTGTTTATTTGTAGGAGGTAAGCTCTGGAACTACCGAACCGATTCCAAAAGTAATGGTATCAGAATGATGGTGTTAGTCCAACTTAAAACATAGGCTATATCTTATGTCCATGCCACTGGAGCAAAAAACGTTCTAAAAAGGCGATGTTTGTGTTACTGAAGGGCTTAGAAACATGAAATTTCGAATGGTAGTTACTTATACAGGGTTCGCACAGTTGTACCACTAAATTTTAACAGTAATTTCAAAGTAGTTCTCTGCAGAAAAAATATTGCAAAATCTGTGAATAAACGCGGTGATTGCGAATTCTGTGTTTGAAAAATTAAATGTAAATTTTCTTATCTTTAATAGTGGTGGAAGAGTCCTTGGAAATTCCAAGGAGTGTGCGAACCTTGCTTATAAGATACTAATGATCTCCAAGGACTTTTCTTAAACCATCGAAATTAAAAAGGGGCGAAAAGCGTTCTAAAAAACGTTCTAAATGGCGATTTTTACGGAATTTCAGGATGTACCAAACTGATTAAAAAGTAATGGTGTCAAAATGAGGTGACAAACATTGCTCCAACATAGGCTACATTTTATGTAGGTGCCTCTACTCCTAATGGGGTGCAGGAGCAACAAAATTTCGAAATTGCGATTTTTGTGTTACTGAAGTGCCCAGATACGTGTAATTTGGCATGGTAGTTACATATTACATATAAATGATCTCTAAGAACATTTCTTAAAAAATTCAAAATTTAAAAGGGGTGAAAATGCGCAAAAGGGAGTTCCTTGAAAACGTTCTAAATGGCTATTTTTACGCAATTTCAAGAAGTACAAAACCAATTAAAAAAATATAGGTGTCAAATTGATGGTGAAAACCCTTACTCCAACATGGGCTACATTTTATGTCGGTGCGAATACACCTAAAGGGGGTGCAGGAGCAAAAGAATGTTCCATATTGTGATTTTTTTGTTACTGAAGAGCATAGAAACATGAAATTTGGAGTGGTAGTTACTTATGAGATATAAATTATCTCTAAGAGCATTTTTTAATCCCTTGAGGGGCAAGCAAAAATGACTCTAAATATTTAATTATCACCGGAATAATCGAAAAATTTTGTTTTAAAATAAGGAAAAGCAATTTTGCAACAATTTTCCTCCAAAGTTAAAAATATAAAATTTATTAATAATTTTCTGGTGAGAATCTTGTTTAAAATAGGTGAGATATATTTTATCCCACCTAAAGGGGTTAAAAAATTCGAAATTTAAAAGGGGTGAAAAGGCGCGAAAAGAGTTATAAAAAACGTTCCAAATGGCGATTTCCATGCAATTTCAGAAAGTACACAACCGATTTCAAAAGTAATGGTTGGAAATTGATGATGATAGCCCTTGCTCCAATATAGGATCTATTTCATGTCGGCGTCACTACCACCTTGCGGTTGCATTTTAAAAAAACGTTCTAAATTGAGATTTTTGTGATACTGAAGGGGCTAGTAACTTCAAATTTGGCATGGTAATTACTTATGAGATGTAAATGCTCTCTGAGAAGAGTTCCTTAAGAATTTGAAATTTAAAAGGGATGAAAATGAACGAAAAGCGTTCTAAAAAAGCTCTAAATAGCGATTTCTACGAATCTCAGGAAATATAAACCGATTTCAGAAGTTATGGTTTCAAATTGATGGTGACAGTACCCGCTCCAACATGGCCTATATTTTACGTTGTTGTCACTACCACCTCCTGGTTACAGGAGCAAACAATGTTCTAAATTGCGTTTTTTGTGTTACTGAGGTTGTCTAATTTTTTTAATTTTGAATGGTAATTACTTCAAAGATGCAAATGCTTTCTAATAAACGTCGAAAGAAAATTACAAATTTAAAAGGATGAAGCGAGCGAAAAGCACTCTATAACTTTTCTAAATTACGATTTTTATGCAAACGTATAAAATACGAAACCGATTTCAAACATAATGGTTGCAAATTGATGACGATAGAACCTGCTCAAACATAAGCTATATTTTATGTCGGTACCACAACCCCTAGAGGGTTGCAGGAGCAAAAACGTTCTAAATTGCGAATTCTGAAGAGGCTAGAAACTTTAAATATAGCACGGTAGTTACTTAAAAAATATAAATGTCCTCAAAGAACAGTCGAAAATAAATTCGAAATTAAAAAGGGGTGAAGCGAAGGAAAGGAGCGAAAAGCATTGTAAAAGAGTCCTAAATTACGATTTCTATGGAATCTCAGGAAATAATAAACCGATTACAGAAGTTATTTGTTGCGAATCAAGAGTGTTAGTCTCTCATCATATACGGGCTATATTTTATGCCGGTGCCACTACCACCTGGTTGGCAGGAACAGCAAGAAAGCTTTTAAAAACATCTAAATTCCGTTTTCTATAGAATATTAGAAAAACACCAACCGAATTCAAGGTTAATGTTTGCAAATTAATGGTGACAGTCTCCGTTTCAACATTTTTCGAAACATTCTATTTTAACTCTGTTTCGGCATTTTATGTTCGTGCCACTAACACCAGGGAGCTGGTAGTCCGTTAGACAGGAAGCTTGGAATTTGACATGATGGTCAATTTTAAGAGGTAAATGTGTTAAGATGGTTTCTAAGAAATTCAAGACTTCAAATGGATACTGAAATGAGCGTATGAAATTAGCATAAAAGTCTCAAAATACTTTTTAAATTATCATTTATTTGGAATTAGTTTTAGTTCTTCTTATGAATTAAAATCTCATTTCTATCTAATGCACTTTTATAATGATGTTTAGTCAAACTGTGGCTTAATTTGTACTTTTTGAATTATTCCAAAAAGTGTTCTTCTAATGAAAAACAGACATGCAAAAATCACTTGGCATATTTAAACTATTACGCGAGCAAGGTCGCGTGGTTTGCTAGTTAGTTATAATTCGCTATACTTGAAAAAAAAAATCATGATCGCCTTTAAAAAAATTTTCGCTACGACGAATTGACGCTGCCACGAACTGTCGCCGCGATGGATTGTGCGCGACGAATTGACGCGACACCGTAATATTACAAGCGCGTTATTTAAGACTTAATCAGCTTAAATACAGAACATAGAGGACAGTAACTAGAAAAAATAAACATCGCTTTTCATCTCTTTGCTTTCTTCTAATCGTACGTAATGAGGATATTTGTATTCTTTATTTGTCATTTCTAGTTATTAAAAATAGCTGTGCTGAAAATAAATTCATTTAATTTAATGCTCGTCAATAACAGAAACATTTAGTAGCTTTGTATTTATTTTAATAATTACTAATTCCTCTGTAATGCTACCCTGTAGATAATAATATAGATGCCAATTTTTTTACAGATTTATCACTAAAAATTTACAGAAATGTTTGACTTATTTAAACGTTAAAATTACTTGAAATTCGGTGATTCAATTAGATAAAAAAATTTAATTTAATTTTAGTGGTATGACAAATCCGTACTATTTGGCAGCTATGGCATAATTTAAGTAATTTTAGAATATTATATTTTTGATACCTGTTGGTGAATGTAATATTCCACAAGTTTAGGCAATCAATAACATTTAAAAATCCCCAAAATGTAGTAACATGAACACTCCTGAAATATAATATACTTGAAAACATAATGTGAAATCTTAAACTGCTCATTAAAAAGAATTAGAGTTGGAATGCAGTTGTAAATACCTTCAATTGTTTGTGGTTTCTTCGTCCATATACTTAAAATTTATAGTTTTTGTTACTTTTACTAGTCTAAAGGGTAATACAAGCTCATTATTTCAGACTTAATCAGCTCAATGCAGAGCATAGAGACCATTAACTAGAAAGAATAAACATCGTTTTTCCTCTTTTGCTTTCTTCTATTCGTACGTAATGAGGATATTTGCATCCTTTATTTGTTTTTTTCTAGTTATTAAAAATACCCGCGCTGAAAATAAATTCATTAATATTTTATGCTTATCAAAAATAGAAATATTTAGAAGCTATATATTTATTTTAATTACTAATTCCATGATAATGATTTTTGTTCTTTCATACTTTCCGAACAGACAATTTTTTCATTCAAAGAAATGAAATTAATTATTTTCTAAAATAACCATGCAATAATTTTACAAGTATAAAAAAATTGAACATTATATATTTATATTTTTTAAATATAGACAATGTACTAAATACTATAAAGCTAAAACAGATTAGATTGACTTATTGATATTTTACGGAATTACTGATAACAATATTTTTTATACACGGTTAAAGTAAGGAAAATTATTATTTTCTAAAATAAACTTGCATTTTTTTTCAATCGTGAAATAAATTAAACATTATGATTATACTATTTTATTTTTCTCTCTATATATATATATACCATGAACTATAGACAATAAATAACTAGACTAATTGATATTTTATGAAATTACTGAAACATATATTTTTATTCGAGGTCCTTAATTATGAAGTGGCAATTTCGAGTATACATTAACAAAATACTTTATAAAAACACACTTACAATGTGTTCTACAAAAAAGTACCGCATATAAAAATGTTTTGAAGTGATAATTAAAGCAATTACTGAAAACAGCATTCTAATACGTGGTTTTAAAAATTATTAAGTTGCTGTTTCGGGTAAAGATTAATAAAATCCTGAACGCAAAATCCGATTAAAATGCGTTACTAACAAGTCGGAAATTGTACGTCAAACGTAAATGAGGTGTGTTACTAATATAATTGGTTTTATAAATATTCAGATCTTGGTGCAATAACTGTTGCACTCTTACGCAAACATGCATGAATACAAAATTTCTTAGGATTATATATATTGAATTAAGGAATACGGAAATAATATGACTCCAATTTAAATAGGATGTAATCAGCATTGGAACCTAGAATCGTTATCTATAATGGAATAACACTGGATTAATTAAGAATGATAGAATTTAATAGAATAAAGAAAACGCCTTTTAATATCTTTTTAAATTTTCATTTGATTTTCATAAAATTTAAAATGACTCGACAAAATTCTGCAACGATTATATATTAGGGTGGAACTAAAAACGAAGTTTCGAATTTTTTATTCTAATAGTGATTATTTTTTCCTTTTGACTTTCATAAAAAGAAAATATCTTTCTTTTAATTTTAAAATGATATTTTCCGGTTCCTCAAAGCGTCTGATTTTCTCTGAAAAACGAGTAAAACCCAATAATTCGATTAAAAATATTTTAAGCTTAATAAGTTTATATTTTACAAAATTAAAATAATGAACTGTTAAGTTCCTGTAATAAAGAGAATAATTTAGTTTTAATCTCATGGAAAAGATGGCCCCACTTTGTTTGATCTTGTAGTAACCAGCCTAGTGGGCTTTGGCTGTCATTGTCTCAGTTTTACTTCACTACGAGTTAGTTCGAGTTAGCGAATGGCGGTGTGTGTGTGTTAGCAGTTTCGTCGGTCATTTTTCAATAAACAGTTAGTGACAAATGTGACAATATCTTCTAATATTCCTAAAACTAGGATATATTTTTTTGTTGTTGTTCTGTTTCTCAAGAACCAAAACAATTAACATTAGGTTGGATGTGTTTATGACGGCCAATTATCAACACGAGGGATATCAATTAACATTAGACTATCGTCTTTTGCCAACATATGAAGATGTTATGAAACATTACTTATGGGTTCAATTTAACTTAAAATCAGACATCTGGAATCTGGAACACACTATTTCTGAAAAATCTAAGGCTATTACTGATGTATTTAGAAGTGTACGGCCGATAGCTTCAATTACAACGGATTCTGATACACGAATCATGAAAATAGTTAGAGACTATCAAGAGAAATGTAAAAAATTAAAGAGAAATATTAATAATAGAAATAATAATCCCACATCCAATGTAAAATTGCAAAATTTTTTGTAATAGTCCAAAGAAATCTTTGTGTAAATACACTAAATACTGTCGCGTATCAGAACAAGAACGCAACTTTCTCAATGACCAAAGAGAAGAAAAGATGATGGCAATGAGATCAATAGATATAAAAACTATAAAGAAAATGATGCACAGTGTAGTAAGATTGGAAAATGAAATATCAAGGAAATAAAAAAATTATTTGAAAACAGAAAAGTGATGTTTTGATGGGCGACTAGCATTCTGAAGATAGTTGGGAAGGTAATAGTTCAATCTGTAGTTCTGCGGACCCTGAATTTGGCAATCAACCAGCTGAAAGAACCGGAGTAATAGACAAAACTGCAAATATTATTGCAAATGGTACTTATAATGGCATTATTAATGGCAGATGCGAGTATTTCTGATGATAATACAGAAAAGTTAATTGACAACATTATTTTAAGAAGACAAAGAGAAAGAAAAGTGAAAATTTGAAATCAATTAATCTTTCAAGATTTGTATTTTGATAGCAGAAAGGATAACACTGTGATAACTAAAGCAAAAGGGGTGAAGTGTACAAATAAATCATTACAAATTACGTGGTCTTAGTTTAAAAATTAGAATCAAACAATATTGGTCATATTTCATTGATATCTTCTTCAGCTATTATTTATTAATATAGCCAATGGAATTTTGGTGTCTTTTCAAAATAATAATATGGCATTTCAAGTTTGAAACTTATTGGATGCGACGGAATAGCCAACGGCCAACAAAATGTTGCATAATTCTGTGTCCTGTAACACTCCTTCTGAAAATGAAAAGTTTGTCAATGAATATATTATTACAATTTACAATCATATGTGGACTGAAAATGTAAAGTTTGTCACTGAATATATTTTTAAAATTTATAGTCATATGTGGTTCAACATTCAGTTAAAAACTTCTTGGAAGTATGGATATGTTCATTTGTGGGAAATGATTAAATGTCCCAAGTACCCCGAAAAACAGTATAAAGGCATCATCGATTCAGTCATTCAGAGAAATGTATATTTGGCAATGTTAGCCAATTCCCTTAAACATGTAAGACCTTGGATATAGAAGGATAATAACATCTAGATCCAAGTCTAATAAATATGTCAGGAGTTTTGAAGTTAACTTTCATGTCTTATCTTTGATGATTCAAAATACTTAATTGGAATTATTGTAAGCTAACATAATCTCCTGTCTTGTCGGACTTATCAGGTGAAGAACTTAAAAAAATAGTACAAACAGGGGAAACACCTCATTTTTAGATTTTCCTCTGTTAAACTCAAACATTAGTAAGGTGTGTCAAAATTGTCACGAAAGCTACGTCAACCGTCTCTGGATATGATGCAAGAGGTCGCTTTATCTTGGGAAAGTTAAAATCCCTCAATGTAATGCCAAAGTTTTATATAAAGAAAGGTTATAAGGCAGAAAATTGAATAGCTAATAAAAAAAGGGAGGGAAGGAGGGTGGAAGCCGATAAATAGTCACAACCTCGTTGTGACTTCTGTGTAGTATTTGCTTAATATAATGTTATATGAGCTAACAGCTGTGTTATTCACTTTACACTGAAATTGTAAAACTTTAAGGTCCTTGAGGAACCGGAAAACAAATTAATTTAAAAAAAAACTTTTCAGCCGATATTTAGGACATCCAAAAAGGAAAAAAGTTTTCACTATTACACATTAAAATAAAAAAGTTTTTTTTTTTTTTTTTTTTTTTTTTTAATTCTACACTTAAGTTTCACCCTATTATATATATTCAAATTCAAACCATTCGGATTGGTTGTTTTTGCGCAGTTGTAGGTCGACAGATGAACAGACAGACGGACGGACCAGACAATTACTATGCGCGCTACGTATGTATATGATTATGAACGCACCTTGAAAAGATTTCCTCACAAATTATACGAAATGAAATATTACATACTGTATCTTATAAAATGGTCATATTATCACTCTTAATTATTGTCAATGAATTCAAAAAGCTATGGATGTTTTACTTAAATCGATTTATTTTCATTTCCTTAACCCCTTGGGGACGAGCGACACGTATACGTGCCGCATGAAGCGCCCAGAATCCTTGTTTTTTCTCACCAGTAAAATTTTACTGTACAATTTGCCTTATATAATCAGCGCATTTTCTCGATTCAAGGAGACACAAATTTCTGTTTTTAAAAAACGGTGACAAAAGATTAAGAATTTCGTAAAAGGCTCCCGTCCCGAAGGGGTTAATAGTATTTGCAAGTAAAGGAATGTGTCTTGATCATAACATTTTAATGAAACAGTTAATATATTTACATCACAATTGTCAATATGACTATAATTAAACAAAAGGTTATTACCGATGTGTAATTAAAATGACTCGACAAAATTCTGCAACGATTATATATATTAAATTTTAAACCACTATTTGGCTCCGCCCCATCTGGCGTAATCGCTTCGTGATCCCGTTCGGAATCGCAAAGCAATCCCTATTTTCTAGCCAACAACAGGCGTAATTGTTTCGCGTTTCCATTTTGGATCGCTTCGCGATCTCTTATTTTCTATGCATTCAATTATTTAATTCCACTTGGTGAAAACGCCTCCCCCTATTTTTGACGCGCCCTCATTTTTTAAATTTTTATTATGTGTTATAAACTATCTTAAAGTTTCAAACAGATCGCATTGTTATATTTCCTAATTTTGTTCGTGCCTCTCCCCATACCCCATCTCCCAAAATGTGACGCGTCATTCTTTTTTATATTTTTTAACATGTATTATAAGCTATCTGAAATTTTAAAACAGATCGCTTTGATAAATTTCCAAATTTTAATCAAAGCGCGTTATGTTTGTTCCACATTCCACCACAAGGGAGCCCACTCTATTCTTAACAAAACTGTATCTGAATGAAACTTCGTTAAATAACCTGTCAGTAGATATATTGTTCGAGGAGGTGGCCGTCTTAAGCAAGAATTTAAGATATTTGATGAAATTACTTTTCGAATACTGTGGTAACTAAACTTTTTACATTTTCCTATTATATAAGAATATTGAATATTTGATATGTATGCTGTATTTTTAAATATTCTAGACCATTCTCAAGCTTGCTACAATAAAAAAATCACGTGGCTGCCTTTTAAAATGAGCATTTAATAGAAAGAAACCAATTAGTGAAATAATAATTAATATCTCAGCTTGTAACTAAGACGTAAGAATATATTTTAGAATATCTGAAATTGGAAATTTTCTTCCACCTGGCTGTCCAAGATTTGAGATTTTTCTCCCCTTAGATTTTAAGATGAGGGCTCCTTTTCAAACTCCATTACACTTAATTGCTTACCATCGGCATTTGGAAGCCCTTCCTTTCTCTTTCTGGCAACCCGTAGGCATGAAATAAAAGGTATTTTTTATCGATCGGTTTTTAGGCGATGTTTTCGGTTCTACCCCACGCATTGGAATAATTTTTTGAATTTCTGAAAAAAAAAGTTTTTTCTGCGTCCATCTGTGCGATTTTCGAGTTTTTCAGCCGGTAGTTTCTGAGACGTCAGTCGATTTGAAAAGCCTCAGTTCACTTTTTCGATGCGGTTTCGCGGTATATACGCATATTTTCATTGGTCGATTTCCAAATATTTTAACCAATTTCCAAATCGCCACTTTTTCTTATATACAAGGTGAGACCGACAAGTAAGGTGACTCACCCCTCCTTTCAAAAATGAGAACAGCCCGACAACCGGACACATGCGCATTACGATCTTCGTTATGTAACGTTAAAGTTTAGGGCAGTGGTTCCCAACCTTTTATTAGTCACGCCCCACCAAACCTTCTGTAAAGTCACTATGTCCCCCCCCCCCTCTTAATCTGTAAATTATGCCTCTTATTATTTAAAAAAGCGAACTCTAAACACATGTTGGAAGCGTAATAGAGCCTTAACAATAACTATTCATTTCACATTTTTTACTTATCATAGAGGTCAATCTTCTGTCACAGATGTGTTTTTAACATAATTTTATATATGCGATAAGATTATACATCTTCGCCTTTGTATCAAAAAGAGTTTTGCTGCACTTTTCCAGCTTGCCTCAACGTTTAAAAAAAAAGTGCTATACGGTCTGCATTTTAATCTTCCCAAAATATCTTGAAGAGACTTGCATACTTGCATTTAACGATAAAATTGATAACATTCATACAGTTTATAATTCATTTTTCTAACTTATTAAAAGTTGGTGGAAAAGCTTTGGACACTAAATTTTCTTTCTATGTATAACACGATACACAAAAAGCATTTCAAGATTCTCATCTTTATTAAACTTGAGTAGCCATTATTCTACATCACAACACATTTTTTTTCTTGCCTAATATGATTAGTTGTCTTCCATGTATTATCTGGTTTTAAAATTAAAAATGTATATGTCATCATGTAAATTTATTTGCTGTGTAGGATGCCTGCACTAGAGTCATATATATTTATATGCTATTTGAGATTTATAAGTTTTATGAAGTAAGCAGTACCTTGTTCAGATATTTCATATATTTTTTAGGTTAAATATGTTCAAGACAGTGAAATTTATACATACTTTTAAGTAGTTTTCCGCGTAAAAAACCTTCGTATAGAAGGGCGAATATAAGTAGAAAGTTCATTCAACAAATAATCGAAAGCATTCAAAAAATTGTAAAATCCATTTCCAGAAAAATTATAGAAAGATTTTGTACTGCTAAACGATTACAAAATATTTTAAACAATATTTATACAATTATTCTGGTGTTAAATCTATTTTAAACTTTTTATTTTGAAATTTAAAAAAAAAACAATACAAAAACTGACTGTTTAAATTTTGCTTGTATTCCATTTATTTTTCGTCTACAACATTACATTTAAAAAAAAGATACAAACTGATAGCGAAAGAGTGTGTAACAAATTTGGAATACCCCCCATGAAAGTCAAATTGCCCCCGAGTAGGGCGTACGCCCCATGTTGGGAACCACTGGTTTAGGGTCATTTGCAAAGTTTCTTGGTTAGTGTTTGTTCGTGCAGTCGCTTAACCCTTTCCGGCACACTTTTTCGGGGTCGGGATACCTAATTTTAATTTCAAACTTACGGACGGCCCAAAGAATATTTTAGTAAAATTTTGCTTTTACAGTGAATAGTTAAAATTACATGTTTTTAATTTCTGAAAAAGTCGTTTTAAAATTCCGGTGTCTGTCGATAATTTCAACCTTTTACAACAAAAATAGCCCGTGCTGGAAAGGGTTAAACATTAATAGTGGTAGGGTATTGCGTAATGGAGCAGAAAAAAGAATATAAAATTCTGTTTTAAAATGGGTAAAACTGCTACGGAAACCTTGGAAATGCTTCGAAGTGTGTATAGCGAAGAAACTTTATCTCGCAAGACAGTATTTCAGTGGTGCAAGCGTTTCCGTGAACGTCGTGAAAGCGTGGAGGATGATCATCGCAGTGGAAGACCGGCGACGAGCAGAACCACGGCAAATGTTGAAAGAGTTAGGAAGTTATTTCTGCAAGATCGTCGTTTGTCCACCCGAATAATGGCGAACGAATTGAATCTTCCTCGTGAAATCGTCCGAACAATATTGACGAAGGATTTGGGTAAACGAAAACTTTGTGCGACGTTTGTCCATCATTATTTAAGCGATGAACAAAAACATTAGCGAATGGACTCCTGTGGCGACTTCATCAATGCAGCAGACAAAGATGACGTGTTTTTACAGTCCATTGTTACAAGAGATAAAACGTGGTGTTTCGCTGTATGATCCACAAACGACATTCAAGCTGAACCAAGGAACAGAAAACAGTCTCAAAGGAGGACTTTTTCAAAAGTTTCCAGAACTTCTATGAACGTTGTCAAAAGTGTATTGTAGGCGGCGGGAACTACTTTGAACAGCAGTGAGGTATTTATCTGGAAATATATACTACAATGATTAGTATGACGTCAGTCACCTTAATTTTCGGTCTCACCTTGTAGAAGGGTTCGGTTGGATAGATATTACGCTGTTATACAGGGTTCTTATACATCAGGAGATTTTAGGCGCTTGTATGACAGACATTTCGTAACGCAATGGTCGCTATATCTAAAGAAAGAATTTTTTTCATTAAATAATGCAAATATTACTTTACGAATATTCTGGTAAGCAGTTTTTGAAGCGCTTGAACCCTGTTATATTCGGACACACAGACAGATTGTTGCACCAGAGGACGGCTATAGGTTCTACGTATTTATATAATTACGAACGCACCTGAAAACGTTCCTCATATGAAAATCTTTTCAAAATATAATTTGGAATCTTTAGTTTTTCATTAACCTTTTCTGTGCAGCAAATATAGAAGTATTTGTAAGTTATATTTTTGTTTTAATGTTTGCTAATTCTATGCTACTAATTACTTTGCTTTCATACTTTCACAACACATGGATATTTCTTCAAAGTAAGAAAAATAAATATTTTCTTGAGTAAACATGTGCTATTTTGCCAATTATGAAATAAATTATATGCCATACTTTTATAATCTTCTAAGGTATGCAATGTACAAAAAAAAATAAACAACTATACATACTGATATTTTATAAAATTAGTGAAAATGTTTTTTTTTTTTTAGATGTGATAAAAAATTATTAAATCAAAATTTGAAATAAATAATTACAAAATATATAAAAAAAAATACACTTAAAATGAATTATTTTGAACTTCCCTCATCTAAATAATCTTTTAAAAATATAAGATGAAATCTGTAATTTCTCATTAAATTTTTATGCACAACAAATATACAAACATTTAATTACCATGCTTTTATTTTAAACACTACTAAATATGCGATAGTAATACTTCTGCTTCCGTATTTTGCGAACATACAATTTTTTAAATTCAAAAACAGAAACATAATTAATTTTTAAAATAAACATGTAATTTTATTTTCAGTTATGATATATATTTTAGAATTTCTTGAAAAGGTTAACTTTTTTTTTTACATATAAATTTCTTCAGTTCAACGACATCATTATTTGTTTAAACTTTAAATTATAGAAGAATATTAAAAGCTTATTACTCGAGAATTAAGAACCCAATTCAAAGAGAACAAAAAAGGACTTTTTAGAAAATGTATAATGCTTTACATGCCCGTAGTTTTTTAGCAATAATCGAACTTATTAACATATTTGCATCCGTTATTTATTTATTTATTTATTGTTTTGTTTTGTTTTACAGTTATTAATAAAAAATAATCCATTAACCCCTTAATTTTCGCTCTCGTCATATTCACGGGCTGTGGGTTTTTTTAGATTTATTCAGATTTGCTTGATTCCCACCAGTTTTAAAAACTAGTGTAATTAGCTTTCTTATGGTATCATTTTACCTGTCATTAAATAAGATGAATATATCTTTTTCAAAAAAGTGAAGACAATAAGCAAATTGAATTTTTAAACCGTAATTTAATGCGACCGTTAGGGTGTTAAAGAAATAAAGTAGTCATTATTTTGTACAATCACGATGTTAAAAATAAAAGTAAGTATAAAAGTAAAAAGACATATTTTATGTACACTGTTTTACAAACATTCAATGATTTATCTTGTGAAATGTCTAATTTATTATCAGAAACTCATGATTTTTCAAAAAAAAAAAAAAAAAAAAAAAAAAAAAACCTCAGGTAAAATACATTATTTTGGAGTAGGTAGCGAAACCGTTTATGGAAAATTTAGAGCATTTTCAGTGGTGGAAAATTGGCGCAGAGGAGGAGCCTATTGACACCACTAAAATTTTATAGTATTCTTCACCTTAATAAAAACGCAGGAATTCTGTCATTAGATAAGGCGAAAAGTACTACTAGAATTTAGTGATGTCAATAGGCTCCTCCTCTGCGCCAATTTTCCACCACTGCATTTTATTCCATTTGGTAGTACAAGCTAGTAAACTTATTAAAAATATGTAATTTTTGTTCTGTTTTAAGATATGACAACAACAAAGAAAAAAGGCATAATTTAAACTACCTGCATAATTCATTTAAAATTAAGTTGTTAATTAATAAAAATGTGCTATTGAACACTTTATATTATATTTTTATTTCAAATTTCAAATTTCAACTTTTTTTTTTAATTGAATTGGTGCAGTTTCACAGCCAATTGGTCTATTTTGGCGAACGTCGTTTTGTGTATCATTAAATCCATTGCGATTTTAACTCTTATAAAATTGTAACTATAAATAATATTGGGCGATTTATCACCTATGTTTGGCTGGCGGAAAATACCACAGATATTTTTATAACTTAATTAAATTAAAAGAGTTTTGAATTTTTAATTAAGTTATAAAAATATTGAAATACTGTCCTTTCATTCGTAACACTCTTTTGCACATCTGTTTTACAATTTTCCCATGACCGGAAATGAAATAAAAATATATTAGAAAGTTCCACCTTTACATGCAAAAACAATGTTAAGTGAAATATAAATGTAAATAAATAAATAAAAGCATTCTTTCATTAAAAAAAAAAAAAAAAAAAAAAAAAAAAAAAAAAAAAAAAAACATATAGAAATATGGATTAAGTGACTCAAACGGAAATTTCGCCAAATTAGCCAGCTATCGTCAAGTTGGCTTCATATATGTCTATGTATTTTTATCTCCTAACTTCATTATGCTTCGCCAAGGTGGTAAAAATTTGGCGATATTGTGGTAACCCTGTGTATAATACTACTTTTCAACAAATACTCATTGTTGAAGCTTATATTTCTCCATGTTAAATTGAACTATAATTAAGGAATCTCTAAATTTAAGTACTGTTAGTTTAATATTAACACTAAAACTGCCGAAAATTTTACTAAAGTGTTATTAAAAATATTTTTCACCAAGATTTATTTTTAAAACTACATAACTCATTTAACTTAAATTGTTTCAACGTGGTGCATATTTAACTTATTTCATAAAGAAATTTCTTGTTTGAAACGAAATATTTTTTTTTCTTTTGGTACCAGTCAAAATGACCGTTATGGCGGTTCTAGTGTTAATAGTGTTTTTGCGATGTATTTCGAAAACAGAGGGTGATTCAGGGTAGCTCCCCCCCCCTTTTGACCCCCTTAGTTGAAGAGTTTAGAAAAATTCTAAAACAAACGTTTACTAATTTTAGTTATATTATACGCATGTCAAGTTTCAAGATTTTATTTTCATTGGTTTATTAGGTATGGTATTTTTTTATTGATCGTCCCCACCCTCTTTGTGATCGAATAACAACAATAAAAAATGTCTAATTCATGAATTGCCCTCAGGTATACATCTAATTCAATTGATATACATCTAATTCAAAGATGTATATCAACAGGAATTGAGTGAAATATGAGTAACAAGTTTTGATTACCACATACAATCAGGATTGTAAGTCAAAAGAATGCCCGTAATAAAAGAGTGTAATCAAGACCTATTTCTTCAAAATTCAAAGGAAATAAAACAAATCAGCGCTCTTATGTTTTAGTAAACACTCTGGATATATTATAGCCATTTCACATTATTTCCCGTTTTTTGCAGCCTGTTTCTTTTCCTTGACACTAGAACGGCGGGAAATTTTACTCAAGTTTTATAAAAATATTTCACATCAGAATTTTTACTTAAAACTATTTAACTTATTTATTTAAGTTACTTTTGTGCAGCATATATTAATTTTAAATTATAAAAAGTTTTCTGGTTCGAATCAGGGGGTGCCATTCGTGCGATGCGCCAACTGTAAAGATTCCTTAACTGCTCGCGCATTACGTCACGTGGCGGACAGATTCGCCTCGCTTCGCTCGTTTCAATAGTATTATGTATGCTGTTCAGCGTTGGAATTTTTTTTGTGAATGATTTTATTTTTTATATTATTTTAACAGCTTTAAAAAAAAAAAAGAAAAAAAAAAAAAAAAAAAAAAAAAACCTAGTGAATGCACTATATCAACGTGTTCTTTTAACTCTCGGAGAACACGTATACAGATTTAACAATACAGTACAGAGTCTCAAATCCGGAAGCCGAAATTCCGAATTCTTCAAAATCCGGGCATTTTGTTAACTGGCGATTATTATTCTGGAAAATCGCAAAGAAAAACACTAAAATCGCAAAGGACAAAATTTACTATACTAAGCTACAATTTCAAAACCGAATTCCTTTTACGAGCGTCAAAAAATTCCTGCAGAACGCGAAAATCTCTAAGAGCTGCATAAAAGCGATCGCGAATCACGATCGAAACGAAAAGCGAAATCGCGAAAAATTCAGAATAAACTTTAATGAAAGAAAAAAAAAAAGGCCAACATTTACTATATTAGAATAAAAGATTAAAACCAGATTTCTTTCACAAATGCAGACAAATCGCCATGAAGTGGGGGAAAAAAGTTCGAAGCTCGCAGAGGAGAAAATTTATTATATTTCGCTAAAAGTTGGTAACCGAGTTCCTTTTACAAATCTCAGAATTCTAAAAATCGCATAAAAAATTCGAGAAAAATGCGAAAATCTCTGTACGAACTCCGAATAAACTTTATTGAAAAAAAAAATGACAAGATTTAATACAATAGTGGGCTAAAAAAATAAAGCCGGATTCCTTTTAATCATATGGAAAAATTGCCGCAAAAATTTAAAAAAGAAAACGTTAAAAATTGCATGAAAAAATTTAAAAAATTTCTTTTGTTATAGGGATTTTTTTACCATTAAAAAAAAATTCCTCTATTAAAATATTTGCGTTAGCATTATCTTTTTTTACTTTTTTTTATCTATACCAGAAAAACGTATTGTAGTCGAATTTTTGTTCGACTTCCAGTTTTCGACGGATTTACACGTTTTAAATGTCAGATATCCCGAAAAAATGTTTTTACAAAATATCTGTCTGTCCGTATATATGTATGTCTCATTATATCATCGGAAAGTATACGAAGTTATGTATTTTTTACTATGGCCAGCATGTCAAGGTTAAATTTGGGGATATTCCGCCGGGAGGGGGGCGCTGTAATAGCGATTTTTGTTCCATTTTCATTATTGATTCACCGGAGAGCATACAAAGTTGGGCATAGATTTGAATCAAACTTCATATGCATAATTTTGACTATTGACGCCAGATTCCAGTTGAAAATGGATATGTAACCCTGGAAAAGGGCGCTGTGATAACGATTTTTGTGCGATTTTCTTGATTTTTCGTAGTTTTGTTGTACATCGGCTGCTGATGCAGCGACATGCACTTCGTATCTAGCTAACCCGGCGATTCGCAAACAGAATAACGATGATATTTATTTTATTAAATATTATATTCGTATTACTCTGATTAATAAAGTGAAGCAGAAATTTAAGATGAAAATTAATGTAGGGTTGAAGTATTAGCCTATAAGCAGTGCTTAATTTGGGTTGGATATTATCGTTAATACATTCTGTTTGATTCTCAGCTCCGCTACTTCTTTGTTTTTAGTGGAAATTTAAATATTGGTCTGAATTCACCGGCGCTCACTCCGGAATTTAGCATAAACAGTGTTTCTAAAAAATCAAAGCCTAATTTTTTATTTCTTTTTTTCCCATCTCTAATCTTTTGCGCTCTTTCCTACCAAAGCGCTTACGTTGTGACATAGTGTGTCCTGTGTAGTTTTTTTTTTCAATGGTTTCAGAATGGCGATGAGGAATGTCAGAATTAGTCGCAACTGTTTCTGCCGTTTTTACTAGCTGCTTTTTGTTCGTGTTTTTAAAATATTCTCTCTGATTAACTTTCTAGCTCTGCACGGTGCTTAATTTGCTCCGAATGTCACAGGAGCGCAGCTCCAGTACTTCCTTATTTTTAGTGAATATTTAAATATTAGTTAGAAGAGACCAGAGTTTATAAATACTGCGCATCAATACAAAGAAGTCCCTGACGAGTAAGATTTTCAGAAAATTTCCCACTCCTGATTTTAATGTTTTTGCTCTGTTCATTTATTAGAATTTATTAGATATTAATGCCTAAAGATATGTCAAAAATATAAATTGCTTTTTGAGGAAGACGAAATTGCTTTAAAATTTGAAATGGTGTATGAAATATAAATATGCGTATCTGTGTGTGTGGGGGAGGGATTATAAACTTTGTTGTTATTACTGCAGGATATTAGAGGTCCGGTACTTTTTTTTTTTTTTTTTTTTTTTGTCTAGAAACTAAGCTTTGTGTATATATATTGTTAGAGATATTTGAATCATATTGATTTTGATCCTGAATAAGCATAAGTCGACTCGGTCTGAATTTTTTTGAAAACTTATATCTAGTAATCGGACAATGGATTATTGTTAAAAGTTTTAATGTGAGCTTTGTTTAATTTATTCTGTTTGATAATTCTAGTCTTTTTATTATTACTGCTGTGTCATCATATTCATATAATTCATCCATTCATTTTATTTTACAATAGTTTAAAAGTTTTCATTTGTACTTTTACGCATTAAAAATGTAATTTTTTTCGCGAATTTACTGAAGTATTTGAATGAAACAAATGTATCGCAATATTATTTAACCATTATGTATGTTATATTTAACTAACTCCAATCAGTGTTTGAACAAATTATTTTAAGGAAAGTGATTTCGTTCAATTTACTTTCGAGGATCTGTTTTTTAAAAAATTATTTACTCCATACTCCGTTCTTTTACTCATCTATTTACATTGTCACGGACGGTCTCTCTCCGATCTTGTCCGCCACGTGACGTTTCAGTCCTGCTCTACTCTGATTGGCTATCCTTCAAATGGAACAACCTTATGTAGAAGAACATTGGTTCGAATCAACATGTATTCGTTTGGCAGGGGTCAAAATGACCCCTTGCCGCCGTTCTAGTGTTAAACAATTCTAATACGTGCTGCAATATAAAATTTTTACATTTTTTTTTTATTTAACTGCTTTATAATGTTTAATTGTTTCACGCTTATAAGACAATAATGTTAAATTTAGAAATCGCGTTGTCAAAATTTTGACAAGTGTAGACTTAAATATCGCACATTTCAAAATCATTATTTAATTGCCTCAAAATGATACTTATTAGAAACCTTTCAAGCACTTTCTACGTGATTAAAGGTACGTTATGACTCCATGCATCACGATGTAGCAAAAACACATTATTTCATATTCAAATTATATCTCGTTTGCATGATAATGACTGCAGTGTAAAATATTTAAGATTGTAAACGATTGTTGTAACAACCGGTGTGCTATTATCTAGAGAAATTAAACAAATTTTCTGAAGCTCAGTAAATGAATTCAGACTAATTAACTTTAAAGTGAGCCATTATTTTAAAACAGACAAAAGTAATTTTTCGTTCCCTAAGACGAATTTAACATTTTATAAATTAGTTTTGTAATTATCATAGATTGGAAGCAAACAAATAGTAATAATGCTTCATATTGTGTATCATATTATATACGAGACTGTCTATGTATTTGGATTAGCACCTCCAATTTTAATTTCTTGCACACAATTCTCTTAAAATTATGTTTCTAAATCCTTTAGGGAATTCTTGCTTTTTTAAAAACTAAATAGTAATTTTACATAAATTATTTAAATTTTTTTTTAATGACAGCGCTGTTGCGAAACACATCTCGTCTTTCCAGCAACGCATCACATTCACATCAGCGTTATTACAGAGAAAAAGGTATTTTCAACTGTAATATCTCACAAGGAACATCTCCATATCGTCATCCAAAAATATGAAAAAAAAAATAGAACGTTCTTCTCATGAGGATAGATTTGTTTATAAAAAAAAGTTTCGACGGATACTCGATCGAGTGTCCGTAAAAAATAATGAAACTTTCGTTATTTGGTGTGGTATTTCGTTATTTGGCGATGAAATAAATTTCAAAAAATACTTTTTTATGTCCAATATTCTTTAAGGTAAAAATGTTTCATGTTGAGCTTGTTTAAATAAATTTAATTTAAGTAACTTAAGTTTTGTCAGTTTTAGTTTATTTAACTATACTTTTGTCATATATACATTTATAATGACTGTTAACTATGAAATTTTATGAATTAAAACAAAATTTAAATCAATTAAAATTGTTTCAATCTGAAAATTAAGCCCAATTGAGCAGTGTTAAATTCAATTTTGTTGCTATGGAAACAAAAACTCCTCCGATATTGAAATGTATAACTGCAGCAGACTTCAACTGCCATTGATTTCGGAACACGCTTAAATATATTAAAATGTATTTTTCAATATGAAAATACTTTTTATATATTGTTCAGTGAACATACATTTTATCAATTTAGATTTATGTGAACCCATTTACTTCAACTAAAATCACTTTAGAGTGATTTATTGTTATAACTTTTATTTAAGAAAACCCTTATTGATATTATCTCCTTAGCAATTAGCAATTACCATGAATCATCTGAAATGGTGTTATATCCAATTTTGTTTATCATATCAAGATACTTTCATTTCCTCAGTTGTTTAAAAATAATTATTGTGAGTTATGTTTGTTGATCAAGGGATCAAGGACACTTCCTGGTTTCAGTGATTGTACATTTGAAGAGGCAGTTGAACTCGAGCATTCACACTGTACGCAACAGCTCATCTTTCTAGCTGATTTCCCAATTTTCGCAGCCGGGTAACAAAATCCCCGGTCCTTGTAAACTGAAAGCGCTCTTTCCTGTGCACATGCAAGTAATTGTAACATGTCAATTCTCAATATAGTTTTATTTACATCTCGTGTTAATCTACTAATTCTATAAGCACACACAGAAACATAAAAGTTGGAGGCACCGGCGAGACTCTTGGATACTTTTTCAAGCTTGGATTAATGTACACTCATCATATATTACTTCAGTGTTCTAAATAGTGTTTTCACCAGTTTTATGTGGAATTGCAACAGACGACGGAGCACCTCGCATCACATTTATTACAGATACGTACATTTTATCTTATTATTATTATCGGTTTAGCTTTTGTTTTTTACGCTATTCACCTCATTACCCAGTGGCAGAAACACCGCGACACGGCGACATAGTCGCGGACAAAAAAAATCTTTTGCGGCCAATTATTGTCTGCACTAATGAAATCAATTTAAAAAAATTGTCCGCAACTTTCGGACAATTTTTTCTCACAAAAAAACGCGATTTTTGGCAAAATATCGCGAAAAAAATGCGGATTTTTGCAAAATATCGCGTAAAACCGCGCATTTTGGCAAAAGATTGCGTTAAGAGCGTGAATTTCGGCAAAAGATTGCGTAAAAAGTGCGAATTTCGTCAAAAGATCGCGCAAATTTCGACAAAAGATCACACAAATTTCGGCAGCAGATCGTATTAATGGCGTGAATTTCGGCAAAAGATCGCGTAAAAAGTGTGAATTTCAGCAAAAGATCGAGGTAAAAGCCGTGAATTTTGGCGAAAAATCGTGAATTTCGGCAAACGATCGCGTAAAAAGCGCGAATGTAGGCAAAATAGCGCGTAAAAAGTGTGAATTTTGGCAAAAAATCGGGTAAAAGGCGTGAATCTTAGCAAAAAAATCGAGTAAAAAGCGCGAATTTCGGCAAAAGATCGCGTATAAAAAAACGCAAATTTCGGTAAAAAATCGCAAATTTCCGCAAAAGATCGCGATCACAGTACGAATTTCAGCAAAAGATTGCGTGAAAAGCGCGCATTTTGGCAAAAGATAGCGTTAAAAGTGAGAATTACGGCAAAGGATTGCGGACACAACGCAAATTTCATCAAAAGATCGCGGAAAATGCGAATTACGTCAGAGGAACATGAAAAAACACAAATTTCATCAAAGGATCGCGGAAAAGTACGAATTTCGTCAAAGGATCGCGGAACAAACGCGAATTTCGTCACAGGATTGTGGAAAAAACGCGAATATTGTCAAAAGACCGCAAAAAAACCCGCAAATTTCGTCCAAAAATTGCGGGGAAAAACGCGAAATTTGTCAAACAGCCATGGAAAAAACGTAAATTTCACCAAAGAATTACAAAAAAAAAATAAATATAAAATTTCCTCCAAAGAACGCAGAAAAGAAAAATTCGAATTTTGTCAAGGGTTCACGCAAAAAATGCAATTTCCAAAAATTGTGGCAAAACAATTAATTCGTCAAAAAGCCATGAAAAAAATGTGAATAGCACCAAAGAATTATAAAAAAATAATTTCTTTAAAAGGCCTCAGAAAAAAAAAATGCAAATTTTGTCAAGGGATCGCGAAAAAAACGCAAAATACGTCAAAGGGTCGGGGAAAAAAACGTGAATTTCATCAGAAGTGCGCGAAAAAACACTAATTTTGTCAAAGGATTGGAAAAAAAAACCTAATTTCATTAAAGGGTTTTAGAAAAATCTCAGTGCTTTTTGTTCTTGAGACCTCTAAAACTTCCGAAGGTTTTAAAAAGCATCATTATTGCCTATGTGTGGTTCTCTTATCCTTCACACTTTAGAAATTCTATAAGAAGTTAGATGATGAAAAGTTATAAGAAAAATTAATGAGAATGCATTATGCTTACCATGTTTTAAATAGAATGATAAAAAATTCCTAGTTTAATTTATTATTTATTCAGTAAAATGACATGCAAAATTTGCAGACAGATTATGAAATTTTAAAAGCTTGTCGCAGACAGCTACCAAACTTTCTGCCACTGGGCCTCATTATTTGAATAATGAATACCGACTTGGAAGCCGCAAAAAAGGCTGCTGAAGAATTGGAAAAGGCAGCTATAAATTTACGTAGCAGAGCTAAATCTGCTATAACAAGAATAAATAACTTCATTAACTGTGAGCAAACCTTTCAAGAAAATGACTTATACAATAAATTAGAAAAAAATTAGAGACAGTTTATTCCGATTTTGATAAATATGATGCTCAATTACCAACTGAAGCATCTGAAATTGAGGAATTTGAAAAGAAATATTATGAAACCAAAGCCAAACTGAAAACGGAACTTGAAAAAGTTACCGTAAATAAGCATGCACCTCAAATGATAAATGATCAGATTCCAGTTGTTAGTTCTACTATTTCTAACAATTTTAAATTGCCTACGCTCAATATAGAGCAATTTAATGGTGATTTTAAAAACTGGCTGTCATTTAAAGATTTATATTTATCATTAGTTCATAACAATGCCAGCATAACTAATATACAGAAGTTTCAGTATTTAAGAGGGTTACTAGGGGAAGAGCCAGCCTCTATTATAAAACATATTCCTATTTCTGAAAACAGTTATTCAGAAGCGTGGGAAAAATTGCAGTCGAGATATGATAAGAAAAAACACATTGTTTCCACTTTAGTTAAAACATTCTTGGACATTCCCCCCATTACTCAAGTAAATGCATTTAGCTTACGCTGTTTATCAGATGTATCAGATGAAGTAATTAGAGGCCTTAAATCAATCGATGAAAAGGCATCTGGCCGTGACTTATGGCTAATTCATATTTTATTACAAAAGGTTGATTCTAAAACAAGGGAGGAATGGGCAAAATTGACCTCAAGCGAAGACTTTCCGTCTTTTGATCAATTTATTCAGTTTATAAATGATAGATGTTCATCTTTAGAATTGTATAAAAGTGAAAATGAAGGTTCGCATAAACAAGAGAAACAGTATAACTTCAATAGATCTTTTTCCAGTGTCATTAGCAAATGTTTACTATGTAAATTTAATCACTCACTTTACAAGTGTGTTAAATTTAAAGAATTAACCTTCCGTCTACCAGACGGGTCCATTGGACCCGACATGTACATTCAAAATATTTATTCAAACCAGAAATTTCTTCAAAACAAACTAAATGTATAAATCAGACAATAATAAGTTAAATAAACAAATTAAATAGTTTTAAGTAAAAATTCTGGTGTAGAATGTTTTTATAAAACTTGAGTAAAATTTCCGGTAGTTCTAGGGTTAAGCATCAGGGATAGGAGACAGTTTGTTAAGAAAAACAAGTTATGCAGTAATTGCTTGTCTGACAAGGACACTACCTGGCAATGCAATTCCTCTTACTCTTGTTATAATTGCAAGCTGAAACATCATACTAGTTTATGCGAAAATAAGCTGCAAAATTACGCAATATCAACTTCTCGTTCAAATGAAAAACAGAGCCGCAAAAACAAACCTGATTCAGAAGCCGGTTCGATTCCGGATGAGAATGAAAAGGAAATTTCTCCTTCCATAAATGCAGTTCAAACATCTTTCACACTTTTGCCCACTGCTAGTGTATATATTAATGATTGCATGGGTCAAAAGCACACTTTAAGAATCATGTGTGATAGTGGATCAGAGTCTACATTTGTTTCTGAATCCTGCATGAAAATGTTAGGAATTAAAAGGAAAAATGCTAGGTTCCCCGTAAAAGGTCTGTCTAACTCAAAGATCGCAGTAACTAAGGGTTACGTAATGTTTGATCTTACATCAATTTATAATGCAGACACCAAGTTGTCTGTTAAGGCATTTATTTTAGATGATTTAACTGCTCCGTTACCTGCGGAAAAAATACATGAGAAGCATTTTTCGCATTTATTGCCGACAAAGTTATAAGAGGAAAATAAACTCTTTTCTCTTAGTTTCTAAAACTAAAGTTGCTCCAATCAAACAGATTTCAGTGCCAAAATTAGAGCTTTGCGGTTCGCACCTACTAGCTAAGCTGTTCCGTTCCGTCATGGAAACATTAAAGAGTTACAAGTTCGATATTTTCGCCTGGACGGACTCCAAAGTCGTCCTTTCTTGGCTATCAGCACATCCGCGTAAATGGAAGACTTTTGTCGCGAATAGGACAGCTCAAATTACCGAAATTCTACCTACAAAGCACTGGAGACATGTACCATCCAAAGAGAACCCCGCAGATAACGCTTCACGGGGTATTGATCCAAAATGTCTTCCAGGTTGTGATTTGTGGTGGAAGGGGTCAAGTTGGCTAAATTTAGACCCATCCAATTGGCCCAAAGACGACTCAAATGTTGAGGAATTTGATGATCAAATCAAAGCCGAACAAAGGTCTGATCCAATTTTTTCCTTTCACGCCCACACATCAAATGATCTATTTGATAATTTGTTTCAAAAGCACTCTTCACTTGCGAAAATTATTCGCATTTTGGCATATTCCAGAGATTTATCAAAAAATGCAAGAAGTCTAACAAAACAGAAATTTCTTCATCACATCTTACTTACAAAGAAACAAAAACTGCTGAAGAGAATATTGTTCGTTGGATTCAGAATTCTTACTTTCAGGAAGAATTTAAATGTATCCAAGAACAGAAAGTTTTGCCAAAGAAAAGTACGTTACAATCCCTCCACCTGTTTATTGATGATAAGGGTCTGTTACGGGTGCTAGGACGCTTACAACATTCACAATTATCCTTTAATCACAAACATCCTTTAATCACAAACATCCTTTAATCTTGCCCTCACAGCATAAAATGGCTGAGTTATTAATACAGCAACAACACATTGGCCATTTGCATGCTGGGCCTTCACTGCTATCCCACATCATCAGACAATCTTATTGGATAGTTGGTGGAAAAAAGATCATTAACAAATGCATCAATAGATGTTTAAAATGCTACAGATATAAAAGGTCCATTGCAACCCCTCAAATAATGGGGAATTTGCCACAGCATCCAGTACACCTGGAACGTCCATTTTTTTCCAGCGGTGTCGATTACGCAGGCCCTATATCTATTAAATTTAGTAAGGGTCGGGGTGCAAAAACAACTAAGGGCTATATAGCTTTGTTTATTTGTTTGGCTACAAAAGCGGTGCATATTGAAGCTGTGGGTGATATGACGGCTGAGGCATTTATAGCCGCCCTTCGACGTTTTAGTGCAAGGCGAAGCATCCCCACAGAATCTTTACAGCGACAATGGCACCAATTTTGTCGGTGCATCCAGAAAGTTGGACAAAATTTATGAATTGTGGCGTTCATTTACAGATAATGAAATAATGTCCCACTATCAAGCTGAAAACTCTCTAGAATGGCATTTCATCCCTTCTTCTGCCCCTCATTTTGGCGGGATTTGGGAGGCTGCGATAAAATCAACAAAGTATCACATCAAGCGAGTCATAAGAGAGACATTGCTCACTTTCGAAGAGCTAACCACGTTACTCACGCACATAGAAGCCTTGCTCAACTCGCGGCCGCTTATACAGTTAAACGATAATGATACTGACTCAATAAATGTTCTCACTCCCTCACCTTTTTCTTACAGGGGATGTTTTGCATTCTATGCCCGATCAGTCAGCAACCACTACAACCAATCCAAAGAAACGATGGGAGCTGCTCCAAGACATGAAAGCCGGCTTCTCCAAACGTTGGACCAGAGAATACTTGGCCTCGCTGCAACCCAGAGCTAAGTGGAAGATCGCCACGCCTAACATCGAGGTGGGCCAGGTAGTGTTATTAACGGACGCAAATCAACCGCCTGGAACTTGGCCGTTGGGTCGTATTACGGAGGTCCACCCAGGCAGTGATGGACTCAACAGAGTGGTGACTGTGCAACGCGGGTCTTCATTCTTCAAACGCCCGGTACACAAGTTAGCATTACTCCCTCAGTATCAGGACTAAAGCCCTGATAGGGGGGGGGGGGGGGAGCATGTTCAGTGAACATACATTTTATCAATTTAGATTTATGAGAACCCATTTACTTCAACTAAAATCACTTTAGAGTGATTTATTGTTATAACTTTTATTTAAGAAAACCCTTATTGATATTATCTCCTTAGCAATTAGCAATTACCATGAATCATCTGAAATGGTGTTATATCCAATTTTGTTTATCATATCAAGATACTTTCATTTCCTCAGTTGTTTAAAAATAATTATTGTGAGTTATGTTTGTTGACCAAGGAATCAAGGACACTTCCTGGTTTCAGTGATTGTACATTTGAAGAGGCAGTTGAACTCGAGCATTCACACTGTACGCAAGAGCTCATCTTTCTAGCTGATTTCCCAATTTTCGCAGCCGGGTAACAAAATCCCCGGTCCTTGTAAACTGCAAGCGCTCTTTCCTGTGCACATGCAAGAAATTGTAACATGTCAATTCTCAATATAGTTTTATTTACATCTCGTGTTAATCTACTAATTCTATAAACACACACAGAAACATATATGAAATAAATTTTACAGTAATAAAATTAAATAACTGCAGCAACAAATAACATGTATATGTAATGCAAAAAAATGTATAATAAACTCTTTCATTGATTAAGTTTAAATTAATTAAATACCGCGCATTCTAAAAAAAATAATTAACAAGCCATTTTCCGATGCATTAAAAACGTTTGCTTTTTCCGATGAAAAATCATGCTCGCCAAATCGCGTGTAACTTTCGTATTTTCGCGCCAAATATTCGAAAATATTTTATTTTTTACTGGAATTCTGCCGTTTAATGTATTTGATACTTTATTACGGATATGAGTAGTTTCACTAACATTTTTTCCCCAACATATTCTGAATATGCCATGTAAGGAGATCTTCCTTGTTAGCATTGCAAACAGTTAAAAATATTTAAAAAAAATATCACTATAAAATGTACTTATGATATTAATTTCAGGTATTTTAATGTACATCAAGTGAATATTTTAGATATTTTATATCTTTCTACAGATGATTATGCTAAAGCAAAAGGAATTAATTTAATATTTTTCATCATCATCACCTCAATATCAAGGCAGAATTTTGCTAACAAATATTTAGATAGCTTTACGAAGGCGTTATTTACAGCGAGTCAGAGTTTACCTGAAGCTTGGCGATGAACTCCGGAGGGGGTGCAGGTCACACCATGTGAAACCAGAGTGACTTTAAATAGAAAATTCGAGGATTAATGAGATTTTTTTTTTTTAGATATGGCTAATTCTATGGGATTTTGTAGTGCAAGTCACATAGCTGAAAACTGCTACGCTTGTTGGTCACCGTAATTTAACGAAAAGTGTGGTTGACCTTAATCAATTAACAATTTCGGCCCTGAATTTTTTTAACCATTTGGGAAAATGGTTACTGTCCTCGTCAGGGTAGGAAATCAAAAGCATACCTGAAGCTTTTTATTGGTTTAATCCGCATTTTATTCGTTTTCTGGTTGGTCTATACAGTAATCTGTATTTCCCTTTACTTTCAACAGAGGTGGACTGTTGCCATTATGACAAAAAAGTAATAAAAACTCTAAAAAAAATTAATAACTCAGAAACAAATTGAGATACAGCTTTCAAACATATTGCATTTAAAAGTACATTTTTTCTCTATACAACGGTGTAAAAAGTGATATTGTGGGATGTTTATAAATTTAAGAATGAAATTTCATTCAAAATCGGTCGTCAGATTTCTTGGAAATCTGACGATGGAAAAGTCTTTTCCCGAACAGCCAATGAAATGCTTGGATAACGCGTAAGTTGCAGTTGGATAATACGTAAGTTTTAGGAAATCTAAGGAGTCGCAGGCGATTTTTGTCGCTCGCAATTTTTACGTGTAATAACACTATTAATGTTTAATGCATGGCATACGTAATGTATGATCAACTCCGCGCGATTTTTTTCTTAAATTTTAGTCGTTGAAAAAATCATTTTCCGAATGGTCGTTGAAATTGTTTAAATTGCTTTTTTTATTTTTTTTTTCCATTTTTAGAATAAAATTAGTTTTACACCAATAAAATTAAAAATAGCTATCCAAATCGCAGACGTTAAGGTTCACTGAAATTTAACGAATCTGTTATTTATTGAAACACTATCAGAACTACCCGGCTTCGCCCGTGTAAATTATAAGAAGCCTTCCAGATAAAATAAATCAAAACGAAGTAATACGACAATCACAATAACTGAAATTCGTGCATTCCCATCCACAAATCGTTATAAAGACAATAAAAAAAATGGCGTTATTGTCTTGCAACCATAGTAAAATCCCTGAGCTTTAATAACAGAATGCACGTTTTCTTTGGCGGGTATAAGAGAAAAATATGTGATTTTCCTGACAATACGAAAAAAAAGAAATTCCTCCAAATCGCGCAGCACTTAAAGAAATTCTCGTTTGTATGGTATTATCTACATTATAAAGTTAAAACACTATGTCAGTGCCCATAAATTGTGCCCCATAAATTGTAACCCATAAAATGTGCTTTTACTGCAATTTTTCTAACTTTTAAACATCACACAATTTCATTTTTTACAATATCGAATAGAAAAAAGTTCTCTCAAATGAAATTTGTTTTAAAACTGTACCTCAGTTTTCTGATTTTAATGGATTTTAAAGTACTTTTTAAGCATGGATATTTTTAAAGTTGAGTGCAAGCCGATTACGAAAGATGGACCTGTTTACACTTAATGCAATAGTATAAAGAAAAGACATGTCTATGAGTAACGCTGCTATCATATTTTCGGTGGCAACAACCGAACACAACAAATTTCCCTTTTATTGCAATTTAACGTCTAAACATTGTACATTCGATTGCTCCAACGTATTATAGAAAACAAAAGTACTTTCAGTGATATTTGTTTGTAATGTTTATCTCAATTTACGAATTTTTTATGGGCTTTAAAGTAATTTTTAAGCATGCATATTTTTTAAATATGCTTGCAACAAAAATACAAAAGATTAACTCAATTGTTCAAAAACATTGTAAATAATTCAGAATTTGTTTGCTTTCGCGTAATATTCAATAACTAAATTAGCAAACGAAATTAAAACGCCAAAAATAAAATAAAATAAAACCCGAATTTAACAGATATCAAATCAAACTACTCAAAATAACCTGATAAGTATATAAAATTCAAATGGGAATTTCGTTCCGGGTGCATATAACTTGAATTCGTCAGAACGGATTTCCATGCGACTTGACCTATTAGTTTTTTAGGGAAGATTTTAGTGCGTAATATATTGTTTTCCGTTGCTTAATCATAGAATTATAGGGGAAAGTTATATAATCATGTGAACCCAATTATGAAAGATTAGTCTTATTAGCTGAATGAAAAATGCAAAAATATTTTAATCTCTAAGTATATTGACGGGTTTATCTTCGGTAATGGGGCTGTGCGCTAGGGTATTCTTATTTTAGTGAGTGTGCCTGACACCTATTATGGCATGCACCTTTGTTTAAAACAATATAGAATGACTTATGTTTTAAGCGACTACCTGGCATGCAACTTGATTACAAAATACTAACCTGCAAATGCTTAAGGTGCTTCTCCAGTTCCCTGCTCAACAACGCGAATCTTTCTGACACATTTTCTGACTCATTAAACGTAAAGGTTTAAAATTTGTAGGCCTGACTATTAAAGCGATTTGGAATTGAAATGAGTTTTTCCTTTTTTCATAAATAAATTACTTATAGTGTTATGAGCAATTGGGGTTGCGTGACGGCCGGTTTTTATCCTTTATTGCACTGTTGCGTCCGAAATTCAATTCAAAAAATCAACTGAAAGATCTTATACCTTTACCAACAAATGGAAACTATCTTTCGATTACATAGTTTCTAAATCAGAACTCCTGTCAATTTCATGCGTTTCCGAACAAAAATTAATTAAAAAATATGTCAGAAAATAGCTCCTTTGGATTTGAGAACAGCCTTAACTTTATGAACAGCCTTAACTTTATGAACAGCCTTAACTTGAAGTTTATGAAAAGACTCACATTTTTAGTTTTAATTTTGGAACTCGCGAAATTTAAATTCAGAAAAAGGATGTTCTTTTGACACATTGTGTAATTTTTTTAACTTTTAAAATTAAAATACATGTTTACTTTGGCGCGCGTAACAGAAGTATACAATATTTTCACAATAAGCGGGGAAATGCAAAAAAATACATCCAAATGAGGTAGTAGTTACTAAAATTTTATTTGGAAAATTTGAAATTTTATTGAAATTAAATCCACAATGATTAGATGAAATGATGTCATTTTCCATGAATTTTAAATCAAGACATGTGTCAAGATTTTTTTTGAAAATGTAAATAACCGCTATCTTTTTGCTATAAATCATAGAAAATGTTAGCACTGAATCTAAACCAATACAACACTTAGCGATAACATATAGCTATAAGATATGGCTGTAGTATACAATCGAAGTAGCAAGCAAAATATAGGAGCTATATGTTTACAATGAGTTTGATTACGCGTTGAAAAGATTTGATAGAATGTGACGTCATATCTAGCCTTTTTTTTTTCTTAAAATGTTTTCATGAAATTTGACTGTTTGTATTAAAATAGATGTTTTAATTAAAAAAAAACATTCAAATTGAGGTTATTTTCCCGCTCTTAATAGTTAAAGTTTTTATTTTATATACAAAAAAATGTAAATTTTCTGTTTAGAATGACGTCAGTATCAAACATGCAAAAATATAGCAAGAAAATCTGAATTTTTATTGGCAAATAGAGACAAAATACACGCGTTATCCTTACTTTTTTTCACATTATTGTGCCATTTTTTAGGGTTTGGCAACAGGAAAAAAACGTTTGAATTAAAAAAAGATTTAAAAAGAGATATTTCTATAATGTTAAATTATGGAAGTGGTAGAAAAAAGGGATAAATAGTGGTCTGATAATTTTAAAAGCAGATAGGGATCTATTGAACGTTCTAAAGCCTATGTACATGAAGTTTCGTGCAAATCGGTCAAAAATTAAAGATTTGTATAAAGGACATACACACAGAGAACGGCTTTTATATATATAGACTAGCAGATCTACCCGGCTTCGCTCGTGTCAATAATAATGGTCCACCCGTGTAAAATACATTAAAATGAAATAATACGGCAGTGACAATAACTGAGATTGGTGCATTACCGTCCACGAATCGTTAAAAGTCCGATAAGAAATATAAGTAAAATAGTTTTAATTGCGTCTACTATTAACTATACCATAATAATGTATATTCCAAACAAATGTCATAACATATATTAAAGCACAATTATTTGCTTAAAAAGTGTCATTTAAATAATAAAAAACATTAAAAATATTAAAAATTTACATGTTTCGACTTTTTCATTGAGTCATCTTCAGAATATATATATATATATATATATAAACTACAAACACAATGCCAATTGTGACATTATACTGATGATGGCAATGACCTAACCCATAAATTTTGCCTTTACTAAAATTTTTTAAACTTATGATCATCATACAATTTCGTTTTTCACACTGTCGAATAGAAAAAGCTTCTGTCAAATGAAATTTATTTGAAAATTGTATCTCAATTTTTTCATGTGAATGGATTTTAAAGTAATTTTCAATCATGGATATTTTTGATTTGCATGCAGCCAGGGATAAGATTTCCGCATTTTTTCACACCAGTATTTTGTTAGAGTAAATGATATTTCATTTAATCGGGACACTCTCTTGATTTAACAGAACAACATTTTCTTTAAGAATATACCGGTGTGCAAAAACGTGGAAATCTCATCCCTACATGCAGCCCAATTACGAAAGATATACCTGTTTGCTCTTAATGCAATATTATAAAGTAAAGACATTGATGAACTATGAGTAACTCTAGCATCATATTGGTTGCAATTTGACCTTTAAACATCGCACATTTGATTATTCCAAAATCTAATAGAATACAAAAAGTACTTTCAGTAATTTTTTTTGAAAAGTTTATCTCAATTTACGGATTGTTTATCCATTTTAAATTAATTTTCAATCACGGATATATTTTTAAATATACCTGTAACCCAATTCAGAAAGATATATCCGTTTGCTATTAATGCAATATTATGAAGAAAAGACATATCTATGAGTAACGCCTAGCACCATATTGTTGGTGGTAACCAGGGCCTGATTACCAAAGGGGCATACGTACACCAATAAATTTTTAAAGAAAAGTTCGCCTTATCTAGACGCCGTATTCATGTAAAATGTCTGCCATGAATGAGGCAAAATTTTCTGTTTATTTTTAGTGGTAGGAATTTGCCCCGCGGATAATCAGGCCCTGGTGGTAACAACCTAACCGTACCATAAATTACGCTTTTACTGCAATTTGATATCTAAACATCATGCATCCCATTATTTCAACGTCTAACAGAAAAGTCTGTCAGTCATGAAATTTTGTTTAAAAAAGAAAAAAAAACTTACCCTAAAAAATAGTAGCTATAATTTCTATTTAATATAAATCGTACAAAAATCGTATTTTATATAACCGTATTCGATACAAATCGTAGAATGTTATCATTGCATTTCAGGTATTAAAACATTTATCTAAATGATATAATTAAAGATTACAAAGAAATAGGGAATAAATTGTAGCATCCAGTTTATAGAGCCAGTTTGAAATTATATTGATGACATTGACGTCATATCTAGCAAACGATTTTTTTTTTTACTATTATCATTTTCCTTATTTGATTCTTGATATTGAAACGACTTCATTAAAAAAGACTTTTTAACATTCAACTAAAGTACTTCTAAGGTCATTTTAAAACATGCTTAGTTAAAGTTTTTACATAAATATATAAAAATGTGCATTTTCTGATTAGAATGACGTCCTTTTCAAAAATGTACAAATATAGCAGTCGAGTCTGAATTTTTATTGGCTAATAAAACAAAGTACACGAGTTATCATTTTTTTTAAATTATTGAGCAGTTTTTTTAGACCTGTGGCAACAGGAAAGAAGCTATTGAATTTGAAAATTTAAAATGAGATATTTCTATAATGTTAAATTATGAAAGATGATAGAAAAAAAGGGATAATATTGGTTTAATGATTTTTTAAAGGTGACAGGGATCTATTCCACGTTCTAAAGCCTATGTAGAGCACGTTCCGTGCAAATCGGTCAAAAATTAAAGATTTGTATAAACGACATACACACAGAGAACGGCTTTTATATATATAGATAACGAATGTAATTATTTTTCATATTTTTCATAAAATAGACTAAGGAAGCATTTGTATGACATTTGGAAAATGTCGTATTGCAACAGGATAACGTACATAAAAACTTACTAGATTTCTTTTTGTGTTTTATCGCAATTTATTAATTTGGAAAAGTAGTCCCAAATTTAAATTTTATGAGATATTTCCGATAAAAGAAGTCACCTTTTTCCGTTCTCAAACACTGGTAACTGAAAATCGTAGCATGTGACTTACACTACAACCACTCATGGAACTAGCCATATGCAATATGCTCTTAGATTCTCGTTTACATGTAGGGATTCTAGCTAAGATGCTAATACACTGGTTATCAAAAATTAAGGAAAAGTCACAAAATGCTAATTTTCAATTACGCGACTACTCAAAAGGAAATAATATAATTGGAGTAATTACTATCTCTACAACACAGCGAGACCATATAACATCTGATTCATGTCACAGATGGTCACAAGTGTCACAATCACTACTGTGAAGCAAAAAAATCGGAAATTCCATACATCTCATTATGAGTCTCAAATGATCACTATATGTGACTCCACTGAGAAGTCAAAGTGACTGCTGCTTTGTGACGAGTCACCAGGTGACTTTACAATGTAGTTAAACTGTGACTCTCATGTGACTGTCATTTTTAGACTCAATTTCATAGTCATCATGAACGTTGCACTATGATAAGTCACCCAATAATATCATATTATAGTCACATGGAGACTTTTCCCAAAACTGCGCAATGGTGACTTCACAGTAGTCTTTCTGTCACCTGAAAGTCATCATGTGACTTTAATGTGACATTATTTGGTAACTTATCACAATGCAGCGTTTACAATGACTTTGAAATTGAGTCTACAAATGGCAGTCACATGAGAGTTACAATATAACTACATAGTAAAGTCACATGCTGACTCGTCACAAAGCAGCAGTCACAGTGACGTCTCAGTGGAGTCACATATAGTGATCGTTTGAGACTCATAATGAGATGTATGGAATCTCCTATTTTTTTGCTTCACCGTAGTGACTGTGACACTTGTGACCATGTGTGACATGAATGAGATGTTATATGGACTAGCTGTGTTGTAGAGATAGTAATTACTCGAATTATATTATTTCCTTTTGAGTGTTCGTGTATTTGAAAATTAGCATTTTGTGACTTTTCCTTAATTTTTGATAACCAGTGTAGTTATTCCGAATGTCTATTAAGATTTTCCAGAGAAATCATACTTCGAAAATGCTTCAGAGTTCCACGACTTTGCTCTACGCAATGTAATTTGATACACACTGCTTTTTTTCAGCTTGAGTGGATGACTTTTGGTTAAATAAAAATAAAGTTTGTTCTCAAAGGTCTGAATTGTAATATGCGTATTTCTTTACGTATGACCAACGTTGTATACTTTGCAGCCTTTAGCTACGACAATCTTCATGCCTGGCCCATCCTCGCTTGCTACTGTAACAAGGTATTTACCTTATTTTACTGTTACTGGTGTTCACGTATGGAAGATATGACCGGCCCTGATTACCGTATAAGCACGAGAAGCACGTGCTTCCCTTGGGAAATTTTGAAGGTCATTACATTAAGAAAACAGGAGGCCCAAAATTTTATAATGAATTTATTGAGATGTATTTGTATTGTTAGATTGTTAGATGTATGTTCATAGCTGTCAACTTGTACGGATTTTTGCTACCACTAAAATTTAACAGAAATTTCTGCCTTATTTAATTATCAACATTCACCGTAATTCGGCGATTGAATTAAAGAAAATTTTCTATTAAATTTTAGTGGTAGCAAAAATCCGTACAAGTTGGTAGATATACATGTTTATTTTAGATATTGAATTTGATTATAATAGAATTTGGCTTGTATCTACAGTACAAAATATTAAAAAATTAAACTACTACAAAAATTGGGAGAAGTATTTTATATATTGATATTTTATGTTGTGTATACATATTCAAATCAATATTTTTTTTACAAATTTTCATTTTTATTATTAAATCATTTTTGAATATTTTTTCTATTGTATCCAATTTTTGTGAAAGGAAAAAAGAGTTGCTTAACCCTTTCATCTCGGGTGACTTACAGAAATTGTATTCGGTTGTCACAACTTTTTGAAAAGACGTTTTCTTCAAGTGCACAATTTCAAAAATTCTCTAGTTAAGTAAGGCAAATTTTATTTTCCTTTATTACTGGTGCCAGAAAAAGAATTTGCAAAGAAAGATGATGTCCAGTCACACTGGACACACCAGTGCCAAGGGATATATAAATATATGTGAACTATAGCTCACAATTCTTACGCTTTTTTTGTACCACAAAAACGGAATAGTAAATTTTGCTTTTTTAAATCCTCGTAATTTGACGATTGAATAAAGCAAAAAATTCAATTAAATTTTTCGATACAAAAAAAGCGCAAAAGTTGGCAGATATGTCTGAACTCAATTGAGCCAATCTCTCGAATAACATTTGTAGCATTCGTGAATTTCCGGATATGTCGAATAATTTAGAAAACTCTTCTGGAATGAAAGAGAGTTCCGAAATGACACTGTGCTTCCCATTGCTTCAGATGTTAACACTAGAACGCCCGGAAATATTACTCAAGTTTCATAAAAATATTTTACACAAGAATTTTTATTTAAAATAGATTGACTGATTTATTTAACGTAAATTTGCGTTTTTAAAATGTAACTTATTTTGCTAACGAATTTCTGGTTCCAAATGATATTTAATCATATGTTCGGAGTCGGATCGACTCCTCCCTGGCGTTCTAGTGTTAATCGGACCCTGGGCATGATTTACTTGGAGTCAGTACCTGATTACCAACGGGGTACATTTCCACCAGTAAAAAGAAACAGAAAATTTTGCCTTATTTATATCAGAAATATTACACGGATCCAGCGTTTAGATATCACAAATTTTTCTATTAAAATTTATTAGTGTGAGTTTGCCCCGTTGGTAATCAGCCCCTAAATGGAGTAGATACCAGTGTCTGAAGACTGTGTTCAAGTAAATATTGTTTTATGCTTCTACTGAAATACATTATTTCAGAAAATGAGACACAGGAAAAATATATAGTAAAACAATTAAAGTGAAAGTGAAGATTATATAAAACGGTATGTGAGAACCTACAGAATGCATAATTTGGAAGACTTAATCCCTCCTTAAAAACAGACTAGCAATTGATTTTTCTAGACCATCATTTATATTCTCTCCTCAAAATTAAATATATATATATATAAATAATTAATTCAGATCATTTCAATTCACAAAATATGTCATTATCTAGCGAAAATATACATTACTTTTCTTAATTATTTCTGTTTTCGCCATTATCAGTATATTTGCATGCTTTATTAATTGATTTTCTTTTTATAAATATACATTCATTGTTCATTTATGTATAGAATAACTTGAAAATATTTAAAATATGTTTTTCGATTAAAAATAGGCTTTACATGTTTAACTGTTAATGCTTACTTAATTCTACAATATTAAATAAGCTTATTATTATTATTATTATTATTTAAAGAAATAAATAAATAATTTTTCTCTTACAAAAATCAGTGGGATAAATAATGGTATTTTGTTATTATTAAACACACTGAACATAGTTGCCCACATAGTTGCTTTTTGCCACTATTTTGATATCAAAATAATTGTTTCATTTCATCGTAGAAATTCCTTTTGAATAACACTTAATTAATTTTAATTTCCAATTGGCAAAATTGTAACTAGAATTTAAGAACGAAATTTTGCTTTCAAAATACCTACATGCTGTACTGTTTCTGCCAGCTTTACGCGCTGACCAGGAGTATTCGTATTAACCCTTAAATGCCGGGTGTTGCTTTTCGGCAACATACCCAATTTAGGCTCTAAAATACTATTAGAATAAGTTTGAAGCTATAATGCCTAATGTTGCCAATAAAAGACACTCTGAAAATATCACTAAATCGATTTTCAACACGTAGATGGCAACACTTGTGCTGTTTAAGAATAAAGAGAGATTTGTTTTTCCAATTGTTGCTACTTGTTCTTTTTGTTTTGTTTGGAAGCTTGCTTAATAGCCTATTTTGTTCTGCAGTGAGCAAGTAAAATTTATTTCTTATTATAGTTCCTAAAATTCTTGTGTGTTTTATATTATAAACTTTTATCAAGGAAAGTTATTTTTTCAGTTAAAGACCAGTATTGCCGATTAGCAACAAACTGTTTTTTAGCCGTAAATCATACTTAAAACAAAGTATGATTTATTAAAGTATTTTTACCATGATTTATTTAAAAAATGAAAGCCGAAAACATTGTTACAATGATTTTTGAAAAATCAGGCATTTAAGGTTTAAAATAGAGAAGGAAAATCTTTTACTTAAAAATGTATTGCGTGTTTCAAATGTTCGGGGCGAAAGTAAAATGAAAGAAAAAACAATCTATGGTTCGGAGAGACATGCGGTTTGCAGATAAATATTCAGCGTGGTATAGGATTTTTTATGAAACCAACAAAAGATTAGTTCAAAATCCCGGCAATAGAGGGTGTTACCGCAGATAATGCCATAGAATAATTCTATAATGTCCACACAACGCAAGATTTGGATACAAAAAAGTGTACTTTAAGTATTGTCTAATGTTTTTGTATCCAAATCTTGCGTTGTGTGAGCAATAGTATTAAGCGGGATTGCATATTAAATGTGATTTCCATAATGTTGTTGGAACTTATCTTATTTAACCCCTTGAGGGGCAAGCAATTACGTTTGCGAAATACTGAGTTCCCACCCGAATCTTTGAAAAATTCTATTTCAAAATAAATAAACGCAATTTTACGGCCTTTTTTCCACCAAAGTTAGAAAAGTAAAATTTAATAAAATTTTTCTGGTGTAAAACTTCATTAATCGTAGGTGGTATATAATATATACCGGTGCCCCTCAAGGGGTTAACTTATCGTCTAAATTAGAAGTGATCAAAGTTGGGACGGCCCCCACCACTAAACTTTTTCAGTAATCATTGCCTTATCTAATCATCGAATCTCTGTGATTCAAGAAGTCGACTTTTTCTTTAAAAAATTAGTGGTATCATGAGCGCCACAGTTGGTCACCCCTAGTCTAAATGAACTTAACGCATTGTATGCTGGACACGTACAAGTACATTTTTGTGGGTTGGGTTAGAAATTATTAAAATTTTGTACGGACGAAAAAAGCAATACTTTTACCAGATATACCAAGATATACCAAGATATTATTAAGATATACCAAGCATACTTGCTCAAAGCGATGTAAGTAATCGTACAAACTTAATGCTGTAATCGGGCGTAAATTAGCACGGTTGCGCCATCTTGTGGACGGGGTGATCATCCACATTTTGGGTTTTTACTGTGGTGTGGTAAATGGCAGGATATCTATCATCTGTGCATATTTTCTAAATCTTTAGTCACAAATGTAATGGAATGGAATTTTCTTTGGCACATTTGTAGCAAAATAATGGCGTAGCAAGAGGGGCTTTCAAACGCACTCGACACCACGAAGTTTTCTTCGCCTTGTCTAAGACATTTCAGCTATTAATCAAGGTGAAAAAAACTTTACAATTTTAGTGGTGTGAAGTAAGAAAACAGTTAGACATCTTCCTGTATTTAAACCCGTCCGCTACGTGGCGTGCGACTTTGATTGATGTGACCTCGCCTTTAATCTTGCTGTTACCTCTCCCATTTAAGATAGGACGCTTACTTATATCGCTTTGATGCTTGCTTCTTATTGGTTGTGAGCAGGTTTTAATTTACAGTGGCATTTGTGGACGTAAATTTAGTGCTAATTTTCGAAAAGTTACCAGCATACAATGTGTTAAGAGCTTTAATTTATATGTTTACAGTCGAATTCTGTGTCTTTTACGATACTTAAATTTGAATATTAACTGTATTGAAGTTTAACTCGTTGTTTATCTTTATCAGGGCTGCCACATGCGACTATTTTTTTATTTTATTTAGTACCACTTTTTCAAAACAAAAATCTTTTACCCACTCTTTGACAAATTTGCAACAGAAATAACTACAAAATATATTTCTTGAAAATAGTGGTGAGAACAGAATATAAATATAGTCGTATGTGGCATCCCAGTTTTATAGAACCAAAGGAAATGATAACTGGAAATGAGCATAGATTGAAATAGAACCTTATTTTTGAATAATATGTTACAACGAAATATAAAACAAAAAAAATAGTTTTCTTAGTCCTTAATAATTTAGATAATAAGAAAAAGCTATCCATGTCAATCTTTGTGTAGAAAAAAATGTTATAAACATAGCAAAAAATAAACAAGAGTTAGAAAATATAAAAGAAATGCATAAAAGAAGTTGTATTTGCTCAGTCAGCTAATTTGTTCACCATTTGCTAAACATTTAGCAGAGTTATTTATTCAAGTATCTCTCAATATTTCCGATTAGTAATATTCGCGTTATTTAATCAGCAGTGTCAGTTTATTGAATGTTTCACTACAATATCTTCTACTACTTTTGAATAGTAATTGTCACGTTCCCGTTATTAAAAAAGGGTTATTACTAATCAGAAATAGTGGTAGATATTTGAACTTAAACAACCCGCTAAATTGGCAAATACTGGGAAAGAGCGAATAAATTCATATCTGTGCCTATGAATTCTCATCTTAAGCCCTTGAGGGGTAAAAAATTACGTTTATATAAGGCTGAATTCCCATCGGAAATTTAGAAGAAAAAAAATTCCAAATAAAGAAACGCAATTTTCCGACTTTTTTCCACCGAATTTAGAAAAGTAAAATTTCATAAAATTTTTCCGGTGCAAATCTTCATTATTCGTAGGTGGGATAATATCTATCCCAACGCCCCACAAGGGGTTAAGCAGAATTTTTTGCCCAAGGAACCAAATGTTATCGCGTCTTAAGCGGGATCGCTCAATAAGCACTCCCGTATTAAACGGTAAATGTTTAAATTAGACTTACGGGCGATGTTTAAGGACTGGAAAAAATCGACGTACTAAGTTGTATCGCATTTTAAACTTTAGCGTCTTAACTGTGTCCAACTGTATTTGGGATGTAATATGTCAAGAAACAATCAAACAGAAGATTCTTGCATTCCTTGAAATTTTCAAGAAATCTGGCTATATATCTTTAGATTAGAAAATTTCTATTTATTATTAAAATTTAGAATGCCTAATGTCTTTATATGATAGCAGAATTTTAACGTTTTCTGCGATTAAGTAAGGCAAAAAATTGGTTGCAAAGATGTACGCATTCTGCGAATATATCGATGATCTAAAAAACAAAAGTCAGTTCCAACAGTTTCAAAAAACAAAATTCTGATGTCTGTTGTTAAATGTAATATTCTATAAGTTTAGGCAATCAATAATACTAATAAAAAATTCCCAAAATGTAGTAGTAAAAACACACCTGCAATAAAATATATTGGAAACATAATTTAGAATCTTTAATTGTTCATTAAAAAGAATTAGAGTACGAATGCATTTGTAAATACCTTCATTTGAGGTTTCTTTGTACAAATACTTAAAATGTTGTATAGTCTTTATTACTTTTACTCCTTTAAAGGGTAAAATAATACAAACTCATTATTTGCAACTTAATCAGCACAATGCAGAAAATAATAGTTATTAACTGAAGAAAATAACCATTGCTTTTCTTCTCTTTGTTTTCTCTAATAGTACCTAATGAGGATAGTTGTATCCTTTATTTATTGTTTTCTAGTCATTTAAAAAAAATTCCTGCACTGTAAATATATTCATTAATATTTTATGCATATCAAACATGAAAATATTTAATAGCTTTGTATTTATTTTAATAATTACTAATTCTACAATAATGAATCTTTTGCTTTCATACTTTCCGAAGACAAGACTTATTCATTCATAGTAAGGGGAATAATTATTTTTTTGAAATAAACATGCAATAGTTTTCCCATTATAAAAAATTTAACATTGTACTTATATATATTTTTAAATATAAACTATGTACTAAAGACTATACTGACACGGATTAGGGTGACTAATTAATATTTTATGGAATTGCTGAAAACAATATTTTTTATGCGTGGTTAAAGTAAGAAAAGTAATTATTTTATAAAATAAACATTATTTTCTTTAATTATGAAAAATATTAACATTATACTTTTATATTTTACTAAATGTATGCCATGTGATATAGACAATAAACAACTAGACTAATTACTATTTTATGAAGTTACTGAAAACAACATTTTTAGTGACAATTTAAGGTATACATTAACAAAATACTTTAAAAAAACCCAATTAAGATGTGGTGTATAAGATGTTGAAGATGTTATTTACGCAATTACTGAAAACAATATTTTTATTCGTGGTTTTATAAATTATTAAGTGACAATTTCAGGTAAACATTAGCAAAATACTGAAACCAAAATTCACTTAAAATCTGTTAAATGTTCCTCATATGAATATCTTTTGAAATGTATTTGGAATCTTTAGTTTTACATTAATCTTTTATATGCAACAAATAAAGAAGTATTTATAAGTTATACTTTTATTTTAATGATTACTAATTCTTACTATACAAATCACTTTGTTTTCATGCTTTCGCAACACATGAGTATTTCTTCAAAATAAGAAAAATAATTATTTCCTTAAATAAAATTGTACCATTTTTTTTCAGTTATGAAATAAATTAAATACCATACTTATAGAATCTTCTAAGGTATACCTTGTATCATAGATAATAGACAACTAGATTAATTGATATTTTATGAAATTACTGAAAACAACATTTTTATACGTTGTTAAAATTTATGAAGTGACAATTTGAGGTATACATTAACAAAATACTTTTTAAGGACCCAATTATGTTGTCATATAAAAATGTTTTCCAGATATAAAATATATAATTGGTGCAATTACTGAAAACAATATTTTCATACGTGGTTTTATAAATTATAAAGTGACAATTTCAGGTAAACATTAAGCCCTTTAAAAGCGGTGATTCATTTTTGGACCACCTAATTTTAATTCTTAAATGCGATATTGGCATCAGAATATTGGAACGAAAATTTTCCTTTCATTAAGTACGAGAACAAAAGCTTTTGCTTATTTTGAAATACATTTATTTTTATATTCCGGCGTCAATCAATCATTTCAGCATTTAACGAATAGAATTACCTTGACCGTGAAAGGGTTAAAAAATACTGAAAACTAAATTCACTTAAAATATGTTATTAAAAATGTTCCTCATGTGAAAATCTTTTGAAATGTAATTTGGAATCTTTAGTTTTTCATTAATCTTTTATATGCAGCAAATATAGAATCATTTATAAGTTATACTTTTAATTTAATGGTTACTAATTCTACGATACAAATTACTTCGCTTTCATACTTTCACAACATATGTGTATTTCTCAAAGTAAGACAAAAATTATTTTCTTAAGTAAACATGTACTATTTTCCAATTATGAAATAAATTAAATTCCATTCTTTTATAATATTTTAACCTTTTCTGGTACAGTGTGCCCGGGTCGGGATACCTAATTTTAATTCCAAACTTACGAACGGCACCAAGAATATTTTAGTAAATTTTGCTTTTACAATGAATAGTTAAAGTAACATGTTTTTATTTTCTTAAAAATTCGTTTTAAAATTCTGGTGTCAGTCAACCATTTCATCATTTTACAACAAAAATTGCCCGAGCCGGAAAGGGTTAATGTATAAAATGTACTATAGACAATAAACAGTTAGATCCCAGCAAAGAAGAAATTGCTGGACAACAGCAAGATAGGTGCATGCAATAATGGAGAAGTGCTGGCTAATGGTCTACCACTGCATTACCACTGCTGGATAGCTTCAGTCAACTTTGCTGGTGGAATTCATCACATAAAATTCTGGTGGGCTTCCGTTTTATCTCTTGCGCTGGCCCACCACTGCATGGAAGTGCACGAACTTTTGCAGTATTATTGATGGGAACCCTTACGCTAGGTGGAGTTGCGAATATCGAAGACATTGAGTATTTGAACAGAAATCTGAAATGAATACCTTAACACAATTTAAGCTGTGAAGATAATTTTTTTTAAACTGTAAATAATATAGCACCATTGCCACCAACAAAATAAATAAGTAAATGAATAAATAAATAAATTATTTCAACACACTTTTTTTTCTCCTTAAATTTGGTTTTACTAAGTTACAAAGAATTTCGGTTTTCATAATTTACACAGTTCAGAATCAATAATAATAAAAAAGCGTATAAAATATATAGGATTTCTATACAATAAAATAAATCCTACACCAGTTTAATGATTGGGAACGTAAATCACAAAAGAAACAAACATGAAATAGTGTAATGAGAGCTTGAAAGCTACGAGCCGTCGTAGCATACGCTGAAAGTACTTGTTCATGTCCGATCGCCAAAACCAAACAGCATCGAGCGAGGTTTGTAGGGGCGAAAGGGGATGAAAAGGACATTTAGTCTTTATAAGCTTATAAAGTAATAACAATAAAAGATATCGCTTTCAAATTTCTCCTACTTCTCGTCTAAGACCTTTGCTTTGATACTATTAAAACCTCTTATCCTCAAGTACAGTAATTAAAAATATATATCCATTTTTATTAATTGGGAGAAATGTCCCTTTTAACCCCATTGTAGGGGATGAGAGGGGCACTGTGCGAGGTTGAAAGGGACACACTTAAATAAAACACTTTTATGAACATTTTTTCTTTTTACTAGTGATTACATTATTCAAAAATAAAAGATAATTATACACAAATACAAATAAAATATATTACAACATATGATAACATAAAAACAAGAAAAATAACAGGTTTAGGCCTACTTGACGTGAAACAACTTTAAATCAGTCAAAAAAATTAAGAAAAATTTAGCCGTAGCTGTCTCACCACCAGTTACGGGTTTAGGTAACTTCACCACAATATTATTAATATTCACATTATTCTTGTCAATACTATCAGTAAATACAAAATGGTTTTATTCTGTTTTTTTCTGAAAAAAATGTACTCTGAATTCATAACGAGTGCTTTTCTGGAGTTTGTGGCTATAATGCAACCAGAACATCACCATAGTTATTCCATTGCTTTTCGCAAATTTTATTGTTTTAATATTTATATTGCTTTCATGCATATCAAATAAGAGAAGAGCAGGATCAGTTTTGGACAAATAGAATTATTAGCTAATGCACAATTGCTTTAAAAAACTTCTGCGGTCATTGACCAACTTTGATGAGAAAGTCCATGTTTTTGGGATGGAGCACCTCTGAGAATGAATCTTTGAAATTCTTCCTTGAGAAAACGATTACTGTTGGACAGAGTTACCTGATGCAGAAACAAAATACAAAAGTGTGACAAGTTTACCACGTTCAGCTGATCTGATGTGAGAAAATTGTTTTTCACTACGTTTTGCTACTACATTAGGTGGCTTGTGCTCTGTCATTAGGACTGTTTTATGACAGTTATATATTATGTTCTGCGTAAATGTATAGCGATACATAACTAACTGAAGGTTTTTAACCCCTTAACGGTCGCATTAAATTACGGTTTAAAAATTCGAATTGCTTATTGGCACCACTTTTTTGAAAAAGAAATATTCACCATATTTAATGACAGGTAAAATGATACCATAATAAAGGTAATTACACTATTTTATAAAACTGGTGGGAATGAAACAAATCTGAATAAATCTGAAAAAAGACACAGCCCGTGAATATGACGGGAGCGAGAATTAAGGGGTTAAAAAATATCAACATTGGCTTTGTTGAAACTTATACTTCTTGTTAAACTAATGCCTATAGGTTTCTGAAGAGGTCGTAATGACTTGCTTTGCATAAAATGTTGGAGCCATCAATTCCAGCTGGGGCATTCCACGTCAAATCAGGCAGTAAAATATCAATATGTAACCCACCATCACAGATTTTAATGAAACTGCGTGTGTTTGTTCTTACTATTAAGATATGATCACCAGTAATTTTTTTTGCTCCTTGGTGAAATAGTTTCTGAGAAAAAAATTGTCAAAATTTTGAAAAACTGCCGTCAGTTGGCATTCTTGATAGCTCGGTTTTCAAATGTAGCATGTCATATATATAATCATATTTCAATATCTACTCTACAAATCATCTTCAAATAATTTATGCACAATATTTAGGGTACGCAGCTTATGAAAAAAATATATTGTTACGCTTATAACATTTTAAGTGTGTCTAAAAAAATATTTAAACTTTGAAGTCGTGAATTTTTTATGAAAAATAATGCATTAACAAAAAAAGCATTATCAACAAAAGGCGGTATTTTTATTAAATTTATTTTTTATGGGAGATATACTTAAAGGTGTCCTTTACCTGATTCTGAAATAAAAATAATGGGATTTTGGGTGTTTTTGGTAGTATTTCCTATTTAAAAATATTTTGAGGTGCATTTCATATCAAATCAAGCAGAGTCATTCCATGTCAGTTCCCCTAAGCCATTTAATCACTGTCACAAATTTCAATGAAATTGGGTTTGTTTATAGCTTATTTTAAGACGTAATCACCTTTAATTTTCTTGATCCTAAGTAAAATATTTTTTACGATAAAAAATATCAAAATTTTGAAAAATTGTTTTAAATTTTTTTAATGACAGTTCGATATTCAAAGACTGCATTAAAAAAAAAAAAAAAAAAAAAAGTCATTTCAATATAAAATCACTAAATAGGTTTCAAATAATGTATATGTGACAAATAATGTAGGCTGATTATTATTTCTTGTTTTTTATCATGTTTAAACACTAAGAGTGTCTTTTATCTTATGAATTTCTAAAATCAAGAATTTTGTCAAAAATAATGTGTTAATCAAAAATTTATTATTAACCGAAGGCAGGGTGTTATTGCTTTTTTTTTAATTGTACGTAAAAATATCTTTTAAATGGTTATAAAATAAAAATAGTGAACATATGAGAAAAAATTATCAAAATTTTGGAAAAATGCCACGAGTTGCCATTAATGATTGTTCAATTTTCAAAGGCCTCATTTTATATATAAAATCATATTTCAATAACTAATAAAGAAATCATCTTCGAATAATTTAAGCAAGGTAAATAAAGTATGTAGATTATGAAAAAAATATTGCTGTAATGTTAAAAAATATTTAAATGTGTCTACAAAATTGTATAATCTTTGAAATCAAAAATATTTTACAAAAAATAATGAAATTATTAAAAAATCTTTGTCAATCAGAGGCGGAGTTTCTATGACTAATTTTTTAATTTTAAATTGTACAAAATACTACATTATAACTGAATCTGAAATAAAAATAGTGGGATTTTGGTTGGTTTTAGTAGTATTTAAATCATATTTAAAATTATCAATATTTTCAAATGTAAAACCTATCCAATGTATCATCCCTGGAAATATTTTTATTTATACATTTATTTTATTTTTCAAATTATCTTTTATGTTCGTTTCTTAAGGAAAAAAATAAACAATATTGTTTTTTAGTAAAACTTCTAGGGCAAAGAGCAATTATCCCTTTCCAAAAAAGAGAAAAATCACTAGCTCCTCACCGCCCACTAGAAATTTTCAAAATGACAGTCCTAATCTTTAAACTCATATTTGGCTGTTAATATTGAAAATTTAGCATTGAGCTGCTAACATTGAAAAAAAATACCAAATTTCACTCTTTTGAAGAAAATTTTGACGCATTGTGCTTTAAATATATGCAAAAAATGCATAATCCATTATATTTATATCTTTCAAATAACTATATCTAAAAAAATATTTAAAACTTAATGAGTTGCACTTTTGTAACTTTATTCAGTTTCTAATGATATGTACCGTAATTTCGGGTGTATAGCCCGCAGATGAAACAATTCAGTTTGGACCCAGAAATTTTATTCAGTATTTGAAGACCAATATTTACTGTGATCTAAAAAGTTACATTTTATTTTTTAAAATTTCTGGGTCGAAACACGATTGTTTGATCCGCGGGCTATACACCGTTAATTACGGTAATTTGATTTATTTCATCACAGTATTGCTGAAAGATGGATTTTCAACATATATATGTGTGTATATATATCCCTGTTCTCAAACAAATTATTTAAAAATTATTCATTTATGTTTAATAAAGCATATATATATCGTTTATACACTTATAGAAAATACATATAGTAAATTTTATGATATTATGTCAATAATGTCTAAAAGTAAAGAACTTATCTAATAGTATGTAACGAAAAATTTAACATCTGGTGTAATGACAACAAAATTTTATAATTGTTTTACTTAATTTGGATGAATGAAAAAAGCTTACATGTTTATATTTTATTGAAGTACAGGTGAAAATGTCACAAAGACATTCCTACCTCAACAACCACTGAGTATGTCACATTCACACTACAGATGATTTTTTTTTCTTTTTGATCTTTCGGGTTTCATTTCAGATGGTAATGAATTAATTAGTTTTGTTAGAAGTGTCATTGCAGTCAGCATATTAGGCTCACTATTTTTTTTTATATAATTTGTTTCAATTGACTCGATGAACAACAATATTTAAAGGGACCTTTTCATGACGTTTCAATTAAAAGCTGATTTATAAATTCATCATGTTGTTTAGTTATTATTATCGTCTTAAGATAATAAGTTGATATTAAAATTTTTAAATGCAGTTTATTTATTATTTGAACAGTTGAAAGTATTTTTCAATAAGAGTGGGCTGTTGATTTTAAGTCGGCTGTTGAGCAATGTAGTGTTGGTAAAGGAACTGGTACTATTTAATTTAATTTTTATTGCTGTAAATAATATTTGTTATTTTATTATTGTATGTATTATATTTAAGCAAGAGTAGAAATACACGATATCGTAGTCATTTTAGTACATCTTAGCATGAAAAGCTTCAATATTTATCATTAAACATTCACATTTTATGAAAATTTTGTTAAAATTGCACATATTTTCACTATTTTTATTTTATAACTATTGAAAAGATATTTTTACGTACAATTAAAAAAAGTAATAACAGCCTGCCTTCGGTTAATAATAAATTTTTGATTAACACATTATTTTTCACAAAATTCTTGATTTTAAGAATTCACAAGATTAAACACACTCTTAGCATTTAAACATGACAAACAACAATAAATAATAATCTGCCTACATTATTTGTCACATATACATTATTTGAAACTTATTTAGTGATTTTATATTGAAATGACTTTTTTTATGCAGTCTTTGAATATAGATCTGTCATTAAAAACATTTTTAAAAAATTTCAAAATTTAGATATTTTTTTTTTATCTTAAAAAATATTTTACTTGTAATCACCTTTAATTTCCTTGATCCTGTCTTAAAATGAGCTATAAACATACCCAGTTTCATTGAAATTTGTGACAGTGAATTAAATGTCTTAGGCGAACTGACATGGAATGACTCTTCTTGATTTGATTTGAAATACGCCTCAAAATATTTTTAAATATGAAATACTACTAAAAACACCCAAAATCCCACTACTTTTATTTCAGAATCAGGTAAAGGACACCTTTAAGTATATCCCCCACAAAAAATAAATTTAATAAAAATACCGCCTTTTGTTAATAATGCTATTTTAGTTAATGCATTATTTTTCATAAAAAAATCACGACTTCAAAGATTAAACATTTTTTTAGACACACTTAAAATGTTATATAAGCGTAACAGTATTTTTTTCATAAAATACGTACCCTATATATTATGCATAAATTATTTGAAGATGATTTGTGGAATAGATATTGAAATATGATCATATTTATGTCATGCTACATTTGAAAATCGAGCAGTCAAGAATGCCAACTGATGGCAGTTTTTCAAAATTTTGACAATTTTTTCTCAGAAACTATTTGACCAAGAAGTAAAAAAAAAATACTGGGAATCATATCTTAATAAAAGGAACAAACACACACAGTTTCATCAAAATCTGTGATGGTGGGTTACATGCCTGCCTGAACTGACATGGAATGACCCAGCTATCTTCTTTGTTTGCCAAGATCGGCATACATTTGGAGTTCAAAGTAAATGAATACTCATATGTACAGTTGTCAAACCATAGTTGATATTAGATGCTTGGAGCAAACATGAATCTAACTCTTTTTATTGAGCTTCACTAAAGGAAGCTTGGTAGGAACAACCTGAGGGTTGTCCCTTTCAACCCCTCAGTTTCTGTCACTTTCAACACCATACCCACCTAGCAAAATCAAAAATGTATTCATGCATGAGAGTATTTTAGCTAACAAAATATACTAATATTCACTTAAAGTGCATACTTTACAGTGCTAAATAACATAAATATTATAATTCTAAACACAATATTGCTTTTTTAGAGAGAAAAAAAAGAAAAGCAACATCAAAATTTACTTTTTCATATCAAAAACAAGTTTTGTTTTCACCACGTTTCACCTACAACGGTACAATTGTTGATGTTAGTTATAAGGATTATTAAGACAGAACAAGTATCGTCATCGATTGAGCCAAAGTTCGAACTTCGTACTTTTTTTTTCTTCCTGAAATTTTGAGTGCCCCTTTCATCCCTTGTCCCTTTCATCCCCAGTCTCCCCTACTTGGGACGGTGACCACATGGAAACCGCTGCAAGTTCAAATATTTCTATAGACATTTCTACAGATATTTCTATAGCTCTTGGTGAAACTAGCTTATAGAAAATAGAGCCATAATTCTTACTTTGTTTTTTTATAGAATTCTATAAGAAATTTTTGTAATAGAAAGTGCTGGGCCAGCAAATGAATAGCAGTGGGATAGATGCTAGCACTGCAGGAAAAGTGCCGGATTGAAGTAATGTGATGGCATACCAATGCTGGCCTGCTGTTGGCCATCACTGATTGGCCAGCTGCATTCAGCACGGACACTTTTGTACTGGTTTAAGTAATGGCACCATTGCACTTTACCGCTGATGGCAGTGCTGGCTGCCATCTTTTTTCCAGCTGATGGACCACTGTTTTTATCTTTGCTGGGAGATATTGATATTTTATGAAATTACTGAAAACAATTATTTTATGTGTAGTAATATATATATATCATTAAATCACAATTTCAGGTAAATAATAACAAAAATAAATCCACTTAAAATGCATTATTTAAAACGTACTTCATATAAAAAATGTTTAGAAAATATATTTTTGAATTTCTTATTCCTAATTAATATTTCATGTGCATCATATATTAGAAGTATTTAATAACTGTGCTTTTATTTTACTGACTGCTAAATTCACGGTACTAATTCTTCAGCTTCCGTACTTTGCAAACACATGATTTTCCCATTCGAAATAAGAAAAATATATATTTTTAAATAAACATGTAATTTTATTTTTTAATATGATATTTTTTTTTTCAAATTTCAAGGAGTATTAAACACAATTTTTTCTGTCTAGAAATTATCTTTTTATTTCTATGGCTTCTACCCCTGTTTCTAATTCGAATTGTTCTGTTTATTTGCATTAGGTTTTACACACCCCTATTTCTAATTAGAAATATTCTGTTTATTTTCATGAAGTCTTACACACCCGTATTTCTAGTTTGAAATTTTCTATTAAGGAATGATATCGCATAATTAGCAATTACGTCTTTTAACCCAAGAATATGTAACTTATTTCTACGATTAAATACGAAGACAAGTTACGTAAAAAATGTAGTATAAGTGTTCCCGTGCCCCCTTTCACCGCCCGAGGGTATTTACATATTTTTATCAGAATGTTTGTAAATCAAAGAGTATGTATTTTTTAAAAATATCTTTAACATCATTTCTTTCAATATATGGTTCAAAAAAGAATTTTGTTTAAATTATTTTAGTGTACAGCCATTTTGACATAACTTCTAGAAAAGGAAAAATCCGGGTCAGCTGGTTAAAGTGTTAAATTATATAAAATTACACAAAATATATGAAAATTAAAAAGAAAAATGTTAGATATAATTCTATTCAAAACACTTTTTAAAATCTTTAATTTCTCAATAAAAGATTCTGCCTCGTTAATTTACCAGCCAAATTCAGAGAGAGAGAGAGAAAAAAAAACATTATCTACAGAAATTGTACAATGCTTTACTTGTCCGTAGTTGTTCTGCCACAATCGACCTTATGATCATATTTGCATCCTTTATTTATTTTTTGTTTGTTTTATTTTACACTTATTAACAAAAAATAATCCATTAAAAAATAGAGTAGGCATTAGTATATGTTTTTCATTTAACATATGATACTTCGTCGAATTTAAGTTATGTTTTATTCTTTATGCTATTCGAACAATATTTTACAGTTTTATGTAATGTGAGGGAAAATGAACCTTTGGTATTTTTGCATCAATGTACTTTTTTAAATGGAAATACTAAGACAATGATGAGAAGTGCTGCAGACTTTACTGGACACTTATAAAAAATTAAAAATAAGTGTAGCGAAAACTACAGATTGCTTTTAATGGGGTGACCGCGCTAGTAGTTGATAGTCCTCCATTAGTTGATCAAATGTTTGAAATATTGCCTCATTTCAGGCGAAAATTAGTTTTACACGTGGCTCTAGACATACTATTTCTTTTTATTATGTTGGAGCACCTGTTGTCACATTGTTGTCAGCTGCCTACTGTAAGAGAAGCCATTTTATGATTTTTTTTTTAAATTAGAAAATGTAAAAATTTAGTTTTTGATGAGTTGGAGACTATGGTAAGTTACAATAATCCACTTCCATCTTACTCTTTTGAAATAATAGTTTTATATGAATTATTGTTAATCATAGCTTAATCATGATATATTAAAGATTAATTTTAGAATTTTCAAATAATTTCTTCGATTGATCAACTACTGGGAAAATGGCAATTAAAGAAACTATTTGCTTATAATTTTGTTGCTATTTAATTTCAGCAGATTTCATTTTTGTCCATGATAGAACATTCATTAAGGGTTGTAGTAATGATGTTAGTTCACTTCTAAAACTTAAGGGGTCAGGTACCTTTGAAAGTGTCCAAAAATATTTTTTTTTTACTTAATAGCTTATTTTAAAATTTTATTCTTAAGGAACATTTAAAAAGAAACCCCATGCAAAAATTCGCTTTAGAAGGGAAGTTATGACAAAAACAGTTTGAGCTCTCTTTATGTTATCAAGGGGCAATTGGATCTTTAAAGTCAATTTTCTCAAAACGTTGAATTTGGTCACCGCGCTGTGATTTCTAAGAAATGGCTGGATAGAATTTTATGAAATTTTAAATGAAAGTAACAACCTTATAGATGCACAAAATGACCTACTATTATGTTCATCAAGTAACAAATTTAGAAATTATGACTATTTTTATACAAAAATAATTTCAAAATTTTGCGTTTTTTGATTTTGCATTTATTTTCTCAAAAACTAATCATTATATATTTTTTCAGTGTAGATCATTTTAAACACTTATTATATCTCTACTCAATAAAAAATTTTGGGCTCACTCTGACAATTCATTTATGAGAAATCATGCGCGCAAGACATATAAGTTCAATTCGTTTATTAAAAAACATTAAATTTCAAATGCAGTTAAAAAAACTTGATATGCATCTAGACTTTTTTTCAGAACTTTAACGATTACCCTATGACTCCCTTAATGTGTATTTAAAATTTCATGTCCAAAAGTTAATCAGATGCGGAGTTATAGCAATCCATATCAATGTCTCATTTGCGTGCATTTTCTCAGCTTCAAAGGTACCTGACCCCTTAAAAGGAAGGAAATGCAATAAAAAACCCGTAGTACTGACTTTATTTGATCACCTACTGTCTCAATCACCCTACTATTTATACTTCTACATCTACACACATTAAGAATTCATTAAATATTTAATTTATTATTATTAAACATATTTCGCACAATATTGTCACAATGAATAAAAGTAAAACGCATTATGAAATTAAATACACAAAAAAAAAGTTAAAGTTTAAAAAAAAAAAAAAAAAAAAACAGAAAGGAAAACGAGGAAATCCAAGGAAAGAAAAGACGAAAATACCGGACATTAACTTTCCTTTGCTTTTTCACAAAAAACAGTATCTTCAATACATTATTGTAGATTTATAAAGGAAATAAGCAAAATATCTGATGGAATAATTAGGTAAGTATTATTTTATACTACAGAAATAATTAATTATTTTCGCTAGACAATAAACAACTAGACTAATTAATATTTTATGAAGTTACTGAAAACAACATTTTTAGTGACAATTTAAGGTATACATTAACAAAATACTTTTAAAAAACCCAATTAAGATGTGGTGTATAAGATGTTGAAGATGTTATTTATGCAATTACTGAAAACAATATTTTTATTCGTAATTTTATAAATTATTAAGTGACAATTTCAGGTAAACATTAGCAAGCTACTGAAACCAAAATTCACTTAAAATCTGTTAAATGTTCCTGATATGAATATCTTTTGAAATGTATTTGGAATCTTTAGTTTTACATTAATCTTTTATATGCAACAAATAAAGAAGTATTTATAAGTTATACTTCTATTTTAATGATTACTAATTCTTACTATACAAATCACTCTGTTTTCATGCTTTCGCAACAAATGAGTATTTCTTCAAAATAAGAAAAATAATTATTTCCTTAAATAAACAAGTACCATTTTTTTTTCAATTATGAAATAAATTAAATACCATACTTATATAATCTTCTAAGGTGTACCTTGTATCATAGATAATAAACAACTAGATTAATTGATATTTTATGAAATTACTGAAAACAACATTTTCATACGTTGTTAAAATTTATGAAGTGACAATTTGAGGTATACATTAACAAAATACTTTTTAAGGACCCAATTATGTTGTCATATAAAAATGTTTTCCAGATATAAAATATATAATTGGTGCTATTACTGAAAACAATATTTTCATACGTGGTTTTATAAATTATTAAGTGACAATTTCAGGTAAACGTTAAGCCCTTTAAAAGCGGTGATTCATTTTTGGACCACCTAATTTTAATTCTTAAATGCCATATTGGCAGCAGAATATTGGAACGAAAATTTTCCTTTCATTAAGTAGGAGAACAAAAGCTTTTGCTTATTTTGAAATACATTTGTTTTTATATTCCGGCGTCAGTCACTCATTTGAGCATTTAACGAATTACCTTGCCCGTGAAAGGGTTAAAAAATACTGAAAACTAAATTCACTTAAAATATGTTATTAAAAATGTTCCTCATGTGAAAATCTTTTGAAATGTAATTTGGAATCTTTAGTTTTTCATTAATCTTTTATATGCAGCAAATATAGAATTATTTATAAGTTATACTTTTATTTTAATGATTACTAATTCTACGATACAAATTACTTCGCTTTCATACTTTCACAACATATGTGTATTTCTCAAAGTAAGACAAAAATTATTTTCTTAAATAAACATGTACTATTTTTCCAATTATGAAATAAATTAAATTCCATTCTTTTATAATCTTTTAACCTTTTCCGGTACAGTGTGCCCGGGTCGGGATACCTAATTTTAATTCCAAACTTACGAACGGCACCAAGAATATTTTAGAAAATTTTGCTTTTACAATGAATAGTTAAAGTAACATGTTTTTATTTTCTAAAAAATTCGTTTTAAAATTCTGGTGTCAGTCAATCATTTCATCATTTTACAACAAAAATTGCCCGTGCCGGAAATGGATAATGTATAAAATGTACTATGGACAATAAACAGTTAGACCCAGCAAAGGGGAAATTGCTGGACAACAGCAAGATAGGTGCATGCAATGATGGAGAAGTGCTGGCTAATGGTCTACCACTGCATGACCACTGCTGGATAGCTTCAGTCAACTTTGCTTGTGGAATTCGTCACATAAAATTCTGGTGGGTTTCCGTTTTATCTCTTGCGCTGGCCCACCACTGCATGGAAGTGCACGAAATTTTGCAGTATTATTGCTGGGAACCCTTGCGCTAGGTGGCGTTGCGAATATCGAAGACATTGAGTATTTGAACAGAAATCTGAAATGAATATCTTAACACAATTTAAGCTGTGAAGCTAATTTTTTTAAAACTGTAAATAATATAGCACCACTGCCACCAACAAAATAAATAAGTAAATGAGTAAATAAATAAATTATTTCAACACACTTTTTTTTCTCCTTAAATCTGGTTTTACTAAGTTACAAAGAATTTATGATTTTCATAATTTACACAGTTCAGAATCAATACTAATAAAAAAGCGTATAAAATATATAGGATTTCTATACAATAAAATAAATCCTACACCAGTTTAATGATTGGGAATGTAAATCACAAAAGAAACAAATTTGAAATAGTGTAATGAGAGCTTGAAAGCTACGAGCCGTCGTAGCATACGCTGAAAGTACTTGTTCATGTCCGATCGCCAAAACCAAACAGCATCGAGCGAGGTTTGTTGGGGGAGAATGGGGATGAAAAGGATATTTAGTCTTTATAAGCTTATAAAGTAATAACAATAAAAGATATCGCTTTCAAATTTGCTCCTACTTCTCGTGTAAGACCTTTGCTTTGATACTATTAAAACCTCTTATCCTCAAATACAGTAATTAAAAATATATATCAATTTTTATAAATTGGGAGAAATGTCCCTTTTAACCCCATTGTAGGGGATGAGAGGGGCACTGTTCGAGGTTGAAAGGGGCACACTTAAATAAAACACCTTTATGAACATTTTTTCTTTTTACTTGTGATTACATTATTCAAAAATAAAAGATAATTATACACAAATACAAATAAAATATATTACAACATATGATAACATAAAAACAAGAAAAATAACATGTTTAGGTCTACTCTACGTGAAACAACTTTAAATCAGTCAAAAAAATTAAGAGAAATTTAGCCGTAGCTGTCTCACCACCAATTACGGGTTTAGGTAACATCACCACAATATTATTAATATTCACATTATTCTTGTCAATACTATCAGTAAATACCAAATGGTTTTATTCTGTTTTTTCTGAAAAAATGTACTCTGAATTCATAACGAGTGCTTTTCTGGAGTTTGTGGCTATAATGCAACCAGAACATCACCATAGTTATTCCATTACTTTTCGCAAATTTTATTGTTTTAATATTTATATTGCTTTCATGCATATCAAATAAGAGAAGAGCAGGATCATTTTTGGAACAAATAGAATTATTAGCTAATGCACAATTGCTTTAAAAAACTTCTGCGGTCATGGACACACTTTGATGAGAAAGTCCAAGTTTTGGGGATGGAGCACCTCTGAGAATGACTCTTTGAAATTCTTCCTTGAGAAAACGATTACTCTTGGACAGAGTTACCTGATGCAGAAGCAAAATACCATAGTGTGACAAGTTTACCACGTTCAGCTGATCTGATGTGAGAAAATTGTTTTTCACTACGTTTTGCTACTATATTAGGTGGCTTGTGCTCTGTCATTAGAACTGTTTTATCACAGTTATATATTATGTTCTGCGTAAATGTATAGCGATACATAACTAACTGAAGGTTTTTAACCCCTTAACGGTCGCATTAAATTACGGTTTAAAAATTCAAATTGCTTATTGGCACCACTTTTTTTGAAAAAGAAATATTCACCATATTTAATGACAGGTAAAATGATACCATAATAAGGCCAATTACACTATTTTATAAAACTGGTGGGAATGAAACAAATCTGAATAAATCTGAAAAAATACACAGCCCGTGAATATGACGGGAGCGAGAATTAAGGGGTTAAAAAATATCAAAATTGGCTTTGTTGAAACTTATACTTCTTGTTAAACTAATGCCTATAGGTTTCTGAAGAGGACGTAATGAATTGCTTTGCATAAAATGTTGGAGCCAATCAATTCCAGCTATCTTCTTTGTTTGCCGAGATCGGCATACATTTGGAGTTCAAAGTAAATGAATACTCATATGTACAGTTGTCAAACCATAGTTGATATCAGATGCTTGGAGCAAGCATGAATCTAACTCTTTTTATTGAGCTTCACTAAAGGAAGCTTGATAGGAACAACCTGATGTGTGTCCCTTTCAACCCCTCAGTTTCTGTCACTTTCAACCCCATACCCACGTAGCGAAATCAAAAATGTATTCATGGATAAGAGTATTTTAGCTAACAAAATATACTAATATTCACTTAAAGTGCATACTTTACAGTGCTAAATAACATAAATAGTATAATTCTAAACACAATATTACTTTTTTAGAGAAAAAAAAAGAAAAGCAACATCAAAATTTACTTTTTCATATCAAAAACAGGTTTTGTTTTCACCTACATTCACCTACAACGGTACAATTGTTGATGTTAGTTATAAGGATTATTAAGACAGAACAAGTATCGTCATCGATTGAGCCAAAGTTCGAACTTCGTACTTTTTTTTTCTTCCTGAAATTTTGAGTGCCCCTTTCATCCCTTGTCCCTTTCATCCCCAGTCTCCCCTACTTGGGACGGTGATCACATGGAAAACGCTGCAAGATCAAATATTTGTATAGACATTTCTACAGATATTTCTATAGTTCTTGGTGAAACTAGCTTATAGAAAATAGAGCCATAATTCTTACTTTGTTTTTTTATAGAATTCTATAAGAAATTTTTGTAAGAGAAAGTGCTGGGCCAGCAAATGAATAGCAGTGGGATAGATGCTAGCACTGCAGGAAAAGTGCCGGATTGAAGTAATGTGATGGCATACCAATGCTGGCCTGCTGATGGCCATCACTGATTGGCCAGCTGCATTCGTCACGGACACTTTTGTACTGGTTTAAGTAATGGCACCATTGCACTTTACCGCTGATGGCAGTGCTGGCTGCCATCTTTTTTCCAGCTGATGGCCCACTGTTTTTATCTTTGCTGGGAGATATTGATATTTTATGAAATTACTGAAAACAATTATTTTATGTGTAGTAATATATATATATATATATATATATATATATATATATATATATATATATATATATATACAAACAATGATAATACACATTGTATAAAAAATAGCTATCAACTTGTTAAGATTTTAAAAAATCTTCATTCTGTTTGTAATATTACGACATATGACTTCAAAGATCTTTTTAATAATATAGACCTATTAGATTTACATAAAATTATAAATGCATTATTTAAAAAGTATTATAAAAAACTGGAATTACCATCTTATATAGATATTGCATATTTTAAATCTTTAACTAACTTCATTATCTATAATAATTATATATTGCAAGATAATACTTTATATTTACAGCATGTCGGTATACCACAAGGCGGTTGTACTTCCAGTTTACTCTCAGACTTATACTTATCTCATTATGAACGCAATTTTACTAATAATAATCTACATTTATATCGTTATATTGATGACATCATTTTAATCGAAACTGATCAATCTGCAATTACTCGATTTCCAGTTGATTATCCCACTAATTTGGAATTAACGGAAAACCTTTTATCTAACAATACAATTAACTTCTTAGATCTTAAAATTACAATAAAAGACAATAAAACAATCACAGATTTGTATGACAAACGTAAAGAATTTAAATTCACAGTTAATACATTTACAAATTTTAAATCTTGTCTACACCATTCTGTATTTCGTAATATAATACTTAATCATTTATATAGAATAAAATGTTTATGTTCTTCTCCTCTAATTAACAATAATATTAAAAAACTAATTTATGATGCATTAAATCATGGTTTTCCAAAAAAATTCATATATTCATTAATATACAATTAGTACTTTTCTTACATGATCTATAAACACAAATTAACACATGCGTAAACAAAATTACAAAAAAAATTATAAAATAAAAAAATATCTATAAAAAATTAAAAATTGTAAAATAATATAAAAAAAATATTATAGGTTGGTTGGGTGGGTAGATGTTAGAGTACGGAGGAGGGTGGTGTTGTCTGGATAATACGCAATGGTTAATTATTTATTTAAAAAAAAAAAAAAAAAAAAAAAAAAAAAAAAAAAAAAAAAAAGCGGGGCTCTTGTATTATTACTATTTTTTTGTTATGTATTTTATGTGGATGTTGATTTGATATTTTATATGTAAGTTGGAGATTTTCATTAATATTATAATTAGCTTAATTATTCATTAATCTAATTTACAATTATTTGTTATTAAATTCTAATTTACTAAGGACAATATCATATTAATTACTAATAGTATGCCACTCTTAGTTTAATGTTTTTGAATGTCCCATATTCATACTTTATGGATTTTTATGGATGTCTGAAAATAATCCACATTCTATATTTGTGCGTTTTAAGTAATGGGATTTTAAGTATTATTTAACCTTCTATATACTTCCACATGTTTGATATTTCCTGTTCATTTTATAAATATCTTATATATAATTCATTAAAAAATAATTTTTGGATAATTTTTAATAATTATTTATATTAATTATTACTGAATTTATTTTGTTTTATAGCATATAGATATATGCTATATATTATCAATGTTCTAACATTATTTAATCTCTTAGTTTAGTTTAAATAATTTAGCTAATAGAACATATTGTATGCTTTTAAATTTTATTAACAATAGTTTTAAATACTTTGTGTGATTTATATTAGGTTTATAATTCTCTATATATAAGGATTTGTTTGGTTTTGCTGTTTAAACAGTTATTTACATTCAAAGCTTGCAAATTTTTATCTTGCGATAGATGTTTAATATAATTATTAATAGATGGCAGCACTAAAATTGTATCTTTCATATTGCTCTTATTTTTAATTTTTCTAGCTCCATTTTAGTTATATTTTATACACCAGGGTGTATTTTTAGCTAAATTTTGACGATATTGTTAAACTGTTATCTATTAATTTAATAGTGCATTTTAAATAATGTAATTAATTTCTATATATTTTATATTAGATTAAATTTGTTTTACAAGGTATTTCAAATATTATTTCAAAATGTATTAACTGCATCCTTTGGTATCATTTACTGTGATTTCTTAACTGTTTTATTCACCTTAATCTTTTTGATATACTGGAAGACATGTGCACATGGATTTTTGTAAAATACTGAAATATTAATCGGTATGGTGTTTATTATTTCTATTTTATATCCTATAAATATTTAAATACGTTTTATTGATTCTTCCATTTCATATTATTTGTTTCTATTCTGCTTTCATTTTTAATCAATTCACTTGATTTTAGTGGTTGTTCGGGCACAGGGGAAAATTAATTTTAGCTTTAGCTTATTTCTCCCACAGAAAACAACCATTTTGCTTATATCATTGAATTCTGTGCCCTCGATAACGTAAATCAATGTATAAGCTTTTCAATTTTTGTCGGTGTCCACTTTTTTCTTTTTTCTTCCATAATAATTCTTATAATATTTTTTTTTTAATACTTACAGCTTTAATTCATAATAATTGACGGTGGCAGGTTATGTTTAATTAATGGTAATATATATATATATATATATATATATATATATATATATATATATACATTAAATCACACTTTCAGGTAAATAATAACAAAAATAAATCCACTTAAAATGCATTATTTAAAACGTACTTCATATAAAAAATGTTTAGAAAATGTATTTTTGAATTTCTTATTCCTAATTAATATTTCATGTGCATCATATGTTAGAAGTATTTAATAACTGTGCTTTTATTTTACTGACTGCTAAATTCACGGTACTAATTCTTCACCTTCCGTACTTTGCAAACACATGATTTTCCCATTCGAAATAAGAAAAATACATATTTTTAAATAAACATGTAATTTTATTTTTTAATATATATTTTGTAATTTCAAGGAGTATTAAACACATTTTTTTTCTGTCTAGAAATTATCTTTTTATTTCTATGGCTTCTTACTACCCCTGTTTCTAATTCGAATTGTTCTGTTTATTTGCATGAGGTTTTACACACCCCTATTTCTAATTAGAAATATTCTGTTTATTTTCATGAAGTCTTACACACCCGTATTTCTAGTTTGAAATTTTCTATTAAGGAATGATATCCCATAATTAGCAATTACGTCTTTTAACCCAAGAATATGTAACTTATTTCTACGATTAAATACGAAGACAAGTTACGTAAAAAATGTAGTATAAGTGTTCCCGTGCCCCCTTTCACCGTCCGAGGGTATTTACATATTTTTATCAGAATGTTTGTAAATCAAAGAGTATGTATTTTTTAAAATTACAATTTGATGCAATAATATCTTTAACATCATTTCTTTCAATATATGGTTCAAAATAGAATTTTGTTTAAACTATTTTAGTGTACAGCCATTTTGACATAACTTGTAGAAAAGGAAAAATCCGGGTCAGCTGGTTAAAGTGTTAAATTATATAAAATTACACAAAATATATGAAAATTAAAAAGAAAAATGTTAGATACAATTCTATTCAAAACACTTTTTAAAATCTTTAATTTCTCATTTAAAGCTTCTGACTCGTTAATTTACCAGCCAAATTCAGAGAGAGAAAAGAAAAAAAAAACATTATCTACAAAAATTGTACAATGCTTTACTTGTCCGTAGTTGTTTTGCCACAATCGACCTTATGATCATATTTGCATCCTTTATTTATTTTTTGTTTTGTTTTATTTTACACTTATTAACAAAAAATAATCCATTAAAAAATAGAGTAGGCATTAGTATATGTTTTTCATTTAACATATGATACTTCGTCGAATTTAAATTATGTTTTATTCTTTATGCTATTCGAACAATATTTTACAGTTTTATGTAATGTGAGGGAAAATGAACCTTTGGTATTTTTGCATCAATGTACTTTTTAAAATGGAAATACTAAGACAATTATGAGAAGTGCTGCAGACTTTACTGGACACTTATAAAAAATTAAAAATAAGTGTAGCGAAAACAACAGATTGCTTTTAATGTGGTGACCGCGCTAGTAGTTGATAGTCCTCCAGTAGTTGATAAAATTTTTGAAATATTGCCTCATTTCAGGCGAAAATAAGTTTTACACGTGGCACTAGACATACTATTTTTTTATTATGTTGGAGCACCTGTTGTCACATTGTTGTCAGCTGCCTACTGTAAGAGAAGCCATTTTATGATTTTTTTTTTTAATTAGAAAATGTAAAAATTTAGTTTTTGATGAGTTGGAGGCTATGGTAAGTTACAGTAATCCACTTCCATCTTACTCTTTTGAAATAATAGTTTTATATGAATTATTGTTAATCATAGTTTAATCATGATATTTTAAAGATTAATTTTAGAATTTTCAAATAATTTCTTCGATTGATCAACTACTGGGAAAATGGCAATTAAAGAAACTATTTGCTTATAATTTTGTTGCTATTTAATTTCAGCAGATTTCATTTTTGCCCATGATAGAACAATCATTAAGGGTTGTAGTAATGATGTTAGTTTACTTCTAAAACTTAAGGGGTCAGGTATCTTTGAATGTGTCCAAAAATATTTTTTTACTTAATAGCTTATTTTAAAATTTTATTTTTAAGGAACATTTAAAAAGAAACCCCATGCAAAAATTCGCTTTAGAAGGGAAGTTATGACGAAAACAGTTTGAGCTCTCTTTATGTTATCAAGGGGCAATTGGATCTTTAAAGTCAATTTTCTCAAAACGTTGAATTTGGTCACTGCGCTGTGATTTCTAAGAAATGGCTGAATTTTATGAAATTTTAAATGAAAGTAACAACCTTATAGATGCACAAAATGACATACTATTATGTTCATCAAGTAACAAATTTAGAAATTATGACTATTTTTATACAAAAATAATTTCAAAATTTTGCGATTTTTGATTTTACATTTATTTTCTCAAAAACTAATCATTATATATTTTTTCAGTGTAGGTCATTTTAAACACATATTATATCTCTACTCAATAAAAAATTTTGGGCTCACTCTGACAATTCATTTATGAGAAATCACGCGCGCAAGACATATAAGTTCATTTCGTTTATTAAAAAACATTAAATTTCAAATGCAGTTAAAAAAACTTGATATGCATCTAGACTTTTTTTCAGAACATTAACGATTAGCCTATGACTCCCTTAATGTGTATTTAAAATCTCATGTCCAAAAGTTAATCAGATGCGGATTTATAGCAATCCATATCAATGTCTCATTTGCGTGCATTTTCTCAGCTTCAAATATACCTGACCCCTTAAAAGAAAGGAAATGCAATAAAAAACCCGTAATACTGACTTTATTTGATGGCCTACTGTCTCAATCACTCTACTATTTATACTTCTACATCTACACACATTAAGGATTGATTGAATATTTAATTTATTATTATTAACCATATTTCGCACAATATTATCACAATGAATAAAAGTAAAACGCATTATGAAATTAAATACACAAAAAAGAAAAAGTTAAAGTTTAAAAAAAACAGGGCTCCCAAATGGTCCGCCAACTGTATACCAATATTATCTTAGAAAATTTTTCTTTTTAGATTTTTCTTACAAACCGCCCCGGACGCACTTTTGAAAGTTAATTCTAGCGCAAACCTACCATAAAATTTTCTGTTAAAATTTATTGGTATTCAGTTGGCGGACCATTTGGGAGCCCTGAAAAAAAAAAAAAAAACAGAAAGGAAAACGAGGAAATCCAAGGAAAGAAAAGACGAAAATACCGGACATTAATTTTCATTTGCTTTTTCACAAAAAAAAGTTACATTATTGTAGATTTATAAAGTAAATAAGCAAAATATCTCATGAAATAATTAGGTAAGTATTATTTTATACTATAGAAATAATTAATTATTTTCGCGTATCATAGAAACATCAGAACACATTTTCAAATTATGAAATAATAGAAAAAATATTAAACTTTAAAAACCTCTCCCTCGCGTCGCTATTCAATTCGTAATTTGGAATCATTTATTACCGGTTAAAGCGAAATGGTCAAAACGTATATATGTGTGGTTTCTACATAGAAATTCTTGCATTTATTGGTTTTTATTACTTTTTTTATCTAATGCAGAATACTATAGGAGAATAATTACTAAAGGGAAATATAAGCTTATTATATGAGATTTAATCTGCTCAATGTAGAAAAATAAAAACCATTATTCATAGAAAATAAACATTGGTTTTCTTGTCCTTGAGCGTTTCTATATAACCGCTGTTAATGATCATATTTGTACCTATTTGTTATTTTATGAGTATTAAAAACATGTATTAAAATATACATATTATCCTTTCCCATATACCAGATATAAAAAATCGATAGATTGATACTTTTATATTTTTATAGTTTTCTGCTAGTTTCCTTTTATTGCCAAATAATTTCGGAATAATTTTTTACTTCTTTTATTTCATAACTTTTGTACAATAACATTTATTGCATAGCTGCCAACTTGTACGGATTTTTGCTGCCACTAAAATTTAATAGAAATTTAATCCTTATTTAATTATTAACATTCACTCAAATTCGGCAATTGAATTCGGCAAAATTTTCTATTAAATTTTAGTGGTAGAAAAAATCCGTACAAGTTGGCAGCTATGTTATTGTAAAGCACAAACAATTAATCATCATCTGATTATTTTAATAATAATAATAAGTTTTGTAAAATCATTTTAGTTTTCACCAGTTTGTTTAACATTTCGCAACTTAAATATGAAGTGTCACTGTAGTTTTTAAAACGTTTGAGCAACTGCGGAGTATAATTTATGTTACGATATTTTTAACATTTAGACGAAAACTGATGTCATAACATGAACATCGATCTCTCTACTCCATTAAAACTCCTCGAAAGTTACTCACAAACTTCCATATTAAGGAACTGTAATTAGCAACTTTCTCCCATATATTTAGTAGATGAATACTGAAGTAAATATTCCAGAACAGCATGTTTGCAGTCGTCGTTAGCCGTTTTGTATTTGATGGAATGTAGCACAAAGTTTCTCCAATTAATAAGAGACCGGACTTATATTTTCGGAAACACTTTTATTATAAATCAGTTCAGGGCTGCCAGATGCGACTATTTTTGAATTCTACCTCACATCACTTTTCAAAACAAAAATTATTGATATACAGTTCTGGAACATTTGAAAGTGAAGTATACAACAATATATGTTTTATTAAAATAGTGGTGCAAATAGAATAGAAAAATAGTTGCCCGAGGCTGCCCTGTAAATTGAGTACAATACAAAATTAAGCATTAGCTACAGTTCTATAGATTATCTCGATATTGTCAGTACTTAACTATAGTAGTTAATCATATCATTCCATCATGAACTACATTTTACAAATGATTTTATGATATCATCTATTATTCAAATAAAGAATCTCTTCCAGACGACAGGCATGCGTTTTGAAATCAAACCGGAAACACAAAAATCGGCTTTCTTCACTCATGTTTTGGTGTTTTAAATCGCTAAGCGGAGATATCGTTGGTACCATGTCAAGCTATCCAATATGAAAACAGTGTTGCCAGTAGGCTACTTTTATTAAATTCAGATTTCTTGGGTGGCACCACTTTTCTGAAATGGTTGAATTCCTCTGGTTAACCATGTCAAACTATCCGATATGATAGCAGTGTTTCCAGTGGATCCTTTTTTTAAATTCAGAATTCTTGATTGGCATTACTTTTCTGAAATTGTAAGATTAACCTGATTTTCGCCTTAATTAACATGTCGTAAAATAAGGCGAATTTTAGTATTTGAAAAAATTGGTGCCAATCAAGATATCTGAGTTTAAAAAAAGTAGCCCACTGGCAACACTGTTTTCATAGTTTGGATAGTTTGGCATGGTACCGGGGATATTTTTACTGTACAGCGGATATATGGATTAACCAATTACAGCTGGAATACTTACAGAACTATATTTTAAATGCGGATAAAATTGAGCTAGCCGGTCTTCCCGGAAAAAGCACGACAATTACTTAACACTATAACGGTCGCATTAAATTGCGGTTTAAAAATTCAAATTGCTCATTGGCACCACTTTTTTGTTAAAGATATATTCACTTTATTTAATGGCAGGTATACAATAATAAAGCCAATTCAACTATTTTATAAAACTGGTGGTAATAAAAGAATTTGGGTCAAAGACACAGCCCATGAATATCACGGGAGCGAGAATTAAGAGTTTAAAGAGGCTGTGGGTCTTACAATCATACCGAATACATTTTTTTTCTAATTTAATACTTTTTTTAATTTAAAAATTTGTAACTAGTAAGCAACATCAAATTCTTCTTCTTATTATTTTTTTTATTTCTGTGTTCATCATATTTTAGTATTTCAAGTTATAACGGTAATAATAATTAATTCTTGATGTTGTGTTTTCGAATTATTTTAAAAGCGGATACTTATAAGCTTTACAATCAAAAGTCATTCATTAATTGATGTGGTATCAAACTTCTTGCAGATCTTTGTAACGTTTTATTCATGATTCACAGAATAGTATATTTCACCTTCCCCGATATAACAAGCAGAATAATTTGAATTCCAAATTAAAGCTCATAACTGCGATAATAATTCTAATACAAAATATTTAAAATTGTGAACAATTCTTGTAACAATGGAAGTGCTTTTATTCTGAGAAATTAAACAAATTTCCTTAAGAACTGTATAAGCTTTCAGAGTAATTAACTTTAATGAGAGACATGATTATGTAAGTAGACAAAATTGATTTTCGTTTTCAAACGAAAACATTATACTTAAAATTAATTTCTAAAACGCCGTACTCCAGAAGCCAATAAAGCATAATAAGGCCATAATTTCCAGGAGGTGTACTTTCATAAAATCTACTACTATTTAATAATTGATGTAATGTTTATATATTTATTTATTACTAGTACGAACTGAGATTTACAGTTAAAATACAGAGTTAAAATACAGAATGTGACAGTTATAAATATTAATAGTACTAGGGGGCCCTGCCCCCTTCGAGCTACGCTCGCCAACCCCCGTTCAGGCTCACCAAAATCCAAAAAGCACGCTAATTTGATTGGCTTTTAAAATATTGAATTAAAAAAAAAAACAAAAAAAAAAACAGTAGCGATCACTCTGTAAATAGGTTTCCATTCGTTTTCCTTGGATTGGGGATTTTTAAGTCCAAGTCTGCTGCTGTTAAGAGATACAATGGCTGTTTTCGTATTTAATTAAAAAAATTAGTTAAACATTTGAAAATAAGCTAATGTAAAATGAATTAAGTAAACAGTGTCATTGTTTCCCGGTATTTTTTAACAGCGCTATAAGATAGTTCTTTTAAATAATTCATTTTAAATGTATCGTTTCAAATCTGATGTAATTTACACCAAAGTTTTATTTCTCTTATTAATATTCACGTGAAAATACTTTTGTTGTTAGAAGGAAATATTATTTGCGCTGTCTTCGAATTCACGATAATAGTTGAAAAGATTATCTCAAAATATCTCGTGCAAATATATTTTTCAATTTAAATTGTTTTGCTATAATTTTTGCCATTTTAAATATGACGTAATTTCCTCAAATTACAAGTTTTAACGCATAATAATGATTTTTTTTTTATTTTAAGATTTTGTTTCTCTAATTTTTAAGATTTTGTGTAAATATGGTTCGGCACAGATGTCATTGACGCAATTTTTTTCTGACGTCAATTTCATATACGCAACGGGTACTTAACTGGTGCTAAAGTGTCGTTATTTTGCTTGATATGGTAACCCGGATGTTGTTGTTTATGCTATTGATGTTTTCGCCAAATTGGCGTCGGAAAAAATTGCGCCAATATGTATATGAGGTATCTGACATCTGTGCCTATCGTTCTTATGACGTAATCTTCCTGCTTTTAACATGTAATCATTTAATTCTAATTTTAAAGCTTTTTTCTGTTTGTAATAGTCACGTGTAAATATTTTTTTAATTTTAAGTAAACATTATTGTTTGCGCTGTTTATAGAACTGGCAACAGTTTAAATTAATAACATTTTCTAAAATTTGTAAAAAATATCTTTCGAAATGCTGAAAATTTGAATGTAAAACTGAAATAAAACCTCAAAAAATGAGAAAAATAAATATAATCTGCATACCGGGAACTTATAACGTATAAAATGATCTAAAAATGATTAAATTCTCATGTATAGCTTTTCCTCCAATAAAACTTTTTTAATGGAATGATTTTGTCCAACTTTAGCATTAAAATCTCTTAAAATAAATCTTCGATTTGAAAACTGTCTGCAAACATTTCTCTATAATACCACCGATTTTCATGTTTTTGTATGCAACAGTTTTTTTAATATTAACAATGAAAGGCCATGCTTAAGCATTCAAATTGGATGCCGATCTGCCCGGAATATCTACGCAGATTTTCATTGGTCCATTTCAAAATCAAAACTTTTATATATATATATAGAAGGATATACTGTAAGCGGTGTAGAGTGTTGTTTTTAAGGTCACAAATAAAGAGTAACTCAAACAATATAACAACATGCGCGAGTACTGCTTTGTTAATTACTCGCTTACTTTGCCACATACACAAAATGGTGACTCCTGAGCGTAAAGCGTTAATTCTGGGCTGAAGATTTAAAAGCCGTTAGAGCTATACATTTTTTTTTTCCTGCGGGGCTTTATAAATAATAGTGTCTACGTTCCGCCGTTAACTAATGATTTTTCAGTGATTAGACACACAATTGAAGGAGCTATATCTTCCATTACTCTGGACTTGTTAAGCGAAGTTTGGAAAGAGTTTGAATTTAGGTTGGATGTGTTTCCGTATAGCTAAATGGTCACATATTAAACATATGTAATAAAAACTTCTTTAGTTTATTTTCAAGTTGATGTATGATTTGTTGTAAATAGTTTAAATTAAACAGTTATAATATACCACTGAAACTGGTTGGGCAGCATATTTGTACATTATATTTAATTTTATAGATAGTACATTATAATCTGTCAGGCTTGTCTTAATAGCATCTAAAATCTGACATCTCAAAAGAAATCAGGTATTTTTATTGAATATTTTCAGGCTATTACTGTATTGCATGTGATACCAAATGACGTCGTCCTCGCTATAATTAGACTATACATTGCAAGTGGTAAAAATTCTGGAATTTCCCCCATTTTTAACATATTTATTTTGAAACATTAAAAAGTCTATTTTGCATTATGCTGGCAAACAAATATTTATTATCATATTCTGAGCAAGACCTGTTTACCTGCGAGGCAAACTTCCCCAGTTAAAATGAATAGAAATTTTTGCCTTATTTTTGTGAGAATTTCTACTTAAAAACGGCTTTGAATAAGCATTAAATTTTGACTTAATTTTTTTGGTGGAAGTTGGCCTCGCCGTTAATCAGGCATGGGTTACAAGTTTATTGATAAAAATATGTTCTGACTTACACCCCCCCCCCTCCCCCCGCTGCATGAAAACATGGTAAGCTATGAAATGTGTTACAACGAACTTTATCATGAACTGTATCAACAAAGCAACTAAAGTACCCCCATCACCTAAAATACTGAATGAAAGTTGCGCATCTTATCAATGCAAAAACACCCAAAATTTATCATTTTAATTGGATATGGAATTTTCATAATCGTTTTTTATTTTTATTTTTATCACCGAAATATATGTGAAGGCTTACAGTTGGAAAAACAAAAGGTTTTCTCCTTCCGTTAGCCTGCCTGTCTGTTCCGCGATCACTGCCGCACAATGCTTCCAATTATGTTGAAATTTTACAGGTATGTTAACGAGGTACTCGTATTTAACTGAAAAGTTTTTGGTTAAGTTTGGTTCATTCGTTCGGAAAACATAGAACATTTCTCTTTATGTCATAATGCTTTCCTGCAGAAATTCAAACGATTTTCAAATTTACAGCATTTGATGATTTAAATTTCCTCCAGGAAATTTTTATTTAACACGTTCGCGCCGCGCGGTGTGTCACACTCGACTGTCTCAGAATTGTCAAGTCTCTGTCTTCTTGCACACCACTGTTATTTTAGAGAAAATGTTGCTCCTTTAAATACCCCAATTGCTCTAATTAAATAAAACAACATTTTCTGTTTTAAAATACTGGTATCCAATCATGGAACTATTAATAAAGAGGAACTGACATATCCTTAAAATAGTGAAGCTTCAACTGTAACCGCTATCGCAGGAGTTGTTTACCGCCGGTGGAAACTTCCACCAGTAGATTTATATAGAAATCTTCAACTTATTCAAACGCCTTATTATTACAATATTTCAGTCATAAACACTGGTAGAAACAGATTTTCATTTTTACTGGTAGGAGTTTACTTTGGCGGTAGCTAGGGCCTGCTTTTCACCATATTGTGACAACCAGGGAAACAAACTGACAGTTTTACAAGGCATACTGACACCAATAAAAACAGATAGAAATTTTTACGACATTTTTGAGAAAATTTTCCTTGAATAAGACGCTTAATTAAGACTAAATTTTCTGTTCAATTTTACTGGTGGGATGTTTGCCCTGGCAGTAATCAGAAACTGAGGATCCGATTTAAAAAAAGCAGCCGCCATCTTGTGACAACCTCCTCAGTTAATTCGCTCGCAACTGGTAGACAGTACACTATATGTCTCCTCCTCTTTATTCATAACTCCATTTATCCAATAGGCCGGAGACTTGCCGGCTCTGAGACAGTCAAGTGTGACCCACTGCGCCGGTGTGAATGTGTTAAACAGCTTATTCATGCAGAATTTCTGCAGTGAATAAGAAAACAATTTCTATTCAATTTTATTGAAGTAAGTTTGACCAGGCTTTAAACATGCCTTTTTCGGTGTAAGAAAACAACAGCCACCATCTTGTGGCAACATCGCCAGCTATTTCACTCGTAACCGATAGATACTATACTGTATGTCTCTTCCTCTTTATTAAAAGTTAGTTCCATTGCTACGAATATCCCTGAGACAATGAATCCGTCCAAACTTGGAAAATCACCTCACGAGGACAATGCAGTAAAGTGCGTCGCAAATGTAAGTCACTTTTGAACGTAGAGGACATGGAATGTTTATATTTTTCATTTGAGATTAATATGTCAAACAGTATAAACATGCTATCTTTATTAATATATTTTAATTGGATCTAACTGGTGTTAATTTTATTCTTCTCTTTCAAAAAAATTATAAATGTGATAATCTTTTGTTAAATTACACAGACCTGCGAAAGTGAAGTTTTTGAAAAATACAAGAGAAGTTTTCACTGATTTTTATGTTATTTGGTGGGCTGATTTCGAAAATAACCTCCATTTTCCCCCATCACGTCAGAATTGTTTTGTAACATCGATACCGATATTTTTGCTAAAATGAAAAGGACAATTTTGGACAATTTTGCATGTGCTATCTGGCAACAGTGATTTTATCCATGTAAATCTATGTAAAAAAAAAATCGATTCTCGGTGAGGCAAATTGATTTTTCAGTAATCGATTATTATGTTATAGGATTAAACGGTTTAAAACAACTGGGTCTATCGGAATGTTGTGTCATGTTGGGAAAATCAATTCGTATCGGAAAATTCTATCATTTAATTATTAGACTTTGATTCAAATATGTAATATCTTATAATTACCTGGCAGAATTTACCGGTACGAATTGATTTTTCCAACACGGCAAACTTTCCAATCGTCCCAATATTTTTCAAGAAAATGTGACGTGATAGAATTTTTTTTCATTATTTGTATTTTAATTAGCACCAAAAAATACATAAAGTTCAGCCATCAATACTCTTGAATTTCTTTCATCGCAGACCTGTGTTATTTTTTCATCATCGAGTATAAATATTCCAATGGCATCTATTCACTAAGTGTTGTGCATGAAAAATTATAGATCATATACAGGGTTGTACGAAAAACTTTGAATATGTTACTTCCGAAAAGCTGGAATATCTGGAAATGGGTTTTTGACTGGGTTATGTATTTTTTAAGTTTTTTTTATTTAGATAGCCCTTTTCTTTGCATGCAAGAATCAATTTAATTACAATATTGTTGTAGATTAGTTTTTAGAAAGTTTAGCATCATCAGTGCGTGACGCAAGATGTTTCAGTTTTATTCTACTTTGCAAATGTTCATTGTTTTAGACTGGTATAATCACTTGCAAAAGAACCCTTATAATCATTTGCATAATTTAATTTAAGAAGTTTTTTTAATCAAATGTCTGGTAAAATTTTATAATTTTTGCTTTCATCTTTATCAATATTACAATACTGTAATACAGTGAAACCCCGATTTAACGTAACCCTTATTTAACGATTTCCCGTATATAATGTCACTTTCACTAGTCCCAATTTATTTCCTATACTAGTAATGTTAAAAAAAAAACCTGATTTAACGCTATCTTTTGAAATATTTCCCGCATTTAACGTTTTTTCAGCGGTAAAAACTCAATGAAAATTTTCTAAAATAGTTTAAAATTGTGATGAAAATAAATATTTTTTTTTTTTTTTTATCAATACGCTCGAAATTTGGAATCTCTCTTGTTTTGTCGTTCTTACTAACTACGGTGCAATATTCGAAAACTCTCCTCTCTTCTTTCCCTACAAATACTTTTTTAATTTATTCGATTATGCTTTTTGTACTAGAATGGAACTGATAGATAGAAAATTTTTATTCCTTTGAAATAGTGAAGACCAATAAAAAAACTTAAAAAAAAAAACCCTCTAAAATTAGAAAGCGATTTGTGTTGCAGCTACTAGAAACATTGCGTAAAATAAAATAACACAATTCTTTAAAACATAATTAAGAAAAATTATGTCTAAATCATTGTAAATGAAGAAATGAAAAGTATCTTACCTAACTTAGTCTTTCTTTTACGCTAAGTGTTTCCCTCTTGCCCCGATTTAACGTTTCCCCGCATTTAGCGCCATATCTATATAGTCCCTTGAATAACGTTAAATCGGGGTTCCACTGTATTAATAAATTCACAGACACTAATTCTTTCTAATTGACACAGATACTTTTCGATTAACCCTTTCCGGCGCGTTTGCCCGGGTCGGGATACCTAATTTTAATTCCAAACTTACGAACGGCACCAAGAATATTTTAGTAAAATTTTCCTTTTACAATGAATAGCTAAAATAACATGTTTTTGATTTCTAAAAAAGTCGTTTTTTAATTCCGGTATCAGTCAATCATTTCACCATTTTCATTCAAAAATTGCCCGTGACGGTAAGGGTTAAAGGAAATCTCGAGTTTTTATAATAATTTAAAAATGAATATTTAAACGCCTTATATTCCAACAAACAATCATTAATTGGCCTGAAATATGTAATATATCTTTTTCGCATTCCAAATGTACTTCAAACTTTATTCCTGTAGGTTTACCAATGTAGTAAAAACAGTTATTTGAAACTCAAATTAGATCCATGATAATAACTGTAATACAAATTAATTAAGATTGTAAACAATCTAATAGCAACCATGTTGCTATTATCAGGATAAATTAAACAAATTTCTTTACGCTCTGCAGCGACTTTCAATTTAATTAATTTTAATTATAGTCATGATTAGGAATGCAAAGAAAATTGATTTATTTTTCAAAAAGAAAATTATTCATTTTTTTATGCAGCTTGTAAAACAGCGTAAGTAGAAAATAAGTGGTAATAATGCTTTTTTCTGACAAGCAATATTATTTCTGAAACTCTTTTCAATGTGGAAAGGGGATTTATTTTTCTTACGATGAGTTTTATTTATTGAGAGATTTGTTACTTTAACACTAGAAACGCCGGTAATTTTACTCAAGTTTAAAAAAAAAAAATATTTCACACCAAAATGTTTATTTAAAGCTATTTAACTTATTTAATTAACTTTTTCTGCTACATATATCTAGCATATCTTATGAAGAAATTTCTGGTTCTAATCGACTATTATGAATTAGGAGTGGGTCGAAATGACCCCTTATGGCGGTTCTAAAGTTAAAAATAACATCATACATGTTGCATTAACCACTTTGTAACACATTTGCTTCAAGGGTTCCACTGACTTTTTTTTTTATTATTATTCTACCTCGCACCACTTTCTCAAAACAAAAATTTAGCAAGCATATACACTTTGACAAATACGAAAATAGACAAGTGCGTTTGGACGCCCCTCTCACTACGCCATTATTTTTCAATAAATGTGGTAAACAAAATTCAATTCCATTAGTGACTAAAGATTTAGAGAATATGCACAGATGATAGTTATCCTGTCATATATCGTCGGTACCATGTCAAACTATCCAATGTGAAAAAAGTGGGCTACTTTTTATAATTCAGATTTCTTGATTGGCACCACTTTTTTGAAATAGTAAAAGTCCCTTTATTTAATGGCATATTAATTAAGGCAATAATGGGTAATTAATAAGGGGAATTTTACACTTTTAGAAAAGTGGTGCCAATCAAGAAATCTGAATTTTAAAAAAGCAGCCCACTGTTTTCACATTGGATAGTTTGACATGGTACCGACGATATGACATCACACTAAAAAACCAGGTATGTGGATTATCACCGTGTCCACAAGATGGCGCAACTGTGTTAATTTACGCCCGATTCCAGTATTAAGTTTGTACGCTTACTTATATCGCTTTGAAAAGAACTTTTTTTTTTCCATCTGTGTTTCGTTTAACCCTTTCAGGGGCAAGGTAATTGTATTTGTAAACTGTCGAAATAATTGATTAACACCAGTATTTACAAGAAGATATATTTGTAAAGAAGTAAAAGTATATTTTTGCTTATTTAATAAAAGTGAAGTTTTCATTCAAAAAATCTGCTGCCAATGTGGCAATTAGGGATTAAAATTATGGGATGCCGTGACGGCGTCACCGCCCGTCAAGGGGTTAAAGTTATTTTGTAAAGAAATTTCTGCTTCGAGCCGAAATTCACTTGGTGCGGGTCAAAATGTCCCCTCACAGTACTTATAGAATTAATGACATGTAAAACAAAATTCAATGAGTCTTAAAGAAAAATTACATTTTTGAATATTTTTTAATAACACAAACTATGATTTACCGTAAATTCCCGCGTATGCGCCGCGGCTTAGTTAAGTCTTTTTCAAAGCAGAAATTTTATTGAAAAAAAAGAAGTCAAATAGGTGCTAAGCAGAATCAAGTCAAATTTTATTTAAACTTAATTCTGGTATGAACCTGAGTTATCTGACATGCGGCGGAAACGCGCGAAAATACGCTAAATGCTGTAAATTCGAGTATTGCTTTTTTAAAGTAACTTGAATACTTCAGTAACTGTTCCGTTAATATTAACGACTAGCCGCCCTTGGCGACCAGTTTGGTATCCGTTAGATGTGTGCTAAGCATTGTACCATGTTACTTTTATCCAAAATTTAATTTACTTTCTCAATACTTCACCAAATCAGAAGTTTCTAGTAGAGAAATCAAGAACTCCGTATTTTTATGGGTACTACTTGGTTATCCCGTCGACCAAAAATATATCGCCAAAGTATAAGATTAAATATCAATAAGGGTTGATCGTAAATGTCATAATCGCTTGTTTTTAAGCAAGTTACATGGGTTTACGTCATCAAGTTATTTTTATTTCGACGTTTTATTTGTATTTTTATTAATGTTATACTAATTTATTTGTTCTTTCGCTATTTAAAATAAAAATTATGTCAATTTGTATAATTTGGCGAAATGGGTCGACGGTATAACTAATTAGTACCTGTTTATGCTAGCCAGGCGCAAGTGATAAATCATCAAACATTGTCTTTCCAATAGCTTTTTTTCATATTTCATTAATCTAAAATATAATAATTTCACTCATTTTATTTAAAATACATAATTTTAATTTTAAATTCATGACTTTCAGTTTTTCTTTTCCTTTTTTAAGAAAAAGAAAAGAAAAATAATAAATAACACGAAAAACCATGACTTTAAATTTCAATATCAAAGCATTGTTTTAATCTACCACGCGAAAAAAAAAAAATGTAAAAAATGGTCACCTGGCATATAAAAAGCGAAACTGTCAGCCCGGAACTGTTGATGACAGCCACATGACTCAGGCTATTATTATACAGATGCCGAAAAAATAGCTATTTTAATTTAAAATTTAAAACTATCGCTGCGATTAACAAGCGTGATACAGAATATTTTATGTTGTAAAGAATATTTATAAAAAGTGATATTGATTTAATTTTCAAGTATGTAATTCTTATGATAATATCAATACTTCCAAATAATGTTAGTTTTAAAAGCTTTAAAATTTTGATACTTTAATGGTTGTATAACAATAAGAATGCCTTCTCAAAGAAAATTCCCATTTTCAAATAATTTTTGAAATAATACAAACGGCGTTTTAAAAGCTTTTACACTTTAACAGTTCTCGGTAATTGCCCTGAAATAGTATTGTTAACAAATTGTTTTCAGATTCTTCGAACGTCCCAATGAATGATATTACTTCAAGATGAACGATGTTACAAAAACAGTTATTTGAAGTTCAAATTATAGTTCATCGCTTCTATTATAACTGAAATAAAAGATACTTTACAATGTAAAGTACATTGTTGTAAATGAGTGATACTGCCTAGAGAAATTAAATAAAATTTTTCAAGAAATGGAAAGGATTTCTCTCTAAATTACTTTCTGTAGAGATATCATTATGCATGCTAAGAAAATTATCTTTGTTTTTTAAGCAGTGTATAAAGGATGCAATATCTATACGAGTAGGAAGTAAATGATAGTAATGCTTGAATTTCTACGTTAACATGAAATTTATTTCATTAAAAAAAATGTCCATTAAAAATTACTTAACGCTTTGAAAAGAAGTGGGATATACCATATCCCACTTAATTTTAACTGTTAAAGGCCGCACTGACACCAGACTTTTAGAACGAAATTTTTAAATTTGCCAGGTACGTCAGAAAAACTTTTGCCTATTTTGAAATAAATTTGTTTTTAATTTCTGGTGTCATTTCAGCTCTTTACGAATAGAAGTATTTTGCCCCTGAAAGCCCTTGTTGATGTTTTTTTATTAAAATGCGCTGCTCAAAACAATTAACCCCTTCAAGGGCGGTGGTTCATTTTTGGACCACCTAATTTTAATTCATAAATGCCACATCGACACAAGAATACTTGAACGAAAAAATTCCTTTTAATAAGAACGTGCTCAAAAGCGTTTGCTTATTTTGAAATACATTTCTTTGTAAATTCTGGTGTCAATCACTCATAATATATTTTACGAATTGGAGTACCTTGCCCCTGAAAGGGTTAACCCTTTGAGGGGCGCCGTTTGCAGTCTGCAAACGGTTAAATTTAATGCCTAAATTGCCAAACGGCACCAGTAAATTTTTAGTACAATTTCGATTTCATAATCTACGTGAAAAAGAGCTGTTGATGATTTTCAGATAAATTTGTTTGCTAATTGCGGTACGAATTAATTATTTGAACATTTTTTGATCAAAAATGCTATGCCCCTGAAAGGGTTAAAGGATACTGATTTTGTGGATGGATCTTGAGGATGGGGAGTTGTTTAAATGATTGATTCATTATCGACAGAGGTGATAGTCTATATGAGAAAACAATTACACATGTTAGGCAGAAAAAAATACTTTGTATTGAGCATTTGGGTACAAAAGGAAGGGGACACAATTTGTGCATATGACCACAAATAAATAAAAAAAAATGTGTTTCCTTCAAAGAAAATAATTTTTACTAAGGGATATGGCTTCCCAGGACGGCCAACAACGTTCAACACCTTCGAAGCATGGAGTCAATCAGGAAAATTATGAGGATATTACCCTATATTATGTCCCATTCCTCCAGAAGAGCTCTTTTAAGTTCTTGTAGAGTTTATGGGGCTGGTAAGCGGACAGCAGCTCATCTACGTAGAATGTCACAAATATGCTGTAATGAGTTGATGTCCGGAGGACACGCTGGTCATTCCATTCGAAATATTCCCTCCATGAAAAGGAGATCATCCACCAACTGAGCACGATGTGACCTGGAATTTTCGTCCATATAAAGTCATCTGCAATTGCTGCAGCGTAAGGAACTACAATTGGTCTGAGGATCTCATCCCTTTATTGCTGACCGGTCAGAGCTCCATTTTGAATGATGTTGAGATCGGTGCGCCCATCAACACAGATGCTAGCATAGACCAAGACCATCACTCGCCCACCGCCAAATCTCTCACTTCCTTGCACGAAAGCAGGATTGTTTCGAGTGCCACGTTCCTTCGAGATGAAAATACACCTATTATCAGGAGGAACAGAAAAACGGGACTAAACAGAGAAAACAATATTGCGCCATTCATTTCTCCTATAGTTCACATGCTCTGTTGACAACTCCCGCGTACTTTTTAACATCTGACTTCCATATCATCTGGGTTAACATCGTTCAAAACCAGATGTCGAGTTCTTTTATACTTAATAGGCTGTTCCAAAATTCAAATTGAAAATGGGAGAAAGTTATGTTATTTGTACTGTTCTAATTTCATACTGATGTGGGTAGTATGTATTTTAACAATGTATATGTTTTAATAAAACATTTTAAAGTAATTTTAAATGGAATTTCTAGTATTTTTATGAAATAATTTATATGGCTTGTCCAGGGATGAGATTTCCGCTTTTTTGCACACCAGTATATTCTTAGAGAAAATGTTGTTCTGTTAATATGGGAAAATGTTCCGATTAAATAATATAACATTTTCTCTAACAAAATACTAGTGGGTAAAAAAGCGGAAATCTAATCCCTAGGCTTGTCATAATAAGGTAAAATAAGGATTCAAGATACTTGAATTTAGACCATTTTCACTTAGTTTCTGCATTATGTTCACTAAAATCGTTTGCATTTTTCTTTATGAGGTTAAATTTTCTTTATGATATTTTGATGAAAAAATATATCTCATAGTTTTTTAAAAGATAATTCGATTTTTAAAAATTAATATTTATTTTTATTGATTATGTTTATATTAGGTATCTATATTATAAAGCAAAACCATCCCAGTGTGCAACCGCTAGCATGCGGCTTATACGAGAGCGCCGGCTGGGTCCTCTTCTATCAATAACGAAAAAAATTTTTATAAAAAATCATCTCTTTAAGAAAGTAAAAAATACTATTGTAAAACACCGGATGTAAAAGAAAAATATGTTTGAAAAAAGCAATTTTTGGAATAGCTAATTATAGCGTATTTTTACTACTATATGCAATGCTTCTTTTGGTCCATTTTTTTAATACCAGCTCTTCAGAAGAAATTTTTTGTGCTTGGTTTTTACAACATTTGCAACAAAAAATATGGTCCGGATAGATGTCTAAAAAATTAGTCAGAAAAATCTAAAAAGAGGATTTTTCTGGCAAAAAGTTACTCGTATTCAAATAACGGCCTAGTGGTAGAACCTGTATACAGTGTGCCCGTTACTGTCCGTTGTCATCCTAATAATTTCTGAACGACAAGAGCTATAGTCATAAATTGGGGTCTAGGTATAGTAAAATTTCGATTCGCTACTGAATGAAAGAGCATACGGCGCCACCTGGTGGGAAACTGTGGAGTTAGCATTCCTATCTTGAAAACAGAAAGACACAGGCGGAAAAAGTGATTCACAAAGTTGTAGAGCATCATCCATTTAGTAGAAAAAGACAACTTGTGAACATTATTGCGAAGACCAGAATGTTTAAAATGCGTATTTGTTTTATTTTCGAGATTTCCTACACTGTGACGTCATAAAACTTGAAAGTTAGGAGAAATGATGACCTTTCTAACAAATGTGCATCCAAATGTGCATTGCAGCTGGAGGTAAGAAGTTTTAACATTTCAGATAAAGGTATATTGTTATAATTAGTTCTTTATTTCTATCTAAGATCATATATCACATCATAGTGTAGGAAATCAAGAAAAAACAAATGCAACGTTTTAACCGTTCTATTTATCGCATTAATGTCTAGAAGGTTACTTTCCGTACTAAATCAATGATGCTCTACAATGTTGTGGATCACTTTTGTTCCCTATATTTTCCGTTTTCGAGATCGGAATGCTAACTCCGTGGTTTTCCACCAGGTGGTGCCTTAGGTGGTTTCACTGCGGAGCGCATTGCCACTTTACTAAACCCCACTTTTATGAGTATAGCTCTTGCCGTTCAGAAATTATTGGGGTGGCAACGGACTTTATCGGGCACACTGTATACTTATTGATTGTTATATAATTGTAATATTATTTATTGATTTGTTAAGAACTAGTTTTTCCCTTGTGTCAACATTTTCTATTATTTCTATTTTGCATATTTTACATCCCTCAGAAATGTCCTAAAGCATAGCTGCCAACGCTTCCCTTTTTGGACCACAAAAATTTAATAGAAAATTTTTACGTATTTAATCGGCTGATTACGGCGATTTAAAAAGTTAAAATTTACTGTAATTTTTTTTTTTTGTGGTACAAAGCGTATGATGTTGGCAGCTATTCCCTAAGCGATTTTGCGAATTTCCAAATTCTTACAATGATTTTGCTCGTTGAAATGACAGTCCTTCAGAATAACTTTGATCCATGGGGTGTAACTTTGTACCACTACCTAATTTTCAATATGTTTGAATTCAAAATGATGGGCAGTGTTGAAAAATTGGGGACATTTTTGTCCCCAGATTGTTGATTGTCACCGTTTTTTTGCAATAGAAATATTCGGCCTATTTAAAAATAGGTTAAAAATTCTGAAAAATAAGGCGAATTATACAATTTTAAAAAAGTTGTGACAGTCAAATAATGTGAATTAAAAAAGTTCCCAATACGGCAACACCGAGGCTGGATAAACCAGTGCAGTGGGCTACTTTTTTAAAATTCAGATTTAGTAATTATCAACACATTTTTTAAATTGGTGAAATTTTCCTTGTTGCACCTTAATTAATATGTCACTAAACAAGGAAAATTTTACCATTTCAAAAAAGTTGTGTCATTCAAGGAATCTGAATTTTAAAAAAAGTAGCCATCTGGCAACACTGCTCCAGTGCCACACTCTGTTGGCAAGGTTCTAAACTGGGCTTTCTACTCTTTATTTTCTAACATAAATTCGCAACATTATACACCATCATCATGATACATCATCTAACTATTATTGTGAAGTACTGTTTTCAAGTTAATTTTGAATGCTGTTTTGAAGTTGCTGTAATCCAATTAATTTTTTATAGTAGGTAACAATATACTCATTTTTCAGACATATTATTAACTGAATGTTATAAATGTGTTATTATTTTGCGATTATGTATTTACTATTAGTCAGTAAATTGTAAAATTAGAAATCACTACCATTTTACCTTATTTTCAGTATAAATTTGAGCCGACTCAAAGTCACCCATACGTTTATAGTTTACCGATAAATACTGTATAATTTTCTGTTCATAAAAACTATGCGAAATAATGATTAAAAAATTTACAAAAATAAGAATCATACCTTATGGTTATACGAGAATACCATTTTCTTGTCAAAAATTCACCATATGTGCACGTATATTGTATATAAATACCGAAAGTGTGCATTGGATATAACATGTAAATATCTTTAAAAATATGTGTGAAATATATAAAATTCATTTAAAGACGTTATTTAGGGATGAGCTACTCAAATTTGGCATCCCATACATTCGACCAGGGATGCCAGTTTGGGATCAAATTTTAATCTGACATCTTAAAAGCCTACCGAAAATTTTCAACGATGAATTTTTACTTGATCGTTAAATTTCTCTTATTAAATAAAGCACAAAATAATACTATTCTTTATTTCTGGTATGGACAATGAATTTCTGAATAAGAATGAAGGCCATATTAGCAACTCAGCATTCGACATTTTATATTCTTGTTTGATTAACCCCTTGGAAACGAGCGACACGTATACGTGCAGCATGAAGCGCTCGAAATCCTTGTTTTTCCTCACCTTTAAAATTTTACTGTAAAATTTGCCTTATTTAATCAGTGCATTTTCTCGATTCAAGAAGACACAAATTTCTGTTTTTAAAAAACGGTGACAAAAGATTAAAAATTTCGTAAAAGTTTCCCGTCCCGAAGGGGTTAATACTATTACTAGTATGTACAGTCGTGGAAAAAAAAAGTAACCCCCCCCCCTACTAACTCTTCAACAAATTATCGTAGACGGAAGTTACTGGTACCGAAAGATTTGAAATAAAGTCTACTTTTAAATGACGTATATAAAATTGGCTTAGGGGGTCATATACATATTAAAACGAACCCAAACCTCATTTTTTTTATGGCAATACCCAATTTTAACGAGATATTTCAAATCTTCGGTTCAAAATATGCCTAGACACCAAATTTCAAGTCATTTGCATGATAAGTCTTTGAATTATAAACATTCAAAATTTAGTGCTTCTAAGTTAAATTACATTTTCATATTTTTATTTATATCTTCTGAAATTATGCTCCTAATGTGCTAATTTTTTGTTTAGAAATAAAACTAATGTGCCCAAACATAAATACGCTGAATTTGCAATTTTTATAATTTTATGATATGAATTATGAATTATAACATTAATATTCGAAAAAAATATGAATTGCAACCTACAATTTTTTTAATGGATTTAGATTTATTAAGTCCTGCTTTATGAAAATCCCAAATTTCACTTTTTTCTTCCAAGTAGTTTTCAAATTATGCTTAAAAAACGGCAAAATGATGGTTTAAGGGGCCGTCTACGATTGAAGTGAGTAGATATTTTGAAATTTCTTCTGCTGCCTTGTTATCTAACAGACTTCATTGACTGCTTAAGGTTCTATTGATCAAGAAGGCGGCTCTCTCGGTTAGCAATCGAGAACCCAACTTCAATTTGGGTACAGCCCTTAAAATACGCTCGTTTTAAAATAATTAATTTCTCGGAAACTTATGGTACGAATTGCATAAAAATTTGTTTTTAGGCTATTTGAAGGATATAGAGTTCATTTATGCTGTCAGAATTGGGTATTGCCATTGAAAAAAATGAAGTTATGGTACGTTTTAATATGTAGATGGCCCCCTAAGCAAATTTTATATACATAATTTAAAAGTAGACTTTATTTAAAATCGTTCGGTATCAGTAACTTTCTTCTACGATAATTTGTTGCGGAGTTAGTAGGGGGTGTTTACTTTTTTTTTTTTCCACGACTGTACTGCTGTAACTATGGCTATATTATTGAGTTAAAACATTGAAAATTGTTTTCCACTGTAATTTTACGTTTTATGTGAACAATAACCAGTTCTATTTTGCTAAATATTCATGATTTTCTTCTTTCAGTCTTCTTATGAATAATATTCGTTGTAATATCATAACTTATACAAACCTTGTGATGTTGGGAAATGTAAATTAAGAGTCTTTAAATATCCGAAAAAAAACTTTTTTCGCTTCAAAGTTGTCCTAACTATAATACGTTTTTATAATGTCTTATTTTATATGATATTTATAATATGGTGCAAAGTTATCCTACATGGCTGGATAACTTTGAACCAGGTTAAAAATACATTTTTTATTGTTTATATCATTATTATTCCTTAATTTCTGATAGTCATACGATGATTTAGGATCATTTCTTCATTTTTATGCCACTAGTTGCAACAATATTATTAAAATAAGTGTGGGGCATTTGAAAATAGAGAAAATGCGGATCAAAGTTACCCTGGATAACTATAACTCTGTGGTAAAACTTTAAATGATTTAAAATCAAGTTAACTTTTTATTTACCCTTACCGGTCCTACGCCACTTCCTACGTGACATCGGGACAAGCGTTTTTTACACAAATTTTATTTCGTAGGTAACACTTTTCTTTAAACCCTTGAGGGGCACAGGTATATATTATATACCACCTACGATTAATGAAGTTTTACACCAGAAAAATTTTGTTAAATTTTACTTTTATAACTTTGGTGGAAAAAAGCTTTTACTTATTTTGAAAAAATAATAAAATTACTTTTACTTATTTTGAAATAGAATTTTTCAAAGATTCCGGTGGGAATTCACATTTCACAAACGTAATTGCCTGCTCCTCAAGGGGTTAAAAAACACTTTTACTCAAAGCGTTATAAGTAAGCGAACAAACTTAATGCTGAAATCAGGCGTAAATTAACACAGTTGCGTCACCTTGTGGACGGAGTGATAATTCACCTACGCGAGCTTTTAGTGTGGTGCGTATTTTCTAAATCTTCAGTCACTCATTGAAATGTATTTTGTTTGTCACATTTATTGCATAATAATGGCGTAGCGAGAGGGACATCTAGACGCGCTTGACACCACGAAGAACTCTTCGCCTTGTCAGGTGTACTTCAGTTACTAATCGAGGTGAAAAAACTTTACAATTTTAGTGGTGTCAGTAAGAAAAGAGTTAGGTATCTACCTGTAGTTCACACTCCATCCGCTACGTGGCGCATGACTTTCATTGTTCTGACCTCGATTTTAATCTTGCGGTTACTTCTCTCATTTAGGATAGGACGCTTACTTATATCGCTTTGCTTTTACTTCTAATTTGACGACACTGTCAAGATAAATATATCACAAAATTTATTTTTTTAAATATAGTGGTGCGAATAGAATATCAAAGTAGAATCATGTATAACAAGCTTGCGTCTAAGGATGTTCAGAATCACAAAACCTTTAATTTTTAAAGCGAGTAATTCTGTTCAGAACTTTTTCCTTTACCTAATATTAAATTTTGAGCGAATAAATAAGACGAAATTACAGTATGGAAAAACTCGTGTCGACGGCTGTTTTAGAATTTCGTCCTTAATCAACATATTACACTAAATGTTGGTTTAAACTTTAGAGAATTTAATACCTTTTCATTATTTTCTGAGAAATTTTTTATCGTGTGATTGTCACTGGAGAAAAACGGTTGTCGGATTGGAAGCTCGTGCTGCGCACTTGCAGATACCCCCATCTTACATCTTACTTATTTATATTTCTACACATAAAAATTTAAATATATAAGTCGAATTTTATTAATTGTAATGAAAAAAGTGCGAAGGTAATATTACTTTTCTTTGTAAAGGAAAAAAAAAAATTAAAAATCTCAAAAGACATGTAATTTCTTAGGCTAATGGAGTAGAACACCCCCCTAATGTAAAATCTAAACGATTTATGAGTTCAGGGCTGCAGTTACCATAGGCTGCCACTGCTTTTTTAAATTCTATTACGCATCACTTTTTCAAAACAAAAAATCTGTTACATACGCATTTACAACATCTCTAAGATAAATATACTACAAAATGTATTTTTTTTTTATTGTGGTGCAACTGGAATATAAAAATACTCACATATGGCAGCCCTGTAGAATTTCATGTTCGCAATTTTTTTTTTTTTTTTTTTTTTTGTATTTAGATTAAAATAAGTAGGTAATTCAATTGTTCAGAAAGTTTTAATAATACTCCATGTTTATATCATTACTATCACTTGTAGGCACGATTGCCTGTATGGCCTTTTTTTAATCCCGAAAATTTTCATTCAGACCCGAAATTACTTGTAATGTTTAATTTTTTCATATTTAACCCTTTCGGGACGCGTGATGCATATATGCATCGTCAAAAGGTGCACGTGGAATTTATTTTTCGCACCATTAATAAATAAGTTTATTATTTGTCTTTTTTTAATAAGAATATTGTTTCGTATTGTTCAAGTACAGGGAACTGTTTAAAAAAAGCGGTGTCACTCAAATAAAATTTGTGTAACGGATGCCGTCAGGAAAGGGTTAAAGACGAAACTTTTTTCGATTATATAAATTAATAATTTAGCTTTAAAAAAATCTTGTATGGATACCAAACCTCTCAAATGAAAAAAGTGAAACTGGCAATCCTGCTTGCAGAATAGTCATATTTTAATTTAGAATATTTATATTGAGTATTAATTTTAACAATATTTCATATAGTTTCTGCATACATTAAATCCATTTATTATTTTTAACCTCTATTTTTCTTTTCTTATCTATATACATTTTATACTGTTCACAATATTATCGGTTTCTATGTAACAAACACGAATAAGGACGAAACGCATACGTCATTTTCCCAAACAACTTTAAAAACGAATACGTGCATGCTTTGTAACCGAACACATTTTCCTAAAACCGATGAAACGATATTTACATTTTATTGCTTTTCTTTTTTATAAATTTTACAAATGCTTTTACATTCCCCGATATTTCAAAAACAGTTAGCTTAATTTCAAATTAGATCTCATTACCGTGATAATAACTGTTTTAGTAATTTCTTAAGATTGTAAACAATCTCGTAGCAACCGGGGTGCTATTATCCAAATAAATTAAACAAATTTCATTGCGTTATGCAGCTGCTTGCAGACTAATTAACTTTAATGAGAAATGTTTATGTATGCGAAGAAAAGTAATTTTGTTTCCCTGAAAACAATTTTATTTTTTAAGTAGTTTTTTAAATTATTTTAAATAAGTAATGATTAAGAGGTAATAATGCTTCTTTTTATGAGACATTATTTTTTATTTATGAGATGACAAAAAAATGATTACTATCTGAGGAATTTAATTGAGAAGTATTCTACAACTATTTATTCGTTAAATAAAAGGGAAGTGCGTTTCAAACGCACATTAATTTAATAACTTGAGATAGTGTAAATTCAGGAAATATACAACGGTTATGCCTATGCAATTTAATGGTAAATAAGCTAAATATGTGCTACTATGACATTGAACATTTCTGTCCAGCCATTTTTGGAGCGTTCGTACTTATAGAAATACGTATCACCTGTAGTAGTCGTCTGCTCCGTCCGTTTGTCTTTCTGCCTGTCCGTGTATAACAGAGAATGACCTACCCAAATGAATGTTTTGTATTGGGTGCGTGCAAAAGTTCTGCCCGTTTTTTAGTGAAAGCAGAAAGGCGGAGAACACAAAAAGTTAAGCACCTATGAATTTCCGCAAGCACCATAATTATGTACTACCTCTTGTCATCTGTCTGGCAGTAAGTGAATCCCACGCCGATAAAACTCCTCTGTTTTAGAGTCAAAATACTGTTGCAATGCCGTTTTCATAGTCTCCACATCATTGAAAGTTTGACGAGGGAAAGAGTTGTGTAACGATCAAAAAATGTGATAAATCGCAGGTGCAAAGTCGGCGCTATACGCCTGGTGAGGTAAAACTTTCCAATTAAGTTCCAGTAATTCTTGCCAAGTCCTTAAAGCAACATGAAAGCCTGGCTTTATCGTGATGAAAGAAAACCCCTCTGCGATTGATGAGTGCTGGTCGTTTAGATGTAAATTCTGCCCACAGTCTGTCAAATTGTTGGCAGTAGAGATCGTTTGGTTTGGTGCGAGGACCTCCTACTTGGTTATTCCCTTGGCATCCCACCATACACTGAGCAAAACACTTTCGGGATGAAGTCCTGTTGTTTAGGTCGATGGAGTACCCTCTGCAACATCGGCACACGGTCCATCGATGCTTCACATTACGGTACAGTATCCACTTCTCATCATCCGTTACAATTTGGTTCAAAAATGGCTCCCTACTGTTCCAGGAAAGAAAAGAAACACAGGTGCTGATGCTCTCTTCTCGTTGCCTTACTGTAAGCTGGTGTGGTACCCGCTGATCGAGCTTGGTGATGAAGCCAAGCGCATGCATCAGTCTTTAGACTGTTGTTCTGTGATTTTTACAGTTCCAGTGGTGGAAAATTGGCGCAGAGGAGGAGCCTATTGACACCACTAAATTTTAGTAGTATTTTTCGGCTTATCTAATGACAACATTTCTGAGTTTTTATTAAGCTGGAGAATACCATAAAATATTAGTGGTGTCAATAGGCTCCTCCTCTGCGCCAATTTTCCACCACTGCAGTTCCTGTCTCCGTCCGGAATTTGCTAAACCTTCGGCAGCAGGTTCTATCGTCCTTGGCATCCTCCTCACACACTTGACAAATACAGCGGCAAGTTGTGGCTGCTGTAACGGCTTTGTCATACTCGTGCAGTAAACAATGTCTGGTGTGGTCTTTCTTGTCTGCCATCTTGTTTCCCATTCGGCATGAGTTCTTCTGACAAACATAATGTCTATGCATACTCTACTGCTCTACGCGTTATAGGCCACATTTCTGTCCTCGAAACGTAAGCTGTAACGTCCGTACTCCACTTGACATTTACATATCTTTAAAACGGGTAGAACTTTTGCACTCACCCAATAATTTAATATGTATAATCGTTGCAGACTTCTGTCGAGTCATTTAAAATTTTAAGGTACTGGATCCAGGCCCCGACTTATGCAGGGGCATACGGGGCAGCTGCCCCGGGCCTTCCTTTTTAGGGCCCCCCATGAGAGCAGTCAGAATTTTCATTAAAAGGTGCCAAAAGATTAAAATTAGCCAAAAGTGACCAAAATTCATATATTTTCAAACATTTAGGAATGGAGTGCGGTCAGGTCCCAGGGCTCTCTCCACCCATGCAAAAAACAAACTATATCATTAGAAAACTAATGATTAATATTTTATTATGACAACTTAGTATTCTATTGTTTTCAAAAGAAATTCTTTATTAACGTTTTCCTCGTAACGTGGCAAGTTAAAACCATTAATTATGACAAATTTTAGACATCTTATAACGTACGTAGATAAGCAAAGTAAAAGTTTGCAAAGAAATACTAGTATCAACAATCTATCATTTTTTTTCTACTATTATCCTACTAGTATTTTTTCTTAAAGTTGTGACCATATTTTATGGCACTTTGTATACAGGTGTGAGTAGTAACCGGGTACAAAATTTATGCATATAATACAATATGTATGAAGTTTAGTACTAGCCACTTCCATATTATTCACAAAAAAATCTGTAGATAGATAGAAGCCCCCCCCCAGAATGATTCTTGCCCCGGGGCCCCCCATAGCCTAAGTCGGGCCCTGACTGGATCTAAACTTAAAACGATATTAATAAAAGTTTTCTTCATTCTATTCAATTCTGTCATAAATAGTTGATTCAATGATATCCCGTGGTCGGTAAGGATTCAAGGTTGCCATGGTGATGACGTCATATTTCAGTTGGAGTCATATAATTCCATATTACTGAATTCAATACATATAATACTAATAAATATTGAATTCATGCATTTTTCTGTAAGAGTGCAACAGCTATTTCTCCAAGATCTGAATATTTATAAAACTAGTTATAGTAGGAACGCACCACATTTGCTACGTTTGACGTACAATTTCCGATTTGTTTCGTGTTGTATTTGGATATTTTGAACATAAATCTCGCTTGTAAATTTTTGTTGACGACAATTACTTTAGTAACAAGTGTGATTATTACATCTAGATTTATTTGTGTATGATTTGTAATATATTACTATTCTTTAGATATTAAGTTGCAGGTGAATATTTCAAAGTTACTCTTTTTGAATCTCAATTACACTCCTTGTATACAATGAAGTTTGTATATCTGTCTATTACAAACTAGGGGAGGTAGGGGAGGTTTGATACCATAGGGTGGGTTGATACATTGACAATTTTCCCCAACAAATGGCATTAACAGCCATTGTAACAGATGTAAAGTCTTCTTTTATTAGCAGAGGCCATCATTAGCTGGACATCAGTAGCAGTGAAGAACTGACAACGTTTTTTTTTTCTTTTAATTTTGAAGACTTTTGGAATGTCAATGTAAATTTTTTTAAATATTGATTTTCTTTCATAACTCTTATTATAATGAAGATAATATTTTGTAATTTTTTTTATTTGTAACGCACATTGTTAGGGTGAGTTTTACCAGAAAGCAGATTGGCATTTTACAACTGCATTTGTACAAAGTGATTGAAAATCCAATAAGGCATGAGGGGGAGAAATGATACATTAGTGCTGGGGAGAAATGATACTCTTGTATATTTGAAATTTAATAATTTTTTTTTAAGTTGTAAACTAATATAGGACTGTAATATTCATTATTCTTTTACAGCAAGAGCTACTGAAATTTGCAAGGAAGAACAAAGTGACTATTCATAGACATTATGCAGGATACATAGTAAAGCAGTGCGATGATAGATAGCTAGTTCGTTTTGCTCGTCAGGTATAAGAAAAAAATGTTAAATTGCCTGAAAAGGAAGTAGTTTCTGTAATTGACGAAGGGCAAATAAAAAAAAAAAAACATTTAATCCACCCGATTTTACTTACCAAATTATAGATTTATTAGTTTTTCTTTTAACCATTTCATGGGTGGTGGTATGTTTATGAAACCACTTAATTTTAATTCCCAAACGCCACATTGGCACCAGCATTTTGTAAAATATTCTCCATTTAATATAAAAATGGAATATAACCCTTTTCTTATTTCCAATTAAATTTGTTGGTACATTCCGTTTCCATTCATTTATTAAACACTTTAGCATTGAAAATTCTTTGACCTGAAAGGGTTAAAGAAATCTTAAATGTGCTAAATTTATGTTAAATTGTTTGCAAATCAGCAATGTTCTCTTCATTTTTTCTTGCAGCAAGATCTCTAGTGTTTTTTATTTCATTATTTATCTTCTAAAAAGTGTGTTAATAGCAATTGTTTAAATATTTTTGTAAAAAAAACATTTCTGAAACAAGAATATATCAATGTCATTTCTTTTTAAATTTTACTTAAATATTTCAAGACTTATCCTAAAAAATTGTATGACACATAAATTGAATTGTCTGCATTTTTTCTTCAATTTACATAACAATGTATCAAACCTCCCTTGCTAGTGTATCAATTCTCCCCAGCAATGGGGAGATTTGATAAAGTAGTAACCATTCACAATAATTGGAATATATTTTTTGAATGAATATTTTTTAAATTCACAATATTTTTAATAAATGGATAAAAGGTCACTTTATAAGAAAACACGAAAATTTTGTTTAAAAATTGGTTTCAAAGGGTTGTAAAAAATTAGTAAAAAAAAAGTGTATCATACCTCCCCTACTTATATCCAGGTTAAGAGAAAGAATAAATCTTTGAGTTCTTTGAAATCTTCACCATCTTTGAAATTTCACAGCGACAATAAATTTTTATATCACCGATTTCTAGTTAATTATATGAACTTGTCGTGGAGAAATTCATAGGTAATAATGCCTACCAATTTTGCATGAAGAAAATTTTGTATTAAAAACCATTGTTGTAAAACACTTATTAAATAAAAAATTCATGCATAACTTACAAATAAATTATTACAAGTTGAACTCAAATTTTCATTCACAACTATTAACACAATGAGGATATTTTAGGGCGATTTTCACAATATTGCTGTAATAGAAGTGTGATGTTATTAAGTAAAGTTCTAGAAGTCCACTATAACTTTGTATGTAACACCATATGTACTCTCAGTTAGATTTTGTATCATTGTTTGTAGTTCACTGAATACATTTATTTTTTCTATACTGGTAATTTTTTTTTCAAATATTAGTAAATTAGGATGCCTTACGATTTAACTTGATGTTTTTTATGGCTATTAAAAAAACGCAAACAAAATAGCTATTGAACAAAAATAATAAAATGATTCGCTAAAATTAAACAAATTATTTAGTTTGGTTTTTAAAATCATTTCAATATTAATTATTGCAGATCATATATTATATAAACTTCAAACGTAACAGTTAAGAAAATACAAGGTTTTATATCAGTTTATGTTTTTCACGTTTGTTTTAAAAATTTTATACTTTAAAGATGAAAATTCTTCGGTTTATTTTACGTTTGACACGATCTTTTCGTTTCCATATTTACTGAATGAAGATGAAATTGCATACACAAAACTTGGATAGTTATTACGATGCCACCTAAATATGCAATATTATACTAAATATATATGCCATAATGCTGTGTGTTAACACAGAATATTAGAATTGCTTTTAACTGCTTGATCTCGAATATTATGCCGCAAATTAAGATTTAACATTATCTGGGGCGGCTAATATGTCAAATACCCTAATGCGAGCGTTGATATAACCACAGATAATAGTAGCTTTGTCGAGTATCTAACAAGTATTTCTGGAATCGTTTGATCATGAACATTATAGCATGTGTTTAGTGCGGAAGATTTTCGAGGACATCATATCCGCCATATAATTAACCTCTAAATATAAATCATACACGGTTAGTTCCATGGGTTTTTGTAGTGTATGTCATATAGATGATAACTGCTATGATTGTTGGCCACCGTTATTTTCGAAATGTTTGTTTGGGGTTATTCAATTAATGAGATATCTCACACAAAGTAAGTCACACATTTCCGTCCTAAAAACGTGGTAGCGAAAAATCGTAGCATGTGACTTACACTACAAGTCCTGAAGGAAATGGCCACATACACACAAAAAAAACAATGTTTCAATGCACAAATATAGATTTAGTATATGTTATGAAGAACAGAGTCCTCATATGTGAACTTGTGCATATGAATTTGTACAATTTGGGGAGTTTAAAATAGTGCCCTCTATTGGCCGATTATGTAAAATCAGCATTTAATTAATACATGGAAAATTTTTTCCAGAGCGAAACATTCGCCTTGCATACAATATTTCGAATGAAAGTCAAATTTCAAATTAACTGCTTCATAGGTGGAAAGGCCAACCTAGTGAAAAAGATTCCATGCCAGGACTCGAACCGGGGCCATCAGAAGAGCGCACTGACGTTGTACCGACTAAACCACATGGAACGATACCCAGCCTGGAATTTCTAACTATTACAGGTTTGATAGTCTACAAACGCAGCACAAGATGGAATATATATCTGTGAGCCACCGACATGAGGCAAACATGAAATTCAATTAAATCCAGCATCGATAGAAACTATATTAATACATGGAAAAAATTTTCTAGAGAGAAACATTCGCCTTGCATACAAAATTTAAATGAAAATCAAATTTCAAATTAATTGTCCCGGCATGGAATCTTTTTTCACTAGGTTGGCCTTTCTTCCTATTAAGCAATTAATTTGAAATTTGATTTTAATTTGAAATCCACATTTAATGTCCAGTTATTAGCTATAGAAAAATATTAATGCTTGTTAGTACAATGTTAAAATCTATGAAAGAAATAATCCAAACAACTTATTTAAAAATTTCAATTTAGTTTGTATAATTTCATTAACCCTATCGCTGCGCAGCCCGAGCAATGGCATGCATTTTCCCGTCAAATTATTACTATTTGGTTGTTCCAACCAGTTATTTTTTAGCGAAAACATTGTCTGATTTAATCAGTACATATTTCCCCCGATTACGATACTAAAAAAATTCTGCTTTAAAGAATCCGTGAAAAACGATTAAAAATTCTGTAAAAGACGCGCATCGCGAAGAATTACTTGCGCAACGAGAGGGTGAGTGCGAAGGAGTTCAATAATAAGAAAGCTGTTTAGGGGATAAGGGACCTTCAGATTCACTTTTTTAAGTGCACTTTAAATACTATTCAAGGTAATATTATATGTATTATGACATATATTTATCACAAAAGAATTTTTTTTGACAAGAATAAAGAATTTTCTTCAATATTTTAAGCGTTATGAAGAAGTTTCAAAATGCCCCGTGCGAATTCCATATTAATTAAAATCCCCAATATTTTTATGCTAAGTTTGTTTACGTATACAAATAAAACTTCATCGAACTAGGAATAAAAACCGCTTTACAAAGGATTATTTTTTTATAAAATCATTGTAATACGCTGAATATTAATATTAAGCTTTTTTAAACAAAGTTACACGAGAAAAAATGTACTATTCCTCAAGACTTACTCCTTAACAGTTCCCTAATGCATTGGCTTTGAAAATGTATCCTTAAGAACCCCCATTAAAGTATAAAATTTTTTTGTGATCAACGAAGTTATATAGATGATTTTGTTTAATCTAATGAACAACAAATGTGATCGATCATACACCCCAGAACGGTATTTTAAAATAATAATGTGAAAATGGAGTAATCTTAAAGCAAACATTTATTTTACCATTGAAAATTTTATTTATTAATAAATACAAACACAATTTTAAAGTGAATGCAATTTATGACATTCTTTTGCACGAATATATAAGTTTATATCATGGTTGATATTTAGTTAATTCAGTCATAAACAAAGAAAAAAAAAACTGCCTTTCCACGAAGTTATTTACCTGTATTTTGGAGGATATTTTCATTAAAATTGTAAAAAAAAAAATAAAATATATATATATATATATATATTTGAAGCAGATAAAATAATTATACATTTTTTGAGAACAGACCAATCGTTCTCTGACTACCAGTGGATTACGAACCTGGGCTATGACAAAGGGAATAGGGACGAAACCGTAACTGTCCCAAAGCGATCGGAACCAAATTGTATGCATGTCAACTTAAAAAAAAAGATGGCTGCTAAAAGTATACACTGCTCAGCAAAAGTTTAGACAATGAACAATTATGCTTCTGCAGTGAGAAGTATGTAAGGAATTGTTGGAACTTAACTGTCATATATTAGTGAGGACTTATCTTTCATACACAAACAATAAATTTTAATTTATACACACTACATAATATATAATGACAAAAAAAAAACAAATTTAACATTGTAGCAAAAGTATAGATAATTTTTTCTGTTAACATAACAGTATCCATAAATTAAAATCGAACTGCACCTACATTGTCTGCTATTAATGCAACAATGTGAGTTCCCATCGAAAAAACTAAATCCCGCATCTCTTGGGGGTCCATTTCGTACTAAACAGGTTCAGCAGCAGATCGAAGTTCATTATTGAGGAGTATTGTAAAAAAAATGCATAAACCGTATGAGATATGATGCCACAAAAGTTTTCGATTGGGTTCAGATCAGGGCTACATGCGGGCCAGTCGAGAACAGTAATATTTTGAGAGTTAAACTAATTTTTTGATTTGTATGCAACAGTAACAGACGCATTATCTTGCTTAAATATATATTTTGGAAGAGCTAAAAGTTCATCAAATGGCTTTCCAATGTATGTATGTAGCCTTACGCTGCTTGGCGACCATTGAGAAACTCCAGAGATACTTGAGAATTAAAACAAAGTGAGGCCCAAATCATTAACTCTTTCGAGGGTCCTTAAAAAGCACACCTAATTTTAATTCCAAAACTGACAGACGGCACCAAGAAGAATTAATTAAAATTTTCCTTTTATAATGTACGTGGAAATAAGCAAGTCCATACTTTCTAGTAAATTCATTTATAAATTCTGATTTCAGTCCATTATTTCATCAGTTTTATAAACAGAATTACTCCGCGACGAAAAGGGGTAAATTTGTTGTGAGATTTCAAGGCTGGTTGTTTTATCATTTTCATATAAACTAATGTTCATCTTTCAATAATTCATCTACGAAAGTATCCGTTGACATAGAAAGTTCTGACTCGCTTTTAATGCGATTAGCAGCCATCATTTGTCTAGATGTCAGTTTATGGTTCCTTCTATAATCTCGTTTTCTGGACATACGAGGCCTTCCAGATTTATGTTTTGCTTTGAAAGAGTCACCCTTAGACGGATCTTAATAGACAGACTTCTTTGGACGATTCAAAGTAGCTGAAATTTCTGAAAAAGTCTTCCCTTTCGATTTCAGCTTCCATGCTTTAATTACTTCATCTGACTGAAAATTTGTAGCTTGCGGCATCTTCACTAACCGATATTATTGCGAGGTGCACTTAAATACTTCATGAATGTGACGTCATAATTTTGAAATTTGCGTTTTTCCGTGAACAGTTGCCAAAAAATCACAAAAGTGTCTAAACATTTGGAATATGCAAATTTCACTTTTTTCAGTTAAATTAAATAATATCCTGCATTAAAGCCGTTATTTTTGTCCTAAAACATTTAAAATGTATTAAAAAATAAATGCAACCATTTCTATAACCCAAGCGTTCGTGCTTTTTATTTAAAGGTTAAAAATCACCAGTGTCTAAACTTTTGCTGAGCACTGTAGCACTTCTTCTAAACACGGAATTTCGTTCTTAACTGTAGCACGTGTTTAAAATAATTTCAACAACACTTAGTACGCAAAAATGAAGAACTGCCTTTATCGAAACGGCAGGAACCCATGTGTCGGATGAAAAGCAGCTACAATTGAGAAAATGTTATATTTTTCCAAGAGAAAATATTTAATTTACATCGACCTGATGCATTAAAAAGCTATTAATTAGCACGATCTACGAAAAGACAAAGATGGAAGAGGAGCAAGTACTGCAAATGTAGTTCATTGACGTTGTTGACGAACAGATTTAAACAATGGAAAGACTGATCTAGACAAGGTCCTCCCAATTAAGAATGACATTAATGTCGATGTCCGTATGATAGATGATCAGCTTTTAGCGTATTCTTTCCCTCTAGGGTGAGAAATTTTCATCTTTTCGTAGAATGGAGCATCTTGTCCCACGTCGAATCAGGGCTACCACTAATATTTAATTCCATATCGCACCACTTATAACCTCTTGAGGGGCGGTGGGATATATTACATTCCACCTACGATTAATAAAGAATCGCACCAGAAAAAACAAATTAAATTTTACTTTCTAGCTTTGGAGGAAAAATAAAAGGTAGCAAAATTTCTTTTTCTTATATTTCAATACATTTTTTGAAAGATTCCGGTGTGAATTCGGCATTACAGCAGCGCAATTACTTTCCCCTAAAAGGGTTTTAACCCCTTGGGGACAAGCGGCACGTATACGTGCCGCATGAAACGCTCAGAATCCTTGTTTTTCCTCACCAGTAAAATTTTACTGTAAAGTTTGCCTTATTTAATCAGCGCATTTTCTCGTTTCAAGAAGACACAAATTTCTGTTTTTAAAAAACGGTGACAAAAGATTAAAAATTTCGTAAAAGGTTCCCGTCCAGAAGGGGTTAAAAAATATTCACATATTCTTTGACAATATCTGCAATATAAACCTCTCGCTGCGCAACCTCAGATTTCCTCGGGGATGCATTTTTTCCGCGTAATTAACCTTCCATGATTATTCCCACCAGATGTTTTTTTATTATAAATTTTGCTTTATTTAATGGGAGCATTTTCCCGATTAAATTAGACAAAAATTTTTGTTTTGAAAAATCGGTGAAAAAAGAATAAAAATTCTGAAAAGTCGCTCGTCGCGAAGGGCTTAGATACGCAATTTTTGAAGCTAATTGGATAAAACAATTACGCTGCGAGAGGGTGAAATACAGGGTGTTTATAAAGTCCTGGACCCATTTTGATGTTTAATAACGCATAAAATAATAAAAAAAATTAAAATTAATAACATAAATGGTTAGATAAACTCAAAAAGTTTCATGACCCTTGTCAATGAACTTCCACGTGTGCCCCCTTCGTCGCACGGAGAATATCAAGTCGATAGTCAATTTCACGCCAGGTAGCGACAAGTATGTCGGCATCCACAGAGGCTATTGCGGTTGTAATTCTGGCTTTAAATCATCAATGTTCGACACTCTCCCCCTGTAAACGTATCGACTTGATGTTCTACGTGCGACGAAGGGGGCACACGTGGAAGTTCATGGACAAGGGTCATGAAACTTTTTGAGTTTATCTTTATTTATGTTATTAATTTTAATCTATTTTTATTATTTTATGAGTTATTAAACATCAAAATGGGTCCGGAAATTTATAAACACCCTGTATACTACAAAATTATTTTTTTAAATAGTGGTGCGAATCGAAAATAGCCTGTGGCAGCCCTGTCAAACCTAACAAAAACATTGCTTGAAACATGGTAAAGAGAAAGTAGTAAAGGGCAGCAAATTCACTGGAGTGTAACATAATTCAGAATGTTGGAACGGTTAATGCAATTGTAAGACTGTTTCTTCATTGTCAGAACGGACTGAGTGTATTGTCAAGGAATGGAGCAATGTTGAATGAAAATATGTCAGAAAGAAAGGCAGCATAACTTACAAAGAATGGTGGTTCAACGAAATTTTAATTTTGTAAATAACGTAATGCTTTGTTAAAATATAAATATCTTTATTAAGTATAAAGAGGTTAATAAATTACAATTTTATTGTTTTTAAATTTATTGCACTTTCAAACATATAAATATGTATTATGAGCTTGTTATTCCTAAGACGATTCATATAAATTACTAGAAAGGTAGCCCGTCAAAAATGACGGAAATTTAGATATAAAGATATATACAACTCATGTGCAAGAGTATGAGTTTTCTCGCTTGTTCCCCAGTGATAGATGAAAATAACACATTTAAAGAACGAAACACATTTATGAAAAACTGTGTACAGTAGAAGACCACTAATCTGCACAGTTTGGTTCCAAGTGTTATGCAGATTTGAAGTTTTTTGCGGTCATGTCTATTCAATCTTTGTTTACATTTTTTTAAATTCATATATTGGACAATTTAGATTGTTAATCCTTAAAAATAAATAAATTTCACACTTGAAGTAAGGTAAAAACTATTAAATTATCGTATACGATTTCATGAAATGGTATTATATGGTATTATATGTGTGTGCTTCACGATCTTGGTTACGACGTTGGCGAAATTGGCAGCAACTTGTCATAATCCTAATAGTGTCGGCCGCTATAACAAAAATGTAACCAGTTTTTAGCAAAATTTCTGATATAAAGTAGTTTTCAAAAACTTGTGTAAAATTGTAGGCCGTTCTCATGTTATGTCAGTCCTAAGAATAATATTTCTAACACTGAAGAGTTTCCATGTATATATGAAATTTAGAAAAGCTTCTCCAAAAGAAAGGTCCTGAAATGACATTGTAATTCCTCTAACTTCAAAGTTTAATCTGGCCCTGATGTTGTTTACTGGAATCTAATAAATACAGTTATTTTGAATATTACAACAGAATTAAACAGTTAAACTTATTTAACTTAAACCCGCTGTTACTTCCCGATGTTATTTTTTACTATTAAGAAGGAAAATTATTTAAATTTTTCAAATCATGCATTTATATTTTTTTTCCGTCTTTAATAACTAAATAATGAAAAAATATGCTTTTGTTCTGAGCTCATAAATATGACAATAATATAATGTAACTAAGAGACATTGCAAAATTAAATCTTTGTGATTTCAAACCATAAACAAACGATACCGCCACCATTTTACCTACTATGATGTCATTAGAATATTGTCCATTGATTGTTGGAGAACTTACTTTATGAATGATTACCTCAACGATTTAAAAAATTTTTAAGTTTCACGATGAATGAATCACTTGTGTTTGTTTAGGTTTATGGAATGAGATATTAAGCTGTGAACCTATTTTCAATTAAAGTTATCCAAGGATATATGTACTTTTAATTGAAATTAAAAACAATGCTTTGATCTCGAAAGAAAAAGTTTTAGTTTGTATAATTGGTTATTTCTGTTAATTATTTAGGTACTTTTCCATTATAGCGCATTTTTAAAAAAGCTTCGCGCAATTCGGGCATCAGAAAGTGAGATATGCTGCAAAAATATATAAACAGCTATGAAAACAAATCTAATGAACTTTTATTTTTGTTTATATATGCACTTATATACATAAAAAATCGTTTCTAAATATATATAATATATTTTTATATACAAATTACGACACAGATTTTAGATATGAACCGGGATACCTAACTGGCCCCAAAATGGTGTTATTTTGCCTGCTATGGTAACCCGACTATTGTTTTTTATTTATTAATAAATTGTTTATTTACTTTTATTTTCTGTTTTTAATTATATAAACTGTCTTGTTCTATAGCTATTTTTCAAACTTTTATTTATTTATAGTTATTTCCTTTTCAAAATGATAGCAAATAATTTAAAAATATATAAGTAACTGGGGAACAGATGTCATATTCGCCCCATATTGGCGCGATTTTTTTCTGACGCCAAATCATATAGGCAAAGGTTACTTAACTTGCGCCAAAGTGTCGTTATTTTGCTTGATGTGGTAACCCGGATTATGTTGTTTATGCTGTTGATGTTTTCGCCAAATTGGCAACCGAAAAAAATCGCGCCAATATGGGGCGAATATGACATCTGTACCGTAACGGGTATTCGAAAGCGAGATTTCTGCCAAATTTGCGTCAGAGAAAAATCACGCCAACCCCGATGCGTAAATGACATCTGTGCAAAAATTACGGCACAGATGTCATATTCGCCATATATTGGCACGATTTTTTTTCTGACGCCAATGTCATATACACACCGGGTAACTTTCGCCAAAGTGTCGTTATTTTGCTTGATATGGTAACCCGGATGTTGTTGTTTATGCTGTTGATGTTATTATTTCATGTTATCATGATATAGTGATGTTATTAGTGATTACAAAATTACTTCTGTTTATTATAAAAAATGGGTAAATAGCTTTTTTTACATTAAATAAAGGTACTTGTTAGTTATCCCGTCGACCAAATTACTGTCGCCAAATTGTAAGATTAAATGCCAATAATGGTTGACATTAAACATGATCATGTGTTTCTTACGTCATCAAGTGATTTTTAATTCGACGTTATATTTGTATTTTTATTAATGTTTTGCTAATTTAATTAATCTTTCGTTGTTTAAAATAAAAATTATGTCAATTTGTATAATTTGGCGAGTGGTTTGGCGATTTATATAATTTGGCGAAACTGGTCGACGGGATAGCTAACAACTACCTAAATAAATTGCATACATATGAAAAAAATTGCTTGTGAGTATGAAGCAGTAATAGGTTGTCAGAAAATACGTTGGCAAAATTCTTTCTCGCCAAGCTACTTTTCTCCGAAGTATTGTATATTAGCAATGATTGCTAGAAATGCATTTTTAATTATAATATGCGCTTTTATGTTTCACTACATTTATGCATACTATACTGTGTGTATAAATGCTACAGTTCATATGCAGGGATACACAAAAGAATTCGTAAGGGTTACTGAGTATGAGAGTAAATTGCTTAAAGGTGGTTTTTAAAGGAGTTATGCGTTTTTACGCTGAACTGCATTTAGTTTACTAAGAAATGTTTGTAGAATATAGATAAAATGATATACAGGGTCGCGCAAAGAATTGGATACATAACCGTCTATGGATGATAATATCTGGAAATGTGATTTCAGTAGTTTTAAGAGTTGTTTAAATTAAATTTTGGCTAAATAGTGGCATGTAATAACTATGCTATTGGCTATGGACGGTACCTGCTGAAATCAATTTTTAAAAATTTTTATGCGTCTTCTAAAATGTTTACTTAGTTATCTTATTTCCCCAAATAACGAAGTTTTGTTAAAACATTCAGGATGTGTTGGAAAGTTTTTCATATTCTATGCTTAACGCATGATTTTTCTTTCTTCTTTAGTCTTATTTTGCATTTATTTTATTCTTAATTTTTTTGTTTTATACTGCTTTATAGAAACTTTGGGACAGTTGTCATATACGCCAATTTGGCGAAAACATCAACAGCATAAACAACAATATCCGGGTTACCATATCAAGCAAAATAACGATACTTTGCCGCCAGTTAAGTACCCGTTGTGTATATGACATTGGCGTCAGAGAAAAATCGCGCCAATATGGGGCGTATATGACATCTGTGCCTAAACTTTAATATTTAATTTTTAAACTCTTCGCTCCATACCCCTTACATATAGTACAAACTATAACACAGATAGCGTAAAATAATAGACAGTTTGGTACTTTTCCACTGTAAAAGATTTGGCGTTTTTTTTAAAAAAAAGCTTGGTGTAATTTGGGCATGAGAAAGTAAGATTTGGGTTCTTTTCCGTTATACGGATACCTTTGTCGCCAAGCGTAATAGATGGCGCAAAATGAAAATCACGTGAATTGAAGCATTTGAAAAATAAAAGAAAAAATGGTACTTTTCGGTTAGCCGGGCGCCAGTGTTATATATACATATATATGTATATATAAATGCATGTATATATACAATATGTGTATATACCGGGTGTCCCAAAAAGGACTGACTGATTTTAAAATTCAATAACTTGCAAACGGTGACAGATATTTAAAAAATTCTTGCAGGAGGGTTATGCATAAGGTCAAAAGTTTTATTACAGTGATTTTCAAATTTAGTTCGATTTACAAACAATAGATGGCGCTGTAAGCAATAGTCGCTAAATACAGGCTCGATTTTTGGTCCTTTATCTTGTTCCATGCAGAAAAAGGAGATGGAAATGTATTATCCGGGCAAAAATCGAGCCTGAATTTAGCGACTATTGCTTACAGCGCCATCTATTGTTTGTAAATCGAACTAAAATTGAAAATCACTGTAATAAAACTTTTGACCTTATGCATAACCCTCCTGCAAGAATTTTTTTAATATCTGTCACCGTTTGCAAGTTATTGAATTTTAAAATCAGTCAGTCCTTTTTGGGACACCCGGTACATATATATTTATATTTACATATTTGTATGTATATAAATATGTATATATATAGCACTGACACCCGGCTAACCGAAAAGTACAGAAAAAACATTGTCGATACTAAAGTGAGCATTTAAAAAATATAACATTTGAAAATTCCAGACTTTTACGAACTATTTCATTAAATCACAACTATATACTTAAAATAAGTGAACAAATAACTGTTATAAAATAAAGCAATAAAATAAAACTCATATTAAACTGCTGGCATAAAATTACAAATATCTTTTAGCATTTTGAAATAATTGGCGCATTAGCATACATTTTGGCATGGTGTCCGTATAACGGAAAAATATCGAGATTTGTTGTCAAATCATATAAACAGCTATGAAAACAAACTTGATGAGCGTTTTTGTTTGTTTTACATGTTTATTTTATATGTATATTATTGATGTTTTTATGTACAAATCACATCTGTTTCTTTATAAAATTAGAGAAACGTCTTTTTTATATTAAATAAATTGTATAAATATCGAAAAAAAAATGCGTGTGTATATAAAATGAAACAGTGGATTCATTCCCGGAAAATATGTTGCCAAATTTCCTTTTCCGCCAAGGCATCTATACTGGAAAAGTACCTAAAGCACATTAAAATCGCGCAGTTAGGAGCTCACACAGTACAGCGTCGTCTATTGGCGGTTATTTTATTAGTAGCATCGGGAGAAAGATGTAAAGATGTACTTTAAATTCTCACTCATAGATTTTGGAGAATATCTTAAAAAAGCGGAGTTTAAATTAAATTTCGGTGACCTCCTTTATGAAAGATTAATGGTTTTAAATGGGAATTTCGCCAAATTAGCCAGCTATCACCAAGTTGGCTAACATTTGGCGCTACTGTGGTAACCCTGCATTAGTTTTTTTTTCAACAATTGCTCATTTCAATGAGGCGGTCCTACCGGAATCGTGAGGGACACACAGAGACTTGGATTTTATATAAATAGATATGAATATCATGTTTCCTTTAGTGCAGGATTACATTGAAATTTCTGAAATGGTGACTTTATAAGTGATTCTGAATGTATAAGTGCAGAGGGAATTTTTTTGTATTGAATATACTTCATTAATGTTCTATATTTAAAAAAGTACGATAACTTGTAAGATATTCAACCATTTTATAAATTAAAAATATTTGTGTCGGGTATCTGTTTCAACAACAGTTTTAACATTTATTGTAGTACAATAATAACATTAAATAAATTTTATTAATTTTATATTTAAGATTTTTTTATGGTATCCAAAAAAAACTTGTTTTAGACTATGAATGAAAATTATAAATGTAAGGAATAACTTTACAAACGAATAAATAATTCTTTGTTTCCTAAACGAATTTTATAGTCCCACTCAAATTATTTTTATATACATTCTACTTAACATTTCCTTTTTTATAAATTGGTATTTGTTTAAATTCTCCGATGATGCAAATAATCTTCAAATTCTGAATTATCATGACGATGATAACTGCAGAAGGTGTTGCTTAAGTTTGTAAACAATATAGGTGAGATCGTAGCGGCATTAGCTTGAGAAATTAAACAAAATGCAATGCACGCTTTGGCAGCTTTCAGAATAATTAATTTTAATGAGAGACATGGGTTCGTATACCTAGTAATGTGATTTTATCCCTGAAAACTATCTATTTTTAGGTAGTTTTTAACTATTAGTAATTAAGTAAAAATTAAGGTGCAATAATGATTATTTTTCGTAAACATTTGGAAACAAGAGACAACAATGCTTGATTGAGATATTTTTTAAATTGTTATTTTATTTCTGACATGAGGAAAGTTTTATTACGCTATGGGTATTTAATTAACCCTTAACAGTGACATTTGTTTTCTTACAAAGAAATTTACAATGATTCTGAAGACCACTTTTTCCATACTCTAATATTTACCTTACTTAATCGAAAAATATCTGACAATCAATAAAGATAAATTTACAGTTACAAATTAGTGGTATCAAAATGTTTTTAATAACGAAGCAAGTAAAATGTTCTTGCCCGAATCCAGTTCGGGCCACACTGTTAAGCGGTTAAGAATTGCGATTCAAGAAAATTATTCGTTAAAAAAGGGTACTATATGCAAACACATATTAAACCTCTGTCTACCACTGGTGTCGTTTTTTATCACCTTTATAAATATTTTTTAATTTCCAATGTTTCGAAAATAAAACAAATAATAATGCGAACATGATATATAAATCAACAGACTCCGTTAGGATGAAGCTACATTTAATGTATTTAAATTTTTGTTTCAAATCATGTAAGACAAAGAAACCTGAGCAAAATTTAATAGCTGTTTACAGGAGAGTTAAAACACAAGAGTATTAAATAGAATGTCCGAAAAGTGTGACACATCATAGTTTTATCTTATAATATTTGAAATGTAAATAAACGAATACCATATAAAATTTATTTCGTTAGATGGGTGGTAAACGTTCGTTTGAATGGTATCTGAAACAATACTTTATTGATTAACAAATGTAGCTATTACAACGAGTTTTATTTTTACAAAATTATTACAACTTTTTAGATGTTAAGTAGCATTCCGGTACTTCATTTTTTAAAAATTTGAATCTTGTTTTCAAAATTGTTTCAATTTTTGTGTTTCAAAATTTAATGAATACTGTGTATTTATTAATTCGCTTCTCTGGTGTGGGACAGTAACTTTGAAAGCCTGGATACATCGCTTGATTAAGCGAATTTTAACACTAATTTAAACTGAACAGGAAAAGGGGATGTTCGTTTCACTCTAAAACCCTTCCTCCTAACAACTAATTATAGATATTTCCATATCATGGATTTTACTTTCGCGCATATAGTCCATAGATAAAATATAAAAACTGAACATCGGTGAAAAGCAATGATGGAGCAGTGGCTCAGCAATTGGACGATTCTAACCACTAAATTTTAATAATATTATTTGGCTTAAATAATAAATATCAGAAATTTTCTCCTAATATAAGTGGAAAAATACCATTTAAATTTAGCGGTATTAAATGGTTTCCTTGTGCGCAACTGCATAGTAACTGTTGAAAAGTCTTTCGACTACGAAACAGACAATGTACACTTTCGGTCTCGTTAAAAAGACTATAGTTAACAAATACAATTATAACCATAATTCTTATTATAGATAAAATCTCTCCAGCCATTCGTATTTTTTTCGCTTTTGCAAGAATGCGCCCGATTTTTCGTGGCATGTGTTAAAATATGTTTTATATCTGAAAACATATTATTTAGAAAATACCGTTCAAACTAGCTAGCAATGGTAAATTTCCCATCAAAAGACAGAAGTTCGCTTTGTCCAAATAATCTATGGTTTAGATTAATGGAGTCTAAGCCTTAGACTCTATTAATGAACATTAGCTTTTACATCTTCTAGCCCTAGTAAGAAATATTAAAGAATTTTTCACATATATACCTACATCTTCAAGTTAAATCGATAAAAGCTATTAATCCCTTGAGGGGCAAGCAAAAATGTCTCCAAATATTGAATTGTCACCGGAATAATCGAAAAGTTTTATTTTTTAATAAGGAAAATCATTTTTTAACGATTTTCCTCCAAAGTTAAAAGTATAAAATTTAGTTAAAATTTTCTGTTGAGAATCTTGTTTAAATTAGGTGGGATATATTTTATCCCACCGCCCCTCAAGAAGTTAAAGTATACCTGGTCACAGCATTTTCCAAAAACGAAATACAGCTTGTAATAGTAAATTGTTTACACTGTTTGCTTGCTATAAAATTGTGTAAGGAATGGAATAACCCTTTCAGGGGCAAGTAATTGCTTTTATGATATGCTGAATACACACCAGAATTATGGAAAATTTTTGTTTCCAAATAAAGAAAAGCAATTTTTTCAACCTTTTTTTTTCCACCAAAGTTATAAAAATAAAGTTTAATTAAACGTTTCTGGTGCAAATCTTGATTAAAATTAGGAGGTCTATAATACATCCAACCGCGTTAACCCCTTGATGGGCGGCGGAATATATTATATCCCACCTAATTTTAATCAAGATTTGCACCAGAAACTTTTAATTTAAATTTACCTTTCTAGCTTTGGTGGGAAAATGTTGAAAAATTGCTTTTCATTCTTTTGAAACAAAATTTTTCGCATAGTCTGGTGTGAATTCAACATTATATAAACGCAATTACTTGCCCTTGAAAGGGTTGGCGGTTAATCTTGGTTCGGGATGGATTTTAAATAAAACTGTGGTATACTCATTTAAACGTTTATGTTCGAAGTTATGAATAAAAAAATTAGTCCAGCCCAGTATTTATTTTATTAATTTTTGAAGATTTATTCAAAAATTTAAAAAATAATAATACAAAATGAATATATTTTTTAATTTAAACAGACTTGTGAAATTGGGAGTTATAGATCTCTTATGTAAACTATTTCGAAGAATATTTAAATCAATTAACAAATATTACTGGTACGGAAATCTCGCAAATTTCATAAAATGAATGTAAATATATGCAATTTAAAGATATACGTAAACGGAAAGATTTCTCTAAGTGCACATTTTTTCTCATAACTTTTTTTAATAACAAAAAAGCTATACTGCGTAAAAGTTTAATAAAATAACCCCTTTAAAAATATTTAACTTCTACTGTTTCGTTGTACTTTCTACACGTGATCAAGGAAAGTATACTGTATAAAAAATAAAATCCACTTTCATTAACCCTCCAGACGCGGGAAGCGCTATTTGCCAGTGGGCTACTTTTATAAAATTCAGGTTGCTTGATTCCCACCACTTTTTAAAAATCGTATAAGTCGGCTTATTCTCGCATTATTTAATCTCTAATTAAATAAAGTGATTATTTCTACTACAAAAAAGTGGTGACAATGAAACAATCTTAATTTTAAATGAAGTAACCCACTGAAAAAGTAGCCCGCTTCTGGACGGTTAATGTACTGATTAGATAAATATTATTTTAAAATTTCATTAATGATTCTTATAAGTCACATCAGAACATAGTTATAACTTAGTATGCATCTCCTATCGTAAATTAACACGCGCATACTAAATTTACCTATCCCAGATTACTAGTTAACATCATATGCATACGTTTGAGGCTGTTTCGGGATTCTGTGTGTGTTTAGTAAATAAAGCTGGAACCTGATATAGTGTGATAAGCGTTGATTCTGTCTATCGGCAGCTTAGACTTTAGATATGCACGCAGCGTTAAATATTATGTTTAAAAAATAACCAAATCGATAAAAGGTGAGATCAGTGTTTTTAAATATCTAAATTGTTATTAACAAGGTGAATTTTTAATTCCGTTTCGTTTCATATAACTGATGAACCGATATAGTTAAAGCCATGTACATGGTATCTAGGTATGATAAAACAGATATGCCCTACACTTGTGATCCAACTCCCCTCTTAAAGGAGCAATTTCATTTTTTAGGATGGCGATTCTAAATTTACATTTACCCCATTCTCTGCAATTTGTTTTCTTTTTTTGTAAAAGTAATAGTATAGACTAAAAAAAAAAAAAAAAGATTTATTGCACTTTTTAACAATTTGCTATAAACTTACAAAACTGTATCTATACTAACATAATTATGTAAAAAATGTTAAACAAAAATTCTGAACATCAAATACATTTTACTTAAGAAGCTTTATAATTACTCTGGTTGTTAAGAGATTTTTTAATTTTTCAAATTGTTAATTTTCGACAAGTCTTGTGTTTTCATTCACTACGCTATATGTCACATAAAGAAACTTTTATAAGGGAAACTACTTAATCACTTAACTGTTAACTACTAAACCATTGCCCGAACTCAGTTCGTGCAAGGGCAGTTTGCTTAGTTCGTTACTAAAAGATTTTGGATACCTCTAATTTTTACCTGTAATCTTCTGTTTATTAAGTAACAGATATTTTTCGATTATTTAAGGCAAATACTCCAATGCGTAAAAAGTGGTGTTCTCTATCTATTTTTAGATTATGGTGTAAAAAAAAAAATGAGACAGTTAAGGGGTTAAGGAGTATATTAAAAAACTGACTTCAGTTATAATAGGAAAGAAATGCTTTTAGTCCTTGTGTAAATTCATATTTGTATTATTTATCATGAAATCTTAGTGTGTTCAAAATCTATCACATGTTCTTAATGAGTTTAACATAAAATGTATAAATACTATTAAATTTAATGTCAAATACGAGAGTATGTTCAAGAAATGTTGTGAAGATAATAATGCAGACTGTACAATACTTTTGTTTTATACTGAGGTAAGTTGGCATGAAACAGCAAAACGTTTTATTGCATAAAGCCTAAACCGTATGGTCTCATTCCATTTACAGGTATTGAGCTATTACTATAAACAAAAGTTGTGACAGAACAATTATATTTTTGATAAGCTAAAAAAATTCGAAATAATTTGTTATTGATAAAACTCTTTTAAGATCCTTCCATATGAAATTATTTCCATTTTAAATATTAACCCTTAATTGCATGAATTATTCTTTTAAAATTGTGCTTTTTATTTTTATATTAAGGATTGGACACCAGAAATCTTAAGACAGATTTTTAACTTTATTTAGCAGTATATTTTTGTAATTGTCAGAGGATTAATATTTCTATGTAAATATAGTGGTTGTAAGAACTTAATTTATGTATTAAAAATTAAATGAAAAGGTGATGGAAATTTACATCACTATGCAATTAAGGGTTAACCCATTGAGGGGCAAGTAATTGTGTTTCTGTGATGTCGAATTCACATCGAAATCTTCAAAAAAATTTTATTGCAAAATAAGGAAAAGCAATTTTATGACATTTTTCCACCAAAGTTACAAAAGTAAAATTTAATAATGTTTTCTGGAACAAATCTTCTCTAATCGTAGGTGGGATAAAATATATTCCACCGCCATTCAAGGGGTTAAGAAATATATGTTATGGAGTGGTAGATCATCGTCATTTTAGAGTTGCTTTTTGGGGGCGTGACCAATAAAAGTTTGGAAACAACCGCTGCCACCAAAATACTCAACGCCAACTGACACGAGCGTGACGTCATTGATAATCGACAGAGGCTAACGAGAAAGACAGGCTACTGCGGTGCATTCCTCATATTTATTTTACAGACCGCTCGAATAACGTCATGCTCTATTCGTACACCTGCATTGGTGCATTCGATCATCACGAGACTCCAGCGCTCTGTAAAAAAAAGATACGCTTTAAGCACCGCGGTAGCCATTCTTTTTCGTTAGCCTCGTAATCGACCCGCCGCCTCCTGAATACTAGGTCTGAACGCTGACTCAAAAATGGCGACTGCCAAAGGCGGATTTTTTTAACATACACAGTCCCTTCAAAATTAGACAGCAGTATTTTATAAAAAAAATTCTTTGACATGTTTAAACTCAGAAAAATAAAGAGGAAACACTTTCAAAATTTATTGATACTAAAATTCAAGGGATCGTACACCCAACGAAAAAATAATCCGCCTCAGGAAGTCGCCATTTTTGACAGCGCTCAGTCCTAGTATTCAGGGGCGGTGGTCGACCGGAAAGCAATAACCCGACGAGAAAATTTTGAAAAACAATTTTTTTATTTTATTATATTTATGAAATATCTGTCATATTATGAAGCAAAAATAACTATTAAAACTTACTGGTGAGAATTCGGAATGCCTAAGTAAAAAAATCACCCTTTATATAATGATTACGAATTCTCACCAGTAAGTTTTAATAGTCATTATTGCTTTATAAGATGACAGATATTAAACAAATAAATTAAAAGAGCATTGGCTATTTATTAAGAATTTTCTGGTGTGAATTCCAACATTACTGAGAAATTGGAACATTACTAGGCTAACGAAAAAGAAAGGCTACCGTGGTGCTTAACCCTTTGAGCTATGGTGGGAAATTTTCTTCAAAATTCCAAATGTCACATTGGCACCAGTATCTTTCAACGAAAAAATTCCCTTTACAACATACATGAAAAATGCATTAAACCTTTTTCAAATAAACTTGGTTTAATATTCCGGTGCAAATGTGACATTTCGGAATTAAAATTAAGTGGTAGAAATTTCAACCATCAGAGGTCAAAGGGTTAAAGCGTACCCTTTTTTTTACAGACCGCTGGAGTCACGTGATGGTCGAATGCACAAATGCAGGTGTACGAAAAGAGCATGACGATTAGGGTGGAGCGAAAAAAATTAATTTTTTAAAATAAAAAACGGGTAGGTGCCAAAAGTTGCCTTTATACTAGTACATCAACTGCGTGCAGTTTTACCGCTGAAACAAAATGGCTTGAGTCTGCGCTTTTGGTGCAAAATCGAAATTTTGGGTAAAATTTGACATTTTTTCAAAAAAATTTAAAAATTCCTATAGAGATGGTTATTATTTAGATGTTTTATTTAAACCTTTATTATTAATGACTTAACATATTTAACCCTAGAACTACCGGAAATTTTACTCAAGTTTTATAAAAACATTCTACACCAGAATTTTTACTTAAAACTATTTAATTTGTTTATTTAACTTATTATTGTCTGATTTATACATTTAGTTTGTTTTGAAGAAATTTCTGGTTTGAATAAATATTTTGAATGTACATGTCGGGTCCATTGGACCCTTCAGGTAGACAGAGGGTTAAGCGGTAAAACGATATCTTTATTCTGTATAACTGGAGCAAAACTGACAACTTTCAGTAAAAATGGGCGTTGCCACTTTGTTGTGTCATTGAACGAATTGTTGTTTAGATTATAGCTCTTATCTAGTTACTTTCAAAATTACCCAATAATTTCAAAACTACCATCTAGCTTGACCATGCTACCATCTGAACACAATGTTTTATTTATACATTGAATGGTGATTTTTTATCAAAGACTGGCATAAATTTTCGATGTATCAACCTAGTACATCTCTTCAGTGTATCCACAGGAGTTGGATGCTGCTGCTGTGACAGCCCTTCACTTATATTTCTACTGCTTGTGTATAATAAGACAATCAGAGTAATGCAGTGGAATTAATGGAATCTATTCACCCGCCTATTATCTTCACCAAAATTGCATCCAGTTAATGCATAGTGATTGGGAGTTCTGTTACTACAATATTCTGCAACATTTAGGTACTCTTTGAGTATGACATCATTCACTCTACCTCTTGCGTTTTTTATATGCTGAGAAGCTTGATTTTTAATAAGATGACGATCATCAGAGAGCATTGCAATAAGAATTTGCTATCGATTTGCAAAGCAACCATTTTATCATATAATTTTTTTTTAGTATTTGTTTTATGTCATTTTCTGTGATGTTTAGTAGCCCAGTAATTTCCCAAAAGTTTTTAGATCAATTTTTTAGATGTGGATTGCATTTGGTGTAAACCATCCTGCAGCATAAACTTGGATTACATTCTTTGTAAGCGAACCTACGCACTCTGGTGGTCAGTCAGTGCTTATATCAAGGCGAAAAATTTTATACGCCTTTGTGAGCCATCTTGCGTAAAACAAGTTTCTTGGGTTCTTATTCGCTAGTTCTTCTGAGCAATATCTTATTGAAATAAGTTCGCAAATGTCTTGTGTATTTCTGGTCTGTGCTGAATACCCTTTTCTCAATTTCAGGAAATGATGTTTTAAAATTAATCTCTATGACTTCAAATATTGAAATAAGAAGGGAATGGTACATGGACAAAAATTTTACTATTGGTCCAGCAAATCCCTGTGGGTTACAATCTAATTTTTGCCAACGATCTTGTCTAGTAAATGATGCAGAGAAAATTCACTGGACTTGGAGGCGGCATATGATCCATTGAAATGGTTCATTGTAAACATGTCCCACGCAGAATGGATGGCAACGACGAACAGAATTATCCGCCTTTAAATGAGCACTCACTGCCCATCAGAGTCTCTACGTTCACTATCTAATCCAAGTTTGGCCCCAGGATGGTTTACAATCAAATGTAATCCACATCTAAAGAAGGGATCTAAAAACTCATGGTAAATTACTCGGCTACTAAACAACACACAAAACGGAATAAAACAGATACTAAAAAAAGTTATTTAGGACAATGATTGCTTTGCATACGTAGAGGAAATTCTGACGATCGCCATCACATTAAACAGCTAGCTTCTCAGTGCATAATAGTTGAAAGATGAAAGTAAATGATGGCATAGGAAAATCTGGAATATCGACAATCAACTTTGAAGCGGATAATTAAATAAATCTAATTGATTGGAAAATTGTTGTGGTAACAGAACCCCTAATCAATATGCATTTATCGGGTGCGATCTTCGTGAAGATAATACACGGTCGAATAGATTGCATGAATATCATCCCCATTGCATTACATTGTTTGCCTTCCATTACACAAGCAGTAGAAAAATACGTGGAGATCACAGCAGCAGCATCCAAAATCTGTGGATACAATGAAGGGATGCACTAGGTTGATACATAGAAAACGTATGCCAGTGTTTGATAAAAATCACAATTCAATATATAAGTAAAATATTGCGTTCAGATGGTAGCGTGGTCAAGATAGATGGTAGTTTTGAAATTATTCGGTAGTTTTGAAAGCAGCTAGGTAAGAGCTATATTTTAAACAACAATTCATTGAATGACACAACAAAGTGGCAACGCCCATTTTTACCGAAAGTTGTCAGTTTTGCTCCAGTTATACAGAATAAAAATATCTTTTTATCGCTTAAATATGTTAAGTCATTAATAATAAAGGTTTAAATAACACATCTAAATAATAACCATCTCTATAGGAAATTTTTAATTTTTTTGAAAAAATATCAAATTTTACCCAAAATTTCGACTTTTGGACCAAAAGCGCAAACTCAAGCCATTTTTTTTCAGCGGTAAAATTGCACGTAGTTGATGTACTAGTATAAAGGCAACTTTTGGCACCTACCCGTTTTTGATTTTGAAAAAATAATTTTTTTCGCTTCACCCTAATGACGATACTCTAGCGGTCTGTAAAAAAAGTATGAGGAATGCACCGCGGTTGCCTATCTTTCTCGTTAGCCTCGGTCCATTAGTGATGACGTCACACTTGTGTGTCCTTGAACATTTCAGTGACAGTGGAACAACTGCTCTACACTATGAGCAGTGTTGCCAGATTGGGGACATTTTTGTCCCCAGATTGTTTATTGTTACCGCTTTTTTGAAATAGAAATATTCGGCTTTTTTAAAATTTGATTAAAAATTTTCAAAAATAAGGCTAATCATACTATTTTTAAAAAGTGGTGACAGTCAAATAATCTGAATTAAAAATGTCCCCAATCTGGCAACACTGTAGATATGTGTCAGGGCGCCTTTTTTCACATTTCGGTCCTGTCTTGAAAAGGGTAGGAGATGCGAGAAAAAAGTTGATCACAATCTGTTAAAGCATCCCCGATTTGTATTATATAATATCGTACATGAAGAAGTAACTTTTTTAGAAGCCTTGAAATATATTGCCCCCCTAATTCAACACAGAAATGTGTTAATTTAAGGCAGATTTTTATTTACTATTAAAATAACACATGTCAGCAAGGGCCCCTTGAGGGGCAAGCAATTGCGTTTGTGTAATGCTGAATTCCCACCTGAAATTTAGAAAAAAATTATTTCAAAATAAGGAAAAGCATTTTTTCGACTTTTTTCCACCAAAGTTAGAAAAGTAAAATTTCATAAGATTTTTCGGGTGCAAATCTTCAGTAATCGTAGGTGGGATAAAATATATCCCACCGCCCCTCAAGGGATTAAAGGCTATTTTAACATTCGAACCGCCGTTAGGGATCCAAATTGATCCTAGTCGATTCGAATCAGGATTTTTTTATTATAAAATATGTTAAATGTATGTAGCACAAAAATAGGCTAATCAAATAAGCTTAATAGTTTGAAAAAAAATTCTGGTGTGAAGTACTTTTTATAAAACTTGAGTAAAATTGCCGGCTGTTCTAGTGTTAATAAGAAGATCATGTTACGTATGCGAAATCTGCAGCAATCTCTCATGAATTCTGTATGTGTTTTGATGGTGGACACACAGCACGTGGAGGTACGTGATTGGAATAGTTTGGGGCACAAAAGGCATCGCTGCCAAATTTAATCTTTTGTCCAAAGAAATCATTGTACTGTTTATCGGCAGAACGTCCTGCTAATAAGTAAAGCAAAGATTTCTTTTGCGAAATAGTAGTACCGAAAGAATAAATTCATTGCTAATGTATTTTGTGTCCCTAAAAATAGTAATCACGAACGGCCATTGCACGCAGCATATATATATATATATATATATATATATATATATATATACATATTACATTAATACAAATTTTAATCTTCCTTACATGTCTTAAATTTGTCTATAAAGGAGTATCTGCATTGTAATTCCAATGGCGTTATGAATATAGAGGAGGAGGCATATAGTTCAGAGTCTATCGATTCCGGGTGAAGTAACTGGGGAGATTGTCAGAAGATGGCGGATGTTTTTTAAATCGAATCAACAGTTTTTAATTACCGCTAGGACAAACTTCCCACCAGTAAATTTGAATAGAAAATTGTCTCTTATTGAAGCACCTTATTCATGGAAATATTTTCTGAGAAATATGGTAAAAAAATATTTTTGTTTTTACTGGTGTCGGAGTTCCCACGTTTTATAATCTTTTTCACTGATACTGACAGGAGGTTGTCTCGGTTGTCACAACATGGCGTAAACGTAGGACCTGACTTCAGCCAAAGTTAAGTTCCACCAGTAAAACAAAATATCTGTTTTTGCTATTCTTTTTTGCTGATATTTTGCATTAATAGGCGTTTAACCCTCCGTCTACCAGACGGCTCCATTGGACCCGACAGGTACATACAAAATATTCATTCAAACCAGAAATTTCTTTAAAATAAACTAAGTATATAAACCAGACAAAAATAAGGTAAATAAATAAGTTAAATAGTTTTAAATAAAAATTCTGGTGTAGAACGTTTTATTAAAACTTGAATAAAATTCCCGGTAGATCTAGGGTTAAATAAGGAAGTAAATTCTGTATAAATTTACCGGTGGAAGTTTCCCCCGAGGGCGATCAATTCCTGTGAAGGCGGTTACAGTTGAAGCTTCAATATTTTAAGATTATGCCAGTTTATTATATTTAAAATATTTTAAGATTATGTTAATTTTTATTAATAGTTCCATGATAATACCACACTTCTGCATGTAATAAAAAGAGTATTGATGATGATGAATATATATTATAAAACTACATTTCAGATCATGTAATAAAGTTATGGTTACATACAAAACATCATTTTATATCAAATCGAATACGAGCTACAACTTTGTTTTTTGCTTTATTTCGCTTGGTGACGCAGTCAATACTTTGTAGTATAGAGTATAAACGTTTTACTAAAACTAGACAACACTTCATGGTGGTAACTGACTTTTTCACAAGTTATTTGAGGTAAAACACCTTGTGAAAATTGTTAAACATTCCCCTGTATTTAAATTTTAGAAATAGTTTTTTTTAATTAAATTTTTAGGGATATCTTAGCAAAATGTGAGTAAGGCATATATTATTTAATGATAGTTGCACATTATAAATACTGTTAAAATTTAGTATCTATAAGAAGCGGGCATGTCCATCATGGAATTATGCCTTAAAGATAACAATATTATGTATCCTACAAAATGTAAATGATAATACGGAAAGGGAATCCATACAGAAATTTTCTCTAGTTCCCTTCGAATTCGTCTTAGTATGTTCTTCTGCAATTTAGAATATTTATAAATTTTATTCAAACTTCGTTTTTTTTTTTTAAATACGTTTTTGTATATCGCATTAGAAGGAAATGTTATTAATATTTATATATAAATGTTAAACGATTAAACATGAATTATTATAAATTAAACAGCAGTTTTCTTTCACTGCATTTCTTTCACAGGAAAATTATCGAATCGTAAAAAAAATAATTTAAATATATATTTAATTTGTTTGAATTAAAACTGAACGAAATCATATCATTTCTCTTCTTTTCTAAAAAAGTTATAGTTTGCAAAACCATTTTTATTAATGACGCCTCTTGATGATATATTCAAAACTTTTCATTTACAAATCTACATTTTAAAATTAAAAGAAATATTTAAATATTATGAAATATAAAATTATATAAAAAATGTTGCTGAAAAAATTTCTTTTTAAAAGATGATGTTTTATTATTTGCATTGATTAAACTTTAGATTACTTTAGATTCGATGAAAAAAACCCTGCATAGTATTTTTTTTTTTTATGTTAATAAAATATTTTATCTTTTTTCATGTTCTTTTTTACTTTGTTTTGAGAAATCGAACTAAATATCTCTATACTTACTGTTACATTAATTCTTGTAATACAAAGTATTGAAAATAAATAAAAATCCGCTAGAACCGAAAATAATATTCTACATAAAATCACAATGAAAGAAAACTCAAACTAGTGCAAATGCCTGTCTTAGGACGGTGGTGGGTAAAAATTGTGTTTTTCACTTAAAATTTGAGAAACCGATAAAAAATAATTGACAATATGTAAGTGTTTAGATGAGCAAAGTTCGGCTAGTTTATGTTCTAATAAACACGCAATTAGCATTTGCAATATTTCTGGGTAAACCAGGTTTTCCGGCTAATCCTTCTATATCTAAAAAAAAGTTTTGAATTGGAACCAATGAAAACCAATGAAAACCAATGAATGGACCAATGAAAAACTGCGTAGATATTCCGGATAGATCAGCATCCAGTTTGAATGCTTAAGCATGGCCTTTCATCGTTAATATTAAAAAAAACTGTTGCATACAAAAATATGAAAATCGGTGGTATTATAGAGAAATGTTTGATAAACACGCTGATTCAGACAGTTTTCAAATCGAAGAATTATTTAAAAAGATATTTAATGATAAAGTTGGACAAAATCGTTCCATTAAAAAAGTTTTATTGGAGCAAAAGCTATACACGAGAATTTAATAATTTTTTGATCATTTTGTACGTTATAAGTTCCCGGTGTGCAGATTTCATTTATTTTTCCTATTAGACTCATCTTTTGAGGTTTTATTTCTATTTTAAATTCAAATTTTCAGCATTTCGAGAGATATTTTTTACAAAATTTAGAAAATGTTATTAATTTAAACTGTTGCCAGTTGTATAAACAGCGCAAACAATAATGTTTACTTCAAATTAAAAATTTATTTACACGTGACTATTACAAACAGAAAAAAAAACTTTAAAATTAGAATTAAATGATTACATGTTCAAAGCAGGAAAATTACGTCATAAGAACCATATTTACACTTGAATTTGAGAAATAAAATCTTAAAATAAAAAAAAATCATTATTATGCATTAAAACTTGTAAATGGAGGAAATTACGTCAGATTTAAAATAGCCAAAAAATATGGCAAAACAATTTACATTGAAAAAAATATTTTCGCGAGATATTTTGCGATAATCTTTTCAACTGTTATCGTGAATTCGGAGACAGCGCAAATAATATTTCCTGCTAATATTTCATGCTAACAACAAAAGTATTTTCACGTGAATATTAATAAGAGAAATAAAACTTTGGAGTAAATTACGTCAGATTTGATACGATACACTTAAAATGAATTATTTAAAAGAACTATCTTATAGCGTTGTTAAAAAATACCTGGAGACAATGACACTGTTTACTTAATTCATTTTACATTAGCTTATTTTCAAATGTTTAACTAATTTTTTTAATTAAATACGAAAATAGCCATTGTATCCCTTAACAGCAGCAGATTTGGTCTTAAAAATCCCAATCCAAGGAAAACGAATGGAAACCCGTTTACAGAGAGATCGCTACTGTTTTTTTTTTTTTTTTTTTTTTTTTTTTTTTTTTTTTTTTTTAAATTATTATTATTCAATATTTTTAAAGCCGATCAAATTAGCGTGCTTTTTGGATTTTTGGTGTGCCTGAACGGGGGTTGGCGAGCGTAGCTCGTAGGGGGCGGAGCCCCCTAGTATACTATAACAAAATTAATAGTTCTTAATAATCGTTTCCCATAGAACGAAGGGAAAGCATTGTTAAAGTGTTCTTCACGCCTATTGGTGTTCCTCTTCTGTTTTCCAGCGGCTGACGTCACGCAGCAGGAGTGGGACAGCTTCAAGTGATGTCATTTATGTAGTCTCCTTTTATCTTCATAGCTCCATGGTTTATTTTTTTTTCAATGCATCAAGAAAGAAATGGTTCTCCAACACAGCTTCTTTTTTACGTTTTACGCACGAAGTTCGCTACAATTGTTTTCTGAAATGGCTGCGTAAATCATTGAATTTTGTTATTTTTGAATCTTTTATAGAAAATTCTTTTGAACAGAAGGGATTTCAGGCAGAAAAGATTTGTATTTAGGCAGATAAGTTTTCTCATATACATCCAAATCAAAATTAAGCCTAACGTGGCTCCATCTTATCGGAGACTGGTAAGATTCATGGGTTCGCCCCGGATGAGTTACAGTGCCTTTTATTATATAGAGATGGATTTTGCAAGGTTGCGATAAGTACACTGCCCCTTAATACTAGGCCTGAGTGCTGACCGAAAAATGGCGGCTGATGAAATCAGATTTTTTTTTCAGAGTCTGTACTTCCCCTTGAAATTTGAGCCAATAATTTTTAAGTTTTTTTTTCCGCTTTGTTTTTCCAGATTTAACACTTTCCGGCGCGGAGTAATTCTTTTTGTAAAATAAAGAAATGATGGACTGACACCAGAATTTACAAACAAATATATCAGAAAATAAAAACTTGCTTGTTTTTTTCCCCCGTAATTTACAAAAGGAAAATTTTAATTAAATATTCTTGGTGCCGTTTGTCAGTTTTTTAATTAAAATTAGGTGTTCTTTTTTGTGGACACCAACCGCTAAGGGTTAATAAGGAACGAAGAAGCGTTTTTTATAAATTAGAAAAATATAAGCAGTGAATTGCATACATATTAACCCCTGAATGGGGTGGTACATTTTTGTACCACTTAATTTTAATCCCTAAAAGTCATATTAGCACTAGAATTTTAGGATGAAAAATCTCCTTTTACTCAGTACTGGAAGAAAAGTGTTTTCATATTTTCAAAGAAGTTTGTTCGTAAATTCTGGTGTCAATCAATCATTTCTACATTTTACGAGTAAAAGGCCTTTGAAAGGGTTACTAGTTAAAGAAATCTTCTATAAAATAATGATGTATAAATTTAAGGGACAGTACATAAGTTAAAAAAATCGGTGTACGATACACATATTTGTGTCAGCGCTCGGGACTAGTATTCAGTTGGCGGTGATAAGTAAGTGACTGTCGTTTTCTGTTGATTCTATATCCTCCTGAGACCCCGCATCCATTAAAATGGATGTTTTGTTTTAACTTACTAATCACATCAAATATTTCTTTAGAAGCAAGTCCTGATACTCCAATATAATATACACTCTAAGGATTACTTTTAAGTTTTTTATAATCTGGCAACGGCTTCTCACTTGTTTGTAATATGGCGAAGTGTGTGAGTCAACATGATATTGGACCAGGTGTTAGCAAGTTCCAATTTGTCGTTACTCATTTTATTTTTTAAGCACATTTTAGAGTACATGTTAATGTTAATGTTTTTGTAGTACCCTAGCTGGTTGTAAACTGTAATTTGGCTATATTTATTGCTTTAAAGCTTAATGTAAAAACATCCATTAAAATGGATGCTGGGTCTCACTTGCGTAAAGTTATACAGTCCGTTTTAATATTAGTTCTGACTTTAATCACGTGCAAGATTTCAGAGTTTTTGATTTTTATTTAATCTCTCTGTAATGTTTTATTTACTTTTTATAAAAATACATATATACGTAATATTTTTATAAAATACTGCATATATATATATATATATATATATATTAGCCAAAAGATTCACAACATTAGAAATAATAGCAAATGGGAATGACTCTGGTCTTGATTTTTGTGATTCTAGTGTTAAATATTTTAATATAAATAAAACTTAAGTAGATTCTTCTGAATCTGAAAATGAGGCTACTAAAGAATCAGTCAATAATTTTGCTGATGGCTCAGTTAGTCAAACTAACAGAAGTGAAATAGCGAAATATCAAAAGCCCAATATTTGATTTGTAAGAGGTATTTGCAATAAGTTCGAGTTATGATTTATGTACATATATATAGTTTTTAATATGTAAATTAAGACAAATATTTCGTCTAACTTTTTCTTTTGTTAGAAACTCATAAATATAAAGAAAAAAAAATAATAATACCATAAAGAACATTTTTCACAAGCATCATGAAATCTGATTTTAATTATGTTTCCTTTTAGGTTCGCTCAAGTATTCCATATTCTCCTGCTATTTTACAACATGTAGAACAAGAAGCAAAAGTGCACATAATCTTTAAAGCCCATCATTATTTTAGACATTACATTGATAATAATATGTTTTTAAAAGAAAACGAAACTTAGATGTTCAAGTTGCAATATGTTTTTGTGCATTATCAGGGAAAGAAATTGTTTCAAAGATATTTATATTTGGCTTAAATATGTGTAAAATAATTCAGTGTTGTTCATTAAAATAACTAGGGGATCGAACCCGAGCTTCTCGGGTTACAGAGTATAGGTAAAAACAATTCTTTTTTTTTACTCTAATTATTATTTTTTTACATGTAATATATATTTTAGATTGTCCACTAACATAAAAAAGAATTTTTATATGAAAAATATCAATTATGCAATCAAATAAAGTTTTTAAATTTATTAAAAGCGTTACTTTCACATGCCAGGAGTTCTTAGCCCAAGATTTTGCGACTTAAGGCAGTCTTTCCGATCATTTCAGTGCTTTAAGCGCGTTGTTCAATCCCATGTTTGTTAAATTTGTTTCTTGTTTACATTATTTTATTTATTTTTCTATAGAGGAAGTTTCATTTTTGTTACGGGACATTAGACGGAAATAAATGCTGACATTTTTACATTGTTTTAAAGGCAAGCGGATTAATATTTCATAATTGAGCTACATGTGATAGAGATACATTTAAAAATAATTCATGCTTGAAAATCTCTCTCTCTCTCTATATATATATATATTACGCTATCGCATGTGGCACAGAAATCTCAATTATTTGTTAATTGTTTAATGGCAACCCCCGAATGAAACGCATCTCATTGGTTATTGTGTAATAGTTTTCAAAAGGGAATAACAATAAATAAAAAAAGTTTAATTAATAACTATAGAAAAAACAATTTATGTAATAAAAAAAATAAAAGTAAATAAACAATTTATTAATAAATAAACAACAACATCCGTGTTACCATATCAAGCAAAATAACGACACCTTGGCGCCAGTTAAGTACCCCGGTGCGTATATGACATTGGCGTCAGAAAAAAAGTCGCGCCAACGTGGTGCGTATATAACATCTGTGCCGTCTTTTACTTATTTATTTATTTATTTATCGAACAACAAACATACGACTTCATCTCATTTAAAATACAATAAATAAATAAAAAAAGGTACTTTTCCAGTATAGGTACTTGGCGAAATAGAGAAAAGGTCCATGGCGAGGAAAGAAATTTGGCAACGTACTTTCTGGCAACCTATTTAATCAAAATATTTTTTTCGAATAAAACTACATAAAAGTTGCCATGATCAGAAAGAGTTTGTACTTTAATGTTAGCTAGGCGCAATTCTCGCCAATGGCATTTTTTAACTCGCCAACACATTTTTTTTTTTTTTTTTTCGAGGGGTAAATTAAAACAATGCTTTGATGTTGAAATTAAATAGTTTATGGTTTTATTTATTCTTTTTCTTTTTTAAAGATTTTCTTTTTAAGTGAAAGTCATGAATTTTAGACGTTTAAGTTTTAAATTAAAGCTATCCATTTTAAATAAAATGAGTGAAAGGATTATATTTTAATCATGAAATATGAAAAACGGGTACAGTGTTTGGCGATTTATCACCTGTGACCGACTAACATAAAAATACCGAGTTCTTGATTTCTCTATCAGAATCTTCCTCTTTGGCGAAGGATCGAGCAAGTAAATTAAATTATGAATAAAAGTAACATGATGCAATGGGATTACATGACATGATACCTAGGATACATTTAAGGGAGTCCAAACTGGTCGCCACGGGCGGATAGTTATTTTCAAAACCATAATAACTCAGTCAATTAAGATACAATTTTCAAACAAATTGCATTTGAAAGTAGGTTTTTTTCTCTATTTGACGGCGTAAAAATTGAAAATGCGCGATATTTAGAAATTTAAAAAATCGCTGACATAGCAAGCATTTTAATTTAATTTTTTTTTCAGGTTTTATGGGAAATGACAACAAAATATACAGTATCTCCTATTTTCGACTATTTTCCGTTTACTTTCAATGACTTTCAATAGAAATGGGGTTCTTTTGTTGCCACGATTAGAAAAATGATATTAAAAACTACAAAAAAATTAATATCTCAAAAATAAATTGAGATACAGCTTCCAAGCAAATTGCATTTAAAAGAGCATTTTTTTCCTCATACAACGGTGTAAAAATTTAAAATGTGCGACGGTCAGAAGTTTAAAAATTTGCAGCAAAGAAAATTGCAAAACCAAAATTTTATTTTAAATTTCAAAGTGTTGCCATTCGCAAAATGACGTATGCGTTACGCACAGATATGTTTGTCCTTTATAATATAGATAGGGGATCGAACCCGAGCTCCTCGGGTTACAGAGTATAGGTAAAAACAATTCTTTTTTTTTACTCTAATTATTATTTTTTTACATGTAATATATATTTTAGATTGTCCACTAACATAAAAAGAATTTTTATATGAAAAATATCAATTATGCAATCAAATAAAGTTTTAAAATTTATTAAAAGCGTTACTTTCACATGCCAGGAGTTCTTAGCCCAAGATTTTGCGACTTTCCGCAAAAGGCAGTCTTTCCGATCATTTCAGTGCTTTAAGCGCGTTGTTCAATACCATGTTTGTTAAATTTGTTTCTTGTTTACATTATTTTATTTATTTTTCTATAGAGGAAGTTTCATTTTTGTTACGGGACATTAGACGGAAATAAATGCTGACATTTTTACATTGTTTTAAAGGCAAGCGGATTAATATTTCATAATTGAGCTACATGTGATAGAGATACATTTAAAAATAATTCATGCTTGAAAATCTCTCTCTCTCTCTATATATATATATATTACGCTATCGCATGTGGCACAGAAATCTCAATTATTTGTTAATTGTTTAATGGCAACCCCCGAATGAAACGCATCTCATTGGTTATTGTGTAATAGTTTTCAAAAGGGAATAACAATAAATAAAAAAAGTTTAATTAATAACTATAGAAAAAACAATTTATGTAATAAAAAAAATAAAAGTAAATAAACAATTTATTAATAAATAAACAACAACATCCGTGTTACCATATCAAGCAAAATAACGACACCTTGGCGCCAGTTAAGTACCCCGGTGCGTATATGACATTGGCGTCAGAAAAAAAGTCGCGCCAACGTGGTGCGTATATAACATCTGTGCCGTCTTTTACTTATTTATTTATTTATTTATCGAACAACAAACATACGACTTCATCTCATTTAAAATACAATAAATAAATAAATAAAGGTACTTTTCCAGTATAGGTACTTGGCGAAATAGAGAAAAGGTCCATGGCGAGGAAAGAAATTTGGCAACGTACTTTCTGGCAACCTATTTAATCAAAATATTTTTTTCGAATAAAACTACATAATAGTTGCCATGATCAGAAAGAGTTTGTACTTTAATGTTAGCTAGGCGCAATTCTCGCCAATGGCATTTTTTAACTCGCCAACACATTTTTTTTTTCGAGGGGTAAATTAAAACAATGCTTTGATGTTGAAATTAAATAGTTTATGGTTTTATTTATTCTTTTTCTTTTTTAAAGATTTTCTTTTTAAGTGAAAGTCATGAATTTTAGACGTTTAAGTTTTAAATTAAAGCTATCCATTTTAAATAAAATGAGTGAAAGGATTATATTTTAATCATGAAATATGAAAAACGGGTACAATGTTTGGCGATTTATCACCTGTGACCGACTAACATAAAAATACCGAGTTCTTGATTTCTCTATCAGAATCTTCCTCTTTGGCGAAGGATCGAGCAAGTAAATTAAATTATGAATAAAAGTAACATGATGCAATGGGATTACATGACATGATACCTAGGATACATTTAAGGGAGACCAAACTGGTCGCCACGGGCGGATAGTTATTTTCAAAACCATAATAACTCAGTCAATTAAGATACAATTTTCAAACAAATTGCATTTGAAAGTAGGTTTTTTTCTCTATTTGACGGCGTAAAAATTGAAAATGCGCGATATTTAGAAATTTAAAAAATCGCTGACATAGCAAGCATTTTAATTTAATTTTTTTTTTCAGGTTTTATGGGAAATGACAACAAAATATACAGTATCTCCTATTTTCGACTATTTTCCGTTTACTTTCAATGACTTTCAATAGAAATGGGGTTCTTTTGTTTTGCACGATTAGAAAAATGATATTAAAAACTACAAAAAAATTAATATCTCAAAAATAAATTGAGATACAGCTTTCAAACAAATTGCATTTAAAAGAGCATTTTTTTCCTCATACAACGGTGTAAAAATTTAAAATGTGCGACGGTTAGAAGTTTAAAAATTTGCAGTAAAGAAAATTGCAAAACCAAAATTTTATTTTAAATTTCAAAGTGTTGCCATTCGCAAAATGACGTATGCGTTACGCACAGATATGTTTGTCCTTTATAATATAGATAATAAATACATATACAGTAGAGTCCCAATTATCCACGGAAATGGGTGGCAAGGGCACCGCGGATAACAAAAATCGCAGATAATCCGAAAAAAACTGAAAATGAGGTGCAAACACGAACAAAAAAATATTTCAACATAAAAATTATGTTTTGGTGAACAAAAAATATGATAAAACGTTTAAATCACATATATATGCACAGTAGAGCAGAAACATTTGCTTTACGTCTAAAGCACTAAAATAAAAACAGTTAACAAGAAACAATGCCATACATACTGTACAAAAAGTGTTGTGTTAAACCTTTTTTTAAAAAATCAGTCACTTGTTTTTGCTTCTTGCCTTGGTAACACCTTTTCTTTATTCTAAATTGTACTTCCCTTAACATAAGTTTTTCTGCGGGGCAATTCGAATTTTTTGTAATCCGAACACGCACCGGTCCCAGTTAGTTCAGATTAGCGGGGTTCTACTGTATTTTAAACGTGACAACCGAAACTAGAAATATTCTTCTATTACTATCGAATACACGAATTAATCTGTTTATATTTATTAGTAGACCTTATTGTGTTTTCCTTGTTGTTGGCTTAAAATTTAAAAAAAAAAGAAAGAAAGAAAAAGAAAAATCGCTTCGCGCATAATCCGCACCGCGGATAATCCGCTCGCGGATAATCGGGGCTCTACTGTATGTTTCAAGTTATTGTTAATTTAGTGCTTTTCAATATCACTTTACATGTGAAAAGTTGAAATGTGTTTACATTTCCTCATATTTAAGACCTGAACATCCATTAAAATGGCTATGGTCCTTACCAAATTTAAAAAAAAAAAAAAATTAAAATTCTTTAAAAATAGTATTTTTTTACCCTTTTGATGAGAATAAAGTAGTAAAGACAAAGCTAAAGTGTTTCAAATTTTTTTGGGTCTCAGTAGGTTATAGCGAAGATTTAGTAAAAATTTCGGATTTTCAGCGGAACTTTCCTATAATATAGTTTAGCTGATTCTCAATATTTCTTCTGAAGTAAAATCGTCCTTATGAGATTTAGAAGCTAGTGATGATTTTAGCTGCAATCTTTTTAGTAAGAAGCTGCCATTTTTTTCTTTGAATTAAAGAAGTATCGAGGCGAATGGTACCTTATTAAGAATTTGTGTTGATCTAATTGATTGTTTTTTTTTGTAAGGGAATATCTATTATGTATAAAACCCTTTCAAGGGGTAGTACATATTCCTTATTGAATTGAAGAGCTGAGTGAAAGAACATGTTATGCTACATTTTCTTAAAAAATATTTTATCTGTTGTACGAAGGCATTATCAGGTATTCTATCACATGGTAAAGCTAAAATACCAAAATTCTATTTAGCCTTGAAGATTTAAGACATTATTCATTAATACTTAAAATTTTACTTTTTTAATAATGCAAATAATATTAATATTTTTTTAATATTTAAAAATTAAAAAATATGAATAAGATTTTATGATAGCGTTCAGTACCACGCCTGTTAATATTTTAAACACATGGTATCAAACAGAAAATAAATCATTAAAATTGACAACAAAAACTTTCACATCAAATTTCTTCAAATGTAATTTTTGTTACTTATCATGTTCTTCCACTTAGCTCTTCAGTTTATAATTAATTTTATAGTTTTTAAAAAATGGGAAAACTTACCCTTCGTCTTTAGCTCAATGTGATATCGGAGTTATTGAAAGCAGGGATGAGATTTCCGACCTTTTGCATACCAGTATAATCTTAGAGGAATTACTGTTCTGCGAAATTGCATAAATGTTCGGATTAAATAAAATGACATTTTTTCTAAGATTATACTGGTATGAAAAAAGACGAAAATCTCATCCCTGTGACAGTCATCTTATTAAACCTTTCAAAGGCCAAAGAACTTTTATTCGTAAAATGTTCAAATGATTGACTGACACCAGAATTTACGAGCAAACTTGTTTTAAAATATGAAAAAGCTTTTCTTCCCGTACTGCGTAAAAGGAAATTTTTCATCCTAAAATTCCAGTGCTAATATGGCTTTTAGGGATGAAAATTAAGTGGATCAAAAATGTACCACCCCATTCAGAGCTGTGTACCACTTCGCTGCTTATTTTTTTCTAATTTATCAAAAACGCTTCTTCGTTCCTTGTTAACCCTTTAGCGGTCGGTGTCCAAAAGAAAGACACCTAATTTTAATTCCAAAACTGACAAACGGCACCAAGAATATTTGATTAAAATTTTCCTTTTGTGAAGTACGAAAAAAAAAAAAAACAAGCAAGTTTTTATTTTCTGATAAATTTGTTTGTAATTTCTGGTGTCAGTTCACCATTTCTTTATTTTATTAACAGAATTACTCCCCGCCGGAAAGTGTTAAATCTGTAAATATGGGTTTGTTATACTGCCGCTCTCAAAAGTTTGCCATATTTTATTCAGTATATGTTATTCACATCTAATTTCAAAACTTCCTCAAAGAAAACCATAAGGTTTGTTTTACTTTTCCCAGAAAATCTGAAAAAAAAATGCTGGAGAAATTACAGCTACAAACCTGGAATAGTAAATACCAAATTACACGAATAAGCAATCTTACATTAAATATTTATATGATAATTCTGTGTATTAACTCATAGTATCGAAATAGCCGGAAGTTGCTTGATCTAGAATATCATGAACGATATATTAACATTATCTGAGGAGGCTTAAAATACCACATTCCCTAATGTTTGCGTTGATGAAACTGCATCTAGTGCTACCTTTGTCGAGTATCTAGGATGTATTTCTATAATTGCTTGAAATTGAATCATAAGGTGAATTTTCAGTTAGTAATTATGTTACACCAAAGTATTGTTTATCTGCACTCTAAAGAAATACAAATGTTTAGTGATTTACGAAAATAGAATAATAAGACTAACGAAAATAAAATATAACCTCTTTTCAGTTTCCCACGATTCTAAAAAGACCTTTCTTCTAAAAGTTCATTTTTATTAGAAACCTCAGACATAAATAAATTTCAGAAATAAAGAAGCATTTTTAACAAAAAAGCTTGTTTTTCTGCCCGTAGTTTTCGTAAACGCTTGCGAGTTGCTTTAACTTAATCAGATTTCTCAGTCCGAGATATCGTTTTTCTTGATTCTGTCATTTCTCAAGTAAAGATTGTAACTGGTTGTATACAAGTCTATTCAAAGATAACAAAATATTTTATATTTTAATGTTAATCTTAATGCAGTTAATTTGGCACATTTGACTGTTAGCCCATTCGGAACCATCAGTGCACGAATGCACCTTCAGAATGTGCATAGAAAATTTATTTTTGCTACATGTAATAAGGAAAAGTTTTATTTGCTTTATTTAATTAGAGCATTTTCGCAATTATTTAAGTTAAGGTAACATTTTTTTCCCCCTAAAACATGGTACAAACCGAATAAAATTTGTGAATAAGCCGTGTATTTGCCGCCGTGCCGAATTTGTGTAGAAGAATAGATAAAGCATATCTGTTGAACATCCAAATATTTACTTGAACTGTGTCTTCATTCGAAAACACAAAACTTAATTAAACACTATAAAAGGTACACGGAAACGCAGCTACATAAAATTTGTTTTTAGAAATGCATATTTAAATTTTTAAAATCTATCGGTTTATGAGGTTTTAAAGATAAAAGAATACTTTCTGTATGAAGGATAATTCCGAAAAAAGACATATTTTCGTTCATGACAATAAGTAAAAATTCTTCTTTCGAATTTTGCCGTGGGAAATTGAAATATCGGATAAACATTGGAGGCTAAACTGGTAACCCTGCAGTCAAAAGAAAGCATATAAAGAGGAATCACGAAAATAAAATGTTGTTTCAAACTAAAATGCTCATCTGTTTACGCAACCGGGCGTATGAGAGGAAATGTATGATAGTGTGCGCTAAGAAATTTAACATGTATTACACAGACTCTAGCAGTTATTTTCCGTTATTGTCTATGGGACTATGAATTAAAAGCAATTACCATAGCCTAAAAGTGGTGAGCCTACAACTGTAACCTGGTGAGCAAAGATCTGACACATTAACGTAAATTTCTGTTAATTAACAAGTCACTGTCATATTAATTAGGCTGAAAACAAGGAGGATTTTACCATTTCAGAAAAGTGGTGCCAATCAAGAAATCTGAATTTTAAAAAAGTAATCCACTGGCAACACTGTTTTCATATCGGATAGTTTGACATGGTACCAACAACATATCCTCAAACTGTTGAAGCTTCTACTGTTACCGATTTCGCAGTGGATCATTACCGCAAGGGGAAAACTTCCACCAGTAATTTTTTCTAGAACTTTTCTACTTATTTAACACGTTCACGCCGGCGTGCATGACGGTGTGTCACGCTCGACACTCCCATCAGGCGGTGTGCATCACCGGCCGGTCACACTCGACTGTTCCATAAAAGGCGTGCACTACAGGCTTGTCACACTCAACTATGCTATAGTGGGTTTGCACTACAGATGGCTCACACTTGACTATTCGAAAATTCATTGGTAAAAACAAATGCTTATTTGTTTAACTTAACACAGTAATTTCGCGCGTATCCGCCGCACATCGGATAACTCGATTTCCTACCAGATTTAATTTTAATTTTAAATAAAATGTTACTTGCTTCTGTTTAGCACTTATTTTACATCTATTTTTCAATAAAATTTCCGGTTTGAAAAAGTCTTAACTAAGCCGCGGAAGATACGAGGGAAATCAAGGTACATTAACGACGGCAAACAGGGCCTGATTATCAACGGGGCACACTTACACCAATAAATTTTAAAAGAAATCTGCGCCTTATCGAAATGCCGTGCTTATGTAAAATTTCTCCCATGAATGAGGCGAAATTTTCTGTTTCTTTTTACTGGTAGGAGTGTGCCCCGTTGGTAATCAGGCCCTGACGGCAAACGACAATTCTCGTTTTCATTGAAAAAAATATCATTGACTAAGGGCGTGGCTTTCACCTTACAGAAATGCATTTATATCATGCTGTAGATATTTTTTTAGACTGTAAGACAATTTGTATTAAATTAGCACATATGTAGTCAATAAAATCATTTCTCTAAATAATTTGCTTACTCTTTACGAACTTTCAGACATTCACAATCAACTCTGCTTTTTATATTCGAGTTCAATTCAATAAATATAAGAGGGGCGTTTCATTACATACAGTGTCTGAATAAGCGACAAGTACCGCGCCGCCAGATTAAGCGAAATATCAATTCCAGCGCCGTCTCACAGCGAAAAACATGAATATCGGCGCCGGCGTAAACGTGTTAAAGACCTTATTACTGCAGAATTTCGGTCATAATCATGGCTAAAAACATATATTTAATGTTACTAGTGGAAGAGTACTTCGGTGGTAGTCAGTCGCTGCGTTTCCGCCACAGTATGACAACCTAAACAACCTTGTGTAGGTAAAATAGATTATAATATCCAGGCTAACTTCCACCATTAAATAGAAATAGAAATTTCTAACATATTTCTAGGAGAAATTTTGCGTGAATAAGCCTCAAAAATAAAGGAAATTTTTCTATTCAAAATTTACTGATGCAGGTTTGCTCCGGTGGTTATCAGAAACTGTTGATCCTATGTAAATAATACGTCGCCATTTTCTGATAACCTCCTCAGTTACTTCACTCGCAACTGGTAGTTTCTACACTATATGTCTCCTCTTTATTTAAAACTCCATTAATTAGATGTCTTATTCATGGAGAATTTTTGCCAGAAATAAGGCAAAAATTCCATTCATTTTTTTTTTACGGTTAAACGTTTCGATCTTGATTATCAGTCGATGATTCGACGAAAACAAACAAAAGCAGCTATCTTGTAACTATATCCTCAGTTACGTCAGATATCCTCAGTTCACCGCCCCCTGAATACTAGGCCTGAGCGCTCACACAAAAATGACACAAAAATGGCGGCTGCCGAAGGCGGATTTTTTTTAGCGTAGGTACGATCCCTTAAATGTAGACACCAGTATTTTATAAAAGATTTCCCTACCTTGTTTATTCTCAGAAACATGAAGAGGAAAAAACTTTAAAAAATTATTGGTAGGAATATTTAAGGGACTGTACACACGCTGAAAAAAATCCGCCTTCGACAGCCGCCATTTTTGGTCCAGCGCTCAGGCCTAGTATTCAGAGGGCTGTGCTCAGTTCCTCGCAACCGATAGGCACTACATTGTCTGTCACCTCCGCTTTATCATAGTTCCATTGTGTTACCAAACTGTCCCGATGGAATCTTTTTGCAATGGTTATCATTTGAACTTTTCTTCTTGCAACAGGAAAATAGCTTAACGAACATTTATTTTATACAGGGCGATTGACAATAAATTGGGCAAAAAGAGAACATCTGCAATGTGTTCATTTTTACAATGCAAATTCAACGTGAAACTATAGTTTCTAAATATGTATGCCAGTTTCTAAATATGTTCGATGTGGTTCTCTCCCGTGATACGGCTAATATTTACGTGGAAATCCAATTCATGCCACACATTTGCTATCATATTCGGTGTTGTCGCTTCCAATAACTCACTTATTAACTATTTTAACCACTCAAGGTTCACCTGAGTTATGCGTACGTTTTTTTTATTTAGGTTGTTTGTGGCCACCACTTTTTTCAAGTAGAAATATTCACCTTATTTAATGGCAGAGAAACTGATTCGAGAATAATGCCAGTAGCACTATTTTAAATAACTAGTTGGAATCAAACAATCTGAATAAAAAAAGGAGCGAACACTGCTCGCCGACGTCGCCAGCAGTGTCACGACGCGAGAATTAACATGTTCACGCCTGCACAGTGGGTTACACTCGACTGTCTTAGAGATGCCGAGTCCCGGTTTTTGGATACCAGTATTTTAATACAGAAAATTATGTTTTATTTAATTAGAACAATTGGCGATTTAAAGGAACAACATTTTCTCTAAAATAACAGTGGTGTGCAAAAAGCCGGAGACTAGAAAACTCTGAGACTGCCGAGTGTGATCCACCGCACAGGCGTGAACGTGTTAAGGGGTTAATTGCTGTAAGTTATGTGGTAAGTCTTACTTCATCCACTTTATGATGTTTTGATTAGGGGATTCATTAAAAAAATTGTTTACGAAATGTCTCTGAAAGGTGGCAACAGGTAAAGTTTTGCGTATTCTAATACAGTAAGCTTTTTATTGCGGGGATGTCGTCATTTTCAATAACAGAGCTTCTTCTGACGATTTCGATAAAGTTGGTTTTTGGTTGTCGCCAGATAAAACTTGTAAAATTGTTTTTTCACGCTATATTTTTATATTATAATTAAATCCATTATAGTAATTTAACGAAGATGGCTTTTTGTACCATTCAATTTGAATCACCCTGTAATTGTTTCAATAAACAGGTATGAATTTGCTAACAATCAGTCTAAAATAAACATATTCTTTTTTTGCTCTTTTATGCTTACCAATTCACAAAATGTCCTTATTATTTTATTTATTTGCTATTTTATAACATTTGAAAAAATAATAAAAAAGGAACAAAATTTATAATTCTACTATTTTATTATACTGAAGCATCATACTCATTATCTTCATGAGTATCCATACTAATAAAAGAAAGCTTCGCACTGTATGTGTGTATGTGTGGCTATGTGCGATGGCTAGCAAAATCTACGGCTAGTAGGAGGCTAAAACTTTTTGTGAGGCTAGCTCAAATTGCCCCCTGATAATGGAGTTACTAATAAAGAAGTGGAGACATATAGCGTACTGTTTACCAGTTGCGAGAGAAGTAACTCAGGAGGTTTTACAAGATGTTAGCGTTTTGTTAACACTAGAAGGTCATTAGGGGTCAAAATGACCCTTGCCAAATTGATAATAGTTGATCCGAAACAGAATATTTTTCATAACATATGTTAGATGTAAGCAGCACAAAAAAAGGCTATTAAATAAGTTAATTAGTTTTAAATAAAACTTCTGGTGTGAACTACTTTTTATAAAACTTGACTAAAATTGTCGGCTGTTCTAGTGTTAAAATCAGATCATCAGTTTCTGACAGCCACCTGAGAAATTTCCAAGTAGTAAATTTGAGTTGAAAATTACAACTTATTAAAGCGCCTTATGCATCGAAATATTTTCTCACAAATATTCTATAAAATTTCTATATGTTTTTACTGGTGTCAGATTTCCCAGATATTAAACTATTTTTCACTGACACTGACAGAGGTTGTCTAAGTTAGAGGTTCCCAAAGTGTGCTCCGCGGAGCCCTTGGGGCTCCGCGGTGTTCCAGGAAAATAAACAAAACATGAAAAAAATTAGCATATTGCAAGGGAAAATTTTTCGAAAGCATGTCGGAATTTTTGTGTGTGTGTGTGTCAAAAATAAATACATCACTGGGTTGAAAAACGCTATATTTTTTAAAATCACCTAAAAATTTGCATTATACATCTATCCATTTTCTATATAACATTTTTGGTTTGAACTACTTTATTTTATGTTTCTGCATTTAATGTGCTTTAAAAATTTGATTCAAAATAAGCTACAAGAAATAGTATTCTGATCGAATGCACAACGTGAAATGAAAGAGCAAAGGCGCTCCAGTGCAGTTATCTCTGCTTGCCGAACAAATGAAAGAACAGTTTTGTTCTTTGGAGCTCAGCCTATTCATATGTTTGTTTTGTGCATGAATTTACATTTGTGTATATATATATTTTTTCTTTAAATAACTTTAATTTCTTTAATCTGTTTATGTTATTTGTATATACTGTTTTTCATAGTAAAACAATGTTCGTTGATTAAAACGCCTCTTTTTTGTAACATCTTGAATCATTTAATAAAATCCTCATTGATTCATTTAATATTTGTATATGTTGTGTATGTAATTTTCTTTTTTTCTTTTTTGTAACTTTAATTCCTTTAATCTGCTTATTTTATTTTTATTAATTCTTAGTTATTTAAATTTTCTATGCTGTTTTACGTAATTTTACTTAATTTTTAAAGCAATGTAGGTTGCTGTAAACGTATTTTTTTAACATCTTGTATCACTTACCAACTCCTCTTTAGAATTTTGTTTTAATTGGTCTCAGCATTGGCTAAGATTCTTAAATGTTATGATGCCACATTTTCCTATCAGAAATAAGGCTGTAGCAATTAAAAAATATATATTGGTTCTTTGCATTTGTCATCACACAATCCAAACTTTTGCTCAGCTCCACCCCTCGCTTAGACTTTTCGTCAATGTGTACCCGCCGTAATATAAATTTAACCCCACCCATATATCTCGTTTAGTTACTAAAGTTTTTCTACTAGTTGCAGTTCTTTTAACGCGTATAGTTTTTAACCGTATGTCTATTTTAAGGAAAAACAATGGTGAAAGGAAGTTACTTTCAAAACTGTAATTAATAGCTAAATACTTCAAATAAAACATTAAAAAAAAAGAACGATGCTGCACCTAACAATACAGGTTATAGATTTTGCCTCGCCCACTAAAACAATAAAACGATGATGTGCTGTTGCGGTTACTTGCAACTACTGCCATATTTTTATTTAATTTAATTTAAGAAATATATTTTATTAATCTTTGTTCATTTAATATTATAATTCGCATTCTGAAATTAATTTATTTCCCTCCTTTTAAATATTTCCCTGAAAATTTTTCTTTCTTACGTAACATTTCGTTTCATTTTAAAATGATAAACATAGTTTGGAAATCTGTACTTCCGGAAAAAGAATTATCTGCAACTTTCTATAGGCTTCTATTCATGATATCATTTCCTCTTGTAGCTCCCCTCCTTAGCCAATAAAATTCAAATCAATTTAACACGTAATTTCAAAAATTGTAACACTTTACTACTATTTGGCACCTTATCTTACAGAAATCTATAAAAATTTAATCTAACTGAAGCAATTTTTCATATCCTATAGCATTTCGAATTTCGCCAACTAGTTTCTAGTATTTTTATCCCCGCCAATTGCCGAATTTCCATTATTACAGCAATCCTGCCCCCTCTTCTACGCTGTCTGTGCATTTTCGCAGTCCGTTTTATATTTCAAGGCAGAATAGTTTCCCTCTTGCCATACTGTGAAGATTCATATGCGCTCAGCGAAAATAGTAAATGAAAGATAATTTTTTAAATATTATGATGATTTTGATGAAATGTATAATCCCTTCTGCTTGTGACAAGGGTGGATAATATTTCTACCAATGGAGATACAATAACGAATTCGTTTATAAAACTACGTGAATCCTGCTGATTACTATGTGGCAGCTATTATTAATTTTCAAGTCCACTGGTGCTACCTTCCGTGTTTTTTTTAACCGGTGCTACAATCAGGTGATTGATTTTGGTTTTTTTAAAAACGAGAGCCTCCATATTCCCTGAGAGAAATTATATTATTTTTCTCATGACAAAATATATATTAAACAAAGAAGGTCGTGTTCTATTTAAAAAAAAATGGATATAGCAGTATGAGTAATCCATTTTTGAATATATGTTTTTATTTTCAAGAAGAATTTTCTTTTTTTAAATAAAGAATTTTACGATGATCTGCTTCTAAATGTATTTTTTTAAAAGGGTTCTTAAGAAGAAACTCAGAGGCGATTCGTTTTCGTTGTATGTTTAGAAGTACTTGAAATGTAACGAACTAAAAAAGACTCCGTAATCCCATGATTCTATTACGGGTGGGCGGGACTAGCGAAAACGTGTTATAAAATTACTCATGGGCGATTGGGCCAACGCAATTTTTTTCTTTTCGCTAGTAGCCTATTGGGATAATACAGAAGTCTCGCTTTGTAAACGAAAACTGAATAACTTACCTTTTTTTCAGTGTGTATGTGGTTTTTGCCATAAATAATAATAGTTTCAAGCTAGACCCAGTACAATCCATAAACCAGAAAGGGCTACCATTTTCATCTTTAATTCCGAGTTCATACTGGAAGTCCTTAAAGAATATTTTTCATTTTAAAAATGTATGTCACTAACCCCTTAACACTCTAATTCCCAGGGTACAATACGTTCTAGAAATTTTCTAGTTAAGATAATCTGAATTAACACCAGAAAATTTCAATAATAAATTTCACTTTATTTAAATACGGATTGTCTGTTATTAAAAAAATCAAATATTGCTATTTTAAGTTTCTGGTGTGAATTCGGAATATCGAATTAAAAAATCCACTAAATTCGAAACACTGTTGCGATATCACACTGTTGCGTAACACTCACTGCATATATGCTACCATGGGGTAACCACTTGAAGGGCGGTGATGCCGCTATGGCATCACATAATTTTAATCCCTAATTGCCACATTGGCACCCAAATTTATTAATGAAAATTTCATTTTTTTTAAGTACGCGAAAATATACTTTTACTCTTTTACACATAATTTTTCTCGTAATTACTGGTGTCGATCAATTATTTCAACATTTTACTAATACAGATACCTTGCCCCTGAAAGGGTTAACAGTATTACTCGAGCGTCGCTCGGGTAAGAAAAGTTTGTTTTCATCGTTACTAACAGCTTTCAGAAACCACAAATTTTTAACTATAATTTTTGCTGTATTTGATATGGACATACAAGGCAGATAGTTTAATACAAAAAAGTGGTTTTTAGTCCTTATTTGTAAAATGTTGTGTCCAATAATAGTAATATTAATTAAAACTGATAAGGGGTTAAATAATGAAAATTTGATTTTCAAAATTTCTAGTATCAATTTCTGTATCAAAAAAAGGAACAAACTGAGAACTTTGACCCCATGTTGGAAACTACTGGTTCAGACTCTTACCCAGCAGATCTTTCTCTGCTCCATAGGCATAAAAAAACATTAATTTGTAAACCATAGAGTACCGTGGGGTTAAGGGGCTCCGCCTTAGAAATTCTTCCCAAAAAGGGCTCCGCGGGCCCAAAAGTTTGGGAACCATTGGTCTAAGTTATCACAATATGGCGGCAATGCAATACATGACTACCACCAAAATAACGTTTCACCAGTTAAAATGAATATATATTTCTGTCATTATTTATGACTGAAATTTTGTATTTAAATAAGGCGAAAGTGTCTATTTAAATTTACTGGTGGTAGTTTAACGCAGCGGTAATTAACCCCTGAAAAAGCGGTTAGAGTTGAAGCTTCACTATTTTAAGGATATGTCAGTTCCTGTTTATTAATAGTTCTTTGCTCCTGATGCACGTTCGAAAAGTCATTTAATCGATCGCCGGTCACGTAAAGCATTTACGTATGCACTCAAACCCTTTCACGCATCGGGAGCTACCGAAGGAAAGGCGAAAATGTCTATTTAAATTTACTGGTGGTAGTTTAACGCAGCGACAATTAACCGCTGCAAAAGCGGTTAGATTTGAAGCTTCTTTATTTTAAGGATATGTCAGTTCCTGTTTATTAATAGTTCCTTGTTCCAGATGCACGTTCAAAAAGTCATTTAACCGATCGCTGGTTACGCATGCACTCAAACCCATTTACGCATCGGGAGCTACCGAAGAAACGGTTTTTGACTCTGTTTCCGTTTTTTTTATTGTTTTGCTTTAATCCATATCGATCAAATCGCTTGGTACAGTTCAAAGTGAAAGACATATTCCAAATGATCGTACTCTTACGTCTTAAATACCGCAATCAATTCAAAAAAATTTCGCAAGGTAACCCTTTAAAAAATTTTTAAAAAGGTCGTTTTTTCAAAAACCTTTTCCCCCTTATTGCAATCCCCCCTCCAGGACACACTTGTAGAGGTACCGACAAACCAAAAATATGTTCTTAAAGCTGAAACCTTCTTCTAATTGATGGTGAAATTGGTTTAAAACATATAAATTTTAACTATTTCAAAATCATCGGCAAATGTAGGTTTTTTCGCTCCTCACGAAGACGGTAATTTTTCTACGCTAAATGAAACTAAATATCCGTATTTTAATATAATCTTTTTAGGGTATCTCAGTAGACCAGATTTATATTTCCTACAAAATATTTGAAACTTTCGGGCGTGTCTCACGAGACGATATTTTTTATACGCTAAAAGTAACTAAACGTCCGTATTTTAACAGAATATTTTTACTGCATCGAAATAGAACAGTTTAACATCATGTACAAAAATTTTGAAATGTTCGGACGAGTATAAATACTTTTTTACAAAATAAAATGTGAAAAAATTTCGACGAAATTAGTAAACACCTGAATGTTTCATCCCGGTTTCACTCGCTTTTGATACTCATAGACTACAAAAATCAAATTACGCAAAAAATAAAATACCAAATAGCATATACTTTCTGTTCAATATTTTTTCACGATTTTTCCATTTAACAATATAAATTCTGTCAAAACGGAATTAAATATATAAAATAATAGAAATTTGAAGTTCATTTAAGGGACGTTTAACACGGGCTCAGGAAATGCTTGCGGGTCATCTTCTTTACAATAAAGTAAAATTTTGATATGACGCTGCGTACATGTTTTCCACATTTTTTAAAAATAAAATAGTGCGCCTTATTAATCCATAGTCATAATTTCAAATCGTGAGAATAAACGAAGTGACTGTGAATTCTGAACTTGAACACAGCAGTAGTTGCGTGCTAGTGTTTTCGCAATGGAGTTAAGAATAAAGAACAGGACACTCATAGTGTACTCTCTACCAATTGCAATTCAAGTAACTGAGGAGGTTGTCATAAGATGGCGGCTATTTTTTTTATGGAATGAACAGTTTCTGACTACCAGCGGGTCAAACTTCCCACCACTAAATTTGAATAGAAAATTTCGGCTTATTAAAGCGCCTTATTCACCACACTATTTTCTTACAAATATGGTAAAAATCACTATCTGTTTTTGTTTTTTTTTTTTTTTTTTTTGGTGTCAGTTTGACCAAGTTTTATACACCTTTTCACCGTCAATGAGAGGAAGTTGTCTTAGCTTTTAGTTAACTTCCATCAGTAAAAACGAATATCTTTTTCTGTCACTATTTCAGGTTCTGTTTAACCCTCCGTCTACCAGACGGGTCCATTGGACCCGACAGGTACATACAAAATATTCATTCAAACCAGAAATTTCTTTAAAATAAACTAAGTATATAAACCAGACAAAAATAAGGTAAATAAATAAGTTAAATAGTTTTAAATAAAAATTCTGGTGTAGAACGTTTTATTAAAACTTGAATAAAATTCCCGGTAGATCTAGGGTTAAATTTACTGGTGGAAATTTCTCCCAGCAGTAATCAACCCCTACAAATGTGGTTACAGGTGAATCTTCACTATTTTATAGACATGTTAGCTCCTTTTTATTAACAGTTCCATGGTTTTTGCCGCTGATATGAATTTTTGTCTTGTAAGCCATATCCCCTTATAACATAACAGTGAGATTTCATTTAGTTGACCAGAAAAGTTTCTCAACTATCATTATAAAGTTAGACGACAGTCTAACTCTTTCTTAAGTAGATAGTGACAAGAAAAATGGGAATTCGTGCAAAAGACCATGGCATAATTATTAGTGACAGTTCATTTTCACCCTTTCAGTATATTCTATAGTTCGTGAGAGAAAACTGACTTATTTCAGTACAGTACAACATTATAACTTCATTATAAAATAATAGTTTAATAATTAATGAAGATGTTTTACCTTTTCTTTTTTTTCCACCATTAAGACTCGACGACCAGAAAGCAAAAAGACAGAAAGCGATCAGATGCTTTCCAGAAAAGAACGCTACTACTTTTGGCATATATATATAATTTCCTATCTTAAACAGTAGAAGACGACTTGGAAATTCCAAGGAATGTATTCAAGGTTGTGATTTGCATTATCTATAAACGTTTACAAATCGCAGCTATTATTAAAAGTAGTGACTGGCAGAATGAATATTTTTACTATTCGAATAAATCATTCCGACATAAAAGTAAAAGTCCGACAAGAAAGTATAACTGCCAAAATGCAACTACTACCAGAAATTTTTTATTAAAAAAAGTTCATATTTTTATTAGATTTAATTTGAGAAACTTAGGACAGTATAAAAATTCTTTTTTTCTTCAAAATTTCTGAAGACAATTGATTTAGAAAAAATAAAGAGGTTCGGCAACTATTATTTTGTTTCTGTTTTTTACTAAATTTCTGCCGTAGTTGATAAAAAATATATATACAAAGGTTGTAAACTTTGTTTCTGCACATGCGCGAATGATTCATTCGATAGTAAAATCATTCCTTTTACTTATCACTAATCAAAAGTGAATATGTCTATTATATTTTTATTTCGATATAATAAAAGATGAAATTCAATTAATACATTAACCGCCAAAATTATAAGGTTGAAATTTTCAACTTTTTAGCTGAAAGCGTTTGCCACAACAAACTCTGAAAGATAATTTGCGCTTTAGATGATCTTAAAATTTTATTTATTTCAATAAGGCCAATTTTTTTATTGAAAAATATCGGTGGCTATGTAAATAACTTGAATAAGTATATTTATTTTTACTGTTTCGTGAACGCAACACCAGCGGGTAATGGGTTAAGAAAGAAAAGGGAACATTAAAAATCTATTTTAAGATAGGATATAAAATGAGAACATTTATAAAATTAAATTTTCTTTGAGAAAAATTAACTATCCTAAGATAATTGCGATAGCAGAAATAATTTTAAGAATTTTCGTACTTTCTTACTGTTAACAAGATTTTAAAGTGGACTTTAATAAGTGATGCATTTTTACATATATTAAATTGAGGCTGTAATTCAAATTTATAAATACTTATTCATCTGTTCTTTAATAAAAATACTTTTTTATCATTATTGTAATTCTAATAGTACAAATTTAATTTTTATAATATTGTTTTCAAATAGGTAAAATTTGTTGAAAAAAAAACTTTATTTCGTTTTATCTTTTGCTTGAAACAGAATCTATACTCATATTATAAAGAGGAAAAAATTGTTTATTTGTCGGAGATAAGCTCAGGAACTACCGAACCGATTTCAAAAGTAATGGTATCAAAATGATGGTGTTCGCCCAACTTAGAACATAGGCTATGTCTTATGTCGGTGCCACTACCCCAAAGGGGGTGCTGGAGCAAAAAACGTTCTAAAAATGCGATTTTTGCGTTACTGAAGGGCCTAGAAATATGAAATTTCGAATATTAGTTACTTATAAGATATAAATGGTGTCTAAGAACAGTTCTTAAACAATTCGAAATTTAAAAGGGGTGAAAATGCACAAAAAGCGTTCTAAAAAACGTTCTAAATGGTAGTTTCTACATAATCTCAGGAAATACCAAATCGATTTCAAAAGTAATGGTGTCAAAATGATGGTGTTAGTACAACTTAGAACATAGGCTATATTTTATGTCGGTGCCACTAACCCAAAGGGGGTGCAGGAGCAAAAAACGTTCTAAAAATGCGATTTTTGCGTTACTGAAGGACCTAGAAATATGAAATTTGGAATATTAGTTACTTATAAGATATAAATGGTGTCTAAGAACAGTTCTTAAACAATTCGAAATTTAAAAGGGGTGAAAATGCACGAAAAGCGTTCTAAAAAACGTTCTAAATGGTAGTTTCTACACAATCTCAGGAAATACCAAACCGATTTAAAAAATAAGGGCGTCAAAATGATGGTGAAAATCCTTGCTCCAACATAGGCTATGTTTTATGTCCGTGCCACTACCCCAAAGGGGCTGCAGGAGAAAAATGTTGTAAATTGCGTTTTTTGCGTGACGGAAGGACCTTGAATCGTGAAATTTAGAATGGTAGTTAGTTATAAGATATCAATGATCTCTAAGGACATTTCCTAAAAAAATAGAAATTTAAAAGGGGGGTCAAAATGCGCAAAAAGCGTTGTAAAAAAAGTTCTAAATTGCAATTTCTATGCAATCTCAGGAAATACTGAACCGATTTCAAATATAATGGTGTTAAAATGATGGTGACAGAAATTGCTCCAAGATAGGCTATATTTTATATATGTTTCCACTAACCCAGAGGAGATACAGGAGCAAAATGAGCGAAAAGCGTTCTAAAAACATTCTAAATGCCGATTTGTCACCAATATCTCAGGAAGAATCAAACTGATTTCAAAAGTAATGTTAAGAAATTGATGCTGACAGCCTCTGCTCTAACATAGACGCTATTTTAAGTCGGTATCACTATCACCTAGACGTTGCAGGAGCAAAAAAGAGTTCCAAATTTCGATTTTTGTGATCGGTAGGGGCTAGCAACTTAAAATTAGACAAGGTACATATGTATTACATATAAATGATCTTTAAGAACAGTTTCGAAAAAATTGGAAATTTAAAAAGGGGTGAAAATGCGCGAAAAGCGTTCTAAAAACGTTCTAAATTGCGATTTCTACTCAATCTCAAGAAATTCCAAAGCTATTTCAAAAGTAATGGTTGCAAATCAATGGTGACAGTCCCTGCTATAACATAGGTTATAGTTTATGTTGCTGTAACTACCATCTGAGGGTTGAAAAAGCAAAACATGTTCTAATTTGCGTTTTTTGCATAACTGAAGGGTCTAACACTTTGAAGTATGGCATGTTTTTTACTTACAAAATGCAACTGCTTTCTATGAATTGTCGAAAGAAAATTTCAAATTTAAAAAGATGAAGTGAGCGAAAAGCGTTATAAATTACAATTTTTATGTAATCTTTTCAAATACCAAACCGATTACAAAAATAATGATAACAAATTGTTGGTGATAGAACCTGCTCAAACATAAGCTATATTTTATGTCTGTGCCACTACCACCAGAGGGTTGCAGTAGCTAAAAACTTTCTAAATTGCGATTTCTGTGATACTGAAAAGGCTAGAATCTTTAAATATGGCATGGTAGTTACTTATAAAATATAAATGCCCTCGAAGGACTGTCGAAAATAAATTCGAATTAAAAAGGGGTGAAGTGAAGGGGAGGTGCGAAAAGCATTCTAAAAAAGTCCTAAATTACGATTTCTACGCTATTTCAGGAAATATAAACCAAATATAAAAGTAATAGTTGTGAATAACAGTCTCCGATCCTACACAGGCTATATTTTATGCCGATGATTCTACCACCTGGGATTCACAGGAACAAAAAACGCTCTAAAAAAGGCCTTTAAAAGCTTTCTAAATTACGTTTCTGTGGAATATTAGGAAATAACAAACCAATTTCAAAATTAATGTTGGTAAATTAATGGTGACAGTTCCTATTTCAACATAGCCCTTTATGTTGAGAGAGGTGGTAGGACTTGGAATTTGACATGATGGTTAATTTTAAGATGTAAGAAGATGGTTTCTAAAAAATTCAAAACTTCAAATAAATACTGAAATGAGCGTATTAAATGAGCATAAAAGTTTCAAAATATTTTCTAAATTATTATTTATTTAGTTTTATTTCGTTTTATTAATTTAAGTCTCATTTCTGCCTGATGCAGTGTAACAATGATATTTAATCAAACTGTGTTTTAAATAGTAATTTTTTTAAATTATTCCTAAAAGTAATAAGTACCTTTTAATAAAATAAAATATTATCTTTTAATAAAATAAAAATTTAGTTAGTACCTTTTAATAAAATAAAAATTTAGTTAGTACCTTTTAATAAAAATTAGACATATAAATATCACTTGGCATATTTCAAATATTACGCGAGCAAAGCCGCGGGGTTTGCTAGTATTCTATAATTATTTTTGTTTCTTATTTCAAGTGGGAAAACAATAAATAGTTATGGATATATAGTTGTTTGTTAATGCTGATATTATATTTTAACTATTTTCATATGTATGATATTATTTATTAGCATGGGACCTACAGGCTGAAATCCAAAATTTTTTTCATGTTCAAAAAAGTATTTATGTACATAAACTATATATTTATATATACATAAACTATATATTCATGAAATGAAAGTAAAATATTTTTTTTTTTACTATTTTAACTATATTCAGTAGAAATAAGAAATAAAGCGCATTTCAATTTTTGTAATAAAAATTAAAAAAAAAAAAAAAAAAAAAAAAGATTTAATACATAAAATATGTATTACAGTGAACATGAAATTCTTTAATTTATTCAAAGAACTGGTACGTTTTTGGAAGAATTATGAAATTTAAAAAGTAATTTTATAAACCTGGATTCTACATTTCCAGTTAATTTTAATAATGACATCCCTTGAGAAATTCTTTTGAAAGTATAAAAGTTTTAATTTAATTTCCTTTACCAGATTACTATTTCAAGCATAATAAAAGTAGGTAATTTTAATTTACATAAATTTTAAAAATCAGACTGTAAAAAATAAGGTTGATGTGTAAAATAATATTTTAATACCTGTTTCATGTTCTTATAAGTTTGTTTCTTGGGGAAAACAGTTCAAAGGGAAACACAAATTTACTATGTGTCTTTATAAGGACATTTTCCCCAATCGAAAAAGTCGTGAAAAGTGTCTTATACATAAATTATAAATGAACAAACACTCACAGTTTGTTTAGAATTAATATGTTTGAATTAAAGATATTAAAACAATTTTATTTTCATTAAGTTTGCAAAAGAATATTTACAATAGGGAAGACTGGGGTACTTTGACCCACAAGTCCGTCTTCTTATTTGAAAGAATTTCAGAGTTTTGTCAATAGGTGGCAACGAAAGCTTCCTAAATGCTCAAACAATAGTCTTTGTTTCACGCAGATGATTGAAACAGGTGTGAAAACATCAATTGTGACGAGCTTAAAAACTATATTTCCAGAAAAAAATTGTGAGATTTTTTTCAATTAAAATATATCACAGAAATTTAAGTAAGTAGGTTTTAAGTAATACAGAAATATTGAGTTTTCATTCCAAGTACAAAGGTTGTACAGTAAATTAGGCTATACATAGCCATATGCTATACTTTAAAATGTGGCTATGGTGGGAGGCGACCCAATCAATGAGAGGGACAGTTTACCAGATGGTCAAAGTTATCTTCTTTAACCCCTTGAAGGGCGGTGATGCCGTCACGGCATCACATAATTTTAATCCCAAATTGCCACATTGGCACCAGAATTTTATGATGAAAATGTCATCTTTATTAAGTACGCGAAAATTTACTTTTATTTATTTATAAATAAAATCACTTGTTAATACTGGTGTCATTAAATTATTTGAATATTTTGCGAATACAAGTACCTTGCACCTGAAAGGGTTAAGTGTTTTCAGTGTCCCTACGGGTCCTAGAATTTCAAGGCCAGAAAATTCTTTGGTTCCAGTATTTTCTTATTGAAATTCTCGGCGTCAAATAAAGCGAAATTTCACGCATTTGAACTAGATTATTTTTTTTATAAAAAAAAAAAAATACTGGTATTTGACCTTGAAATTACGGTCCCCGTACGAACCCTGGTTTTTTGAAATATTTTTTATTACAACTGTACAAAATGAAGGGTTAATGGTCCTTAATAATGTAAATTCACCCTGTGAAGCTACAGTAAAATGGAGTGAACGAGAAGCAAATGTTTAAAATTTATTAAAGAAAGATGTGAAAAGTTCTTATAGAAGCAAGAAAAAATATATATATATATGAATTGGAAAGTTGATAGGAACTTTTATTTCATTTAAGTAGTACACATAGTCGGTAAACAGAAAAAAATAGAAAAGAATAGAAAGGATGAAAGTAGCAGCCTTAAGAAATGTTAAGTGTTCATACTTCTGCAAAAGAACAAATCATTGATCACTACACTTTAGAAATGTATTTAGTAAAATTTCACCAAGATCAACACAATGAAATGAAGCCAAACTATATGGCAACTAGTATTGCCAGGACGAGTATCAGAAAAAGACAGTGTTTAAAACGGAATTTTTCTACTGTACCTTGAATTCCGTCTAAGCAGGTTTGTTTACACATTACATTTTTTCAAATAATTTTAATAATAATTAAACCATGTAGCATAAAATTATTCTGCCATTTTTTAAACTGATTTTATTTCCCTTAACAAATATTTCAATATAAAATAAAGTGGGCCATGCCTCCTATATGCGGGTTGCCTTGACCTATTATTTTCTCATGATTAAAATTAATCAATTTTCACTTTTCTTATATATTGCACTTATGTGGCAATTTTATTTTGATAACTGGTTGTGTAATGAATAAAATGATATGTGAAACTTTATTCTAGATTCAAAATTTAAAAAATGAAATATCATTTCGCAAAAAGTGGATCAACCCTCCGCATTGTCACCTATAGTACTCACATAATAATGTTAAGCCGGGCGGTACTTTTTTAAACTCTTAAGAGAAATAATTTCTAATTAAAAGGATTAATTATAGAATCCCTCACTGACAAGCCTGTGTTAATACGTTCACCAAGCTCCAAGTTTCACTGCAATACAAGTAATATTTAAAGTAATATAAGTCTATTTATTTAATGTATTTTTAATACATTGAACAATGATTAATACTTCCAAGGATTGCATTCATATTAGTTATTAAGTTTTTTTTTTATAAAATGTTCAAAGAAACACTTTTTTTTAGCATTTAAAACAAAATGCAGAGAAAACAACATTACAATTTTGCCCCTTTCCAAGACAGTCGGAGGGTTATAGAAACAAAAACTGTGAACGCAGTCCTGGAACCTCTGTACACAAGTGAACCAATCGCCTTCAGATTATTTTGATAATGTTAGTTGCTTTATTGAATCACAGAAAATATTATTTAAATAAGATGGAAAATGCTACTAACACATTGGCATCGGCATGTTATTGTGAAATCTGGGTTTTAAAACTGAAAAAGCTTTTTCCTCTTCTTAAAGTCTGTCGTAAATTAGTTTCATAGCTAGGTTTCTCCTATTTATTCATCAGTAAATAAGTTTCAATGCACGGAATTAGTATAAAATGTCATGCAAACTAAAAAATATATACAGGGTGTTTCATAAAACGCGTGCAAAACTTTTAGAGATGATAGTACACATCAAATGAAACAATTTTCATCAAAGAATGTATGGTCGAAATTAAAACGCAAATGTACTCGAGGGAGCCAAAGGAGATACTCAGTGTTAGAGCTACTTTTTTTAATTCAGATTTATTGATTAGCCCCATTTTTTAAAATTGTAAAATTCCTCTTATTTTAGCCCAGTGTTGCCAGATTGGGGACTTTTTCGTCCCCAGATTGTTGATTGTCACCGCTTTTTTTAAATAGAAATATTCGGCTTATTTAAAAACAGATTAAAAATTAGGAAAAATAAAGTGAATTATACTATTTTAAAAAAGCGGTGACTGCCAAATAACCTGAATTAAAAAAGCCTCCAATCTGGCAACACTGTTTTAACCTTAATTAATATGTCATTAACACCAGAAAGACCGAGAATTTTACTCAAATTTTAGAAAAATATTTCACACTAGAATTTTTGTTTTAAATTATTAACTTATATATTGAAGTAGTTTTTTTTTTCTTTGTATCGTTTAAAGTAGATTTATATAAAAAAAAAAAATTCTGGTTCAAACTGAGATATATTCATTTGGAAGCAGTCAAAATGACTGCTCACGGGCTTTCTAATGTTAAATAAGGCGAATTCTGCAATTAAAAAAAATAGTGCTAATCAAGAAATCTGAATTTAAAAATAATACCCCTTTGGCAACACTGGATATGTTGTTATGAGAGGCAAAAACAAGCAAAGAACGATTAAGTGATAAAAGTAAGGTGGGAAATCCCTCTAAGCTCAATCGTTGAATCTCTGAGCCATTTCCATTTGCAGTTTCGTAGACAAAATGCATATTAGGCTTTTCCCTATTAGTGAAGGGCAACATCTTCTGTTAAGTTCCTATAGCGATTGACAAGGACACACTCAAGGACAAAGCTTTTATGCATTAATCGATGCGAAATTTTGCATACGTGTTCTTCCTCCCCATATTACATTTGTATGCATTCTTCATGTGTCATTCTTCTCCCGATAAGTCCCAATAGGAATGTAGCTTTAATGTTTGCATAGACTAAGTCAGTGTTGCGATTTTTTTTATTGCCATCATTTTTTTAAAATTCATAATCCGCCTTGTTTTCACCCTATTTAGTCTGTTATTAAATAAAGCGAATTTTCCTATTTAAAAAACAAAAAAAATAATCAATAAATCTGAATAAAAAAAAAAGCATTCCACTGGCAACACTGGACTAAGTTTCCAAATGTGCCAGCACCTTTGCGTTTTATTTCCAACTTTTCATTCTGTCATGAAAGTTGTTTGTTTGGATGAGTACTATCACCTCTTAAAATTCTGACCATTTTTTATGAATCACCCTGTATATGTATAATATGAATATGATACAACTGCATATTCTGTAAGGTAGAAGACACGTCCTTAGTCAAAGATGTTTTTAGCAAAGTTGAAAAGTGTTTATGACTTCGGTTTATCTGGCCATTTGTCTCTCTGCCTGAGCTCTATCTCTCGTATATATAAACGGATTGTCCTGAAATTTCTGTATTTTAGTGACTTTTACCATAGCACAATCTTTATTTAAAATTAAATTTGTAGCATTTATAGTTCATTTAAAGGACAGCAAAATATGTTCTGTTATATTACGACTAATGAGAAAAAATCGTTTCAAATGCTGTTTAATGGTGGTATACCCTATCAAACATAATTAAATTTATATGCATTTACGATGTGCATAAAAATATGCATTCTGTAGGATATGCTGTTCAAAGAATAATTATTATTCATTTACAGGACAATCCAAAGAATTCCGTTACATAATGGTATAGGGGGGAAATTGTTTGTGGCGTATTTTAATTGTACTAAACTGTTTCATATGTAATGAAATAGTAATACGTCGCTGAGGTTTACTACAAGTTATTTCCTGTATAATATGAAGTGCATAGAATTTACAAGAACACACAAAAGATTTCAGATTGTACATTGTATCCGAAGTACAGTACATTATCGATGATTGCTGGAAATCCATTTTTATTTATGATATGCGTTTTTCAGTCACACTGAAATAAGGCATACTGTATGGTGTGTATAAATGCTATAGTTCATATACAGGGCTATACAACAAATACCTTAAGGTGACTGAGTACGAGCGTAAATTACTTAAAGTTTGCTTTTAAATAAGTTATGCATTTTTACGCTGAACTGAAATTAGTTTACTAACAGATGTTTGTAGAATATAGATCAAATGATAGACATGGCCACGCAAAGAATTGCATGCATGGCCGTCTATGGATAATAATTTCTGGATTTCAGTAGTTTCAATTGGTAGTATTTTTAGTGTGAATTAAATGTTAGCTAAGTAGTGGCGTAGAATAATGCTAGTAGGTAAAGTACAGGGCACTACAAAAGTAGTGAATTATTTTTTCATCTAATAGTATAAATTGCTGAAAGAGAAATAATAAACTGTTATACGTTTTCTTGCTAAACTAAATTTTCGCATTATACAGTATATATAACAACCTATAAATCAAATGCAGGGCTGTGTAAAAAATTGGAATACATATTTGGCCATGGGCGGTAACTGCTGAAATCAGTTTTTCAAATGTTTTATACGTTTTCTATATTGTTTACTTAGGTATCTTATTTACAATTTCCCCGTAGATATTGACGATTTGTTAAAGTATTTAAGAATAGTTGGAAAGTGTTTCATAGTTTATGTTTAACGCATGATTTTTATTTCTTATTTTTTTAAAAACGAAATTTTTCGTTTACCTGTGTTATTGTGTTAAACATACTGATGATAATAAACCCGCTGGCGTGTGATGTTCCCTTCCTGTAAACATACAATAATTTAAAAAATATATATATTTTTTTTCCTAATACTCATAAATTCACAAACTTTTAAAAAAATTAACAAACATATATGAAGAACATTAACTGAAGTATCGAATTTTATGTCATTGCATATGCATTTACAATACATTGTAGTAAAACATGAAGAAAGCCTGACAATTTATCTCTATAAAATCATACTCGTGATCACAGAAAAAAAAGAGATTTAAATAAAATCGTTTTAAATAAAGTTGTATTAAATACATATCCCTTATATAGTATATGACGTAGCTATATGTCTTTTTAATAGGCTTTTTAAATGTTGTCAGTGGAAAAGCCATGCTCTGGTTAACACTAAATTCGCAAAACTATTTTCGCCTAATTCAATCGTTGAAAATCGTTGCTATGATTATAACAGGCAAAGAATATTTCTTTAAAATTGTGGAATCAACAGGCTAAGAACCCCCATCCTGTTTACGCCATTGATTACTGTTTCAACAAAAAAAGTTAACCCCCTAATGCAATACTTTTTATTTTGTTCAGAAAACATTCTATTTGAATCTATTTTTACTAATTAGCAACTAGTAAACTATTGAAAAAATACAGTGAAACCTCCCTGTGTGGCCACCTCCCTGAACGACCATTTTTCATGGAACGAAATTTATTCCCATAGTCTTAATACCAATTTTACCCCTATTCAGAGACCACCCCAATTGAACTCCATCCATGAGCGACCAATTTCTTTGAATAAAATGAAACAAATTCCGTTTTTTCCTGGTCGCTTGAAGAAGCTTTTATTAGAATAACAATTCCAGACAGCGCATTATTCATCAAACTTCTAAACTAAATTTAGATTTTTTATTTATTCCGGTAACTTTTAAGTGTTTAAAACCTTTGTGTCTTTTTTTAGGCAACAGATTTAACTCTGATGACAAATTAAGAATGACTTTCAATAAACTCTCCTGCCCTATTATGTCAGGAAACTCTCAAAGAAATAGATAAATTAATGAAATCGTCATAATTTGTTCCCGGCCAAAAAAAAAATTTGTATTTTTTTACTGAACTTCGAAAAGATTTGGAAATAAAAGTTATAGAAGATAAAACTGTAATACAAAGTAAACGTCCATGTATTCATTTTTTAAACTCTGCACTAATTAACTTATGCAATTAACTTTTGTTTTGATACTTAAATTTTCATATTTTTTTCCTAATGTGAAAAATAAATTTTTGTAACATTAATTGTTACATTTTTCCAACAATTAAAATATAGATTTAAAATTGACCTCCATTAAGAGACTACCACTCGGAGCGACCTGTTTTTATTGGAACGCAACGTGGTCGCTTTAGGGAGGTTTTACTGTATTTAGGTTTCTGTTGCTCATAATGTCATAATGTCACTTCTCAGTTACATAACAATATTTGCTCAAAAAAAGGAAAATTTTAAATTATATACTTAATTAAACCCTCTAATTCCCATGGCAGAATACGTTCTAGAAATTCTGTAGTTCAGGGAATCTGGATTCACAGCAGAAATTTTCAGTGTAAATTTTGCTTTCTTTAAATACGGAATGTATGTTAGGAAATAAAGCAAATGTTGCAATTTTAAACTTCTGGTGTGAATTTCGAATATCGGAATTAAAAAATCATCTAAATTTGAAATATTGTTGGTAGCATATATACTACCATTGGCATTATAGATTTAAAATGTTTACGCTGCAAAATAACAACCAGTGAACCATATAATAATTTTTATAAAGTTTTTTATAGCTTGCAGAATTAATAATTAATAACCTACAAACATACAGAAAAAAAGTCAGCCGAGCACATCGCAAGCATTATCAACAAAGTATGTTATAATCTCCTGGTGATACCGAGAACAAAAACAGACTTCACAACCTCAAATGCGAGTTATCACAAGTAAGTAACATATAATAGTTCACCAAAAAACCAATAGAAAGCGTCAAATCTCAACAAAAGATCATGCAGCTCCCGAGTTACACTTTCCATCAAAACATACTTGCCAATCTCCGACATAAGTTCCGTAAAATGTGTGTTACTTTTACTCCTTGAGGGGCGGTGGGATATACTATACCCCACCAAATTTTAAACAATACTTCCACTGGAAACTTTTAATCAAATTTTACTTTTAGAACTTTGTTGGGGGAAAAAAAGGATGTAAAATTGCTCTTTTATATTTTATATGAAAATTTTACGAAAATTTCGGTGTGGATTCAAAATTTCAGAAACACAATTGCTTGCCATTGAAAGGAATAAAACAGGTTAGACATATTTCTATCCGTAAAATGAATTGGATCAGGAGTGTCAAAATGTGGGTAGCCGGATACCACTAATTTTATTTAAAGAAGTAGTCGAATTCTTGATTCGCAGAGATTCGATGATCAGACTTACCAATTATCATTAGAGATGACCAACTGTGGTACGTCCGACACGGCAAAAATTTTATAGTAATCATTGTCTTATCAAATCTATGCGATTCAAGAAGTCGGTTTTTTCTTTAAAACATTAGTCGTATCCGGAGTGCCAGAGTTGGCCTCCCTTGAGTTAAAGCAATGTTTAATATAAAATATCAGTGGGATCCGGCGGGCCGCGTTTGGACGCTCCTGTTTTAGATATATTATCAATTATCTAATTTCTCTTTTATACGTGAAACTTGTTTGGTATCATTTCTTAAAAAAAAAAAAAAAATCTTGTTCGAAACATGTTTAACATGAGTCAAATTAACCCACATTTTACGAACGAATAACTTTTTGTTAAACACTTACTTTAAGAATCACTGAAAAGTGTTAATTAAATAAGGCAAATTGTACTTTCTTCTTTTGCTGATATCAAAAACAGTGCAAAAATCTCAAATAAAATGTTGCGAAAACGCAACAGGAGTCTTTAACCCTTTGAGGGGCAAGCAATAATGCCTCTGTGATATTGAATTCTCACCGGAATAATCGACTAATTTTAATTTAAAATATGAAAAAGGAATTTTTCAGCATGTCGTCCCCAAAGTTAAAAATTTTAAATTTAGTAAAAAGTTTCTGGTGCGGATCTTGTTTAAATTAGGTGGGGTATAATATATCCCACTATCCCTCAAAGGGTTAATTGGTTAATACGGTTTACGAACTAACTAAATATTAATATGAGTGAAAAAAAATCGATTTTTGTTCAATTTAGGGACATTGTCCATAGCACAATCTCCCAAAATTATGGAGAAATAAAATCAATAAAGAAAACGAAAAAAAAATGCATAGTTAAAATCTTCGATAAATTAAAATAAAATGCTTTTACATTTTGTTAAAAATTAAAAAAAGTTTTTTTTTCTCATTAGTAATATACTTTTTTTAATCACAGGAATATATATATGTATATATATATATATATATATATATATATATATTACATAATTAGCTTACTGCATGTTATCCTGTTGCTCCTTTACGTTTAAAAATTTCTTTTGACTCGCCTTAAAGAAAGATAAAAAAAAATCACTAAATTCAGCTTGGAGTTTATTATATATTAGGGATTATGGGATCAAACTTACTCACATTCTCTGCTTTGTTTATATAAATTATTGTCTAATCACGAAGCTATGTAGCAAAAAAAATAATTTTTTTAATTACCATAAAATTATAGAAAAAACATATAAAATTTTATTATTTTTCATTTTTAAAATTCGAACCCTCTATTTATTGTTCAGAACAAAGCGTCGAAAATAAAAATATTTTTCAAAGTTTTATTTTTTTCGCAGATCTATATTAATTAGCGATTTCTGCATCTAAGGGATTATTATTATATTTTTTTAACTTAAAGGAGAAAATTATAAGTATATAATTTTATATATAATCAGCTTATTGCATAAACAGTCTTTTATATACAGAAAATAAATAAAGATTTTTTTTAATTATGTAGTATTTTTTCTCTTAAAAAGTACACATTTTTAAGTTCTTTCATAATGTTAGAAAATCATGCATTTTAATGTTTTTGTACTTGTGTATCGGTAGTGTTTAAAAAGTCTCCACGCTATTTTTTAAAATAATAAAATAGACGAAATCTTTTTTTTTACTTTCATATCTTACTTCTTTAATTATAAATTATTTTTATTCGATCTAATAAAATATATTTCCTTAAAATAGAAACTAGCGATGGGGGAATGAATGATTTTGCCATCGAATGAATCAACTGAATATGCTAAAAACATACTTCCAACCATTGTATATGTTTTAAATTAATTATCATCAGAAATTTTATAGAAAGAAAAGAATCAAAAGCAAGGTTGCCAGCCGCGGCCTTTTAATTTTAATTAATTATTCTTAGATATTTTGATGACGAAAATAATATTTAAATTTGTATGGGATTCATAAAATCTAATTGAAATAGAAAATTTCTTTTTTGATAAAAGTTCTAGTATCAACTTTATTTTAAAAAAAGTTCGCAGATTTATGTTTGCGCATCCCAGAATGATTCATTCTTGAATAGTAAAAACATTAATTCTGCCCATCATTAATTTAAACATTTCATGGGCAAGTAAATGTGTTTCTGTAATGTCGAATTCACACTAGAATAATAAAAAAAAATACAGTAGAACCTCGATTATCCGAAGTAATTGGGACAGACCCTTTTTCGGAAATTCGAAATTTTCGGTTAATCGAGAATGCCTCAATTTTAAGATTAAATAGAAATATATGCAATATTTCTTATTATGATAACAAGTGCTTAATAAAAATAAAGCAATAGCGAAACAGAAACAAGAATAAATTACCTTAATTTTGAATTTAAGTACTTTTTACATATATCACAAGGGTTTGGAAAAAATGTTTTGTTTGTCGCAGTTTCGATTGTCTTTTGCTTTCAAGCTCTATCACTGGGTTTTATAATATTATTAGTTCACCAGTATCACAGTCTTTCTGCTGCTCCAGCCATTGCAAATATTTTTCAAAACATTCAAAAGCTTCAGAATCGCTAATTTGTTCGTTTTCTTCGTTCCAACGCGCAGCTTACAGGAGCTCAAGTTAAATTCAAAGGAACTCAAAGAAAGGGATCGAAAATATTTATATGTACTCGTAGTTCGGAAAGGACTGTTTGCACACAAGGAATATGATAGTTAAACAAAGAAAAATAAATCTTTTAAAATCTATTTTGTACACAAGGAATTTGATAGTTTGGTAGTAAAAAAAAAAAAAAAAAAAAAAAAAAAAAAAAAAAAAAAAAGTTTAAAAAATAGATTTCGGTTAACCGAGAGTTTCGGTTAAAAGAGTTTCGCATAAAAGAAATTCTACTGTATTGTAAAATGTGAAAAAGCAATTTTACAACTTTTCCCCCTAATAATTTATAATTATTTTAAAATTAAAATTTAATACTAAAATAAGTTTCCTATAATCTAAAAAAAAATTCTGTTGCAAAACTTCATTAATCATAGGTGGGATACAATATATCCCACCGTCTCTCAACGGGATTAACAAGTTTCTCTTCGTCTAAAATAGATTTTTGTTCATGAATAAATATATATAAATTTAAAAATTACAAGTAATACGCTTTTAAACCAAACATTTATATGACTTCCAGAAACAGAGAAAAACGATTATTTGCCCCAGAGTCCTACTGCTAGCGATAAATAGCCCTAAAAATGCTTACTTCAACGGTGCATTGTTATCTACAATGAAATTGTTTGTAAAATTTGAACAAACTCGTTTCATTGAATACGTGATTTCAATAAATAAATGTAACAAAAAAATAATAATAATTTCGGTCCTACTCCTGGAGAGGTACGTTCCAAAAATTATATTAATCTAGGAAAGTCAGACACACTATTGTTTCATTTTTTTTTTTTCACTATGTCTATTACACCGGCACGTATAATACTGGGGCCGCTGACACAAATATTGAGGCTGTTGTGGACGACATTTATTCAGCGTTAGTATGGTTTCCTGAATTTAGACACCAGAATTTTATAAAAGTATTCTTTAAATTATATCTCAGAAAGATAAGGCAGAGAATACTTTTAGAAATAACGTGTCAGGCATGTGATTTCCGCGTTTATCCAGTATATTATTTATTCCAGTATATTCTTAGAGAAAATGATATTTCATTTAATCGAAACATTTTTGCGATTTAAAAGAACAACATTTTCTCTAAGAATATACTGGTGTGCAAAAACGCGGAAATCACATGCCTGCGTGTATTCACATTCAAGGGACAGTGCAAATGCTGAAAAAATTCCACCTACGTCAGTCGCCATTTTGGTTTTAGCGCATAGGACTAGTATTTAGGGAGCAGTATTTATTTTCTGTGGCTTTTAGGCCGCGGGGACGGAAATAGTATGCCCTCCGCTCATTGCTGAAATAAACTAAACCGTATTTACTTAAGCTAAGCAACGTTCGATGGAAATCACAAAAAATTCCGAATGGTCAAGCCGATGAGGCATGGTTTATAAGCCAGCCTCTCCCATCTACCACTTTGAAGGTTAATAAAAGCATTAATTCTAATGTCCTGAATCTCTCCTCAAAGTTTGTAGAAGGAACTTCGGAACAACTTGTATACACAGTAAAAAAAAAGAATAAAAGTTTCTTGATGTAGAAAATTCTTTAAAACCCCTTGAGGGTCGGTGGGATAAAATATATCCCACCTAATTTAAACAAGATTCTCACCAAAAAATTTTTACTAAATTTTATATTTTTAACTTTCGAGGAAAATTGTTGAAAAATTGCTTTTCCTTATTTAAAAATAAAACTTTTCGATTATTCGGTGAGAATTCAATATTTAGAGACATTTTGCTTGCCCCTCAAGGGGTTAAGAAAATTTAATATAAGCTCTTCCTAATCACCATGCATTCCGAAATGCCCTTCTTTATTTTCAGAAGTAGCAAAACCTGATAGATATTGGATATTTAACACTAGAACGCCCGGAAGGAATCGATCCGACCTCGACCATATGATTAAATGTCAACTGGAACCAGGAATTTTTACATAAAATAAGTTAAATTTTAAACCACGCAGATTTACGTTAAACACATCAGTCTAATAATTTTAAATAAAAATTCTGGTGTCAAATATTTTTAAGAAAGTTGAGTAAAATTTTCGGGCGTTCTAGTGTTCAAGAAGGTTTCTGTAATAAAAGGCTTTCTTTCCTGAACGTAGTTTTTGGAAACGTTTAAGTGTATTTTTATAGTGTATTAGCTCCTTAACCCTCTCGCTGCTCAACCCGAAATTTCCTCGGGGATGCATTTTTTTTTCGTCTAATTAACCCTCTTTGAAATTCCCACCTTTTTCTTATTGTAAATTTTCCTTTTTTTAATAGGAGCATTTTCCTGATTAAATTCGACAAAAAAAATTGTTTTGAAAAAACCGGTGACAAAAGAAGAAGAATCCTTAAAAGACGTTTGTCGCGAAAGGTTAAATATGCAATTTTCGAAGCTATCTTGATAAAACAATTAAGCAGCGAGAGTGTTAAGCGACACACCCGATAAGTGTAGGCTACTTTAAAAAAATAGATTGTTTTATTGCCATCACTTTTTGAAGTAGAAAGTTTCTTCTTATTTAATGGCAGATCTAACTATGCGAAAATAAAGCCAATTACACTATTTTTAGAAACTGGTACGAATCAAACAATTTTAATAATAATAAAAAAAGTTACTACACAGACCGTGAAAGTCACGGGCTGTGCATTAACGGGTTAATTCGTTTTTAAACCTCCGTTTTTCAGATACTTTAAATTGTTAACTATTTTCAGGTTCAATCGTGGAACATGCTGTATTAACCCCTGGAGGGGCAAGCAATTACGTGTGTGTAATGCTGAATTCCCACCGGAAACACAGAGAACTTTTATTTCAAAATAAGGTAAAACCATTTTACGACGTTTTTCCACCAAAGTTAGAAAAGTAACAATTTTAATAATAACAAAAAAAAGTTGCTACACAGACCGGGCTGGGCATTCATTTTTAAACCTTCGTTTTTCAGATTCTTTAAATTGCTAACTATTTTCAGGTTCAATCGTGGAACATGCTGAATTAACCCCTGGAGGGGCAAGCAATTGCGTGTGCGTAATGCTGAATTCCCACCGGAAACATAGAAAAATTTTATTTTAAAATAAGGAAAAGCCATTTTACGACGTTTTCCCCACCAAAGTTAGAAAAGTAAAATTTCTTAAATTTTTTCTGGTGCGAATCCTCATTAATCGTAGGTGGGATAAAATATATCCCACTGCTACACAAGGGGTTAACAGCGTGAGCATTATGTTCTTACTCATGCATGCATAACTTTTTTCCGTGGCTGAAAATATCAACTTGTGAAATGGTAATTGATACTTCGGTTTAAGAAAACTGGTTAAAACACTGGAATAACTATTCGAAAATGTTTCCGAAAATAAAGTCACAAAAGGTACTATTTCCTTAAAAATGCATGTTTATATCTCGCAAACATATCAATTTTTTGACATTTCGGACAATAAACAAATACTTTTAGGAATCTTGTCTAACTTCAAAGAGGTTACATAATATTTCCGTTAATGTTTTTCGATACATTATGAATTATTTATCTACACATTAATCTGTGTAAGAGTACACATTTACGGCCTTATGTTTGTTTGTTGACTTTTAAAAGTTTTATTTTTATTCTTAACCCCTTAACCTCTTGGGGACGAGCGATACGTATACGTGCCGGAAATAGGCCTAAGGATTCTCGTTTATCCTCACCAGTAAAATTTTACTGTTAAATTTGCCTTATTTAATCCGAGCATTTTTCCGATTTGAAAACACACAAACTTCTGTTTTTTAAAACCGGTAGCAAAGTAATAAACATTTCGTAAAAGGCTCCCGTCGCGAAGGGGTTAACGCTCGAATTAAATTACGGTTCAAAAATTCAAATTGCATATTGGCACCACTTTTATGGAAAAGAAATATTCACCTTATTCAATGACAGGAAAAACGATACTAAAATATAGCCAATTTCACTATTTTATAAAACTGGTGGGAATCAAACAATCTTGAGTAAAAGACACAGCCCGAGAATATGACGGGAGCGAGAATTAAGGGGTTAAACTAACAGGATTTGTCCACTACTCTGGTTGTTTTCTCTAAACTGTTCAAACGAAACTTGAATCAAAAGAAATATATTGGTGAATTTGACTGTCTTTTAACCCCTTAATTCTCGCTCTCGTCATATTCTCGGGCTGTAGCTTTTACTCAAATTGTTTGATTCCCACCAATTTTATATAATAGTGAAATTTGGTATATTTTGGTATCGTTTTTACTGTCATTAAATAATGTGAATATTACTTTTTCATAAAAGTGGTGCCAATAAGTAATTTGAATTATTCAATCGTAATTTAATTCGAGCGTTAAAGGGTTAAAGCAGTCTTGTTCTTTACCTAGAATGTCCTTCTGCATGGCTGGAAACGATATTTACGCTATTGTGCTATTATACGTTTTTGTAGCAGACATAATTTTGGCTGTTAAGGACCAGAGATCTTTTACAGTAAGTTTTGCTATATTACGTTATGCAATACCCTAAAACCACAATTAAAAGATTATCTAACAAGCAATGTAAGTCTCACCAATATTCCTCCAGTAGAACTTTTATAAATGTTAATCATTCATAATTGTGTTCACCAAATTTTACGAGGATGATTCAATAATTATTGTCCCTAGTGTATATAAAATATCTGTACTGCGATGGTTCCTGTGGAATATCGAAGCCTAATGCCTTAGATGCCTATATGCTGAATTTCACAACCGTAGCTGCTATAGTCACATAGTTTTGGAAGGAGGAGTGAAAGGGTGGGAGTGGGGGGTAAAAGGCTGATTTTTAGCTTATGGGGCTAGATTTGTGACACTGGATTAGACGCAACTGCTATCGTTTGGTCTCGGGATCATAGTGATGTAGACACATCTCATCCACTGTCACAAATGTTGCCTCATAAGCTCCAAACCAGCAATTCACCCTCACCCCCCCCCCCTCCTAAAAAACTCCCAAAAAGTAGTTCTTCAAAACTTCCCTCCAAAACTATGTTAACCTTTTACTGATGTCACGCGGTCTCCCATACCCCGCGATTCCCAGCTGTAAACACTTTGACAGCTTTTAACTTTCCTGTACTGAAGTTAAATAATATGAATAAAATACTTTTTTCATGCAATTTAATTCACATGCTCCTAAGAGAAGTACAACGATATTGTTAGGACAAAATTTAAGTAAATTCAACCATTTGAGTTATGTTTTTATTCATTTTCTTCGAGGGGTCTGAGAGACCGGATCACATCAGTTGTGTGACAAATTTTAGTCACATTAGTTAATCCCTTAAGCTACAATGACGGGCATAGCCCGCGTACGATGATCGAGCCAAATGTAAATTCTTCTTATCACTAAAATTTTACAGTAAATATATTTTAATTTAATCGTCAAAATTCCATGATTAAACAAGGTAAAAATATCTACTAAATTTTAGTGGTAGCGAAGGATTTGCCAAACCGTGGAGCTGTTAAAAGTAAATCGTAGGTTAAGGGGTTAAAGGTTAATATAGCAGCTACTGTTATGAAATTGAGCCTATATGCCTTTAAGAGACTAGCATTCGATATTCCACATAAATCATCACAGTACAAATATTTTACATACATTGGGGACAATAATTATTGCACTACCTACGCAGAACATGTTTCCATAATTCTATAACTAAATAACTTAGAACGATCTGCAATATAATAAAATCTTCTGTAGAACTTTATCTAACTAACGGCTCACGTCTCATAGAAATCCATGCCGCAGAATGCATGTTATAAGTAGCTGGAAAGAAATTACTTTTTACATTTTATATATGTAGCAGAAGTTTACGGTGGTTTAATAAAAAATCATTTCATGGCTGGTTAGTTCATTATTATGGTTTAAGAATAACGTTTATGTTGGTTTTGTTACTCGATTATTATTCTTTAATAATAAATACTTCGAATTTCCATACATTTGTTTATTTTACATTTTTAGTTGTTTAAAACAAAATGTGAACTCTTACACCAGCCTAAAATAGACTTCAAACATTTACAGAATATTTCCAGTTAAAAATAGTTATTATGCAGCCCGTAAAGTAATTATGATTTATTATTTGAAAATATTAATTTATATGGTTTTTTCTTTGTGTGTGTGTATGGAGCTAATATTAAACATAATAAAATAGTTTTTCTTAATTCGTAAATTGGAATAATGTTTTTGAAAAGTTATGTTTAACATTTAATAAACGAAATAGTTGATTCACTGCTTATTCTTCTAAATATAACACTAAACGCTATTAGGCATTTCAAGATGTTGCAATTACTATCATTATGTAAACTCCCAGGTTAAAAAAAAAAAAAACCCGCTTCATTTGAATTTTATTATAAGTTTTCCTACCAACATAACAAAGCAAAACATTTTACATTGTATAAATGCATCATTATGTGCAGTCCTATTATATAAATGAATTTAGCAAAATCATTTATGAGCTGCATATATTTTTAGAATAATTAACCTTAATAATAACATGTTTATTCATGTAGAAGAAATAGTATCTTTCTTTTCAATGAGGAGCAAGGGTTTAAAAAAAAAATCTTCTATCATCAACATAAATTTGTAACAAAATTACGGTAATTTTGCTTACATTTTAAAATGAAATTATTTAAATTAAACTTTTTTTTCAAATAAATTTCTTTTTAACTCTTACAATACAAGAAGAGTAATTTAAGAGTAAATTATTTTCTAGAAAAGACATTATATATATGGTGTGGGATGCCTAAATGCGTATTAAAATTTTGGTCTCCAATAGAAAATGAAAATATATATTACAAAAAATAAAATGAAAATCAAAAATCAAAATTATTAAAATTAAAAATATTCTAAAAAAAATATTTTAGTTACATGGTATAATTTAAAAAAAGTAAAAATGATGAAGCTCGTGAATAATAAAAAACAACTTTATATATACATTTTTTATAATGATTATTATTTTTTTATATGAAAAATAATATATATATACCACGCTGATTCTTTCTAAAAGCTCACTAATTGTGTGTCTTAAGGTGGAATAAAAAATAAAAAAAAAATACACAGGTCTGAAATCTGTAAAAAACTGTAACACATTTTAACAACAGCAACAACAACAACAAAAATAAACAGATACTTAAAGTCGGGTTGTCTGTTATGCTTTATCATTTTTATTAATAATCCTTTTCTATTAAATATCGAAAAATAACCCCATCAAAATTGTTGCATTTCATCACATTTCTTAAAAAGATATGCATTTAAATAAATAAATATGTATCTATATATATTTATATAACATGATTAACCCCTTAATTCTCGCTCCCGTCATATTCACGAGCTGTGTCTTTTTTTCAGGTTATTCAGATTTGTTTGATTAACACCAGTTTTATAGACTAGTGTAACTGGCTATATTATGGTATCCTTTTACCTGTCATTAAAGAAGATGATTATTTCTTTTTCAAAAAAGTGGTGCCAATAAGCACTTTGAATTTTTTAACCGCAATTTTATGCGACCGTTAAGGGGTTAATATAACAAATTCGTTCCCCATTTAATTTATTAGGTCTCCAAGAAAATGTTGTCGTTTTTATGTACTTTGACGCCTACTATTTCAAAATGTTGATTTCTTCATTTGCACCACTTTTTTTGAAATGATAAATATCCGTTTATTTTCACCTTAATGTGAAATGTGAAAACTAACGGAATTTTACCATTTCAAAAAAGTGGTGCTAATGAAGGAATCAGAATTTTAAAAAAGCTGGCGAGAATGAACTTTAAACGACAGAATTTTCCTGGAGACCTAATACCATTTTCCACATTAAAACATTTTTTTCTTTCCTTGCACTACCTCAAATTTCAGTTATTCCTAAGGCTAGTAGCTTTCCTTTCTCATGTTAAAATGCGTTTCAGAATATTCTATTTCAGCTGTAAATCTATTTTTAATTCCAATAAAGATGTTCGAAAGGTTTTGCATGTCGAAAGCAGGACCAAATCGCATCAGTTTTCTCAAATACACCGATCGCAAAGAAATTTGATGGACGCTCTCATTGACTTTGAGTTCTTAACGCAATACTTTTTTTCGAAATCTTGTACTCTTATACGTTTTACAGAGGTGCCAAGTTATTGGGTTAGCAACTAAGTGATTGCGGATTTTGTCAATAGATGTTAGCACATTCTTTTGTTTTGTCAACTTATTCAAAGCCCCTAAGCTATATATTGTTTGGACTTCTGCCTTTAATTTAGCAAAAAAAAAAAAATGTATCGAGTAGTTATTTAGCTTCATTTTTATCTCAGTTTAAAATTAGAAGATAAAGACGCAGTATTGCCAAATTGGGGACTTTTTTCGACCAAAATTGTTGATTGTCACCGCTTTTTTTAAATAGAAATATTCGGCCTATTTAAAAACAGATTAAAAATTGTGAAAAAACCGGCGAATTAAACTATTTTAAAAAAGTGGTGACAGTCAAATAATCGGAATTGAAAAAATCTCCAATCTGACAACACTGTAAAGACGTGCAGTTCAGACACATTTTATTGTAATTTCCGAAAAGGCAAGAACGCATCGCAAACACACAAGATGTTATGTGCCGTATATGGGAATGAACCCTTGAAAGACAGGAGTGCCACAAGTGTCTTGCCAAATTTCGTTCTGGTGATTTTTCACTGAAAAATGCGCAACGATCTGGCCGTCCAGTTGAAGTTGATGAGACCCATATGAAGGCCATTATCGATTCAGATCGTCATAGAAAAACACGTCAGATTGCAGAGAAGGTCAATGTATCGCATGTATGCATTGAAAAAAAAATAATACTGCTTAGCTATGTCAAGAATGTTTACTCGATGTATGGAACGATGTTGTTTTCAAGCATGATAATGCAAAACCCCACACATCTTTGGTCACACGCCAAAAATTATTGGAACTAGGTTGGGATGTGTTATGACATCCACCATATAGCCCTGACCTTGCGCCTTCCGATTGTCATTTATTTCGTTCCATGCAAAACTCCTTAAATGGTAAAACTTTTAATGATGCTGATGATGTAAAATCCCATTTAACCCATTAACGCCCAAATTATTATCTTAGTTAAAATGTAAATTTTGTATTTCCCACTACATTTAAAGGAAGAGTAGTTTTTATCCTATTTTATCAAGAAATTTGTCTTGTGTGAAAGAAAGTATATATTTATCTTCATATTTACAGGTGTGAAAAGTGCTTTCTTGCCATTAAGTATAGCGTCCTCAAATGATGACACTGGACGTTAATGGGTTAATTCAGTTTTTTGTTGCCAAAAATCAGAAATTTTATGAACATGAATTATGAAACTGCCTGAAAGATAGCAAAAAGTTATCGACAAAAACGGACAATACGTAATTGAATAAAGTTATATTTTTAACACTAGAAAGGCGGCGAGGCGGTAAGCAGCCACACATATTCTCAATTAGTGCGAATAGCATATATTTCCCCCCCCCCCCTTTAACCCCTTCGCGACGGGAGCCTTTTACGAAATGTTTATTACTTTGCTACCGGTTTTAAAAAACAAAAGTTTGTGCCTATTCAAATCGGGAAAACGCTCGAATTAAATAAGGCAAATTTTACAGTAAAATTTTACTGGTGAGGATAAACGAGGATCCTTAGGCCTATTTCCGGCACGTATACGTGTCGCTCGTCCCCAAGGGGTTAAGAACAACATATAGTTAAATTTAAAGTGCAATTTATAGAACATTAAGTGAGGGATAGGGGTTTGAAAGAAAGCTAAAAATTTTAATAACTTCAAATTTTCAGTAAATGTAATAAACATAATAAAATGACAAAAAATCTGAAAATTGAAAAATACCAGTGTCTCGAATAATTTTGTTATCGTCTAATTTTACGGGGAATTACACACACACATTAAATTCAATAACGCTCTTGGATAAATCTTAATTCAATAAATTAAATAATTATAAATTAAATAATGTATTAAGGTACAGAGAGTAAAGATATATATGAAAAAATACCGGATTACCAGATGAAATCTGGTTGTGATAGTTGAGAATAGGTAAACGTTTTGCAAACTGTGGGCCATGATTTAGATCATAAAACTTTGTGAAGCAAATAAACTTATTTTTGATTAATTTAAACACAATTATTCTAATTTTAAAATATGTAGTAATTTTCAAAGTGGGTGAAAAAGTGTCCAGGCAAAGATTTGAATTAGGAGCCTTTAGTGTATGCTGCCAATACTCTGCTGACTGTGAATTCCTGGACAAATTCGGAGGCCACAATACACTCAGTCAACATTTGATAAAATCATCTTTTCTATATGATAAAATAGTTTAATCGAATTAATCAGACCATGGAACTCTAACTTTGGTTAAAGTTACACTTGGTCGATTTTAGCACAATTATTCTAACTCGTAAATAAATTATATGAATTGTAATTTTTCAATTTAGTGAAAAAGTGTCTAGGCCAGGATTTGAACCAGGAGATCTTTGTTCTAAGATCTCAATGGTCAACCAAATGGACTATCCTGGGCGTATATGGCTATCACAATTCACTTATATAACATTTTGTTTTCAGCTATTATGTTTTCTGAAACAGCTCAATATAATAAATTGTAGGGAATGGGATACTAACGTCGGATAAATAATTACACTGTATTAATTTTAAACAAATATTTTAACTGGTAAATAAATCATATGAGTTGTAATATTCCAACTGGGCGAAAACTATCCGGACTGGGATTCGAACCAGTGATTCCTTGGTTGAAGCTGTCAATGCTCTGCCAACTGAGCTATCCCGTACGAATCTAGAGAACGCTAATTCAACCACCTAACCTTATTGACCATAGCATTTAATCTGATATATGAATCCGTTCTACAGATTAATTTGCAGCTTATGAAACTCCAGAAAACTCTGGATACGTAATTACACTAGATTAATGTTAACACAGTTACAGTCATTCAGGGTAACTTTGAACCATAGGGTGTAACTTCGCACCACCTCCCAATTTTCAATATTTTTTACTCCAGAAGACTAAATAAGCTCCAGAACTGTGCTCTGTTGGAAAGTTCTAAACTGCGATTTCTACTCTTTATTTTAGAAAATAAATTAGCAAGATTATACGCCATTAACCCCTTGAGGGGCAAGCAATTACTTTTGTGAAATGCTGAATTCCCACCGGAATCTTTGAAAAATTCTATTTTAAAATAAGTAAAAGCAATTTTACGGCCTTTTTTCCATCAAAGTTAGAAAAGTAAATTTAATAAAATTTTTATGGTGTAAAACTTCATTAATCGTAGGTGGTATATAATATATACCGGTGCCCTTCAAGGGGTTAAATGCATCATCTAACTATTTTTGTGAATTACTGTTTTCAAGTTAATTTTGAAGTTGTTGTAATCCAATTAGATTTTCATAGTGCGTAACAATATACTCGTTTATCAGACATATTATTATCTAAATGTTCTAAATGTGATAATATTTTGTGATTATTTATTTCTTAACAGTTAATAAAATGTAAAATATGAAGGCACTAACATTTTACCACATTTTCAGGGTAACACTTTGAGCCGGCTCAAAGTAATACTGAGGTTTATAATTTACTGATTATAGTTGCTACTGTCAAAATTTTCCCATACTGGCTCGTATATTTTATATAAATGCCGAAAGTGAGCATTCGATACATGAGATACAACATGTAAGTATTTTAACAAACATGTTTAAAATACATAAAATTCATTTAAAGGCGTTATTCGGGGCGGAGCTACTGAAATTTGACATCTCGTCCATTCGACAATTTTTATTCTTGTTTGAATAATACTAGTACTAGTATGTATTACTGTAACTATGTATATATAATTGAGTTAAAACATTGAAAATTGTTTTCCACTGCATTTTTATGTTTTATATGAACAATAAACATGTTTTTTTTTTTTTTTTTCTAAATATTCATGGTTCTCTTCTTCCACTTTTCTTATGCCTGATATTTGTTGTAATATCATAAATTATACAAATCTTGTGATTTTGGGAAATGTAAATTCGGAGTCTTTACATATCTGAAAACATTTTTTACGGTTCAAAGTTGTCCTAATTATAATACTTTTTTTTATAATGAATTATTTTAGATAATATTTATCATATGGTGCAAAGATATCCTAAATGGCTGCAGGGCCTGATTACCAACGGGGCACACTTCTACCAGTAAAAATAAACAGAAAATTTTGCCTCATTCATGGCAGAAGTTTTACATGAATACGGCGTTTAGATAAGGCGAACATTTCTTAAAAAAATTATTGGTGTAAGTGTGCCCCGTTGGTAATCAGGCCCTGAATGGCTGGGTAACTTTGAACTAGGTTAAAAATTCATTTTCTATAGCTTTTATCATTGTCATTCCTTAATTTTTGATCGTCATACAATAATTTAGGATCATTTTTTCTTTTTTATGCCTCTAGTTACAACAATATTCTTAAAACAAGAGTGTGGCATATGAAAATAGAGAAAATGCGGATCAAAGTTTCCCTGAATGACTGTATTCCAATTGGTACATAAATCGTATGAGCTCTAAATTTCCAAACAGGTTAAAAATGTCTAGACCAGTCCGGAAATCATATGAATTGTAATTTTACCGTCATTAATAAACCTATATTAGCACATTCGCGACGAGCGTCTTTTTGTAGAAATTTTAATCTTTTATCATCGGTTTTTCAAAAGAGAATTTTTTGCCTAATTGAATCGAGAAAATGCACTGATTAAATAAACTTACGTTAAATAAACGTACATAAACATTTAAAATAAAATATAACTGGTGGGTGTAATCAAGGACTTTGCCAACGTTATGCGTCACGTATACATGACGCTTGTCTCAAAGGTGTTAAACTATACAGAATGACTCAGTTAAAATCGTCTGCCAATGGTAGCATTAAAACAAATATTTTTACTATTTTAGAGGTGTAGTCAGGTTGAGGGTTCGGGTTCACAGGTTTTGGATGCTACTATTTCAAAGAAATACTGTTCGCTTTATCTTATCGGGGAATTTTCTTTGATTTAAAAAATCGAAAACAACTTTCTAAAATTGTGGAATTCAGAGCACCTTGACCTCCTCTTTGGCTACACCATTGCACTTTTATTAACATTTTTCTTTGTTTTGTTTACTTATTAACTTCCAATCGATTGATTTGGCAAAATTTGCGCAAGAACATTTTATTCCACAGGGAACGGAATTATCCGTCCCAAATGGTTGATTTTTACCACTAAATTTTAAAAGTATTCCTTGCTTTATTAAATCGCAGAAATTCTGTCATTAAATAAGGCGAGAAATACCATTAAAATTTAGTGGTTGCAAGTAGTCATTTGGGATGGAAAATTCTCAACCTTGATTCCAACGCTAAACAATTTAAATAAATTAAATTTTAAAAATACACTTTTATAACTTCAGTTATTTAATCATATTACTATGTAATGTGTATCAATACAAAAACCCTTAATGGGTTAAAAGTTTGTGACGCAGCACTTTATCTTATGCTCTAAGAATTTTAAATATGGAACTTAAAAATAATGATATCAAATTTTGAGTGACGCTCACACAATCAATTGATGTCATGATAATAGTTGTTCTGAGCGAATATTGTGTTGGCTGGGCTGTCGTACAGATAGCTCAATTGGAAGAGTACTGGCAATTAAAGCCAACGGTTATTAAAACACTGTAATTCACTGTAATTCAAGACGTTTGACCCCTTCGCGACAAGAGCCTTTTGGTTAATTTTTAACCTTTTACTACAGGTTTTAAAAAAACAGAAAATTTCCTGTAATTGAATCACAGAAATGGTAGAAGAAGAAGGTAAACTTTACAATTAAAAATAAGTGGTGAGAATAATGAAGAATTCTGAACCCCTTAAGTGGCCAAGTATACCGGTCGCTCATCCCCAAGGGCTTAAAAATGCTTTTTTCCTATTATAACCTTTAGGATTTACAATAGAAAAAAATCTTAATGACTTCTGAGGTAAATAAAGACAGTGGAAAAAAATCAAGATGGCAATGTTTTGATTGGCAAATTCTAAGCTGAGTAATTTGAGCTAAAGAATGAAAAAAATATAAAGTTGTAATAATGTCCTCTTACAGATACTAAATCTTTAAGGTTTTTGATGTGTGAACTACATATGAATACAGTAGAAGATCTTTATAATGCACACCTTGGTATGAGAAGTTGTGCGTATTATAGAATTTTGCATTATATAGATCTTATTTCATGCATCATTAAATTTACTTCGTATACATGCTTTAAATTACATTCCTTGGAACCGGAAAATGTGCAAATTATAAAATTTTACATAATAGGTATAAATCACACATTATTAAATTACCTTAACACTAGAACGCCCGATGGAGTCGTTTCGACTCCAAATGCTCCTAAAACACCCATATCTCTGAGAAATTTTTATTTTTTTTCCTCCGCTTCCTTGACTTTTATTATTTTTATAATCTCTATTTATTCTGAAATTTATAAATTATTTGCACATTTAATAAATTGATAATGAGGTATTACCCCTAGAACGCCCAGCGGAGTCGAATCGACTCCAAAATAAGATTTGTAAAATGCTTTCATTATTTTTGCGTAATATGACCTTGGGATTCATAATATTTTTATCTGTTATCAGGAAAGTAAATTTTTTTGCTCCTCTTTTCTCTACACCCCTTTTGCTGAGAAAAATGGTTAGTTCCATGCACCTGCTGAAATGATTGCGTACTGCTTGCGAAATTCTTTGTATCATTCGAATTGAATTTTTGTTTCAATTTTTATCAGTCTTGTGTTTCATCATAGCTAAGCAACCCCGTTCTTCCTTTTTTATTAAAAATAAAACATAATGTCACGGAAAAAATTTCTAACACCGGACGAAATAACTGCTCTATTACGAGAGCTTTCAGATAATGAATCTGAAGGTGGTGAGTTATCAGAAAATGAAAACGAAATTCAAGAAATTAGTATTGGAAATAATTTTTCATCAGATTCCGATACAAATGAAGATGCACTAATTATTGCATCTGACAGAGATGGAATTCATGTCGCTCCAGATGGCACACAATGGAAAATTTGTGCAAATAAGAAAATTTCTGGAAGATATCCGAAGCAAAATATCATATGTCAGACTACTGGACCAACTATTTATGCTAAGAAATTCGTGAAATCTGAAAGCGTTTTGAGTGCATGGCTGTTATTTGTAGATAAAAAAATGCTGGAACAAATACAAAGATGCACAGAAACAGAGGCAAGACGTGTTCTTGAAACCGATAACTGGACAGTTACGTTAGACGAGCTGTATGCCTTTATTGGAATTTTGTATGCCCGAGGTGCATGTGGTGCAAATGGAATTGATATTCATTCTTTGTGGTCAAACTCATGGGGTTTGAATTTTTGCACTGAAACTATGGGAAGAAATAGGTTTTGTGAAATTTTACGCTTTTTGAGATTCGATTTGAAATCTACCACATCTATACGCTTAAAAACAGATAAATTTGGAATGATATCTGATATATGGAATAGATTCACTGAAAACTGTATTGCCTGTTTCAAGCCTGGTGAAAACATAGCAATAGATGAACAATTATTTCCAAGCAAAACGCGTTGTCCTTTAGGGCAATTCATACCTTCAAAATCGGATAAATACGGACAAAAGTTTTGGCTTGCAGTAGACCTTCGAACAAAGTACTTACTAAATGCGTTCCCTTATTTAGGCAAATGTGAAGAACGGCCTTCAGAAAAAGCTTTATCAGAATATGTAGTTATGCGATTGATGCAGCCATTTCTAAACAAAGGCATTAACGTCACGGTTGATAATTATTTCACGTCACTGCGTTTGGCTGAACAACTGAAAAAGAAAGGTACTAGTTTAGTAGGCAGTATGAAAAAAACTAGGAGAGAAATTCTAAAAACTTTTAAAGATTCGAAAGATAAATTATACGAAACAAAATTTCTAAAACACGAAGAAAACGGTACTACTCTAACCGTGTATCAAGGAAAGAGAAAGAAAAATGTTATTATTCTTAGCACTCTCCACCCATTCATTGATATTGAAAACAACGAAAAGAAAACCCCAGAAACTGTTAGATTTTATAATGAAACTAAGTGTGGTGTTGACGTTATTGATCAAATGGCTAGGAAATATTCAGTGAAGGCGCCCTGCAGAAGATGGTCTGTGCATACTTTTTACAATCTCTTAGATTTAGCAGCAATAAATGCCTGGATCATTTATAAAGAAGTTACCGGAGAAACAAAATAAGCAGACAAGCATTTATTCAGTTATTAGCAGATGAATTGCGTCAAAATTATACATCTGCCAAAAATAAACCAACAAGAAAAAGACTCGCTGATACATCATCTGAAACAAAATCCCTAAAGAGAAGAAAATGCGAAGTAAAACTATGTAAAGGCAACATGACTTTCAATGATTGCATAACATGCAAGAAAATGGTTTGTGGAAAATGCTTTGCCAAAACTGACTACACTTGCAAAAACTGTATTTCAGATTGAAAATTCCAAACGATTCTGTGAGTATTTCCTTTTAAAATATATTCAAATTTCTTAAAAATGCGTATATAAATATTGTTTTTTCAATTGTAAAATATATATATGAATCTTAAAATCAAATATAAATATTATATTTACACTCTTCTATTCATTTCTTTGCGTTTCGTTTATTTTTTCTCTTTTGAAACAGACAGGAGTCGAAGCGACTCCTGTGGGCGTTCTAGGGGGAAAATGGTAGCGGGCGTTCTAGTGTTAAAGGTATTACCTTGAAATATAACGTCCAAATATGCCTGGACAAAATCATGATAAACAGTGGTAACTCACAGTAAATGTGATAACTGACAGTTGACGTGATAAACAGTGGTAACTGACAGTTTTGGGAACACTAAATGCATGGCTGGCCAATTTATTCTTTTTCACTATTTTTAATAATGAAACTTTTGCCTTATTTTTAGCAGAATTTTCTTCCATTAAATAAGGCAAAAAAAAAAAAAAAAAAAAAAAAAAAACTTTTGAAAAGCATGCATTTTAGTGCTGCAAGAACAACCTGTCATGAGCTGCTATTGATTATAACACTCATTTACAAAAAAATTTAATATAATAACAATGTTTTCATTATTCCAAAATAATGTGTTAAAGGCGATAATGTATCATATTTAGTGTTCCAAGAAATAGCAATATTTGTAAAATACATGTGCTTCTTAACTACAAAATTCATTGTTTATATCTGAGAAATACATTACATCTTCTGCATTAAAATGTTTAAGTGACAGGCTTTTGTGATTGAACAAGAACTGCTTGCAGAGTGCTTTTAATGATTTTAGAATATAAAATTATGGCTCTTAAACTACTATTAATCCAATACAGTAATAGGGATAAAAAAAATCATTAAATAGTTCATTTAAAAAAATTATTTGTATTTTCATCAGATATACTGATTATTACTACCATATGTTATATGTAACATATTTATTAGAAAAGTTACAACTATTATGATGAAGTTTTGGATCCCCCCCCCCCCTCCCTGACATACTGTCAAATTTCATGAGGGTTTTTTTTTCTTGTGATGTTCCTCCCCCCGACCGAGAATGGGGCGGGTTTTCTACAATCAACTGATTAATTTTGTTTTTCTTTTATTGCTACTTTTTTATGTTAGTGTGGTGATCATTCAAATGCTATTGCACAACAAGGCGATAAACGCGCTACTCTATAAGTGGCACGGCAATACTCCGGTGTACAGGTGGAATTGATAAAAAGAGTTTTTGTAGTCGGAATATGCGGAATGTTAAAGAATAGTGAATGGTTTAATGAAAGCAGAATAAAAACTTAATGTTTAATTTAAGATGCGAGTCAGATTAATATATTAATTGAAATGGTTACTGGGTAATCACTTTATTAGTTTATACAAAGTCTAATTATCATGACAGCTACAATGGAGCTGCTAATGAAATTTTGTGAAACCAATCTTTTCTAAATAGTAACATGTTCTGAATTGTTCTTATTTACAATAATACTTCATTACCACAAATACCATATAAGGGAGCTGGCTACTTTTATATTTTTTAAAAGTAAACTATTTAAAGCTTTCTTTTAGGCATATTAACTTTAAAATTAAATAAAAACAAGTATCTTACTTTTGCAAAACAGCTGTTTTATCTTATTTCTTTATAAACTTTAATTACTAAATAAGGAAAAGTATCATGATGAAAATTTTTACTTTTAGGAGCTCAAAACTACCAGTCAGGATAAAATGGTTCATTTTGAGCTAATCGTGATAATTTAAGTATATAAAGTAGAATTTTGCTATCAGTCAAAAATATGTCCAAGACTGAAATCAGTCCTGAGACTGAAGGTCTTGCACCCATGGCAATTAAATCCATGTAACTCCATGTAACTATGTAAATCCATGTAAAAACCCATATAATCAATTAGCCTAAAAGAAATGCTTCAGGGGGTTTTTTTGTTGTTTTTTTTTTCTTCTGTTTTTCTTTTGTTACAGAGATAAACGGCAATAAGAATTTTTTTTTTTCCCTTTATGTTTAATTTTATAAAAATAAAATACTACGATGCTTTAATTTTTGAAGCTGAAAAGAGTTATATAAAAAAAATAAATAAACGAAAGATACCCATATTTCGAAAAAGATGTCATTTTAAGTCAATTTTCGTTTATAATGTTATTAGAAACGATTCGCAAATGAATCATTTTATAAACAGGATTGGAAATCTTAATTTTGATTTCGTCATACCTTTTATTTAAATTGTGCGTTCTTTAAAAATGAAAGATTTTGTTTAATTTCTTAAGAAATCTCAAAACACAAATTTAGATTAGAAATCTATCTGTATTACACCCACAAATCACAAGAAATATCTATGCCACACATGAACGTTATTGTGTAAGGAAAACAGTTATAAGTATTGTTGAAAATAAAAACAATTCAGAACATTATACTAATTAGAAAGGATTGGTTGCAAAGAATGCTGTCTGGATAATTAGAAATTGTATTCATTTTCTCCCCTTGGAATACCATTTCAAGATCTTTGATATTTCTTATTTCTTCAGTCAACTTCGCGTATCGCGTAGTGATACATTGCGAAGTCTTATGGCGAGCGCGATGAATTTTCATTTCGATATGAGAATTTTCAATAAATATCGAATTTCGATACGAGATTTTTTTTAAAAATGTGATATATTTTCTCCTAAAAAAATGTTTACTTACTATGAACAACAATGAAATAAAATATATATAGTTACAAAATACTGCTCCATTTAAAAAATAAAATCAGTCTAAGTATTTTAAAGCACATAATAAACTGTTTTTGAAGTTTAAAAAAAGATTTATTGCCAATATTCAGATTTTTAACTGTGACCTAAAACGCGCAAAACCGATGTGCAACGTTCTGTCTGCTAGCCCATAGAATAACATGTAATCCGCGATCCTAAGAAGTCCAATTTTTCATGCGATTATATAAAAATTAAGAGTTTTCTTACATACTAGGTTAGTCTTATCCAGGTCATCAAAAACAAATTCATTTTATATATTAATGTTTTTAAAAAAATCTAGACCGTTTCGGAGAAAAAAAAAGACATACTTACACCATCGAAATTGCTTTCAAAATGGGTTTACAGATCTGAAAATATACTGCACGTGGAATTGTAAAAAATTCAGAATAGGATTAGACTGCAGATATAAGACTGTTTTTAAAAAATCAGAACAATAGGACCAATATTTGCTGAGTTATTAACAGGCGGCTTTTCGCATTTTCTTTGATGTCGAGTTAGCTGTATATATGAGTTCCGCCATCTACGAATTCTACGATACGATACGATACGATTTTAGGCTTAAGGCTGCGTCACTCGGAATACTACCGTCTTCCATGATATAATTATTTTTTTTATTTTTTGTAATTTAACTTTTTTTGCGGTTTAGTACAAATTGGTGCTGTTTCAGCATATTTGGACGTGAAAATTTATTTTTAAATCTTGGTCCCGAAACACCCAAACTTTGTAACTTTCAAAATCCTGTTCGAAGGAGAGTAAAACTGTAAACTATGATAAAATATTAAAACGTAAATTAATATAAATTATTCGATTAAAATGTTCATATAACCTATTACAAAATTACAATGATTTAAAGAATGTTTATTTTCGAGGTCTCAATTAAATATATTTAATGGAATGCAATAACTTATCATAATCTTAAGACATCAATAAAACGATAAAAGTTCACTTATTTTAATAATTCCTTACACGCATATTCGTAAATATATATTAATAAGATTTTCTCAGAATTCGTGGTACTTAATTCAATAAACAGAAACAAAGTAAATATTTAATTCCCAGGTGAATGTCAAACATGAAAAGCTTTCTCGCCATTTTTACAGTTAGAAAATTATTTACTAAACAATAAATATATCACCAGAGAATACAAATAAAGGAATTTTATGTTATACAATTATAACGCATCAAGTTTAATTGATTAATAACATCGTATTTCACTATTTGCAGTATTTACAGTGTATATACACTTAATATTTACTAATTAGATTGTTGTTAAATGGAATAAATTTGCATTTATAAATATATAGATACTTTTTCGTTACATGAAATGTAAGAATTATGAAACTAAGCATATTTTCTAGAAATATGAATCATTTTTACGGTTATGAATATGGATTTCTGCAGTTATTTTGGATTAACTTGTTAAATTTTACTTTCTTCTATCTGTACAAGAAAAAAGTATTGGATTTGTGAAAAATTTCGACTGATTTAGACACTTTAGGTGTCAGAGATCTCGAATTTTTTTTTTTTTTTTAAATGTCTGTCTGCCTGCATGTGACTCAAATTTTGTGGGTATTCTACCTCAAGAACTAATGCATAGAATTTAATGAAAAATTATATTGTTAGTTCCTCATAAAACGTAGCGCTGATTAGATTATGGTGTATATCTCTGACCAGGTGATGCTGCTGTGGAGAATTTTTCACGATTTTCTGTACAGCTCTATATCAAGAAGTAATGCACGAATTTTCATCTGACTCCAGATTCATTTACACGTTGACACAAGATGTTGTCGATTTGGTTTTGTTGTTAATCGTGCACTAGGTGGCGCTGCTAAGCTGGATTTTTCGCGAATTTTGCAATCGCTCTATCTCAAAATCTAATGCACGGATTTTTATCAAACTTCAGAATCAGTTAGACGTTAACATAAGTTGTTCTTGATTAGGTTTTGATGTAATTCACCCAACAGGTTCCGCTGGTATGCTGCATTTTAGAGGATTTACACGATTTTAGAGACAGACATATCTCAAAATCTAGAGCACGGTATTTCATATTTGTAGAATCATCATGATGAATCCTCGTTGCCGCTTAATTTTGGCAATGTGATACTGAAGTTTGAAGTATTAACATGTATGAGATAGAAGAATGTTTTGCGATTGGCTCACACGAATAATTTTAATTATGAAAGACAAACTTCAAAAGGTCTGTCTTTATTCAAATAATGCAGGTTGATTCAAATTTATAAACAATATTTACTGAACTATATCTTGTGTGTGACAGACATATTTGATCGAACAAAATTTATATTTATTTAAACTCACATTAATGTTTAAACATGTTAAATGTCCGTCCCCACCCAAATTTTAACCCTCCAGCCGCAGAAAACGCTATTTTCGTATTCCAGTGGGTTACTATTTAAAAATTCATATTGCTTGATTCCTACCACTTTTTTTTTTTTAAAGTGTATAATTCGGCTTATTCTAGTATTATTTAATCTGTAATTAAATAAAGTGGTTATTTCTATTTAAAAAAGGGGTGGGAGTCAAACAATGTTAATTTAAAAAAAGTAATCCACTGAAAAAAGTCGCCCGCAGCTGGAGGTTTAAAGTCAACACCTAGACTGTAGTTGCCTTCCCTAATAAAGGGGGAATCAATTGCCACACTAAATTTACAATCGGCGTCATTTTTTTTTCTTGTAGAAATGGAACATAAATTGGTTCTTTAACGTGCTCCCATAAGATAACATCATAGTTTTTCTAAACTCGTCAATCAATGTCATATTCATCCCTTCAAGAGCGGCGGTTCATTTTTGAATCACTTATTTTTAATTCCTAAATGCCACAATGACACCATATTATTCCGATGAAATTTTTCTGTTCATTAAGTATGTGTAAAAAAGCTTTTGCTTATTTTGAAATAAATTCGTTTGTCAATTTAAGTGTCATTCACTCATTGCAGCATTTTACCCCTGAAAGGATTAACGATTTGGGTACACATTTGTTTCAGGTCTGCTATTGGTAATTTTTTTTAATTCTATCTCGCACCACTTTCTCGAAACAAAAATTTTCCATATACACTTTGACATTTTTAAAGTGCTTTAACGGTGTTGTCATTTTGAGGGGCTTCTTAGCTGACTTCATGCCCAGCCTAGTGATGAATGTCTTGTAATAAATGAGCCATTTTGAGAAGAAATTCTAGCTGTAGTATAAATATTTCGTAATAATATTTTATTATGAATAAAAGTTAAAAATTTTGAATTACTTTTTGAGAAAGGTTGTATTAAAATATGCAAATATGTAAAAACTTTACTAATTTAGAATTCAAGAAAAAGTAAATAAAGATATTAGACTAAATAAGTTTTACAGTTTTAAAAAATGTAAGCACAGTTAAGAAAAACAAGCTATCGGACAAAGCTGTTAACCCATTCGGGACGGGAGCCTTTTACGATATTTTTAATCTTTTGTCACCGTTTTTTAAAAACAGAAATTTGTGTCTTCTCTAATCGAGAAAATTCGCTGATTAAATAAGGAAAATTTTACAGTAAAATTTTACTGGTGAGAAAAAACAAGGATTCTGAGCGCTTAATGCGGCACGTATACGTGCCGCTCGTCCCCAAGGGGTTAACCCCTTCGGGACGAGAGCCTTTTACGAAATTTTTAATCTTTTGTCACCGTTTTTTAAAAACAGAAATTTGGATCTTGTTGAATCGAGTAAATGCGCTGATTAAATAAGGCAAATTTTACAGTAAAATTTTACTGGTGAGAAAAAACAAGGATTCTGAGCGCTTCTTGGGGCACGTATACGTGTCGCTCGTCCCCAAGGGGTTAAGGCATAGCTGCCAACTCTTCCGCTTTTTCAGACCACAAATATTTAATAGAAATTTTTGCCTTGTTTAATCGGCAGATTACGGCGATTTGAAAAGGTAAAATTTACTATAAAATTTTTGTGGTACAAAAAAGCATAATATGTTGGCAGCTACGGTTAAGGGCAGGTCGGTAAAGGGAATGACGATGTTATGTCAAAGTATAAGAAAAAGGGATTTTTTGAGTCAACATTTTTCTTTAAAGAGTAATAGTATTGTGATCTTAAGATCTTAATTGTTATATTTAACATTTTTTTTCACAACAGTGCAAGAGAAATATACTACAAATTCTTCTTTCTTTAAATAGTGGTATGAAGAGAATATAAAAATAGGCCCAGGTGCTAAATGCATGACGAGTCTCAGTCGTCAAATATACCCAAGAGGTTAAGCAGTTTTCGGAACCGGGTAACATGCATAACTATTTTTGGATAGAAAATGTTCGTATTGTTTATGAGAAAAACTCTGCATTTAATAGAGACGGCTATTATTATTTAACCCCTTGAGGGGCAAGCAATTACGTTTGTGAAATGCTGAATTCCCACCGGAATCTTTGAAAAATTCTATTTTAAAATAAGTAAAAGCAATTTTACGGCCTTTTTTTTCCACCAAAGTTAGAAAAGTAAAATTTACTAAAATTTTTCTGGTGTAAAACTTTATTAATCGTAGGTGGTATATAATATATACTGGTGCCCTTCAAGGGGTTAACACTAGAACTACCGTGAGCCGTCATTTTGACGGCTACCGTATGAATACGTTTCTTTTCAAACAAGAAATTTGATTAAGAAATAAGTTTAACCTTCCTACCCTGAATGACCCATTTCTATAATTTATTTCATTTGATTCGAAACAGAAATATTTTCGTAATTTAAGATAAATAAAACGCACCGAAAACTAATATAAATAAGTACATTAAATAGTTTTAAATGAAAGTTCTGGTGTGAAATGTTTTTATTAAAGTTGAGTAAAATTTCAACAGGGTAGGAATGTTAACCCTTACCGGCGCGGAGTACTTCTGTTTAAAAACTGATGTAATAATGGGCTGGAACCACAATTTACAAACGAATTTATTAGAAAATAAGAACTTGCTTATTTACATGCACATTATAATAGGAAAATTTTAGTTAAATATTCTTGGTGCCGTTTGTAGGTTTTGGAATTAAAATTAGGTGTCCTTTTTTAAGGACACCGCGCCGGTAAGGGTTAAAAGATACAAAGAAGAAAAACGTGAAATAATAAAGTTAAACTGTTTTAAATCAATATTCTGTTGTGTATTATCTTTATAAAACTTGACTCAAATTTCCGGTAGCTCTAATGTTTAAAGTATTTGTATTACTTTATGGGTTCTTTGCCCTGTGTGCACATGGCTTAGTCGGAACCTGTCTCTTTTCTGAATTCAAAATTCTTGCGCACAGTACCAGCCAATATGATCAAAATGGAAGTCGCTATGCTCTGGACCAGGGATGGACCACCGTGACAAAAAGCCAATTGCCACAAGTTTCTCTGAATAGTTTCCTTCACATTATAAATTTTTTAAATTTCTTTCATTAAAAAAGTCGATGAATATTTTTCGAAAAATGTGGTTGCAATTGACCTTCTGATACTCAGGTTCACCATGAATACACTATGCAAAATTCAGGAACACTCGAGCGTTTACATTGTATCTGTCGTTGAAAGTTACTCTCTTTCAAATGATCGGTAAATAATACATAAAGGGTGTTTCATAAAATATGAGGAAAATTTTAGAGGTGATAGTACACATCAAAACAAACAATTTTGTTCCAAAAAGGTATGGTCAGAATTAAACGTGCTAGAGGGAGCCAAAGGAGATATTCAATACTGCCTGTGTGGTATTTTTTAAAAATTCAGGTTTATTGATTGTCATCACTTTTTGAAATGGTAAAATTCCACTTGTTTTAGCCTTAATTAATATGTCATTAATTAACCCCTTCGCGACGGGAGTCTTTTACGAAATGTTTATTACTTTGCTACCGGTTTTAAAAAACAGAAGTTTGTGCCTATTCAAATCGGAAAAATGCTCGTATTAAATAAGGCATATTTTACAGTAAAATTTTACTGGTGACGATAAACGAGGATCCTTAGGCCTATCTCCGGCACGTATACGTGTCGCTCGTCCCTAAGGGGTTAAGGCGAATTTTACTGTTTCAAAAAAGTGGTGCTAATCAAGAAATCTGAATTTAAAAATAGTAGCCCACTGGGAACATTAATATGTTGTTATACGAGGCAAAATCAAGCAAAGTACGAATAAGTGACAAAAGCAAGATGGGAAAACACTTTCCGTACAATTGTTGAGTGTCTGAGCCGTTTCCATTTGCAGTTCCGTAGATATTATGCATATCAGTCTTTTTCCAATTAGTGAAGGGCAACATCTTCCGTTTCATTCCTACTGCGATTTTGCATTTGCGCACTCTGATCAGCAGCTTTTATGCATTGATCGAGGCGAAATTTTGCATTCGCGTTCTTCTTCTTTCCCATATCACATTTGCATGCTATTAGGGCCATTTTTTATGATAACTCCCAATACGAATGGAGCTTTAAAGTTTGCATGGACCATGTCAGTGTTTTGAGTTGGCTACATTTTTTTAAATTCAAATTTTTCGATTGCCACCAGTTTGTAAACAATTGATAATCCATCTTGTTTTTGGCTTATTTATTCTGCATTAAATTAGGTGAATTTTGCTATTTCAAGAAAAAAAAAATGGTAGCAATCGATTAATCTGAAATTTAAAAAAAGTATTTCACTGGCAACACTGGATAAAGTTTCCAAATGCGCCAGTACCTTTGCGTTTCATTTCCGACCATGCACTCTTTCATGAAAGTTTTTGTTTGAATGTGTACTATAACTTCTTAAAGTTTTGCTCATCTTTCATGCAACACTTATTATACATTATATGATTCATGGGTATAGCAGTGTGAAATTAAATACATCTTTTGGATCACTTCAATTCTATGACATAATTTTGAGAAAATATATTTTACTAATACCAGAATACTTATATAATTTTTTTATAGAGAATAAATTTCATGTGTAAGTGATTGTAAAAATAGGCAAAATTGAATTAAATTCTCGTAAATCTGTTTTTCTGACAGACGGGCCGATAAAAGGCGAAGAAAGACGTATAGCTAGTGTTGGAACCGGGGCACTGATTTCCTTACATAAATTAGCGAGAAAATTTTTCACTAAGCGGGGTTGCCAGTTTAGCCAAAATTATTATTTATAAAATCTGAATTCAGACCTGAAATTTATAGTAGTATATTTTGCATTATTAAATGACGTACCTATCGTGGTAAGGTAAACTAAAAAATTTTCTTTCAAAATTTCTGCTGCGCATTTGGAATTTCTCAATAAAAATGGAGGCCAAACTGCAACCTTGTGGCTAGAATTTTTTTCAAAGGTATTTTTCAGAGAGGAAAAGAAATTATCTCATTCATTTGAATTTTTTAAAATTTAAGACTGTGAACTGTTTCTTATAGTTAAAAATGGGCGAAATGATTAGCAGAAGAAATGGAATTTCGTTTCTGCTACTATTGTTTTACATTTTAAAAGCATTTTTAATTTATAATTTGTGTAGTTTACTACACAAATTACAGGGAAACATATAAATATTTCGTTTAAATCACTGCGCGTAGAAAAGCTTTGGCGATTCCGTGAGATGACTTTAAGAAAATAATGATTTGAAACAGTAAATATCACTATTTTTATAAATCAAACATATTGTTAAAAAAAATATATCGGAAATAGATTTTTTTTTCTTGTCGGATAAAGGATTTCTAGAAAGGAAAGTCTGAATTCTATTTATTATTTAATTTTAATCATTTTTTAAATCAAAGGTACCACCTGAATTGAAAAAGTAAGAGGAATAAGTCGACAATTTATTTATTTATTTATTTATTTTTTATATATTTTATTTTTTTACAAAAAAAGGGATGCGCAGTTTAAAATGCAGAAACGGAGAAAACTTCAAAAGAAATCGGGAAACGCGAAAAATTACAAGGAATCGAATTTCGGAAAATATTTATTTTTGAAATCTATTGTAACAAAAGAAAGTTTTCAACTATATCTGTGTGTCTGTCGGAGCTGGCTAACTAAAATAGCGCGCCTAGAAGTCTGAAAATTTCGGTTAGAATTTAGAAAATTTCGGTTAGACACTATTTGTTAACACCCTACGGCCAACAGTACAAAATACGAAAAGACGAATAAGATATTCTTAAGTTTTGTATAATTATGTTTTGAACGCTGCAACTTGTTCGAAGAAATGTTAATATTAACACTTTAAAAAAATACAAATTATCAAATTAAGGGTTTTTTTTACTTTTTTTTCCATTTTACGAAACTCGCATCTGCCGAACTTAAACAAATATGGAAAAACCTATTACACCAAATTAAAGAACGTATTTTGCTCTTACAAACACTGATTACGGTTTTTTAAAATATTCGTGTTAAGCTTCGAAAATATTTATTTTCCGTACACTGCTTTGCGATGTTCATGATTTCTGCAATCATAAAAATCTGTATCGGCGATTGTGATCAAGCTCTGAAAAATTTTTAAAATACAGTAGCGCTCAAAAGTATTTTGACAACCTTATATTCTCTCTTATTTTATTTATTATAAAAATGTAAAATAAAATATATTCCCTATAGCTGAGAACACTATGGACGCAGTTATTCAAATGTATCAAGTTTCAACTTGTTTGTTTACATTCGGCGCCACTGAAGAAATATGATTCTTCTTTAGCTCAAAAGTATTTTGACAATTAGTTTGCATTTAATTGTTGAAGGTGTCAGTGGCGCTAAAGCATCGATTAGTGTTTATATTGACTTATTGTAATTATTTTTAAATGCCGAAATGTAAAAAATATTGAAGTGATTCTAGAAAAGCCGCTGTCAATGCACTTAAAAAAGGTAGACTGCAAGCAGAATTAGTTCGTTCTTTTAACGTGTCTCGGCAACTTGTTATTACATGGAATAAAGTTTTTAATAAACAGAATTACGTCAAAAATAAACCTCATACTGGTGATCCGAAAAAAACAACTTGCAATGTTGACTGTATTAAAAAAATAATATCTATAAGTGATTGTCGTAAGTCCGCTGTAATAATAAAAAAATGGATTGAAAGGAAATTACGGCATAGTCATACTCGTTTCATCAGTCAAACGACATCTAAACATGTATGGTTTACATAGCAGAAGCCCAGCAAAAACACGTTTGTTATCTACTAAGAATAGGAAGGCTGGAGTTGCATTTGTAAGACGGTATGATCTTTCAGGGGCAAAGCAATTCCATTGCTAAAGTGTTGAAATTAATGATTGACACAGAAATGTGAAAACAAATTTGTTTGTAAATAAGAAAACGCTATATTTCACACATAATAAACCGAATTTTTTTAAAACCAGAATTCTGGTGTAAATCATTAATTTCAACACTTTAGCAATGTAATTGCTTTGCCCCTGAAAGGGTTACAAATGCAACTCTAGTCTTCCTATTCTTAGTAAATAACAAAAGTGTTTTTGCTGTTCTTCTGCCATGTAAACCATAGAGGTTTAGGCGTCGTTTGACTGATGAAACGTTTATGTCTATGCCGTAATTTTCTTTCAATTCATTTTTTATTATTACAGCGGACTTACGACAATCACTTGTAGATATCATTTTTATAACACAGTCAACACTGCAACATGTTTTTTTTTTTCGGATGATCACTATGAGACTTATTTTCGATGTATTTCTGTTTATTAAAAACTTTATACCATGTAATAACAAGTTGCCGAGACACGTTAAAAGAACCAGCTAATTCTGCTTGCAGTCTACCTTTTTTAAGTGAATTTACAGCGGCTATTTTAGAATCACTTCAATATTTTTTACCTTCCGGCATTTAAAATAATCACAATAAGTCAATATAAACACTAATCGAAGCTATAGCGCCACTGACACCTTCAACAATTAAATACAAACTAATTGTCAAAATACTTTTGAGCTAAGGAGGAGTCATATTTCTTCGGTGGCGCCGAATGTAAGCAAACAAGTTGAAACGTGATACATTTGAATAACTGCAGTCATAGTGTTCTCAATTACAGGGAATATATTTTCTTTTAAATTTTTATATTAAATAAAATAAGAGGGAATATAATGTTGTCAAAATACTTTTGAGCTCCAATGTATCATTTCATCTACGTTTATTTCCATTTACAAATCTGCATTTAGATTGGAAAAATATGAATATTAACCCTTTGTTAAAAATTCGTTTCTAAAATTAACTTTTGCAATTGTTCCATTTCTGCAATTTTTAAAATTCTGCATGGGCACCGTAAGTGAGAATGCAAACAAACAAAAAATACCTAATCACATCTAATTTTAATAGCACATATGATGAAGTCTTTGATTTAAAAGAATGTTTATATCAACCCTTATAAAACGTACATTTCCGTAAGTCCCTTTTTGAAAAAAAAATCATTTTTAAAACTCACTTTAGTGATTGTCACTATTGCATGGTATTTAAATATGTGCATCGGTTTCGTAAATGAAAATATAAAAAAAACCAAAGATAAGTAACCACAACTTTTTTTAATAACGTTTATAACGAAGTCTTTGATTAAAAAATTTGTATATTAACCCTTTATATACATTCGCTTTCGTTTGACCTCACAATTTTCGCGATTTCTGCAATATTTACTTCTTTTCTAATCAAGTTGCAAAAAACTGAAAATATCAGATCATATCTACATTCATTCAAACTTCGGGATTTGTAATGTGTTTCGAAAAACATGAATATTAACAATTTGAAAAAAACAATAGTTTTCAAATTCACATACGAAAATATCATTTTGTCTTTTGTATGCCATGTTTAAAAATAGACATCTTATCCAGAGTTCAAATGCGTTATTCATGTTTTAATATTTTATCCTAGTTGTTTTACCCGCCTTCGAACAAAATTTTAAAGTTACACGGTGTGGATAATTTGAGACCGCGGTTTTAAAAAACATTTTGAGTTCAAATATGCTAAAACAGCACCATTTTGCTCTAAATACGCATAAAAAGTTAAATTACAATGAATAAAAAAAATAACTACATACACATTACATAATAATATGATTACATAACTGAAGCTATAAAAATGTATATTTTAATTTATCATTTTTTTCTTTTTTATGCCATGTTTAAAAATCGGAATCTAATTCAGAGTTCACATTATTTACGTTTTAATATTTATCCTAATTTGCTGATTTTTCCTCCTTCGAACAGTATTTTAAAGTTACACGTTTTGGGTAATTTGGGACCATGGTTTTAAAATAAATTTTGTGCTCCAAATATGTTAAAACAGCATAAATTTGTTCTAAAACCGCATAAAAAGTTAAATTACAATAAATAAAAAAAAATAGTTACATACACATTACATAATAATATGATTACATGACTGCAGTTATAAAATGTATTTTTAAAACTTAATTTATTTAAATTGTTTAGAGATGGAATAAGGGGCGAGAATTTTCCGTTCCAAATGAAAGCTTGTTACCACTAAATTTTAATGGTATAATTTCTTTATTTAACATCGAATTTGTGTGATTTAATAAAGCAAAAAATACTATTAAACTTTAGTGGTGATGATGAACTGTTTGGGGCGGAACTCTCTCTTTCCTGAAAATACGAAAAAACTAAATATACCAAATCATATCTGTTGTGTTTGGAAGACAGGAGGTGATAGAATAATATTGTAAAGTTATTTTGGATATTGAAATTCCAAATCATTTTTTTTTTAGGATCGATCGTATAGTGTGCATTTAACATTTTTTGCGGCCACAAAATACCACTTAGACACAACAGTCATTAATTTAAAAAAAATCTGAATTTACTTATCATACATTTGGAAATTAAGAACAAAAAAATAAAAAGGTAAAAGCATTACCTGCATTGACCCGAAAGAACAGAAGAATGATGGAGACATTTGCAGAAAGAGAACAAACAAATGAAAAATCTTCCTTGCAATTTTTTTTATTTGTGAAGCAATTTTTTGCAGAACATAGCGTATTATCATAGAGTTCATATCTTATTCTTTTAGATGTACTTTTTTTTATGATCGACACATACATCTACATTCTTACTAAGGAAAATAAAATAATTTCTTTCATTTGGGAGTATAGAGACACAGGCATTTAGATGATTTTTATAGGATCATAATTCTACGACTCGAAATAAAAGCAACACTTGAATAAAAAATAATAATAATGCCTTCAACAGATTTTTTATCCACATTTTACTGCAGAATCAGAAGTAACTGATCAAAAAAAAATAAATAAATAAAGACGAAACTATGCAACCGAAATTTTCTTGCACTTTTAATATTTCTTGCTGTAAATACGAAAATCCATTTATTATTTTTTTGTAGAAGGGAAAGAGGCATCCATCCATTCTCTGCGTTCGTTGATAGAACACTCATGCAGGCGCAGACATAATTTCTTCGCAGAACGGCAAAAAAAGGCAGCCATTCTGCATTGAAGTCCCAACTCAACTGCACTACTGATGCGCGCGAGCTCTCCGAGAAGAGGAGTAAAGGGGTTGCTATAATCCTTGAAACACGCCAACTTTGGCTGGACGAACATACAGGCGCCTTGCATTGGCATGAAATGCAATGCTAAAGAATATAAAAACTGCTTTTAAAAAAAGGAAATTTGATAGATTTCACTGAGATAAGATGCCAAAGAGTAGTAAAGAGTTAGAAATTTTGAAATTACGAATTAAACTGATTTAAATATTATTGGCTAAGGGGTGGAGCTACAAAAGGATATGACTTCACAAATAGAAAGATATGGAATTTTCCAGATAATTCTTTTACCGGAAGTACAGATTTCAAAACGACGTTTATGATTTTAAAATGAATGAAATGCTATGCCAGAAAGAAAAACTTACAGGGGAGAGTTGAAAAAAAAGGGAATTAAAATAATTTTGGAATGCGGATATTAAAATTAAATGAATACAAGATTAATAAAAATATTTTCTAAATGAAATTAAATAAATATATGGCAGTGGTTCTAAGTAACCACAACATATTACTCCGGCCTCCCCAAAAGAAAATATTGGTAAGATGGAGAAATTTAATAATTTTGACATTGAGCCAATATTTTCTAAACTATATACATATACAACATGCATATAACTTCAAATAATGAGAAAAATAATAATCGGCTACATTCTTCTGACAAAGGTACACAAAGTCTTTCAAAAAAAGGTTGCTAAAAGTTCATTCACTAATATGTGAAATAGCAAATGCAACACTGTAAAGTAAGATCAGTGTATATTAAAAGAGTGGATAAAAATTGTAATAATGTACACATACACAAATAATATTATATGATACAAATTGACATGTATATTAATGATGAGTTTGCATCATTCAGTATAATACAACATTAGTAATAAAACCTTTCTATTTTTAAAGAAAAAGAAAATAGCAATAATTTAAAGTAGTACCTTTAAATCGCAATTCTATTTCGAGTCTCAGTCTATGAACTACATTTCAATTTTTTTTTATCAATTCCTCAATAAATTACTCATCCGAGAATTATCCATAACAAAAATTCAAAATGTAAGTATATAGTCAAGAGAGAATATTTACACTCTCGTTAAAAATATTTATATATAAATATAGCACTTTTTAAGAAATCAATTTTTCTTAGATGAATAACTAATATCGTGTTATTCTACAACCACAATAATAATACTTTCAAATAAAATAAATGCAAAGAGAGGATTTTTAAGCTCTCATAAATGTAGTACCACATAACTTTAATAACATTTGTCTTACAAAAAAATTATCACACAAAATATGTATACTACATATTCTGAAATGCTTATCGAATTCTGTTTAATTCAAACATCTGTAAGGATAAATATGTGATTATTTTTTTATGTAAAATACATAAGTATTTTTTGTTTCTAAAGACTTAGAACAATCTTTGTAAGTATAAACATGTTACTACATTTTTCATATAAAATACATGAGTATTTTTTTGTAAAGACCTAAAATAATCTTTGGAGAGTATCTTTGAACAGTATCTTAGAGTACCTTTGGATCCAAAGTACAAAACTTTCATGTACACAAATATTTTTTTCAATTTGTTAATTTTTAAACACTTAAAAAAGTTTAATGTATTTTCAACCACTTTACATAATACACCAATAACAACAGTAGAAGCATTAGCATGCATAACTTTCATCATTATTATTATTTTAGATGTTAGAAAGAGGTTAGTTGTTAGAACATGCATGAATTATAATTAAGAACAAAGTAACATTTTGAGTTACTCTAAAAGTCACAATAGGGAAAGGGATGACATATGTACTCATATTATATATCAATAAGAATTTTACTTTCTTAAGATAAATACCATATAAAAATAAGGCAATCAATGACATTTCATTTGCAACTAAAATAATGAATTATAAAAATTTGATTTGATTTTTCTAAGAATCTTTCTTTTTACTTAAATCAAATACTGAAATTAAAAATTCTGAGTTATCAGCACATTTTTTTTTTAATATATATAAATTCTAAAAAATGGATAAGATTTTGAAGAAAATATTTCAGTGAGCAACATAGTAAACAAAAACAAGATTTACATACTTTTGCAGGATGAGAATTCCACAGTGTCAAGGCGAAGGTGACTTAACCCCTTCGCGACGGGAGCCTTTTGCGAAATGTTTATTACTTTGCTACCGGTTTAAAAAAAACAGAAGTCTGTGCCTATTCAAATCGGGAAAAATGCTCAGATTAAATAAGGCAAATTTTACAGTAAAATTTTACTGGTGAGGATAAACGAGGATCCTTAGGCCTATTTCCGGCATGTACACGTGTCGTTCGTCCCCAAGGGGTTAAAAAAATAAATATAAAAAATACACAAATGCTGCCTGCAGCTTTGGTTGAAGTAAAAAATAAAATAAACAGTCAGTCTTCGTATTTGACAATCCAATCTAGCTAGCATAGATGAGATTTTTTACAATGGTAAAGGCATCCTAAATAAAATTGAAGATTAATTTATATTTTATATTGTTTATGACTGCGAGGACGAAGATCATAATTTTTTTTTACTTTGAGTAGATTTATTTAGAACTATAGTAGAAGTTTTACTACCAGATGTTTGAGAATGCACTGAATTATGTGAATGCGAAGTTGTTTGTTGGCACTTCGAAGTGGTCTGAATTTGAGGAGAATCACAATTAGTAGTATGAGTAGGCATATGTCGTTTCACAGAAGAAGATGCACTATCAACAGTCGTTTGATCATGTGTTGCACTTCTAGATGAATCAGAAGGATGAAGCAATGCTTCATTTCTTTTCTGGAGTTTCAAGATTCTGTTAGTATGAATTAACACAGGTGATGCTTGATTATTATTGCAATCTTGAATTTGAATAAGTACAGGTGAAATTATTTTCTTTACCACATACGGTCCTTGTACTTTTTTATTAAATACACTGAGAAATTTCATATAAAAAATATCATCAACTTTGATATTAGCAAATTTTAATTTTTCCCTTGATTTTTGATACACTTTTTGTCTAGAAGACTCGTTATTTTTGTAAGCTTGGTAGTATACTTTTTCAATTACATCCATTAATTTGTGGATTTCATATGCAGTGTTAAGGATTTTCCAGGAAAAATGGGTTTTATAATTGGCATAAATATCATTCACCTCCCTTCCAAAATGAAGAAAATTTGGAGTAAAATTTGTAGCTGGATGAAGTGTAGCGTTGTATATGGACTGGTGAATTTTTAAAGCAGTTGGAACATCAAATCCTTGGGAAGCCATTGTATTGACAGATGACTTTATTTGAGTGTTACATCTCTCACTCAAACCATTAGCCTGTGGATTCGCTACTGTACTGTGCTCTAGCTTTATGCAAATTTTTTTGTTGAAATAACAAAATAAATCACTAGTGAACTGGGAACCATGATCTGTAAGAGTTAACTCGGGTTTTCCATGAGTGGAAATGTAATTCAACAGAGCTTTAGTCACCGACTCAGCATGAATGCTATTCAAGGCATATAATTCAAGATGACGAGAAAAATGGTCGATTACAGTCATAACAAACTGGTGATTTCTCAAAGGACCAAGTAAATCCATCGAAACTTTTTGATTGGGAGTTGTAGGAATAGGTGCTGGAAGATATGGAGCAGTGTTTTTTTATGATTTTTATTTACTAAACAAATTTCACAAGAGTTGACATAATTAATTGTATCAGAATTTAGGGTTTTCCAAGTGAATATTTTCTTTAAATTAACAATGGTCTTATGAATACCAGTATGAGTAATATGAGCAATTCTTAAAGCTTTAGCTCTAAGTGAAGATGGTAAAACAGCTCTATGTAATTCAATGTCTTCTGAAGAGAAGTGTCCATTATAACAAAGCAACTCATTTCTTGGATTAATGTAATAACCATTTAAACTTTTAGATTTTTTATTAGATTTAGTATCTTCATAAATTTTCTTAATTTGAGGATGTTTTTGTTGTTCAGAAAGGATGGTTTGATCAAAAATTCCTAACAATCGGTCTTCCTTACTAACATTATTTGTAGATGGAGGGTCACTTTGAAGATGGCAGTTATGATGTTTTTTACCAATTAATCCGCATGGATACTGAGCAATTTCATTATGTAGGTCATTTTGATTATCAACAATAGGCAGTACTTCTTGTTCAAAAATGAGATCAGGGATAGTATGGAGATCTTCAGTAGTAATATGAGGTGTCCTACTTAGAAAATCTGCTAACACATTATCTTTGCCTGAAACATGCTGGAATGTGTAAGAGTATTCGGATAATTCTAACATCCAACGTGTAGTGATGTCAGCAGGAGATGTTGATTATTTGTAATTATTGAGAGGTTTGGCATCAGGCAAAAGAATGAAAGGTCTGCCGAAAATGTAATATTTAAAAGTCGTTATACCTTTATAAACGACATAAAGTTCCAGTTTAATGGCTGGGTACTGTTTTTCAGATTGAGATAAAGTTTTGGAGTAATAAGAAATGGGGCGAAGTTCATCTTGAATTTTTTGCATAAGAACAGCTGAAATTGCTGTCTTTGAGGCATCTGTATTAACATAGAAGGTCTCATTCCAATTTGGAAGATTGAGCATGCGTTTATGGAAAAAAATTTCTTGCAATTTATTAAATGCATTTTCTTGTTCAGATTTCCAACAGAATTTATTTTTAGGTTTGGTGATTTCAATAAGAGGAGTAATTAATTTAGCAAAATGAGTTATGATTGACCTGTAAAATGAACATAAGCCAATAAAACTCTTTGTCTGCCTTTTAGTTTTTGGCTTTGGAAAAGAAGTAATTTTCAAAATATTGCTTGTAATTGGAAGAATTTTATGATCAGTGAGGTGGAAGCCTAAAAAATTAATGCTAGTTTGCATAAACGAACATTTTTCAGGTGAAAGTGTAATGTTGTTGGCAATTAGAGTATCCAAGAGTTTTGTGAGTTTTGCAACCATTTCTTCAAACGAATTAGCGCCAACAACTATGTCGTCCTGGTATGCGTAACAAGAGTCAATTTCGGATAATTGAATAACTGAATCAATTAACTGTTGAAAAGTACTTGCAGCCGTCTTCAAGCCGAAAACAAGACGAAGGTAGGTAAACATTCCCCATGGAGTGGTAAAACTGAGCTTATCTTGCATTTCTTTAGAAACTGCAATCTGCCAGTACGCAGAGGGTAAGTCCAGTGTACTGTAGTATTTAAATTTTGACAATTGTACTAATAGGTTTTGAATTCGAGGTAGAGGATATGAAGAAGGAATAATAAGAGAATTTAATAATCGTAGATCTAAAGCCAAACGATATTTTTGAGGTTTTGACATGTCTGTTCTTTTCTTTTTAACTAACAGCATGGGGCAAGCCCAAAAAGAATTTGATCTTTCTATAATGCCAGCATTTAGCATTTGATTAATCTGGTCAAGAGCTTCTTGCTTTAGTGCCTGTGGCACAGGAAAAGGTAGGGTTTTCACAGGATGAGAATTCATCATTGAAAATTGAGGATTCACTAGGTCTGTATGACCCAAAGTGTCTAAGGATTTAGAAAATGCTTGAGCTTTATTGCATAATAATTTTAGTAAACAGCCACTTTCATGTGAGGACAAGTGTTTTAAGTCAAAATCATTTGGTGACAGTTATTGTATTCGTTTTCTTTTAATTTCCTCAGATGGTAAAATTAAATTACAATATTCATTTTCTGAATCTAAATCAAAGGAATATTTTTCAATATCATTCTCATCTACATTAATGCACTCCCCAAGAATTGTATGTTTGTTTAAATGAACATCCACTTTGGATATATTCTGACATACAACTAAGAATAAATCTTTTTGAATTGAAGATTTAGAATGCAATGATTCATGCAAAATAAGAGCTTTACTTTTCAAAGCAGGCTTAAAAATAAAATATTCAGAGGGAGAATTTAAGTATTTGACATGTAAATAAACAGAAGAATTGGGGGGAATCAATTCTCTATTTACAGTTTGAACCATGTTAGGACTCAATATTTTTTCATTACCATTTTTAAAATTGGTGCACTTTTTACCAACATAACTAATGTCATTGCCATCTCCAGATATGACATTTTTGTCATCAGAGGTAATTTTGGTATTGGTATTAGATATATTATTTATAACATTAGGATAATCAAAGTTTGTATGAGTGGGAAAATAATTAGGAAACTGAGTAAAAACTTGAGCATGACCTTCTAAATTTCTGATATTGAGATTAGCATTCATAAAAGAATTATCATAATTCATAGCAGTATTACCAACATTATTTATAAACAAACCATTATTTGGAAAACTGTAATTGCAAGGATAATTTTCATAATTATTTACCAAATGCAAATAATTATCACCAAAATTTCCATTCATATTATCAAAATAAGTACCATTATTTGTGTTAACTGACATAGAATTTTCATAAATAGGCACATTGTTTTCATCAAAAGAATATGGCACTGTTGTATTGTTATTATTATAATACTGAGAATTCAAATAAAAACTGCTAGAAGACTCTTTTTGAACGTTAAAAGGTATATGTTTATCTTTAATTAATATAGATTTAAAAGTTGGAGAGATGGTTATAGAATGCTTGTTTATAAACTCAAAACCAAGTATGGCTTCAAAATCAACATTCTTTATATCAGTAAGGTAAAAGACATGATGAAAAAAGAATTTGTCTATTTTGAATGCAATCTCGATACATCCTTTAAAGAAAACTTTAGAGTTTATAGTTGATACAGAAACATTTCTAGATAAATATTTATAATGGATTTTGGATTTAATGCTATTAAAGCATTCATGATCCAACAAACTTAATGTTGAGCCTGAATCAATGAGAGTTGATATCTCATTATGTTGAACATTCATAATTATACATGGGAGTGAATAAGTGTTGACAAAAGAGCTGCAAATTACGTGTCGTTGTTGCACACAATCCTGAATTTGAAAAGAATACTTTGATGACAAAGAATTTTTAGAACAGCAAGGTCTGTTCATTTTTTGCACCATTGGTGATGTCTGTGTAGCAGCACTTGAAAAGGAAGTAGTTGAAGGAGAATTTTTGTCAATCTGACATTCGCTTGAATTGTCACAGGAGTGTACTGACCCTAACGAGTAAGATTGGGAGGGATGGTGGTCAGTTGGACCAATCTTCCTTACTTGTTTAAATGATAATTTTTATCATCATTTTTATTTTTAGAAAAATAAGTAAAGTTTTTCTTTCTATGAGAAGAATTTGAAGAAAAATGGGAGTCTTGAGTGTGATTGGCATTTTGCCTATAAGAGTCAAGTAGATTTCTAAACTTGTAACATGACCCCATAAGATGGTTAAAACGACCACAAAAAGCACATTGGATAACATTTTGTTTGCGAAAATACTCTGAAGAGTTTTTCTTGTGAGAAAACTTGTCAAACTTTGGCCGAAAGAAAGATCGTTTCTGATCTGGCTTATGCTGAATAAAGTTTGTTTTATTTCTAGAAGCCACGTTATGTCTAACTGGTGAGGGAGAGTAAGTTACACGCTTTTTTTAACAACAGTTCTATGTCTAGGTGAATGTTCATTATGAGATTCAGATGGCGAGAATGCTATTTGCGAATTTCTATAGACTCTGTCCTTTTTATGTCTGATAGGAGCTTGTTCAACAAAACTATCAGAAAATTTTGAATTTTCACCACTATTTTCATTATTCAGAGAATAAACTTGGCCATAATGTTGATTAGATTTTTGAGTAGGTCGTGAATCATAGATATCTTGTAAAAATTGTGCTCGTTCAAGAGCTAATTCAAAAGTGGAAATGTTTTCTTCTAGAATTTTCCTTTTAATTTGCTCAGGTAAAGCTTGAATAAAATGAGTAAATTTCAAAGAATCTAGAGCAGCTGGATTTAATTTAAGATAAGCAAGTCGAAGCTGTTTAGCCAAATGATATGAAAAATTTTTAACTGACTCATTAGAATCCAATTTTAAATTTTGAAGAGACTTCCAAGTGTCAGATTTTTTACTTGGCAGAAAATAGTTAATAAATTCTTTGCGAATGGTTTGAAGGTTAGAATTTTTGAATTGAAATTGTGTTTCGAGAAAGAAATGTAATGCTGTACCCTGTAATTTTGACTTGAAACGAGCAAAAAGTTCTTTTTCAGAGTAATTATATAATTCCTGCAAATCTGATAACAGGTCGAAGAAAAATTCGACCGTCTGAGGATTTCCATCAAATAGTTGAATACAAAGGTTTAAATTTGCTTTTGGAGGCATGGTGATAAATTTCAAAACAATGTTGAACAAATTTCAAAACAAATCCGAACAAATTTTAAAATAATGTGGTGAAGTAAAAAAATTAATCTCATATGAAGTCAACTTTTAAAAATAATGTGAATTCAACAGAATAACGTAATAATTGTTCTCAACATATTATCAAAACAAAATGGCATCAATAAATCAATCATTTACTTATAAGTAAGAAATTATTCTTAACTCATCTTTTTCTGTAAATATCATAAGCAATCATTTTCCCTTAATAATAAACTGCAAATATTAGAAAAATTCTTTCTCTTTTTTTTAGAAAGATTGTATAAAAATTTTAAGGAAGCCACCTTTTCTAAATATCAAATATTTCAATAATAATACACTAAAACAAATTTTCATATCAAAATATAACTTAATAACGGTTATGTCATAAAGGTTTCTAAAGGTTCACGGTACCAGGAAATTTAGCTGTTGTGTTTGGAAGACAGGAGGTGATAGAATAATATTGTAAAGTTATTTTGGATATTGAAATTCCAAATCATTTTTTTCAGGATCGATCGTATAGTGTGCATTTAACATTTTGTTGCGGCCACAAAAGACCACTTAGACACAACAGTCATTAATAATAAAAAAAAAAAATCTGAATTTACTTATCATACATTTGGAAATTAAGAACAAAAAAAAAAAAAAAAATGGTAAAAGCATTACCTGCATTGACCCGAAAGAACAGAAGAATGATGGAGACATTTGCAGAAAGAAAAATAAACAAATGAAAAATCTTCCTTGCAATTTTTTTTTATTTGTGAAGCAATTTTTTGCAGAACATAGCGTATTATCATAGAGTTCATATCTTATTCTTTTAGATGTACTTTTTATGATCGAAACATACATCTAGATTCTTACTAAGGAAAGTAAAATAATTTCGTTCCTTTGGGAGTATGGAGACACAGGCATTTAGATGATTTTTATAGCATCATAATTCTACGACTCGAAATAAAAGCAATACTTGAATAAAAAAAAAATAATAATAATGCCTTCAACAGATTTTTTATCCACATTTTACTGCAGAATCAGAAGTAACTGATCCAAAAAAAAAAAAAAAAAAAAAAAAAAGGCGATACTATGCAGCCGAAATTTTCTTGCACTTTTAATATTTCTTGCTGTAGATACGAAAATCCATTTATTATTTTTTTTGTAGAAGGGAAAGAGGCATCCATCCATTCTCTGCGTTCGTTGATAGAACACTCATGCAGGCGCAGACATAATTTCTTCGCAGAACGGCAAAAAAAGGCAGCCATTCTGCATGTCCCAACTCAACTGCACTACTGATGCGCGCGAGCTCTCCGAGAAGAGGAGTAAAAGGGTGTGCTATAATCCTTGAAACACGCCAACTTTGGCTGGACGAACATACAGGCGCCTTGCATTGGCATGGAATGCAATGCTAAAGAATATAAAAATGCTTTAAAAAAAAGGGAAATTTGATAGATTTCACTGAGATAAGATGCCAAAGAGTAGTAAAGAGTCAGAAATTTTGAAATTACGAATTAAACTGATTTAAATATTATTGGCTAAGGGGTGGAGCTACAAAAGGATATGACTTCACAAATAGAAAGATATGGAATTTTCCAGATAATTCTTTTACCGGAAGTACAGATTTCAAAACGACGTTTATGATTTTAAAATGAATGAAATGCTATGCCAGAAAGAAAAACTTACAGGGGAGAGTTGAAAAAAAAAAGGGAATTAAAATAATTTTGGAATGCGGATATTAAAATTAAATGAATACAAGATTACTAAAAATATTTTCTAAATGAAATTAAATAAATATATGGCAGTGGTTCTAAGTAACCACAACAATATCTATGTTCGTTTTTCTTTTTAACTGCTTCAAGGGGTTTGGTTCATTTTTTGGACCACCTAATTTTAATCCCTAAATGTGGCATTGACTCCAGAATTTTGGTTTGAAAAATTTCATTTTATTAAGTACGTGATGAAAAGCTTTTACTTATTTTCAAATAACTTTGTTTTCAAATTATGGTAGCATTCATTCGATTCAATATTTTACAAATAGAAGTACCTTGCTTCCGAAAGGCTTAAAGCTACTTTCGATTTAAGAAAAAATATATGGATATTAACATTTTCAAAAAAATGTTCACTGCCGTAAGCCACTTTCTCAAATCCCATAATTTTTAGAATATTAAATCTTCTTGGCAGTAATTTTAATCTTAATGCGAAAAAACAAATTTCACTACCTTAATCAGCGTATATAAAGCTTTTAAAATAATTTTAAAAAATAAAATATATATGAATATTAAACCCTTGAAAAATAATTCATTTCCAGAAGTCACTTTTTCGTTTTTTTCTCTTTTTCTCAATAGGACCAGCTTTACAAACATTTTGCTTAAAAAACAAGGTTAATTGTATACATCCGCTCCGAAATTATAATAAGTATGCTAATAATATAGATAATGATGCAGTATAAATTTGGGTTAAGCATTTTCAGATTTGGGGGGGGGGGGATAATTCGTTTGAAAATAAATAATTTTCCAAGAAATATAAACATTGCATATGCCTATTTCCACTTATAACTAGAGTTATTTTTTGCGCTATTGCTCTAAAATTTTAATATCCTATACTTAACCTTTTACCTGTCGTTTAGGTAAAATTCAGGTTTTGATACAATAACATTTAGTGGTAAAATGTGTAAAAAAATATTTAGAAGGAAAACACTTTTAATACAAATAAATATCAATATTTTAACATGAATATTGTTCACACGCTTGAAAATATTATATTTATTACTCGAAAATTTCAAAGCGTTTGCACAATGAAACTATTTTTCTATTTTTTTTTAAATATTAAATGACCCGATATGGAAAATAAACTGAGAAAAAAAATAATTTTTAGCAACAGATAGCCATTCATTATTAAGTTCGTTTGAGAAGATTTACACTTAAATATATAAGTTCATTCTACACTGATTTTAGGTACATTTATAGACCATACTACCATAGTCATACGTTTAAAAGCATAAAATCAAACCAGACCAAAGCGCGTATACCGCACGTTATACGCTACCGAAGGCAATGGATCACATAATTCTAATTTTGGTTTTATAGATTTCCATTTCAAGAAAAAAAAAAAAAAAAACATACAAAATCACAAAATTGTTGGTGTACGCTACTGAAAATACTTGGTTCCATAGCATTACGATTGTTTAGAAAAATTTTCGGTTAAATATATAAAATCATTCAAAATTCATTTTAGGTATAGTGAAGGTTATTATCATAGGCCCAAGCGACGTCGGATGTAACAGCTATTAGTGAATAATAGCATATATAGGGGAAGGTGGCCTATAATGATTTGTGTAAAATAACATAACTGTTTAAATGAAACTTTAGCCTTATGCCAATATGTTTTATATTATATTTTGCATTTTTAACATATTTTAATAATATTTTAAACCTAAATTGAGTGGCGATAAAAATAGATTTTGGAAAAAATGTCCAAAAGATCACCAAACCCTCACACAATGGCAAAATGATCCTTCATTTAAAAATAATTATAAATTGTTTTTTATCGTCAAAATAAAGGATATAAAGTAATTATGACGATACGCAATGAAATAAAATACGTTTTGCAATCAAATACCATACATAATTTATTTTGTGTAAAATTTAAAATAAAAAATTGTCACAAATAATTTTGAAAAAAATAATAAAATGGAATATTTGTAAATTATGATTGTAGGATAACATGTGGACTCGAAGAGAAAGGTTTGGGGCAGTCACACATTTGGCCCCCAGTGATAGCTAGGATGCAGTACTAATGTTCTTCAGCAAATGAAATGGTAGTAAAACGATCCACATAATGGATCATTTTACCCGGCAACATGGCAGTCTATTTTAGGTCATATAACTGGATGACGTCGAGAAACATAACAAACTTAGCCAGTGTAATTCACATCTAAAAACATACTCTATTAACCCCTTAACCGATTTGCCCGAACGCCGTTCGGGCAAAAAGAGTTTGCTATCTTCGATAGAAAAAGCTTTTGGATACCACTTAATTTTAACTGTAATCTTTCGTTTGTTAAATTGCATAACTTTTTCGATTGTACAGAGCCAAATATTTTAGTAAACAAAAAGTGGGGCAAGGTCCTTAATTTAATTGAGTGTGTCAAAAGAAAATATAACCAGTTAAGTGGTTAAGTAAACCTAGTCATATTTTTGTACATGAAAGACTGTATATCTAGATAAATATGATAGTTAGTGCTTATCTTATAACAGATATTATAAAAACCATTTCTTCAAAGAATTCTTTTCAGCCGCGTAATTCTGGAATCAGTTCAATACCGCCATTGCGTCTACTTCACTTGGCACAACTAATTTATGTGTTATCCTATAGATAGCGCAACCTCTCTGGTAGAAAACCTATTTGGATCGTTTTGCCCGCTAGGATCATTTTAGGCCAATCTCCCCCTACATTATGAAGTATAACGAAAGAATAGAAAGCGTACACCAAATAAATGTTTTGTTATATTTTTTTTCATTGAAGTGGATGCGTCAGTTTGTCATTGTAAAAAAAACTGAAAACTTGAAAATGTTCAGAATCGAGGTCTAGTAATAAGTTTTTGAAGATATTAAATATTAGTTTTTTTTTAAACTACAGTATCGATAGGCGAAAACATCTAAAGCTAACATTTTCGTGTTTTTCATTTCTCTTTCTTTCTTTCATTCTTTTAGTTTTGTAACTCCACAGAAGTGTTAGACTGTTGAAAATACATTGCGTCTTACGGCGATCAATCAACTTTTCCACTTACAAGACCAAAGTTTCGTCATAGTCCAATCTCTCTCGTAGGTAGCTACTCTATGTAGACACGCAGCCCACTCAATATATTACATGATTGAGGTAAACAGCGCTGCACTTTCTTTTCAGGAGGTGGTGTAGAGGTATCTGGAGGCAGTGGCACAGCAATTGTTGGGGGTTTGAAGCACTGGATACCACTTTGTTCTAAAGTTTGCTTTATTCTATCAAGTAAAATCTACAAATAAGTTGAATTTCACTGTACTAAGTTAGTGAAATTTGGAACTTCAAAACACTCAACTTGGATGCGCCATTGTCTAGATGACTTATGTTGGTATGTAGGATGAAATCTTTTGAAGAGGTTGGTTATACTGGTTGTAGCGAATGTACGTAGAGTGAAAACTTTCCACTTACCTTGAGTTATTGTGTTTGAACAGAATTTTTAGTGCATAATACACTGGTCTTCCGGATATACCACGTGTTCCTGAACTCACGTGGCAAACTGTAAGGGAAGGTAAAGTACACATAAAAAAGCGATTTTAGGATTGCAATGTAAGGTCAAAAATGAAATATGTTGGCAAACAACTAGAAATACGGATGAAATCAAAACAAGTTATTTATTGAGATAAGATTTACAAAAAGTACTCAAATGTGCCACTACCAACATAGATATCGTCCTCACAGCGTCTAAAAAGTGATTGGTGTACCCTTTCAAAGATTACGAGACACCTGGAATCTTCAAAAGAGTACGTTAATCACTTTCTAGATGCTTTCAGGGCTCTATCAAAGTTAGTGGTGGCATATTTTAACACATGCTGTAATACACCAGGAATAGGCTGCACGACCATTACTCATCGAGTTGACGGCTAAAATTCCAGGATTAGCTAAAAATCGATACGCTTATTAAAATTCAAGAAGCCCCCAAAGAGGTATCTTGTTGGAAGAGACCTATAAATCCGATTTTAAAATTTACACAAAATAAATTATGTATGCTATTGATTGCAAAACGCATTTTATTTCATTACCTATTGTCATAGTTACTTTATGTCCTTTATTTTGACAATAAAAAACAATTTACAATTATTTTTAAAAGGAGGATCATTTTGCCCTTGGGTGAGGGTAAAATGATCCTTTGGACATTTTTTCAAAAATCTATTTTTATCCCCACTCAATTTGGGTTTAAAATATTATTCAAATATGTTTATAATGCAAAATATAATGTAAAACATATTAGCATAAGTCTAAAGTTTCATTTAAACAGTTATGTTATTTTACACAAGTTTTCCCCTTAACCCTAGAACTACCGGAAATTTTACTCAAGTTTTATAAAAACATTCTACACCAGAATTTTTACTTAAAACTATTTAATTTGTTTATTTAACTTATTATTGTCTGATTTATACATTTAGTTTGTTTTGAAGAAATTTCTGGTTTGAATGAATATTTTGAATGTACATGTCGGGTCCATTGGACCCTTCTGGTAGACAGAGGGTTAATCCCTTAACGCTCGAATTAAATTTCGGTTGAATAATTCAAATTGCTTATTAGCACCACTTTTATGAAAAAGAAATATTCACCTTATTTAATGACAGAAAAAATGATACTAAAATACAGCCAATTTCACTATTTTATAAAACTGGTGGGAATCAAACAATTTGAGTAAAAGACACAGCCCGAGAATATGACGGGATCGAGAATTAAGGGGTTAAGGGTATCATCTTAAGTCACCTTCCCCTACGTCTAATCATGTTTTTACTGGATGACAGATTTAACCCTTTGCACTCCGTTGTCGCCGCTGCGGCGACATGACAAGGTAAGTTAAAAACTCCGTTGTCGAGACATAGTAAGGTACATAGTAAGGTAAGTGGTTGGTACATAGTAAAGTAAGGTTGTGGCGACATAGTAAGGTAAGTGAAAAACTTCGCTGTCGCCACTGCGGTAACATCATCTTTCCTTGCAAAATTTGCTTTTGGCACCAGTAATAAAGGAAAATGATATATGTCTTATTTAACCCCTTAATCGTCGTTTAATTTTGGAAAAATCCCTTCAAAAATCGTCAATTTTTTTTATTGCCCGATTTTATTATTCATAAAATTCTGAGTTCATTAGTAAAAGAAACAGGGTATTTTCTTAACATTTAACCCTTTTAAGGGTGGTTTGATGTGTATGAAATCCCTCAATTTTAATACCCAAAAGTCCAATAATCCCAGAAATTTAATACAATTTTTTTTCTTTACTAAACTTGCGAAATTTGGCTCTTTGATATTTGAAAATAATTCTTTAAATAAATTCTGATGTCAATCCTGTATTTCGACATTTAAGAAAAGAGGAGGAACGTGTTCAGGTTAGAATTTTTTTTTAAAAACTTTCAATTTTATTTATCTTTATTTGATTATATTGTACACACATGACGTGCAGAGAAGCTTCGATGCAAGACTGCAACGTGTGGTTTCATTTTAAGTTAAGGTAAAGACATAAATAAATCAAATAAATTTTTTATATTACTACAAGGACGATAATTTCATTCAATTTTAATTTGAAAATCGGTATTCAATATATTTTTCAAAATTTAGTAAATTTAATATGTAAGGATAACTTTGAAACACGACATGCATAGTCCTACATTACAATCCGTTCATTCATATTTGGTTTATTTCATAATTTTGTTTCCGTATTTATTCTCATGGGAAGAACAAATTTTTCATTCCCTGTAAGGTTTTGTCCGTAGGGGTCATAACATCCAGAAAATGGTGTTCACATAAACTACTTGATGTTGATAATTGTTCTTTACAATTCATTCAGATGCGCACAAACAGTCGAAATTTTGTACAGTTTTGGATTAGGTGGATTTTGAGGATCGTTATTCCAGAAATGTATTATTTTTTAATCGAATTCGCTCTACCTATTGTACGTCCAAATATCGCGAAAAAATGGAGTTTTAACAAATAAAGTGTAGTCCAAAATATATTTTATTTAACTATTTCTTTTAACTTTTTTTTACAATTTTTTCAACAGTAGTAAGAGTACGAAACAGCAGCATTTTATTTTTAGAAATAGTTTGCCATTACAATCTGCCTTTCTCTCTTTTTTCTAAAACAACATTTCCCTATTTCTCATCATAACTATCAGTTACTATTACAATATTATCCCCCTATTCATTATTTATAAAGCGGTCATTGTTCTGCAGAATACCCGAAATAGCTTCAAACTAAACGTTAACCTTAGGCTCCGATTTGAATTGCAAGTATGGAGGTGCGTAATATCTGATAAAACATCTGAAAAAATAGTATCTTCTGAATCATTTCTAGATATCAAAGCGCTAAAATAATTCTCTTCACTTGAGCTACTCAGCATAGAAATTTATAAAACGGTAACCCAGATGTATGGAGATTTGAAACAAGTAAAAAATGGGTTTCAACTCTTACAATTTCTTAAATTAAGCATTACGATCTTAAAAACAAACTTGTCATTTCTGAGTTTCTCTTCTTTTAAGCGTTTAAGACAATTTATTTCTTGGGCACCGCTATTTGTTTAACCCTAGAACTACCGGAAATTTTACTCAAGTTTTATAAAAACATTCTACACCAGAATTTTTACTTAAAACTATTTAATTTGTTTATTTAACTTATTATTGTCTGATTTATACATTTAGTTTGTTTTGAAGAAATTTCTGGTTTGAATAAATATTTTGAATGTACATGTCGGGTCCAATGGACCCGTCTGGTAGACGGAAGGTTAAGGAACAATTATACTTGATTTCCGACAAGAAATGCAAAAGAAATTTGCTAAAAGCTATATCTTGAAAATATAGTGGTGCGAACTGAATATAAAAATAGAATCACGTATTTAAGGCTTAACCCCTTGGGGATGAGCGGGCACGTACACGTGCCGCATGCAGCGCACAGAATCCTTGTTTTTCCTCACCAGTAAATTTTTACTGTAAAATTTGCCTTATTTAATCAGCGCATTTTATCGATTCAAGATGACACAGATTTCTGTTTTTTAAAAGCGGTGAATCCAGATTAAAAATTTCGTAAAAGGCTCCCGTCGGGAAGAGGTTAAAAATATTTTCGGGAAAGAAAAATGCAAAGTAAATACCAGAAAAAAATAGCTAAAGTCAAAAGACATCCATACCGTGGGTGTCACGGGCGCGACGAAATTTGTTCATAGAGTTTTGCCCGTGAATGTCTCGGGCGCGTCGGTTAAGGGGTTAATCAGAGATTTTATGAAATTGTGTACTTGAAGGAAAATTCTTTTAAAAAAGTGGTGCCGTCCGAATAAAATTTGTGTAATGATGAATTAACGACGCGGAGTTGCTGGTAGCCCACAGTTAAAACGACGGGGAGTTGCTGGTAGCCCATACTCAAAATGACGCAGAGTACCAAGAGTTATACAGACATGTAATACCACTATTTCTACAGTGGTAATCACCGTCTTCTTTCACCGAAGTTTACTACTGTAAAATAAAGCAGAGAATACTGGTAAATAATTGTGGTAGCATCCGTAAACAATAAAACTTACATTGGTATAAGAAAAGAATTTGGTGTACCATAAAGTAGAACAGTCTGATTCATTTCAATTTTACCGCTCGATATTCTGTGGCAGACATTCACCACTGTTTTCAAAAGCAATTTCCGCTATGGTTATGACGAAATGTTGCGCTTAAAAGGGGAGAAGATTAGTATTCAGAAATAGTGATACTCCCTGGATGGGGATGTGGCTCGTATGCCAGTGCTGTGATATAGTCCGGACATCAATACAAAAATCTTGTATACTGCCCGCTTTGTCCACAAATGAAACTGCTATTCACTAGCGTACTGTTAGGACAGGAGTGCTCAAATTATATTAATTAAAACTGAAAATGTTTTTAAACGATTAAATAGGTAATTTACTTACAATATGTGGTTCGAGGTTATAGCCCCGTTGAAAGTGTAAATGTTAGTAGTACAGCATTCCTAATCTATGATTTCATGAACAATATTTTTCTCAAACCAGTAAAATCACACAGTTTCTTGTATCTACAGTAAAAAATAATAATTGCGTGCTATGATGCTACAAATTCTCTTTGTTCCATTCACGTTAACCTGCTGACTTGGCCGGCATGAATATGTGAATAGAAGTATGAAATTTCACGAAAGCACTTTCAATGGTTAACACCTTAATTCTCACTCCCGTCATATTCTCGGGCTGTGTCTTTTACTCAAATTGTTTGATTCCCACCAGTTTTATAAAATAGTGAAATTGGCTATACTTTGGTATCATTTTTACTGTCATTAACCCCTTAATCGTCGCGCACGAGACGTTCACGGGCAAAACTCTATGAACAAATTTCGTCGCACACGTGACACTCACGGGATGGACATCTTTTGACTTTAGCTATTTTTTTCTGGTATATACTTTGCATTTTTCTTTCCCGAATCATTTTTAAGCCTTACATACGCAATTTTATTTTTATATTCAGTTCGCACCACTACATTTTTAAGGTATAGTTTTAGGAAATTTCTTTTGGATTTCTTGTCGGAAATAAAGTATAATTGTTCCTTAAAATATAGTGGTACCCAAGAAATAAATTGTCTTAACCTTCCGTCTACCAGACGGATCCATTGGACCCGACAGCAATATTTAATGTAAATTTTTCTCATGAAAAATAGCATTTAAAGTTTCGCGATTACATGACTTTTCCTGCAATTGTCTCCTCTATGTATATGCAATTGCGATTAAAATTTTGTTCGAAATTTTTTACCTATTTTTAATTTGTTTCATTGTTTACCACGCGGGTCCATTGGACCCAACATTAACCCTCTGTCTACCAGAAGGGTCCAATGGACCCGACATGTACATTCAAAATATTTATTCAAACCAGAAATTTCTTCAAAACAAACTAAATTTATAAATCAGACAATAATAAGTTAAATAAACAAATTAAATAGTTTTAAGTAAAAATTCTGGTGTAGAATGTTTTTATAAAACTTTAGTAAAATTTTCGGTGGTTCTAGGGTTAAAACAAACGTAATATACTGTTGCTTTCTTTTTCTAGGGTTGCCATAAATCATGAGGAGGAACAGGGTTACCATAATTGGCTGTTTATCGCCCATTTGGCGATGGATTTTTAGCGCCAATCTCGCCAAATTTGGCGACTTTATAATGAAGTTTTGAGAACATTCTAGACTGATCTAGTAAACTTCGTGCTCTATATATAAAAGGTTACTTCTGGTTCAGAGAGTCATTTACCCACAGACACAGTTAGTGAGCGAATGGTGTCTATTGATGTTTTTGAGTCTTTTCATTGAAAATAGGACTTGATATTTGAAGACAAGTAATAAGTGTAGTTTGTACGTGCTTTGTTATTTTACAAATATTCATCATTTTCTTATTTCCTAACTTATTTTTTGTTAAAAACTGAATTGAAGATGAACAGAAAAAAAGTATTGACTCAAGAGGAAATTCAAAATATTATGGAAAATCCGGACGATATAGAATTCGACACCGATGATGAAAATCTGTCGTCTGATGAAGGTGAAGTAGATTATGTTGAAATACATAATGAAATTTCTGATTCCTACTCAGAATCTGATAATGATTCCAATGAAGTAAATGTAGCAACCACAAGTACTTCAAATTCTACTTTTGTTTCCAAAAATAATTCACAGATCTGGTATAAGAATGAAGTTGCCAGACCACAAGGAAGACGTACTGAAATCAATATTTTACGTGAAAAATCTGGACCTTCAAGATTTGCAAATCCTGAAGTGGATTCCATATCATCCTCATTTCTTATCTATTTCCGAAAAAGACTTTTGGAAATTATAGTAAAATGGACAAACGCGGAAGGCAATAGAGTATTCGATAAAGAGTGGAAACCTATAGATATTATAGAACTTAAAAAATTCATCGGACTTTTATTACTTATTGGAGTATATAAATCGAAAAATGAAACAGTAAGCGAACTTTGGAGCATAAAAAATGGAAGACAAATATTTCGGGACATTATGAGTCGCAATAGATTCACAAGTATATTACGTGTCATAAGATTTGATGATGCTGCTGAGAGGCGTAAAAGAAGATCAACTGATAAATTAGAGCCAATAAGAGAATGCTTTGAATTGTGGAATAGCTATTTACAAGACCCTTATATTCCTAATTGGTCTATGACTGTCGATGAGCAATTAGTTTCTTTTCGTGGAAAATGTCCTTTCCGTCAGTATATGCCATCTAAACCTGGAAAGTATGGATTGAAGTTCTGGGTTATTTGTGACAGCGTAACATCGTATGCTTGGAAACTGGAACTATATACAGGCAAAAATGAAGTAAGAGAATCTCATCAGGGAGAAAATGTAGTTAAAAGATTGACGAAGGAAATTGAAAATTCTGGTCGTAATATTACATGTGATAACTTTTTTACGTCATATGCATTAGCAACACATCTTACTTCAAAAAAATTATCTCTTATTGGAACAATTCGAAAAAATAAACCTGAATTACTCGCTGTGTTCAAAAATCCAAAACATCGTTCTGTATATTCTACTTTATTTGGGTTTCAAGAGAAGGCGACCATCATCTCTTACTGTCCCAGAAAAGGTAGAATTGTTACTTTGCTAAGCACAATGCATAACACTTATGATATTGACAACAGCTTAGAAAAAAAGCCACAAATAATCTTAGATTATAATAAAACCAAAGGCGGAGTAGATACGATGGACAAAATGGTAAGAGCATATAGTGTGAAACGCATGACACGTCGGTGGCCTTTGATTGTATTTTATAATATGATCGATATAAGTGCGATGAATGCATACATAATAGGGTTGTCACTGAATGCTGAATGTGATCCGAAAATGAAAAAAAGGCGGAATTTCATTATTCAACTTGCAGAAGAATTAGTAGGTGAAGGAGGTATCGCCGTCTCAACATCTACTTCAGAACAACTTTACGCAAATAGTTTTGAACCGCCACGAAAAAAATCAAGATGTCATATTTGTCCCTCTAAAAAAGATCGAAAAACACGAACATTATGCAAGAAGTGTACGAAAAATGTTTGCGGAGAACATTCCGTCGTTATTTGTACTTCATGTACAGAATAATTTTATTATGATGAAAAACGTTTTGTAGTCATTATAATATACTATATATATTACTTTCTTACTGTATGTGTTACTTTCTTACTCTATTACTATATATATCACTTTTATATATTGTATAAGGTGCATTAATAACAAATATATTCATTGTAGATAAATGGGTGTTTTGTATATTTTGAAATCCTATATATTTTACATATGGGTCCAATGGACCCGAATGGTAGTTCTTGCATATACTTTTTTTTTGATAGTCTGAAGGTTAAACGCTTAGAAGAAGGGAAGCTCAGAAATGACAAGTTTGTTTTTAAGATCGTAATGCTTAATTTAAGAAATTGTAGGAGTTGAAACACATTTTTTACTTGTTTCAAATCTGAATACGTCTGGGTTACCGTTTTATAAATTTCTATGCTGAGTAGTTTAAGTGAAGAGAATTATTTTAGTGTTGGGAAATCTAGAAAGGAATCAGAAGATTCCATTTTTTCAGATGTTTTTGACCCCCGAAAAGATAATGATGATGACCCCTTCCATGCTTGCAATTCAAATCGGAGCCTAAGATTAACGTTTAGTTTGAAGCTATTTCGGGTATGCTGCAGAACCATGACCATTTTATAAATAATGAATAGGCGGATAATATTGTAATAGAAACTAATCGCTATGATGAAAAATAAGGAAATGTTGTTTGAGAAAAAAGAGAGAAAGGCAGATTGGAATGGCAAACTATTTCTTAAAATAAAATGCTGCTGTTGCTTACTATTACTACTGTTGAAAAAAATTGTAAAAAAAAAAAAAAAAAAACAGCTAAAAGTAACAGTTAAAGAAAATATATTTTGGACTACACTTTATTTGTTAAAACTCCATTTTTTCGCGATATTAGGACGTACAATAGGTACAGCAAATTCGATAAAAAAAATAATAAATTTCTGGAATAACGCTCCTCAAAATCCACCTAATCCAAAACTGTACAAAATTTCGACTGTTTGTGCGCATCTGAATGAATTGTAAAGGACAATTATCAACATCAAGTAGTTTATGTGAACACCATTTTCTGGATGTTATGACCCCTACGGACAAAACCTTATAGGGAATGAAAAATTTGTTCCTCCCATGAGAATAAATACGGAAACAAAATTATAAAATAAACCAAAAATGAATGGACGGATTGTAATGTAGGACTATGCATGTCATGTTTCAAAGTTATCCTTACATTGAAAATTTACTAAATTTTGAAAAATACATTGAATACCGATTTTCAAATTAAAATTGAATGAAATTATCGTCCTTGTAGTAATATAAAAAAAAATATTTGATTTATTTATGTCTTTACCTTAACTTAAATTGAAACCACAGGTTGCAGCCTTGCATCGAAGCTTATCTGCACGTCATGTGTGTACAATATAATCAAATAAAGATAAATAAAATTGAAAGTTTTAAAAATTTTATCTTTCCTGAACACTTTTAGGAACAAAGCCTCTTCTTTGCTTAAATGTCGAAATAAAGGATTGACATCAGAATTTATTTAAAGATTTATTTTCAAATGCCACAGAGCCAAATTTGGTAAACAAAATTTTTTGTAATAAATTTCCGGGATTATTGGACTTTTGGGTATTAAAATTGAGGGATTTCATACACTTCAAACCACCCTTAAAAGGGTTAAATATTAAGAAAATACTCTGTTTCTTTTACTAATGAACTCAGAATTTTATGAGTAATAAAATCGGGCAATAAAAAAAAAATCGACGATTTTTGAAGGGATTTTTCCAAAATTAAGCGACGATTAAGGGGTTAAATAAGGTGAATATTTCTTTTTCATAAAAGTGGTACCAATAAGCAATTTGAATTATTCAACCGTAATTTAAATCGAGCGTTAAGGGGTTAAACCAATCTTTGTGGTTAGCGAACGAGTCTGGAAATGAATCAAAGGGTTTTACTACGGAGTTTATCTTGACTACACAAAATATTTAGGCTATAAAACTCAAGCCATCGTTAAATAGACTATATCCTACTGTTTTTTTTTTTTTACTTCGCGGCTGGTAAATTGCGAAAAGAAAATTAAGTTTATCCCAAAAGAGTTTTTATTGGCTGTAGCATCAATTTTAATAAGCTATGAATGAAACTCCATGTTACCGTGCATTTGGAATAGAAATATGGCTCAAAATAGGCCATTTGTGGTTATAAATACATACTAGGGGTCTCTGCCACCTGCAAGCTACGCTCGCCAACCCCCGTTCAGACACCGCAGAATCTAAAAACACGCTAATCTGATGGGTTTTAAAAATATTAGAGAATATTAAATTATACTGAAAAAATCTGTGCAGATCTCCCTGTAAACTAGTTTCCATTCAATTCCCTTTGATTGAAAAAATTTAAGGGCGAATCAGTTGCTGTTAAGCCATCCAATGTTTGTTTTCGTTTTTTATTAAAGAGTATCAGTTAAACATTTCAATAGAAGCTAAAATAAAATGAATTAAGTATACAGAGTCATTGTATCCCGATATTTTAAAACAATCTCTATAACAATAGCCTAAGTCAAGTGACTATCATCAAGAGTTCCGGGCGGAACACTTCGCTTTTTATACTCTATGTGCCGTTTTGGTATTTAATGTTAGCTAGGCATAGGTGATAAGTCGACAAATATTATTCTATCGCCGTCATTTCGTCAATATTATAATAGTTCAATTCACCAACTGCCATAAACAAATACGGTCTGATCCCTTTGCCTTTCATATGAAAATTTGTCACAAATGTTATTTACGCATATTGGCGCGATTTTGTCCGACGCCAATTCGGGGAAAGCATCAACAGCAAAAACAAAAATGTCCGGCCTACCATATCAAGCAGAATAACGATACTTTTGCGCCAGTTAAGTACCTGTTGCGTATATGACATTGGCGTAAGAAAAAAATCGCGCCAATATGGTGCCATTTATGACATCTGATCCGAAAGTTTTCGATTTTTATTTTTTTTAAAGAATCAAATAAAACTACATAAAAGTTGCCATTGTCGCAAATTATTCTTGGTACTGTTACGCTAGCCGAGTGCAAATCACGCCAATAGCTGTTTTTCAACTCGCCAGTTAGCACTTTCTTTATTTTTCGAGTGGTAAATTAAAACATTGATTTGAAGTTGAAATTAAATGCCCTGGTTTTATTATATTATTTAATATTTGGCCAGATGTCATATAAGCACTGCAGGTTTGGCGTGATTTTTTTTTCTTTACGAAATTTTGGCGAAAGCCTCGTTTTCGAACGCCAGTTATATATGTATTTTTGGTTGTACTTAGTTATCCCGTCGATCAAAAATCTATCGCCAAATTATAAGATTAAATACCAATAATGGTTGATCATATATGTCACATTTACTTGACTTTAAGCGAGTTACACGTGTTTATGTCATCAAGTGATTTTTATTTCGACGTTTTATTTGTATATTTATGAATATTATACTAATTTATTTGTTCTTTCGTTATTAAAAATAAATTATGTCAAATTGTATAATTTGGCGAGTGGTTTGACGATTTACATATTTTGTGGAAATTGGTCGACGGAATAACTAAGTAGTACATTATTTTTTAATTATTGTCTATTATTTTCAAAAGGAAATACAGTGAAACCCCGATCCATCGTTCCCGCATCCATCGTTTTCCCGCATTGATCGTTTTATTTCTATGGTCCCTGCACAAATTATATTTAAATAATGTTAACGAAACCCGCATGCATCGTTCTTCAAAAAGTCGTTTTCCCGCATTCATCGTTGTAATTTTTTTCTCTTCACCGAAATCAAATTGAAGGTCAAGCGGATCCATGTGACATACAAACTGGAATTACTTCTTTTATCTTAAAATGACTCATTTGTGCTGTTTTAGGGGGGGGGGGGCAGAGTTTAACATCTGATATTGCGACATGTATGTACTTGGTAATTAACTAAATGCAAAACAGGTGTTCTGGTTTGGAGAATGGGTTATTCTATTCTATGTAAAGGGGAGAATTTATGCATCCACTTCATCCACTTGCCACATTCTTGGGTAATTTTTTGTGTACAGTGCACGTGTTTAACCCCTTTGCGACGAGAGCGTTTTACGAAATTTTTAATCTTTTGTCACCGTTTTTCAAAAACAGAAATTTGTGTCTTCTTGAATCGAGAAAATGCGCAGATTAAATAAGGCGAATTTTTACAGTAAAACTTTACTGGTGAGGAAAAACAATGATTCTGAGCGTTTCATATGGCACGTATACGTGTCGCTCGTCCTCAAGGGGTTAATTTCAAGAGTGTGAGTTTTCAATTTAATGTGTTCTGCGCTACATTTTATGTGTTCTGTGAATTTTAAGAATGGTAAAACAAATCCGAACCTTAGAAGAAAGACCTTACATCATAGATGAGATGGAAAAGAATACTTTTGACAAAAAAATAGGATCGCTAAACGTTTAGGTATACCTGCGTCAACCCTGAATTCGATCATTTCGAAAAAGAAAGAAATTAGAGAGCAGGCTGATAAGCATGGGATTTCTGCAAAAAAGAGAAAAACTAACAAGTGTTACAGTGAGTTGGAAAGATTTCTCTTCGTTTGGTATGAGCAGGTTCGTGTGTCAAATATTCCGGTGGATTCTTCGAGAGAAGGCACTTGAAATAGCTGCCTGATATGGCAGGGATACTTTTTCTGTATCAAATGGGTGGATTTCACGTTTTAAAATTTACCATGGATTGGTAACCAGAAAATTATGCGGCCAAAGTGCCGCATTAATAAATACTGATGAAATAGAAATGTGGTTTGAAAAACTTCCGACGTTACTAGAAGGTTGGTTGGTTGGTTGATTTTTTGACGGCCGATTATCTACGCTAGGGATATAGGCCCGAGGAGGAGTGCCCTTCGTGGTGGTCTTTCTAAGGGAACCTAACCCGTTTTTACGTATGGAAATCCATGGCTCGAAGAAAACCACGAAAACTCCGAACGATTAGGCCGACGGGCGCGATTGGGTTCGAACACAGCACCTCCCGTCTACCAGCTTCGAAAGAAGAACCTCTCAGCCACTGGTGGGGCCAGTTACTAGAAGGATTCAAGGATTGTGACAGCCACAATGCAGACAAAACAGGCCCGTTTTATAAATGATTTCTAAAGAGAACGCTAGCGTTCAAGGGAGATTCTTGTCATGGTGGTTAACATTCCAATGAAAGACTTATAGTGCTACTGTGCACAAATAGGGACGGTTCTGATAAAAGAGTACCCTTCGTTATTGGTAAATTTGATAGACCTCGATGTTTCAAGCTTAAAGAATGTATAGAAACTGCCAGTAGTCTACTATTCGAATGCCAAATCATGGATGAAAAATGATATTTTTACAAAAAATTTTCACGACTTTGATAGATCAATCGGCGCTCAAAGAAGCAAAATCATTCTATTTATTGGCAATTGTTCAGCTCATTCACCAGAAACGTCGTCTTTGAAAAATATAGAAGTCAGTTTTTTCCCAGTTAATTGTACATCTGTCGTACAACCTCTTGATGCCGGGATAAGCAATTTTACAGGAGAAAGCTAGTGAAAAGATCTTTGTGTCATGGGACAAGCGACAGAACCTACTCCAAAAATAGGCCTTTTGCAGGCTATACATTTTGTACTTTCAGCATGGCTTGAAGTAACCAGCCATCCATAATTGTTTCGTGAAATGTGGTTTTGACCAAAAAATTGATGAAGAATGCTCAACAGAAAGGAAAGAAAATAATGACGATGGTGACGATAATGCAGATGAAGAGTGGTTGCGTGTAGCAGAGGATGTATCTGATGTGAAATTTAGCAATTATATTTCCATTGATCAAGGTTAAGGTGTTGCGACATTTGGTGTCCTAAGCATAGAATAAATGTGTGATGATGCAAAAAAGGAAAATAATGGCGAAGCAGAGGAAAAAGTTCATGACGATGAAGCTCAGCCTACACCAGTGCCAAGTCTGTCTGATGCAATTACGGCATTTAAAACTGTATGAACTTTTATATATGCATATGAAATTACAGAAAATGACCAGAAAAATGTTGTACATCTTGAAAATTTGTTGTTTAAATCTAAAAAATGAAAGATAAACCCAACATAAAATTACTTATTTTCTTAAATAAATATCAATTTTCTACAACTTCGATTTATTTCTTTTACAGTTTGGTAAGAAACAAATTAGTATTATTAGTATACTGTATACATTGCATGTATTAGTAATGCATAAACATTGTTTTTTTCGTGTTTTGACGTTAACCCGCATTCATCGTTTTCCCGCTTTCATCGTTTTTTTCCACGCACCCCTTAAAAAACGATGGATCGAGGTTCTACTCTAACAAAGAAAATAATTAATAACTATAGAACAAAACAATTTATATAATAAAAAAAAGAAATAAAAGTATATAACCATTTATTATTAACCTTCCGTCTACCAGACGGGTCCATTGGACCCGACATGTACATTCAAAATATTTATTCAAACCAGAAATTTCGTCAAAACAAACTAAATGTATAAATCAGACAATAATAAGTTAAATAAACAAATTAAATAGTTTTAAGTAAAAATTCTGGTGTAGAATGTTTTTATAAAACTTGAGTAAAATTTCCGGTAGTTCTAGGGTTAAATAAACAACAATAACTGGGTTTTCATGTCAATCAAAATAATGCCATTTTGGCGCCAACTAGGTACCCCGGTGTGTATACGATATCTATGCCTAATATTTTTCTTTTGGTTTTTTTTTTTTTTTTTTTTTTTTTTTTTTTTTTTTTTTTTTAAGAAAGAAGTGAAAGCCATCAATTTTAAATGTTTTAGTTTTAAATGAAAGTTTTGTATTTTAAATTAAAGGATTATATTTTAAATGAAATTGATGAAATATAAAAAAAATGCGACGGGAAAAATGTTTGGCGATTTATTACCTGTATATCGCTAACATAAAAATACCGAGTTCTTGATTTCTCTATCAGAATCTTTCGATTTGGCGAAAGATTCTACATGCAAATTGAATTATGAATAAAAGTAGCATGATACATTTCTTAGAATACATTGAATGGCGGCCAAATTGGTCGCCAAATTAGTTAAAAATAATAAACTTTTCTGAAATATGAAAAAAAAATATATATTGATTAAAATTTGAGTTGCCATCGTTAGAAAAAGTATTTAAAATTAGAAAAAAAATAATATTTCGAAAACTAATTCGAATTTTAAAATTCTAATACCAGTTTTGAGATCTGCGGATGAATACGGATTTTTGTTGTTGATTTCATCGCAAAGTATTCCATATTTTAGATGAAATCAACATCAAACATAATCAGTTGTTTAACCACTTAACGCTCGAGTTAAATTACGGTTGAATAATTCAAATTGCTTATTGGCACCACTTTTATGAAAAAGAAATATTCACCTTATTTAACGACAGTAAAAACGATACTAAATTATAACCAATTTCACTATTTTATAAAACTGGTGGGAATCAAACAATTTGAGTAAAAGACACAGCCCGTGAATATGACGGGAGCGAGAATTAAGGGGTTAATCAGTCGTTTCAAAGAATTGTTTCATAAATTCGTTTCATTTCAGTCGTTTCATATAGCCGTTTCATAAATTCGTTTCATTAGGATTTTATATATATAGGGTAGATATGAAAGTAATAATGCGGTTGAGATTCATTCACCTTTTTGTTTTCATTGTTATAATAAAAAGCTTTAAAGGTTAATATTCATTATATATTAAATTGAAATATTATATTATATTGTAAATCATATAAAAATTTAAAAGTTTAAAGATATATACATAATAAAAGATTACCGTCTTATTCAACATTATGTATTCTATTTTTTAAGCCATGTATTGCATTTGAGTGATGTAAATTACATACAATACACATTAGATTAAACGTACTTTAAAATTTATACTTGTTTAATGTCACCCTTCTTCAAGCTAAGATCTAACGGAAGTTATTGCATTTTGGAAGAAGACTTCTTTTATGGATTTCACCGTTATGATAAAATTCATAGTTATGATAAAATGATTTTAGGTATGTTACAGATGTTGCTTGCCATGGTATACAAATATGTTCTTCAGCGATATTTTGCTCATTGTATAATATTTTGCTTTTATAATGAGTGTGAAGAAAAGCGTTTAATTATGTACAAAATAAATTTGTTCTTAAATTCGGCTGTTATTCAGTCATTACAATAATATCCAAGCAAAATAAATTTTCCTCTGAAAGTGTTAAATTATTTTGGGATACCATGTATTTACAGTCCATTATCAGATGAAAACAAATCCTATTTTAGTAAAATACCATCTATGATGTATGTGAATATGAAGAAAACTTATTTTACGTATTAAATAGAGACAAGATCCTAATTTTCCTGTTTCTAGTAATCCCATTAAAGTACGTAACAAAGACGAAAGTTTTCCCGAAATAAAACTCATCTAGCAGTTATTCCTCTTGGATCGATCAAAAAGTCGTGTAGTGTTGGAAAACTGAATTCTTACCGGAAAACTCGTATCTTTTCATTATTAGACATTGATTCCGATATGTAATTTCTCTAGTAATTACAGGGCAGAATTTTCCCAACATGACACGACTTTTCGATCGACCCAGTAGTAAGGTATAGATCACGGGTATCCAAATGTGGCCTGCCGGGTACCACTGAAATTTTAAAGATATCTTTGCCTTATCTAATCGTTGAATTGCTGCGATTCAAGTTGTCGACTATTTCTTTAAAAATTTAGCGGCATCCGGCGGTCCACAGTTGGACACCCCTGGTATAGATGAATGATACATTACGAATTGGCAGTCCTATTTTTCAATCATGGAACTATTAATAAAAAGGAACTGACATATCCATAACCCCTTAACCCCTTGGGGACGGGAGCCTTTTACGAAATTTTTAATATTTTGTCACCGTTTTTTAAAAACAGAAATTTGTGTCTTCTTGAATCGATAAAATGCGCTGATTAAATAAGGCAAATTTTACTGGTGAGGGAAAACAAGGATTCTGAGGGCTTCATGCATAGTATGCGTGTCGCTCGTCCCCAAGGGGTTAAGGGGCGGTGGGACAAAATATATCCCACCTAATTTAAACAAGATTCTCACCAGAAAATTTTAACTAAATTTTATATTTTTAACTTTGGAGGAAATCCATTGAAAAATCGATTTTCCTTATTTAAAAATAAAATATTTCGATTTTTCCAGTGCGAATTCAATATTTAGAAACATTTTTGCTTGCCCGTAAAGGGGTTAAATTTCTGAAGCTTTAACTGCAATCGCTTTTGCAGGATTTGATAAGCGCTAGAAGAATGATCTACCAGTTAAATTAAACAGTAAATTTCTCTTTATTTAAGCTCCTGATTCATGCGAAATTGCAGTCAAAAATAATGACAGAAATAACCATACATTTGTACTGGTAGAAGTCGACTTTTGCGGTAGTCAGGGTCTGTGTTTCCGCCATATTGTGACAATCTAGCCAACCTGCTACCAGTGGCAATGAAAAAGATTGTAATACTTGGATAAACTGACACCAGTAAAAAGAAAAAGACATTTTAGAATATTTGTAAGAAAATATTTCCATAAATAATGCTCTTAAATAAGACAAAATCATCTATTCAAATTTACTGGTGGGATGTTTCCCCGGCAACCCAGGAACTGTTGATTAGATTTTTAAAAAAGCAGCCGCTATCTTTTGGAAACTTCCTCAGTTACTTCACTCGCAACTGGTAGGCAATACACTATATGTCTCCCCCTTTTTATTCATAACTCAATTTTCCCAATAGCTTTAAGTTCTGTTTCGGACATTGTGTTATTATTTAACGGTCTAATTAAACGTGATTTCACTTTATTGTTTTCATTGTTATATATGTCGTAGGTTAATTGAGAAATCTGGCTCTTGCTAACAGACTAGGCTCTTTGCAGAGAGCCGGGCTAATTGGAGAATCCATCTCCCTTTTTCCAATTAGCCTGATATTTTTCAGGGTTATTGCAAAGAGCCTAGAAAGCGTTAGGGTAATTGAAAAATGACCACTTATTATCCGATCAGGATGATATTTTTAGCTCACAGGCCGTCAAAGCCTGAGAACTTATGTTCCCGCCGATTCTGTATGTACGTGTGTATGTATGTATGTACGTATGTGCGTAACGCGATAACTCTTGATAGAAATATCCGATTTGCTTCAATTTTTTTTTCTAGGTTCATTCTGATCAGGTGCTTCCCTGATTAGTTTTGGGGGTTCATTGGTTAAGGATAAAGGGGGAAAAGGCGGACTAGTCCCTTCCTTAATTTATATAAATGGGTTTTTCATGCAGAAATATTCGATTGTCTCCAAATTTGGTATACCGGTTTATTGTGTTAAGGAGCTTCCCTGATTAGATTTGGAAGCTCATTATTTAAGTATAAAGGGGGGACTGGGGGCTACCCCCCTTAATTTAGATAAATCGGTTTTTCATTTTGAATTATTCGATTTGCTCCAAATTTGGTATACCGGTTTATTAAGTTAAGGAGTTGCCTTGATTAGATTTGGAGGTTCATTAGTTACATATAAAGGGAGGAAAGGGGGGTATCCCCCCGTAATTTAGATAAATGGGTTTTTCGCAGAAATATGCGATTTGCAAAAAAATTTGGTATACTGGTTAATTATGTTAAGCAGTTTTCCTGATTACATTTGGAAGATCATTATTATGTATAAAGGGGGGAGGGGGGCAATTGCCTTTCCCCTAAATTTAGATAAATGCGTTTTTCATGTAGAATTATTCGATTAGCTCAAATTTGGTATACTGATTTATTATGTTAAGGAGATGGCTTGATTAGATTTGGAGGTTTATTAGTTAAGTATAAAGGGAGGAAAGGAGGGCTAGACACCCCCCCCCCTTAATTTAGATAAATGGGTTTACATGCACATTTATTCGATTTGCTCCAAATTTCGTATACTAGTTTATTATGTTAAGGAGCTTCCCTGATTATATTTGGAGGTTCATTAGCCAAGTGTAAAGGGAGGAAAGGGGGGCTAGACCCCCTTAATTTAGATAAATGGGTTTTTCATGCAGAGTTATTTGATCTGCTCCAAATTTCGTATACCGGTTTATTATGTTAAGGAGCTGCCTTGATTAGATTTGGAGATTTATTGGTTAAGTAAAAAGGAGGGACAGGTGCTAGCGTCCGTCTAGCACCCGTTTCCTCCCTTTATACTTAACTAAAGAACCTCCAAATCTAATCAGGGAAGATCCTTAACATAATAAACCGGTATACGAAATTTGGAGCAAATCGAATAACTCTGCATGAAAAACCCATTTATCTAAAATAAAGGGGGGGTGGTCTGGCCCTCCTTTCCTCCCTTTATACTTAACTAATGAACCACCAAATCTAATCAGGGAAGCTCCTTAACATAATAAACCGGTATATGAAATTTGGAGCAAATCGAATAATTTTGCATTAAAAACCCATTTACCTAAATTAAGGGGGGGGGGGGGGGTGTCTAGCCCCCATTCCTCCCTTTATACTTAACTAATGAACCTCCAAATCTAATCAAGCCATCTCCTTAACATAATAAATCAGTATACAAATTTGAGCTAATCTAATAATTCTACTTGAAAAACACATTTATCTAAATTAAGGGGAGAGGCACTTGCCCACCTTTCCTCCCTTTATACATAATAATGATTTTCCAAATGTAATCCGGGAAGCTGCTTAACATAATTAACCGGTATACCAAATTTATTGCAAATCGCATATTTCTGCATGAAAAACCCATTTATCTAAATTAGGGGGGGGGGGGGAAGGCTACCCCCCATTTCCTCCCTTTATATGTAACTAATGAACCTCCAAATCTAATCAAGGCAGCTCCTTAACTTAATAAACCGGTATACCAAATTTGGAGCAAATCGAATAATTCATCATGAAAAACAGATTTATCTAAATTAAGGGGGTAGCCCCCTTTACCCCTTTATACTTAAATAATGAGCTTCCAAATCTAATCAGGGAAGCTCCTTAACACAATAAGCCGGTATACCAAATTTGAAGCAAATCGAATATCTCTGCATGAAAAACCCATTTATATAAATTAAGGGGGGGGGGAATAGCCGCCCTTTTCCCCCTTTATCCTTAACCAATGAACCCCAAAATCTAATCAGGGAAGCACCTTATCAGAATGAACCTAGAAAATAAAATTGAAGCAAATCGGATATTTCTACCAAGAGTTATCGCGTTACGTACATACGTACGTACGAACGTGCACACGTACATACAGAATCGGCGGGCACATAAGCTCTCAGGCTTTGATAGCCTGTGAGCTAAAAATATCACCCTGATCGGATAATAAGTGATAATTTTTCAATTAGCCTAACACTTTCTAGGCTCTTTGCAATAAGCCTGAAAAATATCAGGCTAATTGGAAAAAGGGAGATGGATTCTCCAATTAGGCCAGCTGTTTGCAAATAGCCTAGGCTGTTTGCAAAGAGCCGGATTTCTCAATTAGCCTACGACATATATATGATATGAATGAAAACCAATGAAAGATCACTTGGTGACAGTAGGCTTACATTTTTTCCATGTATAATACGTCAGGAAATTACAATTGGTATAAATTTTTTATTGAGTATGAAAATTTTGTTTACGGGAACACCATAGGTTCCAAGTAATATTTTTAAATTCTATCCTCATTTTGTTCAGAAAATAATTCTGTTATACACAAATATCAGAATATATATTTTTTTAAATAGTCGCCAGTCCTTACCGTAAGCAAAAGTTTAGGCGCTTCGTCTTTTTGTTTAACAATTTTATACCGTTTTTTTTTTTTTTTTTTTTTTTTTTTTTTTTTTTTTTTTTAACCATTTGGAAAAACGGTTATTGTCTTCGTCAGGGTAGGGAATCAAAAGCGTACCTGATGGTTTTTATTGGTTTAATCAACATTTTATTCGTTTTCTGATTGGTCTATAGAGTAATCTGTATTTTCCTTTACTTTCAACAGAGATGGACAACATAGTGTTGCCACTATGACAAAAAAGTAATAAAATCTACAAAAAAATTAATAACTCAGAAACAAATTGAGATACAGCTTTCAAATAAATTGTATTTAAAAGTACATTTTTTTCTCTATACGACGATATAAAAAGTAATATTGTGGAATGTTTAGAAGTTTAATAAATAAATTTCATTTAAAATTGGACCTTCAGATTTCTTGGAAATCTGACGATGGAAAAGCCTTTTCCCGAACAGCCAATGAAATGCTTGGATAATACGTAAGTTTCAGGTGGATAATACGTAAGAATCGCAGGCGATTTCTGTCGGTTGCAATTTTTACGTGTAATAACACTATTAATGTTTAATTCATGGCTTACGTAAGTATGATCAATTCCGTGCTATTTTTTATGTCTTAAATTTTAGTCTTTGAAAAAATCATTTTCCAAATGGTCGTTGTAATTTGTTAATTTGCATTTCTTTTAAGAGAATCATTTTTTTTTATATTTTTAATGGCAAATATTTTCTGTGTAAATCATGGAACTATGAATAACCCTTCAAGAACCGGTGGATTTGTAAACAAAACTTGTCATGCCTGTAGAAAATAAAATAAGAGCTGGAACCGCTACCTGTTGATAAAAAATGATACTTTACTCTATCTGCTAACCAGAACGATAATTCAATTTGAGTTTTTATTGCATACGACTCAGAAGCAAGCATTTAAATGACTGTCTAACTCGCACGATCGTGCGAGTTGGGTCTTAAAGGATTGAAGAGGAATTCACATACCTTCGAAATAGTGAAGCTTCAACTGCAACCGGGGTCTTAGTGGCTCATCCCCACCGTAGCAAACTCCCACAAGTAAATTTGAATAGAATTTTTTCCTTATTGAAACGGAATATTAATGCAGAATCTCAGTCACAATTATGGGCAAAAACATATATTCATTTTTAATGGTGCAAGTTTACTTCAGCGGTAACCAGGCATTAAGTTTTAGCCATAATCAATGTGACAACGTAAACAACCTCTTGTGAGTGTGAAAGAAAGAGAATATACAAACCGGACCAATTCCTTCACTCGCAACTGGTTTATTCTACAGTGTATGTCCCCTCCTCCTTATTCATTACTCCAATGTATAAATAAGGCAAAATTTACAACAAAAAAGACTAGTAACGATATTTAACAATCCTGATAACTTTGTTCTCAAACCTTGTGTATACACAACGCCCTTCGCGAAGAGGTTTAAGGACTTATTACTGTATTTATTCTGAAAGGGATATTCTACTTCTTTGGGTCAACATTTTTTTTTCTATTTTTTGCATCACTCAAATATGCAAATTGTTGACCTAAATCGGTTTCGCGATAATGCAATTCTTTAGAATATATTTTGTTTATTGAATATATCGCCGCTCGTTGAACGTAACGCTATAGTAAAATTTTAAACTTATTTTCCTTACACTGTTTTTCAAACTGCATGATTATTTTTCTGTTAATTAGTGGACTGCTATCTTTAATTTTTATTTAAACGAAAGCTAAAAGCTTTTTGGAAAAGATGTCATAAGTTCCCCCCGGCCGCCATCTTGGAATTCTTCTTGGCGTGAAAACCCCTTTTCCGCCAAGTAGTAAATGTCGCCAAGCACCGGTTTATACGCATGTTTTGGGTTAACGAAAATAAAATGTAAATAATAAACAAAATTCGCTAAACTAATAATCAGTTATCCTTGTATGAGAGCTTCGCGCACATTTACCGAAAAAAAACACCGCCGAATTCAGCATTTCTCGCGGGATAGCATTCTCAAAATTCAGCAGTTCTCGTTTTGTAGCAATCTCAAAACGTAAAAAACTCTTAAAGCAGCAAAATATACATAAAAATCGAAACTCCCTAAAGTGGCAATCAGCAATAGTTGATGAGCGCTTCGCGCTCATTTATCGAAAAAAAAACATCGCCGAATTCAGCATTTTTCGTGGCATAGCATTCTCAAAATTCAGCAGTTCTCGTTTTGTAGCAATCTCAAAATGTAAAAAGAAAAAAAATAAAGCAACAAAATATACATAAAATTATCAACATACCTTAACAGACATCTGCTTTCATGAAGCCTCCAGCACAAAATATCTCTCATAACACCGCCGTCATTTTCCAAAATAGGCTTAATACGCATTGACACGCTATAAACAAACCTCCCTTTCTTGTCAAAATTTCCTCATATTTCTCAATTACTTCAGCAAGAGCGTTTAAACGGACTACAGAAACTATAGTCAATGAAATACATCCAATAAATTTAACATAAAAATAAAAAGACAACGATAGAACACGATACACGATATCAAAATACATGCACAAAATTCTAAGCTTCTCATGGGTTGCCAGAACACGACACGTCATATTCCATATCGAGGTTGTCATATCCGTAAACACCGCCAACACTGCAACAAAAAATCGCCAAACAATTCAAAGCAACAACGGCTGGGGGAAGATACGGCATCTATGCCAGCTTTTTTGTTGGAGCTTATACCAGCGAAAAATATACATTCATCGATTAAATATTTTTAGAGCTGCAAAAAATCTGGCGAAAAATTGAATTTTTTTGCTATATGCCATTTTGTCAAATATCAAATTTTAAAGTAAACATTGGTAGAATTTTCAGCGAACTCAATGTTTTTTTGTTTATAATATTGTGACCAAATTCGTTTGAGATGCTTGTGAACGGAAAATAATGACTGCGGGATTGGAAGTTCATGCTGCTCATCTGCAATGTCACAAGACATATTATTATTACATAGCTGCCAACTTTTACGCTTTTTTGCTACCACTAAAATTTAATGGATATTTTCGCCTTGTTTAATCGTGATATTTCGATGTTTAAATAATACAATATTTACAATAAATTTTTAGTGGTAAGAAAAAAGCGTAAAATTTGGCAGCTATGTTATTATTTTTTTTTACAAAAAGTCTAAATATAGAAGTAAAATGTCAATAAATATAACGCAAAAAACTCGAAGATGATACCTCTTTTTTTTCTATGCGAAAAAATAAGTTAAATTTTTGCCAAAAATGTGGAACCTCTCATTAACACTAGAACCGCCAAGGCGGTCCTTTTAAGCGTTTTGAAACTTTCATTCCGTACCATTTTTTTTTCTATTTGGAGTATAACTTTCAGTTTCCGTGACTCTTCCTATAATTCGAAAAGCTATGATATGCCAGTGATAAATTTCCCAGTCAGCTAAAATTTATGAAGAATTGCAGTAGTATACTTCGAACCGCCGAAACGGTCAAAATGACCGTTGTCAATTTTAATGCATATTTTATCTAGTAGATGTCGTAACATTACATGCTTCATACAACCATACTTCCACAATGGTTACAACATTAACACAGATAACTTCTTACCTCACTGCCCCTTGCAGAAAAGCTAAAGTCATTAAAAATAAGCATTGTTGGCACAGTCAATCGCGGGCGGAAAACAAAATTCCACAGGACATAAAATCTGAAAAATAAATCTTGGTACAGTTGCGAAATTCTTGCCGAAGATGATATTACGTTGAGTTTATCAAGGGAAGAAAAATAAATACAGACGGACCTCTATTTAACGAAGTCGCTAAATCCCGAAAAAAGTTCGTTATATGGAAAATTCGTTAAATGGAGAGTCACCCTTTAAAATACTTTAAACTATGTAGAACACATTTTAAGTCCATAAACACTAAATATAATTAAAAAAAGTAATTAGTCACACTTTTTTTTATAAATTATATCTGTTTGTTTTACTTATTTTCCCCATCAAAAAGAAATCTGCAAGGGAAAAAAGAATGAAACAAAACATTGTCTGAAAATACATTGTATTTTCAGTTTAAAAAAATAATTTTACATTAAAATCACCATTTTTTATTATGGTTGATAAACTGTTTGGAGGAATACCAAATTTTAAAGCAGTATTCTTTTTCTTCATGCCTTTATCCATCTCATCAAGAATATTTTTTTTTTCTTTGATGGTCAAGCACTTTCGCTTTGACATTTTCGAGCTACAAGAACCGAAATTACCAACACGATTGATCATGATCAACAATCTAGAAAACGGGAAGCTATAGTTCAAGGACACGGGGCAGCTCCATTAAGGGTTAAAAGGGATATTAAAAGTTTGCTCTTCTTGGATGGAAAGCAAAGGATCACAACGATTTTACTGCTCTCGGTGAGTTAGGTGCCTGGTAAGACCTGGTCTTGGTCATTGATCATCATAAAATGTATTAAAAGAAAGAATAAGTTTGATATGTCCAGTAATATTTTAAGAAATAGGGAGAAAAGAAATTTAGATCCCAAGGAAAAGTTCGTTAAATAGAGAATACACTTCGCTATTTGGAGGTTATTTTACGAGGAAATTTTCAAAATGTTCTTGGTTCCAAGTAAAAGTTCGCAAAATAGAGAAATTCGCAAAATAGAGGTTCGTTAAATAGAGGACCGACTGTATGTTTTAATTCTAAGTTCCCAGCATCCACCAGTTGCATTTGAAACTGGTGATAAACACTTACCAGAAACTGTAAAGTTCTATAATTCTGCAAAATTTGGCGTCGACGTACTCGACCATATGGCACGGGAGTATTCGACAAAAGGTAGTTCTTGACGATGACCTCTACAAGTGTTTTATAATTTTCTTGTCCCAGCGTCATCAATTATGAAAAACACAGTCAGAAAAGGTGTTAAATACCAGTATTTTGATAAAGAGAAACCATGTGTCTTTAATCCCTTTATATTATTGGTTGTATTTTTTAGAAGAAAATTATGGTAATTCCTCTTTTTTTGACTGTGTTTTTCCCTGACCACTCCCACTTGGAATATTGAATTGCTAAGGGGATAAATACGAGGCCATTTCGAAAAGTAAAGATACACCGTACGCCGGAGGAAAAGAAAAGTTTTCGCAAGCAAGTTGGCAACACAGGTGTTAACCTTGAACTGTTAGCTTTCTCGTCGCGATCGTTCGGCATTTCAACGTTGAATCTGGTTGGAGTAGGTCATGTTAAAAATGGTTCCGCCGATTCAGAATTCCGCCAAATGCGAAGTGCGCTCCGTCATACGTTTTCTTCATGCAAGAGGTCAGCGACCAGCGGATATTCACAAAGAAATTGTTTATGTTTATGGGAACATTATCAATCGACAAAATGTAACGAAATGGTGTCGTCATTTCTCTGAAGGTAGGACCGATGTTCATGACGAACAAAGAACAGGTCGGCCACTTGTGATCTCTGATGCCCTTCGTCGGAAAACGGAGGAACCAATTCGTGCGAATAGACGTCTCCTGTTGCCTGAAGTCACATCTTGGAGGAAAATCATTCCACGACGATGATGAGATCAAAGATGAAGTTGAAATGTGGTTCCGACAACAGGCGGAAACCTTCTATGTCTGTGGGATACAAAAGCTTGTGCCCCGACTTAACAAATATTTGGATAACGGGGGGTGATTATGTCGAAAAATAATAAATAATCCATTTAATAAGATGTAACTTACGTTTTCTAAATAAATGTTTTTTTTTTTCTTTTTTAAGGAATGCGAGTCATTGTATCTTTACTTTTCGAAATGCTCTCGTATAAATGTTTGATTTCACCAAGTTTATTTTTGTTTTTAGCTATTTCGATTTCTCATGAAAAATATTTTTTACTATAAAAATAACTTAAAATATAAAATATAAATATCTATTATAGGTATACATTTTTGCCGGCGGTTCTAGTGTTAACCCCTTATTTCTGAATCCCTTGACATTCTAGGGCTGTGTCTTTTACTCAGAATGTTTGTTTACCACCAGTTTTATAAGATAGCGTAATTGGCTTGATTGTGGCATCATTTTACCTGTCATTAAATAAGGTGAATTTTTGTTTTTGAAAAAAGTGGTGCCAATTAGCAATTTGAATTTTTAAATCGTTATTTAATGCCACCGATAAGGTGTTAAACAGATTTAGAAACATAAAACATTTTTCCTAAGGGTATAGAATCATCCCATGATTTTGAAATATTTTTAAAATTCGAAATGAAAATTTCAGATTTATTAAGCGTACATAGCTCAACATATTTAAACATTAAACCTTAAGAGGTGGAACCCGTCTAACTTCGACGAAGAAAATGTTTAAGAAGGAACTGTTTGTTGATTTATAATAAGCCTACAAAATTAGTTACAATAGAAAATGCATCTTAAACTAGTTAGTCTAACTTTCAAACAAATATTATTTTAACCTAAAATTAACAAAATACTATTTCTATAAAATACTGGGAAAATTTTATTGTTCCTACCACTATTTTGAAAATAATGTCCTCATAGTACCTTTATCTGTAGCATATTTTAAAATTAAAAATATGAAGATCATTCATTAACAGTTCTGGTAGGAACAATAAAATTTCCCTACGGAATGCGACCTCTGGTTCTCTGAATTATTAAAATTAAACTTTAATCGCATATGTAATCAGTAAAATATAATAAAAAACAGTTACTACGATGAAGTTGTCAATTAAGTCTCTTATGCTTCGTTTTCCCGAATCAAAACAATAAATTTTTTTCTAGTTTGATACAATCTGATATTTTTCCTATGAAACCCAACATCATTTTCACCTTCTCATAATTTACATATGCACTTCTCATATCCGTCTTCACAATGTTTTAAAAGATGGTATTTTAATTTGATCATTTTAAATTCATTTTAACTCAAAACTTAAAATCACGATTCTCAGCAACATATTTGCCTGTGAACAGTCGCACTCTTAAATTCAGATACTAATCTCAATACCGAAGAGTAAAAATATCCGTAATTGATGTTTTTTAGACGCATTTGTGTAAAACGTTTAGTATTATTTAAGAGATTGGTCGTTTTCTTTTAAACATGACGTCATTTTCCCGTACTTAAGCCTTTTGCCTAGTGCAGGGATGGCCAAACTGCGGCACCGCGTGCCACAGAGATACCATTATTTATGAGCAGAAAAAATGCATTGTTTAATGACGGAAGGTCTTCAAGGTCTAAAAAGGAAGGCCTAAAAAGAACAAAATTACAATTCTTAGGAAATGGTGTAAAATGAATTTTAGAGAAAAATGTTGCCACCCCTGGCCCAGTGTCTCAAATTTAGTATCAGCACTCATGCAAAGAAAAAAAATATGGCGACTTTATTAGGAAAAAAGCGGGTTTTCAAAAGCAGTACGTCATTTTCCATTCAAAATATTTTGGTGCAATATGTCCCTAATGGGATTTTGCGCCACTTAAACCTAAACAACGAACTTTAAATTATAGAAAAAAAAAAAAGAAAATATGTATATTTTTTAATTTTTATCAAAGAATGACATGAATAAAGTTAAATAAACCTCATTATTCTCCCAATTCTGCAATAATGAAATCTATGTAATTACGATCATTTTGAAGAAATTTAATAAAATATTTTTAAATTTACAATATTGAAGTGGGGATATTAAAAAAAAACAGCTAGTGCGGGCGCATATACAAATGAACAGATTCCAATTGAAAAAATACATATATATTAGTAATATTGGCTCAGTAGAAAACCCAGGGCAGATGATTAAAAAACAGTCTTGTATTTTAAATACGTAGATTATATAAAATTTAAAAAAAAAATTAAGAAAATTTTGTTTTTTTAACCCTTTCGGGACCATGGGTGCATATATAGACCTTCAAAAAGGGCATACAGAATTTGTTTTTGTCACTAGTATAAAAGAAATGTAATACTTGCTTTTTATAATTGGAGCATTTTCGTGATTATTTAAGTAAAGGTAACTTCTTTAATAAAAGTGGTGTAATCCCAATAAAATTTGTGTAAAATCCGCCGGTCACGAAGGGGTTAATAAAATAATAATAAATGTCTTAAAGTATAGCAGTAAAATTTTATTAGTCAATAGAATTTTGGACAAAAACATGGGAAATCTGATATTATTTTAAACCACACATTATTGGCAAGATCTTCATTGTTTGCTTGTATAACTCGAGGAAGCGAATTCATCCAGGCGATAATCATCAAGTTCTTTAATATATGTCACTATTTTTTGAATAAGGGCTTCCAAACTGAGCATGCACATTATATGTCACTGCTCTTCTATAAAGACACTGTAAATTTTTGTAAAACATTGCGCTTTATCAGCCTGTGATTTAAATTACGTTATTTTTAAAAGAAGTTTTTTCACTTGTGAAGAATTTCAAAGTAGCTGAGGTGAAATGATGTACTTCTACAAAACTTATTTCAGTTTAAGATCTAAAGCACGCTTTTTTATAAAATAGCGTCATTTGCATCCGCTAAATAATTCCACTTTTATTATCTTGTCATAGACAACATCTATATAGAGCTTCTAGAATTCATAAATTTTGTATTGAATCATACATCTACAGAAAAGTATTTAAATGACGTTATTATCGCAGAATAATTTACAAACACAACAAAAAGCAATATCGTCATTCAAGAAGCTCTGCAAAAAAATCTGATATTTAATGTTACATATGCCTCCACTTGTTTTTGTTTATAATAACTCCAAGTTTTATCAGAAATCATTTTTTCAAAATTTGGAAAATATTATTACACACGGATAAATAAAATTGCGTTCTTTCAGCTGTCTGATACGAAATAAGTAATTGTGAAGGAAAGTCACACAGTTATTTAAAATAAGTTTTCGTAAAGAGAAAGTGTTATATCGTTTGTAAAATGTTTTTGCTCAAAACTAAGAAAAATCTATCCCTTTGAGGGACAAGTAATTGTGTTTCTGTAATGTTTAATTCACACCGGAATCTTATTGCAAAATAATGAAAAGCAATTTTATGCAACTAACATATCAATTCAATAGAGCAAAGCTCAGCTCATCACATCAGCAGAGCACAGCACAGCGCATCAGCTCAGCTCAGCTCAGCATCATCTCAGCAGATTCGTGAAGTTCACCTTTGCGGTGCAAAGGTGCTCCCGCTCACGCTTTTTTAAATTGAGTTTATTCCTGTTTCTACTATGTGTATTGGTGACAGCGGATTCATGATGTAGTTCCGGCTCGTAGCAGAATAGGACTTTATTGTGGACTGTTATTAATTCCTAGTAGTGCTTTTTTGAGAGTTCTACGTCGAATATACCATGGATAATAAGGATCCACTTGACTTTAATGCAAATGCCTTGCGCATAATTAAAGGTGAAGAACCATCTGACTTCGCTGCTGCATGGAGCGAATACCCACAAGTTTCGGATGAGAAACAAAGCGAAATCGTCAAGCAATTCCTAAAAGAATGTGACACCCACATCAAAGGAATGGTGAATGAGACAGGCTACTCCAGCCGCGAAGACCTACAAATGAATGTGAGTAACACTTTATCTTCTGTGATGTTTTTATTTACAGAGCCATTTAACCCCCAAAGACTTTGTAATTTACCAGAATTTAAAGCTTTTATCTTTAAATATAACTTAGACCTAATTGAAACATTAACTAACTTAAAGGCAATAGCGTTGAACCCTAAAGAGGGCTTCCTCCCTGCCAAAAATACTACCCGGAAAAGAACCCGTGAAGAACCCAGTAGCGTACCCTTAGCAAATAAATATGCCATGTTAGCAGATAAAACTAAAGAAAATAATGAAAATACCGATATGGAAATCCCAGATTCTTCTGAAGGCGGCGCAGTCGGTGGCTCTGCTTCACCCACCACCCCTAAAACAAAAATCCACCCATTCTACATAGAAATAAAGGGTAAATGGCACGAACTTGCTGCCAAAGTAAAAGAGCAAAATGAGACCAACCCACTTATCAAAATGGACGGTGAACTATTAAAAGTCCACTGCAAAAAAGACTCGGACTTCCGTAAAACCCAAGCATACCTAGATACTAATGCAATAGCTTACACCACCCTGAGCCGTGCGGAACAGCGCCCTCGGAAAGTGGTAATACGCGGAATCCCATGCTATACGGACCCACAAATCATCATAGATGAACTTAAACAACACAACTTTATAGCTAGTAGAGCTTCTATCATGAAGAGCAGGAAAACTAGCAAACCAATGCCCCTGCATGTAGTAAACATCTTGCCAAGAGCAAAATTTGAAGAAATCTATCAAATAACCGAAATTTGTTATATAAACGTTACTATCGAACGATTTAAAGGCACGGGCATTATAAAACAATGTTACCGTTGCCAAAAGTTTGGCCACTCCCCAGAAATTTGCAACCTCCCTGCAAGCTGTGCCAAATGCTCAGGAAGGCACCTAACCCCAGATTGTGACAAGATCGGAAAGATAACTCCCAAATGTAGCAATTGTTCTGGCCCCCACCCGGCTACATATCGCGGTTGTCCAAAAACCCCCCAATTTCAAAAAAATAACCAACATTCAAAATCGTCCCCAAAAGATAAACCAGCCAAATCTTTCCCAGACATTCTGGCCCAAACAATGGCTAGCTACAATTATGTTAAACCAGCCTCAGCCCCACAAGTTACTAAGAAAGCCCCAGATACGGTTGCAACAACAGGACCCAAACCTGAAACTACTAAATCAAACGAAAAAGAGCCAAAAGACCCTGAAACTGTATCACCAGAAACTCCTAACTATATAACCGATCTAAAAGATATTCTAAAAACCTTCCAAGAGATGAAAGAAATATTTAAATTTAACAAATTTATCCAATGTTTTCAAAACATAGCAAGACGTTCATTAAACTACAATGATCCTATGGAAAGGATACTTATGATTATCAGCGCTTTTGACAGCTTGGCCACGGAATTCAACTCACCCAATAATGAGTAATTCCTCCCCTTCTTTTTCCTCTTTAATCTTCCTCTCTTGGAACTGCAACTCCTTACATCACAAATTAAATGAACTAAAACTTTTCATTTCTGATCACCCTCAAATAGATGTCATTTTCCTACAGGAAACCTTCAGCCCCACCAGTATAGTCATTCAGCTTCCCCACATTAATATTCACTTAGCCTCGATTTACGGTCCACCTACTGGTAACTTTCCTGTTAATAGTTTAACTCAACTCTTTTCTCATCACCAACACTGCTTCTTTGTTGGCGATTATAATGCCAGGAGTAGACGTTGGAACTGTCACGGCAATTCTCCTCGGGGTACCTCTCTTCATAATCTTGTCCAACACCTTAAATTAAGCTTACACGCACCTAATACTCCTACACACATAAGCACGGCGCCTAATACCCATGATTCCATAATTGATCTTGCTATCTCTAAAAATCTTCCCTATCCTATCACCTCTACAGTCATTAAAGATCTTGACTCTGACCATTACCCTGTCTGTTTCAAAATTGATATAATAAACCCTATTTCTCTGCCTACTTCCGTGGCCATTGATTGGAAAAAATTTACCAACCTTCTTGATAATCAAGACATTACTTTTCCCGTAATTAACTCCATAACTGATATTGATGATGCTGTGGATTTTCTAAATTCTAAAATTATTGAAGCCCAAAACCATGCTACCTTCAATACCTTCAAAAATAATAACTCATTCATTCCTCCCCGTTATATATATAACCTGATTAAACACCGTAACCAACTCCGGCGTCAATTTCAAAATTCTAGAGACCCCTCCCTTAAACCCCTTATCAATAGAGTTAACAATAGAATCAAAAATTGCCTTTTTAAAGAAAAGCAAAAAAGTTTGAATAATTTCCTCAAAAATCTTGCAAGCGAGGATAATTCTCTTTGGCTAATCAAACGTAAACTCAATAAAAAATATTCTCCCATTCCTCCTCTTTCGGACAATAATATTAACTATGCGTATACTGACCAGGATAAAGCAGACCTACTTGCTAATTCCTACGCTTTACAATTCTCTCCGAACCCAAACCTCGCTAGCCAGGCGCATCTTGATGAGGTTAGTGAAACTGTTCGAAATTTCCTTGCCGTCCCCCCTGATGACCCGCCCCCCTACTATTCAGCCTATTGTAATACATAATATTATTAAAAAATTGAAAAAACGCAAGACCCCAGGTTACAACAAAATTTCTAACACTGCTCTTAAAAACCTTCCACCTAACTGTATTATCTATATCACCTATCTTACTAATGCTATCTTTAAATTTAACTACTTCCCGAAACCTTGGAAACTCTCTATCATTTCACCCATACCCAAACCTGGAACTGATCTCTCTAACCCTACTAACTACAGACCTATTTCTCTGCTTCCTTCTCTCAGTAAAGTCTTTGAACGTGTCATTGAGACCCAGTTGCAGGACTTTATTCAGCAAAACAACATCCTTATGCCTGAACAATTTGGCTTTCGCCCAAAACATTCAACCCAACACCAGCTCCTTCGCGTTGTTGAGTTTCTCAGCGAAAAGCTCAACGCGAAGATCCCTGCTGCTACCATTTTCCTTGACATCGCAAAGGCTTTTGACAAAGTCTGGCACGAAGGCCTTATATACAAATTAATTAAGGTAAAATTCCGTGCTAGACTCATACATTTAATATACTTATACCTTTGCGGTCGAACTTTTAGAGTCCGCATCAATAACATCTTATCCATAATTCTCTTTATTATAGCGGGCATTCTTCAAGGTAGCGTGTTGGGCCCAATGTTATTTAACATATTTTTCAATGACACCCCACGCTCATTACTTACTTATTTAGCTCTGTATGCGGACGATACATGTATCTACGCTTCTGCACACCACCCAGATAGTCTATACAGGTACCTGAAGACTCATCTTGAAGACTTCCTTGACTGGTGCGACCTATGGCGCGTTCTAATCAACGAAAATAAAACTAAAGCTGTTTATTTCTCCCGTAAATTTATCTATCCTCCAAGACTAACAATAAGTAACACTACAATTCCATGGTCCGACGAGGTCAGATACCTGGGTGTCATCCTTGATCGTAGGCTCACTTGGAGCAAACATATTCTCTCCGTCAGGGGGAAAGTCGCCGGAGCTTCTCTTGCCCTTAAGCCACTTCTTAATAGTAAAACTCTTTCAGTCCACAACAAGCTCATCCTCTACAATTCCTGTATTCTCCCCATCATTACTTATGCAAGCCCTATCTGGGGCTTTACCTGCAAATCCTCTATGGACAACCTAAGCAAACTCCATAATAAAAACCTTCGCACCGTCCGAGGCGCCTCCAGATACTTACGTAATACCACTGTCCGTAGGGACCTGAACACCATCACCTTTGGAAAAGAATTACAGATCTTGCAAATACTTTCTATTCTACCTTATATGACCTTCCAAATGATATTGTGGCAGGGCTCCCTGACTATGACGCCTTCGAGCCCCATCATCGCAAACGCCCGAAATATTCCACAATAATGGAATCCCCGTGAGCTTTGTGTTCACCGCATAAGATTGCTAAGTTAATTTTTTCTCCTTTTTTCTTTCCTATTTTATTCAAAAAAAAAACTGTATATATACTTTATTATATATATAAAAAAAAGATATATTGCCCTGATTAGTGCCTTTTTGTTTATGTAGGCAGCCTTGCTGCCTTCCTTAACCGCCGACCCTCCCCTTGCTTGGTGTGAGTAATTTGAACTAGTGCTAACTTCTATTTAACTTATTTTTCTCTTCATTACAGCAGTCTGTACTGCAGCTAATATAATTTCACCATGTTAATCCAAGTTCTTAATCTTTTTTCTCTTAACTTTTAAAGCATCTATGCTAGTTATATCTTAAGTTTTTCCTTTTTTAAGTAGTTGTAACAACTACACATTTCTTACTTCCCAATGGTTCTACTTTATAAGACATCACAATTAATCAGACTGGGTGTAAAGTTGACTTCATCTAGGCAACCCCTTAACCGCTGCTTCACTGCTCAGCACTGTTCAGCAAGTAACACGCATTACCTCTATACTGGATGTTATGTTGCCCCGCAACTAGGAAATCCATGGACCTGCCAACGTTGTTCCATTCCAACTTTTTTTCCACCAATTTTAGAAAAGTAAAATTTAATAATTTTTTTCTGGTGCAAATCTTCATTAATATTAGGTGGAATAAAATATATGCCACCGCCCCTCAAGGGGTTAATTGACGAATAGAAACGAAATAAAACCAAAATTCACCAGATTCAGAAGGTATTTTTGACATAGCATGTATTTTAATTTCAATTTTCAAGAGGAAATGGCAACAAAAAAGTACAATAATCTACTATATTCGCTTTACTTTTAATAGCATGAACATAGAAGGGAGAAGGACTTCTCACGAAATAATGTTAATATCGTGTTGCAACTTTGGACTTAAATAAGGCGATGGCAACGGTTAGAATAGAAACGTGTACATACCAGCGCCTCTAGCGGACAACGTTCATTGGCTGGATCTCAATAATCAAATAGATTATTGATAGAGCATATTGAAGCAGATGAAACGGAGTAGAACTGTACTACACAGAGCGACCTATTTCACAGATTTTCAAGGAACGGTTTTCTTCTTCTAAAACCTATTTCTTGAGACGTCCTTCTCAACTCTATGTTCATGTTTAATAGAAATGGAGCATTTCTGTTGCCACAATTACAAAATTGGTACTAAAAACTATAAAAAAAAATTAATATCTCAAACGTTAATTGAGATACAGCCTTCAAACAAATTGCATTTAAACAAACAGCTTTCAAACAAATTGCATTCCTTATTCGACGGTATAAAAACTGAAAATGTGCAATGTGTAGAAGTTTAAACTTTTCAGTAGCGAAAATTGCAAAACGAAAATTCATTTCAAATTTCAAAGCGTTGCCATTTGCAGAATGATGTATGCATTACGCACACATATGTTTGTCTTTAATACCTGTCTCTTAAAATAATTTTGAAAAACTAAATAAATAGCACTAATAATATCCCGTACTATAAATTTCTGCATTTCGCTATTTTGCCTTTATTCTAACGAATACCATATGTGTAAAAATCAATAACAGTCCCTGGAATCTGCAAGCCTATAATTTCTATTTGTTTTACGATACCAAGCAGGAAATTACAATTCCTACAAACATGTAATTGAGGACATAAGAGTCTACATTAAATATGCTAATAAATACTCATTTAAGGTTAAAAATAAATCACTTAAAAAAAATATTATGAATTACTAATGCGTCTATAGCTAAAAGATGCGAATATTTGCATTTTTCATGACTTTGATAATGTATCGGAACAAAAACGTCATAACATTAAAAAATATATTTTAAGTAACAAACAGAAGAAAAATAACACCTTAAAAGAATGTTTCATTTCAGGTTTTCAATTAACATTAAATATACATATAAACTTGAAAAAATATCATTAGTATATAAAAATATCATAACCCATCGTAGCTCGTCTGGATTGCCTATAAATAGGCATATATTTATAGGCAATCCAGAGGAGCTCCGATGGGTTCTTCAGTCTCTGATTTGTTTGCAGAATTTAAATTGAGACATCTGGAGAAATTTATCTTTGATACTTTTATCAAAAAACCAACATTTTGGGTACTCTACGTGGATGACATTTTGATTTTATGGGACCATATTCGCTTGGATCTTAAAAATTTTCTCAGTAATGTTAATAGTCTGGATCACAACATAAAATTCACCTCAGAAATCGAGAAAAATTCTTCTTTGCCATTCCTGGACGTACATTTACAGCACAATGGCCAGTTGTTGAATTATGCAGTTTATAGAAAACCTATGAAAGAAAATACTGTTATCCCTTTCAATGCTAATTTACCCTTTAATTATCGTATGGTAGCATTTAAATCATTTATACAAAGGGTCTTTTTAATATGTTCTGGCACGCAATTAAAGCAGGAGCTTAATTTTATTAAGAAAATTGACATAGATCATGGTTTTCCCATTAAATACATTTATAATATTATTCACAAGCAACATTGTCTCCCCCCTCACAGCTTACTTAATAACCAGCAGAGACCAACATATTGTCGATTCGGGTTGGTTGGTTGGTTGTATTTATGACGGCCAATTATCTGCACGATGGATATAGGCCCAGGGGGGAGTGCCCTTCGTGGGAGTCTTTATAAGGGACCCTAACCAGTAAAAACGCTTGGAAATCCAAGGTTCGAAGAAAACCACGAAAACTCCGAACGATTAGGCCGACGGGCGCGATTGGGATCGAACCCAGCACCTCCGGTCTACCAGCTTCGAGAGCAGAACCTCTCAGCCACTGGTGGGGCTAGTGTCGATTCAGGTATGTGCCAGTCATTTTTGAAAAGTTAAGGAAAATGTTTCGCGGATTTAACGTTCAACTTGTTGCTATTCCTTTTCCTTACCTTACTAATTTGTTAAATTGCGATTTAGATCATACACCTGGGCATGAGCGTGCCGGTGTTTATGAAATTCCTATCATTTTGGATAGCGGTGCTAAAAAATTTTACATTAGAACTACGAAAAGAAAATTTCTGGAGAGGTTGAAAGAACATAAAAGAGACATTTTGCAATATCGCCAGACCACAGCACTTACTAAATTTTATTTCAACAACCCCCATAGGTACATAGATTTTGATAATGCTAAAATAAAAATTCCATTCAATGTTGCAATAGATTGGCCTTCAAAAAGAATCAATAGAAATTGTGATTAGAAATAAAGAAGTTTGTAATGATAACATATCAGTTAATATCCCTAAGCTTTGGTTGCACATATTAAAATAATAATTTGCAATTTATTTTATTAATCTTATATTTTTCAAAGTCAAGTATGCACTACTATTTTTGATTTTAACAAAGTTTATCTCTTGAGTTTTCAGTTCTGCATTTATTTACATTGCCTTACAATAGATGTGGCCACTGCAGGCCCAAATTGTTCATTTGATATTCTTTTATTCCTTTTTCACATCATAGACGGCGCCATATTATAAATCATACAAAATTGTAGTCTACTTTTTTCTGATAGATGGTGCCATTTCATGTTTTCTGGATTGTAATTGGATAAGGTGACTTTTGACTGAATATATAACAAACATTTTGAATTCAAGACGGTTTTGCTCTAATTTTAGAAGATATACGACAACGTTCCTGAAGAAGGTCACAGAAGGATGACCGAAACGTTGATATTTTAAGTTTATTTTAATGTTTGTATAAGTTTGTTTTTGACTTTGCAACAGTTTTGTACACCGTGTAGTAAACTAATGATATTTTTTCAAGTTTATATGTAACTTTTTACGGTGTAATTGTCCAGTTCTTTTATTATTTATTAACATTAAATATACTAACAACCGTCCGGTAACAAATAAAATTATTTCGATTCAAACCAGTAATTTCTTCGAAAAAAAAATATAAATCTTACACAGACGTAATAACATACCACTAACCTTTCGCAATAAATGTGGGTTAATTTAACACAGGTTTAATATTGTAGTACAGTGTTTTTTCTAGAAAGGAAATTTGTTCCTTATGGTTGAAGTACTCCCCACCCCAGACATCTCTTACCCGGATTTATTCGGTTGCCACCAATTGTTTTTAACGAATATATTTACTCGTGCTTTAACCCCTTAATGGCGGTGGGATGTATTTTATCCCACCTACGATTAATGAAAAATTGCGCCAGAAACAATTTATCAATGTTTACTTTTCTAACTTTGGTGGTAAAAAGGTCACAAAATTGCTTTTCCTTATTTTGCAATAAAACCTTTTGAAGATTCCGGTGTGAATAGGACATTACGGAAACACAATCACTTGCCCCTCAAAGGATTAAGGGCATGTGCAAGTGAAATTTGCTAAAAAGTGTTAATTTAAAATATAGTTTTGAAATAAAGCGGTGTAAATTAAATGGAATATGCAAATAGAGTCATGTAATAAAGCTTGGTCGTTTATTTGCCGATACTCGATCACTAGGCGTTAACCCCTTGGGTACATTTGACGACTGAAACTCGTCATGCATTTGGCAACTAGGCGTCTATTTTTATATTCTATTCATACCATTATTTAAAGGAAAATATTTTTGTAGTATTTTTCTCTTGCACATACTGTCAAAGTGTATATGAAAGATTTTTGTTTTGGAAAAGTGGTGCGAGATAGAATTTAAAAAAACGACAGTGGCATCCCTGATATAAATCGGTACCCAAGGGGTTAAATAGGGTTCCTAGTTTTGCTTTTTCTATTCCGAAATTTCGCAATAATACCGGCAATTCCTTATAATATTTTTTTCTTTATTTAATGAGAAACATTTTTTGAATGCCAAAACTAAAAATTCTTCATTGAAAATTTCCGGTGCGATTTCGAAATTTTTCAATAAAAAAAAACCAAACTGGCAAACCTGGCGTTAAATAATTTCCACATTTAAACATTCTGGTTTGAAACGTTGTTACACTGGGTTCAATTAATCCACATATTACGGAATATTAGTGGGAGAATGGCTCCTCTAATCTAACATACACAAGTTAAACAGTAACTTAATAAAATTTCTAATGTAAAATATTATTTTAAACTTGAGTTGAATTCCTGGTATAATTTGTGCTAAATATATTTCTAAAACGTAATATTTCAGCTATTTCATAAAATATCAATAAAACATTGAATGCTCACTTATTTTAATTGCCCTTCCCACGCATATTCGTAAATAAATCTTAATAAGATTTTCTTTGAATTATTTATTTGGAAGTATTTAATTTAATAAGCATATGCGAAATAAAAACTTCTTTTCTCGATGGCTGACAAACATGAAATATAGTATTAACATTTTTATGATTGAAAGATTATTTAATAAACAATAAAAACATCAATACATATTGAAAATAAATGTATTTTGTGTCATATAATCAAAGGATAGCTCATTTATTTGATTAATAACATTCAGTTTTAGTAGTTCTAATCTTTAGAATTTCTATAAACATAACATTCACTAATTAGATTTTAATTAAGTGGAATAAATTTCATTTACAAAGTACACAGATAAAGTTTTGTAATATGGGGGGTAGAGATTTTGAAGGGAAAATGTTTTTATGAGCATAAATATGAAAATATTGTTTTATAATAGATTACATTTTAACACAATTATTCAGTTTGTAAATAAGTCATATCAGTTGTAAATTTCCAAATTGATGAAAAAAGTCCAGGCGAGGATTCGAAACAGTGATGTATTAGCTGCAGCCTCCAATGGTTTGCCTAGTTAGCCATCCCCGGATGTATATGTCAGACATGTATATCGCGGAGACGTTTACAGCTTATATACCTATCAGCGATCGTTACCGATGTCAACATGCTCATCCAGTTACTCCGCCCGCTATCAAATACAAGCGTCTTCCTTTGGCTTCACAACAAAAAAATTCTGATCAAATCTGATGTCTGTTTATTTTTGTTAGGTTGACATACAGTAGCGCTCAAAAGTATTTTGACAACCTTATATTCTCTCTTATTTCATTTAATATAAAAATGTAAAAGAAAATATATTTCCTATAATTGAAAACACTATGACTGCAGTTATTTAAATGTATCAAGTTTCAACTTTTTTGTTTATTTTCGGCGCCACCGAAGAAATATGACTCCTCCTTAGCTCAAAAGTATTTTGACAATTAGTTTGCATTTAATTGTTGAAGGTGTCAGTGGCACTATAGCTTCGGTTAGTGTTTAAATTGACTTATTGTGATTATTTTAAAGTGCCGAAATGTAAAAAATATTGAAGTGATTCTAAAAAAGCCGCTGTAAATTCACTTAAAAAAGGTAGACTGCAAGCAGAATTAGCTAGTTCTTTTAACGTGTCTCGGCAACTTGTTATTACATGGAATAAAGTTTTTAATAAACAGAAATACATCGAAAATAAGCCTCAAAGTGGCCATCCGAAAAAAAAAAAACACTTACATTGTTGATTTTATTATAAAAATGATATCTACAAGTTATTGTCGTAAGTCCGCTGTAATAATAAAAAATGAATTGAAAGAATATTACGACATAGACATACACGTTTCATCAGTCAAACGACGCCTAAACCTCTTTAGCTTACTTGGCAGAAGACCAGCAAAAACACTTTTGTTATCTACTAAGAATAGGAAGGCTAGAGTTGCATTAGTACAACGGCATAACCCTTTCAGGGGCAAAGCAATTCCATTGCTAAAGTGTCGAAATTGATGATTGACACCAGAATTTTGGTAAAAAAAAAATTCCGTTTATCATGTGTGTGAAATATAGCTTTTTCTTATTTACAAATAAATTTGTTTTCGAATTCCGGAGTAAATCATTAATTTCAACACTTTAGCAATGGAATTGCTTTGCCCCTGAAAGGGTTATACCGTTTTACAAATGCGACTCTAGCCTTCCTGTTCTTAGTAGATCACAAACGTGTTTTTGCTGGTCTTCTGCCTTGTAAACCATAGAGGTTTAGGCGTCGTTTGACTGATGAAACGTGTATGTCTCTGCCGTAATTTTCTTTCAATTCATTTTTTATTATTACAGCGGTCTTACGATAATCACTTGTAGATATCATTTTTATATTATAGTAAACATTGCAAATTGTTTTTTTTTCGGATGGCCACTTTCAGGATTATTTTCGATGTATTTCTGTTTATAAAAAACTTTATTCCATGTAATAACAAGTTGTCGAGACACGTTAAAAGAACGATCTAATTCTGCTTGCAGTCTACCATTCTTAACCCTAGATCTACCGGGAATTTTATTCAAGTTTTAATAAAACGTTCTACACCAGAATTTTTATTTAAAACTATTTAATTTATTTATTTACCTTATTTTTGTCTGGTTTATATACTTAGTTTATTTTAAAGAAATTTCTGGTTTGAATGAATATTTTGTATGTACCTGTCGGGTCCAATGGACCCGTCTGGTAGACGGAGGGTTAAGTGCATTTACAGCGGCTTTTCTAGAATCACTTCAATATTTTTTACATTTAGGCATTTAAAAATAATCACAATAAGTCAATATAAACACTAATGGAAGCTATAGCGCCACTGACACCTTCAACAATTAATGGGAAACTAATTGTCAAAATACTTTTGAGCTAAGAAGGAGTCATATTTCTTCGGTGGCGCTGAATGTAAACAAACAAGTTGAAACTTGATACATTTGAATAAGTGCAGTCATAGTGTTCTCAATTATAGGGAATATATTTTCTATTAAATTTTTATATTGAATAAAATAAGAGAGAATATAATTTTGTCAAAATACTTTTGAGCGCAACTGTATAATGCACAGGAAAAAGTAAAAGAAATACACTAATTGCAAACTTTATGGTGTGATGTTGCAACTTGCAACACAATTAACTCAATGAAATTGAAGAGCTCCTGATTTAAGAGACATCAAAACATGCCAAACATTGCAAAGAGTTCTCTTTTTTAAATTTATTTATCTAGCAAACAAATCGTAAAGAAATTACTAGCTTTCTGTCTATGATTTTTACCTGCTAACATTAAACGCACATAATACAGTAGGACTATACGTCGACTTAAACGAAATTTAAATACCAAGTCCAGCATAAATATAATTTCTAATTGAAGTATATAAAATTCAAAGTCATTCTGAAAATTAAAAAAAGAAAATCTTTTACTTTCATGGCGACCAATGTAAATAATAAACAGACACGATCGATTGTCCACGTGTTCGCTGTCAATCAAACTGTGTGGGCGCATATGTGACCATGATGATGACGCTTTCTGATTGGCTTAGATGCTGTAATCGCCTTAGGCTAATTCCATGAAAACTTGTCATGTCTGTCACACAGCTGAAAATCGCTCTACTTGTTGGCCACCGTTATTTTGGAAAAGTTTGCTTCGACTTATTCAATTGATGAGATATTTCCGAAAACATAAGTCACATTTATCCGTTCTAGAATACCGGTAGCCAACAAGCATAGCGATTTTCAGCTGTGAGACAGACATGGCAAGTTTTCATGGAAATAGCCCTTAGCGATATGCATGTCTGAAATATGTAACCCGGACGAATCCGGAGGATTAATTTACCCAGCTAATATCTAACGATCACTGCAGCTTGTCTGATATCTAAATTAGCTCAACAGGATAAATCGTTGGATTTTTATGAAACTGCAGTAAACGCTGCATGCGCAGTTATAATAGATTAATTTTTAACACGATTATTCAATTGGTAAATAAATCATAACAGTTGTAAATTTCCAAATGAATAAAAAAAGTCTGTGGCAGGATTCGAGCCAGCGACCTCTTGGCTGGAGCCGCCAATGCTCTACCCATAGCTGCCAACACTTCAACTATTTTGTACCACAGAAATTTAACACGTTGACTGCCACGCTACGAGTGTATTCGTAGCTTTAATATTCGTGGCTTTTATTTATTACTTTCTCAGCATTATTTTAAAATAAAAAAAATTGCCTTATATATTGGCAGAAATTTCGCTGTATTAGTAAAGCGAAATTTACCTTTCAGAATTTGTAGTGGTAAACCACTTTCAAGAAGAAATTTGAAAATTCATACTTTTTGCGTCAGTGAACGCGTCAATAGATTTTTTTTTTCCTTTTTTAATCGGTAGATTACGTAGATTTAAAAATGTAAAATTTACTATAAAATTTTTGTGGTACAAAAAAGCGTAAGATAGTTGGCAGCTATGTCTACCTACTATAATTATGCATGCAACGTTTATCGTAGTTTCGTAAAAAAATAATGATTTATTCTGTTGAGCTGATTCAGATATCAGATCAAGTTCTGTGATCATTAAAGGTTAGCCTGGTAAATCAGTCCTCCAGATTCGCCCAGGATGGCTCGGCAGGTACAGCATTTGCGGATAAGCCAAGACATCCCTGGTTCGAATCCTCGCTTGGACTTTTCTCACCTATTTTTAAATTTAAAAATGATATGGTTTTACATTTCATTAATAATTTCATTTTTTAATTCTGATTTCACACAACATAGGTCTCTATTTTATTAATTTTCTTAAACCCTATATTGTATAAAATGACGTAAATTACATTCGGTAAATTTCACGTTAATGTTGACACATGTTTAGAGCGCCGACTCTCATTTTAAGTTTAACATTTAGAACAGTAATAGCCATGTCTCACCTGAACATCTCTAAAATAATGGCGCCCCTCTCCCCTTTCTCGTAATATTACAATTACTTATTCTCACAACTGAAGGCAGGTATTGTATTACAAAGGGATAGTGCAGCAGATCCGACAGTTCATCCATTCTTAGTCTATGATGCATGTAAATATTTTTGTCAATAAGTATGTTTATATAATAAATATCTAAATGTAAATTACTGTTAAGCCATTTATTGGATTTAATAGTACTAAATATTCTATCAAACAGTCATTTGATCAGTCCAAACTGATTAAATTTGAAACAGAATTTTCTTTTCATAAATCAAATGAAATATGAATAACAGCCTATAGAATCAAATTTTCGGAGGTTCTCCACGTCCTTTCGACGAGTATAGCCCATCATAAGAAAAAAGGATGAAAAAAAATATTTACAGTGTTGTGTATATACTGTGGTGTGTATGACTATACAAATTAAGAGGACTTAATGGAAAGCAAATTACAGAAAAAGCAAAAGATGTCGCCAATCCGATAAATGCGCACAATAAGATGAATGTCATTAAGAATCAATCCTGGTCTTAGTTAAAAAAAAAAAAAGATCGACCGCACCACAGAACATCCGAACGGTGCGGACACCTACACAATTGAAGACGAAGCTGATGGACGCACTAGTGACCAATCTTAAAATAGGAAGGAAGCGGCTTCCCCAATAATGCCGGAGAAAGATTGAAAAAGTATAGGGAATGTTTCACAATAAAGTTTAAACTGCTTCAGGAGTCGCATTCTATAGGAAAATTTTTACTGTCCCCACCACTATTTTGAAAATAATATCTTCATTACACCTTTCCATAGCATATATCTTAAATAAAATCATCATGAAGAATACTAATAAAAGACTATGCTACGAACAATAAAATTTTCCTTATATAATGAATTGAGTTATGAATAAAAAGGGGGAGACATATATAGTGTACCATTTACCAGTAGCGAGTGAAGTAACAGAGGAGGTTGTCACAAGATGGCGGCTGCTTTTTTTAAAAAAAATCGCATCGACAGATTCAAAATACCGCCGGGGCAATCTTCCCACCAGTATAATTGAATAGAAACTTTTAACTTACTTACGCTTCTTATTCATGGAAATATTTTCTCACAAATATTTTCTGGTGTCAGTTTGACAGGTTAAACAGTCAGATTGCATCACCGGTTGTCACAATATGGCAGAAACGAAGAACCTGACTACCGCAAAAGTAAACTTTCACCAGTTAAAATTAAAAAAAAAAAATTCTGCCATTATTTATGACGAAAATTTTGGATTAAGAACGCATTTAAATACGGAGAAAATTTCTATATAAATTTCTTGGTGGAAGCTTCGACCGGAAGTAATCAGCACTTGCGATAGGGATTATAATTGAAACTTCACTATTTTAACCCGCGAGGACGCGCGCCGGGCCTGATAGATCCGGAGTGCGTACGGTTTTTACAATTGTCACCACTATCTTTATAAAAGTAATCTTCAAATTCTTTTATCGCAAAATTATCCCCAATTAAACACTTGAGAGGCAGTGGGATAGAATATATCCCACCTAATTTAAACAAGAGTCTCACCAGAAAATTGTAACTGAATGTTATATTTTTAACTTTGGGGGAAAATCTTTGAAAAATTGCTTTTCCTTATTTAAAAATAAAATTTTTCGATTATTTCGGTGACAATTCAATATTTAGAGGCAAAGCGTTATAAGTAAGCGAACAAACTTAATGCTGGAATCAGGCGTAAATTAACACAGTTGTGCCTTGTAGATGGAGTGATAATTCACATACGCGAGCTTTTAGTGTGGCGCGTATTTTCTAAATCTTTAGTCACACATGGAAATGAAATTTGTTTGCCACATTTATTGCAAAATTATGGCGTTGCGAGAGGGGCATCCAGATGCACTTGACATCACGAAGTTTTCTTCGCCTTATCAAAGGCACTTCAGTTATTAATCAAGGTGACAAAAAACTTTACAGTTTTAGTGGTGTGAGTAAGAAAACAGTTAGGTAATTCCTGTAGTTCACACTCCATTCGCTACGTGTCACATGACCTTGATTGATGTGACCTCGCTTTTAATCTTGCGATTATTTCTCCCATTTAAGGTAGGACGCTTACTTATATCGCTTTGATTTAGAGGTATTTTTGATTGCCGCTCAAGTGGTTACATAAGGTGACTATCTTTATTTGTATTTATTGTTGACAAAGGAAAAACCATTCATACCCTGGGTATGTGCGCGTTCATCCGGGTTAAGGATATGTCAGTTCCTTTTATTAATAGTTCTATGATATAATGCGATTCCTGCTGTTTAGAAACAGTCTGAAAACCTAGCAAAGCCGAAAAATCTTTTTAAATAGACACTTTTATTCGCCGTATATTTTATATAATATAATACAAAAATGTAAGTAGTGTATAGAGGAGTCAAAAGAAACTTAAACTTGTTAATGTTAGATTTAGCAGTAGAGTTTGGAAAAATAATTTGGAAAATGTTTTTTTTTTTTTTTTTGTTTAATTGAAATGTGTTGTAGGACACTTTTAAGTTCAGTGTGGATTTCGCCAAAAGAACTAACTTGTAGTTCATCTTTTATTATTCATGTTTTCAGATATCGTAAGGATAGAGCTAAAGAATTCATACAATTCATAGAGCTCCTGAGTTGGAGGAGATGGTTTTTTACTGGTAACATTTCGTTGGGAAGGAGTTAATCTTTTTTTCCGCTGGACGATTTTAGCGTAGCTATTCCAGTGCCACTGGGGACTATTTTTTAATTCTATCTCGCACCACTGTCTCAAAACAAAAATATTTCCCCTTCTCTATGGCAAGTGAAATATACTACAAAATTTACTTTTAAAAAATAACGGTTCAAATTGAATATAAAAATAGTCGCAAGTGGCAGCTCTGTATTCCAAAATTTACCATTTAGAGGAAATTTAGAGCATTCTCTATAATTTCATGGGTGCTGTAATCCACTGTATCAACATATCGGAGGGGTTTTTTGTGAATTCTGGGGAGGTAGTTTTTTATGTCGCATTCTTCAGATAAGTGATCGCCGTCACATCTTACACATCTAGGGTTTAATCCTGTCGTTGCGTAATTGTTTTATCAAAATAGCTTCAAAAATTGTGTATTTGAAAATTTTTATTCTTTTGCGCCGGTTTTTCAAAAACAAAAATTTTTGTCTAGCTCAGATTAAATTAGGCAAAATTTACAATAAAAAAATAACTGGTGGGGATAATCAAAAAGGGTTAATTAGACGGAAAATGCACCCCAGAGAAAGTCTCGGGTTCCGCAGCGAGAGGATTAACACTAGAATGTCCAGCTGGTGTCAATTCGACACCGATTATATGATGAAATGTCGATCCGAACCAGAATTTTTTTCGTAAAATTAATTAAAATGTAATTAGAGAAAACTCGGTTGAATAAGTAAGTGAACTTGTTTAAAATAAAAATTCTGGTGTTAAAATATTTTTATTAGGATTGGGTAAAATTTCCAGACGTTCTAGTGTTAATGAATAAAAATAAGTTAAATAAATAGGTTAATTAGTTTTAAATAAACAATATATGGGGCATTCTCACAATCTTTTGACTTTCATGTCCCTGAATAATAATTTTTATTTTAATACAATTTTTTTGTATTTTTTTAATTTCATATACTGGGGAACATCCCATTACATCATTTCATAACAATATTAGCGAGATTAATAAGTTTTGGACGATGTTGGGGGTCCAAATACCACGAAAACTCCTATACCCTCCTGTGTCACTGATGCTGATTTTTCAGTTTGGATCTGTCTGTATAAAATTGTTTCAATAAAAGTAATTCAATATAATTTTTGCCGAAACTAGGACAATTGTTTTATTTAAATATGTAGCAAAAAATTAACCTGCACAGATGTTTACGATTGATATTATTTTTTTAACTCTGTCCCTGGGTTTTTAATCCTTACCATCCCTCTTGCTAAACTTATACAAAAAATAACTTCAGATGCAACCACATAATTAATTCTTTGACAGGAAATTTACTGCAGAATTTAAATCAGTATTTAAATATCAATTTCAAACATCGTGGCTTTATTGGTAGTCAGATCGTCCCCAAGGTTTATTCTTGCACTTTTCGAGATAAATTAAAAAAAAAATAATCCAATGTTAACAACTGTTTCTAAAAATCAATGAAACTTGTGGCTATCACTTAGTCTTAACACGATTTGTCTAAAAATAGGTGGTAACTTTCCTTACCATTCCATCCTTACCGTCCCTTTTTGTCCCATTTCGTGCCTTTTTTCCTATACCATCCCCTTTTTTACCTTACCGTCCCTTCTTTAACACCACTTTAAGACAATGTTATACAAAAATTCTGTATTAAAAGTACTGCATTTTTATTATTTCTTATTTGAATGTCTTGTGGGTACTATGCAAATTCATTATAAGTAAAGATTTAGAAGGAAATAAAAAGTTATAGTTGTAAAATGGTAAGGAAAATTAAACTCGCAATTATAACTTAAACCTCAGTTAAATGAAAAAAAAATTCGCTGCTGACCATTTTTTCTTTATTTTGAATTATTAAGGCATTCGTCTAGCAGATTAAAATGTTATTTTGGCAAGTTTAATTTCGCTAGATTTTTTTTTCCCCGAAAGTCAAAAGATTGTGAGAATGCCCCATATCTATCTATCTATACTAATCTATACTAATATTATAAGAGGTAAAAATCGTTTATTTGTAGGAGGTAAGCTCTGGAAATACCGAACCGATTCCAAAAGTAATGATATCAAAATGATGGTATTAGTCCAACTTAGAACATAGGTCATATCTTATGTCCGTGCCACTGGATAAAAGGGGTTGCAGGAGCAAAAAATGTTCTAAAAATGCGATTTTTGTGTTACTGAAGGGCCTAGAAACAAGAAATTTTGAATGGTAGTTACTTATAAAATATTAATGATCAAAAGGACATTTCTTTAAAGAAATCGAAATTAAAAAGTTGTGAAAATGTGCAAAAAGCGTTCTCAAAAACGTTTTAAATGACGATTTTTACGCAATCTCAAGAAGTACCAAACCGATTTAAAAAATAATGGTGTAAAAATGATGGTGACAACTCTTGCTCCAATACAGGCTATATTTTATGTCGGTGCCACTACCCCTAAAGGGTGTGCAGGAGCAAAAAACGTTCGAAATAGCGATTTTTGTGTTACTGAAGGGTCCAGATACATGGAATTTCGTATGGTAGTTACATATTAGATATAAATGATCTCTAAGAACATTTCTTAAAAAAATCGAAATTAAAAAGGGCTGAAAATGCACAAAAAGCGTTCTAAAAAACGTTCTAAATGGCGATTTTTACGTAATCTCAAGAAGTACCAAACCGATTTAAAAAATAATGGTGTAAAAATGATGGTGCCAACCCTTGCTCCAATACAGGCTACATTTTATGTCTGTGCCACTACCCCTAAAGGAGGTGCAAGAGCAAAAAATTTTGAAATTGCGATTTTTGTGTTACTGAAGGGCCCAGATACATGGAATTTGGAATGGTAGTTACTTATAAGACATATATGATCTCTAAGAACATTTCTTAAAAATTTCTAAATTTAAACGAGGTGAAAATGCGCGTAAAGAATTCTAAAAAACGTTCTAAATGGCGATTTCTACGCAATCTCAGAAAGTACCCAACGTATTTCAAAAGTAATGGTTGTAAATTGATGATGACCGCCCTTGCTCCAACATAGGCTCTATTTCATGTCGGTGTCACTACCACCTAGGGGTTGCAGAAGCAAAAAAAGTTCTAAATTGCGATTTTGTGTTACTGATGAAGGGCATAGAATCCTGAAATTAGGCAGGGCAGTTACTTATAACATATAAATGATCTCTAAGAACATTTCCTAAAAAATCGAAATTTAAAAGGGGTGAAAATGAGCGAAACGCGTTCTAAAAAACTTTCTAAATTGCTATTTCTATGCAATCTCAGGCAGTACCGAACCGATTTAAAAAAATAATGGAGTGAAAACGATGGTGACAGCCCACGCTCCACCATAGGCTGTATTTCATGTCGGTGCCACAATCCCAAAGGGGGTGAAGGAGCAAAAAATAATCTAAATTGCGTTTTTTTGTAATACTGCAAGGGTTAGCAACTTGAAACTAGGCATGGTAGTTACTTATAAGATATAAATGACCTCTAAGAACTTTTCCTAAATAATTCGAAATTTTAAAGGGGTGAATATGGACGAAAAACGTTCTAAATTGCGATTTCTACGCAATCGCAGAAAGTATCAAACCGATTACAAAAGTAAAGTTGGGAAATATATGATGACAGCCCTTGCTCCAATATAGGATCTATTTCATGTCCGTGTCACTACCAACTTGCGGTTGCATTTTAAAAAAACTTTCTAAATTGTTATTTTTATGATACTGAAGGGACTAGCAACTTGCAATTTGGCATGGTAATTATTTATGAGATGTAAATACTCTCTGAGAAAGGGGTGAAAATGAAAAAAAAAAAGGGTGAAATAACCTTTAAGAGGGGTGAAAATGAACGAAAAGCGTTCTAAAAACTTTCCAAATAGCGATTTTTACACAATCTCAGGAAATATAAACCGATTTCAGAAGTAATGGTCACAAATTGATGGTGACAGTCCCCGCTCCAATATAGCCTATGTTTTACGTTGTTGTCACTACCACCTGGGTGCTACAGGAGCAAAACATTTTCTAAATTGCGTTTTTTTGTGTTACTGAGGGGGTCTAACATTTTATATTTGGAATGGTGATTACTTTATAGATGCAAATGCTTTCTATGAATTGTCGAAAGAAAATTCCAAATTTAAAAGGATGAAGTGAACGAAAAGCATTCTATAAGCGTTCTAAATTACGATTTTTATGCAATCGTATGAAATACGAAACCGATTTCAAACATAATGATTGCAAATTAATGGTGATAAAACTCCTCAAACATAAGCTATATTTTATTTCCAGAGTTGCAGGAGCAAAAAACCTTCTAAATTGCGATTTCTGCGGTACTGCAGAGGCTAGAAACTTTAAATATAGCACGGTAGTTACTTATAAAATATAAATGTCCTCTAAGAACATTCGAAATTAAAAAGGGCGAAGGGAAGAAGCGAAAAGCATTCTAAAAGGGTCCTAATTTACGATTTCTATGGAATCCCAGGAAGTAATAAACCGATTACAGAAGTTATTGATTGTGAATCAAGTGTGATAGTCTCTGATCCTATACGGGCTATATTTCAATACGGTGTCACTACCACCTGGTTGGCAGAAACAACAAGAAAGCCTTTAACTCCTTAACCAACAATGATGGTCATAGCCGGCGTACGATGATCGAGCCAAATTCTTCTTACCACTAAAATTTCACAGTAAATATAGTTTAATTTAATCGTCGGAATTCCATGATTAAACAAGGCGAAAACCTCTATTAAATTTTAGTGGTAGCTATGCATTTGCCAAACCGTGGAGCTGTTGAGACTAAATCTTAGGTTAAGGGGTTAAAAACATCTAAATTCCGTTTTCGATAGAATATTAGGAAATACCAACCGATTTCAAGGTTAATGTTGGAAAATTAATGGTGACAGTCTCTGTTTCAACATTTTTCGAGACATTCTATTTCAACTCTGTATCGGCATTTTATGTTGGTTCCACTAACACCAGAGAGGTCGTAAACTGTTAGACAAGAAGCTTGGAATTTGATTTGATGGTTAATTTTAAGATGTAAATGTGTTAAGATGGTTTCTAAAAAATTCAAAACTTCAAATGAGTACTGAAATGAGCATATGAAATGAGCACAAATGTCTCAAAATATTTTCTAAATTATCATTTAATTGGAATTAGTTTCAGTTCTTCTTATTAATTAAAATCTCATTTCTGTCTATTGCACTTTTATAATGAAGTTTAGTCAAACTGGGGCTTAATTTGCAATTTTTGAATTATTTCAAAAAGTGTTCTTCTAATAAAAAATAGTCATGCAAATATCACTTGGCATCTTTCAACAATTACGCGAGCAAAGCCGCGGGTTTTCTAGTATGAAATACTCTTATAAAGCTTTACTAAAATTCCTTATGTTTAGTGCAGGGATGGCCAACTGTGGCACGCCAGATACCACTAAAATTTTACAGAAAAAGTAGACTTCTTGAATCGCAGATATTCGACGGTTTGTATAAAAATGATTACTGTAAAATTTAATGATTACTATAAAAATATAGTGGTGTAGAGCTCGCCACAGTTGTCCACTCTTGGTTTAGTGTTAATTTTTATAGGTTGTTTGCACCCAGTTTAGATACTTCATGTGTGTGCAGGGCCTAATTACCAACGGGGCGAACTATCACCAGTAAATTTTAATAGAAGTGTTCGCCTTATCTAAATGCATTGTTCATGTAAAATATCTGTCATGAATAAAACAAAATTTTCTGTTTCTTTTTACTGGTAGGAATGTGCCCTGTTGGTAATTAGGCTCTGTGTGTGTGTTCAAAATAAAAAAGTTCAACACAGTACTTTACACAGTACTTAGATGTACTTTTTAACTGCAAATGATAAATATTATAACATTTTTAAAGACATCAGAAGCCAGAGACGTTTCATAGATTCTTTCAATACAGTGAAATATCCGAATGAATAAAAAAAAAAAAAAAAAAAAAAAAAAAAAACTATTCAAAATCTTACAACTACTGGTGAATTTGTGTCTTTTGAATGGAGACTTTGAAAACTAAATATAATATAATTTGACAGGGTTCGTACGCTTTAGTGAATTTTCTATGCGAATTATTAGTATATTTCTCGTAGAAAAATAAATTTATGTTAAATGTGCGAAATTTCGTCTTATTTAAGGAGAGATTTTCTGTAAGAAAATATTGGTATCTAAGAATTTATTAGTGTTGAAATTCCAGGATCCGTACGAACCCTGTTTGAAAATTCGAAGAAACGCTGGTCAATGAAATTGAACTTTTGCTTTTTACAAAACCGAAATTAGTTGTGCCTTATTCAATTTCTTGTCCGGATTCCAGATGTTATTTTAAATTTTTCTCCATCAGGTCATTTTTTTAGATATATGCATGTTTCGATTTATGCAAATATTGCAGTTTTTGTATAATTATATGCAAATTTAAGGCATAAACATACAGTAGAACCTCGATTATCCGAAGTAATTGGGACCAACCGTCTTTCGGAAAATCGAAATTTTCGGATAATCGAGAATGTTTCAATTTTAAGAATAAGGACAAATATATGCGCTATTTCATTATGGTAACAAGTGCTTAATAAAAATAAAGCAATAGCAAAATAGAAATAAAAGCAAATTATTTGAATTTTGATTGTGAAATTAAGTACGTTTTACATATTACACAAGGGTTTAAAACAAAGTTGTTGTTTTTTTTTGTCACAGTTCCGATTGCCTTTGCTTTGCAGCTCTATCACAAAGTTTTTTGAACTGAAAACTTCTTTAGGCGCGTTGAGCTTTTTTTGAGATGGGGAAAAACCACTGATTTCGAGACACTGTAACGTAACGACATGCTAGCATTTTGACACATAGACACTAGCGCGCCAAGCGGTGAATGACAGGAACTTTTCCCTCTTCAGATCAATCCGCAAAAGAAGAAGGAAGCTAAAACTCACTTTTTCTCCCGGCGCGGCGTATTGCTAAAACAAATTATTATTTTGTTTTTCGTCAGTTAAAATGAATTATACCGTATTCGTGACCTACCTATTTCGTGTAACTAAAAACCGATAACGCTGTATTTTATCGTGTTGATGGTCTGTTCAATAACCAACAGTATTGGCGGGAATTTCGATTACGGAAGATAAAATACGGGGCACAGATGTCAGATACGCACTTGGGTACCTAATTGACAGCAAAATGGCGTTATTTTATTTTACAATGTAACTCGGCTACTGTTGCTTATTTATTAATAAATTATTCATTTACTTTTATTTTATTTTTTTTAAATTGTACAATTGTTTTGTTCTTTAGTTATTAATGAAATTACCGTTTATTTATTGTTGTTTACTTTTTAAAACAATAGAAAATAATTTAAAAATATATATTGTAACTGGTATTGGAAAACGGGCTTTCGCCAAATTGACGTTAAAAAATCGAGCCAAACTTGGTTCGTATATCACATCTCTGCCAAATTCTCGGTTTTTTGATTTTTTGACTTTTTATCCAAATTTTCCGGATTTTTTAAATTTTCCCTTTCATTGTATCCCAAACACTACCTTCATACCAAATTTCAAGATTCTAGGGATACAGGACGTACCTCTGAGTTTTGATGATCGGTGAATCAGTGTCGAAAAGGCGAAAGTTTAAGTTCATATATCTTCTGAAATAAAAAAGATAGAAACGTGAAATTTCAGCATTTAGTTCCATTTCCACATTACTTTAGATTTACGAAGTTTCAAGTTTCTGGGAATCACCAACACAAAGATATTGGGGGTCAAAAGTACCCTGAGTTGCTTCCAGAAAAAGGTGCTTAAGGCTGTGCTTTCAAGACTTGGCAGGGGCACTGCCGTGTCCCCGCCAGATGCTTTCATTAGTGCTGCTACACAATTCAACGCATAAAACATTTCCTAACGATTAAAAAAACACACACGTAATTGTTGAAGTTTTCACTTCTATTGGCACTCCCGGAGTGCCACTGTTTTTTTTTTTTTTTTTTTTTTTTTTTTTTTTTTATTACTATTAGTTCACTAGTATCAGAAACTTTCTGCTGCTCCAGCTATGCCAAACCTTTTGCAAAGCATTCAAAAGCTTCAGATTTGCTAATTTGTTCGTTTTCTTTGCATACATCGCTGTCGTACATCGTTGTCATATATCGTTGTCACACATCGTAAAAGAAAATAAAAGAGCTTTAAAAATTGGCTTCGGTTAACCGAGAGTTTCGGTTAAAAGAGCTTCGGATAAAAGAGGTTGTACGGTACTTACCAACCTCCCGCCTTTTTTAAATCAAGAAAGCATATTTTGAACCAGAAAATTTATTAAATCAAACGTTTCTTAATTCGATGTGGTAGTTATTCGAAAACGACACGCTTTCATTTATTAAATAAAATTTCTGGTCTAAAGTATGTTTTGTTGATTTAAAAAAAGCGGGAGGTTGGCAAGTATGCATAAAGCATTATCATAGTGGCTTTTTTGTTATATGTTATGATTACTGCCTAGTTTATTTTACAAAAATGTTATGTCTGCGATAATAGTAACGTGACCGTGAAATATCGTGCTTAATTTGAATATCTTTCATATGTTTTTAGTAACGTTTCTTTAAGTCCAAATATTTCTGCCACACGAATACGTAATACGTTTCAAAACCCATTTTTAATGCTGATTCCAAATCTGGTATAACTTTTCTTCTTTCTCTTCGAGTTTTTGAAAAAATTGTAACTTTATTTTTTCTTCAAAAATGGTCTGAAAATGCTTTTTATGCTACTTTGTGATATATTTCCGCTAGTAAGAATGTATTCTACTACTTTTTCCAATCATTTTTTTATCATACCCATTCTTTGTCATGTCCCTGATAGGATTCTGACACTATTCATCCTTTTGACAATGAGGGACAAACCCCTAAAAAGTATTTTATATCACATTTGCTTCAATACTATACAAAAGTACAAATTCATTGTACTAATAAACTAGAAGCGATCCGAAATGGATTGCAGATTTGAAATTAGCATAAAAATGTTGTCTAGAAAAACCTTACGTAAATTCTGCTTACCTATTTAAAAATGAAAATAATATAAACATTAGACTATCGAAAATATTCAAATTAGACTGACAGATAAATGTTAAGAGTATGCGCATTATGACATTTTTTTGAAGCAAATGGTCTAGCAGTCATTATCTAGAAACTTTAATTCAGTCTGACATTTGACCTAAAATTTGCATAAAATGGAAAGTATATTAGGAATCAGCGCACGAAACTAATCTTGATTCATTAATTTCAGCAAGTGAAATAATCGTTATTGGACTGTGTAATAGCACATTTAATTGTCATTTCTCGAAGTTTTTATTCTAATAAAGTTATTGACAATTTTCTTGAAATATACATAAATGGCTAGTTCCATGGGGTTTTGTAGTGTAAGTGTCATAGGCTGATAACTGCTATACTTGTTGCCCACCGTTATTTTCGAAAAGTTTGCTTGCCCTTATATAATTAATGAGATATCTCTTACAAAATAATTCACATTTTTCCGTTCTAAAATACTGTTAGCCAAAAATCGTAACATGTGACTTACACAACAAGTACGCATGGAAATAGCCAAATACGAATTAGTGTTAGGTTATAATTCGGTAAAAAAACTTTTTATTTTATTTTATTTTTTACTGTTCATTTATAAACTAATAATATAAACTAATTATAAAATGCCTATTTACAGTATAAGGTGATAAATGAGACTGCATTAGAAATTAACAAGCTGCACCCAAGATTTTCAGACGTGTTTCACAGACGTTTTTCAATGTGAAAATGAATCTAAGAAATTTCGTATTAAATCCTACTAATATAAGACATTTATACAGGGTTGATCCAGAAATCAGGAAACATTTCAAATTTCATTTTAAACTCTTGTTAAAATCATGTTATGGTGATTTTTTGACGTAGCAAAACAGATTGAAATGCGTGCTTTGTTTTGAGCATAACTCAAAAATCCTTTATAGGAATGAACTGTAATTTATACTTCGCATATTTGAATAATACAAGGAATGAGTTCTGTTTTAAAAAAAAAAGGCTTACGTTACTATTTTGTTAAACAAATTAATGAAAAAAAATTCTATATGGTTTGTAAAACATAATTTTTTAAACAGAAATCGATTCTCTACAGTTAAATTTACCAAAGCATCCTAATATGGTAATGAAATTAGCTGTGCGTATTGAAAATTTAAAAGTTCGAATAAATTTAAGTATTTAGAATTGTAGAACACCCCTCAAAAAATCTCAAAATAATAAGACTGTATGAAACATTAAACAAACATGGCTGGTAAAAAGGTTTATTCTGCGTCTTTGAGAATTGAAGTAATGACCATCGTTCTATTTCTTTTCTTAGGTTTTTTTTTATGTCTGTGTGTGTGTGCGTTCCTAGGTGCTGTAAATAAACTGCTTCTTTTACAGATATCGAAAGGAAAATATTTTTATTTATCTAAATAGTGGAAAGATTTTTTTTTTTTTTTTTTTTTTTGTAGTTTACCATTCACATTGTTTATTACTGAAATCATAGAGGCTGGCAAAGCTCTCGTCTGGCATGCTCGGGAGGGTTAAATGATTTTCAGGGATTTTGAAATTGAAATGCATAAATTTTATTTTGTTTAACATCAACGATTTTGATAAACATAATATATATATTTTTTCCTATTGCTTAAAATAATAAAGAGTGAGATAAACAGGAAACTTTTAATCCTTTTAATAGACCCATATAAGATTTAAGTATTTTTTTTAAAACTTTCGTGCGTTTAAAATATACCGGATACGTTGGAGATAGGTCGAAGGACAAAAAAAAAAAACACAAAGAGAAAAGTGTGCTTCAATATATATTTTGAATAAAATAAGCCTTTATCAACAGGGCCTAATTACCAACGGGGCAAACTAACACCAGTAAATTTTAATAGAAGTGTTCGCTTTATCTAAATGCCTTGTTCATGTAAAATATCTGTCATGAATAAAACAAAATTTTCTGTTTCTTTTTACTGGTGGGAATGTGCCTTGTTGGTAATCAGACTCTGTTTATAAAATTATGTTTGTATAGTAAACTTGCAGAGCCATCTGCCTTTTCTTGTGTTAAACATTGGGTTCTTCCGGGTAAAATAAATAAAAATGAAAAATACTAAAATTAGGGCGATCACAATAACAGCTTTCTGTACCTTTGCATCAATAAATCATTAAAAAGTAAAACAGGAACGAGTATAAAAGTAAAAATAATTTCCAAAAAAATTCCTTTACAAGCATTCAATTTTTATCTCAAAAATCACACTTAATTTCCCGACTACAATTCATGTTGTTGCAAAATAATTATGTTCTAATGCTTTAATTTGTCGTATTTCTGTACTTTAAAGAAATATAAAACGAAATCCATATTTGTATTTTGATTTACTAAATGCTTTTAAATTTTTGTAATATAAATTCGGTAACCTAAATATATAGAAAACAGGGGACGTTTTCATAAACAAATCAGACAAAAAAGTGTATTCAAATACAGATATGTAGTTTAAGACTAAACTTTGAACACTGAATCAATTTATTTGAATATTTATTTGTGTTTAATAACTCCAAATTGGATAAGATACACAGTACAAATTCTAAAGTTCGGACGCACAAAGTTCGGAATTGTCCAAAGTTCGGACTATTCAGTGGTAGTATTCAAGAAAGAAGGGAAAACAAAATTGTTGAAACAACAACAACGAAAAAAGGTCTACAGCAAAGAAGCTTTATTATTGAGCTTTAACTCATGTTTATGTACAGAATACTAAAAGAAAAACTTCTTAATGATAAACCTAAGTTAATATAGCAGCGCACATATCTGAAATTTTCAATAGTTAATTAAGTTACAAGTTGTTCTTAAATTGTATGTTCCCTTAAATAAATGTTTTTGATTTACTTTTTATTTTATTATGATTTATTTAATGAAAATGATTGTTTAATTTAGTGTTAATGGTTGTTATATGCAATTTTTAATATATGAACGTCATATGTTGCCTCTTTAAGTAGTGAAAATTACTTTTCTTTATATTGCAAAAGACACATTTTTGATGACCCAAAGTTTGGTAAAATCCGAAGTTCGGACTTCGTAAAGTCCCGAAGATTTCGGACTTTAGCCTTTGTACTGCATTTGTTCAAATTTTATGCACTTCTTATAAAATTCAGGTAACATACTTTAATTTTTCGTATTTTTGTATTTTAAAGAAATATAAAAATATAAAAAGAAATCCATATCTGTATTTTGATTTACTAAATGCTTTTAATTTTTTGTAATTTAAATTGTATAAACTCAATATATGGAAAACGCAAACGTTATCATTAACAAATCAAACAAACCAAAATATATTAAGGTGCAGATATCTTGTTTTAGACTACAATTTGAACTTTGGAATTTTTTATTTCTATATTTATTTCAGTTTAATAACTCCAAATAGGATAATATATTTTAGTTCACATTTAACTTTTATGCTCTACTTAATATATCATAATGTATTTTTCTTGCTCTTGACGGAACATAATAATTAGCTATTATTTTTCAAATTATTTTAGAAAGATAAAAGTTTTCCGGATATATAATCATTCAGCAGTTATACCTAATTACAGAAAAATAAAGTCGACATATACATTATAAATTGGCCGTTCTAATTTCCAATACTTCCAAGTTCTGTTTCAATTGTTTCCATCATTGGATTATTCCATAAGAATACAGATTTCAGGATTTTTCCTTTTATGTTGGTTCTTTCGAAAAACATAGCAGTGGAAACCAATAAAAGAATATTGATAATCAGCAAGTCTACAATTTTTCTTTATTTAAAATACAAGGCGAGGGTCTGCATGAAACTCCTTACTTTAAGACAGAGCGAATAATATACAATAAGATTTTCATTTATATGAAGATTAAACCTCTATATATTTTCTAAGATTATATCCATTTTTAAAGATTTGTTTAAATAAATGCGTGGGGAAACAAAACTGGAAAGTTATAATAGTTTAATCTGGCGTATTTTTGTGTTTTAAAGAAATATAAAATTTAAAAATAAATCCATATTTGTTTTTCGATTTACTAAATGCCTTTATATTTTTGTAATTTAAATTGGGTAAACTCAGTATATGGCAAACAGGAAACGCGTTCATGAACAAATCAAACAAACAAAAATATACTAAAATGCAGATATCTAGTTTAAGACTACACTTTGAACTTTGGAACATTTTATTTGTATATTTATTTTAGTTTAATAACTCCAAATCGAATAATATATATTAGTTCAAACAACTTTTATGCTCTAATTAATATATCATAAGTATTTTCCTTGTTCTGAATGGAACAAAATAATTAGCTATTATTTGTCAAATGATGTTAGAAAGACAAGAGTTTCTCGGATATATACTCATTCATCAATTATACCTAATTAGAGCAAAGTAAAATGGACATATACATTATAAATTAGCCGTTCTATTTCCCAATAGTTCCAAGTTCTGTTTCAATTGTTTCCATCATTAGATTATTCCATAATAATACAGATTTAAGGATTTTTCTTTTATATTGGTTCTTGCGAAGAACATGTGAGTGAAAACCAATAAAAGAATGTTCATAATCAGCAAGCCTACAATTCATATTTATTTGAAATGCAATGCAAGCATATACACATTTTTTTTGTTATTACAGGCCACAGGAATCTTTATATGATAAAGGGGGGGGGGGGGGGGAATATACAAAAAGTTTTCAGCTGGATAAAGAATACTCCTCTATATATTTTCTATAATTATTTCAAATTTTGAGATTTTATGCAGATCCGACACTTCATCTTTTCTTAGTCTGTGATATATCTAAATATTTTTGTCACAAATACGTTTATAAAATAAATATGTAATTGTAATTTACATTTTATTTGTATATTTATTTCAATTTAATAACTTCAAATTCAAAACGGATAATATATATTAGATCAGATAAATTTTACTCTCTACTCAAAATAACATGTATGTATCAATAACATGTATCAATATATTTTAAGTATTTTCCTTGTTCTTGAACGGAACACAATAATTAGCTATTATTTGTCTAATTATGTTAGAAAGACAAAATTTTTCAGGATATATACTCATTTAGTAGTTATAGCTAATCAGAGGAAATTAATCTGCACAGACACATTATAAATTGGTCGGTATATTTTCCAATAGTTCAAAGTTCTGATTCAATTGTTTCCATAGTTCGATTAGTCCATAACAATTCAGATTTCAGGATTATTCCTTTTATATTGGTTCTTGCAAAGAACACGTGAGTGAAAACCGATAAAAGAATGTTCACAACCAACAAGCCTACAATTCATCTTTATTTAAAATACAATTCAAACACGTACACATTATATTTTATTAAGGAATGCACAAAACTCTTTAAGGTGTTATTTATGACGGCCGATTATCTGCACGAGGGATATAAGCCCTAGGGGAGTGCCTTCCGTGGTGGTCGTTCTAAGGGGACCTAACCCGTATTTACGCAAGGTTTACCAAGGTTCGAAGAAAACTACGAAAACTCAGAACTGTTAGTCAGAGGGGCGCGATTGAGTTCGAACTCAGCACCTCCCGTCTGCTTTTTCAAGAAGGCTCACGTTTTCAGCACCAGCCTTGGTGAGTTGGCGAAAGCGAGAGCGTTCAGCTAGCTCTAACGCCAATCGTCGTCTTGTGTTTTGTTTTGAACCGAAATGGCGGAAGACGAACTAGCATATTTTATTAAAAAGCAGAAAAACCAACGTTTAAAATGCACAAATAATGTATGAAAAGCAGCAAACAGCTGTTTCGAATCTACTAGCGAGATTCTTCTTCAGTGCAAAAGGAACAGCGGGCTAGAACAGCGTGCTTTTTGTTAAAAAACTTCATAATTTTAAGCCGCAGGGTCACATGATGGTTTCTTTTGATGTTAAGCCATTATTTACAAACGTTCCGGTTGAGGGGGCTTTAGATTGCCTCAAGAAAAGGCTTTGTGAGTTCCATTTCTCTTATTTTGAAATCGAGGAACTTATACTTCTCACTCGCGCTTGCTTGTCGCAAAATACTTTTGTTTTCAATGGTAATTTCTTCCGTATGATTGACGGTTTGGCTATGGGTAATCCTCTTAGTCCAATTTTATGCGATATTTATATGCACTATTTTGAGGTCAAGCTTTTTGAAATCTTAAAATGTCCGTTCTATGTTCGTTATATTGATGATGTTTATGTCCTGATTGAAATGAATTCGGATATTAATCATATTCTCTCTATTATGAATTCCATTGATCCCTGCATTCAATTTACCTCTGAAATTGAGACCAATAACTGTCTTTCTTTCCTGGATGTCCTTGTTATTCGTTGTGAAAATGGCTTTCAGACTACCGTCTTTCGTAAACCTTTTGCTGTCAGTCTCCCACCTCACAGGTATTCTTCTCATCCCCCTAACCAGAAATTCGCTGCTTTCAATACTTTTGTTTTTCGGGCTACTAATATTTGTTCCACTCCTCAGTTACTTAGTGCTGAACTTAATTACCTCAAAGCTATTGCTGTCGATCGTGGTTATTCCTCTAATATTATCGATTCTATTTATAAGAAATTGACGAAATCCTACCATTCTGAAAAGCATTCTAATTCCAACTCTAATACTTCAGTTGTACTACCATTTCTTCCTAAAATGAGTCAGCAAGTTGCTAAAATCCTAAGAAGGTTTGATTTTAAAGTTATTTTTTCTCCTGTTAATAAAATCCCTTTTTCAAATCTCAAACACCCCGTTGATCGCCTAGATAATTGGGGCATTTACCAGATCTCTTGTCAGTGTGGTCTTTCTTATATTGGTCAGACTAAACGTGCTCTTAGATTTCGTTTAAAAGAGCATGAAGGTTATGTTAAAAATCAGGAGCTTAAACGTTCTTCTATTGCTCAACATTCTTGGTCTTCTCAACATAGGTTCGATTTTTCCTCAGCCATCATTATCCAAAAATGTTCTTCTAACATTGATCTTGATTTTTGGGAAGCTTACCATATCATTAAAAATTCTCACTCTTTAGTCAATGACTTATCTAGTACTCCAGATTTTCCAAGTATTTGGAAAGCGTTAATTTAATTCCCCTTTTTTGGTTTCTTTTCTCTACTTCTCCGGTAGATGTCGCTACTTGTCCACCCAGTCGTTTCCCCTGCTTCTCTCTCATTGGTTGTTTCGGCGCCTTCGCCACCCGCATAGGGTATAAAAGCCAGCGCGTCTCTGTCTATGATTTTGCTCAGCCTTGCTTTTTCTAGCACGCTGTTCCTTTTGCACTGAAGAAGAATCTCGCTAGTAGATTCGAAACAGCTGTTTGCTGCTTTTCATATATTATTTGTGCATTTTAAACGTTGGTTTTTCTGCTTTTTAATATTGTTGCACAAAGGCTTTATTTGCTATTTTTAGCATATTTTAGTCCTACCTAAATTAAAGAAATATTTTCAGTTATGTGTTCTAGATGAAAAGAAATCTTCTTCGAAAGAAATTGTATTACGAATTCTTATACTCTGTTTTATCGAAGGCCTTTATTACTTTTGATGATATAGACTAAAATTTTGATTATTTGATCCCCTCAAAAATATAAATTTTCATTCAATTGAGCATTATTAATTCCATACCTCTTAAACAAAAACTCATTACCTTCATATATTTAGATATTTGATTACATATAAAGATGGATTTATGGGGATCATGAATTAATGCAGCTTCAGTGCATTTTGATGTATATACAAACACAGATTTTAAAAAATACCTGTGGCAGAAAATTACTATATTTTCTGCGATGAACTTATATAATTAATTTAATACCAAATCATTCTGCAGAAACAGCCCCCAAAGTCGAGTGAAAATAGGCCAAACCAAGAAAGAAAAAAAAAACCTTTCACACCCCCAAACAGGATGTTTAGAAATTGCCTTTTCAATGTGAGATGAAATTCCAAAGTAACAAATAAAATCATTAGAGAATTTTTTTAACTGTATATGATAGTGAGGGACTATAGATTTAAATAGTTAAATTTATTAATTAACAAATAGAGAAAACAAACCAAAAAATTAAAAACTTGGAATATTTAACTTTTTTTTTGGGGGGGGGGCGCAGAATTTGAATAATTGGTCTTTTACTTATAGTTACTTCAAAGTAATAAATAGGACAGAAAATTTAAAAAACTGTAAAGAATTAAAAAAAAATGAAAGCGTGTGCACAAAAGGTTAATCCTTATTATTATTATTTTTAAAATATTTCATTCTATTTCTTTCCTTATCTTTTTTTATAGGTAAATTATTTATTTGTTATTTAAAAATCAACAGAGCAAAACAGTTAACTTTATGCACTGTTATGGATAAGCGAAGGAATAGTTAACATTTCAGACGCAATTTTAACTAATCTTTTCTGTAAAGCAACAATGAATTTTAAATGGGCAAAAAATAGAGTGATGGAGGAGGGGGCGGGGGGTGGGAAGAGAAAATTCGAAATGGGAGGTTGCCTCAGACGATTGAGCATTATTTTATTGCCACTTCAACTTAATAAATAGAGCAATATGTGTGCAGAATGACGAAATATAAAGTGTGTGTGTGTGTGGGGGGGGGTATTTCATTCGAGAAAAGAATTTACATGATTTATTCAAATATGACGAATTACTATTTTTAAATAATAAATAAAACAACTAAGGCGAAATAATATTTAAAAATATGGCAAAAATTTTACAATAAAAAACTGAAGAATTTTAAAGATTTTTAATTCTGTGCACTAGGGGCAGACCAATGTCTTTTTCATAAAAACTCAAATAATGATAAAATTTTAACAATATTAAAATGTAATAGTAATTGATTTAATTCCATGCATCAACTTGCAGTTATTTTAGCTGATAGATTTAGTTGCAGGATACGGCTAAATAATTTATGCTTTATCGTTCAATCTAATTATAATAGAATTGATTTTAGTTTCAACTTCCTATTAACTTCTAATCGCAATTAAATAAAAAACAATTAATTTTAATGAATTATTTCAGTGAAAATGTGTTTTATTAATGCAATCAACACTTCACATAATTATGCCACTTAATAATAAAAAAAACTAAATTAATTCAGCAATAATACTAATAAAACTATGTTCAATTGTGTCATAAAAACATGATCAATACAATTATATTTATTAAAGAAAATTTTTACGCCTGTTTTTAAAATACGTTCTCAATTTCTTCGAACATATAGCGAATTAATGAAATAAATGAATATTATAGAACTGAAAAAAAACAAAAACAAATTATGTTTGAATTATATATATTTGCGCAATTAAAAGTTATTTTAATCCGAAAAAGATCTTTGTTTTAAGCAAGGTTCTAATTGCAAACCACGGTGAAATAACATTTCGTCCATCTTTTTACATTTGCGGAAAAAAACAAATGAAAAAAAGCACATCTCTTCCTCTCAGCAAAGGAATGGGGTTGCTGTTCCATAGCTGCCAACTTGTACGGATTTTTGCTACCACTAAAATTTAAAAGAAATTTCTGCCATATTTAAGTATCAAAATCCGCGGCATTTCGGCGATTGAATTTGGTAAAACTTTCTATTAAGTTTTAGTGGTAGCAAAAATCCGTTCAAGTTGGCAGCTATGCTGTTCGCTACGCGTACGACGTCACGAACAAAAAAAGGTGCGTAGCGTTGAATTCATCCCCGCGCCAACCCTTACTCTGGCGATAAGGTGCTCAAAACGTGAACCTTCTTGAAAAAGCATCCCGTCTACCAGCTTCGAGAGCAGAACCTCTCAGCCTTTGGTGGGGCCAAAACTCTTTAAGATAAAGGAAGATTTTTTTTTCTGTTGGATTACGATTAACCCTCTATATATTTACTATAATTATTTAAAATTTGAAGTTTATGAAAATAAAAAGGCTTTGAAAGAAAAACAGGAAAATCTTTATAACACATATACATAAATACCAAAGTAAATATTATTATTCCAATCTATTAATAATCAGACTTTCTTTAGGAAAGGTTTTACAACAGCGCGCGTTGTACAAGGGTACGAAGAGCAATTATCTAATCCGAAAACAGAATTTTCGATTTAGCTACAGTTGTAAACGATGTCAAAGACATGACAGGTATATACTGAAATTAATTTGCGTACTTTGATGAACTTTTTAAAGATTTAGAAGATAAAAAATAGTTTGAGCCTTCGCCTTCTTATATTTATCGTTTGTGAAAATAGGATTAGAATAAAGATTAGAGAGCTAATTTATTTTGTTTGGTTTTTATGTATTAGAAAATCATTGCACTGCCAAAGTGCGCAAAAGTGCGTACCTGCTTTCGGAAATTATGCTACCGTTGCTAATGCAGGATTGAAAGAAAGAGAATTGCTTTCAATAGAAAATGATATTTCAGAAAAAGCTGAAAGGCTTCTTAACCCTTTCCGGCACAGACAATTTTTGTTGTAAAATGATGAAATGATTTACTGATAACGGAATTTTAAAACGGCTTTTTTTAGATATTAAAAACATATTACTTCACTTGTTGATTGCACTTAGACTAACAATTTCTGCTTTTCTTGTGATGTGCAATACAAAAATTCATCAACAGGGCGTGGATTTGGGTATTTGACAAATTGGTAGCCCCTGGAACTGTATGCTGTTCATGTTGATTGCAAAAGCAAAGTTTAACTAAAATATTCTTGGTGCCGTTCGTAAGTTTGGAATTAAAATGAAGTATCCCGACCCGAGCACACTGTGCCGAAAAGGATTAATGAAAAACCTCACGCTCAATGTGAAATAAATCCAAATGTCATTTCGAAAGTTATAGCTTTGATTTACATATCTTTAACTTACGTCAAATTAACAGAGTCGTTATCGTATACATAGTCATCTGTGCTGTGATCCTATAGTAAAAGGAGCAAAAGGTCTGAAATTTTAACCACATAAAAGGCAGCTTGAAAACGACGATGAAAATTATATATATGAAAACTGTACCGAGAAAAGTGTAAAAGTAAACCCAATAACCAAACACTGTGCATATGTCCCGTCTGCTCACAAACATATAGAGATCCAAACGTAGAACATATCCAAACGTGAATGGAGTGCATTTCTTGAAGAACTTGGTGGCAAGAAAAGGAAAGTCTATGCATGTCGTGATCACTACAAATGTGACGTTTGTAAGTAAAACGGTTAATATTTGCACAATCCTGCACTCTTCATTGCGGACAATTGCCCTCATTGTTTGTACAATAGTTCGCATTCAGGAGGATAATATTTTTTTTAAATAACAGCGAAAGTGTTTCTTATAATGTCAAATACAGTCATTCAGCTTAACTTTGATCCGCATTTTCTCTGTTTTCATAAGCCACACTCTTATTTTAAGAACATTGTTGCAACTAGGGGCATAAAAGAGAAGAAATGATCCTAACTTGCTGTATGACTATCAAAAATTAAGGAATACTAACGATAAAAGCAATATAAAATGAATTTTTAACCTGCAAAGTTACCCAGTCATTTAGAGTAACATTGCACCATATGATAAATATTATTTAAAATAATTCATTAAAAAAAAGTATTATAGTTAGGAAAACTTTGAACACCAAAAAATATTTTCAGATATGTAAAGACTTCGAATTTACATTTCCCAACATCACAATATTTGTATAATTTATGATATTACAACAAATATTATGCATAAAAACAGTGGAAGATGAGAGCCATGAATATTTATAAATTAAAAAAAAAACTTTTTACTGTTTATATAAAACATAAAAATGCAGCGAAAAACAATTTTCAATGTTTTAACTCAATAATATATCCATAGTTAGAGTAATACACGCTAGTACTAGTATTATTCAAACAAGAATAAAAAAATTCGAATGTATGAAATGTAAAATTTGAGAAGCTCCGCCCCGGATAATGCCTTTAAATGAATTTTATGTATTTTAGATATATTTGTGGAAATATTTACATGTTACTTCTAATGCACACTTTCGGCATTTATATAAAATATACGAGCATATATGGGAATTTTTTTACAGTAGCACATATAATCAGTAAATTATAAACATCAGTATAACTTTGAGCCGGCTCAAAGTTACCCTGAAAATGAGGTAAAAAGTTAGAGTCTTATTATTTTACATTTTATTAATTATTAATAAATAATCACAAAATATTAACACAATTACAACATTTAGGTAATAATATGTTTATAAATGAGTATATTTTTACTTACTATGAAAATTTAATTGGATTACAACAACGTCAAAACAGCATTCAAAATTAACTTGAAAACAGTACTTTGCAAAAATAGTTAGATGATGCAATTAATTGTGCATAATTTTGCTAATTTATTTTCTAAAATTAAGAGAAGAAATCCCAGTTTAGAACTTTGCCAACAGAGCTTTTGGAGTCAAAAATCAGGCATGTAATTTCCGCGTTTTTTGCACACCAGTATATTATTAGAGAAAATGATATTTCATTTAATCGAAACATTTTTGCGATTTAAGAGAACAACATTTTCTGTAAGAATATACTGGTGTGCAAAAACGCGGAAATCACATGCCTGAAAATATTGAAAATTAGGAGGTGGCGCAAAGTTACATCCCATGGTTCAAAGTTACCCCGAATGACTGTAATGCAATTTTGTTTGTACCTTGATAATATAAGAGTATAAATAAAGTATATCATTTTCAGTTAAACTTCTTAATTTGTTGTTATTTACTAAAATATCTAAAGTGCCCGCTCCTGCACCAACTTACCCTACTTCTGACTATAGACCCAGTTATAGAGCCTAATAATGACTGCTTAGGCACGTTTACACAACTTTTTTCGAAAATTATTTTACGCTTGTTCAATGGCAGAATTCTTTAATTAAGTAAGGTAAAAATTACTTTTCTGAAATATTAGTGTTAATCTTAGTGGGATGCATGAGGTTCTTTCCATATATATATATACCGGGTGTCCCAAAAAGGACTGACTGATTTTAAAACTCAATAACTTGCAAACGGTGACAGATATTAAAAAAATTCTTGCAGGAGGGTTACGCATAAGGTCAAAAGTTTTATTACAGTGATTTTCAATTTTAGTTCGATTTACAAACAATAGATGGCGCTGTAAGCAATAGTCGCTAAATTCAGGCTCGATTTTTGGTACTTCGTGGCCCGGATAATACATTTCCATCTCCTTTTTCTGCATGGAACAAGATAAAGGACCAAAAATCGAGCCTGTATTTAGAGACTATTGCTTACAGCGCCATCTATTGTTTGTAAATCGAACTAAAATTGAAAATCACTGTAATAAAACTTTTGACCTTATGCGTAACCCTCCTGCAAGAATTTTTTTAATATCTGTCCCCGTTTGCAAGTTATTGAATTTTAAAATCAGTCAGTCCTTTTTGGGACACCCGGTATATATATACATACATACATAATAGTATTGTTATATATCATAGGTATGTTTCTATTCTGTAATCCCTAAATTCTCGCTCCCGCAATATTTACGGGCTGTGTCTTTTATTAAGATTGTTTGATTCCCACCAGTTTTATAAAACAGTGCAATTGGCTTTATTATGGTGTCATTTTGCCTGTCATTAAATAAGTTGAATATTTCTTTTTCAGAAAAGTGGTGGTAATAATCAATTTGAATTTTTAAACCATAATTTAATGCGACCGTTAAGGTATTAAATATTTTCAATAATGAACAATTATTTTCTTATTTATTATACTTAGGTGCCAACCTCAAACTAATCTTCCGTAATACTTGCGTTAATTTGACCCTGGTTTAATACTTTTCGAACCAGATTTTTTTTTTTTTTTTTTAAGAAAGGAAGTTAAATATGTTCCATATAGAAACCTGCTATTAAATAAATAAGCATTCATGAAATAAATTTTCTCGTTCGAAACTTGGGGTTAAATTAATCCAGACATTACGGAAGATTAGTGGAAGGTGCAGCAATGATTATATATATATTGCTACATACACAGTAGAAAACTTTTGTATTTGTAATAGTAACGATTTTAAATCAATGTAGACAAAGTTTTTCTTTTATTAATATCTTTCAGTTTCTTTATTTGGAAAACTAAATATTTCGAGGATAGGTAAAAGATCCCGCCTATAAGCAAACTCTAATTCCTGTTTATCCTTTTCTAAGAAATCATTTGTTTTTTAAAGAAATATTTTGATATAACATATATTTATGTTAATATTTTTACTTTCTATCTTTACAATAAGAAAGTATCGGATTCGTGAAAAATGTCGGCGGATTTATTCGTTTTAGGAGGTCTTGAACACGATTTGGTTGTTTTTAGAAAAATTCTGTCCGTTAGTCTATATGTGTGTGCGCCCGTCTATAAGTGAGTTTGTGGGTGCTCTTTCTCAAGAACTAATGAACTGAATTTAACCCTTTCAGGGGCAAGACTTTTCTGCTCCGAATTTGTTCAAATAATTAATTCACATCGCAATATACGAACAAATTTATTTGCAAACAATCAGAAGCTTTTTTTTCCACGCTTATTATGAAATCGAACTTGTACAAAAAAATTACTCGTGCCATTTGGAATTTTGGGCAATAAAATTAACCGTTTGCAGACTGCAAACGGCGCCCCTCAAGGGGTTAATCAAAGTTTATGTTATTTTCAGGACTGCCAGTTTGGCCTCGATTTTTATTCAGAAAATTCGAATTCCTGTTAGAAATTTAAAATAGTATTTTTTATTTTATATAATGACGAAGATCTTGTGATTACTTAAAGAAAAGATTCTTACAAAATTTTTCAGTGGAAATTTCAAATTTTTAGATAGAAATGGAGACAAAACTGGACCCCCTGGTTCAGTTAGATTTTAATAAAAAATTGTGCTGATTACTTTTTAAGCAAATCTCCAAATAATTTTTGATGCAAAAGATGGCGCTGCGTGGCTGCATATTTTAATATTTCTACATTGGATATACGTTAAGAACTAATGTACGGTAAATTTGCAAACTTCATATTCATTTAGACCTTGACATAGATTATTATTAGGCTTGAGTATATACTGCCCAGCAGGTGTTTTTTATGATTTCCATGGTAGCTATATCGTCGGTACTATGTCAAATTATTCAATGTGGAAATAGTAGGCTACTTTTTTAAAATTCAGATTTCTTGATTGGCACCACTTTTTTGCTTATTATAAGATTCGCCTTATTTAACGTTATTTAATGACACATTAATTAAGGCTGGAACAAGGCGAATTTTACAATTTTAGAAAAGTGGTGTCAATCAAGAAATCTCAATTTAAAGAAGTAGTCCACAAGTTTACATGGTACCCACGATATCACGATTAGGTTAACAATTTTGGTTGTAGACGACTTGATTTATGTAGAAGAAAGTTTTGTGATGGCCACAAAATACTAGTTTTCGTTTGTCATGGGAAATTATTCATATTTAAATTTTTCTATTGCCGGTCAAAGGTTTGTATGCAAGAAAGAAATGAAAAGCCTTTTATCCAAAAAAATATTTGTATCTCATTAATGTTTAATTTTCTTTAATTAGAAAATGTAAATTTCAGTTTTATTTTACGTAAATTTATACATTACGTAAATTTAACATGTTAATTTATAATTACAGTAATTAAAGAAATTGTTGGCGGGCAAATTTTATTAAATCCGAGTTATAAAAAAGTAGAAGGTCCTTCCTCTTCTTAAAGTCTTTCTAAATCGGTTTACTAAAGAGTTTTCTAAAGTTTATTCATCAGTGAATATCTTGAAATGTCTGGATTTAACTCTTTTAAGGGCGGTGGTATGTTTATGAAACCACCTAATTTTAATTTGGAAATGCCACAATGGCACCAGAATTTTGGGAATAACATTTTCCGTTGATTATGTAAGTGAAATATAGTTTTTTTTTTTTTTCTTTCGAAATAAATTTTTTTGTAAATTTCGGTGTCATTCAATCATTTCGACACTTTATCACTAGGAGTGCTTTGCCCCTGAAAGGATTAATATAAAATATCTTACAATCGAAAAAAATTTGGACAACATGATATTATTGCATTTTCTGTAATATAAAAGCCACGCCTTTAATCAATGACGTTTTCTGAATAATATGTGTTTTTCTTGTTTCCCATGTTAATTTATAATTACAATATTTGTATTTTAAAGCAGTTATTAAACATTTTAAGGTATACACTCCAATTTTTTTTTTCAATTTTCTATAAAACAAATCATTTTGTTAAATAAATGAAAATAAATTGGATAAACATTAATAAAAGTATTTTCGAGAATTTTAAATCTGAGTTCATATTTACATTTCGTAACTACCATTAAACTTTAAAAATATACTATTTAACACATTTTATATATACTGGATTGTCTGGGAAATTCGTGCCGATTTTGAAAAAAGAAATTGAAACGCAGAAGATTTAAATTTTAGTACACATATATTAAAATATATAGGTGCCATTCTGTTCTACAACCTTCTACTATTTGTCCAGAAGTATCATAATTCCTTCTTTCGAAAACATTTGTGATTTGATGGTACACTGCTGATCGAGATGCTTTTTTATGTCAATCAAAGACTCAATTTTTTTCGGGCAAAGAGAGTTTTTTAGAAAAAGAAACAAAGAGTAGTCTGTAAAAGCAATGTCCGGAGAGTAGGGCGGAAGGGTCAGAATGTCTCAAACGGATGCAAAGAGTTTGTTTCCGAGAGTCAAAGTTTGTTATAAAAGTTTGTTCCTTAACTCACGTGATATTTTTAAATTCATCTCGGACCACTTTATGAAAATAAAAAAAAATTCAAATATACTTTGGCAGATTTAATAAACTGCACTCTTACTTTTCCCAATTGTAAAATATTAAATCAACAGACTGGGTGTTAAGCTGATCACAGTTATGTAACCCCTCAATGCTGCTCAACTGTTCAGCACTGTTCTAAAGCAACATACTCTAAAATTTTAAGGTATACACTCCGATGTTATTTTTGTTTTGTTTTGTTTTGTTTTTTTTATCAACTTTCTATAAAACAAATCATTTTGTACGTTTTTTTTTTTAAAAAGAGTGTTACGAATAGTATTTAACCCGGGAGGAAGCGCGCCGGACAGTGTTGCCAGATTGTGGACTTTTTTAATTCAGGTTATTTGACTGTCACCACTTTTTTTAAAATAGTATAATTCGCCTTATGTTTCAGAATTGTAATCTATTGTTGCATAGGTCGAATAATTCTTTTTCAGATAAGCGGTGACAATCAAAAATCTGGAGACACTGGCGCCAGGCCTGATAGACCCGGAGTACGTACGGTTTTTACAATTGTCGCCACTATCTTTTTAACCCTTTCCGGAGCAGTGCGCCCGTGTCGGGATACCTAATTTAAATTCCAAACGGCACCAAGAATATATTAGTAAAATTTTGCTTTTACAATGAACAGTTAAAGTAACAAGTTTTTAGTTTCTAAAAAAAAGTTTTAAAATTCCGGTGTCAGTCAAACCGGTGTCAGTCGGTGTCAGACAGGTGTCAGTCAGAACGCTCGGCGCGCGTTCATCTTGAACACGCCCAAGGATTCTTAACGCTCTCAGCGCCGTCTTTCGGGGCAATTTTGAACTAAATTTTGAGGTTTATGTATAAGATTCTTACGATTTTTTTGTTAAACATACCACTGGTTTCATGTTTCTATCTATCACTGTTTCCGAGTTATTGATTTTTAAAGTTAGGGGTCCTTTGTGAAACACCCTGTATATATATATTTGAACAACACTTTAGAAAACATTCGAAAAATTTTATTTAGATAAATTTCTTAACACATCTGAACGTCGTTTGTCAATAGTTTTCTTTACAAAACAGAAGTGATAAATAAATCAAAAGTAGAAGTTTAACCCTTTCCGGCATGGTGGGTCAATTTCTGTCCCACCTAACTAACTTTTTTTTAAAATCAGTCTCAATTCACACACTTTATAATTCAAATATATGGATCTCTTCATTTTTAATCCCTCTTTTAAACTGTAGATGGCAGCACATCACAAAGATTATAGTTTCTCTTTAAGAAATATTTAACCTTCCGTCTACCAGACGGGTCCATTGGACCCGACATGTACATTCAAAATATTTATTCAAACCAGAAATTTCTTCAAAACAAACTAAATGTATAAATCAGACAATAATAAGTTAAATAAACAAATTAAATAGTTTTAAGTAAAAATTCTGGTGTAGAATGTTTTTATAAAACTTGAGTAAAATTTCCGGTAGTTCTAGGGTTAAAGTGAGATCTAAAAAGAGGTATTAAAAGAGCTGTCATTTTTATCGAATTTCAAAGCACATATGTATATGAAAGCCTATTATTTATATTTATATTTATCTCAAGGTATTTTCCAAGCAAAAAAATAAATTACAGTGGTCATTTTAAATTATTTTTTATTCATCTAAAGTATGCGGCTCAGAATTTGACCCATCACACACATGAGATTCTCGCTAACAGATGGCAGCACCAAATAATTTGCAGAGCGTTACGTTATAATTCTAATTGTTCTCGTTGTGTCTAGCTTTCGTTTCCCGCCAGATTCTGCTTTTCTCTTAGTTTTTGAATAGTGAAGTAGTTGTTTACTCAAAATGTCGAGAAAAAAATTGACTATTGAAGAAGCAATAGCTTTATTTGAAGAGCTGCCATCGGATGCAGACTCAAATGCGTCAGATTCCAGTTCTGATGAAGAAGAATGCATTGCACCTATTGAAAGAATAATTCCTGAAGAGGATGAGAATGAGGATGACAGTGAAATAGAGGCTGCAGGACTCCCAGAACCTGTGATTCCAATATGGACCAAAAATAATGCTAATATTTCTTTACCGCAATTCTCTGGAGAATCTGGACCGTCCGAAGAAATCTTAAATTTAGAAGATCCTTCACCACTGAACATTTTTTTGTGTATTTTCACAATGGAACTTATTGAGACAATAGTCTCTCAAAGTAACTTGTATGTGACACAGAAAGGTACAACTTCCGATGTCATGTTGACAAAAGATGAATTTTTGCGTTTCATCGCTATAAATTTACTGATGGGCATTAAAAAAAACTTCCCAGCTATCGTGATTATTGGAGAAGTACCCCTTTACTTCGAGATAGTTACATTGCAAATGCTATGGCTGTAAATCGATTCAGCTGGATTTTAGGAAACTTGCATCTCAGTGACAACTGTTTACAGCCAAATAGGGGTCAAAGCAATTTTGACAAACTATATAAAGTGCGCCCATTCCTTGAATACTTATCTGAACGATTTTGTAAATATATTCAAGCCAAGTGAACACCAAGCCATTGACGAGTCGCTGATTAAATTCAAGGGTAGAAGAACATCAAAACAGTACATGCCCAAAAAACTAATTAAACGGGGATACAAGGTTTGGATGAGGTGCGATGAAACAGGATTTGCTTCTCAATTTGAAATTTATACTGGCAAAATTGGCAACCAAGTTGAAAAGAATTTAGGAGAGCGCGTTGTAAAATCTCTCACCGAACCTTTATATGGAAAAAACCACAAAGTTTTCATTGACAACTATTTTACAACAAGGTTCGCACACTCCTTGGAATTTCCAAGGACTCTGACACCACTATTAATGATAAGAAAATTTACATTTAATTTTTAAAACACAGAAGTCGCAACCCCCTCTTTTATTCACAGATTTTGCAATATTTTCCTGCAGTGAAATACTTTCAGAATACTGTTAAAATTTAGTGGTAAAATTGTGCGAACCCTGTACAAGCTATAACTTGCTTTTATTTTTAAAAACGCAAAATGTTTATGCTTGTGGAACTGTTAATATGAATAGAAAAAACCTTCCAAAAGATTTAATTGAAGATAAACGCATGTCTAGAGGTCAATTTGATTATGCAGTAAGTAATGATTAAATTTACTGCGTGAAGTGGAAGGACAAAAGATCAGTATGTGTACTGTCAACTTTAGAAGACCCCCTGAATGTTACCGAAATAAGGAGAAGAGAAAGAGATGGAGACATCACACAAGTGCCATGCCCAAATGCTGTTATAAACTGTAATAAGAATATGGGATTTGTCGATATGTTCGACCAATTGAAGAGTTTCTATGAGATTGATAGAAAATCCAAAAAATGGTGGCATCGTATTTTTTTTTATTTTTTGGATGCAAGCTTAGTGAACGCATTTATTATATTTAACTTCATAAAAGAGCCAAACCATGATGTGAAAAATATAAAAGATTTCCGTTTATCAGTTATTGAAGGCTTAATGTCAATAGCCGGTGAAAAAGAAAACACAAAGAAATTTTCTAAAGTTCAAATAAAGAGCAAAAAACCTTACGTTCCCCCTGAGAAAAGACTGAAAAATTGTTGGACACATTCCAATAAGAAGTAATAGAAGGAGATGTACATATTGCAGCACATCTAAAAAAGAGCATCGCACATTTTGGATGTGCGAAACATGTGAAGTTCCGCTTTGCCTCCAAAAATCGGAAACATCCTATTTCACAAAATTTCATCAAAAATAGAATTTTTGCTTTTTTTTATCAACAAAATTATGAATCTGTATAATCTAGTGTTGGTTATCGATATTTTCACACATTATGAGCATCAAAGCTTCTATAAACATATCCAGATTTATATAAGAAGTTGAAATTTTAAATTTATATATTCTTTTCATAAACTTTTTCTCATTATATTATTCTCTTACTTCTAAATTTATTCTCGTATTAATTTCATATTTCTCATATTAATTTCATATTTCTCATATTATTCTAATATTTCTCATATTATTCTCATATTTCTTATATTATTCTCGTGCTCATGAAATTATTCATATATTTCTTGTATTTCGCATATTATTCATATATTATATCCTAGATTTTTGTATTATTTGCTAAACATTTTATACATATAATACCATGTAAAATGGTATTATATGTTTTTATTTTCATTTTTATTCAATTTATAAAAAAAAATTCTGTAAATATATCATTTTTATTCATCTATTAAATATATTACTTAAGACATTAAGTAGCTCTCACTGTAGCATATGACATACCTTTGTTGCATGGTGGGTCACGTTCTGTCCCACCTCCCCGGGTAAAAAAAGAAAAAAAAAAAAAAAAAAAAAAAAAAAAAAAATCCAGAATTTTTTTGTCATGATTTGCATAATCATGCCTATCTAAACCTTTTTATAACATTTTCCTGAAATTTAAGTACTATTTTAACATAGCGTGTCGCAAAGGGTTAACAAAGAGGGGTAGCCGGGTTTAGAAATTTTAATTTTATGAACTAAGATTCCTTTCTAGTTTTTAAAATTTTTACAGCTGAAATTTTGCAATGTTTATTTTGAATCTTTGCCAAAATATAAGACGAATACACTGGGTTTCATAATGATATGAACACCCAGTTTTTCAAGCATAAAAAAGAAGAAAATATTATAAAACAAACTCAAGTCTAATCAATATTAGAAATAGAACAAATCGTTTTATTTTATATCAAAATGTAATTAAAACAGCGATTTATACATAAAATAAACTGCATGTTTCCATTTTGAGGTATTTCATAATGATATGAACATTGACCAAAAATATAGAGTAATACCCAGTGTATGCACCAGATCGTTTAATTAATGTAAAAACGTGATCAGGCATGGAGTGGACAAAGCTTTTTAATATATTTTGATCGATTTCATTCCAGTGGAAGATGATAGCAGCTTGAAATACTGAGATTGTTGCATATTGTTTTCCATTTGCGTAAAGAGCTCGAACCAATAGGCTCCATACATTTTCCATTGGATTTAAATCTGGAGAAACCGAGGGCCATGAAATTACATGTACACCATTATTAAAAAACCATTCCCAAATGATGTTTGCCATGTGGTGGGATGCATTGTCTTGTTGGAACATCCAGAAAGGTCCACCAATTTCCATAGCAAACGGCTGCAAGTTTTCTTCAAGTAGTTTGTAGGTGAATGCACTCATTCTACCAGAGGGAAACGTAACGTTGATCTTACCATGAAATCCAAACCATGTCTGAACCTCCACCCTTCTGCCGTTTTGAAAGCGTTTCGGGTTTCTTCCGCAGATCGTCCAATAATAAGAAAAACCGTCCGGACCATCCAAATTGATTTTTTTTCTTCGGAAAATATTACTATTTAATATTCCTTCTTTTAGGACATGTCATCTTTTGCCCTATCCAGGCAATTCTGCTGGTGCATTGTAGTCATAAACGGTTTGGGTTTTCTATTCTTGTGCCTCATCATATTAGAGCTCTTGAATACTCTGGACAAGGTACTTTTTGACACAGCTATCAATGGATCTCTTGAAAGTTCGCCTAAAGTTGTTTACCCATTGCTCATTCTTTTCATAATGGCTCATTTTCCCTTTTGGACAGCTTTGGCGGACGTCCCGGATATTTCTTTGCTCCATAATTTTCTTTTAATCAAAGAAAATTTAATATGACACTTATAGATCTTTTCAAATTCTTTGCGACAGCTCTGGTCGAAAGTCCTTGATCCTTAAAAGCCACAATTTTCCCTTTCTCAAAACCAGTTAAAGCGCGTTTACGACACATACTTCTGGAAATCACTTTGCGACCAGGTTTGGAAATTTCCTAGTCTGCGAAGTATCTTTATATGCTAAACTAATTTGCACATTTCGGTTTCTGCTTTTCGCAGTGGCATTCAGTATCCCTGTACAGTCTCCATGCACGTTTATTGATTATTTCGATCAATGCTCATATCATTTTGCAACAGCATTTTTTTAGATAATTCATATTTTCAATGGATTTAAAATTTGATATTTCTTTTACAGCTATGTATTATGTAAAATTATTGTATTTGTCTCGAGAATGGAGTTTTCTGAAAATTATTTATGAATTTTTGCCAGGATATCCCAAAATTACTAGGTGTTCATATCATTATGAAACCCAGTGAATAAAAAGGAAATATTTAGTTGATGATATTACGTTATGATATATTTTGATCGATTTCATTCCAGTGGAAGATGATAGCAGCTTGAAATACTGAGATTGTTGCATATTGTTTTCCATTTGGCATGTGTTTGCTTTAAAATACAGATTGCTCATTTAGAGCTGACAGGAAGCGTCACAAAATATTGTCAATCCAAAACAACGAAGCATAACTCTCTAAATAAACGAGATTTTCAATCCTTACATCTATTTCATAGAATGAAACGACATAATATATGTTTGGTGGTTAAAAAATGCAATTTCAGCAAGAATGTTCTATTTCTTTCACTTTGGAATTTTTTTCGACGTAAAAAATTTGCAGGCCACATTTAGATGATTGCCAAAAGATTATTATTATTTTTTTTTTTAGTCCGTTTCAAGGGCCACCTAATTTAAATTTCAAGAAACGACACCAAGCATATTTTAATAAAAGTTTGCTTTTACAATGAAAGTATAAAGGAACATTTTTTTAAAGAAATTCGTTTGAAAATTCTAGTGTGAGAAAATTATTTTATCATTTTAAGAATATAATTTTTCTGCCCCTGAAAGGGTTAATGTATGACATTATTTGCGACAACTGCTTTCGTTTTATTGCCCATACGTTATTTCAAAATATCGTTCATTTTTAATTATGACACCATTGAATAAAAAATAAACTTTCGAAAGTAAATTAGCAAAAAAAGCTGATTAATCATAAGATGAGGTAACTGCAAGATACCGCACTTCGGCTCTCAACTCTTATTTGTAAAAAATAAATAAAAAATAAATAAGATTCAATTATTTTTTAAAGCCATATTCTACTCACAAACATTTTGATTGAAAAAAAAAAATTAAAGCTCTCAACCTGTGCAAATAAACGTCTTTCCTTTTAGATGAACACCACATATCAACAAAAGTTAACTGTTAACGCTTGCCGGCACGGAGTAACTCTGTTTATAAACTGATGAAATAATGGATTGGAAACAGGATTTATAAATGAATTTATTACAAAATACGAACTCGCCTATTTTCACGTAAGTTATAATAGGAAAATTTTAATTAAGTATTCTTGGTGCCGTTTCTCAGTTTTGTAAATAAAATTAGGGGTCCTTTTTTAAGGACACCGCCCTCGAAACGGTTAAAAGTCGGTAGCTTTATATACATTATTTAATTTTAATATTTTATTAGTACCACTATATTTTAATGATTTTTTTTTTAGATAATTTCACTTGCATATGTAGCCAAAGTACCCAACAGAAGAAAAGCCGCTAAAGCTTTCATCTCACTTAAACCTGTTTTAAATAGCAAAACTTATTCGGTAGATAACAAACTTATCATCTATAACTCTTGTATCCTTCCTATAATAATCTATGCTAGTCTGATCTGGGTCTTCACCTGCACGTCTTCTATGGACAATCTAAGTCGGCTGCACAACAAACACCTGCTTACTGTACCTAACTCTTCACGTTATTTACGCAACTCCACAGTTCGCAAGGATCTCAAAACCATAACTCCACGTAAATGCATCAATGATCTTGCTAAAACTTTCTACATCAAAATTTATAATGTTCCTAAAGAAATCTTAGCAGAGCTACCTGATTATGACGCCTTCGATCCCACCACCTAATACGTCCAAAATTTATCATTATTTTGGTTGGTTGGTTGTATTGGGTTTTATGGCGCAAAATCCCCAACGGGACATGCTGCGCGAAACAAAGGCGAAAAAAAAGAAGTGAGTAAACAAATGACACCGATAAAAAAAAAAAAAATATGAGTTGAAATAGAAAAGCCATCTGCATGGGGTAACCCATCCAGATGTAGTCGTTAAACAAGGGTAGAAATCAATGTAAAAAAGAAATCCAGTAAAACCAAGTAAACAAGTTATCTGGATGGGCCCTCCATCCAGATGTCGCATTATTTTGGACATCCAATAACTCCAGGTGCGTTCACCACATTTAGATTGCTCCTGTCTTTTACTTTCATATCTTTTAACCCTTTCGAGGGCAGAGTACTTAAGAAAGGACACTTAATTTTAATTCTAAAACTGACAAAAGGCACCAAGAATATTTAATTAAAAATTTCCCTTTATAATCTATGTGAAAATAAGGAAGTTCGTATTTTCTAATAAATTCATTTATAAATTCTGGTGTCAGTCCATTGTTTTATCTGTTTATAAACAGAATTACTCCGCGCCGGAAAGGGTTAAAACTAAAACGCCCGGAAATTTTACTCAAGTTTCATAAAAATATTTGACACCAGAATTTTTATTTAAAATTGCTTAACTGGTTTATTTAACGTAAATCTGCGTCGTTTAAATTTAACCCATTTTATGAAAGAATTTCTGGTTCGAGTTGACATTTAATTATGTGGTCGGAGTCGGATGGACTCCTTCCGGGCGTTAAAAGGAAGTAAAGTGTTAAAAGGAAAAAACTAAATAAATAAAAATAAAAACACATTTTTTCTATATATATTACAATATATATGAAAAAAAAATTATATTGCCATGATTAGTGTTTTCGTTTTTGATAAGTGGTTTTTGCTACCTCCTTTACAGCTTTTTCTGCCCATGGTTGGTGAGAGTGACTTCTGAACAAGTGCTAACTTTAAATTCTTTTTTACATGTTTTTCATTTATTAGTTTTCATAACTACAGCTAAATCTAAAATTAAGATCGCTTTCTTTTAACTTATTTAACTTAAGTTTAAATAATTCACACTTAATTTTATTCTTATCATCAATAAATATTATAATTTTCATTAATTTTCTTCTTTTATCCATTAACATACGTGAACCTCAAACTAATATTCCGTAATACGTGTGTTAATTTAACCCTGCTTTATTACGTATCGAACCTGAAATTTTTTGAAGAAATGAAATTGAATAGACTCCGCGTAGAAACCTTGAATTAAATAAATAAAGATTCAGCAAATAAATTTTCTGTTTCAAAAGTGGTTAACCTGGGTCAAATTAATCCACATATTACGGAAGTTTAATGGAAGGTTGGCAGCTATGCATTATATAGTTTAACTCATTAAAGCAGGTTGGTAAGAAAACTTGCCACGTAAAGGTAACAATTTTTAAAATTTTGCATACCAGTATTTTAGTTCGGAAATTTTGTTATTACTTAATCTCAGATTTTGAGCGATTAAATAAATCCAAATTACAAACTGGCAAAAAGTGGTGTCGAAGAATTATAAGAATTATAAAGGAAGCTCGTCGTTAATGGGTTAACAATACACCTTTTTCTCCCAATGGCTCACAAAAATATAAGACATTTCATTTATAGACTGGGCAAAGCGATATAAGTAAGCGTACAAACTTAATACTGGAATCGTGCGTAAATTAACACAGTTGCGCCATCTAGTGGACAGGGTAATAATCCACATACGCGGTCTTTTAGTGTGACGTCATATATGACAGGATTATCTACCATATGCTCATATTTTCTAAATCTTTAGTCACTCATGGAACTGAATTTTGTTTGCCACATTTATTGCAAAATAATGGCGTAGCGAGAGGGACGTCCAGATGCACTTGACACCCAGTGTTGCCAGATGGGCTACTTTTTTAAAATTCAGATTCTTAATTGGCACCACTTTTTTGAAAAGGTAAAATGCGCCTTATTTAATGACATATTAATTAAGGCGAAAACAAAGGTAATTTTACCGTTTCAAAAAAGTGGTAGCAATCAAGAAATCTGAATTTAAAAAAAAGCAGCCTACTGGCAATACTGTTGACACCAAGAGGTTTTCTTCGCTTGTCAGAGACATTTCAGCTATTAATCAAGGTGAAGAAACTTTACAATTTTAGTGGTGTGAAGTAATAAAGCAGTTATGCATCTTCCTGTAGTTTAACCCCGTCCGCTACGTGGCGTGTGAGCTTGATTGATGTGACTTCGCCTTTAATCTTGCGGTTTCCTCTCCCATTTAAGATAGGACGCTTACTTATATCGCTTTGAGACTGGGTGTTAAGCTGATCACAAATAGTAAACCCCTTAATTCTGCTCACATGATCAGCACTGTCAAAGTCCAAGTAAAAGTTTTTCTTTAATAAATGTGGTGCCAAGCGTATAAATATGGTTAATGATGCCACAAGCGGCATTGGTCCGTTAAGGTTTAATATACAGTAGTTTTATAGTTAATTAAAATTGAAATTTTATTTTTTATATGTTAAAACTCATTTGGAGCTTGCAAATAATGCATTTACAATTATCTAGAAAAACTTCAAAAAGGCAGATTATTAGATCTAAAATTGATGCTTGATGAAAAACAGCCATTAATTATCACGCAAAGCATGTTCATATATAAAAAAACTGCGCGCAAGTTAAAATCATTCACTAGGAAATAGATGAAATTATATTAATAGCATTTAAAGAAATTTGAAAATACTATAAGCTAAAATATAGTTGCCATTGAATACCATTGAATTGTTTTTTTTTTTTTTTTTTTTACCATTCATTAAAAATGGAACGTTTTTCATCTTACTATAGTTTAGTTTCAAATTAGTATTTTAAATCAATTTTTAGAAAAAATTCGGTGACTTTTGCATTAATTCTTTACATTTATTTATTCATACTTGAACAACTATTTAATAATATTTAATATAAAATTTTATAACAAACTTTTTTTTTATGATATATGATTGAACTTTTTATAATTTATCTTCATAGACCTTTTCTTCAGAATACATTTAATTTTATATCATAATCAGAAAATCACAAAAGAAAATTACATAGATTCCTCAAAATAACATGATGCAACGGGGGAAAATATTTAATACAAGTAAAGAAGTTTTATTTTTTTTTTAATTTAATAATAAATAAAATAATTAATCCTAAATCCGTTTTTTTATTATTATAACTAGGGGATCGTGCCCGGGCTTCCCGGGTTACAGAATATAGGTGAAAACCAATTTTGTTAATTGAAAAGCGATATTTTTTTTACATGAAATACATTTTTTAGATTGCTCACTAAAAATAAAAAAGCATTTTTCATATGGAAAATGTGAATTATACAATCAAATAAACTTATGAAATTTATCAAAAGCGACTTTTTCGTATTAGCCGCATGCTAGAGTTATTAGCCCAAGATTTTGCTGCTTACGGAATCCTTTTATTTTCTGATCATTTCAGAGCTTTAAGCGCGTAGTTCAATTACATGGCTGTTAAATTTGTGGTTTATTTATATTACTTTATTTATTTAATCATAGAGGAAGTTTTACTTTTGTTTACGGAATATTAGTCGTAAGAAAAACTCTTTATGTTGTTTTAAGAGCAAACAGATTAATCTTTCTTAATCGAGCTCCACGCGATAGCGATAATTTAAAAATTAACGTCTCTTACATGCAATCACCCTTTTTAAAAAATTGGTATTTCAATTTGATCATGTTAAAATCATTTTAACTCAAAACGTGAAGTCACGATTGTCAACAAAATCGTTCATGTGGACAGTCGCACTCTTAACTCGAGATTCAAATCTCAGTACCGAAGAGTAAAAACTGCCGTAATTTATGTTTTTTTTTTGACGCATTTGCGTTAAAAAGTTTAGTTTTATCTAAGAAAATCATCGTTCTCTTTTAAACCGTTCTCGTCATTTTCACTTACTTAAGCATTTCACCTAGTGTCTGAAACTTAGTACACATACAGAAGGAAAAAAATATATGGAAACTTTATGAGATAAATGCGTGTTTTCAAAAGCCGTACGCAATTATCCGTTCAACGTATTATGTCCCTAATGGGATTTTGCGCCATTAAAACAATTTTTATCAACAATTTTGAATTTTTATCAGATAAATAAAGCTCATTATTTCTCTCTTCTCTGCAATAGTAAAAGGTATCTCATTACCATCATTTTGAAGAAGTTTCATAGAATACTTTTAAAATGGGATGAAAATGACGCATTTCTGCAAGGCATATTTCAGTTTTAAGAATTAAAATACATGCTTTTTTTATATATATAAAATGACGTCAATTGCATCCGCAGAAGTCATTCCTTTATATATATATATATATTTTTTTTTTAATTCGGAAAACGTAACTACACACGGAGTAATAAAATTGCATTCTTTCAGATTTTTGATACGAATTAAGCAAATGCGGAGAAAGTAAGTCACACAAATATTCTTTAAAACTCATTTTTGTAAAGAGAAAGTGTTGTATCGTTTGTAAAGTAAGTTTTCAATAAACTAAAAATCATTTAATTGATAAATAAAAGCGAAATAAAGCCAAAACCCATCGGGTTTTGTAACAGAAGATATTCTTGACATAGCACGTATTTTAATTCCAATTTTTTTTCAGTTTTTATGAGAAAATGGCAACAAAAAGATATAGCAATCTACTATTTTCCCTTTTTCCCCCCTTTACTTTCAACAGAAACGGAGTACTTCAGTTGCCACGGATACAAAAAAAAGTAATAAAAACTACAAAAAAATTTATATCTCAAAATTAAATTGAGATACAGCTTTAAAACAAATTGCATTTAAAAGAGCATTTTTTTTCCTTATACGACGGTATAAAAATTTAAAATGTGCGATGTTTAGAAGTTTTAAAAAATCCAGTAGAGAAAATTGCAAAACCAAAATTTTATATCAAATTTCAAAATGTTGCCATTCGCAAAATGACGTATGCGTTACGCACAGATATGTTTGTCCTTTATAATATAGATACAAAATTGAGTTTGTTTCTAATAAAGACAATAACTTGAATGACCGGCAAGCTGGACTATAGTCTCTTGTTATAAGACTTATTGTTAAAAACTTCAAATTTTCTACAATACATACATGTACACTACTTTATATAATAAAGAACGACGAAGCAGCGGTTATTTGATAGCTTTAGGTCTCCGTGCTGTCCCTTAATACTCTTCGTGCCATTTATTTCTGTAATTTCCCTCTTAAATTTGTCCGGTATTAATTTTTGACTTTTCTCTTTTCAATCTGGCTTCCGCAAGATTCTCGGCTGAAGTGGACGTAGTCAGGGACGTTGGACGGACACGCGTAACGCCGCGACCCGAGAATTCTGCAGCGGTCGACCCACCTGCCCTCCCCCGCGACGAATAAGGAGCTCGACGCAGCAGCGGTCGTTCGGTAGCTTCAGGGCCCCGGGCCCTACCCTACCGCTCTTCGGTGCCATTGATTTGTATAATTTCCCTCTTAAAATTGTCCGTTTCGAATATTAAAACCGGGCGAATTTAAAAGGGAAATTACAGTATTTAAAGACACCGAAAAGCGAGAAGAGAGGGCTTGAGGCCTTGAAACTACCGAACGACCCCTGCTGCATCCAACTTATTATTAGTCTTCAATCAAGAACTATTCTTGTTGTAGACAGAAATTTCAAGCATCGAATGACATATAGTTTCAATACATTTTTTATTTAAATATTGCATTACATTTTAACACTAGAATGAAGGTGAGGGACCATTTTGCAATAACCATATGAATATATTTCGGTTCGAACCAAATATTTCTTTATGAAATAAGTTTAAAAGATACAAAAAGAACTAGTATGTTGTGGCCATCACAAAACTTTCTTCTACATAAATCACGTCAATTAAATCATTTAAATAGTACAAGAAATTACATCACTTTAGCACCCATTCATATCAAAGTTTATATGAATTTGAAGTTTGATAAAAATTCGTGCCTTAGTTCTTGAGATAGAGCTATAGTGGAGATTCTGAAAAATGTAGCATAGCAGCGCCACCTGTTGAGTGATTTACACCAATACATAAGCATCAGTAATTCATATCCAGATATACATGGATCTGAAGTTCGTTGAAAATCCAAGCATTAGATCTTGAGATAGAGCTATTGCGGAAATCACAAAAACAGCATAGCAGCGCCACCTATTGAGCGATTTACACCAAACTGTATAAAATGACAATCCATGTCAAGGGCTAACTATTCTAAAGTTGTATGAAAATTCGTGCATTAGTTCTTGAGATACACCTATAGTGGAAATTCTGAAAAGTACAGCATAGCAGCGCCACCTGTTGAGCGATTTACACCAAAATGTACAAAATGTCAATTCATGTCAAGGATTAACTGATTCTGAAGTTTGGTGAAAATTATTGCATTAGTTCTTGCGATACAGCTATAATGGAAATTCTGAAAAGTGCAGCATATCAGCGCCACCTGATGAGCGATTTGCACCAAAACACAAACAGCACTAATTCATATCAAAGTATACTTGAATCTGAAGTTTGATGAAAATCCAAGCATTAGTTGTTGAGATAGAGCTATTGCGAAAATCGTAAAAAAATGCAGTATAGCAGCGCCACCTGTTGAGCCATTTACAACAAAATGGACAAAACTTCAATTCATGTCAAGGACTAACTGAAACTGAAGTTTGATGAAAATCTGTGCATTTGTCCTTGAGATTGAGCTATTGCGGGAATCGTGAAAAAGGCTGCATAGCAGCGCCACCTGTTGAGCGATTTACACCAAAAAGTAAACAGCTCCAATTTATATCAGGGACTAACTGAATATAATTTTTTATTAAATTCGGTGATTTAGTTCTTGAGATAAAGCGCCTACAAAATCTGTGTCACATACATAGACAGACAGACAGACTCACAGATGCACAGACAGACATTTTGTAAAAACATGTTTTTCTGAATCTCTGACCCCTAAAACGTGTAAATCCGTCGAAAACCGAAAATTTTCACGAATCCAATATTTTCTTCTTGTAAAGATAGAAAGAAGTATAAAGGGCTGATTAAATAAGTTGAACAGTTTTAAATAAAGATTCTGGTAATAAATATTTGTATAAAACTTGAGTAAAAATTCCCGTCCTTCTAGTGCAGGGGTGTCAAACTGTGGCCCGCCGGATACCACTAAAATTTTATAGAAATCATTGCTTTATCAAATCATCGAATCTCTGTGATCCAAAAAGCCGACTTTTTCTGTAAAATTCTAGTGGTATCCGGCGGGCCACAGTTTGATACCCCTGTTCTAGTGTTAAGAAAATTATTATTATAAATAATATTAAGTCACAAATTGAATTTCTGTTTCAATGCAATAAATAATTTGTTTAATAACGATGTGCAAACCTGCGTAAAAGTTAAGTAACGTACAAAGAAAAATTCTTAATACATAATTTTAAAACTATTACTTTAACTCAATCAATGTGATTGGTAAAGTTATAATACGAATTGAATATTTCCGACTGAGCGGAAAAAATGCACAAACCGGGAATCGAACTCAGATCATTGGCTTACGGGGCCAATGATCTACGGTTTAAGCTTCCTGGGTTGAGGTACGATGGTAGCACGGCTTAAACGGTAGAGCATTGGCCCTGTAAGCCAAGGATATGGTTCGATTCCCGGAGTGGGCTATTTTTCGCTCAGTTGGAAATATTCAATTAGTATTATAACTTTACCAACCAGTTTGATTGTGTTAAAATAATAGTTTATCTACATACCCATCGTTTATATGAATTTCCTTTAACTGCGTTTTATTCTGCTGAGCTGCCTACATGGCAGAGCAGATGTTATTCCCAATAAGGTTATCTGAGCGTAATATGCTCGCCGGTTGTCAGCGAGGCCTGATTACTAACGGGGCACACTTCTATCAGTAAATTTTAACAGAAATTTTCGTTTTATTATACACTGTATTCATGCTAAATTATTCTCATGAATAAGACAAAATTTCCTGTTCTTTTTTACTGGTAGAAGTTTGCCCCGTTGGTGATCAGGCCCTGGTTGTCAGCCCAGGAAGCTTAAACGGTAGAGTATTTGACCCATAAGACAAGGGTCTGGGTTCGGTTTCCGGATTGGGCATTTTTTTCTATGAGTTGGAAAAATTCATTCGTAAGATAATTTCTAGCTTTTCTGTTACTCACAACTAATCGATTTGTATAATCTTTAATTAAGAATAATTATACTTGTATATTTCTATTTAAATGTCCGAAAAATAATATCGAAATAAAGTAAATGTATTTTATTAATGTACTTCTTGCAATAAAGAAACCTTATTTTTCTGGTTTTTTTCTTTTTTAATGCTTCTTTCAGTTGTCATTCATATCTGTCTGTAATTGACATAAAAAATATACATAAAGAAATCATCAAAAATTTATTTGACAAAGTTTACTAAACATGTCTCTTTATAGAGTCATTATGTATCTGCTATTGCTACACTTCTAAATTACAACTATGTGTTTAATTTTAATTTCTACCTGGCTACATGACAGACGTGCTTTATCTCCGCAAATGCTTGTAGTAATGCTCAACTAACATTATTTGTGCTTACAAGCAATGTTGCCAAATTTAACGATTTTTTTTTGTTGTTGTTCAGATATTCTGAAATCTTATCAGAAATTTCGAATAATTAGTTTTTTTATGATACACATTTCGGAAAATAAATAGAAAAATATAAGTAACTATTTAAAATGTTTTTTAAATGCATTATGAATAAAGAGGGGAGACATATAATGTATTCTCTACCAGTTGCGAGTGAAGTAACTGCGGAGGTTGTCACATGATGGCGACTGTTTTTTAATTTGTATCAATAGGTTCTGATTACAACCGAGGCAAAGTACCACAAGTAAATTCGAATAAAAAATTTCGTCTGACTTAAGCGCCTTATTCATGAAAAAATTATCTCACAAATATGGTGAATATTTTTATTTGTTTTTACTGGTACCAATATACCCAGGTAATATAATCTCGAAACTCAGGGCCTGACGAACACCAAAGTAAACTTCCACCATTAAAAATGATTATCTGTCTTCGTCATTATTTATGAATGAAATTTTGAATTAATAAGGCATTTAAATAAGTAGAAAACTTCTATTTAAATTTTCTGGTAGAAGTTTACCCAGACAATAATCAATTCCTGCGAAAGCGGTTACAGTTGAAGCTTCATTATTTCAAGGATATGTCAGTTCCTCTTTATTAATCCAGGAGGACGCGCGCCGGGCCTGATAGACCCGGAGTACGTATTTCTTTTACAATTGTCATCACTGTTTTTTTTTCTTTTTAAAGTAATCTCAAATTATTTTAATGCAGAATTTCCTCCTACTAAATAAGTTGACGATTATTATTTGTATTTATTGGTGACAAAGTAAAAACCATTCATATCCTGGGTACGCACGCGTTCTCCCAGGTTAATTTTTTTAAGCAGTATTGCCACTTTGACCGCTATTTATATTGAGAAATTCACACTTCAGACCGGAAATTTCTGAAAAAGAATTAAAATTTTAAATAAATCGGAAAGGTCTGTCAGTAAATAAACCTGAAAATACTTTATGCATTTTCTGGTTTTAATCCGAATTTTCTGACTAAAACTGAAGGCCAAACTGGCAACCCTTGTTCCACGGTTTTGTAAGAATTCGGAACGTCTAAATAAAAAAATCGCCAGAAATGGCAACACTGTTTAGAAGTGTTTTGAATCAACCTAAACACATTATTACTTAAATATAGTAAAATATGTCTATCTGAACTAAAGTCCTTTCATAATAACGAATCATATATTTTGAATTACTGAACGACATTTTTTTTTACTTTTACAGATTAAAATTAGTATTACAGATTTAAGTTATAAATCTGTATTTGAATTCTTAATTTAATTAACCAGTATTGGTATGACTGTCATTATCGAAATAATAAAAATATTCACCCACAAATTGCATTAGTATTTGGATGCTATTAATAAATTGTTAAATAACAATGTTGAAAGCTGTGTAAAAATTATGTAATGCACAAATAAAAATTCACAACAGATAATTTCCCATATCTTGTTACTCACAACTAATAATTGGGTATTATCTTTAATTAATAATAATTACATTTTGTCGTACTTGCATACATCTATTCCAATTTGAAAATCAGAAAAAAAGGAAACGTTTCTATTTGTTCGAATTGAACTCACGCTCAAATTAACAGATCACAAATATTTTTCTACTCCTTGTTTGAACTTGAATATGAACTATTTGCATCGATATTTTCTCGGTGAGACAAAAGTTTTCGGGTTATAAATTCATGCAGCAATTATACTTAATTAGAGAAAAACCAAATTCGCTGATATTAGAAATTAAGCGTTCAATTTTCCAATAGTTCCCAGTTGTGTTTCACTCTATGGATTTTTATCTACTACTAGAAAAGTCGTAAGTATAATTCTTATTTTTATTCATTCGAAGATCCTATCAGTATAAATTAATTAAATAACGTTTGAAATCAAAAGTTTTCTTTATAAAGAAATTATTATCGTACAACATTTAATAAATAAAAGCAGTAACATATTTTTATGTACTCTTACTGTATAAACTAAATGGTATTCAACATTGCTACCGTCGTTTAACCCTTTAGTGCGCAGCTTTGCATATATGCAAACAACAGTGTTTTGAATTTAAAAGATTATTTTATTCGTATATATCTAATTGACACTAGCTAATTAAATGGAAATATTTGGTTTAACCCCTTTAGGGGCAAACAAAAATGTCTCTAAACAGTGAATTCTCACCGGAATAATCGAAAAATTTTATTTTTAAATAAGGAAAAGCAATTTTTTAAAGATTCTCCTCCAAAGTTAAAAATATAAAATTTTGTTAAAATTTTCTGGTGAGAATCAGGTTTAAATAAGGGCCATATTTTATCCCACCGCCTCTCATGGGATTAATTAATAGCGGGCATTCCATATTTGAATAAATCGAAATTAACCATTGAAACTTTCTTGTGTAAAATCAGATTCTCGGAAATACGTAATTTCTAGAATGTATTCTATCATGGGAATTAAAAGGTTATAGGTTAAGTTTTATAAAATAAATAATTATATAAAATAAGGTATTTGGAGACATACTTATTAAAATATTTACTAATTTGCAATATTTTAGCGTAAAACAGCCACACGACGGTGTATTTACTTATATTGCAGATGTGCAAAAGAAGAAACACTTCCGTAATATATGGAAAAATGTATCTCTGATTTTTTTTTTCTTTATTTGTCCCGTGCAATGAACCTTTCAGAGAATCATATATGTTTTTTTCGAAACAAAATTTTAAAAAAAATCACGCATTTAAGGGGTAAGAGGGGTAAGGGACCTTTCAAGTGCGGAGTTTACTTGGCACGGATATTTAAGTTTAATTCCAAACTGTCAAGTTACACCTAGAATTGTTTAATAAAATTTTCCTATCATACTATATGTGACGAAAAGCTTTTCAGTACTTTCAAATAAAGTTTTCAGCAAATTCTGGTGTAACTGACTTATTTCAACATTTTAATAGCAGAAGTACTCCCTCGCCCCTCCCTCATAGATTAAAGTTTATGATATCATATACAAATTATTGATAAATAAAATAAGTTTTTATATGTTAAGTAAATGAAATCGCACAATATCCGTGCTTATTTATACCTACTGTTTAATTTCTTTATCCCTTGTTAATACAAGGCAGTCCTAAAGTCTCTGGCGCATTTTAAATTTTAATATAAAACGAAATAATTGTCGTACGGGACGTGGTTTGGGCTGAAGTGCCTCTCACGATGAAAAGTTTTCGTTAAACATATAAGAAAGTATTTCAAATATTCGTCCATAGGTCTTCCTGCTAAATTATTAAAAAAAAAAAGAAAAAAAAAACATCAAAAACTCAAGACAATCAGTTACAGATATTCATTTACATATTTTGTTACAAGCAGTTTCAGAGCATTTATTTTATGAAATCCATTACTGTATTTCAATGTATGTGCTTTTTGCAGGTCTAGCAATATAAACGCTCTGTAACCGCTTGTGACTAAATAAATGATTTGTAACTGATTGTCTGGAGTTTTTGATACTTTTTTTCTGATAACACAGGCCTGCGATGAAAAAAATACAAGGGTATTGATGGCTGAACTTTATGTATTTTTTGGTGCTAATTAAAAAACAAATAATGAAAAAATTCTATCACGTCACATTTTCTTGAAAATATTAGTTCGATTGGAAAGTTTGTCGTGTTGGAAAAATCAATTCGTACCGGTAAAATCTGCCATAATAATTAAATGATAGAATTTTCCGATAATAATTAACTTTCCCGACACGACAAAACATTTCGATAGACTTCCTATGTTAACCCCTTGAGGGGCAAGCAAAAATGTCTCTAAATATTGAATTCTCACCGGAATAATCGAAAAATTTTATTTTTAAGTAAGGAAAAGCAATTTTCCACCGATTTTCCTCCAAAGCTAAAAATATAAAATGTAATTAAACTTTTCTGGTGAGAATCTTGTTTAAATTAGGTGGGATATATTTTATCCCACCGCCCCTCAAGGGGATAAATGGGAGAGGTAACCTCAAGATTAAAGGCGAGGTCACGTCAATCAAGGTCATACGCCACTCAGCGGACGGAGTGAACTACAAGAGGATTATTAACTTCTTTCCCCTTTGTGGATGATCTATAAGTTCGATATCTATGAAATAACTATGCGCACGCGCAGCCGTGATTTACTCGTTTGTCGTCTGCAGTACTTAATTGTTGTAAGTATAGATATAATTCGATTTATTTATTCGCCATTATTTAATTTATTAATTGAAGTTAGTTCTTTAAACAAAATCAGTTCTTTTAAGAACTTATATTATTTGGGAAAATGCCACTTTGGCGTTCTAATTATTGCAGTTTTGAAAACTGCAAAAATAACTCTCTATCTGAGGAAACTCATTTCTTTCGCTTCCCAAAAGAGAAAAAAAGGTTAGTTTTGTGATTTATTATAATTTATAAAAAATAAATTAAAGTCACTTTTATTTAGTACAATTGTACTGTTAATATATACATAGCTTTGATGTCAATCTTCAGAAAATTGTGAGTTAAAATGGTGGAAGATAAACGCATTTCGAACCATACATTTTATTTGATGTATCAGTATTATTTTTCATTATTATGTTTCTTTGTGGAACTTATAAGATTACTGTCCTTAAAAAAATAAATTTTGTTCGAAACTTTTTTAGCCGTATTCAAATTTACAACCATTGCAGAAGAACAGCTGTACTATGACCTATCTATGGACAGCACATTTTGAATGCAAAAAGAGCTACGAAGAATAAAAATAGAAGTAAACAAGAAGAAGAAGTACAAAAAAATGTATGGCGTTTTTAAGTATTCCTATATTTATTATCATACCCCACCAGCTCATTTAATTTTTTAATACATTTTTCGAAAAGTATAAAATGACCGAAATTTACTTTATGAAAATCCAATTCATGCCGGAAAAAAATCATTACTAAACATAAAAGAAAATTTAAAACTCGCACAATGAAGTACCTATTGCAAAGCGGTATAAGTAAGCGTACGATCTTAAATGGGTGAGGTCACATCAATCAAGGTCATACGCCACTCAGCGGACGGAGTGAACTACAAGAGGATTATTACCTTCTTTCCCCTTTGTGGGTGATCTATAAGTTCGTTATCTATGAAATAACTATGCGCACGCGCATCCGTGATTTTATTCGTTTGTCGTCTGCAGTACTTAATTGTTGGAAGTATAGATATAATTCGATTTATTTATTCGCCATTATTTAATTGATTAATTGAAGTTAGTTATTTAAACAAAATCAGTTCTTTTAAGAACTTATATTATTTGGGAAAATGCCACGTTGGCGTTCTAATTATTGCAGTTTTCAAAACTGCAAAAATAACTCTCTATCTGAGAGAACTCATTTCTTTTGCTTCCCAAAAGAGAAAAACAGGTTAGTTTTGTGATTTATTATAATTTATAAAACAGTTAAAATATTATTTAATATATTTATTATTAAATGCCAGTGATTTTAATACGTTCTATTTGAATTGAGTTTTTGTAATGCAATGAACAAGGTCTTATAAAAATTAGTTAATGTATGTTAAGATAGAATTTTACAGCAGCGTTTTTAATTCAATTAATGGTAAGATAAAGTTATAAAAATTACATAAACATGTGTATTTCCAATGAGAATTAAACGTTTTATTACGCTTAGAGTTTAAGTATAATTTACTTAATTAATTTTAAGGCATATTTTTTATTTACCGGGCGCAGGCGATAAATTGCCAAATATTCTCTTGATCGAATTGTATTTATAATATTTAAAATAGTTGCATTTCATTCATTCCATTTAAAACTCATTTAATTTTACATTAGGATCCACTTTAATTTAAAATACAAGCAGTAATTCTTGTACTATTAAATCAGCAATAATTAATTATAGTTTTAAATATTTTGAGAATTTTAGGCAACAGCTTTAAAAAAATTCCCAAAATCGACAAATTAATTTTTTTTAAATCTAGAAATATGTCGGTCATTGTGTCATATCCGGGAAAAAAAGTTTTCATGGGATACCTGCACTTCGCACAGGTGAATAACATTACAGAAAGCATACAAAGTATAGAAGAAACTTCAAAAATTGGAATAAAATATAAAATATTTACAAATAGTACGTCGTATGCTCAATTAAACATTTATTATCTTACACCCGTTCTTCGCAGGGGTAAAATGGATAACTTTCCGTAATCGGGCCGATAGCCATGATTGGCGTTAAATGAGAAAACAGTATACAATTGTAACTGTATAAAAGTTAAATAATGGTTAGAAAATGAAAGTAACTTTTATCGAAATAACCCAATTGCGGAACATTCTCCAAATTTGAAAAGCGCTTATGAAACACACAACAATTGCCAATAACTGAAAACTATAGACTAATAATAAACTCGACGTAGCAGTTGTTGGTCGGTAGCCAATAATTTTAAATTTCCCTTTTAATTTGTCCGGTTTCAATTTTTTATTTTATTTTATTTTTATTTTTTTCAATCTGGCTTTCGCAAAAGAGTCGGAATAAGTAGTAGAAAAAGGGGCTGCGGACGGAGATGGGCCAATTGAACGTATTAAAATCACTGATATTTAATAATATATATTAAATAAGATTTTAACTTTTTTATAAAAAAAAATATAGGGCTGAAAATCACGTTTAAGATGCTTAAAGGTTTTAAATATTTCTCTTTTGCATTTCCCAAACAGCTGGTATATTTTAGAAATCGTAGTTTGTTACATAACTTACTCAATTGTCTTACTTGTATATACAGTTGTAACAACCATAAATAATGTTTAAGGCTTTATCAGCTACGTTTAGATAACCTAAAATTAATTTGCTAATTTATAATCAAGTTGTAAAAATACTAAAATGTTGTATTGTTACTAGAAACACATCCATGTACATAATTTTTATTTATCTAGCATATCTGAGAGGGAAAAATCGATTAATTTTTTTTATCTTTTTATATATATGAACAGGGTTAGATTAAATAAACAGTGTAAAAAATTACTTTTATGTAGCCAGCCGCAGTTCATAAACCGTCAAATATTTTCCCCATCACCAGCGTTTATGTTGCATTCATTTCATTCAAAATATAAAATCATCATAATGAAGGGAACTAATATTTTTTCCAACTGGATTAAATCATATTCAAGGTTGGAGTAGCACAGTTGAAGTTTTCTTCTTCGTTCCCTTCATTATGACCTAATTACATGGTATACGGGAGTTTCCGTGTTAAAGAACTTTCATCATGTAAATGCTATAGTTATAGCTCGTATGAATGAAACTAGCGCTGCAGTTCGCAGCCAAGTCCAACAAGTAAGAGTGAATTATGTCAGCCAGTTATCGTCCGGATAGCCTAACAGGTAAGGCATTGGCACGGCACGCCAAGTATCCAGGTTCGATTCCTGGTCTGGACATTTTTCGCTCTGTTGGAATAAACTTCAACTGTGCTACTCCAACCTTGAATATAAAATCATCATTTTAAAAATATACTCGTCATTTGAAAAACATAACTTTATTTAAAATAGATACATACTGGTATATTACATCAATTTAAACACATGCTTTTCGCTCATTATATTTAAAATACATTTTTTTTCTAATCAATAATAACATAAATCCAAGGTGGGCAAGTTTCTTCCAATGTGGAAAAAAATCTGGAAAAAACCATGGAATTAAAAGTTCCGCCTATAACTTTTATTAGCAAAAATGGTTTTCTTTTAGCCTGAATAGTTTGCATAAAATTCATGTCTATTTGAAGGTATTTACAATTTAAGAGTTATAGGCGGAAAAGCAGACAAAGCCATTTCAGAGAATACCTGTTAAAATTTTAATCGTGAATTTCAAATATTTACTCACTCATGGAAGAGTAATCTTGTTTACCAGATTTATGTTAATTTTTTTGTTACAGCTTGTTTTGATAAAAATATATGTATTTAAAAAATAGTTGCAATGTCAGTTTAGTTTCGGGGCAAAAGGCGGTATTGTTTACGTAGCATTAGTGCTTTTCTCCCGAAATTAAAATGATATTGCGATTTTTTTAAAATACACATATTTTTACCAAAACAAACTGTAACAAAAATATTTTGCAATAAATCTGGTAAACAAGGTTCATCTTCGATGAGTGAGTAAATATTTGAAATTCATGATTAAAATTTTAACAGGTATTCTCTAAAATAGCTTTGTCTGATTTTCCGCCTATAACTCTTAAATTGTAAATATCTTCAAATAGACCTGCGCACGAGTTGCGCAGATGTTAGATATTCTGTCATATATGACGTCATACAAAAAACCCACGTATTTGCGTTATTCACTCCATCCACAAGATTGTGTCAATTTATGGCAAATTCCAGCATTAACTTTGTACGCTTACTTATAGCGCTTTGCCCAGTTGTTTTAAACCGTTTAAACCTATAACAAAATAATCGATTACTGAAAAATCGATTTTCCTCACCGATAATCGATTTTTTTTACATAGGTTTACATGGATAAAATCACTGCTGCCAGATAGCACATGCAAAATTGTCCAAAATTGTTCTTTTCATTTTAGAAAAAATATCGATATCGATGTTACAAAAAATTCTGATGTCATGGGGGAAAATGGGGGTCATTTTCGAAATCAGCCCACCAAATAACATAAAAATCAGCGAAAACTTCTGTTGTATTTTTCAAAAACTTCAATTTCGCAGGCCTATGTTATTTGATTTTATGTGAAATTTGAAAATGTGTCATCAAATTTTCGACCAAAGCTGTATATACACAGAAAATAAATTCCACATTTAGTTTTATCTCTGTATGCATATCTATACAAATATTTTACCATAGTTAAGTAATTATAATGTACTATTTAACAATCTGAACTATTTTAATTTTCTAATATTGGATATAAGGTATGGAACATTATCTCGATATCTTACGGAAACTTTTACCGGCTTTTCTACATCTAACATATTTGTCTTAGGACACAATATTAAACTAAGAAATATTTACTATAGCTTCTTTTCTTTTGTTGTCTCCAATATTTTTAGAATATCAGAGAAACCAAACCCAAATTCCAATTGCAAGGATTCCACTGCCGGTTATTTAAAAAGTAAATTTTGTTGTACGTTTCTCTTGCAAATGCTGCCAAAACGTATGTGATTTTTTTTTTGTCTTGAGAAAGATGTGCGAGATAGAATTAAAAAATGGTCCCCAGTGGCAGCATTGAATTGAACAATCTGAAAATAATAAATATTTATTAATTACTAATTCATAGATCGTCATAATTAAGAAATAATTACAACGTTGCATTATAAATTATATTCGTACTCCCAGCGGTATAAAAAATGAATTAGAAATAACAAAATTGAATCAAAAATGAACTTCGTTTTCCATAAAATACATTAGTTGTTAAATAAAAACATACACAACTACATAACAATGCCATTTAGTACCTAAACCAAAATTTACTGTTGGTAATTACCCTCTTTAACCAATGACTTACAAATAATAAGAATGTATTATCTTTAATTAACACTTGACTACATGTTGGAACATGTATATAGACTTTTGTTTTTTTTTATTCTACTTGTACCGTACCAGGGCTCGCAGCGTTCCTAAAATTTTCGCACTTTGCTACCAGTATTTTAAATCAAAAATCTTCGTGGCAGATTGCTTTAACATCTACAATAGAAATTCTAGAATAAATAATATCATTTTAAAATTGTGGTAGGAGTATGGGAAAATTTTAGGAACGCTGCGAGCCCTGTGTACCACTTTTTGAAAAATATTCTTTGACAAACATTCATACTAGAATTTTATACAGAGACATAGTTGCCAACCTCCCGATTTTTTTCATACCAATATTTTTTTTCTAAAATACTTGCTTTATACAATCGCGCAATTTATGCAATTAAATAAAGCTAACGTTTTTGTAAGATTTTACTGGTATCCAAAAAATCGGGAGATTGGCAACTAGAGACATCGACCACACTTTTTTTCTTTGGAAAATTAAGGTATGGTTGATTATACAAATAATTGTCAGTCTTGTCCCCGTAATCAAAGTATTATGGAAGATGACATTCCGTCCTGATTATTTGCATACACCGTGGAACTTCGAATAAAGAGGAATTGACATATTCTTAAAATTTTGAATCTTCAACTGCAACCGGTTTCTCTAGTGGCGTATTACTGCCGGGACAAACTTCCACCAGTGAATTTGAATAGCAATTTTCTCCTTATCTAAACATCTTATTAATGCAAACTTTCAGTCATAATTATGTTCAAAAACAGATATTTATTTTTACTTGTGGAAGTTTACTTCATCAGTGTCAATGAACGAGATTATATTATTCGGGGCAACTTCCACTGGTAAAAAAGAATAGAAATTTTTACCATATTTGTCAGAGGATGTTTGCAAGGATCCTCTAAAATAACGTAAAACATTCTTTTCAAAATTTACTGCTGAAAGTTTGCTTCGGCGGTAATCAGAAACTGATGATTGGATGTAAAAAATCACCCGCCACCTTGTGAAAACCTCCTCAGTTACGTCACTCGTAAATGGTAGTTTATACATTATATCTCTCCTCCTCTTTATTTATAACTTCATTGCATAGACCTATTTGAAAATCAGAAATTGGACATTTTGCATTAATTTAATCAGTGTTACCAGTTTGGCCTTCTCATTTTTATAAAATTTCAAATCCATACCAAAAATTCTGAAAAATAACTTTTTTTTTGGTTAATGGCAAACATACGTGGTTACATGAAGTACAAATTTCTTTTCAGAATTTTCGTTCTCAGTTCGGAATTTCTGATAAAACATGAAGTCAAACTTTGACCCTGTTTAGAATTGTTCTGATGCTGAGATTAACACATTGTAAATTCATTAAATAGCTTTACTAATTAGGAAAAATTGAAACTCACATATATATGAATTTAAATGTTCGATTTTCCGATATTTCCAAATCGCGTTTCACTTAATGTTTTATTATTTATCACTAGAAAAGCCAATAGTAGTATTTTATTTTTATTTTTCCGAAAATAAATAAAATAATGTGTTTGGAAATCAACATACCCATTTTTAACGGCAATAAACAATAACTAAAAAAAGTATTTTTTTTTTTTTTTTTTTTTTTTTTTTGCACTTTACTGTATATACTCTGTTCTACCCACGTGCACTTATTATTATTTTCGCACCGTTTAAAGAAAATAAGATCATATAAAAGCAGAGAATAGGAAATTAGGGAAATAAAAACACACCATTATAGGAAAATAAAAAGACATCATTTATATATTATATGAAATGTAATTTCATATAAATGTAATGTTGCATGATTATTTATATCTGCAGCTGAATTCCTTACGACTTTATACTTTCTTCTATCTTTAGAAGAAGAAAATATTGGATTAATGAAAATTTTCGAATTCCGGTTTTCGACGGATTTACACGTTTTAGGAGTCAGAGAACCCGAAAAACATGTTATTACAAAATGTCTGTCTGTGTGTGACAAAAATTTTGTGGGCGCTCTATCGCAAGAATTAATGAACGGGATTTAATAAAAATTAATATTCAGTTTGTCCCTGATATAAATTGGTGCTGATTAGTTTTTGATGTAAATCACTCAACAGGTGGCGCTGCTATACAACATTTTTCACGATTTCCACAATAGTGGAATCTCCAGAACTAATGCACAGATTTTCATCAAACTTCAGATTTCGTTAGTCCCTGACAAGAATTGACGTTTTATACATTTTGGTGTAAATCGCTCAACAGGTGCCGCTGTATTGCTGCATTTTTGCGATTTCCGCACTAGCTCTATCTCAAGAACTAATGCTTGGATTTTCTACAAACTTCAGATTTATGTATACCTTCATTTAAGTTACTGTTGTTTATGTTTTCGTGCAAATCGCTCAACAGGTGGCGCTGCTATGCTGCATTTTTCAGAATTTCCACTATAGCTCTATCTCAATAACTAATGCATAAATTTTCTTCAAACTTCAGATTCAGGTATGCCTTGATATCAATTATTGCTTTTTATGTTTTCGTACAAATCGCTCAATAGGTGGCGCTGCTATGCTACATGATTCACAATTTCCGCTGTAGCTCTATCTCAAGAACTATTGCACGAATTTTCATCAAACTTCAAATTCAGATATAATTTTATATGAATTGGTGCTAATTGACGTAATTTCTCGTATTATTTAAATGATTTAATTGACAAGATTTATATAGAAAAAAGTTTTGGGATGGCCACAACATACTAGTTTAATATATCTAATAGGACAAATCTCTAAATTTAGTTTGTTTTATGTATGCGTATCATACCGGTTTTGTCTGCACAACAAGTAAATATAAAGCATTATTTACCTAAATATAGAATAGGGTAAGTACAAATGGTGGACCCGATTTTAAAAAAGCATATTTTCGAAACTACTTCACATATTACAATAAGTGATACATGAATTTAAAGAGAAATATACCAACTTTTTTTTCTCCAAATGTTTGAAGTGTGACACTCTTGTTACACGACTTACGTCAATCTATAACCGACGTACAAAACACCAAACGTCCCATCCCCCTGTATAGAAGCTCCTCGTTCAAGTAACTTCGTACCTGCAAATACCAGTGAGGTTGGACTTCATTCTGCTGAAACACAAAATCTGTGCTCTCATCATGCAGATGATGGTGATATACCCTTAATCACATGGTCACCAAGATCCTCTGACCTAACACAATGTGATTTCTTTTTGTGGGGTTACGTCAAAGGCATTATTTATGTGCCACCAATGCCGAAAACACTGCCAGAACTTAAAGAATGCATTTGTGTAGCTTTCAGGACCATTGAGAGAGTGATACTACAAAATGATTGGAACGAACTGGATTACAGATTAGACACATGCCGTGTAACAAGAGAGTCACACATCGAACATTTGTAACTGAAAAAAACATGGTATATTTCTCTTTAAATTTATGTATCACTTATTGTAATATGTGCAGTAGTTTCGAAAATATGATTTTTTTTAAATAGGGTCCATCATTTGTAATAACCCTGTATATGAAGAGTATTTATTAATAAAATAACATAAACCTGTGGCTGTACGATACTTGAAGAATCAGGGCCTACATTGCCCAACTCTGTTTACTTGACCCTGGGCCCCGAGGTTCTATGCAGCGTGAGCCCCGGCCAGGTGGCCAACCCAACGCGAGACCCTCGGTGTTTAGTTCCCAAGCAAGCATGGCCCTCATTTAATCGACCCCACAGGGAATTTTTTTTAAAGTGTAAATAATACTTGTAATGAAATATTATTACATAATAAAATAATTTCTAAGAAAATATTTTAAGATGCCAGTATTTAATAGATGAATATAGATGAAAATCATTGCCTTCTTTATTTATTAATAATCTTGAAAAATTCATAGAATCTTTTCTTAGTAATGAATTTCAAGATTTGCAATAAACCAAAAAAGGATAAGCAGGCTGAATCTATAATACGCCCCGAAAAGATTTAAATGAAATTTACTAATCTTCAATAACTTCCAAGGAAATAAATTTCCATTTCTTGATATTATTCTTTTTCATGAGAAAGTGTCATGCGTTCTTTCAGTTCAAATGCGTTCAGTCAAATGCGTTCTTTAAGTTCTTACAGTATCAATGACATTGTTTATGTACCACCAATGACGAAAACAAAGTGTTCAGAACTTAAATAACGCATTGTGATGCTACAGAATGTTTGGAGCGAATTGGATTACAGTTTGGACGCATGCCGTGTAACAAGATGGTCACACATCGAGCATTTGTAACTGAACAAATTGGTATATTTCTCTTTAAATTCATGTATCACTTATTGCAATATGTGCAGTAGTTTCGAAAATATGATTTTTTAAAATCGGGTCCGACATTTGTACTCAAACTGTATTTCATTTTCAAAATTCTGCGTGTGAGATGCAGAAAAATATCCTGAAATTTCAGCGGAAGTGTTACCGACACTTCTATTTCTTTAATCTTTTATTAAAACAAACATTTTGAAAACGTTAATAAAATAAGGAATGGCTAACGTACCTACTTTGTTTACTTATTAATATTTAAAAATCTCAATAAAATAATAAAAAGACTAAATATTAATTTTTAACTCATATATTATCATTATTAAAGGTGAATTATAAAGTTGCAACTGTACATACTTTCATTACAGTAGTATAAACAATTAAAAAACTACAAAAAATTGCCATAATATGAATTTTTATTTCGCTACAATTGATTAAAGGTATGAACATTATAAAGTTGTAATTGTATATTCTTTTCTCATTCATAGTAGTATAAAAAAATAAGTACGATCTACCAACATTTTATCAAAAATATGAATTTCGTTTTCCTTATAATTAATTAATTGTAAATTAAAGATGTCTTCAACTGCTTAATGATGAAAATATAACCATCCTCAGATCTGTAATGAATCACGAAAACAGGAAATTGAAACATTAATTTTTACGAACAATAACATTTGCGAATTCTCATCCATATAAAAGAAAACTGTAAATCAATCAATAATAATCAGAGTGTTGAAACATCTAAATTGTATTTATCCGAAGTACACAGTAATAATCATATCCCAAACCAGCTTGTTTATTCCTCCCATGCATCATGGAAGAGAGATCACGTGATTAATGTAAAGGAGCGAAAAAAAAAAAAAAACCTATAAACTTTTTTATTATTATGCTGTAATCTGTAAACTAAGTAACATGCAAAAACTAAATCGCTGCTGAAGGATGCAGCGTAATTTATATCACACAAAACACAATTTAATGCAATGTTTAAATATAGTTTATTAACTACAGAAATCAGCCTTATTAGTTACAGTTCATAATGTGGGAAATTATTAATTAAACAGAAATCTTTTTCTACAGTTTAGAAGTTAAATAAAACGCTGGAATACTTCAGGAAAACAAAGTGGATAGCAGGCCATACAAAGTTTAGAGGAATTGCTGCAGCTGAGATGTACAGGTGGGAAACTTACCTATAATATTTTATTGCTTTATATATTAAGATAGGCCAGAATTATTTACTTACATTATTATATCTAAATATTAGCGCGCGTGGCCTACAGCGAAACGGAGGAGGCATTTTTTGCCAATACCTCACAACTCTACTTTGTATACAAATAGCGATTTACTGTGTTAACTTGTACAGTGTCACTTACTCCTCAGTATAAAAAAAAGCCTGAATTCCAATATAATCATTGCACAATACTAAATATTAATTTTTAAGTCATAGATCATCATTATACATTGGACATTTATAACGTTGTAATTATATATCCTTTTCTAACAGCAGTATAATCAATTAAAAAAGAACAACCAAAATTTTACCAAAATATGAATTTTGATTTCCCAACGATTAAGTAGTTATTAAATAAAGATGTGCACATTATAAATTTGTTAATATTTCTTCTTTTCTGATTCCTAGCAGTATAAAGAAAGTAAGTAAGATCTACCAAAATTTTACCAAAAATATGAATTTAGTTTTCCCTACAATTAGTTAGTTGCTATTTAACGATGTGCACAACTGCATAACAATGCTACTTTGTGCAATTTACTGTAAATAATTGCCATCTGTATTCTGTTATTTAGAACTAATGAATATATATTATATTTAATTAAGTATAATGACCCCGTCGTGCTTTCATACTTTTATTTCAAAATCGAAAACATTGGAAAGTTTTGTATCGTATCTAATAACTTTCATGCTCATATTAACAGATCATAAATATTTTTCGAGCTCTTCTTTGAATTTGAATTATGAGATATCTTCATTGATTTTCTTAGAAAGACAAAAATTTTCGTTTTTTAAATTCATTCAAAAGTTATACCTAATTGGAGAAGAACAAAACTCACTGACATTTCAAACTAGGTATTCAATTTTCCAATAGTTCCCAAGCTTTATTACTCTCGAATTACTTTTATATTTTACTACAAATTTATTATTTTATTTTCATTTTTGCGCTGTTAAAAGGAATATCAGTGAACATGAATAACAGGAAGAGAAGAAATCAGCATACATTTTTTTTTCCTGATTCATACCCTCATAGCATGCATGGTCACGGTGACGTCACTGTGACGTCACTGCAAGTCACTGTGGTCACGTCACATCTGTGACCGAAATGCCACCACTCAGTGATGTCACATTGTGACTGAAATGTGAACTTCTTAGAAAACTTTAAAAACTTACGAAAATTCTTCAAAACATGTTACTTTTTGTAAAATTATATTTTTCTGGCAATTAAAAAAAATTGTGACATCTCTGTTATGTCACTGCTATGTAACGTACGCCACGTCACATATGTGACAAAAAAACCAGCATATTGTAAGCCACAGTGTGACAAAAAATTTGAACTTCAAAAATCTTTGAAAATGAAGAGAAATATTTTAAATAGCCACGAGTTACAGCGGCATAAGGAATGAAAATATATTAGTGGATAGCAAATGGTAAATTCCGTCACTAATGGGGAGGGGGGGGGGGCATAATAAATAAAGTGCACGATACAAGCATTAATAAACTAAATTTTTAGGCTATATTTTATCAATTTGATATCTAAGACAGTGAATGTATACTTTTTCATGATTTCAATTTTATCTAGCATTTGGATAATATATTTACAATTACGAATATTAAATTTATACACTTTACATATTTAGTTAGCTGGGAGGAAATTTCACTCTTTCTTTCTTTTTTTACCGACCACAATTATTCGAAACACTTCTGTGGTTTCAAACTAAAAATTTTCTATTACAGTTAAATCTGCACCTTTTAATGAGCATGTAGAAAGAGTCTTCAGAGTTTAGTCATCTATGCATTTCTTGCTTTAGAATATTTTTATAATTTGTATTCAAGTCATAAATTCTACTTCTTTCAGACTTTTAAAATAAAATTAGCATTTTCCGAAAATAAAGGAAAACAAACTTTACTTTAAAAAAATAGAGAAAAAAAGGGGGGGGGGGGTGTCATTAATACATTAAATTTATTTTTACACCTTTTAAAAATTTAAACAATGTTTTATCTAATAAACTCTAATTATGAATATTATTATTATAATTATTTAGAAAAAAGGAACTTTACAATACATTTTAACTTGAATTATTTGGTACGGATAAAAAGAAAAGATTAAATACATTGGACATTTCTTCAAATACAAAATTTTAATGAATGATACTTTCAGAAAATTTCTGCGCGTTCAAATTCCATATTTCTTGTATACAAAAACAAACAATCTGTAACAAACCATCTGCTCGAAAATCGTCTGCCCACAGAAAATGAGAATACGCGGGAAATAGTTCACTTGTTTTAGAACAACACGTCTACAACACTTTAAAATAAGGAAATGACCATTTTAGGATACACGGATATTAATGGAACGTGCATGTAAGTTTTAGTTAATTTAAATATTTTATTCCTGGTTGTATATTATGAGTTAAATAGTTATATTTGTAAGAGACTGATCTTTAACTGTCAGAAGCGTTATTTTCCAATTTGATAACTGTGAAGAAAAATATTTTAATCTGCCATCGCTTGAAAAAAAAAAAAAAAAAAAAAAAAAAAAACAACTGCGCAGAGACATTTATGCCTACATTCATACTGGAATTAATATAAACATTAATTTACTCTTACTTGAGATTAAAAATGTATGGAACGACAATGATTTGGAATTATTTTATCGGCTTCTTATTATTTTTTGATTACTAACATTTATAGTTATTATTATTTTGGGGTTAAATATGATGTTCGATTATCATGAGATTACGAAACTGTTTCAGATTAGAAATTAACATTATACTGGGAAAATGTATTTTTAACATATTACAGTAGTGAAACATTTGAAAGAATTTTCTTTTAGTGCTAATAATATTTTAAATTATCTTTTAAAATCCTAAATCTTCAAACCAATGTTTTCAGATTTAACATTTGCCAAAATTATAAAATAATAGGAATTCCTTATACCATATGGAAATATTTTTGAGATATTGTTAAATCTAATAATGCATTTAATTTATCTATTGTAGTTTGCTGTTGTTTAACAGTACAATTATAAATACTAATTATTATTTTTAGTGTTTTTCAAATTGGTATATTTATTTTTTTTAATTGTATGTAAGCATTTTTTCTGTTTGTGATTTTAATCAAACATTTAATTATAGACATTCTGAATGGGTTATTAAATTTTCTTCTATTGTAAATTAATTTTCTACGTGTATGATTCGGGTAACTATTGGCACTTAAAAGTAAAATATGATATTTAAGCATTGAAATAAAGTATTTTTCATGCCTGATAGGAAGTTATAGATTAAACTGCTTTAGTATATATTTTTTTAAGTTCATATAATACAGGATACATAATGTAGGACACAAGTTGAAAAGAGCTTATGACTTCGGTTTGTCTCTCCGTCTGTCCGTCTAGCAGTCTGTGCGCACTGTAACTCTCGAAAATATACTCGGATTGCCCTGAAATGTTTGGATGGTATTGACGTTTACGATCGCACGGTACCTATTTGTAATGAAGTTTGTAGCATGCTTTGTTCATTTACAGGGACAGCCAAAAGTTTTCCGTTACATTACGGCCTATGGGAAAAAGTCGTTTCAAATGATTTTTTATGATTTTAAGCACGCTTTCAAACAGAATAAAATTTATATGCATTTATGAAGTGCAGTAAAATATGCATTCTGTTGACTATGCGATGCAAAGAATAGTTATTGTTCATTTACAGGACTAAAAAAGGAATTCAAATACATAATGATATAGAGGTGGAGGGAATTGTTTGCGGCATACTTTAATTATGTTAATCTATTTCATATATAATGAAATTGATGTATGTCGCTGAGGTTTACATACTATAAATTATTTCATGTATAATAAGAATAATACGTATATAGCATTTACAGGGACACACAAAATCTTTCAGATACCATATTGTATCCGAAGTACTGTTCATTAGCGATGATTGCTGGAAATATATTTTTAATTATGATATGCACTTTTATGATTCACTATATTTATGCATAGTGTATGTTGTATATAAATGCTATAATTCCTATACAAGGCTACACAAAAGTATACGTAAGGATTACTGTGTATGGGCGCAAATTGCTTAAAGGTGGTTTTTAAATGAGTTATGCTTTTTTTCGCTGAACTGCATTTAATTTACCAAGAAATATTTGTAGAATATAGATAAAATGATATACAGGGTCACGTAAAGAATTGGATACATGGCCGTCTATATATTATAATTTCTGGAAATGTGATTTCAGCAGTTTTAAGAGTGTCTTAGTTTGAATTAAATTTTAACTAAATAGTGGCGTGTAATAAAGATTTTAGGTAAACTACAGGGTTGTACAAAGGTATTCAAGTATGTTTCCATACATTAGTATAAATTGCTGAAAATGAATTTCAACCTGTTAGGCGTTTTCTTGCTAAACTAAATTTTCCCATTATATAGTATATATACACTTAAAAAAATGGGTACTCAAAATTGAGTAAAAAGTACTCAATTTTAAATGCGTCACATGCACAAAATAGCTCCGATCCAAATGTACTCAAAGTTGAGAAACACATGTACTCATTTTTTATTCCATGGCTGTGATCAAATATGAATCGTTATGTACTGCCCCCCCCCCCCCCCAAAAAAAAAAAAAAACCTAAAATGTAAAGTAAAAATGTACTGACATTTATTTCCCGTCCAAAGTTCTTAACAAGAAATGTTTAATTGATTATTTATCAAGAAAAATAGCAAAATTCTTAACAAGATACTCAAATCGAATATTTTTATGACAAGATCATTATTTCCAAGCAATTATTTTTAAAATGCTGTGCATAATTTAATATTTACATTAATAAACATCATTTATGCCGCCATAAATGACATGAACCATTACAGGGTACAAAACTATTTGTTTGTTTGGGTTTGATAACATGTGATGCTTCAAAATAGAGAAAGCATAGGTTCATTTTTGATCCAAAAATATCCAATTCAATATGAGTACGTCGGTTTGCTCATTTTTGAGTACTTCATTTTTTTCAGTGTATCAACCTACAGATCAAATAAGGGCTGTTTAAAAGAATTGGAAAACATATTTGGCTATGGACGGTAACTGCTGAAATCAGTTTTTCAAATGTTTTATGCGTTTTCTAAAATGTTTACTTAGTTATCTTATTTACGTCATTTCCCTAAATTACGATGTCTTGTTAAAGCATTCAGAAAGTGTTGGAAAGTATATTTTAATCTATGCTTAACGCATGATTTTTCTTACTCGTTTTTTTTTCTATTTCCCAGATCTGTCTTTTCCTATAAAACATACCAAATCTATTTAGCTCATATTCACAAAGTACAATATACACGGGAATAAAAAATTTAAATAAATATCGCTTATCATGCCGCTCTATAAATAATAGTTGTATTAATATCCGTTAGTTTCCATGTTCGTATTTAATAAAGCAATGACAAACCAAAACAAATTAAAAAACTTACACATTCTAAATATAGAACTTAGAACTTAACCATAGAACTTAATAAAAAAATATGTCAGTTGATAAGCATTATTTTTTAAGTGGAAAAATGTAAAATGTTTTAGAAGAATAGGACTCCAAAGTAGCGATATTTTGCTAAAAAGTACGGTAAAAAGATAAGATTTTATATTTAAAGCAAAATTTTATTTTAAAATTCATCGCTGTATTAATACTTAGAAATTTTTCCAGGGAGAATCATTCGCCTTATATACAATATTTCAAATGAAAATCAAATGTCAAATTAATTGCTTAAAAGGCGCAAAGGCCAACATTGTGAAAAAGATTCCATGCCGGGACTCGAACCCGGGCCATCAGTGTAGCACACTGACATTCTACCGACTAAACCACATGGAACGACGCCCAGCCCGTAAAATTTTTCACTATTACATGTTCGCAAGGCTACAAACGCAGCATAAGATGGAATATTTATCGTGAGCCACCGACATAGGGTAAACACGAAACTTAATTAAATCCAGCATCGATTGAAACTATATTAATAATTGGAAATTTTTCCAGGGAGAAACATTCGCCCTGCATACAACATTTCAAATTAAAATTGCCTTTTAAGCAATTAATTTGAAATTTGACTTTCATTTGAAATATTGTATGCAAGGCGAATGGTTCTCTCTGGAAAAATTTCCAAGTATTAATATAATTTCAATCAATGCTGGATTTAATTAAGTTTCGTGTTTGCATCATGTGGGTGGTTCACGCTAAATATTCCATCTTTTGCTGCGTTTGTAGCCTTGCCAACATGTAATAGTGAGAAATTTTCCAGCCTGGGTATCGTTCCATGTGATTTAGTCGGTAGAATGTCAGTGTGCTGTACTGATGGCCCGGGTTCGAGTCCCAGCATGGAATCTTTTTCACTATTTGCGTCTTTTAAGCAATTAATTTGAAATTTGATTTTCATTTGAAATCACAGTGTTTATGGCAAGTTCGTCACAAATGACACATATTTCACAAATTGGTCACAATGTGACTTCAAAGCATTGTCGCTTTCGTCACAGGTTCGTCACAAAGTTAATGCCAAAATAGTCACAAATGACACACTTTTCACAAATTTGTCACACCGTGACTTCACAGAGTGGTCACAATGTGACGTCACAAACGTCCTCCAAAACGGCCATAACGACCTCACATTCTAGTCACTGTGACGTCACATCGACGTCACGTGACGTCACATCGACGGTCACAAAATCACAGTGTGACTTCACAACGACGTCGCCGTGACGTCACCATGCCTTACGGGTAGCAGTATAATTTTTTTTTCTAAAACTAATGATTATGTATTATCTTCAGTTAAGAATAATGTCACCGTTGTGCTTCTATACTTTTATTCGAAAATCGAAAAAAGTGGAAATTTTTGAATTAGTTCGAATAACTCGAATAACGCTCAAATTAACAGAATCCAAATATTATTCTAACTCTTGTTTGAACTTGAATTATGAGATATTTTCATCAATTTTACTTACAAAGACAAAATATTTTGGGTTATAAATTATTCAGTAGTTATACCTAATAAGAGAAAAACAAAACTCACTGACATTTCAAATTAGTTATTCAATTTTTCAATAGTTCCCAAGCTTTACTTCACAACAATTATTTATATAGTGTACTACAAATTTTGCAATTTTATTTTGTTCTCTTGAAAAGAATATCATTGAACTTGAATAAAAAGAAGAGAAGAAATCCGCAAGCATTTTTTTTATATTATTATTCATAGCAGTATAAAAATATAAATAAGAAGTATCGAAATTTTATCTAAATATGAATTTAGTTTTCATTGCAGTTAATTAATTTTTAATTAAAGATATGTGAATAATTGCATAAGAATGGTACTTTTTACACAAACAGTAATTTACTGTATATAAATATCATCTGTATTCTGTCACTTACAACTAATAACAATAGGTATTAACTTTAATTAAGAAATGTGACACTTCGTCGTGCTTCCATATGTCTATTTGTAAATGGAAAAAAAAAATGAAAGTTTTTGTATTCTTTCGAATAACTTTCATGCTCAAATGAACAAATCTCAATTATTTTTTGAGCTCTTGTTTGAACTTCGATTTTTCTTAGAAAAACAAAAGTTTTCGGGTTATAAATTTATTCAGCACTTACGTCTATATTCAATAGAGTAGAACAAAACTCACTGACATTTCAAATTCGTTATTCAATTTTTCAACAGCTCCCAAGTTTCATTTTATTCTAATTATTTTTTATATTCCATTATAAATTTTGGTAATTTTTGTTGTTCTATTGCAAAAAATAACAGTGAACTTGAATAAAAAGAAAAAAAAAAGAATACAGCATGCATTTTTTTCTGATTCATAGCAGTATGAAAAAAAATAAGAAGTGCCGAAATTTTATCTAAATATGAATTTGGATTTCCTTGCAGTTAATTAATTGTTAATTAAAGATATGTGCATAATTGCATAACAATGCTAATTTGTACACGAACAGCACCTTACTGTATGTAATTATCATCTGTATTCTGTTACTTAGAATTAATGAATATGTACTTTCTTTAATAAGAAAATGTGGAATTTCTTCTTGAATCTATTTGAAAATTGCAAATTTCCCAATTAATTCTAATAACTGAAATAATTGTCGTGCACAAATGAACAAATCTCGAATGTTTTCTAGCTCTTGTTTGAACTTGAATTATATGATGTTTTCATAAATTTATTCATTAGTTATACATAATTAGAGAAGGACAAAACTCACTGACATTTCAAAATAGTGATTAAATTTCCCGATAGTTCCAAGATTTATTTCCCTCTAAATATTTTTATATTCTACAACAAATTTTGCTATTATATTTTCGTTTTCGTTCTATATAAAAGAACATGAGTGAACTTGAATAAAAAGGAGAGAAGGAAAAACATACTTTATTTTCTGATTCACAGCAGTACAAAAAATAAATAAGAATTACCGACATTTCATCTAAATATGTATATGTTTTTCCTTGAAGTTTTTTAATTGTTAATTAAAGATATGTACACAGCTGCATTACTTATACCTAATTCGAGAAGAACAAAACTAACTAACATTTCAAATTTGTTATTCAATTTTCTAATAGCTCCAAGCTTTCTCGAAATATTTTTCGAAATACACTTCACTCGAAATATTTTTATATTCTACTACAAAATTTGATATTTTAATTTAACTTTTGTTCTTTTAATTAAAATATCAGCGAACTTGAATAAAAATATAAGACGAAAAATGTTCATGTTTATTTAGTTTATGATTCACAACAGTAGCATGATTATTATTATACGATTCATATCAGTATAATAATTATATTTACAGGGTGTTTCTGAATTCGACCAAGAAATTCAGAGGGGTGATAGATCAAGAGATGAAAAAATACCATGGGACATGCGGTCGCAAAACATTTATTTAGTCGCAAATTTTACCCTTAAATGCGCAATTTTTCATTTTGTTTCGAAATAATTCTATGATTCTCTGAAAGTTTTATTACACAGAAAAAATAATGAAAATAAGTTAAAAAGTCAAAAATCCCCACTGCGTAAAAAATGAACAAATTAATTATTTCACATCAATGTGAAACTATTTTTTATATTACTTACCTTTTTTTTTTATTTATTTACTGGTATTGGTGACTTTTAAGTTGTGTTTAATTGTTAGTTCCTATCTATAAACACTGCTTTGATGAGGCCTATAGATGTCTATGAAGGTTAGAGTAGTAGTAAAGCTAGAGATCCTTCCTACACATCTTCCAGGTTGTGTAATATTTAAACGGAGCTTCTGACTATAAAATAGTTTAATGAAACATCGTCTTCATTTTGAAAGACCTATAAAATAATATGCCACTCAATATGGTGCGTAAACATTTTTTTTTCGTCACTACCGCCATTTTGTATTTTACGGCCACCATTTTGAATTTATAAAAGCAAAACCTAGCCTATAACAATCGGGCGGTTAAGACGAACCGATAGAGACCTCATTCATTAAAATCCATCCAGCCGTTGGGATGTTTCGAGGGTATAAAGAAATCCCCATACCCAGATATGCGTGAAACACATAACCCTTCTTGGCAGTCGGATAAAAAATCAGAGATACATTTTTTCATACAATACATTCAACTTTTCTTCAGTTGCACGTCTGCAATACAAGTACAAACTACTGTCCTGTGTCTGTTTTACGCTAAAATATTGCAAATTAATAAATATTTTTAATAAGTATGTCTCCAAATACCTTAATTTATATAATTATTTATTTTATAAAACTTAACCTTAAACCCTTTATTTCTTCCTTCACCCCAAATTTCTCCCATTCATCTGATGAGACTTATTATTTAATGGCTTTAGTATGAACTGATAATCAGAGTTCAAAATGTGGGGCGTCAAGTGCATACTGCTTGCACGTATAATGGAAAATTCTACAGCTTATTTTGGTGTTATCGTATTTGCAACGAAGGTGAGCCATATGTATTAAAAGTTTCATTATAATATAATTCAGCTTTATAAAAGTTATTACCGTGAATCAAAGCTGTGTTAGGGTAGAACGCCATATATTTTTTTATTAAATGGGTGTTTTGGAACTCCATATTCTATGGTAATTTTTCTTCTTCTTGATGTTTACTATCACCACTCAGAATTTGTCGGTCGAATTCTGCAACACATTGTATATATATGTGTGTGTTGTCTTCCGCGCTGTAAGTAAATAGAGAGGAGAAGAGGATACGTACTTTTTTAAGTTTATAAATAACTTAATATTATTTTGTTTATTTATTTTCATATTCATAACACCAATAATTAACAGGAAGGTAATTATATATGTATTCATAAATATTTTCTTCAGTGTTCTAAAATATAAAAACCGGAAAATGTAATGCATTATTTTAAGTTTATAAATAACTTAGTATTTTTCGGTTTATTAATTTTCTGATTCATAACAGTAATATTAGATGCAAGATAATTATATCGATATTTATATATGTTTTCTTCCGTGCTCTATGTGCTATGACTTATAATGGAGTTATGAATAAGGAATATGTGTGCAGATTCCGAAATTCTGGAAAGAACTAGAGGCTCCTAAATCCAAAAAATCCAGTGGCCACATTGTGAAAGAAAAGAAGTAAAAGAATAAAGTTTATATGAGAAAAAAAAAATAAACAAAAACTCAGGATTTCAAAGTAAAACGAATTCATTTATTACATTAATTTTACAACAAAACAATGGAAAATTACATCAAATGTGTAATATAATTCAATCACATATTTCTTAAAATTTGAATAGATTAATAAGTATGATATCAATCTTAAACTATGTGCAGTCAGAAATAAAGTTGAGCAAGATGCAGTTAAAAAACATATGAATAAGCTAAGCAATAATGATAGTGGGGAAAATTGGGTAAACAATACTTCTTATTTTGAGTAAGTTTAACATACATATATAAAAAGCTTGAGAATGATTACGATTGTTTTGAACTATAAAAATCAATATACATATTCAAAGCTGGAGTAGCACAGTTGAAGTTTATTCCAACAGAGCGCTGCAGTTCGCAGCCAAGTCCAACTAATAAGAGTGAATTATGTCAGCCAGGTATCGGTCCGGATAGCCTAACAGGTAAGGCATTGGCACGGCACGCCAAGTATCCAGGTTCGATCCCTGGTCTGGACATTTTTCGCTCTGTTGGAATAAACTTCAACTGTGCTACTCCAGCTTTGAATATGATATAATCCAGTTGGAAAAAATATTCGTTCCCTTCATTATGAATCAATGTACATTTCAATCATTTATTTTTCTACAAAAAAATTACCTTAAAAGAAACCCATGGCGAAAATTAGTTAGATACCGAAAATTAGTTGTCACAGTAATAACTTCAGTCGCCACGTGGCGAGTGGCGACCACGACTCTGCACCTATAATAAGGAGGTGGAGACATACAGTGTAGAGTCTACCAGTTGCAAGTGAAGTGAATGTGGAGGTTGTCACAAGGTGGCAACTGCTTTTTCACATCGGATCAACAATTTCTGATGAGCGCCGAAGTAAACTTCCACCAGTAAATTTTGAGAAAATAACTCCTTCTTTTACAAGAATGCAAACTTTTCTCAAATACATTGTAAAAGTTTCTATTCGATTTTACTGGTGGAAGTTGTTCCGGGTGTTATAAATTATTTCACTGAAACCGACAGGGGAGTTGTTTAGGTTGTCATACTATGGCAGAAACGCAGTGCCTGACTACCGCCGAAGTAAGCATCCACTAGTAGAGATAAATATATATATTTGGCCGAAATTATGACCGAAATTCTGCATTAATAAGGTGTTTAAATAAGGAGAACATTTTTTATTCAAATTTGCTGATGGAATTTTACCACGGCCGTAACGATCCACTCCGAAATCGATAACAGTTGAAACTTCACAATTAATTTTCAGGATATATCATTCCCTCTCTATTGATAGTTCATTGTGAATTGTACGTGTTTGATCTGGGGCTTTACATGCAAAAGATGTATGGATAACCTCAGAAAGCTCCAGAACAAAAATCTTAAAAAAGGATAGAAATGATTCGTGTAACCTAAGAACTTCTACTCTCAGAAAAACCACGCAAACTACCAATTTTAGAAAAAAGGGCAATTAATTGACTTAGCTAGTTAATAAAAATCTTTATAGCCTTCATACGAAATAATCTCAGAAGTAACTGATTTCGATGGATACGATAGAAAACACTCTTGAGCTACTCACAATCTGCTAAATATCATTCTCCTTTCTTTTTTTTAATAACCTGGGAATTTTGCCACGTTCTTTTCCCTTGTACCTCGGAGCTGCTTCTAAGTAGTGCTTAACTAAAATATTTTCCCTATTTTTACTTTTTAATTAATTGAACTCGTTATATTTTGATTATTCCTACTTCTTAACGTTAATGCTGTAACCGAATTTTACTTTTGTTATTCTCTCAGTATAATTCTTCACTGTAGTTACTGTAAGTACAGCTGAACTTACAAAGGCTCCATCTCTTGACGATGCATCTCACTCTTCGACTGTGCGTAAAGATGGCTATAACAATGAAGCCTTTGAAATTGGCCTCAGCCTGCCCGGCAGCATTTGCACGAATTTAGCCTGTACTATACCCCATTCAGTCCACTGAGAGAATCCTCCTTTATATTCCGTAGCATAGCAATTATGGCTGATAAGATTCGATGAGAAAATCCTTGACAAAATGAAGTTCTATTTATAGTTTTGAGCCTATTCATAGATTCACAGTTAAAACAGTAGTTAGAATTTAGAATTAACGATGGTATGAGTTTGGAAAAACGGGAGCTAAGGAACTATTTTTCCGACTTTTCGAACCCGTCGCAAAGACCGAATTCTAAAAAGGATAATTACATTGTCAAAAAATACCGTATGAAAATTTCTTAAGTTCGGTCTGAAAATTCAAATGCATGAGTATAAATAGTAAATAAACGGGTACACAAAAATGCTCCCAAATTAGCTTTAAAATCCAAAAGCTAAATTACATATGACGACAATAAGAGAAGCGAAATAAAATCAGACAAAAAGCGAAAGTAATTTTGATTGGCTTAGAGAAACGCACACCTTTATTACCTCACGTGGGCGCGATGTGAGCGATATCCTAAAAACAGAAACAACGGAATAAGCCGCTGGCGCATGCACGTTGCATGAAAATACAAAGCGGTGGAAAGAGAAAGGCTGGAATAGCCATTGAAAAAGATGTGCAGAACTGAAAAGCAACCTCACAAACGCGCAAAAACGAGAATGCGGAACTGAAATGAGAAATAAATGTGAAAGTAATATCACACTTGTGTTATTCAATGTGAATTTTTCCAATCGTTTCTGATTAATCGAATGTTAAATCATCTCCATACACACTCACGACATCCTGGTATCCGGCTCCTTTTTCGCCGTTGCGTTCCGGGGAACTGGAATACAACTGTACAGAGGCTTGGCATATCTCTATCCCCTCCAGTCATTCGAAAACAATCTTTATCACAGCGCCGTTTTCAAGCCAATTTCATTCAGAATTTCATACAAATCTGGATCTATTACATTACATCAAAGCATAGTTGCCAACTCTTACACTTTTCTGTACAACAAAAATTTTATAGTAAGTTTTAACTTTTTCAATCGTCATAACATGCCAATTAAATAAGTCAAAATTTCCAGTAAGTTTTTCTGGTATAAGAAAGCGGAAGAGTTGGCAGCTATGTCAAAATATAAAATTTCGTCGAACGATATTCTAAACTCTTCACTTACACTGTAAACAATCAAGCACAAAAATCGCTAACGCAGAGCAACCCTCATGGGGAAACATCTGCATCTTGAACTGGGACCAAACGTGAAAAATGTATGTACGAAGTTCGGTTCAACTCTATGCATGAAAACGTGCCCTTTTCAAAGATGATATAATGAAAATGGGACAAAAATTGCTATTAAAGTACCCGTTCTAGCGAAATATACACACAATGAACTGGGACGTGCTGGACACATTCCAAAATTTATATATGAAATTTGGTACAAGTGTATGCATAATTTCATACACTTTTCGGTGATAAAATAAAGACACACAACACACACATACGTACAGACACACCTTTTGCAAATAATTTATCTTTCGATATTTTTGACCCCTGAAACGTGTAAATCCGACTAAAATCTGATGCCGAAAAAAAATGTCGGCTGCAATATTTTTTCTATTAGAGATAGAAGGAAGTAAAAAGTAATTAAGACCTGGTAAGCATTCAGATAAAAGTTTCCTGTTTTCTTCAATTTCAAAAATGAATTTGATATTATAACTAAATTCATACAAACAAGAAAAAAATCTATATCCGAAAATTTATTTTGAAAAAGTTATTTTGAAGAATCATCACTTTATTTTAAATTTAGACATATTTTAATCGAATAACGTTTTAAAAAATTAAAACACAGTCCAAAAATATTTCAAAATCTGAAATATTAAGTCAAGCGGAATTAAGCAACTACAGAGAAATATTTTGTTAAAAATATTCAGCTCGATAATTTAACATAACTTTATATCTTAAAGTTTTCATAAAATAAATTTAAAAGAATGTTTGAATCAAAATATAGACAAAGAATTGTAATCTATATGCTAATTACTTATATATTTAGTAATATGTTGATTTTACATTAAAAAACCCGAATGACACATGAATATAAATTAACTTTTATCATTTTATTATATCTTGTATCACTAATATCATATTATTAACTTATACATTTTTTCTTGATTTAAAATCATCGTAAATTATATTTTTGTAACTAGAACGTTACAAATACATTAGAAATTTGAACTCTTGAAGTACTATAGTACAGTATGTAAATATATTTATATTATAAAGTGCAAACGTGACTGTGCTGACTTTATTTTGGCGGTTGCGATAGCATTCGATTAAATTCAACTTTTATACTGCAATTTTTTAAACTTCTAAATATCGCACATTTTGAAATTTTACACCATCGAACTGGAAAAAAATTACTTTCAAATGCAATGTGTTTGAAAATTACTATATCAAAATTTATTTGAAAAGTTTATCGCAATTTGCTAATTTTTTATTGTTCTTAAATTAATTGTCATGCATGCAATTTTCATGTCTAACTCTGTCGCGTGTCAACAGTTACGAAATATTAATCCGTTTGCATTTAATTAATATAAATAACTTATAATTTAATTCCATCTTATATCCCATAACGAAATTAACACTATAAAGATCAATATCTGAAAACTGGACAATTTCACTCCAGAATTTTCATTTTTTTAAAAAAATTAACACTAGAACGGCCATGAGCGGTCATTTTGACCGCTACTGTATGAATAAATTTCAGTTCAAACCAGAAAATTCATTATAGAATATGTTTAAAAGATACAAGTAAGATAAACTTTAAATAAAGAAGCTAAACTGTTTTAAATAAATATTCTGATGTGAAATATTATTATAAAATATGACTAAAATTTCCGGCCTTTCTAGTGTTAATGTTATCGATAAATATAATTTAGATATCATAAATTAATCAAAAATGAAGTAAAGTGCTTTTTCCATTCAATCAGAAAGATTTATTGCTATCATAATCCTTTTGTAAATTGCTAAGTAATATTTATTGATGTTCTAATAATTTTGTAAATCATTAAGTGTTGCTTATTGCTTTATATGTTTATCTTATGTTACGCAGCTGTGCCCAATGACGTCAGATACTCTTTCTGACGAAAGTGTAAACGGGAAATAACGTTTAGTATGCATTAAAGTTTTGATCATGTAACTTCTTTTCGTAATCTTTGAATCTGAGTTATTTTGTCGCTTAGAAGTGCCGTTAGTTGCTATGATAACTACAGTTGTAGTTTTTTATGAATTTTAAGTTAAGTTATTAGAGATAACATTTGGCGCGAAAACGTGGGACCGACATAGCAATTATGGATATAAAAGCGTTGAAACTAGAAAGAAAAAATCTGCGAATAAGTTTTACTTCGTGCACGAATAAAGTTACAGAAGAATTATTGAAACTAGAGATTGATCTTAAAAGTCTGTCTGTGTTACAGAAACAATTAGAGGATAAATTTGGGAGGTTAGAGGAATGTCAGAAAAATATAAGTAGCATACTGTTGAAAGAAGGTTCCGAGAAGGAGTGTGAGGAAGATTTTCAAGCAGCCGAAGAATATCGGGAAAAATACCTTGAGTTGAAGACTGGAGTAGAAGAAAAAATTATTTCTTTGCGGACGCCCGTTTTTGAAAATCGGAATGAATCTCTCGAGAAGAGAAGTTTTAAATTGCCGAAGATTGAATTGAAAAAATTTAATGGTGATGTTAAGGACTATTTGTCTTTCTGGTCCCAATTTCAGAAGATACATGAAGTTAAAAGTATTTCGGACTCTGATAAATTTCAATATTTAATTCAAGCGGTCGTTCCGAATTCAAAAGCAGCCAGAGTGGTGGAGAGCTTTCCAGCTACAGCTGCTAATTATCATCAAGCAATAAACCAAATCAAGGAAAGATTTGGTAGAGAAGATCTGCTTGTACAAGTCTATATACGGGATTTATTAACAATGGTTATGAAAAATGCTATCGCTGACCGAGTAAAAACAGATTTGCCAAAGTTGTACGATGAATTAGAGGGAAAGTTGCGATCTCTGGAAAGTTTAGGACGTACGCAAGAAAAATATGGCGATTTCCTGATCCCGTTAGTAGAATCGATCCTCCCTGAAGAAGTCTTGATGTCATGGGAAAGAAAACGAAATGCCGAAGATGCGATGCATGAAGAACGTTCACTGAAAAATTTAATGTCTTTTCTAAAGCACGAAGTGCAAAGCGAAGAGATGGTTGCTTTAACGCAAAGTGGTTTCGGTGCCAATACTACTAATAAAAGATATGACCGGGATAATAAAACTTCCCCTCCTGCCACAGCTTCATCGCTAGTAAACACTTCTTTTGGAAATACAGGTAAGCGATAATTTACTTGTATATTTTGTAATAAAAAACATTCATCGCGAAATTGTTTTGCCGCTATAAATATGACTTTAGTAAATAAGAAAAAGATTTTACTAAAGAAAAATGCTTGCTTTAATTGTTGTAAGCCTAACCACATATCTAAAAACTGTAGACTTAAAAGTACTTGTATTAAGTGTAAAAAATATCATCATTTTCTTATGTGCCCAGATTATAATAGTGAAAATGATAAGAAAGAAAATGAAAGTCATGAAACTAATACTATGACAAATCATTCAAATAGTGAAAATGTTTATCTCATGACATTAATGGTTAAAGTGAAAAACAAGAATGTGGAACTAAAGGTTCGCATTATTATTGATTCTGGTTCTCAAAACAGTTATGTTAGTAAAAAGGTGGTTGAGAATCTACATCTGGTTCCTAAGAGGAAAATTAAAATGACCCATTGCCTTTTTGGGGGGAGAGAAACCTCAGTTCAAATACATGATGTTTATGATTTAATTATTTCTGATTTAAATGATTCCTTTAGTTGTAGAGCTGAGGTATTCTCTGAAAATAAAATTACTGGTTTTGTACCCAAACTTTCTAGTGTAGCGGCACTTATTGAACTTAGAGAAAAACAAATTATTTTACCTGATCTTGAATCCGAAGATTCGGAAATTAATTTACTTTTAGGTGCCGATTTAATTGGCACATTATTCACTAATAAATGTATGAAATTAAATTCAGGTTTATTTATGTTAGAAACACGATTGGGTTGTGTATTAACTGGAAAACCCAATCAAAATTTGAGTAGTAATTATGATAGTAATACTGTTTTGTCTGTTGTATCTTTGTATGTAAAAAATGCTTCTATTAATGAGTTATGGGATCTTGAAACGATCGGTATTAGGGAGCCTGTAGAAAGTTTGAAAAATCAATATGAGCATTCTAAAATAATAGAGGAATTTAAAACCAATATTAAAATTCATCCAGATGGTAGATATGAAGTCTGTTTACCTTTTAAATCTGATATGATTGAATTACCCAGTAATAAAGAAATGACGCGGAAGAGACATAAAAAGATGTGCGAACGCGCACAAAAGGGGGGTCTACTTATTGATTATGAAAATGTTTTCAGAGAATGGGAAGATTTAGAAATAATTGAAAAAGTAACGGGGGACGTCCAGGAAGAGCATTTTTTGCCGCATCGGCCTGTGGTGAAAGTGGACAGTGCTACGACCAAAATTAGGCCCGTTTTTGATGCGTCCACTAGAGAATATGGAAAGTGTTCCTTAAATGATATTTTGTATAAAGGCCCGAATTTAATTGAGCAAATACCGGATATTATCGATAGGTTTCGAATTTATAAAATTGGTCTTTCTGCGGATATCGAAAAAGCCTTTTTGCAGATTAGCATAACCCCGGATCATAGAGATTTTTTGCGATTTTTTTATCCTTCTGTGAACGAAGAAATTACTTATAGACATTGCAGGGTGGTTTTCGGAGTGAATTCAAGCCCATTTTTGTTGGCAGCTTCGATATCTCATTTATTAGATAATGTATCTCATAATTATAGGAATATGGCAGAAAAATTGAAATATTCATTTTATGTTGATAATTGTGTTACAGGTGTTTCGAATGCTGAGGAACAAGACGAATTTATCGAGCAGGCTAAATGCATTATGTCTCGAGGGTGTTTTAATTTGAGAAGTTGGGAAAGTAATGTTAAATCTCAAAATGTTTCAAAGAGTTCGGGTCTAACAAAATTCCTTGGGATATTGTGGGATCTCGATTGGGATATGCTTAAGTGTAATTTAACTTTTGATAAATTAAATAACAATGAAAATTTCACTAAAAGAATAATTTTGAGCTCTATGCAGAAAATTTTTTATCCGATTGGAATATTGTGTCCGGCAACATTCCCACCCAAAATTATATTACAACAAACCTGGAAATTGGGTTTAGGTTGTGATTCTCCATTGCCAGAGGAAATTCAAAGACCTTTTAAAAAATGGTTCAGCGAAATAAATGTATTAGAGGACGTTCAAATTCCGCGATATGTTGAAATAAATGAGACTACCAAGATGCATGTTTTCGTGGATGCATGCAAAGAGGCATATGCAGCTTGCGTCTTTTTTCGAACTATAACCCCGGAAGCTGTAAAAATTCAATTAATTAGAGCAAAAGCTAGAGTTGCTCCTATAAAGCAAGCGTCAATTCCCAGATTAGAATTAATCGCGTGTAACATCGGAGCTAGATTGGCACATTCAGTACAGCAAGCACTTTGTGTCCAGAACATGAAAACAATTTTTTGGAGTGACTCCATGGTTGCGTTGTACTGGATAAGTGAATACGGTGAAAGGTTCGTTTTTGTTTCGAACAGGGTGAAAGAAATAAAAGGTCTTTTCCCCAATAGCGAATGGCGCCATGTGCCAGGAAAAATGAATCCTGCGGATTTGATTTCGCGTGGGTGTTCTCCCCAGCAATTGCTAGAATCTCGGTGGTGGGAAGGGCCGAAATGGCTCATGGAAGAAAGGGAAAAATGGCCCATGACTGAGACTCTTGATAGTGAAACTCCAGAGATTACTAGTGAAAGGAGAAAAGTGAAATTGTGTAATGTAAACACAACAGTCAAAAATATTCCTTGGTACGCTAGGAAATTTTCAAAATTTGAATCTATTATTAGACTAGTTGCTTGGGTATTGTATACATAAATAATGTGAAATCGCGATACAGTGCAAGGAAAAATGGTAAATTATCAGATGAGGAATTAGAAAATGCTGAAAAAACATTAATTTCAATAGTACAAAGTGAGTTTTTTCCAGATGTAGATTCGATACCTCACCTAGTCTGTTTTAAAAATGAAGACGGTGTAATTAGAGTAAAGACAAGAATTACAGAACATATTGATACACCATATTTCTTGTCGCCAATTCTTTTACCTGATGACTGTATTTTCACGGTTAGACTAATAGAACATTTCCATGTAGCGAATTGTCATGCTGGAACTCACATTCTTCTAAGTATTTTGAGAGAAAACTATTGGATCCAAAGAGGTAGAAAACTGTCCGAAAAGTTGTAAGTAAATGCATTCCTTGCCAGCGCTACAAAGTTAAATCACGAGAATCCGATCCAGTGCCACTGCCTTTAGATCGCATTAAAGATGCTAAAGTTTTTGAAATTGTAGGAGTTGATTTAGCTGGACCTTTATTTATTAAAAATGCAGATAAAACCTGTATAGTGCTCTATACTTGTGCAGTCTATCGAGCTGTTCATTTAGAACTTGTCTCCTCTTTGTCAACTGATGCATTTTTGCTGTCTTTGCGACGTTTCATCGCAAGAAGAGGAAGACCTAGAATAATCTATTCTGATAATGGAACCAATTTCAGAGGTGCCAATAATGATCTGTCAAAGATTGATTGGCAAAAATTGACTCGTTTCTCCGACCTGAAACGAATCGTTTGGAAGTTCAATCGTCCCTCAGCCGCCTGGTGGGATGGCTGGTGGGAAAGGCTGATCCGTGTGATCAACCGACGAACGCTCGGTAAAGCTGTCGTGACTTTTGAGGAACTGCAAACAATTTTGTGTGATTGTGAATATATTATTAACTCTCGCCCTCTCACATATCAATCCGAAAATCCAGAGGATTTAGTTCCATTAACACCGAACATGTTTTTAGTGCAAAACTCTAGTTCTAGTGTCACGAACATTGATGAGGTTGACGCAACACAGTTTCGCAAAAGTCTGCGATACAGACTTAAGCTCATGGAACAATTGAGAATGCGTTTCGAACTGAATATCTTGGACAACTTATTCAAAGGCGTCGTGAAATCGTCCAGTTACCCGACTTGAAGCTGGGTGAACTTGTGCTCATTCGGGACGATGTACAAAAACGTCTCAGTTGGCCGCTAGCTAAGATTGTAGACCTAATTCCTGGAAAGGATGGCAAAATTAGAACAGTCAAATTGAAAACTGAACATGGTGTTGTTATCAGACCCATACAACGAGTTTTTTATTAGAATTATCTCGTACTAATTTTTATCCTTCTCCTTTTCAGCTAGAAAGCAGTAATCAAGGTGCTCTGATGGGGACAGATTCTTCAGACTTGTCCACTGAATCTGAGCCAACGACTTACACAACCAGATTTGGTCGTGTGACCAAAATGCCCCAGAGATTTGGGAAGTAGAATGTAGTTTTGAGTAGCTAGTCAGCAACTCAAAAGGGGGGAGAGTGTTATCGATACATATAATTTAGATATCATAAATTAATGAAAAATGAAGTAAAGTGCTTTTTCCATTCAACCAGAAAGATTTATTGCTATCATAATCCTTTTGTAAATTGCTAAGTAATATTTATTGATGTTCTAATAATTTTGTAAATCATTAAGTGTTGTTTATTGCTTTATATGTTTATCTTATGTTACGCAGCTGTGCCCAATGACGTCAGATACTCTTTCTGACGAAAGTGTAAACGGGAAATAATGTTTAGTATGCATTAAAGTTTTGATCATGTAACTTCTTTTCTTAATCTTTGAATCTGAGTTATTTTGTCGCTTATAAGTGCCGTTAATTGCTATGATAACTACAGTTGTAGTTTTTTATGAATTTTAAGTTAAGTTATTAGAGATAACAGTTAATGTACCAAATTACAAATAAAATGATATACTATGATACGTGTTTTGTCACTATGATAAGTGTCTGTTAACTCCATAATCAGAGTCTAATAATTGGGACTGAGATGATGTGGACTGAGGTGATGTTTTTGTCTTAACAGTTGCAAAGCCATTTTATTGAATAATTTTGAACACATGTAAATGATTAAATATTGCATGTGACATTTGTATGTTACATAAATAAAGTTACAATAAGCTTTTATTTAATAGATAAAAAGTTAAATATGGGGACATGAATGATGCTAGGTGGATAGTTGAACTGTAGTTGCTGTTGCAATGGAAATAATTTTGCCAGCGCCACCTAGTATCTGTTAGCCTAAATGTGTGGTTAGAGGATCTGAGATGATGGTCAAACTCAGGGACAAATATATTTACTACAGTATTTTACTATACAATCTATACGAGTAAAGGAGCATTATGCTTTCCCATACTGTATATATATAGGGATAAATATATAATAGCAAAAGTTAAAAATATTTATAAAACTTTTTATAACATAAATTTAATATTGGATAATTGTACCTGGGGACGGGAACTGAAATGATGATTTCGTTTGTTTAAAACTTAAAATTAATTATTTATACATCATCATATGTCCATTTATTACTGGTAATTGTTATAAAAAATTTTACAATATATTACATTTTTCAGTTTTAGGTTCTAGTATAATTAATGGAATATTATTGGGAGTGGACGTAAATTGTCCATTATTCAGATATTGACCCATAACTACTGGAAATTTGAGTGAAGTTTTATAAAAAATTTTCACACCAGAATTTTGATTTAAGACAGTTTAAATTTATTATTTAACGTTTTCCTTCTTTGTATCTTTTAAACTTATTTCATAATCCGATTTCTGGTTTGAACGGAAACTTATTCATATGGCAGCCGTTAAAATGACTGCTCAGGGTAGTTCTAGTGTTAACCCCTTGAGGGGCAAGCAAAAATGCATCTAAATATTATATTATCACCGGAATAATTGAAACAAAATTTTTTTTTCAATAAAGAAAAACAATTTTTCGACGATTTTCCTCCAAAGTTAAAAATATAAAATTTAGTTAAATTTGTCTGGTGAGAATCTTGTTTAAATTAGGTGGGATATATTTTATCCCACTGCCCCTCAAGGGGTTAAAACATTCATCAATCAGTAAATAAAACAATACAATAGAAACAAAGCCCAAATTCAAGGCATGTAATAGAATTTCGCTTTTAATTTGACTGAAATGATCTGAATCATAAAGGTTGATTGTAAATAGCGATTTTGGGCGATTTCTTCATCTGTTAACACCTGACGCGAGGCCAGGTATCGCTTTTATACAGGCACAATATCGCTTTTATTACGCTTCAAAATTTTATTTGAACGGATTATTGTAATTTTAATGTAAATATTATTTTTAGTATTGTTAGTGGCCATTTATAAAAATATTTTAAGTATAAAAAAAACCATTAGAGTTATCAATTTAAAAATACATAATTAAAAACAAGTAATATAATTTTTTTTAAGTCAATTCCTACTTAGGTCTTCAAAGAAAAATTTAATACAATTCCTTAAGCTAATATTAGTTTTTATTGCATTAAAGTATCTCAATTTGTTGATTTTCTATAAGCAAGTAAACCCTATTGGTTTTCAATGGAAGTCTATGGGAATTTGGCGAAATCTTACAGATATCGCCTAGTTGGTGACAAACTTGGCGGTATTTGGTGACAGAACAGGGTCCCCCCTATAGTAACCCCCCTTAACCCCTTCGCGACGGGAGTCCTTTACGAAATTTTTAATGTTTTATCACCGATTTTTAAATACAGAAATTTTTGCCTTTTTAAATCGGAAAAATGCTCGGATTCAAGAACGCAAACTTTACAGTAAAATTTTACTGGTGGAGATAAGCAAGTATTCTTAGGCCTTTTTGCAGCACGTATACGTGCCGCTCGTCCCCAAGGGGTTAAAGATATGAAGATGCATTAAATGCTGTTCAATAACCAATGGCCGCCATTTTGTCTCACATGTAAAACTAAAATTAATTAATTAAAATATAATTAATGAATTAATATTTGAAAAAACTGTATTAACATCAATTGTCATCCAGTACAAGTTTAAAAAATTTAGATCAACTTGATAGGATGAATAATAAGTATCTATATTATAAAGGACAAACATATATGTGCGTAACGCATACGTCATTCTGCGAATGGCAACACTTTGAAATTTGAAATGAAATTTCGGTTTTGTAATTTTCTCTACTGCAAATTTTTAAACTTCTAAACATCGCACAGTTTCAATTTTTACACCGTCGTATAGGGGAAAAAATGTACTTTTAAATGCAATTTGTTTGTAAGCTCTATCTCAATTTCTTTTTGAGATATTATTTTTTTTATAGCTTTTAGAACCAATTTTGTAATTGTGGCAACTGAAATACTCCATTTCTATTAAAAGTAAAGGGCAAATAGTCATGGTTTATTTATTTTTATTGATTATATCCTTATTGATGCCATTTTCACATTACAAGTAAAAGTAACTTTTTTATAATTTTTCAACAGAAAATGACGCCAGCCATTAACAAAAATACGCATTCTTCTTCATAAATCAAAAGATTGAAGAAGATATTTCAATATTTTTACATTACGCTGATACTGAGTTTCAGGCGCTAGGCAATATGATTGAGTGAGTAAAAATGATGTCATATTTAAAACAAAACGATCATTTTCTTTGATAAAACTAAATATTTGACCAATACTAAATGGTCAATACTATGGCAAAGGAAAATTTCTGAATGGTAAATTTTCGCAGGTATTGAGATTAGAACTTAACTTTTATGCGAATGTTCATATGAACAATTGTATCGGACAAACGTGACGTTAAGTTTGGAAATACATTCATTTTAATAATGTATTGCGCGTTAAAATACTTTTAAGTTGTGAATTTGAGTGGAGCGTATGTAAATTTTGAGAATATGAAAATAACGTACAGTTTAGATTTATGGGGGGAAATTCTATGATGTGACAAAGCGAAATCCTTTTTACTGATTTTTCATCCCGTAAAAACAAACGTGAGAGTCTCAATCGATAACTTCAACACAATTACTTATCTTGATTACGTATTCTAATACAGTTTAATTTTCCAATAATTTATGCAGTTGAAATTTTTGGAAATTTTAAGTTAAAAACATTATTTATTTTAAGATCCACCAATGCAATATAAAAATATAATTTATAACCAATGCAAGATGAACTTTTTATTGTAATTATTTTTGTAGGTTTATTATAAATTCGATCTAACAGTTCCATTCTAAACATTTTAATTCGTCGAATTTCGACGGGTTCCAACTCGTTTTATTAACGATTGAAAATTTGAACAATATATTTAAATATAGTGAGAGTGTGAACTAATAGTAGGAATTGAAAAAGTAGACACGCGAGAGGTTTCCTCACAGCATTCTTTGAGAATATTTGCTAATGTGTTTTTTTTATTAATTTTTGATTAACCGCAATTCCTTTTATTTAACAATCTTTTTTAACGATTTAAAAGAATAATATATCAAAAGCTGCTTGCAGAACCTTTCGAAAAATATCTCATTCATCGCTGTGCTTTAGTATGCGAAGACAAAATACATATTAACATCAAAATTTCACTTATATTTTGTAAACCTGGAAGGTCGGCTTTACCTCTTTGTATCTTTAAATTTATCCTTAAAATTCTATAGTGAACATTTTCATTAATAATAAAATGAGTCATTATTAAAATGTATTAAAGAACTGGAGATTTAAGAAAAATCTAATAAAAACAGTTGTTTCTTAAATTCAGACAAGTAGTTCTTTTGGAGACAGCAATTCTGAGAAATAAGTATAATATGTTTATAATAACAATAATATTTAGAAAATTTATATCCTTAAAACGATAATAGTACTGTACTGATATAAGAAAAATGTACAAGGCATGAAATAAAGATAATAGATTTAAAAACACTTTAACGTTATAGTGGAGGTCTATAAATCGAAGTGTAAATATGAAGAAGGTAATGAAAGAAAAAGAGAAAGAAAAATCATGCGCAAACGTTAGAATATAAAATGCTTTCCAACAACATTAGAATATTTTTAACCCTTTCAGGCAACGTTGCCAGATTGCGGACTTTTTTTAATTCAGATTATTTGACTATCACCACTTTTTGAAAATAGTATAATTCGCCTTATTTTTCAGAAATTTTAATCTATTTCTAAATGGACCGAATTAAAAAAAAAGCGGTGACGATCGTCAATCTGGGGACAAAAAAGCCCCAGATCACAACACTGCTTTCAGGGGCAAGTAATTGTGTTTCTGTAATGTCAAATTCACATCGACATCTTCTAAAAATTTTACTGCAAAATAAGGAAAAGCAATTTTACAAATTTTTTCCACCAATGTTGGAAAAGTAAAATTTAATAAAATTTTTCTGGTGCAAATCTTCATTAATCATAGGTGGGATATAATATATCCCACCGACCCTCAAGCGGTTAACAAAAATTTTCTGTTTAAGAAGAAAAGTAACATATCTAAATAAACATTTTAGAAAATGCATAACGCATTCACAATACAGATCTGAACAATTATCGTCCATGTATGGAAAAAATACTGATTTTTTGTGCGCAGCCCTGTGTATTAGGGTGGGCCGAAAAAAACTTTTTTTTTTATTTTCGATGATGGGTGGTGCGGAAAAGTGGCCACTAGTGGCAACAAGTTCACACACAAAATTTGAGATTTTTAGGACAATTCCTATATTTGCCGCTTTTGGCTTGAAGTTTTCCTAAAATGCTGATTTTTGAACTTTTTTAGCAAAAATTTTAAAAAAATATTAAACTTATTTTAACGTATTTACTTGAAAAGTCATATTTAATGTGCCAAATGTATAAATAAGCTCTGATAATATATTATTTAATTGCTATGTGTATTTTAAATTAGACGATTTTTATAGCCTTTTCGCGTATAAGTGAGCAAAAGTTGCATGTATTGTTTGAATCTTTCAACGGTTTCTCTCTTTTGTCTTGTTTATGTCCCTTGTTTTTTTCTTTTTTTCGATGCTTTAAGGCTGCGTACGCACGCGTATTTTGCCAACTTCTCCAGTTTTCTTGGAAAAGCTTTTGTACAGGACCCATCTGCGGTTTATTCACAAAAGAATGGGGGGAATCAACAATGGGTCAGGAGATAAGGAGCTCGACTCTACTTTAAGGAAAGTTTCCTCTTTTGCTGGACATCATTCCTTTTCCAGCTAAAGTCGTTAAAAATCAAAGACACCGCGTCGCCACAAAAAACGAAGCCGACACTGCTAACAGATAGAAGAATGGTGCGGTCGCAGCTTTAGGGTCATATATTTAGGTGACGGGCAGTAGAATCTCTCAACAACAGATCTGGAAGGAGAGAAGGGGATGAAGCGACAACTTAAGCGAACGCAGTGACTCATCGCGATGTTGGGGGAGTGAAGGAGGAAATACAAGAGGGGAGAAAGTGCGATAAGGGATGCTTATTATTTTTCAGTGCTCAGTTTCTCTGAGACATTTGTTCAGTGTAAAAGTAAAACCTTTTTCTCGTGCGATACAGTGCTTTTTGGATCATTTATTGTGTTTGTGCGTTTTATTACGACGAGTTTAGAAATGGCCAGTGCGAAAGGTCATGGTCATGTAAAGACACGTGATAGCGTGAAAAGTAACCTTTTTGGGGCACCGTGCAAATTGAAAGACTTGCAATTGCCAACTTATGCTGACATCATGCGTCACTACTATTGACTGCGAAACGATATAGAAGAAAATCGAGATATTTATCTTGAACCAGTGGATGATATTATTAAAATGGAAGGTGAAAAAGTTTCCAAAATCTGGATAAAAGCTTTCATACCAGTGGTTTTCCAACGAACAATTAACCGAAAGATTAAAAATATTATTATTAAGATATTATATTTAATATTATTAAGATACAGCAAGTGTAGATCATTGGAGAAATCCTGTAATAAAAAAGGGAGTTAAAAGCAAAACGATCCGCGAAGATTTCGTACGAAATGCGGAAACCTCTCTCTTTGACATTGCAGCTTGTAAGTGTAGAGACTTGAACAATTGTAGCTGCGACATCAGGCGTAAAGTCCCACAGCGGGAGGTGAACTTCTTGAAGGATCAAAGAACTGTTCGAAAAATGTTTATCGGAAATATTGATTTAAAAACAAGCAAAACTCTTGCAAAGAAAATATCGCGGAAAATGAAAAGGAATACAATTTCAACGAGGAATAGTGGTTCTGCGACAAAGCCTTCAACGAATGAAATTAGATCCAGATGGAAGACAGTTATATTGTTGGAAGAGTCAAGTAGTGGGAGCTTTCAAGCAAGCAGCTCGACTGAATCTCAATTTGAACCAGGCCCCTCAAAGCCAAACACTCCTAAACGAATATTCCTGTCTCACACAGCGTCTGCCGCATTTAGGACTGGTGTATCAGAGAGGGAGGTTGCGTTTATAGCTTCAACCGTGCTTCAAGATGCAGAATTGTGACAGAAAATGATAAGAATCTCGTCATTGATAAACACAAAGTCAGAAGAGAGAAACATAAACTTGAAAAGAAGATACAGGAGGAGGAAGTTCTTGAAGGAAGGAAAATTAAAAGCATATTCTTTGATGGTAGAAAGGATAAAACTATCATGATAGAAAAAAAGGGAACAAGCGACACCGTCGAGAGAAAGGCGAGAAACATATCACCGTGTTGTCTGAACCTGGTTCGGAATATTTGGGTCACTTGACACCTCATTCCGGTCACGGAAAAGAAATAGCTCAATCCTTATATAATTTTCAATGTCAGAACAATGTGGACTTTTCGGAACTGATAGCACTCGGGTGTGATGGCACCGCTGTAAATACAGGAAAACGAAATGGTGTCATTGCCTGTCTTTAAAAAAAATTAAGAAGAGAGCTGCAACATTTTATATGTATTCTTCATACGAACGAACTTCCACTCCGACATCTCCTGTCTAAACTTGATGGTGGAACCACGGGGCCTAAGTCCTTTGCCGGCCCAATCGGTTCTAGGCTAACAGGGTGCGAAAATATACGCATCACTTCGTTCGAACCTATTGCTGTTTCATGGACATCAGAAATGGAAAAGACTGAAGATCTGAGTACAGATAAAAAATATTTATTTGATATTTGTGCAGCGGTTTCAAGCGCACAGTGTCCTCGAGGGCTGGAGAACTGAAAAACTGGACCAATTGTTCAATCGAGATGGATCACAACTGCCTGCAGAATTTTACGCTTGTATATTAGTAGTTCAAATCCTGATGAAGCACTTAAATGTCTCGCGCAGTACGTGATAAAAGTTTATGCGCCAGTGTTTTTTTCTGTAAGGAAAAGGCCAGGTTGCGCGGACGGGCCTAGACTTCTGTGGCAGATTATTCAACTTTCAGAGACATTCCATTCAGTCGCACAGACAAATGGATATTATGGCCATCCCGAGAATTTACTGATAGCAATGGCAACCAATGATAGCATAGATATTAGAAGAATGGCATGGGAAAGAATTAAAAAATGCCGCAATTTAAAAAATATAAAAACCAACGAAATGCGAGAGTTTCAGGTTCCAAAGCGGAACTTTAAAGCAACGGAATACTATGATTCCATCGACTGGGTTGCCACGGAAATCAGCGAGCCTTCTATAACAAAAACTCTTTCATTAGAAGAAATTGAAGAAAACGTAATTTCAGGATCTGTGTTGGATAAAGCATTAATCTGTTTTCCAAGTCACTCCCATGCTGTGGAATGAGTCGTTAAAATTGTTACAGAAGCTGCATCAAAGGTATGTGGGAGTGAAGGAAGAGATGTCTTCATTAGAGCAAAACTGCAAGCGCAGAAAAAGATGCCAAAATTCATTCCTAAAAAGGTATGCACTTTGAATATATAATATTCTGTGGGTAGGAGGGCGAGTGGAACTCGCAGTACAGCAGCCTCCTCGCGGTGAGTTCTGGGTTGAAACAACCGTTGGTACCGAACGCAAAACAAGCTAAAAGCTGTACATTTTAAAACACGTAACACAAAAATAGTGCATAATCAGAGCATATTTAAGTATTTGGCACATTAAATATGACTTTTTAAGTAAATAAAATCAAAAGAAATTTATTTTAACATTTTAAAAATTTTTGCTAAAAAAGTTCAAAAATCAGCATTTTAGCAAAACTTCAAGCCAAAAGCGGCAAATATAGGAATTGTCCTAAAAATCTCAAATTTTTTGTGTGAACTTGGTGCCACTAGTGGCCACTTTTCCGCACTACCCATCATCGAAAATAAAAAAAAAAGTTTATTTCGTCCCACCCTACTATATATGTTCTAAGTATTTGCAGCTTACAAGTTCATTTTTCAAAACCAAATGCGGCAATGTAAACCTTAATAACGTATATCAATTATATGACAAATGGAGTATATTTACGCGAGATGGAGCACACATTATTGACAGATAAACCTGAAACATAACAAAAACAAGAAACATCCAAAATTGTGTAACAGATAAAAGTAAAAGTATATATTAGTACCGAGAGAATAAATATAATATTTTGAGAAATTTTCGAATTTTAAAATATTTGAAGTAAAAACCCGAATGAATTACATACACAGACATTTTAATGTCATAATCTGACAATTAACTTTGCCACAATCTCTATACAAAGGCTTAAATTATGGAATATTTGTTTACTTTTAAATTACGCACTATATCCCTTTTTTTAAACACGACATTTCGCTAATTTGTCTTTTGAAAGTATGAACAAATAAATATCGGGTTCGTACGATTCAAGTACTTTCGAGCACGTTTTATCAGAATTCTTGTAAAATAATATTTGCCTTATTCAATAAAAATCAATTCTATCTTCAGATAGACTACTAAACACATAAAGCTACTAGACACATACTAAAATGCATAAAATTTATTGAATCTCTTGATGTGTACCAACCCTGATATACACCGAAGAGCCATTACATTATGGCCATCACTTTAATACGACGTAGACTAACTTTCGCCATCAAAACCGCCAACTTGGTATTAGTCGGCTTGGTATTAACTCGACAATGTTCTGATAGTCAGTCTGAGGTATATGGTACCAAGCGCTCACCAACTGGTGCTGCAATTCCCGCAAATTACGAAGTGCTAGCGTGGCAGCACGATTTCGGTTTTCCAGGTGAATCACAAATTTACTACTGGATTCATGTCAGATGAATTTGGAGGGCAAGATATTGCTTTTTTTAAGTCACTAGAATGTTCATCGAACCACTCCCTGACGATTCGACTCGTATGACAGGGTGCATTATTTTGTTGGTAAACACCCGCCGGAAACATTGTTGTCATGGTTGTACCTGGTCTGCAACGGTGTTCCGTAGCGCAGACGTATTGGATTATTCTACGGGAATTATGGGTCTTAATGTGCTCCATGAAAACATCACTCCCCCCATAATACCGCCGTCAACCGCTTGTCTCCGGCCGACTGTGCAACCGGGGGCCAAGGTTTCCGTCGGAAGTCGGGATACTTGCACACGTCTGTCAATGTGATTGACCAGAAAACGTGGTTCGTCGGACCATGTAAATTTCTTGCATTCTTCTAACGTCCAATTCTGATGTTAAAACCCATTGCAAGCGCTGCTGGCGAAGATGTGCCGTCAGAGCAGGGACGTGCTTCGGCAGCCGGCTGCGTCGGCCAATACGCAGCAGTGCACCCTGCATTGTGTGGTGAGAAACACTGTCTGGGTCGCAACTGTTGTAGCTGCTGGTGATTTTGGCTGTTGTAGCTCATCGGTCACGGCGACTAATGCGTAATAATCTCCGCTCTCCTCTGGTCGCCACGGGCGACACACCGATGGCCGGTGGCTTGTCGTTTCATCCTCCATACACCACTTTCGATACGTGCTCACAACGTCTGCACGTGAACAGCCCACCAAACCTGCTGCGTAGTCCATTTTGTCGCTAATAACGCTATGTTTTGAAACAAAATGCATGGGCACTTTATATACTCCAACATCAGCCGCTCACGCGCCGTAGTTTTGTTTTCTGGCGAGCTCATTGCTATAGACGGAATGTGGTCATAATGTAATGGCTCTTCGGTGTATCCCTATATATAGGGGAGACTAGCCGAATTTGGGCCACTTGACTTATTTCCAGGTGAAACTCCCTTCATTTTTGGAATATCTACAAAATGTCACTTACATGCGATCAATCTATTCATTTACTAACTAAGTAAATCTTCAGAACAATTTATTTTCGAAAATCTTAAGTTTTATTTTAATTTCAAAAAAATGTCAAAAGTGGTCCAAATTCAGCGGCTGGCCGAATAAGCTTGACCCACGGTCACCTAAATTGGAGCAAATGATATTAGGCTGCTTTAATGTATAAAAAATACAACTAATTTTATTAAAAGTGAAGTTGGCGATTAATGAAGCAGTCAAACAAAACAACAGGAGTAAAATATAGTGAAATCAAATGTCTGAAATGTATCAAAATGTAAATCAAAGTTATAAGAAAATAACAATAGAAATTAGGGAACTAATTACCAGAGTCTCGAATACCCTGTAAGAAATGATTCAACGCTTACTTTGTTTTGTTCTTTTTTTATTCCAGCGCACACAAAAAGGTACCATATTTGATAATATCTGCTATTTTATTTTTCGTACAAACTAGGCAAAACCAATCATCACTGTCTTCATTTTACTTTTAGATTCTGAATCATTAGGCATTTTTTTGCAACAGAATTTTTCTTTATATTATGTCTGTAGTCTTCTTTTCCATCATTTTAATCCCTTTTGAATTACGCCTGCTTTTTAAAACTTGACCTCCTAATTGCTTTTTGCTTTGAGCGCCTCCTTTTTGTCATTTTTATTCTTTTTTCATTTCAAGATTTAGTTTACCTGTCGAAAATAATAACACAGTTGTGTTTTGGCTCCATCTGTACTTTGACTTAACTGATTTTGGAAAAGGAGATAACAATTCGGATGATTCTGTGGCTCTTTGGGGGGAGGGTGGGGGTGGGGGGTTGTAGCTGCAGCCATCTTGCAAATCAATCTCTTCACAACTTACTCTTCCCTTTTCTTTTCCAATATCTTTGACAACTTTTGCTGTCACTGATGTTTTTCTTCCAGAGTGTTTATCTGTATTTATGATCATATATCTGGTCCTATTAACGTAACTCAAATTGGTCTAATTAAGGCAACTGCGCCATTTTTTAAAACAGGGAATCTCAAGCCTAAGAACAAAAACGAAGGCAAAGACATCCTCGTGAAAAATATGCGCAATAAACAGATGAATTTAGATATGTCTATGAAACCATAACAAATTGCCTTAGTTTTAAAAATTCTCTTAAGTTTAGTAGGAAATAATAAGATCAAAACATCTAATTTTAGATGTTTTAATGTTGTCTGAATGCTATCTGGTGCTTCTTCTAATCATAAATGACGTCATTCTGATGTGTATGATCTGAACGGTAGATGGCGTCACTTTCTGTAATTAACGCAAAATTGCAGCAGTGCATTTAAAGCGGCTGTCCAAATATGGCTATATCCCCTATATATATACATATATATTTCAATATTAACTTATTTTTAATTTAGTCTACTCAGGACAATGTCATATTAATAATAATAGTATAACAACTTTGTAGTGATTATTAGGCATATATGTTTATTTGATTAACTAATGTTATACTGTATGTACTAAAATTGCGTAAATAGTTTTTATTATTATTATTCCTCTATACTATTTAATATTGTTTTATTTTCAACATTGTATTCCATGAATAATTATCGGTTTATATGTTTGATTGGCACAATCATATATTTTTAGCTTTTTTATGACTAATATTAGGATAATTCACACACTATATATGTGATCTTTAGGCTATTTGGAATTTTAGTATCTGACAATCTTATATAAAAATCCATTTTTATTTAATTATTTTATAATTTATTTAATTAATTATTTATTTATTTATTTTATTTATTTTTTTTATTTTTTTCTTTTCTTTCCTGTTCATTTTTTATATGTAAAGCTAAATATTAAGACTATTATATTTTTATAATATAATTTATTTTATTTTATAGCATATAGCCTATATTCTATATATTATCAAGTTAAAAAAGTTTTTTAATTTCTCAGTGTAGATTTAATGGTATGGTAATAGAATATATTGTATTAACATTTAATTTATTTAAAAAAAATTCTGAATAATGAAATACAGTATGGTATTGTTTATATTGGGATGTGTGTAGGAATGCAGTTGATACATTTTAATTCATTAACATGTATTAGGTTCTACTTCTTGTGACATTTGTATAATCATAATAGTTTTTAAAATAAAATAATAGATGGCAGCACCATAAATTTTGTATTTTTAAATAGCCTCTATTAAAGTCACAATTTTAATTTTTTACACTAGGTGGAAATTAACGCTGAATACTGGCAATGTTGTAAAAATGTTATTATACAATTTAAAATTGTTTTTAGGTATTATAAATAATGTAATTATTTTTTATTTATATTATAATAATTATATTTATCACAATATTTCAACATGAATTAACTGACTCCATAGCTTTTCATTTCCGTGTTAACTTAACTGTTTTATTCACCTTAATCTCATCATGCTTTTTGGAGTGCGGGAATATATTTTGAAAATCTACTGGGAATTAATACGGTATGTTTTCTAAGATTTCTATTGCTATAAATTAAATTTTTAATGGGTTGTAGTTTTTTTTTCCATTTCATGTCATTTGATAATGTTCTGCATTCATCTTGAAACTATTATTTTCATTATATTGGTTGTTTGAGTACAGGGGAAATTTTTTTTTTTTTAGCTTATAGCTTTTTTCCCACAGGAAACAACCGATTTGCTTGTATCATTGAATTCTGTATTCTTGAAAACGTAATTCAATATATACGTTTTTCAATTTTTTCGGAATCCATATTCTTCTTTTTTCCTTCCATGTTAATTCTTGTAATTAGCTATACGTTACTTTAATTTACACATACAGTTCTCTATTGCTGGTTTATGGCGTGTAGTCAATCATTCACAATATTGCAGTTTTTGATGATGGTCGGTAATGTTTAATTAATGGTTATATATATATATATATATATATATATATATATATATATATATATATATGTATATATAGAAGATGTTCGTATTTTATGGAATACCATTTACATTTTTATTTTAAGTCATTAGAAAAAAAAATCAGATATATTAAAAGTTAGTAGAGAACAAACTTTGAATATTTCTTAACTCATTTTTAATGCGTTTAAAGTAGACGAAAAAAATACAAATCAATGCTTAGTTAAAAAGAAAAAAATAATAATCAGTTTTCGGTTAATAACAACTAGTCGGGTAATATAATATACAAAACGGTTACAAGGGATATTAAAATTGTAAGAAAAACCACGATTTAAAAGAGTAACGAAAATTATTTAATGAGTAAACCGTAGTACTTTAGCTATAAATCATCAGCTTCTTTGAAAAAGTCTTTTAATTTTTAGACTCGTCTTGAAAAAGTTATGTAGCTGATACTATTCCATATTATTCGTCATATCATCTTGAAACATATAACTTCTTAACTCGTCAACGCGTTATCATAAATAATAAATTATTAACACAGCAATAAATATAACTGTTCATCTTTATCCTGAACGTCATTAACATAATTGAATATAGGACTTTATTATTAATACGAATTTTACAAAATTTAGCTGAAAAAAATTAAAAATTGATAAAAATATTTTATTTCAACTGGTCCCTCCAACGACAAGTATTCAGGCAGAACTGAGCACAGTGACGCATGAGAGTACTAGAAACCCGTATGGCAGATTTTCGTTTGGCTGCCATACCCTGTGAGCCATTTAATAAAATATTCCATATTGTCAGTACATTCCATAATAACCGAACTTCCTCTATATATGTATAATCTTATTAGCTTTAGAGATAAAAAAAATAATAATAACGAGTATTTTTATACTTCATTTGATAGCAAACTTTTGTGAATATTTAACACAAATATTTTTATTTAAATACTAGCAAACCCCGCGGCTTTGCTTGCGCAATATTTGAAATATGCCAAGTGATTTTCATATGTCTAATTTTTATTAAAAGGTACTAACTAAATTTTTACTTATTACTTTTAAGAATAATTAAAAAATTACTATTTAAAACACAGTTTGATTAAACATCATTATTACACTGCATTTGGCAGAAATGAGACTTAAATTAATAAAACTAAATAAATGATAATTTAGAAAATATTTTGAAACCTTTATGCTCATTTAATAAGCTCATTTTTGTATTCATTTGAAGTTTTGAATTTTTTAGAAACCATCTTCTTGCATCTTAAAATTAACTATCATGTCAAATTCCAAGTCCTACCATCTCACTCAACAGAAAGGGCTATGTTGAATTAAGAACTATCACCAGTAATTTGCCAACATTAATTTTGAAATCGGTTTGTTAATTTTAATATTTCACAGAAACGTAATTTAGAAAGCTTTTAAAGGCCTTTTATAGAACGTTTGTAATTATTCCTGTAAATCCCAGGTGGTAGAATCATCGGCTTATGTAGGATCAGAGACTGTTACCATTGATTCGCAACTATTACTTTTATAATCCGTTTATATTCCCTGAAATTGCATAGATATTGTAATTTAGGACTTTTTTAGAATGCTTTTAACACCTCCCCTTTGCTTCACCCCTTATTAATTCGAATTTATTTTCGACAGTCCTTCGAGGGCATTTATATTTTATAAGTAACTACCATGCCATATTTAAAGTTTCCAGCCTTTCAGTATCACAGAAATCGCAATTTAGAAAGTTTTTAGCTCCTGCAACCCTCTGGTGGTAGTGGCACAGATATAAAATATAGCTTATGTTTGAGCAGGTTCTAACACCAACAATTTGTCATCATTATTTTTTAATCGGTTTAGTATTTGATAAGATTGCATAAAAATTGTAATTTATAACGCTTTACGCTTACTTCATCTTTTTAAATTTGGAATTTTCTTTCGACTGTTCTTAGAAAGCAGTTGCATCTTGTAAGTAAATACCATGCCATCAATCAAAGTGTATACCCCACCCACATTTGTGCCAAAAAACGCAAATTAGAACATGTTTTGCTATTGCAACCCTCAGATGGTAGTGACAGCAACATAAAAAATAGCCTATGTTATAGGAGGGACTATCACCATTGATTTGCAACCATTATTTTTGAAATAGCTTTGGTATTTCCTGAGATTGAGTATAAATCGCAATTTAGAAAGTTTTTAGAACGCTTTTCGCACATTTTTAAATTTTCGATTTCTTCGAAACTTAATGATCATTTCTTAAATATCATTTATATCTAATAAATATGTACCTTACCTAATTTTAAGTTGCTAGCCCGTACCGATCACAAAAGTCGAAATTTCGAACGCTTTTTTGCTCCTGCAACGTCTAGGTGATAGTGATACCGACATAAAATAGCGTCTGTGTTAGAGCAATTTCCTACCATTTCTTTTGAAATCAGTTTGATTCTTCCTGAGATATCGCTGACAAATCGGCATTTAGACCATTTTTAGAACGCTTTTCGCGCATTTTGCGCTTGCATCTCCTCTGGGGTAGTGGAAACAGATATAAAATGTAGCCTAACTTGGAGCGAGATCTGTCAGCATAACTTTTACACCATTATATTTGAAATCGGTGCAGTAATTCCTAAGATTGTATAGAAATCGCAATTTAGAACGTTTTTTGCGCATTTTGACTCCCTTTTAAATTTCGATTTTTTTTAGCAAAATCCCTTAGAGATCATTGATATCTTATAACAAACTACCATTCCGAATTTCACGATTCTAGGCCCTTCCGTAACGCAAAAACCGCAATTTAGAACGTTTTTCCCCTAAACCCCCTTTGGGGTAGCGTCACCGACCTAAAACATAGCCTATGTTGGAGCAAGGCATCACCGTCATTTTGACACCATTGTTTTTTAAATCGGTTTGGTATTTGTGAGATTGTGTAGAAACCACCATTTAGAACGTTTTTAGAACGCTTTTCGCGCATTTTCACCCCTTTTTAAATTTCGAATCATTTAATAACTGTTCTTAGTAATCCTATTTACCAAATAAGTAGTTAATATTTCAAATTTCATATTTCTAGGCCCTTCAGTAACACATAAATCGCATTTTTAGAAGGTTTTTGTATCCTGTACCCCCTTTGGGGTAGTGGCACCGACATCAGATATAACCTATCTTGGAGCAAGCGTTGTCACCATCATTTTGACACCAATATTTTTTAAATCGGTTTGGTATTTCCTCAGATTATGTAGAAACTACCATTTAGAACGTTTTCTAGAACGCTTTTTGTGCATTTTCACCCCTTTTAAATTTTGAATTGTTTAAGGTTCTTAGACATCATTTATATCTTATAAGTAACTAATATTCCAAATTTCATATTTCTAGGCCCTTCAGTAACGCAAAAATCGCGTTTTTAGAACGTTTTTTGCTCCTGCACACCCTTTGGGGTAGTGGCACTGACATAAAATATAGCCTATGTTCTAAGTTGGACTAACACCATCATTTTGATACCATTGCTTTTGGAATCGGTTCGGTAGTTCCAGAGCTTACCTCCTACAAATAAACAATTTTTACCTCTTTATAATATGACTAGCAAACCCCGCGGCTTTGCTCGCGTAATATTTGAAATATGCCAAGTGATATTTATATGTTTAATTTTTATTAAAAGGTACTAACTAAATTTTTATTTTATTAAAAGGTAATATTTTATTTTATTAAAAGGTATTTATTACTTTTAGGAATAATTAAAAAAATTACTATTTAAGACACAATTTGATTAAACATCATTGTTACACTGCATAAGGCAGAAATGAGACTTAAATTAATAAAAGGAAATAAAACAAAATAAATAATAATTTAGAAAATATTTTGAAACTTTTATGCTCAATTAATACGTTCATTTCAGTATTCATTTGAAGATTTGATTTTTTTTTAGAAACCACCTTCTTACACCTTAAAATTAACCATCATGTCAAATTCAAAGTCCTACCACCTATCTCTACATAAAAGGCTATGTTGAAATAGGAACTGTCACCATTAATTTGCCAACATTAATTTTGAAATTGGTTTGTTTTTTTCTAATATTCCACAGAAACGTAATTTAGAAAGCTTTTAAAGGAATTTTGGAGCGTTTGTTGTTCCTGTGAATCCCAGGTAGTAGAATCGTCGGCCTAAAATATAGCCTGTGTAGGATCAGAGACTGTTACCATTCATTCGCAACTATTACTTTTATATTTGGTTTATATTCCCTGAAATTGAGTAGAAATCGTAATTTAGGACTTTTTTAGAATGCTTTTCGCACCTCCCCTTCACTTCACCCCTTTTTAATTCGAATTTATTTTCGACAGTCCTTCGAGTGCATTTATATTTTATAAGTAACTACCATGCCATATTTAAAGTTTCTAGCCTTTTCAGTATCACAGAAATCGCAATTTAGAAAGTTTTTAGCTACTGCAACCTTCTGGTGGTAGTGGCACAGACATAAAATGTAGCTTATGTTTGAGCAGGTTCTATCACCAACAATTTGTTATCATTATTTTTTTAATCGGTTTGGTATTTGATAAGATTACATAAAAATTGTAATTTATAACGCTTTTCGCTCACTTCATCTTTTTAAATTTGAAATTTTCTTTCGACAGTTCATAGAAAGAAGTTGCATCTTGTATGTAAATAACATGCCATACTTCAAAGTGTTAGACCCTTCAGTTATGCAAAAAACGCAAATTAGAACATGTTTTGCTTTTGTAACCCTCAGATGGTAGTGACAGCAACATAAAATATAACCTATGTTATAGCAGGGACTGTCACCATTGATTTGCAACCATTACTTTTGAAATAGCTTTGGAATTTCCTGAGATTGAGTAGAAATCGCAATTTAGAACGTTTTTAGAACGCTTTTCGCGCATTTTCACCCCTTTTTAAATTTCAAATTTTTTCAAACTGTTCTTAAAGATAATTTACATGTAATAAATATGTACCTTGCCTAATTTTAAGTTGCTAGCCCCTACCGATCACAAAAATCGAAATTTGAAACGCTTTTTTGCTCCTGCAACGTCTAGGTGATAGTGATACCAACTTAAAATAGCGTATATGTTAGAGCAGAGACTGTCAGCATCAATTTCTTACCATTACTTTTGAAATCAGTTTGATTCTTCCTGAGATATTGGTGTTAAATCGGCATTTAGAACGTTTTTAGAACTCTTTTCGCTCATTTTGCTCCTGCATCTCCTCTGGGGTAGTGGAAACAGATATAAAATATAGCCTATCTTGGAGCAAGATCTGTCACCATCATTTTAACACCATTATATTTGAAATCGGTTCAGTATTTTCTGCGATTGTATAGAAATTGCAATTTAGAATGTTTTTTTACAACGCTTTTTGCGCATTTTGACCCCCCTTTTAAATTTCGATTTTTTTAGGAAATGAACTTGGAGATCATTGATATCTTATTACTAACTACCATTCTAAATTTCACGATTCAAGGCCCTTCCCTCACGCAAAAACCGCAATTTAGAACGTTTTTCTCCTGCACCCCCTTTGGGGTAGTGGCACAGACATAAAACATAGCCTATTTTTGAGCAAGGATTTTCACCATCATTTTGATGCCATTATTTTTTAAATCGGTTTGGTATTTCCTGAGATTGTGTAGAAATCACCATTTAGAACGTTTTTTAGAACGCTTTTCGCGCATTTTCACCACTTTTAAATTTCGAATTGTTTAAGAACTGTTCTTAGAAATCCTTTATATCTAATAAGTAGCTGATACTTCAAATTTCATATTTCTAGGCCCTTCAGTAACACATAAATCGCATTTTTAGAACGTTTTTTCTCCTACACACCTTTTGGGTTAGTGCACCCACATAAAACATAGCCTATCTTGGAACAAACGTTGTCACTATCATTTTGACACCAATATTTTTTAAATCGGTTTGGTATTTCCTGAGATTATGTAGAAACTACCATTTAGAACGTTTTTTAGAACGCTTTTTGTGCATTTTCACCCCTTCTAAATTTCGAATTGTTCTTAGACATCATTTATATCTTATAAGTAACTAATAGTCCTAATTTCATATTTCTAGGCTCTTCAGTAACGCAAAAATCGCATTTTTAGAATGTTTTTGCGCTCCTGCACCCCCTTTGGGGTAGTGGCACCGACATAAAATATCGCCTATGTTCTAAGTTGGACTAACACCATCATTTTGATACCATTACTTTTGAAATCGGTTTGGTGTTTCCTGAGATTATGTAGAAACTACCACTTAGAACGTTTTTTAGAACGCTTTTTGTGCATTTTCACCCCTTATAAATTTCGAATTTTTTAATAACTGTTGTTAGACATCATTTATATCTTATAAGTAACTAATATTCCAAATTTCTTATTTCTAGGCCCTTCAGTAACGCAGAAATCGCATTTTTAGAACGTTTTTTGCTCCTGCACACCCTTTGGGGTAGTGGCACCGACATAAGATATAGCCTATGTTCTAAGTCGGGCGAACACCATCATTTTGATACCATTACTTTTGGAATCGGTTCGGTAGTTCCTGAGCTTATCTCCGACAAATAAACAATTTTTTCCTCTTTATAATATGATGACTAGCAAACACCGCGGCTTTGCTCGCGTAATATTTTAAATATGCCAAGTGATATTTATATGTCTATTTTTTATTAAAAGGCATTAACTAAATTTTTATTTTATTAAAAGGTAATATTTTATTTTATTAAAAGGTATTTATTACTTTTAGGAATAATTAAAAAAATTACTATTTAAAACACAGTTTGATTAAACATCATTGTTACACTGCATAAGGCAGAAATGAACTTAAATTAATAAAACGAAATAAAAGTAAATAAATAATAATTTAGAAAATATTTTGAAACTTTTATGCTCAATTAATACGCTCATTTCAGTATTCATTTGAAGTTTTGAATTTTTTAGAAACCATCTTCTTACATCTTAAAATTAACCATCATGTCAAATTCAAAGTCCTACCACCTCTCTCAACATAAAGGGCTATGTTGAAATAGGAACTGTCACCATTAATTTGCCAACATTAATTTTGAAATCGGTTTGTTATTTCCTAATATTCCACAGAAACGTAATTTAGAAAGCTTTTAAAGGCCTTTTTTAGAGCGTTTGTTGTTCCTGTGAACCCCAGGTGGTAGAATCATCGGCATAAAATACAGCCTGTGTAGGATCAGAGACTGATACCATTGATTTGTAACTATTGTTTTTATATTTCGTTTATATTCCCTGAAATTGCGTAGAAATCGTAATTTAGGACTTTTTTAGAATGCTTTTCGCACCTACCCTTCACTTCATCCCTTTTAAATTCGAATTTATTTTCGACAGTCCTTCGAGGGCATTTATATTTTATAAGTAACTATCATGCCATATTTAAAGTTTCTAGCCTTTTCAGTATCACAGAAATCGCAATTTAGAAAGTTTTTAGCTACTGCAACCCTCTGGTGGTAGTGGCATAGACATAAAATATAGCTTATGTTTGAGCAGGTTCTATCACAAAAATTGGTCATCATTATTTTTTTAATCGGTTTGGTATTTGATAAGATTACATAAAAATTGTAATTTATAAGGCTTTTCGCTCACTTCATCTTTTTAAATTTGAAATTTTCTTTCGACAGTTAATAGAAAGCAGTTGAATCTTGTAAGTAAATACCATGCCATACTTCAAAGTGTTAGACCCTTCAGTTATGCAAAAAACGCAAATTAGAACATGTTTTGCTTTTGCAACCCTCAGATGGTAGTGACAGCAACATAAAATATAACCTATGTTATAGCAGGGACTGTCACCATTGATTTGCAACCATTACTTTTGAAATAGCTTTGGAATTTCCTGAGATTGAGTAGAAATCGTAATTTAGAACGCTTTTAGAACGCTTTTCGCAAATTTTCACCCCTTTTTAAAGTTCCAATTTTTTCGAAACTGTTCTTAAAGATCATTTATATGTAATAAATATGTACCTTGCCTAATTTTAAGTTGCTAGCCCCTACCGATCACAAAAATCGAAATTTGGAACGATTTTTTGCTCCTGCAACGTCTATGTGATAGTGATATCGACTTAAAATAGCGTCTATGTTAGAGCAGAGGCTGTCATCATCAATTTCTTTCCATTACTTTTGAAATCAGTTTGATTCTTCCTGAGATATTGGTGACAAATCGGCATTTAAAACGTTTTTAGAACGCTCTTCGCTCATTTCGCTCCTGCATCTCCTCTGGGGTAGTGCAAACAGATATAAAATATAGCCTATCTTGAAGCAAGATCTGTCACCATCATTTTTACACCATTATATTTGAAATCGGTTCAGTATTTCCTCAGATTGCTAGAAATCGCAAATTAGAACGTTTTTTACAACACTTTTTGCGAATTTTGACCCACCATTTAAATTTCGACTTTTTTAGGAAATGTCCTTAGAGATCATTGATATCTTATAACTAACTACCATTCCAAATTTCACGATTCAAGGCCCTTCCGTCACGCAAAAACCGCAATTTAGAACGTTTTTCTCCTGCACCCCCTTTGGGGTAGTGGCACCGACATAAAACATAGCCTATGTTGGAGCAAGTATTTTCACCATCATTTTGACGCCATTGTTATTTTAATCGGTTTGGTATTTCCTGAGATTGTGTAGAAATCACCATTTAGAACGTTTTTAGAACGCTTTTCGCGCATTTTCACCCCTTTTAAATTTCGAATTGTTTAAAAACTGTTCTTAGAAATCCTTTATATCTAATAAGTAGCTGATACTTCAAATTTCATATTTCTAGGCCCTTCAGTAACACATAAATCGCATTTTTAGAAAGTTTTTTGCTCCTACACCCCCTTTGGGGTAGTGGAACCGACATAAAACATAGCCTATCTTGGAGCAAACGTTGCCACTATCATTTTGACGCCAATATTTTTTAAATCGGTTTGGTATTTCCTGAGATTATGTAGAAACTACCATTTAGAACGTGTTTTAGAATGCTTTTTGTGCATTTTCACACCTTTTAAATTTCGAATTGCTTAAGAACTGTTCCTAGACATCATTTATATCTTATAAGTAACTAATATTCCAAATTTCATATTTCTAGGCCTTTCAGTAACGCAAAAATTGCATTTTTAGAACGTTTTTTGCTTCCGCCCCCCTTTTGGGGTAGTGGCACCGACATAAGATATAGCCTATGTTCTAAGTTGGACTAACGCCATCATTTTGATACCATTACTTTTGGAATCGGTTCGGTAGTTCCTGAGCTTACCTCCTACAAATAAACAATTTTTTCCTCTTTATAATAGGAGTATAGACTAGCAAATCCCGCGGCTTTGCTCGCGTAATATCTGAAATATGCCATGTGATATTTATATGTCTAATTTTTAGTAAAAGGTACTAACTAAATTTTGATTTTATTAAAAGGTACTTATTACTTTTAGGAATAATTAAAACAATTACTATTTAAAGCACAATTTGATTAAGCATCATTGTTACACTGCATAAAGTAGAAATGAGACTTAAATTAATAAAACGAAATAAAACTAAATAAATAATAATTTAGAAAATATTTTGAAACTTTTATGCTCAGTTAATACGCTCATTTCAGTATTCATTTGAATTTTTGAATTTTCTAGAAACCATCTTCTTACATCTTAAAATTAACCATCATGTCAAATTCCAAGTTCTACCACCTCCCTCAAAATAAAGGGCTGTGTTGAAATAGAAACTGTCACCATTAATTGCCAACATTAATTTTGAAATTGGTTTGTTATTTCCTAATATTCCACAGAAACGTAATTTAGAAACCTTTTAAAGGCCTTTTTTAGAGCGTTTGTTGTTCCTGTGAACCCCAGGTGGTAGAATCATCGGCATAAAATATAGCCTGTGTAGGATCAGAGATTGCTACCATTGATTCGCAGCTATTACTTTTATATTTGGTTTATATTCCCTGAAATTGCGTAGAAATCGTAATTTAGGACTTTCTTAGAATGCTTTTCGCACATCCCCTTCACTTCACCCCTTTTTAATTCGAATTTATTTTCGACAGTCCTTCGAGGGCATTTATATTTTATAAGTAACTAGCATGCCATATTTAAAATTTCTAGCCTTTTCAGTATCACAGAAATCGCAATTTAGAAAGTTTTTAGCTACTGAAACCCTCTGGTGGTAGTGGCACAGACATAAAATATAGCTTATGATTGAGCAGGTTCTGTCACCAACAATTTGTCATCATTATTTTTTTAATCGGTTTGGTATTTGATAAGATTACATAAAAATTTTTATTTACAACGCTTTTCGCTCACTTCATCTTTTTTAAATTTGAAATTTCTTTCGACAGTTCTTAGAAAGCAGTTGCATCTTGTAAGTAAATACCATGCCATACTTCAAAGTGTTAGACCCTTCAGTTATGCAAAAAACGGAAATTAGAACATGTTTTGCTTTTGCAACCCTCAGATGGTAGTGACAGCAACATAAAATATAACCTATGTTATAGCAGTGACTGTCACCATTGATTTGCAACCATTACTTTTGAAACATCTTTGGAATTTCCTGAGATTGAATAGAAATCGCAATTTAGAATGTTTTTAGAACGTTTTTCGCGTATTTTCACCTCTTTTTGAATTTCTAATTTTTTCGAAACTGATATTAAAGATCATTTATATGTAATACATATGTACCTTGCCTAATTTTAAGTTGCTAGCCCCTACCGATCACAAAAATCGAAATTTAAAACGCTTTTTTGCTCCTGCAACGTCTAGGTGATAGTGATACCGACTTAAAATAGCGTCTATGTTAGAACAGAGGCTGTCAGCATCAATTTCTTAACATTACTTTTGAAATCAGTTTGATTCTTCCTGAGATATTGGTGACAAATCGGCATTTAGAACGTTTTTAGAACGCTTTTCGCTCATTTTACTCCTGCATCTCCTCTGGGTTTGTGGAAACATATATAAAATATAGCCTATCTTGGAGCAAGATCTGTCACCATCATTTTAACGCCATTATAATTGAAATCGGTTCCTTATTTCCTGAGATTGCATAGAAATTGCAATTTAGAACGGTTTTACAACGCTTTTTGCGCATTTTGACCCCCCTTTTAAATTTCGATTTTTTTAGGAAGTGTCCTTAGAGATCATTGATATCTTATAACTAACTACCATTCTAAATTTCACTATTCAAGGCCCTTCCGTCACGCAAAAAGAGAAATTTAGAACGTTTTTCTCCTGCAGCCCCTTTGGGGTAGTGGCACCGACATAAAACATAGCCTATGTTGGAGCAGGGATTTTCACCATCATTTTGACGCCATTATTTTTCAAATCGGTTTGGTATTTCCTGAGATTGTGTAGAAACTACCATTTAGAACGTTTTTTAGAACGCTTTATGCGCATTTTCACACCTTTCAAATTTCGAATTGTTTAAGAACTGTTCTTAGACATCATTTATATCTTATAGGTATCTAATATTCAAAATTTCATATTTCTAGGCCTTTCAGTAACGCTAAAATCGCATTTTAGAACGTTTTTTGCTCCTACACCCCCTTTGGGGTAGTGGCACCCACATAAAACATAGCCTATCTTAGAGCAAACGTTGTCACTATCATTTTGACACCAATATTTTTTAAATCGGTTTGGTATTTCCTGAGATTATGTAGAAACTACCATTTAGAACGTTTTTTAGAACGCTTTTTGTGCATTTTCACCCCTTTTAAATTTCGAATTGTTTAAGAACTGTTCTTATACACCATTTATATCTTATAAGTAACTAATATTCCAAATTTCATATTTCTAGGCCCTTCAGTAACGCAAAAATCGCATTTTTAGAACGTTTTTTGCTCCTGCACCCCCTTTGGGGTAGTGGCACCGACATAAGATATAGCCTATGTTCTAAGTTGGGCGAACGCCATCATTTTGATATCATTACATTTGGAATCGGTTCGGTAGTTCCTGAGCTTATCTCCGACAAATAAACAATTTTTACCTCTTTATAATAGGAGTATGATGACTAGCAAACCCCGCGGCTTTGCTCGCGTAATATTTGAAATATGCCAAGTGATATTTATATGTCTAATTTTTATCAAAAGGTACTAACTAAATTTTTATTTTATTAAAAGGTAATATTTTATTTTATTAAAAGATACTTATTACTTTTAGGAATAATTCAAAAATTACTATTTAAAACACAGTTTGACTAAACATCATTAATACACAGTATTAGGCAGAAATGAGACTTAAATTAATAAAATGAAATAAAACTAAATAAATGATAATTTAGAAAATATTTTGAAACTTTTATGCTCAATTAATAGCCTCATTTCAGTATTCATTTGAAGTTTTGAATTTTTTAGAATCCATCTTCTTACATCTTAAAATTAACCATCATGTCGAATTCCAAGTCCTACCACCTCTCTCAACATAAAGGGCTATGTTGAAACAGGAACTGTCACCACTAATTTGCCAACATTAATTTTGAAATCGGTTTGTTATTTCCTAATATTCCACAGAAACGTAATTTAAAAAGGTTTTAATGCCCTTTTTTAGAACGTTTGTTGTTTCTGTGAACCCCAGGTGGTAGAATCACCGGCATAAAATATAGCCTGTGTAGGATCAGAGACTGTTACCACTGATTCGCAACTATTACTTTTATAATCGGTTTATATTCCCTGAAATTGCATAGAATCGTTAATTTAGAACTTTTTTAGAATGCTTTTCACACCTCCCCTTCGTTTCACCCCTTTTTAATTCGAATTTATTTTCGACGTTCCTTCGAGGGCATTTATATTTTATAAGTAACTACCATGTCATATTTAAAGTTTCTATCCTTTTCAGTATCACAGAAATCGGAATTTAGAAAGTCTTTAGCTCCTGCAACCCTCTGGTGGTAGTGGAACAGCCATAAAATATAGCTTATGTTTGAGCAGGTTCTATCACCAAAATTTGTCATCATTATTTTTTTAATCGGTTTGGTAATTTATAAGTTTGCTTAAAAAATGTAATTTATAACGCTTTTCACTCACATTTTTTTTTTTTTTTTTTTTGGAATTTTCTTTCGACTGTTCTTAGAAAGCAGTTGCATCTTGTAAGCAAATACCATGCCATACTTCAAAGTGTTAGACTCCTCAGTTGTGCAAAAAATGCAAATTAGAACATGTTTTACTTTTGCAACCCTCAGATGGTAGTGACAGCAACATAAAATATAACCTATGTTATAGCAGGGACTTTCACCATTGATTTGCAACCATTACTTTTGAAATAGCTTTGGTATTTCTTTAGATTGAGTAGAAATCGCAATTTAGAACCTTTTTTAGGAAGCTTTTCGCGCATTTTCACCCTTTTTTAAATTTCCAATTTTTTCGAAACTGTTCTTAAAGATCATTTATAGTTAATAAATATGTACCTTGATAAGTGATATTTATATGTCTAATTTTTATTAAAAGGTACTAACTAAATTTTTATTTTATTAAAAGCTAATATTTTATTTTATTAAAAGTTTTTTCTATTAAAAGGAACTTATTACTTTTAGGAATAATTCAAAAATTACTATTTAAAACACAGTTTCATTAAACATCATTATTACTCTGCCTAAGGCAGAAATGATACTTAAATTAATAAAATGAAATAAAACTAAATAAATGATAATTTAGAACACATTTTGAAACTTTTATGCTCATTTAATACGCTCATTTCAGTTCCTTCGAGAGCATTTATATCTTATAAGTAACTACCATGTCATATTTAAAGTTTTTAGCCTTTTCAGTATCACAGAATTCGCAATTTAGAAAGTTTTTATCTCCTGCAACCCTCTGGTGGTAGTGGAACAGACATAAAATATAGCTTATGTTTGAGCAGGTTCTATCATCAAAATTTGTCATCATTATTTTTTTAATCGGTTTGGTAATTTATAAGTTTGCTTAAAAATTGTAATTTATAACGCTTTTCACTCGCTTCATTTTTTTAAATTTGGAATTTTCTTTCGACTGTTCTTAGAAGGGAGTTGCATCTTGTAAGTAAATACCATGCCATACTTCAAAGTGTTATACCCCTCATTTGTGCAAAAAACGCAAATTAGAACATGTTTCGTTTTTGCAACCCCCAGATTGTAGTGACAGCAACATAAAATATAACCTATGTTATAGCAGGCACTGTCATCATTGATTTGCAACCATTACTTTTGAAATAGCTTTGGTATTTCCTTAGATTGAGTAGAAATCGCAATTTAGAACGTTTTTAGGAAGCTTTTCGCACATTTTCATCTCTTTTTAAATTGCCAATTTTTTTCGAAACTGTTCTTAAAGATTATTTATATCTAATAAATATGCACCTTGCCTAATTTTAAGTTGCTAGCCCCTACCGATCACAAAAATCGAAATTTAGAACACTTTTTTGCTCCTGCAACGCCTTGGTGATAGTGTAGCGTCTATGCTACAGCAGAGGCTGTCAGCATCAATTTCCTACCATTACGCTTGAAATCAGATTCTCCTGAGATATTGCCGACAAATCGGCATTTAGAATGTTTTTAGAACGCTTTTCGTGCATTTTACTCCTGCATCTCCTCTGGGGTAGTGGAAACAGATATAAAATATAGCCTATCTTGGAGCAAGATCTGTCACCATCATTTTTACACCATTATATTAGAAATCGGTTCAGTACTTCCTGAGATTGCATAAAAATCGCAATTTAGAATTTTTTACAACGCTTTTTGAGCATTTTGACCAGCTTTTAAATTTCGATATTTTTAGGAAATGTCCTTAGAGATCATTGATATCTTATAACTAACTACCATTCCAAATTTCACGATTCTAGGCCCTTCCGTAATGCAAAAGCCGCAATTTAGAACGTTTTTTTCCTGCACCCCCTTTGGGGTAGTGGCACCGACATAGAACATCACCTATGTTGGAGCAGGGGTTGTCACCATCATTTTGACGCCATTATTTTTTAGATCGGTTTGGTATTTCCTGAGATTGTGTAGAAATCACCATTAGAACGTTTTTTAGAACGCTTTTCGCGCATTTTCACCCCTTTTAAATTTCGAATTGTTTAAGAACTGTTCTTAGGAATCCTTTATATCTAATCAGTAGCTAATATTTCAAATTTCATATTTCTAGGCCCTTCGATAACGCAAAAATCGCATTTTTAGAACTTTATTTTTTTCTTCTGCATCCCCTTTCGGGTAGTGGCACCGACATAAAACATAGCCTATGTTGGAGCAAGGGTTGTCACCGTCATTTTGACTCCCTTATTTTGACACCATTATTTTTTATATCTGTTTGGTATTTCCTGAGATTGTGTAGAAACCACCATTTAGAACGTTTTTTAGAACGATTTTCGCGCATTTTCATCCCTTTCAAATTTCGAATTGTTTAATAACTGTTCTTAGAAATCCTTTATATCTAATAAGTAGCTAATATTTCAATTTTCATATTTCTAGGCCATTCAGTAACACATAAATAGCATTTTTAGAAAGTTTTTTCTCCTGCACCCCCTTTGGGGTAGTGACACCGACATAAAACATAGCCTATCTTGAGCAAGCGTTGTCACCATCATTTTGACACCAATATTTTTTTAATCGGTTTTGTATTTCCTGAGATTGTGCAGAAACTACCATTTAGAACGTTTTTTGAACGCTTTTTGCGCATTTTCACACCTTTTAAATTTCGAATTGTTTCAGAACTGTTCTTAGACATAATTTATATCTTATAAGTAACTAATATACAAAATTTCATATTTGTAGGCCCTTCAGTAACGCTAAAATCGCATTTTTAGAACGTTTTTTGCTCCTACAACCCCTTTGGGGTAATGGCTCCGACATAAGATATAGCCTATGTTTTAAGTTGGACTAACACCATCATTTTGATACCATTACTTTTGGAATCGGTTCGGTAGATCCAGAGCTTACCTCCTACAAATAAACAATTTTTTCCTCTTTATAATAGGAGTATAGATGAGTATAGAAGTATACTAGATTATAATATGAGTATAGATGAGTATAGATGATAGTGAATATTACTGATTATACTGAATTTTTTTATAAAAGGGTAAATTTTAATTCATTAATATATGGATTACTCCTCTGTATACTTCTGAGTGTATCGAATATGCTTCCTGACAATTTATTACTGATAGTTTTCAAAAATTGTATTGATCGCACAAACCAAAAATCACTCTTCAATTTATAATTTTTTTAACCTATAGTTTTCAACTTTTTTCGGGAATTTTGAGACATTTTTCCTTTGATATATAATTTAAAATAATTATTAGGTTATTTAGAAAATATTTAAGGGGACGAGGGACCTTAAAAACCTTAAAAGTCTTTTTTTTTTTTTTTTTTTTTTTTTTTTTGTAAATTTACCTTTAAATATTATTCAAAGGTACATTTGAATAATATTTAAAGCATTAATGGTTTATAATTGCATTATGCCATGCATTTATCACAAAAAAAAATATTTTTGAGAAAAGAATGGAGTTTTACGTGTTGGAAATCTTCGAAATGCCCCCTGCGCGTTCCATATCAATGAAAATCACCAATATTTTTTTTAAATAAAAGTTTGGTTTATATACATAAATAAAAATCTGCATCGAATTATATATATTTGAATATAAAGGTTAAAAAAAAAATTAAACGTTTTGAAATTTCGTCGAAAAAAATTCAAAATTTTTCTTTTTTTTCCTTTATATTAAATTTATAAAATTAGATGTACAGTTTTATTTATATATATATATATAAACCAAACTTTTATAAAAAATATTGGGAATTTTCATTGATATGGAATACGCAGGGGGCATTTCGAATATTTCTAAGACAACACGTAAAATTCCACTTTTTTCTCAAAAAGAACATTTTTTTTTTTTTGAGATAAATGCATGCCATAATGCATGTAATGTACCTTTGAGTAATATTTAAAGTGAAATTTACAAAAAATAAAAAAATGATTTTTAAGGTCCCTTGAGGGGCAAGCAATTACGTTTGTGAAATGCTGAATTCCCACCGGAATCTTTGAAAAATTCGATTTCAAAATAAGTAAAAGCAATTTTACGGGTTTTTTCCACCAAAGTTAGAAAATTAAAATTTAATAATTTTTTTCTGGTGTAAAACTTTATTAATCGTAGGTGGTACATAATATATACCGGTGCTCCTGAAGGGGATAAACAAAAATTACTGTTCCTAAGAGAAAAAACAATAAATGAACTACACAAGTATATGAGGCATTTAAAAAAAAATAATAAAATTTCAGAAATAAAAATCTGGTGAAATTAAACTTAGTAAAATAACATTTTAAACTTATAGAGGAATGCCTTAATGATTCAAAATAAAGAAAATGTGGTCATAATAACGTAAAAATAACGGTTTTAATGTAGAATATTGCTTAATTTAACTGAAAAAAGTGAAATTTGAATATTGCAAAAGTTTAGACACTTTTGTGATTTTTAGGACACTGTTCACGGAAAAACGCAAATTTCAAACTTATAACGTCATATGCATGAAGTGTTTAAGTGCACCTCGCGATAGTATCGGTTTGTGAAGATGCCGCAGAAGAGAAATTTTCAGTCAGATGAAGTAATTAAAGCATGGAAGCTGAAATCGAAAGGGAAGACTGTTGCAGAAATGTCAGCTACTTTAAATCGTCCAAAGAAGTCTTTCTATTAAGTACTGTCTATGGGTGACTCTTTCAAAGCAAAAAATAAATCTGGAAGGCCTCTTGTGGCCGGAAAACGAGATTATAGAAGAATCCATAAACTGGTATCTAGACAAATGATGACTGCTAATCGCATTAAAAGTGAGTCAGAGCTTTCTGTGTTAACGAATACTTTCCTAGATGAATTATAGAGAGATGTACATTAGTTTACATGAAAATGATAAAACAACCAGCCTTGAAATCTCACAACAAATTGACCCCTTTCCGTCGCGGAGTAATTCAGTTTTTAAAACTGATGAAATAATGGACTGAACCCAGAATTTATAAACGAATCTATTAGGAAAACCGAACTTGCTTATTTTCACGTACATTATAAAAAGAAAGTTTTAATTAAATCTTCTTGGTGCCGTCTGTCAGTTTTGGAATTAAAATTATATGTCCTTTTTAAGGACACCACCCTCGAAAGAGTTAATGATTTGAACCTCACTTTGTTTTAGTTCTCGAGCATCTCTGGAGTTTCTAAATGGTCGCCAAGCAGCGTAAGACTACATACATACATTGGAAAACAATTTACAGAAATTTGGTGAACTTTTAGCTCTTCCAAAGTATGTATTTGTGCAAGATAATGCGCCTATTCATGTTGCATACAAATAAAAAAATAGTTTAACTCTCAAAATATTACTGTTATTGACTGGCCCGCGTGTAGTCCTGATCTGAATACAATCAAAAACTTTTGTGACATCATATCTCATACGGTTTACGCAATTTTTTTACAATACTCCTCTGCAAATGAACTTCGATCTGCTTTCGAACGTTTTTGGTACGAAATAGAACCCCAAGTGATGCAGGATTTAGTTTCTTCGATGGGTACTCACATTTTTGCTTTAATAGCAGACAATGTAGGTCAAGTTCGATTTTAATTTATGGATATTTTTCTGTTAACAGACAGATTGTCTATACTTTTGTCACAATGTTATTTTTTTTTGTCATTATATATTATGTAAAGTGTATAGATTAAATTTTATTGTTTGTGTATGAAAGATAAGTCCCCAGTAATATATGACAGTTGAGTTACAACAATTCGTTACATACTTCTCAGTACAGAAGCATAATCGATCATTGTCTAAACTTTTGCTGAGCAGTGTATAAGGAATAAAATAATAAAGAAATAAGTACTTTGCTTTGATTTTCTGCAACACGGAAAAATCATAATGTATGACAGCTCTTCATTCATTGGATTTTTATCATTTGCCAAACCAGTTAATAAACAACCCTATTTTCAAATTGTACACGATCTACAATGGTTGAAACAGTTGGAAATTTAGCTATAACATGTATATTTAACACGTTCACGCCGGCGCGGTGGGTCACACTCGACTGTCTCAGAGTTGTCAAGTCAACGGCTATTTGCACACCACTATTATTTTAGAGAAAATGTTGTTCCTTTAAATCGCCCAATTGTTCTAATTAAATGAAACAACATTTTCTGTATTAAAATACTGGTATTCAAAAGGCCGGAGACTTGGCAGCCCCGAGACAGTCGAGTGTGACCCACTGCGCCGGCGTGAACGTGTTAATGAATACACATTAAAATTAATGCATAATGCAATTAAAAACAATCAGTTCTTATGAAACATTCGAAATGACATTGCACTTACCTTATTATTTCAACATAGAAACAATGTGTCCCTCAGACATAATAAATACAACATGTTCTCAAAGTAAAGTAATGTGACTTTAGTAAACAATCAGGAATGCGATAGCTTCATATTGAATAGAATTAAGGCAATATTGTAACAGCATCCAGTGGGAGATTTTCAAACATTATTCTATTAAAATATTTACTAATTGTTTATTCACTGGGGGCTGTTCACTTACTCGTTGATCTACCCTAATTTTAATTTTTCAAATGCCAGTACTAACCTTTTACGCTTTGCTTGAGTTAGATCAAAGAAAGTCGTAGACATATATAGTTGTTGCACTTTTTCACAAATCTAGAGTTATGAAAGACATCATCTCTAAATTTATAAAAAATAAAATTAACATCCTAATGAGGAAAATACAAGGAGCATTCAGTTAATTATAAGAAATAGAAATTTAGAGACATAGAATCATACATAAAAGAACTAAAAATTTTGTGAAAAGAAATTTCATAACAATGTCCATTTTCATTCATAATGTTTGATTTCTATGGGTACAAACGATAACAGATGATTCATTTTTGATCATCAAAAAATAAACGTTAATTTGAACTCAAAAACTAATGACAGAAAAAAGTTGTAAAGGACATGGCATAGCTGCCAACTCTTCCGCTTTTTCAGACCACAAAAATTTAATAGAAATTTTTGCCTTATTTAATCGGCAGATTACAGCGATTTACAAAGGTAAAATTTACTATAAAATTTTTGTGGTCTGAAAAAGCGTAAGATGTTGGCAGCTATGACATGGCCATGTTTTTTATTAAGCTGACTCTTTTTGTGTAAAAGTTCATGTGGGTCGCAATTCCTAATTTTTAAATATGAATTTAATATAAATTTTCCAAAATAAAAATAAATGTTTTGAATATAAAAGAAGTTTAGATTTTATTTGAATCATTTCATCGAAAAATATTATATTAAAAAGAAACATTGTAACTGGATTAAGCTTTGGGATGATATACATCATGGGTCTATCGCTGTGGTCCGACTTATAAAACTAAAAATTTTTTAATAACCATTGCCTTATCAAATCATCGAATCTTTGCAATTCAATACGTCGACTATTTATTCACAAAATTACAAATATACCATTGTCCACAAATTAACATTATAGGTGCAGATTTACGGCCGCCGATCGCCACGTGGCGACAAATTTTTTTGCTGCGGCTACTAACTTTCGGTGTCTTATTCGCCAGAGATCAATTTCCAATGTTCCCAATCCCCGTCGCGGAATGTTTATATATTTTTCTTTTGCAAATAAAAAAACACCTGCTATTTTGACTGGCAAGATCAAGTACGGCCTTGATAAAAAGTCAGGGAATTTGTGTTATCTCAGTTACCGTCGTGAACGTTGCTCCTGTGATGAAGTGCTTCCTTGCCGAACCATATCTTCGACTATAATTCTGCGCATGTCAGCTACACTACAAAACTTAACAGCTGCGAAGCTCGGCGCATGGGCGCGCTAATGGTAAAGCTTCTCATGTGGACAACAGTGAAAGTAAGCATTTCTTCGAAGGTTTCGCCCTATCCAGAGTTGAAATAAATGCTCATTTACTGGAGATCTGCTCACGAGATAATCCAAAGTTTCCGATGCGATGGACATTTTTTAAGGGCTTTCGATCATGGAGTCGCGATGATAGAGGATTCCGAACTCTGGAGAAAAAAGAACAAAAAAAATGGAAGGATTCAGAACTCTGAAGAAAAAATAACAAAAGAAAAGAAGGATTCAGAACTCGGAAGAAAAAAAGAACAAAAAAAGGAAACTCGCTCGAAAAAATACTTAACGCGAGGTATATTCTTGCTCTGTAATTGTTTTTTACAAGTGCGAGATTTTTATAGTGCAAAATAATCTTACACATAGCTAAATTATTTTATATGTATACTTTTATATGGCAAAATCAAAATAAGAAATAAAGTTTTCCTAATATTTCGCATAATCACGACTGCCTAGCTTATACATGTTTTGATATTCAATTGTATCTTGTCCAACCTTTTCTTCTGATTTTTCCAGATTTATATTATACTTTTTTAATATCAAAGTTTCAAGAATTTTAGAATTAAATTAAATATACACATTTGTTGTAATTAGTCTGGCTTTTGTTGTACATGTGTATTTATTAATTAAAGTATTTTTCATTTTGAATTACTAAGTTTTTTTGTTAAGTTTTTATTTTCCATAAAAACACTATTGTTTTATGAGTTTGTTTCATAAGTTGCCAGTAGATTTTGGTTAGGAGCTAAAGTGGCCACTAGATTTTTGGGGTTTAGGAGCCATCGACTTCTTAAAAATTTAGGCATCTGCACCTATAATTGACACCCTCGACATTCACTGACGTTTCTCATGTAATGTTCAAATTAGCGACCTCAAAGTTTGATCCTTTCAAAACCTGTGAAGTTTTAAGAATATTGACTAAAAAACGAACTACTAATAAACGACACATATATATTTAAGTGTTGTTAGCCAAATAACACTAAAGAGTGCCAAAAGTGCGTGTTACTGTTTGAAAAATGAGAGTTGGAACAATATGTAATAAGTAGAAACCATTTTAATATCATAGTATTTAAAGCATTACTTCAGGGTTCGTCCGGGACTTCGAATTTCCAGACTAAGAAATTCTTTAGTAACAGTATTTTCTTATAAAAAATCTCTCATTAAACAATGTGAAATTGCACGCGTTTAATCCATTAATTCTCGCTCCCGTCGTATTCACGGGCTGTGTCTTTTACTCAGATTGTTTGATTCCCACCAGTTTTAAAAAATAGTGAAATTGGATATATTTTAGTATCGTTTTACATGTCATTAAATATTGTGACTATTTCTTTTTTATAAAAGTGGTGCCTACAAGCAATTTGAATTTTTAAACCGTAATTTAATTCGAGCGTTAAAGGGTTAAACTGGATTTATTTTTCTATTAAATAAATACTGATAGTTCGCCTTGAACGTAACGGTACCCGTACGAACCCTGTACTTTAACCCTTTGTATGTACAGTCTGACTGGACCTGGACATCATCTTTCATTAAAAAATTGTTTTTGGCAGCAGTAATAAGGGAAAATAAAATTTGCCTTATTTAATTGGAGAATTTTTAAATTGTGTACTTGCAGGAATCTTCTTTTTAAAAACTGGTGTCAATCGAATAAAATATGTGTAAGAGACACCCTAGTCGAAATGTTTAAAACTCTGAAATAAGACATTATTTTTACACCAATGTCGCGATTTTATTGCTAATGATTTTCGAAAAAAAGCGGATGTAACTTTTTTCCCCCTAACGGAATGTGCAATGTTATGGTTATTTAACAAAGCGAATTACCGGCTCGACATGGCAATGAAGAATTAAGCGTAAATCTTCAATAAAATTTAACATCTGTCGAACCAATTTCTGCTAAAAAAGAGTATGTTCGGGAACATGCAGATGATTATTGCAAATTCATTCCTTTATTGAGAGTACGGTCAAATATAAAATAGATGTTTCTTAATCAACCAAAATACAATAAAACTAGCAAGGAAAACATACAATAACCTCTGACGAAAAACCAAAAATTTCGAAAAGACTTTTTTTTATATCTTTAGAAACATCGGAAACCAATACATTTTCGTAATTTAAAGAAGCACTTATAAAAAAAAAAAAAGGTCTAGTTTGGAGCAAATTTTTACAGAAAACGTTTCCAAGTAGAATTCATAGAGATTTAAATAGATTATAGATGGTAAATATTTTAAGGGAGATTTCATAGATTTCAATCATTAACTCATTCCGTGATATCAGTTTTTGCATGCTGTCAATTCTCAATTAAACATTTTCCGGATTATAATTGAATTCATGCTTGCAAGGGTAACAGAATAATATCAAATATCTTAATCAACCAAAATACAATAAAACTATCAACGAAAACATACAGTAACCTCTGACGAAAAAGTAAAAATTTCGAAAAGCCTTTTTTTATATCTTTAAAATCATCGGAAACCAATACATTTTCGGGATTTAAAGAAGCATTTATTTAAAAAAAAACGTCTAGTTTGGAGAAAATGTTTATACAAAACGCTTCCAAGTAGATTTCATAGTGTTTTAAACATTAACTCATTCCGGGTAATCTGTTTTTGCATGCTCCCAATTCTCAGTTTAACATTTTGCGCATTGTCATTGATTTTATGCATACAACAGCGTTCGTATGGGTCCTTAAATATCCAGGCTAAGAAATTGTTCGTTACCAGTATTTTCTTATAGAAAATCTCTCCTTAAATAGGGGAATTTTCGCGCCGTTAAACTAGATTTATTTTTCTATATAAAACTATTGATATTTTACCTTGAAAATAACGGTATCCGTACGAACCCTGTACAAAAGTAACAAATATCATATTTCTTCATCAACCGAAATAACAGTACCAACAAAAACATACAATAACCTCTGATGAAAATGCAAAAAATTCGGAAAACCTTTTTCTATATCTTTAGAAACACCGGAAACAAATACATTTTCCTCATTTAAAGAATCATTTATGAAAAAATGTCTAGTTTGGTTGGAGAAAATGTTTATAGAAAACGTTTCCAAGTAGATTTCATAGTATTTTAATCATTAACTCATTCCGGGTTATCAGTTTTTGAATGATCCCAATTTTCAGTTAAACATTTTCCACATTGTAATTAAAGTTATGCATACAAGAGTAACAAAATAATATCAATTGTACTGTTAATGTTAATGTTGTCAACTTATGTTTTTCTGTAAAACATGTTTGTTGAACATGAAAATGTTTACTTGAGAAATGATAGCATGCAAAAAAATCCATATTCTCGATCATGGAAAATAAGTTGGAAATAAATAATAAGCTATTTGTATTAATTTATGTGCAAATGGATTTTTCATTCGTAATCGTCTGCACGCGGAAAAGAATGTTTTGAAAAAAAATCATGCTTGCAAATTATTTTTAAAACAATAAAGTTGATTAAATTGCGATACAGGTTTGAAACAAATTGTGATATTGAAACACCAAATAAAATAAACTAAGACAGACTTGAACACAGTTAAAAAATAAAATTTATAATGAATATACTTAAAAACAATTAAAAATACAATATGTACACGTTTCGCCAAGCGACACGCAAGACATCATCAGTACAAAAAATATCCATTGCATTTCAAACGACAGAAAAAATCAAGAACAGTTAAAGTTAATTATTTTAAAAACAAACAATATTCACTACGGACAGAACGAGCATCATTCAAAGCCTGCGAACGCCAGTATTTTGATATCGGGTTGCAATAACTACCATGGTAGATTGCTCCTTGAGGCTTGGTTCACTGAATTGCGATCGCAGGCTTTGAATGATGCTCGTTCTGTCCCTAGTGAATATTGTTTCTTTTTAACCCCTTAACGCTCGAATTAAATTACGGTTGAATAATTCAAATTGCTTATTGACACCACTTTTATGAAAAAGAAACATTCACCTTATTTAATGACAGTAAAAACGATACCAAAACATACCCTATTCCACTATTATATAAAACTGGTGGGAATCAAACAATTTGAGTAAAAAATACAGCCCGAGAATATGACGGGAGCGAGAATTAAGGGGTTAAAATAACTAACTTTAAATGTTTTTGGTTTGTTCTATCGTTTGAAATGCAATGGATATTTTTTGTACTGATGATGCCTTGCGTGTCGCTTGGCGAAACGTTTACATATTGTATTTTTAATTGTTTTTTTGGTAGATTCTTTATAAATTTTATTTTTTAACTGTGCTCAAGTCTGTCTTAGTTCATTTTATTTGGTGTTTTAATGGTTTTTAAATTCAGACGTTAAATGTATATGTACTGTAAATTATGATATTGTTTTCAAACAAATTGTATTTAAAAGAACAATTTTTTTCCTATTCGACGTTCTAAAAGATGAAAATGAGCGGTATTATAAATGAAAAAAAATTGCAATGAAAGTTAATAAAAGTTAAATTTAATCGTCTGCTTTTACCAACGTCAAAAGGACGTCGGTGTTACGTACAGACAATGTTGCCCTTTATAATATAGACACAATTCTGTCGCAAACACATATTTCAATTAAAAATGGAAAATCGGAAACTTTTAGCTTGTGACGCACTCCTTTCACGCTCATATAAAGAAATAAATTTATTTGTACTTACTTGAACTAGATTATGAGTTACCACAACGATTTGGTTTTAAAAAGTAAAAAAAAAAATTCGGGTTATAATCACTCAGCAGTGATACCTTATTACAGGGAAATAAAACTAGCGTAATTTACTGGTAGTCATATTTTCCAATAGTTCCAAGCTTTTTTTCACTCAATAGATTTTTAGCTTCCTCTTCAAAGTTCGATATTTTTTTTCTTCCGAAGACAACATTAGAAGACATCGCTAAAATAATATTGAGTGCACTCATGCCTCATTTTTAATTTATATTCTTGTACTTTACAGTAAAGCATAAAATCAACATAAAGTTTGTAACTCGTATTTTAGGTTATTTTATTTATTTTTCGAAAGAAAAAGTTATGCAAAATAAAACCCGCCTTTTAAAAATATTCATAATGACTCTTATAAAACTTAAATTTAGAATTATAAAGATTTTATGTATATTTAATACGCAAAATAAAAATATTAGTGGATAATATCCTTGAGTACCCTATACCCATATATAATGAATGCATACACTCTCCAATCACAAACAAATACATATTTCAATTTAAAATAGAAAATCGGAAACTTTTCAGTTGGATTGGATTGCTTTCACTCTCATGTAAAGAGATAAATTTCTTTGTACTTACTTGATTAAAAAGACAAAAGTATTCGGGTATAATCTCATTCATCAGTTATACCTTATTAGAGGAAAATAAAACTCGCGTACTTTAGTTCAATTTTCCAATAGTTCCAATCTTTGTTTCCCTCGAAATATTTTTATCTTTCACTACAAATTTTGACACTTTTCCCCTTCTGAAAACAATATTAATGACCATCGATAATATAATACTGGGTGCAAATATACGTCCCTTTTAATTCATATTATGAACTCATAGCTGCCAACTCTTCCGCTTTTTCAGACCACAAAAATTTAATAGAAATTTTTGCCTTATTTAATCGGCAGATTACAGCGATTTACAAAGGTAAAATTTACTATAAAATTTTTGTGGTCTGAAAAAGCGTAAGATGTTGGCAGCTATGTGAACTCCACATCAACATAAAATCAGCATAGAGTTTACAAATTACATCTAAGTTGTATTTCCTTTATATTTTGAAAGAAATGTGCAAAATAAAACTCGCCTATTTTAATGTTTTAAAACGGTTCACATAAAGTTTAAATTTATTCACATTAAGTTTTATAAATGTTTACTTAAAATGCAAAATAAAAACATTAGTGGATAATATCCTTGAGTATAATAAATATCCTTGAGTATAATAAATATCCTTGATATAATAAATATATACACTCTTCAATTATAAATATTACAATTTTGTCGCAAATACATATTTCAATTATAAATATAAATTGGAAACTTTTGAGTTGAGCCTGACTTATTTCACGCTCATAGAAAGAGACAAATTAACAGAACTAGACAAAACTAGAGACAGAACTACATCATAAGTTACTGCATCGATCTGTTTGTTCTCAATTAGACAAAAGTTTTCGGGTTATAATCTCATTTAGTAGTTATACCTCATTAGAGGAAAATAAAAATCGCGTACTTTAGTTGAATTTTCCAATAGTTACAAGCTTTATTGCACTCGAAAGATTATTATCGTTCACTACAAATTTCGATATTTTTATTCATTTTTTTTCTTCCGAAACAATATTAGTGAACATTGATAAAATAATATTGGGTGCAAATATTTCCTCTCTTTTAGTTTACATTCTGACACTCTAGAGTAAAACATAATCTCAAAAAAAAGTTTGTACATCACATTTTAGGTTTCACAAATTTAATCACATTTGTGTTTTCAAAGTAATAGGTATGCAGAATAAAACCCGCCTTTTTTTAAGGTTTTATAGCGATTCTTATAAAATCTAAACTTATTCATATACAGGGTGTTCCGTTAAAGGGGTCCAATATCAATAGGGGTAATAGAGGAGATCACACGGAGCATAAATCAGTATATAATGCCTGGCCGGATCTCAATAATTTTCAAGTTACAGCAAATAGAATGAAAAATCGGAAATTTGTAAAAAAAACCCTCATTGCTAAAGTATCGATAATGCTACATAAAAACGAAGCACATATTTAGAAAGAGCAGAAAAAACACTACGAAATGACATAAGTTGTTTTAGAATATTGAGAATTAATGGCGAGTTACAAGCTCTGAAACAGTGAAAAAATACAAAATCAAATATTTAGCAAAATAGTTAATCGTTAATTCCAAAAATGCAACTCTACCTACATCAAGGAAAATGTTATAAAATTTGGTCCATTCCGAAAGCTTTCGAAGAAGCTGACAATAAACCATATCAGTTTAATTGTATGGGAGAAATCAAGCAGTTCCCTAGTTACAACTCTGTACTGTTGCACGCTCGGAAAGGGCGAAACTCCGCCCATGACGATTGTAAACACCCCGTTTTAATATCTTTCAATTATACATTTCTGATCAACCTCTATCAATACCCTTTCATTATTCAGTCTGGTCAAGTGAATGACATATTGTGCAGCTCTCGCCTTGTCTTAAAGCAAACTCCGTGACTGCTGCGTTTCCTCCATGAACTTTCAGGATGATGAAGAAGAAGTACTTTTTATGCAAATTTTCTATGTGTATAGGAAGAAAAGTGTAATAAAACAGCAGTCATCAGTGGGCGTTATGTTAAAGGGAGGCTGTTGTAAGTGGGATTGTAGTAAGTTGATGTATAATAATTATGCCGGAATACTCTAACGAAGAATATGCGGACATGCATCTGATGTACGGGCAAGCTCATGGAAATGCATGTCTAGCACAGCGCATGTACCGTGAGCAATTTCCAAGGAGACGTTTCCCAAGTTCGAAACTCTTCATAAAAATCGATAGACGATTACGGGAGACTGGATCGTTTAATACAGCAAGCATTGATGCAGGGAAACCTCGACATGTACGAACACCTGCAATTGAAGAAGATGTACTGAATATTTTTAAAGATAACCCCTCCACGAGTACACGAGCTGCTGCGTCTGAAGTCGGTGTTTCTCACCAAAGTGTGTGGCGTGTTCTGTGTGCAGAAAACATGCACCCCTTTCATGTGCAGCGGGTACAACTGTTATCAGTAACAGATTGTGCTCAGCGGACAGAATTCGTACGCTGGTTGCTTAATGTAACAGAAAATAATCCACAATTTCTGGAAAATATTTTATTTACTGATGAAGCAACATTTACGAGAGAGGGCGTGGTAAACACGCACAATATGCACACATGGTCATATACAAATCCGCACACTGTTTTCCCGTCGAACGCACAACAAAAGTTCAGTGTGAACATATGGGCAGGTGTCCTCGGCGATTATCTCATAGGACCATATTTACTCCCAGATGTACTCAATGGCAGTACGTACTTGGTTTTCCTACGGGATATCTTTCCGCAGTTACTGCAAAATGTGCCAGCAACATTGCGCCACAATATGTGGTTTATGCACGATGGCGCACCGGCACATTTTTTCATAGGTGTTCGCAATCACCTCAATTCAACATATCCTGGGAAATGGATTGGACGCAGTGGACCTGTTGCTTGACCTGCACGCTCTCCAGACCTCAATCCGTTAGACTTTATTTTTGGGGACACCTTAAATCGCTGGTGTATGCAACGCCTGTGGATGGGATACACCGGAGGATTTACTAGCGCGAATCGTTGTCGCTGCAGGAGACATTCCCAACTCCGTCGGAGTTTTTCGGCGTGTTCGCCAATCTTTACGACGTCGCTGTCGGCTGTGCGATTCTGTTAATGGGCGCAACTTCGAACACCTATTATAATAATGTCCGTTCGTCTGCCTTCCGACATTGAACTGTGCAGCGCAGGCCAGAAGACTATGCTTCACATATGTCATAAAGTACGTGGAATGTAATTCTTTATTTGTCATTTTTCTTTTATTTTCAACACTTTTTGGCACAGTATTTTGTAAGTCACAGACTGTGGTGTACTCAAATTGTAAATTACAAAGTTTGTATGAATTAATTTAAAATTTAGTGTCTTTTTAAATTTATAATTAATAAAATTATTATGCTATTTGTTATTATTATTTCCTATCATAAATTATGATTCACATATACATACAATAATTGTCCATGTAAAACATGTACTGAAACTTCTTGCATAGTTACAAATCGCAATATTTTTAATTATTTCCGAATTTTCACCACCAGTTTAATTTTAAAGAATTTAACTTAAGCTTTATATCAATAAAAGACCACTTTAAAATGTAGACTATTATTGTAAAGTTATTTTGGTTCATTCAACTCTTGAATAATTAAAAATGTTGCATCTCAGAAGAAGCATGATCGAAAATGTATAGTTGAGAGTAATTAAAAAGGCGGTGTTTCCAATCGTGATGGGGGGAGTTTAACCTTTGCTAGTGTCAAAGAAAGCGGAGTTGTAACTAAGAAACTGATTAATTTCTCTCACACAATTAAACCGATATGGTTCATTGTAAGCTTTTTCGAAAGTTTTCGGAATGGACCAAATTTTACTACATTTTCCTTGTTGTAGCTAGAGTTGTCTTTTTGGAATTAACGATTAACTATTTTGATGTATATTGGATTTCGTACTTTTTTCACTGTTTCAGGGCTTGTAACTCGTCAATAAATATTGCTATTTTAATACAATTGATGTCATTTTGTAGGTTTTTTTCTGCTCTTTCTAAATATGTGCTTCGTTTTTTTGTAGCATTATCGATAGTTTAGCAATGAGGGTTCTTTTACAATTTTCCGAATTTTCATTCTATTTGCTGTAATTTGAAAACTATTGAGATCCGACCAGGCTTTATATACTGATTTATGCTCCATGTGATCTCCTCTATTACCCCTATTAATATTGGACCCCTTTAACGGTCCAATATGTATATTAAACCTCTCGCTGCGTAAGTAATTCTTCGCGATGAGCATGTTTTACAGAATTTTTAATCGTTTATCACCGGTTCTTTAGAGCAGAATTTTTTGACTATCGTAATCGGGAATCGGGTAATATGTCCTGATTAAATCAGGCAAAGTTTTCGCTAAAAAATAACTGGTGGGAACAACCAAATAGTATTAATTTGACGGAAAAATGCATGCCCGAGCGTAGTTCGGGCTGTGCACCGAGAGGGTTAAGATATATATATTTTTTTAAGTTTACAGTTCTTATCCACATTTAACTCTTAAATATCTGAAAAAAAAAACAATTTATTTGAGCATGACTGAATGTTAAATATATAGAAAAAGTCTCTACCCCAATGAAACTCATTAACCTATTATTTCAAAACAATTGCATTTGAACATACATACAAAGTACATATTTTTCCTCTTCGACGTTATAAAAATGATAAATGTGAGGTATTTAGATATTTAAAAAATTGGAATAAAAGTTAATAAAAGTTAAATTTAATCGTCTGCTGTAGCCACTGTTAATATAACGTCAGCATTACGCACTGACACGTTTGTCCTTTATAACAAAGATAAACTAGATATAAATATGTCGCAGATACATATTTCAATTAAAAATAGAAAATCGGAATTTTTTCAGTTGAGTCGGACTCCTTTTACGCCAGGTTTGCTAGTTTGGCCTCCATTTTTACCCGGAAACTATTCGACTTATACAGGAACTTTTTGAAGAAGAATTTTTACTTAATGTTTCTTCCTGTTTACTTACTGATTTCAGTCCGGTCTGGGCTTCACCTGCAAATCCACTATGGACAATCTTAGCAAACTGCATAATAAAAACCTTCCAATCGTCCGTGTCGCCTCCAGATACCTGCGCAATTCCACCGTCCATAGTGACCTCAATACAGTCACCCTTAGAAAAAGAATAAAAGACCTTGCGAAAAAAATTTATTCAGCATTATACGACCTTCCCAATGATATCTTGGCAGAGCTACCTGACTACGACGCCTTCGAGCCCCAACATCGAAAGCGGCCAAAATATTCCACTATAGTGGATTCCCCGTGAGCTTTGTGTTCACCGCACCAGATTGTTTTTGTCAATTTTTTCATATTATTCTCATTCTTTTTTCGTTTTCTTAAAAAAAAAAACCTCTATATATTAAATACATATAATATATATACAGTAGACTCCCGATTATCCGCGGTGCGGTTTATCCGCGAAGCGAATTTTTTATTTCAGAGGATTTATTTAAGAGATTTTTTATTTATGAAATTTATTTAAGAGGTTCAGGAGTTTGTAACGGTACATTATCTTTTCGTATCCCGAATTTATGGGTTGAATGGTTGGATAACTTACGGCGTCGCGACATGGAGGGAACACGAGCAATCGCGAAAATGTAGGGGCGCGTTATATAATTACTTATTTATATTCGATGATTTTTTTCCATTTTTCATATGCATTTGTAATTTTCTGTTATACATTCTGATGACGACTCAGTTATGAGTTGAAAGATGTAAATATATATTTTTAATTTACTTTTAATGTGTTTTATAACGTCTTTTAAGCAAATAAATATTTTAATATTGTGATATGAATTTATTATTATTTTTTTCATTATTATTATTCACGCCAACAGCAAGGAAAATACAATTAGCCCTACTAATAAATATAAACAGAAAAATTCATATATTCGAATGTAATAGAAGAATATTTCTAGATTCGGTTGCCATGTTTAAAATATCAGATATAAAGACTTGATGTCTCTTCTTGATTTTATTAACAAAACGTAAATGCAACAATTAAAATATTTAACAATTATAAGACTATTGTGATAAATTTCAGGGGAGCATATGAGGAATAGCTTCATTTTTGAGGTAGAGAAAGTGTTTCTAAAGCAAGAAGCGAAACAAGTGTTTGATTTTTTTTAAAGGTGTAACTCGACACTTTTTGTACGGTACGTAAGGCATTGTTTCTTGTTTACTGTTCTTTATTTTAGTGATTTAGACGTAAAGCAAAGGTTTCTACTATACTGTGCATATATATACGTTTTATTATGTTTTTGTACACTAAAACATAGTTTTTACGTTGATATTTCTTTTTTTCATCTTTTTCGGGTTATCCGCGATTTTTGTTATCCGAGGTGCCCTTGCCACCCAATCTCGCGGATAATCGGGGCTGTACTGTATATATTGCTCTGATTAGTGCATTTTTTGTGTAGAAAGACTTGCGCCCTACTTAACCACTTTTTCTGCCTTTGCTTGGTGAGAGTTACTTGAACTAGTGCTAACTTTTATTTTTATTTTCACTTATTTTTCTCTTTATAGTAGTTTTTAACTACAGCTATTCATATATTAAATTATAATTGAAATTTTATCTTTTCAAGTACTTTAACTTAACTTTATTTTTCCAATTTTTAAAAGCTCATATGCTTGCAACTATCTTTAACTTATCCTTAATATTTTAGTAGTTCTAAACAACTACACCTTTTCTTTTCCCAATGGCTCTTAATTATAATAAAATACATCACATTCAACATACTGGGTGTTAAGTTGCTTGCCAACTTGGTTACCCCTCAACCACTACTTCACTGTTCAGCACTTACTGATTTCTTACTGTTTCACGAAGATCCTAGGACCTTTCCACCACATCTCCGTCCATAATAAAATAGAATGTACTTGTAATCAATAAAAGTCTGACTATAAATAAATCTAAAATTACCTCCGATTTTTTAAAAATAAAAGTGGAGGTCCAACTGGCAACTCTGTGTCACGATCATGTAAAGAGATAAATTACGTTGTACTTAGTTGAAATAGATTATGAGTTATTGCATCGATCTGGTCTCAAAAAGACAAAAGTTTCCGGGTTATATTCTCATTCAGCTGCTATACCTTATTATAGGAAAATAAAACCCCGTACTTTAGTTCAATTTTCCAATAGTTCCAAGCTTTGTTTAACTCGATAGATTTCATCTTCCACTACAAATTTTGATATATGTATTTGATAGATTTTCTTCCGAAAACAATATTAGTGAACATCGGTAGAAAAAAAAATACAGGGTGCATATCTACGTCTGTTTTACTTTATATTCTGATACTTCGCAGTAAAACGTAATATCAACATAGAGTTTGTAAATCACATTTAACACAACTGGAATGGCCGGAAATTTTACTCAAGTTATATAATATATATATATATACCAGAATATTTATTTAAAACTGTTTAACTTATTTATTTACCCCCCTTTTTTTTTTGGGCTGCTTTGTATTTTTATGTTATAAAGATATTTCTGGTTCGAATCGAAATATATTCATTTAGCACGAGTGAAAGTGACCCGTTCTAGTGTGGTTACTTTTTTTATATTTTGAAAGAAATAGTTATGCAAAATAAAACCCTCCTATTTTAAGGTTTTACAACGATTCTTATAAAATCTAAATTTAGTCATACATATTAATATTAGAATTTTTTTTACAGTTCTTATCCTCATTTAATTCTTAAATATCTGAAAAAAATCAACTTATTTGAGAGTGACTGTATCTTTAATATATAGATAAATATCGAGGCTGACGAAAAAGACAGGCTTCAGAGGTGCATCCCATGTGTCTTTTTTATGGACCGCTAGAGTAACGTGATGCTCTTTTCGTACACCTGCATTGGTGCATTCGAGTATCACGTGACTCCAGCGGTCTGTAAGAAAAAGATACGTGGAATGCACCGCGGTAGACTGTGTTTTTCGTTAGCCCTGAAAAATATACATCTTTTTTTTCAGCAGTTCATTTTGGTCTCTACCGCAAGGAAACTCTTTAACGAATTATTATTAATATTCTATAATATTTGTGTATTTTGTTTCGCTTTATTCTCATATTCTCTTTCAAGGCAGATGAATATTCCTTTATACGATTTAATTTTCACTCCTTAATTGTCGGTCCTCGTACCAGAATTTTTAAATATAATTTTAGTTTTATAATTAAAAAATAATAATGCTATGAAATTGTATTTTTAAAAATTCAAACAATCTTTTTAAATAACGGTGTAAATTTTACATTACAAAGACACAATTACTTGCCCCTAAAGTGGTCAACATGAGACAATCGTTGCAACGTTCACTTGTGAAAAAATGAGAAAGGACATTACAAGGAAAGGAAAAGCATTACTATAAGGAGTTGCAAAATTTTCCATATAATTATAATTCATTATTTTATTGTTACTTATTTGAATTATCCAATAACGTCATTTGCATGGATTTATATGGTAATAAATTAAAATGAAATGTTCAAATTTCGCGATTTCTGTTATTTGCTTCAATTTATGCATTGCGAAAAAAAATAGATTTCGTTTTTGAAACCTGCACAAAATTAGCATTAAAAATAATCAAAATTATACAATTCACGAAAAAAAAAAAAGAGAAAGAAATTCAGAACTGTTATTGAAAGGACATTACTTTTGTCTTAAATTGTATGTTTAATTTTCCAATACATTAATGAGTTTAAGATAAATTACACTAAATGATACGTTCAACTAATACAAGATATTAAGAAATGCAACAAATGTAATGAATCGCCAAATATAAATTCACTATAAAACATTTATATCTATATGCATCATATCTACATAAATTGAATACTCATTACGTTTGAATAAAAATAATAGCGTTTTGTAGAATACACATAATTTTATTTGAAAAGAGAGATTGGAATATAATTATATACGAAAAAAAAAATCTTTGAAACAAAATATAAATGCTAAAATAGCTTTTACAGTATACTTAAAGGAGGGATGCACAACCTGTGGCCCACGATGGGTTAACGTGTGGCCCGCGAATTTCGTCAATTTATAAGTAGAAAAAATTGCAACTTTTGCCCACATGGTCGCAGAAGAAAATTGGGAACTTGCCGAGGGAAAAATTCGAATTTTCGTCAGTCAGTTAAGAGTCGCGAATTTCGTTGATCGAGCATGGAAAAATCGCGAATTTCTTTGATGGGGCGCGAAAAAAAAGTAAATTTTGTCAATGAGGCTTGAAAAAATCGCGAATTTCGTTGATCGGACACGGAAAAGTCGAGAATTTTGTCGATGAGACGCGTAAAAAATCGCAAAATTCGCCGATCGGGCTCCAAAAACCGCGAATTTCGTTGGCCGGGCACAAAAAATCGCGAAAGAGATCGATCAGGCACAGACAAATCGCAAATTTCGTTCATCCGGCACAGAAAGGTCGCGAATTTTGTCGATGATGCACGAAAAAATTTAAAATGTCTTTAATCAGCTGCGGAAAAATCGCGAGTTTCGTCCCTTCAACGGAAGAAAAAATCTCGAATTTCGTCAATTTTTCACAGGGAAAAATTACTTCTTCAGAGTAAGTTAAGAATAGCGAATTTCGTCGATCAGTCACAGAAAAATCGTTAGTTTTTTTTTCGATCGGTCTCGGACAAATCGCAAAGTTCGTTGTTCGGGCACGAAACAAATCTCGATTTTTCTCGATCAGGCGCGAAAAAATGTCAAATTTCGTCGATCGGCTGCAAAAAAAAAAAAAAAAAAAAAAAAAAAAAAAAAAAAAAATTAGTTTATCACGCGAGGATAAAAGTGCAAAAAACCGCAAATTTAGCGATAGAGCGCTGAAAAACAGCGAATTTCGTGGATCGGGTGCGGAAAAATCACAAAATTCGTTGATCGGCTCCTTCCCCCCCCCCCCCTTCCCTTCATTCATAAATGTCTCTTTTTTTGCGGCACTAGCAAATTTCATAGCTATGTTTTGTTTTTGTTTTTAATCACTTTTAATAAAACAAAATTTACTCCCCCGAATAAAGTGAACGAATATTACATTCCCTTAAAATAATCCTTGCTATGTCTGTGTATATATACAAATGTAAACTGTTGATATATTCTAGCCGACTAAATGTTCACTAAGTAGGAGAACCTAGAGGGGTAAGACCCCCCCACCCCCCTTTGAAACTATATTTTTTTATTTGATTATAGGCCACAAATCACCTATCCAAAACCGAATTCTTTCCAAGTTACTGATGTGGCCCTCGACAACTCAGACATTTTTGTAAGTGGCCCTTCTTTTAAAAAGGTTGTGCAGCCCTAACTTAAAAGCTAATAAAAATCTTTTAACCAACAGAACGATCAGCTTGTGTCAAATAGTAAGATATATTTAGCACAAGATTTTTATAAGCTTTTTTACTATAATGACTTTTAGCATATATTTTTTTATTTTAATGAAATTGGTAGCTTTTATATTGGCTCGTACTTCTCTCATTCACAATTGAAGACAATGGCTTAGATCTTCAATTGAACTGTAAGTACAATACCGATATTTTCTTTAAAAAAAGATAAAGGTTTTACATTATAAACTCATTCGGTAGTTCTATATAACTAGGAGGAAACAAAACGAGCGCACTTTAGAAATTTGGCGTTCAATTTTCCAATTGTCCCAAGTTCCGTTTCACTAGATAGATTATTATCGTTCACTACGTATTTCGATACGTTTGTTTTATCTTTGTTCTTTAGAAAATAACAGCAGTAAACTTGAGTAATATGTACGCTCAAGGGAACATAAATATTTATTTTTATTATGCGTTTTCCGATTCATTACACTAATATTTAATAGCAACATAAAGTTTTTTACTCTCATTTAACACAGTTATCTCCGACATTTTAAACAAAATTGTGTGAAAAAGATAACAAATTATTTTTATTTTTTAACTAATTTTATAACACGTATCGTATAAAAAAAATTAAAAACTTTATTTTATCCGTTCGAATTATTCTTTTCTTCTATCCATTACAAAAGGAAGTATTGTAGTCGGTTTTTTTTTTTTTGTCGACTTCCAGTTTTCGACGGATTTACATGCACATAAAAAGAAAAAAAAACATTTTAAGAAAATGTCTGTCTGTCCGTCCGTGTGTGTGTGTGTGTGTCCTGAGGCGCTAACCTATACGGGCCCTTGGGATGCGAGCCCGCCCAATAATTTGATCTCTCCGTCCCCCAATTTCCATTGTTTATTTTATTATTGATTTGTTTATTTAACCCCTTAATGGTCTCATTAAATTACGGTTAAAAAATTCAAATTGCTTATTGGCACCACTTTTTTGAAAAAAAAATGTTCACAATGTTAAATGACAGATAAAATGATACCATAATAAAGCCAATTACACTATTCCATAAAACTGGTGAGAATCAAACAAATCCGAATAATTTGCAATAACGACAAAGCCCGTGAATATGACGAGAGCGATAATTAAGTGGTTAATCGCAGAAATAAAATTTGTTTTTATCGATGTTATCAAAATAATTTTGTTTGAAAAATATTAAGAACATCAATTATGCACTGAAAACACCTTCTGCGGATGTACAATAAAATTTTTCTCTAAAAATAATTTCCTTTTTGATGTGCTGTAATGTTTTGAATTGATAAAGTACTTAGGTGGAAAAAATGTATATTTTTCTTGACATTTAGTTTTTTGCACGTTCAGTAAGCAATCTTTTATGCTATTTTCAATAAATATTAATGTATTTCTGGGGAAGAACTTATGAAACATAATTTAATGAAAATGTTTATTAAATTATAATAATTTACTTAGGAAGGCTATTGACTTCGAATTTTATTCCTTCGTTCCTCCCCCAAACGATGCAATAAGGGGAAACATTTTATGCGTTATTTTACTAAAAAAATTTTGAGCCCACCCCAGAGCAATCATAAGGGTTGTGCGACAGGTGAGGCTGCATACGGCCTTGAGCTTTAAGAAACCTCGTACTCGTGTAGAAAAATAAGGTTTAAATTTAATAAAAATTATTTAAACATTTAGCCTTAGTTTTACTGCAAGTTATTTATCTATCTATACTAATATTATAAAGAGGTAAAAAATGTTTATTTGTAGGAGGTAGATACAAGGCCCAGATACATGGACTTTGACATGGTACATACTTATAAGATATAAATGATCTCTAAGAACATTTCTTAAAAAATTCTAAATTTAAAAGGGGTGAAAATGCGCAAAAAGCGTTCTAAAAAACGTTCTAATGGCGATTTTTACGCAGTCTCAAGAAGTACGAAACCGATTTTAAAAATAATGGTGACAACCATTGCTCCAACATAGGCTGCATTTTATGTCTATACCACTACCCGTAAAGGGGGGTACATGATAAAAAAACGTTCGAAATTGCGATTTTTGTCTAACTGAAGGGCCAGTTACATGGAATTTGGCATGGAAGTTACTTATTAGATATAAAGGATCTCTAAGAATATTTCATAAAAAAAAAATCGAAATTTAAAAGGGGTGAAAATGCGCAAAAGGTGTTCTAAAAAACGTTCTAAATTTTCACGCAATCTCGAGAAGTACCAAACCAGTTTAAAAAATAATGTTGTCAAAATGATGGTGACAACCCTTGCTCCAACATAGGCTGCATTCTATGTCGGTGCCACAAAGGGGGTGCAGGAGCAAAAGAAGTTAGAAAATGAGATTTTTGTGTTGCTGAAGGGCCCAGAAACATGAAATTTGGAGTGGTAGTTACTTATAAGATATACATTATCTCTAAGAACATTTCTTAAAAAACTCGAAATTTAAAAGGGGTGAAAATACGCGAAAAGAGTTCTAAAAAACGTTCGAAATGGCGATTTTTACGCGATCTCAAGAAGTACCAAACAGATTTTAAAAAAATGGTGACAACCATTGCTCCGACATAGGCTGCATTTTATGTCTGTACTACTACCCCTAAAGCGGGTGCATGAGCAATAAAACGTTCGAAATTGACTAATTCCATGCAAACTTGTCATGTCTGTCACATACTACGATTTTTAGCTACCAGGATTTTAGAACGGAAAAATGTAACTCATTTTATCGGACATATCTCATCAATTGGATAACGCAAAGCAAACTTTTCGGAAATAACGGTGGCCACCAAGCATAGCGATTTTCAGCTGTGTGACAGACATGACAAGTTCACATGGAATTAGCCAATTGCTATTTTTGTGTTACTGGGCCCAGATACATGGAATTTGGCATGGAAGTTACTTATTAGATATAAAGGATCTCTAAGAACATTTCTTAGAAAAAAAAAGCGAAATTTAAAAGGGGTGAAAATGCGCAAAAGGTGTTCTAAAAAACGTTCTAAATGGCAATTTTTACGCAATCTCGAGAAGTACCAAACCAGTTTAAAAAATAATGTTGTCAAAATGATGGTGAACAACCCTTGCTCCAACATAGGCTGCATTTTATGTCGGTGCCACAAAGGGGGTGCAGGAGCAAAAAAAGTTAGAAAATGAGATTTTTGTGTTGCTGAAGGGCCCAGAAACATGAAATTTGGAGTGGTAGTTACTTATAAGATATACATTATCTCTAAGAACATTTCTTAAAAAACTCGAAATTTAAAAGGGGTGAAAATGCGCGAAAAGAGTTCTAAAAAACGTTCGGAATGGCGATTTTTACGCGATCTCAAGAAGTACCAAACAGATTTTTAAAAAATGGTGACAACCATTGTTCCAACATAGGCTGCATTTTATATCTGTACTACTACCCCTAAAGGGGGTGCATGAGCAATAAAACGTTCGAAATTGACTAATTCCATGCAAACTTGTCATGTCTGTCACATACTACGATTTTTAGCTACCAGTATTTTAGAACGGAAAAATGTAAATCATTTTATCGGACATATCTCATTAATTGGATAAGGCAAAGCAAACTTTTCGGAAATAACGGTGGCCACCAAGCATAGCGATTTTCAGCTGTGTGACAGATATGACAAGTTCACATGGAATTAGCCAATTGCTATTTTTGTGTTACTGAAGGGCCCAGATACATGGAATTTGGCATGGAAGTTCTTATTAGATATAAAGGAGCTCTAAGAACAATTCTTAGAAAAAAAAATCGAAATTTAAAAGGGGTGAAAACGCGCAAAAGATGTTCTATAAAACGTTCTAAATGACAATTTTTACGCAATCTCGAGAAGTACTAAACCGATTTAAAAATAATGGTGTCAAAATGATGGTGACAACACTTGCGCCAACATAGGCTGCATTTTATGTCGTTGACACTACTACCAAAGGGGATGTAGGAGCAAACAAACTTAGAAAATGCGATTTTTGTGTGGCTGAAGGGCCTAGAAACATGAAATTTGTTGTGGTAGTTACTTATAAGAAATAAATGATCTATCTCTAAGAACATTTCTTAAAAAATTCGAAATTTAAAAGGGGTGAAAATGCGCGAAAAGTGTTCGAAAAAAGTTCTATATGGCGATTTCTACGCAATCTCAGAAAGTACCCAACCGATTTCAAAAATAATGGTTGGAAATTGATGATGACAGCCCTTTGCTCCAATATAGGATCTACGTTCATGTCGGCGTCACTACCACCTTGCGACTGCATTTGAAAAAACGTTCTAAATTGTGATTTGTGTGATACTGAGGGGGCTAGCAACTGGAAATTTGGCATGGTAATTACGTATGAGATGCAAATGCTCTCTGAGAAGAGTTCCTTAAAAATATGAAATTTAAATGGAGTGAAAATAAACGAAAAACATTCCAAAAAAGTTCTAAATAGCTATTTCTACGTAATCTCAGGAAATATAAACCGATTTCAGAAGTAATTGTTTCAAATTTATGGTGACATTCCCCGCTAAAACATAGCCTATATTTTACGTTGTTGTCACTACCACCTAGAGGTTGCAGAAACAAAAAAATGTTCTAAATTGCGTTTTTTGGGTAAAAGAGGGGGTCCAATGTTTTAAATTTGGAATGGTAATTACTTCAAAGATGCAAATGCTTTCTAAGAACTGTCGAAAGAAAATTCCAAATTTAAAATTATGAAGTGAGCGAAAAGCATTCTATAAGTGTTCTAAATTACGATTTTTATGCAATCTTATGAAATACGAAACCGATATCTAACATAATGGTTTCAAATTGATGGTGATTAGATATTAGAGAATGCCAACCGCTTTCAAGGTTAATGTTGTTGGCAAATTAATGGTGACAGTCTCTGTTTCAACATTTTTCGAGATATTCTATTTCAGCTCGGTTTAGGCATTTTATGTTGGTGCCACTAACACCAAGAGAGGTGGTAGACTGTTAGACAAGAAGCTTGGAATTTGACATGATAGTTAATTTTAAGATGTAAATGTGTTAAGATGGTTTCTAAATTCAAAACGTCAAATGAATACTGAAATGAGCGTATGAAATGAGCATTAAAAGTCTCAAGACACTTTCTAAATTATCATTTATTTGGAATTAGTTTTAGATCTTCTTATTAATTAAAATCTCATTTCTGTCTATTGTACTTTTATAATGAAGTTTAGTCAAACTGTGGTTTAATTTGAAATTTTTTTATTATTGCAAAAATTGTTTTTTTAATAAAAAATGGTCATGCAAATATCACTTGGGATATTTCAACTATTACGCTAGCAAAGCCGCGGTGTTTGCTAGTATTATGATAAAATTCAGATAATTAAATTAAATTCAAAAAATTCAAAAAACCCGACTGCGTAAAAAGCGAACTAATTAATTATTTATCATCAATGTGAAACTATTTTTTATATTACTTACCTATTTTTTTATTTACTGGTATTGATGACTTTTAAGTTATGTTTAATTGTTTGTTAATATTTTTAAACGCTGTTTTGATGAAGCATATAGATGTCTATGATAGTTAGAGTTGCATTAAAGCTAGAGATCCTACCTACGCAACTTTCAAGTTGTGTAATATTTAAACGGAGCTTCTGACTGTAAAATAGTCAATGAAACGTCGTCTTCATTTTGAAACACCTATCCAATGATATGCCACTTAATAGGCTGCGTAAATTTTTTTCGTCTCTACCGCCATTTTGTATTTTACGGCCGCCATTTTTAATTTATAAAAACAAAACCTAGCCTATAACCATTGGACGGTTAAGACAAATCGATAGAGTCCTCATTCATTAAAATAAATCCTGCCGTTGGGATGTTTCGAGGGTATAAAGAAATCCACTTACCCAGATACGCGTGAAACACATAACCCTTCTTGGCAGTCGGGTAAAATGTTTATTTATAAAGAAAATATCAATAAAATACTAGGCGCTTAGATTTGAAAGCAGAAAATATTGCTTGTAGTTGTCTAGTCTATCCTCAGTCTGTAACCATTCTTATACTTTTGTTCTATGGACGTTTTGCGACATTGCCACAGAACATGCTGAATAAAATTTTATTAAAAGAAAAACGAAACGAAACAAAACTCTAGGTGCCACCCTAAAGCTTTGACTAAATAGGAACCCTTTCCTTACACTGCCCACATCACCTCTTCCCTTTATTGCAGACACATTGTCGTCAATGCTAAAGCAACGATATGTGATAAATTTACGTATCTAGCACTTAAATTAAATATTAAATGCCCTTGATGCTGTTTCTTCACAAGCTCAGGCTTTTCCGGGGTTCAATCCGGGTTTTTCAATTGTTACGAAACTTTTGAGGATATTTGTTGTGATTCTTTCTGGGCTTTGGTATAATAGTGGTCGTTTTTCTCTGATGTATCGTGTTTGTTAAGAGGAAATATTGCATTTTTACATTTTGCATTAGTAATATGAAAATTAAAATTATCAATACCATCAAATATAACATAATTACTCCTATTTAGTTTTGGAAATTTGGATAAATAATGTTTTATTTGATTATGTGCGTCAGGTCCCAATTGAAAATGCGGATATTCCTTGGATGGAGCCGCTGTGATAGCAATTTTTGTACGATTCTCTTGATTTTATTCAGTTTAAGTGAAGAGCTTATAAATATTTTTTAACGAAATTATATATCGAACTAGGGGGGTCAGCCCCCTGCAAGCTTACCCTCGCCAACTCCCGTTCAGACACTGCAGAATCTAAAAGAACGTTAATCTGATCGGTTTTAAAAAGATTAGAGAAGATTGAATTATACTGAAAAAACCTGTAGCGATCTCCTTGTAAACGGGTTTCCATTCAATTCAATCTGATTGCAAAAATCTAAGGCAGAATCAGTTGCTGTTAAGAATTCCAATAGTTGTTTTCATGCTTGGTTAAAGAAGATAATTTAAACATTTCAAAAGAAGCTAAAATAAAATGAATTAAGTAAACAGAGTCTTTGTCTCCCGGTATTTTTTAACAGCGTTATAAAACGATTGACATAATACAATTTACTACAATTACTAAAATTTGCTGCTTTAACCCCTTCATTCTTCCTGAATCATTTTTTGACCACCTAATTTTAACCCCTTAAAGGTCGCATTAAATTACGGCTTAAAAATTCATATTGCTTATTGGCACCACTTTCTTGAAAAAGAAATATTCACCTTATTTATTGACAGGTAAAATGATACAATAATAAAGGTATTTACACTATTTTATGAAACTGGTGGGAATCAAAGAAATCTGAATAAATCTAAAAAATGTCACAGCCCGTGAATATGACGGGAGCGACAATTAAGGGGTTAAATCTTAAATGCTACATTGGCACCAAAATATTGGAATGAAAATTTTCTTTTTATTAAGTAAGGGAACAAAATCATTTTTGTATTCCGAAATTTGTAAATTCCGGTTCCATTTACTGATTTCAAGATTTTATGAATGTAAGTACCTTGCCCCTGAAAGGGTTTAACGCATATTAATGCATTTATTATTTTAAAGTTTCCTTTCTGTTTTAATATTCACGTGTAAATACAATTTTCAAAGCATAATTTTAAATATTTTCCTGCTTTTAACACGTACTCATTCAATAGTAATTTTAAAGTTTTTTTTTTCTCTTTTTAGTAGTCACGTGTAAATAAACTTTTAATCGTTAGGAAATATTATTCTTTGCGCTGTTTTTAGAATTGAATACAATCTCTATAATAATAGTCTAAGTCGTCTGACTGTCATCAACAGTTCCAGGCGGATCCCTTCGCTTTTTATATTCCAGGCGGCCATTTTGGTAATTTAATGTTAGCCAGCCACAGGTGTGATAAGTCGCCAAATGTTATTCTATAGCCATTATTTCATTTATATTATAATAGTCCAAGTCATGTAACTGCCATAAACAACGGGCTGATCCCTTCGCTTTTCATAAGAAAGTTTCCATTTTGATTAAAGAATCAAAATTATTTTTTCGAATAAAATTACATAAAAGTTGCCATGATCGCAAAGAATTCCTGGAACTTTTATGTCAGCCGGGTGCAAATCTCGCCAGTAGCTTTTTTTAACTCGCCAGTTAGCATTTTTTTTTTTCGGGTGGTAAATTAAAACGGTGCTACTTGGTTATCCCATCGACCAAAAATCTGTCGCCAAACTATAAGATCATCCAATAATGGATGATCGTAAATGTCACATTCACTTGTCTTTACGGAAGTTACACGTGTTTACGCCGTCAAGTTTTTTTTTTTTTATTATTATTATTTCGACGTTTTATTTATATTTTTATTAATGTTATACTAATTTATTTGTTCTTTCGTTATTTAAAATAAAAATTATGTCAATTTGTATAATTTGTCTATTTATATATTTGTATAACTTGGCGAGTGGTTTGGCGATTTATATAATTTGACGAAATTGGCCGACTGGAGAAATAGTACCATTAAAAAATTGCTTTGAAGCTGAAATTAAATGTCATGATTTGTTGTATTGTCATATATGCACCGGGTTTATCGTGCATTTTTTTAACGACAATTTGGCGAAGGCCTCGTTTTCGAATACCAGTTACATATGTATTTTTAAATTACTTTCTGTTATTTTTAAAATGAAATAACAATAAATAAATGAAAGTTTAATTAATAACTATAGAACAAAACAATTTATAACTTTTTTGTAAATAAAAAGAAAATAAATTCAAATAAACCTTTATTAATAAATAAGCAACAATAGCCGGGTTACCATGTCAAGCAAAATAACGCCATTTTAGCACCAATTAGGTACCCCGTTGCGTATAGGTCATCTGTGCTAATATTTTTCTTTTAGTTTCGTTTAAAAAAATGAAAGAAGTGAAAGCCATTTATTTTAAATGTTTCAGTTTTATAAAAGTTTTGTATTGAATAAAATGATAATGAAATACAAATTGAATTATGAATAAAAGTAGCATGATGCATTTCTTAGCATACATATAAGGGAGGCAAAACTGGTAGCCAAATTAGTTTAAGATAACAAACTTCTCTAAAATATGAAAAAAAAAATACCTGTTATGATTAAAATTTGAGATGCCATCATTAGAGAAAAGTATTAAAAATTAGAAAAAAAAATAATATTTCGAAAACTAATTCGAATTTAAAATTTATAATACCAGTTTTGAGAATTCCATCTCAAATTTCCATCTCAATTGTTAATTTCATCTCAAAGTATTCCATATTTTAGGAGAAATCGCAGTGAAATATAATCAGCTGTTGCTCAGTCGTTTCATAGAATCGTTTCAAAAATTCGTTACATTTCAGTCATTTCATAATATCTGTTTCATAAATTCGGTTCATTAGGATTATATATATATAGGGTAGATGTAATACAGAGGTGGCCAACTGTGGCACGCTCGACACCACTAAAATTTTATAGTAATCATTGCCTTATCTAATCATCGAATCTCTACGATTCAGAAAGTCGGCTATTCCTTTTAAAAAATAGTGGTATCGAGCATGTCACAGTTAACCCGCCCTGATGTAACGAAATATGCCGAATTTTATATAAAATTTTGAAGAACTTCGGCATTAAGTTAATGTTATGATAGCGAATTTTGTTCGATTTTTCGGACAGACGTGGTAGCTATTGAAAAAAAAGTATTAAGTCACATAGTTGAATAATGTAGATTTGACTTGCATATTTGTAATAAACAAATATTTTCCCGTTTATCGACACATTACCTGTTGATTAGACTTCATCACGAAATTTATTCCCTCACGTCGACCACGTTTAATAACAAATATTAACAAGAAACTTGATGCGTAATGAAAAAATAAATAACATTTATGTTATTTACTCATGTTTTGTTTTTAAAATGCATTATTAAAAAAATGCGCTTTTTGAAGTATTACCACTGCCCTCCGAATACTAGGCCAAATACACAAAAAAATGGCGGCTTCTAAGGGCATATTTTTTTCAGCGTGTTTTCGGTCTCTTAAATATTCGTACGGATGTTTTTTTAAGTTTTTTCATCTTTACTTTTCTCAGATTAAACAAATAAGAGATATCTTTTATAAAATACTGGTGTTAACAGTTAAGGGACCGTGCCTTCGTTAAAAAAAATCCGCTTTCGGCAGTCGCCATTTTTGTGTCAGCGCTCAGACCTAGTATTCAGGCAGTGGTGGTATTACCGTTAACACGGAAATGTTCGCGCATATCCAGGATATGAACGATTAACACTTTGCCACCAATAAATTCAAACAAATATCGTTATTTTATTTAATCGTTGACATTGCTAACAAAAATAATTTGACGATTACTTTACGGAAATTAGTGGTGAGAAATGTAATAACTATGACCAGCCAGGGTATGACCTACCCTGCGAGAGCAATCTCGGGTTGATGAGATAACAGAAAGTTTTGGGATTGGTAAATCCGACAAGTTTTTAAAATAACTTCTAAACGTTTTAACTCATTAAAGCCGGTTGGCAAGAAAACTTGCCATGCAAGGCTAACAAAATTTTTAAATTTCAATACTGGTATTTAAGTTTGAAAATTTTCACATTATCTAATCTCAGATTTTGAGCGATTAAATATTTCAAAATTACTTGCTAATAAGTTGCAAAAACTCGTGTCGAAGAGTTAAAATAAGTGTAAAGGAGACTTCTCGTTAATGGGTTAAAGATATAACGCTTTAAGAATCAATGATTCCTTTCATACAGAGAAAATAAATACAATACAGACTTTTCTAATCTTTAGATCCCATCAGTATTAAAATTATTTTAGAAATAGGATTAATATTCAAGATAATTTTTCATTTATTTTTTAAAGTAATTTAATTTAATATTTTAATTTTAAATATATCAATGTGTAGAAGTGCTTTTGGATAATCAGGCAATCACGAACTATGGATAATTTTCATCTATGTGAAATTATTAAATATTATGAATGAACATTATCTATAATTAAGAACAACATAATTTTCTAACACTGTGTTCATTTGAAAATACGAAATCGGAAACTTTTATTATTGTCTCTTTCATGCTCAGATTAATAGATCATTTTTTCAGATACTTGGTTCAACTGGCTTATGAGATATTTAATCAATATTTTCACAGAAACACAAAAACTATCAGTATAGAAGCCTCATGCAGCGGTTATACTTAATTAGAGTAGAGCAAAACAACAGTACTTTAGAAATTTGCTGTTCAATTTTCCAATAGTTTCAGGCTTTGTTTCAGTCAATAGATTATTACACTGCACTACATGTTTTGATATTTTTAGCCTTAATATTCCATGTTATCATTTCGTTAATTTTATATTTATTTTTTCCAAAATAATATGACTGTACATGAGTAAATAAGAAGATATCTTTATTTATTAACTGATACAATTTGAGTAATGTTTAATACTAACATGCTTCTTTTAGACTGATCTACCATTGAAATGTACTCCATTTTAAGTAATTAAGGAAAGGAAATGGTAACAAATTTAATATTATTTATAAAGTGCTTCGTAAAATTTTCAGATTTAATAAAAATATTATTTTTCAAAGATTGTTTCCTTTTACGTGAATTTTTAACCACTAGAGGGGCAAGCAAAAATGGCTCTAAATATTGAATTCTCACCGGAATAATCGAAAAAATTTATTTTTAAATATGGAAAATTCATCAACGATTTTCCTCAAAAGTTAAAAATATAAAGTTTGGTAAATATTATATCCCACCTAATTTTATTTAAATTTTGCATCAGAAACTTTTAATAAGGTTTTACTTTTATAACGTTCTGAAAATTTTCTTTTCCTTGTTTTGAAATAAATTTTTTCCAAATTTCCGGTGGGAATTCAACGTTTCAGAAACACAATTTCTTGCCTCTCAAAGGGTTCTAGATTTTCAGACATGTCTGCAAAGTAATGTATACGTTGGTATAAATGTTCTACAAACAATTTCCATTTATATTATGCATTTGCATAGATAAAATACTTATTGTTTGATTTCATGCGTAATAATATTTTTCAACATGAAAATAGGAAACTGAAATTTTTTTTGTGTTGACTCGAACTTCTGTCATGCTCATATAAAGATCTTTTTTTTTCAGTTCTCTTTTAAACTGGATTATGAGTTAATGCATGGATAGTTTTCAAAAAAATTTTGAGTTTTCGGGACATAAATTCATTCTGAACTTCTAAAACATCAGAGGAAAAGAAAGCTAGAGTACTTTAATTTGTTACTAATAAAACTCGAGGTCATTAGAATACGGATGTTCAATTTTACAATATTCCAAAGCTTTTAGTCACTGAATAGATTATTATTAGAAAAATCGCAGCAGAGTTCAAAAAAGATCATTAAAAATCGATAAAGATTTGAAAATATCTGCGGGCAAGTTTTATTACAATAGTCTAAATTTTTGACGCAGAATTCATTTTACGAATCTCAAAAACTGGAAATGGTGGGTGAAAAAATTAGAAAAATCGAGTTATAAATATTTAAAATAGCTTGAAATTAAAAAGTCCCAAGTAACAAAATTTTCTACATTAGGCTAAAAGTTTGAAACGTAAAACTTTTTACGAATGTCAAATAATCGCCGCGAAAAGCGAAAAAACACTAAATATCGCAATAAAAATGGCGAAAAATTCAAGCATAGCTCACAAGGAGACGGCAAGGGTGTGGGTTATCCATATCAAAGGAAGGTTTTGTGTGTAAATAGTACTCAGTAAGAGAAATCAGATGACCAAATCGTAGCGCGCACTACTCGGTAGTTATTGAGAAAAAAAAAATTAAGTTGGAATTTTTTTTCGTTTATTACTATATGATACTTTTAAAAAGCAGAAAAACCAACGTTTAAAAATGCACAAAATAATGCATGGAAAGCAGCAAACAGCTGTTTCGAATCTACTAGCGAGATTCTTCTTCAGTGCAAGATAGGGAAATAGGAACAGCGTGCTTGAAAAAGCAAGGCTGAGCCATCTCGCTAGTAGACTCGAAACAGCTGTTTGCTGTTTTCATGTATTTTTTGTTCATTTTTTTTTTTTGGTTTATCTGCTTTTTAATATCGTTGCACAAAGGCTTTATTTGCTAATTTTATATATGATACATTGTTATGATTAATTCTCTTACAGTTAGTTACACACTTCTAACTTGAGTGAAGTTCTTGCACAGTTTTATTAAACACATGTTAGTGCGTATAAATTCTTCGACAAAATTTTGTTACATATTAAAAATGAGTAAAAAATATTAGAGTAAAATTCATGTAAGTGGGCGTGGCGTCCCATTCTTGTCTTCCCTTCAATTTTTACAATTATTTCTAATGGTCAGGAAAAAAAACAGGACATACCAATGGGTTCAGGAAGGTTCAAAGAATTTTTTAAGCCAATAATGAAAAAAAAAATCATTTTTTTTCAAAAAATGTCACTCATGTCTCCCCTTAACCCTTTAAAGGGCAGAGGCTACACGATCTAGCCACCTAATCTTAATTCAAAAACTGACAAATGGTACCAATAATTGTTTAATAAAACTTTGCTTTTGTAATAAAAGTGCAAAATGGCAAATTTGTATTTTCTAAGAAATTCGTTTGAAAATTCTGGTGTCAGCCAATTATTTCACCATTTTACGAACAGAGTTCACCTGCGCCTGAAAGTGTGTGTTTTGTGTGTGAACACACATAAAAAACATAAAGTTTTTTCCCCCTCAATAACCTCTAAGTAGTGCGCGCTACGGCTTGGTCATACGAGTTCTCTTACTCAGTACTAATTACACACAAAACCTTACTTTGATTTGAATACACCCACACCCTTGCCATCTCCTTGTCAGTTAAAATTTTACTATAGTAATCTTAAACATTGTAACCTTAATTTCTTTAACGAATGTAAGTCCATCGCTGCTAAACGTGAAAAATCACTAAATATTGCATTAAAAATCATTAAAAATATCTATAATATCTAGGAGAACAAAATTAGCTATATTGGACTAAAAGTTTGAAACTGAATTCCTTTTATAAATTTCAAGAAATCCCCGGGAGATGGGATTTTTTAAAAATAAAATAAAAATGGTTCTAAAATTTCAAAATTCGCTGTATTAATTATTAAGAAACATTAATGGAAAGATGATAAAATTAACCCTTACATGCGTGGTGTCCTTAAAAAAAGGACACCTAATTTTAATTCCAAAACTGGCAAACGGCACCAAGAATATTTAACTAAAATTTTCTTATTATAATGTACATGAAAATAAGCAAGTTTGCATCTCCTAATAAATTCGTTTATAAATTGCGGTGTCTGTCCATTATTTCATCAGTTTATAAACAGAATTACTCCGCGCCGGTAAGGGTTGACTGTAATGGGTTAAGGATTATTTTTAATAATTTGAAAAATATCTGCAAAACATAAAAATACGTCACAATCGCACAGAAAGTAAGGGATTACTTATATCTATATAACATTGTTATTGTCCATAGATCAGAAAGGAAAGGGTTACGCAGTCTTATTTGTTTTATATATAATTCTCAAATGATTTGTTGGTCAACAATGATTTGTTTGATTACTTTTATTTTAAAATCTGTATCATATAACAAACACACAGTTTACATATTATTTCTATGTACACTATCTTCCATTCTATTTTTTATAAGCTACAATATCACTACAATATCACTATTTTATAAGTTTTTTTTACACACATTTTAATACTGAATGAACCCGAAAATGCGTCCCATTTTAACATTTTACAGAATAATAAATAAAAAAAAATGAAGCGCATCATTTTATATAGCAAATGATAACCCAAAATTTTTGATAATTTTATACTAACGCAAATGAGCAGGGTTTTTCTTCATCTTTTGATGAAAAAAATTTTAGATAAAAAAATATTATTTCACTTTTTGCAAAGTTAAGATATTTCCTGATGTATGGATGTCATAGTATTTTCTCATGTATATTTTCTCATTCATGTATATTTAACCCCTTAACGCTGGAATTAAATTGCGGTTTAAAAATTCAAATTGCTTATTGGCACCACTTTTTTGAAAAAGAAATATTCACCTTATTTAATTACAGGTAAAATGATACTAAAATAAAGCCAATTACACTATTTTATAAAACTGGTGGGAATCGAACAATCTGAGTAAAAGATATAGCCCGTGAATATGACGGGAGCGAGAATTAAGGGGTTAAGGAGGTCTCCCGAAAATAAACATTTTAAAACTTTTGAAATACATTAGGAAATGACTTATTAAATGCGTTTTTAAATGTGGAATACTTAATGAAAAAATTATTATATCGTTTATTTAAATTTATACAGTTTCACCGGTTGGATAAGTTTTAAATGTATATTTAAAGTAAGAAAAACGCTGTCGCTATACACTTTTATATCAAAGAAGTCGTTTTTCTTGGCAGAAATACTTTTCTTTTGTTGTCTCCGAAAATGACAAAATCAAAGTCGAATTCATAGTGTTTAGAATTGGACTTTAATTTTGAGTGTGAAACTACATTAATCAATTTAAGGCGAAAGTGGACGTTCAAAATCATTTTCTACAGTTTTTGCTCAATTGTTTTGAAATTTAATACACCTATAATTTGTGCAATAATTAAGAAAATTTCTTAATTTCATTAAAAATTATTAATATGCAAATGAGTAATTAATTAATAATATGCTAATTAGTGATACAAATTAAAAATGCTCCATGCGCATTAAATTTTGTTTCAGAAACTTGTAATTTCTTTTTAGGATAGCTTTATGATATTATATCAAAAATTGGTATATATTTTAAAACTATACGGCGTACCTTGGCAGGAAAAATTATAAACATATAATATTGATCATTTCGGATAAAATTTAATTATAAAATATTACTTTTTTAACCTTTATATGAAATAATGTACACATATTAATAGCAAGTTTTGTAATAAAATATATCAACAACAATATTACCAAGTATTATGAAAATTGGTATAAAATCAAGACGCATGCAGGATTTTGAACTTACTCAGCCAGCGAAAATTCTCATTTTGAGATAACTGGATTTAAAGTTCTATTTTAAGTGTATATTAACGATTGTTTAAGTTAGAAAAACAGCTGTATCTCTGCAAAAAATTATCGGATTTGAATATTTTTTTTTTTTTTTTGAAAGCGGAAGATTCTCAGAACATTTTTTCCCCAAAAACATAAAAATGATTTTTTAAATGTTTTTTGCGATTTTGAGCGTCCACTGTCGCCTTAAATTTTGTTCTAAACCGTATAATACGGCAGCCAAATTTCATTAAATCATCAATAGACATGCATAAATGACAAGTGTGTGTACGTAAAGACACATTTTTCTCCGTGACCACCCACTGCTACCCACTCGCGGTTTAGTGGTAGGTCTCCTGCTGTTTGCATAGTACTATTAATAAAGAGGAACTGACATATCCTTAGAATAGTGAAGCTACTGTAACCGCTTACACAGGAGTTGATTGCCACTGGGGAAAACTTCCACCAATAAATTTAAGTAGAAAATTTCTCCTTATTTAGGAGCTTTTTTAATACAAAATTTCAGTCATAAATAACGGCAAAACAAGTTTTCATTTTTTCTGGTGGGAGTTTATTTTGGCGGTAATCAAGCCCTGCGTTTACGCGATATTGTGACAACCTAGACTACCACCTGTTAGTGTAACTGTAAAAATAATATAATACCTAGGCAAATTGTCACCAGTAAAAGCAAATAGAAATTTTAATAATATTTTTGAGAGAACTATTTCGTGAACAATCCGCAAAGATTAGGCAACATTTTCCATTCAAAATTTACTGGTGAAATATCTGCTTCGGCAGTAATTATAAACTGTTGATCGGATGTAAAAAATCAGCAGCTATATTGTGACAACCTCCTCAGTTACTTCACGCACAACTGTTAAACAACACACTGTATGTTTCCTCCACTTTATTCACAACTCCATTGCTGTTAGTGTTAGTAATGGAGTTTGGTCGCGATGGGTGGAAGTGGATGGGTGTGGGTGTAGGTGTGAAAAATGGGAAATGCGATATATCTCTCCTTTTTTCACACATTGTGTTTATGAATAAAGTCTAAAATGTTTTGAGCGGCGTTTCATATGTCAGTGAAGTGCAGATATAGATTTGGAATTTTCTACAAAGTTTCAAAGCTTTTAGAATGATCCAAATGTTCCCCGAAAATTTGAAAACAACCTAGAATTTTCTGGAAAGATCCAGATTTTTCAAGAAAGTTTCAAGATATTCTAGAATATTAGAGAATAATCTAAAATGTTTTAAACTAAAATGTTCCAGAATAATCTAAATTGTCCTAAAATATTCTAGAATGTTCTAGGATGCTTGATAATAATCTAAAGTGTTCTAAACGATATAGAATGATATATAATGTTCCAGAATAAACTAAAATGCTCTACAATAATCAAGAGTAATTTAAAATGATCCAAAATAATCTATATTGTTCTAAAATAATCTAGAATGTACTAGGACGTTCGATAATACTCTAAAATATTCTAAAACGTTCTAGAATGATCTATAATGTTCCAGAATAATCTAAAACGCTCTACAGTAATCAAGAGTATTCTAAAATGTTCCAGAATAATCAAAAGTGTTCAAAAATGCTCATAGAAAATCATCACATTAATAGAAATAATTTCGTGAGTCACATTTTAGCAACGATCAAGAAAGGATCAAAGGGAAAATACCCAAAAGTCAAAAGTAAATATTCATACGATAGATTCAAGTTATTTCGAAAAGTATTTTTTTCTTTATTTTGTACTCAAAAGTTTTCTTAAAAGTTCTATCAAACTGAGTTTAAAACTTTTTAAATTTTTATCATATACTGCAAATGATTTGCTTCTATTTATTGCTTTATTTTCAAAGTTTTTGTTACAGATAAAATGGTAAAATGTAAGAGGGTTTTTACACAAACTTATGTGAATTCGCGAAGAAGAAAAGTTGAACGTAGAAATGAAACAGAAGAAGAAAGAGAAAGGCGACTTACGAAAATTGGAAATGTAATGCAACAAATAAGAGCAAAATATGTATGATATCACTTATAATGAATCAAACTAAGCTAAAAATGCTATAAAAGTTATAAAAAACCATTATTTAGATTAGTACATTTAATCGCACAACCGGCGAAATTTTCAAATTCATTCTTGATAGAAGCACTTTTCAAAAATGTTTAAAGACAAGAACTTGGTAAATAACGTCACGCGACTTCATGCATAATGAAAAGCAGTGCATACATAAAATAAAGGGAAATTGGATATTTGTGAGCGTGCATAAATTTCTACTTTGTTACTAAACCAGCATAGCACCTCTTTCCAAGTTTTAGATAACTAAAGACACACTGAATTATTTCACATATTCTCGTTGCGTAAAAATATCTCTATTGATTCAAGGATAATGGATGGTAAATAAAATCCTGACGGGTTTATTATTCATCTATTTTTAAAATCGATCTGCAAAGGTTCTTCTTTGAGTTCTCTCTGCATTGGTGTGTGGTGTATACGTATTTTTGCAAGCTCCTGCTTCATTTGCATTTAAAGTGGTAATTATAGTTTTTCTGACCTAGTAATACATGCATAGTGTTTCTATTTTTTGTTTCTTTATTTCTATGTAATTATTTTGAATTTTATTTGCTTATTTTTGCTTTAATCGGACTTTGAAAATTTTCATTGCTCCGACAGCCCAGTATTCATTTATTTAGCCTTGTGAGTTATCTTACAGGCTATTTAAGTACTAATTTTTCATTTATTTTCTAACTTAATTACTTATATTACTTAAATATAGCTCTTACCTTGGTTTCAATGTATTTTACTTGAGTTTATTATCCTTTTTGATATGTTTTCTGTAGTGGGCGTTTTCGCGTTCTGCTATTGTTTACGTCGCCATCTTAGTTAACGTGTCAAGGTTGGGTGGTTCTGTTTCTTCTGTGGATTGTTTGTATTTTTACTGAGGTGGAGATTTGTTCTTGTGGAGTCTTCTCTATTGTACAGGTTGTTTTCCGGTGTTAGTAAGTTTTAGTTTACTTTGTTGGTTGCTAGGTTACGTTTTAGTTGTGCTTTATGAATATGTCACGTGTCCCGGGAGCTAAGAGGCTTCAAGCTATTTTGTTTTTGTTTTGATCCTATTAAGCGGCATTTGGGTTTTGATCAGTTTAAGCGGCGCTTATTCATTTATTTGTTTAAGAGACTTTATTAGTCACCCAGTTCTTCTGTTCGTTTGTTGGATCATTTGTTTCTTTTCCTATCCAGTAGATAGTGTTCTTATATATGATGAAAGTATGTTCTGACTGTAACCAACCGCTTAGGTATCGACGTAAATTGTAAGTCTTTGCCTTTGATTTTCTTTTGTGATTGTTATTTCGTATTTTTGAGATTTTTGTGTATACATTGCTGTTGTTGGTGATTGGTTATTATCTCGTTTGCCTTTTTTGCGTTAGTTATGGCTAAGATGGAGAAAGCGACGAAGGAGGTGTTGGATGAGGCTGGTGTTTTGGAATTTCCTGCTGCCGTTAGTAGGATAAATTCTTATATATACGAAACGCTTGAGTCCCAGAGGAATAATAGGAGTGGTAAAGCTACTGCTGGTATAATGGGCATGATGAAGAAGTGTATGGATTTTATCACCATTTGCCTTGTTAAAGCACATCGCGATTGTGTGTCAAGTGAGACTAAATTAAAGACTTTGATAACGCATAATAAGGCATATGAGGCTCTTGCTGATAAATTTTCAAGATCAAGACCAACTGGTCAGCTGGATGTTTCGCAACATGCTGCTGTTTCGACTCCAAAGGTGTCAAGAGAGTCTGATTTTTCAGTGATAGTCACTTCTTCTGGGGAAGATTCTTTGGATACTATTAAAAAGGATATTAAAGGTATTTGTCGCTCTAAATCTGATGTGCCGGTTCCTGATGATGCCGTGGTAACCAAGGCTGGTCAGCTTATTCTAAAGGTGCAGACAAGGGCAGATTCGGAGAGGTTGAAGGAGGTATTGGTGGAATCTGATAATTTAAAGGGCAGAATTAAGGTTACTGTTCCAAGAAGAAGACTCGAGAGAATTTTGATTATGAGTGTCGATCCGGAAGTTAATGAGGATTTGGTTCGGAAATCGCTGAGTAAATTGGTGAATGAGGCTAGTAGGGGTGAGCCTGGTGATTTACAGAAAGATTTGGATATGGATATAATCAGACGCATTACAACAAAGGCTGGGAAAACTAACTGGCTGATTGGAGTTAGTAAGGAGGTCTCTCAATTCGTTATTAAAAGACGCCGTATATGTATGACTTAGAAAGGTACCGTGTGGTTGAGTTTGTTCCGATCATACGGTGTTACAATTGTCAGACTTTTGGTCATGTTGCTTCTAAGTGTGAGAACCCAGTCAAGTGTGTTAAGTGTGCTGGAGACCATACAATTAAGGATTGTAATGTGCTTACTGAGATGTGTATCAATTGTATGGGTGTTACTGACATTGATTTGGACGCTGATCATAGAGCGGACAGTCCGGACTGTCCACAGTTTAAGGCGTACCGTTCTGATCAACTTGCTAAACGGTTGTGATAGTTGTCTTGGGTTCTTCTCAATCTTTGTCTGAACTTAACTTTGTTCAGATCAATCTTCACCATTGTTCTGATGCAACCAATGCTCTTATTCACTATATGGTTAACTTTAACATCCACTTTGCTCTCTGTCAAGACCCTTATATTTTTAATAGTTCTTTCGTTGGCTTGCCTCCTGAATGGCTTTGTTTTTTGTCTTCTTCTTGTTCTGCTGCTATTGTATGTCCTTTTAAGACCTATGCATGTGTGAAGAGTCTTAGTTTGGAAAACAGTGTGTTTATAAATATTACAGTTGAGAACGGCTACTTTATTATTGGTTCGCTATATTCTGCACCCTCAGGCAATCTTGAAGCTGATTTAAGAACTTGGTGTCATCATTATTCTGATTGTAACAGAGTGCTTATCGGTGGTGATTTTAATGTGCCATTGCTTTCAATGGGCTATTCAAGAGAGTCCGACCGCGCGGAGGTCCTTCTGGAGTACTTGATGATTACTAATCTGTCAATTATGAACTCTCCTGATTCAGAACATACTTATATACAAGATAACAGGAAGGGTCGTCCGGATTTGACCCTGGCGGGTTTGGACGTTCTCTCGTTACTTGATAATTGGACAGTTGATGATAAAAACTTTTCGTACAGTGATCATCGTTATATCCGATTTACCCTCTCTTCTACTCCGTTACAGATTAGTCATGGCAGATTTAAAACAAAAAATAAGAATATGAAGAAATTTAATAGCCTTTTTGCAGACAAATTGTCAGTTCTTTCACATTCATTAGCAAGAATTTTAAATTCTTCTTCAGTAGATGTTTGGATGGAGGATTTTAATGATTTATTACAAGTACTTATGATGAAGTGTTTTAAGCGTGGTGTTATACAACATACTCCTACTGTAAACTGGTATGACAGTTCTCTTAGAAAAGAACGTAATAGGGTTAATGCCTTGTACAAACGGTATATGAAAAACATTGATAATTTACAGTATAAACAAAAGTATATAGCTGCCAGAAGAATGTATAAACAAAATCTGAGAAAAGCTAAGCGTTCTGCCTGGGTAGGTTTTTGTGAGAAGACAGACAATGTTTACGGAAGTCTATACAAATTTATTTCAAAAAAATCTTTATCTAAGAATGATTTAATTTTTACCACTCTTGAAAACTCTCAAGTCTTTGATTCATATGATGATATTGCGGAAAATCTTATGTCAGAGCACTTTGAGGTAAATAATCCTCCTCTGAATACATTTGAATATATCTGTAATGTTAATTTTGAAGATTCTGATGATTTTGTTCCAATTACTAAAAGAGAATTATTTTTTGCTATTAGTCGACAAGGAAATAATAAGGCTCCCGGTTACGATGAGATAGATGCGCTGATTATCAAGAACCTTTGTAAAAATTTTACAGCTTTTATGATTTCTTTATTCAATACCTGTTTGAAGTTTGGTCACTTCCCGAAATGCTGGAAGAAAGGCATTATAATATTTTTTCGCAAACGTAACCGTGATCCCAAGTTACCGAAATCTTATAGACCAATAACACTTCTTCCTATCATTGCAAAGGTTTTTGAAAGAATAGTTAAGATCCGAACCGTTACAATGTTGGAATCTATGTCATATTTGGATGATGGACAGCATGGTTTTAGAGAATCACGCAGCACAATTTCAGCTCTTGCAGCTCTAAAGAAAATAATTAAGGAAACACTTTCAGAATTCAAATATTGTTCGCTCATCTCTTTTGACGTGGTTGGAGCCTTTGATGAGATGGATTGGTTTATCTTGGCTGAATTAATTGATGAACTTCCGATTTATGAGTATTTAAAAACGACTTTAAAGAATTATATCAGTCATCGTCTCATAGGATTCAAGTTTGTTAGAGGCATAAGATGGTTTAGAATCTTCCGGGGCTGCCCGCAGGGTTCCTGTTTAGGACCCCTGCTTTGGACCATTGTTGCTGATAAGATTATCAAAACTTATAAGCGACACAGTCAAAAAATTATTTCTTACGCTGATGACTCTGTTATTGTTGAAGGCAGTGATACAAGACCTGCACTTGAGAATACCATCAATGCTAGCATTTCCCACTTTGCTGCAGCCTGTAGTGGTTTACATCTGTCAATTAGTGTTGAAAAATCTGCTTCAATGCTTTTTGGAAAATATATATCAAGAAAGCGTCGACCTATTTTTAAACTCCAGGGTAGGAGCATATCTGTTAAGGATAATTTGCTGTACTTGGGATTTTATCTTGACAGTAGATTCCATTGGTTGGAACATCTCGATATGGCCCGCGATAAAATAAAAGATTTTACTTGTAATATCCAAAAGACAAGAATTCGTGATAAAGGATTACCACTTGAGTTTCTAAAAATTTGGTACAATTCAGTGCTAAAGAAACAGATTACTTACGGTTACGAAATTTGGTTTAATGATTTACGGAGCCATGGAATTAAGCGTTTATCCTCATGCCAAAGGCTATGTCTCTTATCTATCATTCGCGCATATCGGTCAATATCAACACAGGCACTTTGTGTACTTTCAGGAGTTCCTCCAATCGAAGTAGAATTAAAACAACTGGCTTTATGTTTTGAAGTTCAGAACAATTATGGTTCAGATTGGATAGAAGATGTTTATGTTTCAACAGATCGTTTGATGAAAAAAGTTTATACTTTTCACTATCCCTACTTTTATTATGATCATCATGTCAATTTCGTACGTGCTATTACTGAGAAGGTCCCTTTGTACAACCACCCAGTTTTATATACAGATGGTTCTAAGATGCCTACGGGCGTTGGAGCGGCTTTTGTGGTATTTTTGAAAGAAGATATTATCTTTGAGAAGAGAATTAGACTTAAATTATTTAATACGGTATACCAGGCTGAACTTACCGCCTTAGATTCCGCAATTGAGTGGTGTAGAGACTCCTCATACAGTGTATTCCACATTTATACAGACAGCTTGTCCTCAGTTCAAGCGCTTCAAAATCTTTTTCCAACGGACGAAATTCTTTTTAATATTTATACGAATTTACGACTATTGCATAATAAAACTATTAATATAGGCTGGATTAAATCCCACGTTGGTTTCGTCGGAAATGAGCGCGCAGACTACCTTGCCAAATCAGTCACTGAGACTGGTACATTTGATGCTGAAATAAACATTCCTATCCCTGTTTCGTTTGTGAAGCAGTTCTACAAAAGCAATATTATTAAAATTTGGCAGAACGAATGGTCTTACAGTGATAAGGGTAGAGACACGCATAGTATTATTAAAAAAGTGGATACCTCATTTTTGTGTTTCTCGCAAGTCCATGCCTATTTTATATCTGCACATGGGGCATTTCCTAGTTATCTTTATAAAAGGGGAAAACGCCAGAGTGATAAATGCCTATGTGGAAACATCGGTGATGTCAAACATTATCTGTTTGGTAAATGTCCATTGATGCCTACTTCATTTAACTTTATCCGTAACCGGACACTTAGCTGGAACATGCGTAACATACTGCTCTCGAAATCAAATTATCACAGACTCAGACTTATTTACAACGAACTAAATAAGCATTTTTCGTTTATAAAATATAAATTTTGATTTTTAATCTTTGTTTTATTTTAACCACTTTTCCTGCGCCAGGGCGCTCTTTGTAAGTTTTACCCTTTTTTTTTTTGTCATTGTATTTCTTGGGCTATTCCCCAGCTGTGGTTTTGCAGGTCGCAGAGGGTACTTTTCTGTCAGGGGTTCATGCCTATGCCATTTTTGGTTGGCTCCCTGGCAGAGTGATCCTGATCCTGCAAAGGTTCTTTGCTGCATAATCTGGCCAAAGCTCTGGTTCTCTTGTTCTACTAGATGTCTGTTATATGTTCTTTGATTCTAATTTTAAGTTTTCTGCTTGCCATACTTATTTAAAACTGTATTGTTCCATCTTCTTTGGTGAACGATATTTCAAATATTCTTGATAACTAGTTTGATTGAATTGGATCTAATTTCTTGCATACTATATATATATATATTTAATTTCGTGGAAGATTTAGAAACGAGGGAGATATTGAATTTATTGAGTTTATATTTCTAACGTTCAAAGAAACCAGGAGAATATTGAAAAGTGGACAACATGGAATTTCGTGGATTGAAATTTCCTTTCTTCTTATTCTTCAATCTCATAATTAATATTTCTATAACATGCATGAAATCAAATGCACCTCTTTAAAAGGTTTTCTTATGTGAAACAGAATATATCCCTTCTCTAATATCCAATGCCGCGTTCTTTCGAGAAGGCTGATGGTGCTTCTTCTCTGTATATCTCCAAAATTCTATCAACAAAAATCCATGTATTATAGACGGACGCAAGGACAATACATAACGCATAAACATATGAGTAATATCAATATCATTAATTATGAAAATCTACTAGCAATTGCAGTCAATCTTTTCTGATGTACTCAGAAATTCTTAGGTAAGGAATCTTTCAACACAGTATGAAAGTTTGTGATAAGCGAATAAATATATTCTATCTGATCTTCCCCTTTGTCATTTTTTGGAAGCTGCAAACTAAAATTCATTTGTAAATTAAACAATTTTCTCATGTCTAACTTGGAAAACCCAACTACATGTATTAAAGATGGTCTTATTTAAAATATTCAGAGACTGATTGAATAAAGAGTAGCTTACATTATTACGTGTTTTAGATAGTAAACTTATGCATAAACATATACATTTATTTCTTTAAGAATTCTGAATTAAATTTTAAGGTTGGAAAGAAAACTCCATTCTCACAAATTTAGAATATTTTGTTCAGACAACCAAGAATATTTTCTTTATTTATGCTATTTTATAAATAAACATTAACTACTAAATTAAGTCTAACAAAAATAAAGAAAACAAACTCTTCCTGTCATTCGATAAAATATTTACTTTGAATAGAAAAGTATTTTTATTAGAAAGTTGAAAAAACAAATCTGATGACATTTAACAGCACAATTCCTCGTATTCGGAAAAATCGAACTTTAAAGTGAAATTAAATGTATTTCCGTAAGATAAATAAAACGTTGTGAGTCTAAAGCAGTTGTCATTTCATTTAGTTTATTCGAAAGAACTTGATATAATAGAATATCTTTATACAGAAAAGGGTAATGGAGTTTGATTATAGTATTATTATATTGTGCAGAGGAAATAATTTAATTTGTTTCCTTTCTGTATCTTAGCTGCAAACTTTTAACAGTTATTACCTCAACCTTTTGGATAAAGTAAAATTTGAAATATTTAATTATATATTTTGTCTATTTAATAAATCAAGTTTTAGGGTTAAATAATAGTGGTAGCAAGAAGTTTAAAAGCTTGCAGTTATGTATATTATGTCAAATTCCGGTTAACCCCTCGAGGGGCAAGTGATTGTGTTCCTCTAATGTTGAACTCACACTGGAATCTTTGAAAAATTCTATTTCAAAATAAGTAAAAGCAATTTTACGTCTTTTATCCACCAAAGTTAGAAAAGTAAAATTTAATAAAAATTTTCTGGTGTAAAACTTCATTAATCTAGGTGGTATATAATATATACCGGTGCCCCTCAACGGGTTAAAGACCGTTTTTACCTTTTATCTACTGATGGTACTTTTAAGTACCATTAAAATAACTTGTTATAAAAATCATTTAATACATCGATTAGTTGTAACACAGTTTAGAATGAATTATATATATATTACTTTATCTTGCTCCGAAAGCATTATTGGTTACACAAAACCCAAATATTTCTAAACGGACGATTTTTTTTTACTCTGCATCTTCTTAGCTTTCTTGGCGTTGGGATGGGGGGGGGGGGGGTGGTCCAATAAGGAAATATTTCTATATATTTTATTGTAGGTAGATTATATTTGTAAATTTCCTAATTCTACAAAATACTAAGAAAAATATTTAAAATAAAAGGTTTGAGTGGGGTTATAAAGATTGTACAAAATTCCTATATATTCAAATTTAATTAATCCTTCTATCTCCTTCAATCCTTCTAAAAGCCTTCTAAAATTTATTACATGATTACGTAAAACTTCTTATGTAGGTTAAACAATTCACAAAAAATGCTTTAGAAGATACAATTTTCATGAATCCATAATTCAGTACATAAAGGGTTAAGGGCAGTTGGAAGCCCCTATTGTTACCATGTTGAATTATACCCCTACCATGTTATATTAATGTACCTTTTCTTAAAAACTACTGAAGATATTCACTTGAATTTTTTTATTTACATAATATGAATAATACCTAATAAAGTGAAGTCAACTTTATAAACAGATATTCCTTAGTTATTTTTTTTTTAGTCTAAAACAAAAAAACACTTTTAAATAACAAAAAACTTCCATTTTTCCAAAGATTTTTTTTTTTAATAAAAATTTTGTAGAAATGTTTGTAACAAACGTTCACTTCAGATTGATCAGGGATATGTGTGAAAAATTCTGGAATGATTGCAAACAATAATATGTAATATTTTCCATAAAAAGGTACATAGAAATTCAAAAAGCAACATTTTAAGAAAATTCAGTTTAAAGTTCATGCATGATGTAAACAAACTAAAATACTTAATTTATTTAACTTCTTGTTGTCGTATAAACAAAAGCAATATGCCTTTCGAAAGAGGGGAAATAAAGGATTCAAAATATTAAAAACTAAAAAAATGACATTTTTCACGAATTTGACTTCCAACTGCCCTTAATTCTTTGCGGTCGGTACCGCAACAGTAACGGCATTTAAATTTATTCCCACAATATCACATTGACACCAGTATATTTAAGTAGAATTTTCGGTTTTTTATGTTAGAAATATATTTTATCTAAAATTCAGGTTTCATTGTGTCAGGTTTCAAGATTATATATATATAAATAAAAGTTTGTGCCTGAGAGAAATACTTCGACCGGTAACCCCTTCGGGACGGGAGCCTTTTACGAAATTTTTAATCTTCTGTCACCGTTTTTTAAAAACAGAAATTTGTGTCTTGTTAAATCGAGATAATGCGCTGATTAAATAAGGCAAGTTTTACAGCAAAATTTTACTGGTGAGTAAAAACAAGGATTCTGAGCGCTTTATGCGGCACGTATACGTGCCGCTCGTCCCCAAAAGGTTAACCTCAAAGCGATATAAGTAAGCGTCCTATCTTAAATGGGAGAAGTAACCGCAAGATTAAAAGCGAGGTCACATCAATAAAGGTCATGCGCCACGTAGCGGATGGAGTGTGAACTACAGTTAGATACCTAACTGTTTTCTTACTCACACCACTAAAATTTTAAAGTTTTTTTCAGCTTGATTAATAACTGGAGTGACCGTAAAAAGCGAAGAAAACTTCGTGGTGTTAAAAGCATCTGGATGCCCCTCGCTACGCAATTATTTTGCTACAAGTGTGGCAAACAGAATTCATTTCCATGATTGACTAAAGATTTAGAAAATATGCGCGACACTAAATTATCACTCCGTCCACAAGGTGGCGCAACTATGTTAATTTACGCCTGATTCCAGCATTAAGTTTGTTCGCTTACTTATAACGCTTTGGTTAACCTCTTCGGGACGAGGGTCTTTCACAAAATTTTTAATCTTTTGTCGCCGGTTTTTCGAAATAGAATTTTTCGCCTAATTGAATCTAGTAAATGATCGGATAAAATAAGACAAAATTTACAATAAAAATTTACTGGTGAGAATAATCACGGATTATGGGTACGTTACGCGGATCATATACCAGTCGTTCGTCCCCAAGAGGTTAAGAGTTAAAACTATGTATGAGAAAACGTTTGTCGTAGTAATTCATAATTCCCGCAAAGCATTTGTGTGACACAAGTTTCAATAATACACTGGTCACCAAAATTAAAGGATAATGGGGGAAAAATACGCTCACTATGTTAATGTTGCAACCAATGCCGAATGCTGCAATTATTTATGTTAATTAAATACTATTGAACTCAAAATTGCACTTCCACGCATAAGTTAGCATCAGAAATATGCAAATTAGATGATTATCAATGTGATGCACAATGGATGTATGTTTTAATTCTGGTCTGTAGTGTTGTTTAAAGTGAATGTGGTGTCTGAATGTGATCATTATTCATTAGTTACGGCTCAAAGGCATTATTTAAGTTAAGGTCAAAAGTGGCGAATTATTGGTAGAATCGAGGAAGGTCAAAAACAAATGGAGGTCGCCCAAGATTTGAATACCCCTCAAAGTATCATACCAAGAGCTTCGAGCCGCTTTTTAAGCACCGGATACGTTGATAGACAGTCTGATCAAGAAAGACCAAGAGTAACAACTGCATCCGAAGACCGTTTTTTGCTATTGTTGCCCGAAGGAACCGCGAAACGCTACAAGTGATTTGGTTTCAGATTTTCAGGCTAGCACAAGAACTCGAATTAGCGTTCTACTGCTGCACGAACGCTTAACGAGGATGGACTGTATGCGAGAAAACCAAAAGTTTGTGCTCACTCACTCCAGCTTCCCAAAAAGCCCGTTTAAACTGTTTCTCTCGTCAAGTTTAATGAAGGAAAGAAGAATGGACTCAAGTTTTGTTTACTGACGAGTCCAGATATAGCCTGAACACTGATTCTACACGTGTTTTGATCTGAAGAAATGACGGAAGATGCAACTAGCCCTTCCCTTGTCCGTGAAATATCCCGTTTGAGCCCAGTCTTCTTGGTTCCATTGAACATTACGACATCAACAGTTTAAACGGGCCCCTTGGGAAGCTGGAGTGCGTGGGGCACAAACTTTTGGTTTTCTCGCATAAAGTCCATCTTTGTTAAGCCTTCGTGCAGCAGTAGAACGGCTAATTTGATTTATTGTGGCAGCCTGAAGCTCTGGAACCAAATCTCATGTAGTCGCTTCGCTATTTCTTCGAGCCACAATGACAAAAAACGGTCTTCGGATGCAATTGTTGCTCTTGGTCTCCCTTGACCAGACTGTCTATCAATGTATCCGGTGCTTAAAAAGCGGCTCGAAGCTCTTGGTATGATACTTTGAGGGATATTCAAATCTTGGGCGACCTCCATTTGTTTTTAACCTTCCTCGATTCTACCAGTTATTCGCTACTTTTGATCTTAACTTAAATGAGGCCGTTGAGCTATAACTAATGAATACTGATCACACTCAGGTACCACATTCACTTTAAACTACACTACAGACTAGGATTCCAACATAAGTCCATTGCACACCACATTGTCAATCATCAAATTTGCATATTTCCGAAGCTAACTTATGCGCGGAAGTGTAATTTTGAGTTCAATAGTATTTAATTAACATAAATAATTTCAGCATTGGGCATTGGTTGCAACATTAACTTAGTGCGCATATTTTTTCTATTTATCCTTTAACCCTAGAACTACCGGAAATTTTACTCAAGTTTTATAAAAACATTCTACACCAGAATTTTTACTTAAAACTATTTAATTTGTTTATTTAACTTATTATTGTCTGATTTATACATTTAGTTTGTTTTGAAGAAATTTCTGGTTTGAATAAATATTTTGAATGTACATGTCGGGTCCAATGGACCCGTCTGGTAGACGGAAGGTTAATTTTGATGACCACTGTACATTTTCTGAAGAGAAACAGTTTTGTGAATTATTCGGAAAAAGTAATTGAAATAAAGGTATTAAACAAGATAATTTTTACAACTTTAAGTATTTCATGGAATACAACTTGTTAAGTTTTCTGTCGATTAAGTGAGTTTAATGCTCGAATTTTGTGTTTCAATTTCACATAACTATAATTTTTAAATTTTGAATTATTTTTGTCATGTACTTTAATTTTCGTCAGTTTATATGATTGCAGCAAGGTTTATATTATTCTGGCAAGATTTATATTATTCCAGTAAGATTTATATGATTTCAGTTAAGTTTATATGATTCCAGTGAACTTGTTTTCTTCTTTTACTCAATTTTATTATTAAATTTGTGAATAATGATCAAACCCTTGAGGGTCTATGGGACATATTTTATTCCACCTAATTTTAACAAGAATCGAACCAGGAACTTTTAACTAAATTTTATATTTTTAACTTTGGGGACGAAATGTTAAAGAGTTGTTTTTTCTAAAATAAAATGTTTCTATTATTCCATAGATCAGGTGTTCTTAAACTCTCGTACGCGTACCAGTACTGATCAAAGCGATATAAGTAAGCGTACAAACTTAATACTGGAATCGGGAGTAAATTAACACAGTTGCGCAATCTTGTGGACGGGGTGATAATCCTCATACGCGGGCTTTTAGTGTGACGTCATATATGGCAGGATATCTACCATCTGGGAATATTTTTCTAAATCTTTAGTAACACATTACGGAACGGAATTTTGATTACCACATTTATTGCAAAACAATGGCGTAGCGAGAGCTATGTTCAGATGCACTTGACACCACGAAGTTTTCTCCACTATGTGATAGGCACTTCAGCTATTAATCAAGGTGAAAAAAACTTTACAATTTTAGTGGTGTGAAGTAAGAAACAGTGAGACATCTTCCTGTAGTTTAACCCCGTTCGCTACGTGGCGAGCGACCTTCATTGATGTGAAATTAAAATTAAGTGGTCGTCCCGTGTGACCACCGCCTTTGAAAGGTTTACATTTTGAGGAAGGTAATATTAAATACGTTTTTGTCAGAGTGTTTACAATATGTTAATTGCATGGATTTTTGCATTGAGCGTTTAAACAACACTAAGCGTTTAAACAACAGAGTTCAAAAGTGTCCAAACCGGACCTAGAAGTGGGGTTATTAGTATAGTGCACCAACTTTCTACCAACCAATATTTCGGGCGTGGCAAACACCTACAAAATTATATGTAAGAATGCTTACAATTATTAAAAAAAACCAATATACACCGAAACCGGTGTTGCCATTGGGCTATTATTTTAAATAAAGATTTGTTGATCGGCACCACTTTTTTGAAAAAGTAAAATTCCCCTTGTATTCTCTTTACTTAATATGCGAATTTAACAGATGAATTTTACCAGTTCAAAAATGTGGTGACAATCAAGAAATCTAAATTTTAAAAAAAAATAGCCCACTGGTAAACAAAGTCCGGCAACTCTATTTCTAAACTGGCGCTGAAAGAAACGAGAGGTGCCAGTCAACTTAGAATTGTGTCTTCTTTTCGAATAGGAATATATATTTTTTAAACTGTCGTGTAAATATAAACATTGTACTAAGAATAGATGGTAACTTAACGAAAGCAATCCGGCAAACTTTCTCTTCTAGTTTGAAATTGTTTTCGTTTAAGTAATCACAGTGGTTAAATGGAAAAAAAAAATCTTTTTAAAATTAGTGAAAAAACTACCGCAATTTCGCGCGTATCTGACGCACCTCAGATAACTCGATTTCCTACCAGAATTTATTTTAAATAAAATGTGATTGCTTCTGCTTAGCACTAATTTGACTTCTTTTTTTCAATAAAATTTCCGGTTTGAAAAAAAATTAACTAAATAGCGGCGGATACGCGGGAAATTACGGTATGCCTGATTACCTATTTCGCACCCTTGGATTTGTCGTCTATGGTACTGAGTTTCATTTTTTAAATGGTAGTGCTATTTTTTAACACTATATTAGTTAATTGGATCAAAGCAAACTGAATAAAATCACATATTGTGTATTTGCTTTAAGTATTTCAAAAATGATTTAGGAGTGCAAAAAATAAGTTAGGAGTGTGTTCATAAATTTCGAAAAATACAATTATTGTCTTACATGGAAATGTACCCATATCATGCAATTAATTATAGAAAAAAATAAAAAGAGATTCTGAATACAAAATAAATTGACTTTATATGACAGAAAATTTTATAAAATTGCTTCACTATCCATCTCATGGCTATGAATAGCTGTCAACTTTTAAACTTGAACTACTCTCAGTCACAGATTATCAGATTAGAAACACTTTTCTAGTTTCTGTTTAAACTGAACTATTAGCTATTTGCATCAATAGTTTCTTAGAAAGGCAAATGTTATAGGGACATAAACTTACTTATCAGTTAGAGCTCATTAGCAGAAAACAAATCTAGTACCTTTAGAAACTTTATGTTGTACAATTTTCAAATAGTTAGAAGTTTTGTTTCATTAAAGGAGTCATTATCTCTACATAGTGTAATACACATTATTTTTTTCTGTTTTTTAAGAAAATATATCGATGAAAATCAGTATAAAACTATATGATATGAACACAGCTATGATAGTTTTATCCTTAATGGCGAAAAAATACATAACGTTTTGCTAGTAATCAATAATTAATAGCTGTACAAACTGATCCTAACCTTGGTAAAAGCATCAGGTATCTAAATAAGTTTAATTTAAAGCTATAAAATTATGCTTTTGTATATTCAAAGGAAAAAGGAATCTGCTGAAACAATTATTTTTCAAATCTAAAGAGTAAAATAAATGTATCATTGCCTAATTTTGCTTAAAGAAACTTCTATCATGATTTTTCCAAAACAAAAATTCACCTTACTTAATCTTATTATCTGCATATATTGCATATCTAATCTGTTTTTGTATCGAGTCTGTAACAATTATCCTTTATTAAGAATAATGCACGTTTATTTGATAAATTATTCTTCTATTTAAAAATTCTAAGTCCAAAATTTTTGCAATGACTTAAACTGATCTCAGTCACGGATTATCAGATAAGAAATACTTTTTAGTTTCTGTTTCATTTGAAATATTTGCCATTTGCATTGATATATTTTTAGAAAGACAAAAGTTATCGAGATATAAACTAATGTAAGAATTATGCCTAATTAGAGTAAAACAAAACCAGTATCTTTTGAAATATTAGATTGTACAATTTCCCAATACTTAGGAGTTTTGTTTCATTCAACGAATGATTATCTCCCTCCAGAGTAATACATAATTTTTTTCTTCTTTAAAACTGGTATTGATGAAAATCAATATAAAGATTTTTGATATCAACATGTCTATGACTTTCCTTTTATGTTAACTCATTGAGGGGCGGTGGGATATATCTTATCCCATCTGAATTTAATCAAGATTCGCACCGAAAACTTTTAAATGAATTTTATTTTGTACATTTGACGGGGAAAAGTTGAAAAATTGTATTTCCTTATTTTGAAACGAAGTTTTTTTTTTTTTTTTTTTTTTTTTTTGAGGTGAGAATTCAACATTACTGGAACACAATCACTTGCCCCACCAGTGCTTAACGACATCGAAATTCAAGAAATATAGCCAATAATCATTAATCAATATCAGCACAATCTGATCCAGCCTTGTTAAAAGCATCATGTAACTCACATATTTTAACAGTATTCGATCGGATTTAATTTTAAGTATTTGTAGGAAAAAACAGTCCGCTGGAACAAAAAAATTCAAAACTAATAAGAAATAGAAATGCATTGCGTATCTAATTTTCAGTTAGTCAGATTTCCATCACAATTTTTTTTAACCAAAATTTTATCTTATTTAATCTCAGATTTACGGTCTGAATATTTGTTATCCCTAATCTGTATTAGTACCTATTGAGTAACAGTTATCTTTTATTAAGAATAATAAACACCTATTTTATAAATTTTTATTATATATGACAATTCGAAATCTGAAAATTTTCCAATAGATTTTAAGATTAGAACTACTCTTTCAGTTTTCTTTAAACTGAATTATTAGCCATTTCCTTCCAAAAAAAAAGTTTTCAAGGTAAAAATTCATTTATCAATCATAGCTAATTAGAGGAAAAGAAAATTAGGATCTTAATATTATTAGATTGTACAATTTTCAAATAAGGTGTCCTGGGGTAATACCGCCAGGGTGAGTAATAACACCAAGTGCTAATATTACGCGTAATTATAAATAAATCCGGGAGATGGCACCTACGTGTTTTACACAGAAGGGCTCTGCGTCAACTGAATCACAAGCAACTGCTAAAAGTTAATTTGTTCCATTTGTAGACCTTATCGCTGGAAGAAGCACTAAAGAGTCAACGTCCGATCTACAATTTACGAGTTAAGTTCTATGATCTGAAGACTATATATTTATTAGGAAATGCTTTGTTTATTAGATAAATTTGTTGTGTATTTCATGTACTTTAAAAATGTTGTGGAAGATTTTGGATGTGTTCGCAAGACAGTCTGTAGTTTAAAATATACTGAGCAATAAGTACACTGGGGTAATAACGCCATCCACTGGCGTAATTACTCCAGTTGATTCTTGTCAGTGCTGGAACAACATCCGAAGAGGGCTTATTTTTTATTTTATACGCGAGAGAGAATCATTGTCATAGTTAAAAGCCAAAAAGAATAGAGTGAAATTCGTATGTCCTCAGTGCTGCTAATGTTCTCATGTCAGAAGAATATAATATCAATTATTATTATTTACTGCATCCTGATATCGCAATTAATGGTAAGTAAGAGAAATTTGTCAATTTCAAGGGCTGTAGAGATTGTATCTTTAGATTTGGACAATTTACATGCCATTATTCAATCTTATTTTACAGTTTTGTTTGCATAGCGTTATTGGCCACAAAGGTGGGTAATAACGACAAATAGCATTGGTCAAGAAATCACGAATTTACATTTTATGAATACATGTCTGCTAAAATATTCTTTCTTGCACACGTAGCCAATAAGTTGTTGTATCAAATCCTATATTTGTTTGAAAAAAATATTCTAAAACAAAGCCGTGAAAATTGGTAGAACCTTAACGTGGCGTTATTACTACTGTACACCTTAGTTAGAAGTTTTTTTTTACTTTATTTTAATTTTCTTTTAACACTAGAACCGCCGGAAATTTTACTGAAGTGTTATAAAAATATTTTACACCGGAAATTTTAATTGAAACAAATTAACATATTTACTTAACTTATTTTTCCGAGGTAAATTTTAAATTTATTTTAGAAAGAAATAGCTGGTGATAATAAGAATATTTTTATTTGGTAGCGGTCAAAATGACCGCTACGGCGGTTCTAGTGTTAAGTAGCATGTCCATAAAAATCAGTATATAAATATTTGATAGCAACATGTCTATGATTTATTTTTTCTTAACGAGGGAAAAAATTAAAGAGAGGTAAATTTTAAATTTATTTTAGAAAGAAATATCTGGTGATAATAAGAATATTTTTATTTGGTAGCGGTCAAAATGACCGATACGGCATTTCTAGTGTTAAGTAGCATGTCCATAAAAATCAGTATATAAATATTTGATAGCAACATGTCTAAGATTTACTTTTTCTTAACGAGGGAAAAAATTAAAAATAGCTTCTAATAATCATTATTTTATAGCAGTATAAATAGATCGTTACCTTGCTAAAAGCATCATGTAGCTAAATTAATTTAACTGAATGTTACCAAATTAACCCCTTGAGGGGCGGTGGTATGTTTATGAAACCACTTAATTTTAATTCCCAAATGGCACATTGGCACCAGAATTTTTGTAAAAAAATATTCCGTTTATTTTGTGTGGGTAAAATAGATTTTTATTACAGTAGAACCTCGATTATCCGATGTAATTGGGACCGACTATCTTTCGGAAAATCGAAATTTTCGGATAATCGAGAATGCCTCAATTTTAAGATTAAGGCGAAATATATGCGCTATTTCTTATTCTGGTAAAAAGTGCTTAATAAAAATAAAGCATTATCAAAATAGAAACAAAGTTAAATTACCTGAGCTTTCATTTTGAAATTAAGTATCTTTTACATATTTCACATAGGTTTGAAACAATGTTTTGTTTGAGGCAGTTTCGATTGCCTTTGCTTTGAAGCTCTATCACGAAGTTCTTAAATATTATTAGTTCACCAATATCACAATCTTTCTGCTGCTCCAGCCAAGCGGAACTTTCTGCAAAACATTCAAAAGCTTCAGAATCGCTAATTTGTTCGCTTTCTTCGTTCGTTCCACTCCGCAACTTACGGGAGCTCAAGTTAAATCCAATGGAATTCTAAGAAAAGGGATCGAAAATACATATATGTACTCGTGGTCCGGAAAGGACCGCTTGCACATGAGGAATATGATAGTTTAAAAAAAAGCTTTCAAAATGGATTTTGCACACAAGAAATGTGATAGTAAAATAATAATAATAATAATAATAATAATTTACAAATGGATTTAGGTTAATCGAGAGTTTCGGTTAAAAGAGTTTCGGATAAAAGAGGTTCTACTGTGTTTATAAATAAATTTGTTTTCAAATTCCGGTGTCATTCATTAATGCCAACACTTTTGCAATGGAATTGCTTTGCCCCTGGAAGGGTTGAGATATTGTGTATTTAAATGAAAAAGGAGTCCGCTGAAACAAAAAAATATTTTAAGTCAAACAAGTGAAATGTATTCAGTGCCTGATTCCCGCTTATACAAATTTCTATCACGATTTTTCAAAACAAAAATTTTAAATACTTAATCGGTGAAAAATAGTCTGAATATCTATCATCTCTAATTTGTATTAGTATCTAGTCAGCAACAGTTATCTTTTATTAAGACGATTAATCTTTTATTTAAAAATCGAATAGAATATTCGAAATCGGAAATTTTTGCAACGGGTAGACAACTCTAAGTCACAGAGTATCAGATTAGAAATAATTTTCTGGTTCCTGTTTGAACTGAGTTATTAGGTGTTTACATCGATATTTTCCTAGAAAGACAAAATTTATCTGGATATAAATTTATTTATCAGTGATACTTAATTAGTGAAAAACTAAAATATTTGTCTTAGAAATTTTAGATTATAGAATTTTCCAATAGTAAAGAGTTTTGTTTCATTCATGGGATTAATATATCCCCCTTCGAATAATACATATTATTTTTCTTTTGTTCTTTTAAACAGCTTATCGATAAAAATAAGTATAAAATTGTTTGACATGTCCATCATTTTGTTTTGTTTTTTTAACGACGAAAAAATTCAAAAATCATTGCCAATATTGATTAATTTATATTCGTATAAATTGATCCTAATATTGTTAAAAACATCATGTAGCTAAATTAAATTAACTGAATGTTACCAAATTAACATTTGTGTATTTAAATGAAAAAGGCGTCGGCTGAAACAAAAATTATCTTTAAATCGAGCATGTGAAATGTATTGAGTGCCTAATTTCCGCTTTCGCAAATTTCTATCACGATTTTTTAAACAAAAATCCAACATACTTAATCGCAGAAAAATGCTCTAAATATCCATCGTCTCTAATTTATATTAGTATCTAGTCAGTAACAATTATCTTTAATTAAGAATAATGCCCATATATTTCATAAACTATTTGAAATGGGAACATTTTGCAATGATTAAACTGCTCTAAGTTACAGAAATTAGAAATACTTTTCTAGTTTCTGTTTGAACTGAATTATTATGCGTTTGCATCGATATATATATATATATATATATTTTTTTTTTAGAAAGACAAAAGTTATCGGGATATAAACTCATTTATCAGTGATACCTAATTAGTAGAAAACAAAACTAGTATCCTTTGAAATATTAGATTGTACAATTTTCCAATATCTAGAAGTTCTGTTTCATACAATGGGTTATTAGGTTATCATCTCTCCCTACAGTAACACATATATATTTTTCATTTTGTTCTTCAAAACAGCATATCGATGAAACGTATTAACAAAATGTTTGGAATCAATAAATCTACTATTTGTTTTCTTAACGACGACAAAATTCATGATCTGTAGATAATATTTAATAATTAATAGTATTTGAAACTGATCCTAATCTTAAAAAAAAAAAAAAAAAAAAAAAAAAAAAAAAAAAAAACATATAGCTAAACTAAATTAATTCAATGCTACAAAATTATTTTTAGCATTGAAAAAAAAAAGGATCCGCCAAAACAAAAACAAAAAATATTTTTAAATTTCCCCGGGGAAAAAAATGTATTCTTTGCCTAATTCCCACTTAGGCGAATTCACATACCTATTTTTCAAGAGAAAAATTCATTTCATTTATTGCAAAATTATGTGTAGTAAGAGAATAAATCTAATTAAATTGCTGTTTAACCCCTTGAGGGGCGGTGGGATAAAATATATCCCACGTACGATTAATGAAGATTTGCACCAGAAAAAAAATTATTAAATTTTACTTTTCTAACTTTGGTGGAAAAAAGTCGCAAAATTGCATTTCCTTATTTTGAAATAAAAATTTTCTAATTTTCCTGTGGGAATTCAGCATTACACAAACTCAATTGCTTGCCCCTCAAGGGGTTAATTTGCAAATAAACCGGCTAGATGTTAACACATTGTACGCGGGCAATTTTTCGAAAATGAAAACTAAATTTACGTTCACAAATGCCACGGTAAATTAAAACCTGCTCACAATGAGTAAGAAGTATGCTTGGATTGCACCTTCTTTTTTCGTCCGGTCAAAATTTCCGGTACCAGCAATAATTTCTGTCCCCAACCCACAAAAACGTATTTTTACGTGTCCCACATACAATGTGTTAACCCTTTCAGGGGCAGAGGATTTCTGTTCGTAAAATGATGAAATAATTGACTGACACCAGAATATTCAAATTAATTTCTTAGTAAATAACAAAACGCTATTTTGCATTGTAATTGCAAAAGCAACATTTTATTAAAATATTTTTGGTGCCAGTAGTCAGTTTTCGAATTAAAATTAGGTGGCAAGACCCTCTAGCCACCACCCTTTTTAAATTATGCACCCGGCACCACTTTTTTTAACTAAAGTATTTGGTATTGAACAATCAAAAAGGGTATGCCATTTAACAAACTAAAGATTACAGTTAAAGTTAAGTGGTATCCGAAAGCTTTTAGTATGGGAGATAGCAAACTCTTTCTGCCCGAGGGCAATCGGGAAAAACAGTTAACAGGTTAAAGAAAATGAAAAGAAAAACATTTACAGATTGTAATTTTATTTTTTAACAGTTTACAACATATTCGATATGTGCTTATGACTTGGGTTTGTGAGTCTGCCGACTGTCAAGGATAGTAAACGTAACTCTAACTCTCGTAAATATACTCAGATTGTCATTGATATATATAAATGATGGTTCTTATGCATATTCTCAGATGAAAGTGAAGTGTGTAACATTACAGTTCGATTACGGGGACACTCAAAATACTTCAGTTACATTACTGTTAATGGGGAAAATATTTTGCGTTGTATCTTATAACTAATGATGTTAATCTAACAGAAATATATTGAAATTGATATGAATTTCTGATGTGCACTAAAACATGCTTATGTACAATATGGTGTGCAAAGCTTTATCATTCATTTACAGGGTCGCATAAAAGAATTCGGTTAAATAATTGGCTACTGGAATGACTGTTTGCATTGCATTTAATTATGTTAAACTATTTGAAACATAATAAAAATTATATCTATTACCGATGTTCTCTACAATTTGCTTAATATAGAGTATGATGTTCAGAACGTTTATCGAACACTTTTCAGGGACACGCAAAATATGTTTATTATCGTTAATTACAGTGAGAACATTTCATTTATAGAATGTGTTTTTAGTTTTGACTAAATTTTTGCATATTTTTTGGTCTATATAAATCCTACATATCTTTTATATAAGGATATATATATATATATATATATATAAAATGTTGGCTGAGTACAGGTGTCGTAAACAAATTTGTCGCCAAAGTCTTTTAATCACCAAGAAAGTAGTAAGATAAATACTGTCACTGATTGTTTCATACTAGAGTAAAAAGACATGTTTTTCCATTTTAATTGTTTAATGATAGGTAGAGCCCATTCGTGCTCGTGATTAAACCGCATTAATGGTTTAAGCCTCTTTTCAATAATTAAGAACAGGAAATAAGCCTAATCAAACTTCAATGAGGCCACTAAACTTATTTTAATGTATTCATTTTTATCAGTAAAATTACTGAAACATACTATATTTTTACTGTCTCATAAATCAAAAATTTTTGTTTGATTCAGGAACATAACTTGACTAAATAAAGTATTATCACGTAAGAGCTGGTCGACACACTCTCATAGATCTGATTTCCGATTTGATATCCGTGTATCCCTAGGGCACATAGAGTCACATGGTTAAAGAGTCAGTCAAAAGGTTCGAACTCCTAACATTTTATACAGAACACAATTATTTTTACGATTATTAGATTTTCAATTTTTTATTCACAGTCTTTAACACGCCGGCGCCGATATTCATGTTTCACCATGTGAGACGACACTCGAATTCATATTTCGCTTCATCTGGTGGCGCGGTACTGTCGCTTATTCTGACACTATATATAGTAACCCGTCCCTCTCATATTTATTGAATTGAACTCGAATATAAAAAGCAGAGTTGATTGTGAATGTCTGAAAGTTCGTATGGAGTAAGCAAATTACTTAGAGACATGATTTTATCGACTGCATATGTACGAATTTAATATAAAATGTCTTACAATATAAAGAAATGTGGACCACATAATATAAATGCATTTCTGCTGGGTAGAAGCCACGCCTTTAGTCATTGATATTTTTTTAATAAAAACGAGAATTCTCGTTTCCCATCGTGAATGCATAAAGCTTATAATAACGAATTGCTTTTACTACTGAATTTTCGAATATTCAAGTGTGACCTACCTGTAGTGCACGCCGTCAATAACAGAGTCGAATGTGATCCACCTGTAGAACACGCCTTCTATGGAACATTCGAGTGTGGCCCACCGGTCATGCACGCCGCCTGATGTCACAGCCAAGCGTGACCTACCGGTGATGCACACCGGCGTGAACTTGTTAATTATGATATTGAGAGGGGTTTGTACCTAAGCCGAAATATTTGATGCTAACATAAATTATTATCGATTTTCAAAACTTTTTTTTTTTTTTTTGATTGGCAGTATAGTGGATTTGGTGTCTTAAAGCATAATATTCCTCATGGATGAAACAATACGAAAGGGATAAATTTTTTGGGGGAAATATTGTTTTAGTGTATTAACTCAACTTGAACATACATACAACATATAATTTAATCATATGAAACTAACCGACGTTCATTTCCAACAACACTCCAGTTGACTACTCCGGTTACTTCTCTAGTATTCAAATTCAACGATTTTACATTTATCTAAACCACACGTATACTTGCAAAATCTTTGATTTGGACACACCAGTATTTTGTCTCAAAAAATGGCACCTTATCTAATCTCAAAATTTGAGAAATTTTATAATACAGAAAAATGTCTGAAAAATTGGCACAAAAAATAATTTAAGAAAAAAAAATACCGCTCATCGTCAAAGTTTGATGTCCATGGGCCTTTCCTTCGTTGAGGGTTAATATCTAAAAATTTTCATTAGAAAAAGTTACGTTTTTAATTTTCGGAGGAAAATCGACATCGGTTCAGTTACGACTAAAAAAACAATTTTCGATTCAGGCACTACGTTTAATCCTAAATATTTTATTTTACCAATACGCTTTTATTTTCCATTTTGCTTTCAAATCTGCAAAATATGTCATTTCCGCCTAAAATTTATGGATAAACATATTAATAATTTTCCCTTCTTAAAATTGTATCTCTACTGACTGCGGAGTTATGGTGTCATTCTTCATTTTGAGGTGTATATTATACTGGTTAAACGTTACACAGAGAGAACGTTAAAATGCGAACGGAAAAAGTGTCAAGAATATTATTCTAATTAGACCTTTTAACTGTCCCTTATTGCCACCTATTGCTAAACTTAATGACATAGCTTTATTTCTTGTTTCTAATTCTACTGATTACTCTGAGTTTTTACTTTCATTAAAAAAAAACCTACAGTTTTGTAAATCATTACACTTTTTAATAATTCATAGCAAGTCTCTGAAAGATATATTTATTAATCCTATAGCATCCCCTATTTGTTGTAAAGAAATAATTTTTTAATCCATTATTTTAATTTTTATTGAAGTTTTCTTAATAAACTTTTTCAAAAATAATTTTATATTAAGTACAGTCAATCAGAGTAACTTTGATTCGCATTTTATCTATTTTCATATGCCACACTCTTATTTGAAGAATATTGTCGCAACGAGAAGCATAAGCGAAAAGAAATGATCCTAAATTATTGTTTGACTATAAAAAAAATAAGGAATAATAAGGGTAAAAGCAATAAAAATGGATTTTTAGCCTGGTTCAAAGTTACCCAGCCATTTAGGGTAACTTTGCACCATTTGATACATTTTTATATAAAATAATTAATTATAAAAAAAAGTAATGTAGTTAGGACAACTTTAAACACCAAAAAAATGTGTTCAGATATGTAAAGACTGCGAATATACATTTCCCAACATCACAAGATTTGTATAATTTATGATACTACAACAAATATCAGGCATAAGAAAAGTGGAAGAAGAGAACCATTAACATTTAGAAATAAAAAAAAAACCTGTTTATTGTTCATATAAAACATGAAAATGCGGTGAAAAACAATTTTCAATGTTTTAACTCTATAATATATCCATAGTTGCAGTAATACATACAAGTACTAGCATTACTCAAACAAGAATAAAAAACCTTGCTTTTTCTAGCACGCTGTTCCTTTTGCACTGAAGAAGAATCTCGCTAGTAGATTCGAAACAGCTGTTTGCTGCTTTTCATATATTATTTGTGCATTTTAAACGTTGGCTTTTCTGCTTTTTAATATTGCTGCACAAAGGCTTTATTTGCTATTTTTAAGAATAAAAAACGTCGAACGTATGAAATGTCAAATTTGAGTAGCTCCGCCCCTTATCACGCCTCTAAATGAATTTTATGTATTTTACATATATTTGTAAAAATATTTGCATGTCATATCTAATGCACACTTTTGGCATTTATATAAAATATACGTGGAAATATGGTAAATTTCCGACAGTAGCACCTATAATCAGTAAATTATAAGCATCAGTGTAACTTTGAGCCGGCTCAAAGTTACCCTGAAAATCCGGTAAAATGCTAGTGCCTTCTTATTTTACATTTTATTAACCATTAATAAATAAATAATCACAAAATATTAACACATTTACAACATTTAGATAATAATATGTCTGATAAATGCGTATATCGTTACTTATTCTGAAAATTTAATTGGATTACAAAAACTTCAAAACAGCATTCAAAATTTACATGAAAACAGTACTTCACAAAAATAGTTAGATGATGTAATTAATTGCGCATAATGTTGCTAATTTACGTTCTAAAATAAAGAGTAGAAATCCCAGTTTAGAACCTTGCCAACAGAGCACAGTTCTGGAGTTTATTTAGTCTTTTGGAATCAAAAATATTGAAAAATATGAGGTGGTGCAAAGTTTCACCCCGTTGTTCAAAGTTACCCTGATTGACTGTACATTTTTTATAAAAAAAAATCTTTTTAATTTTTCATTTTATTTTGTCTTTATTTTTTCATTCTATCTGGTTCATTACATTTTTTAAGTGCGTTACTAATTATATAAATACGCAGCACCTATAATCGTCGTCTACTATGTACGTCTGTCTGTTCGCATAGAGCAGCACAAAAACTAACCAAACGAATCGTTTAAAATTTAATAATTATGATTGTTGCAGAATTTTTCGAGCCATTTCAGATTTTATGAAAATCGAATCAAAACTTAAAAGATATTAATAAAAAATTTACTTCCTTTTACTAAATTCTATCCTACGTGATTAATCCAATGATATCCCATGCTAGATAATGATTCTAGGTTGCGACGCTGAACATAAAGTCATATTATTTCCGTATTAGTGAATTTAATATATATAATAGTAATAAACTTTGAATGCATGCATTTTTGCATAAGCGTGCAAAGTCTATTGCATCAGTATCTGCATATTTATAAAACTATTTATAGTACTAACGCAACTCATTTGCCACATTTGACGTACAATTTCCGACTTGCTTATTTTTGCGCTTTATCACCATTCAATTTAGTTCATCAGTTGAGTTCGTGTTCTTCAGCTTTTTTTTTTCTTTTAGAATTAACCCTTTGAACTCCGGAGTCTCTTACTCAAATTTTATTCGGTTGGCACCACTTTTTTAAAAGAAGTTTCCTCCAAGTATACAGTTTCAAAAATGTTTTGATTAAATAAAGCAAATTTTATTTTCCTTTGTTACTGGAGCCAAACACAAGTTTTGCAAAGCAAGATAACGTCGCCGCAGTGGCGACAACGGAGTGCAAAGTGTTAACTGATTCTAGCGGTAAGTACCTCAATCCCAAAATCTACAAATATCTGTACTCCTAAATTTTAGTTTTCATGCTATGAATAAAATAAAGTTTTAACATAATTGCAGATTTTCGCGGTTACATAGAACATCTTTTATTGGTACTATACTATTAAATTTTAGTGTTGTGATAAAAACTTAAATGTTGGCAGATATTTAAATGTATGTTTTCAAGTGTACGTTTTGATTCTGTACATGTCTTTTTAATGTGCATTTGTGTTTGCATGTTTCTTAAATCCGTTTAAAGTAACTTTTAACTTTAGAAAAATGCCCATACGTAACATTTTAAGACATCTTTTCAGACTATAAGAATATATATATATATATATATATCTTTATTTTATTCTAACGTTTAAACATCATTTATAATTTGCACATTAAACAAAATGAAGATATAACAGCAATAAACAAATCACAGAAACATTTTCTGACACTTTGCTAAATGACTAAACTTACGAATAAACAAATGTTTTCCATATTGTCAAAACAAATCTCTTTATTGTAGAATTATTCGTTCTGCATTCACTCGAAAAACGCTATTTGAGTACGAAGTTAATCGAACGTTCGTTGAATAAATTATTCAAAGTGCCTGGAAGGTGCGTCGTACATCTTCTTACTCTACTTTTTCCTTTTTACACCGGTACAAACTGAAATGTTTATTATCAAGCCTATAAGCTAAAATATGATTACTTTATTACTATGCTGAGGAATGCTTAAAGACTGTTTTTATATATTGCTCTGTCGAAATTCGGAATAATTACTTTCAAAAGTCTACTGTGCGAGAAAATGGCGTAAGATTTCCTAATTGTATGTTTAAAAAATATTTTTTTAATATAAGAAATTGATTAAAAAAACTTAATTTTAATGTGCTAACTTTTCATTAAAATCGACTGTTACAATATGATAAAAATACAGGGTGTTTTAAATTTGAAGTATTCCTGTTTAGAAAAACTTTGGAGAAAAAAGCTGTGGGCATCAAACTTCCATTTTTGACTATAGATCAGCGGTGGCCAACTATGGCACGCCAGATTCCACTAATTTGTTAAGGAAATAGCCGACTTCTTGAATCGCAAAGATTCGATGCTTAGATAAGGCAATGATTACTATAAACTTTCAGTCGTTTCGAACGTGCCACAGTTGACCGCCCCTGCTGTAGAGAAATGATGGATGTAATTAAAGCAATTGTTAAAAAATGACCAATAAAGTTAAAATCTGGAGCTGTAAATATTTCCAGCAAATAATAAAAAATTGACACCAACAATAAAGCACATACAGCAAGTGCATAGCTGCCAACTTGTACGGATTTTTCTTACCACTAAAATTTAATAGAAATTTTTGACTTATTTAAACGTTAAAATTGCTTGAATTTCGGTGATTCAATTAGCTAAAATTTTCTATTAAATTTTAGTGGTATGAAAAATCCGTACAATTTGGCAGCTATGCAAGTGTCATCATTTAAATTTATCAATTATCACCCAATTCTTACAGATTCTCGATCGCACACAGATGTGGATAATAAAATGATAAAAGCACACGTACATACATTGCAGCAAGCAAAGGCTTCCAGGAGCTTTGTATGACTAGTCTAACTGCGTTTAATATGCCCACCATGCTGCAGAGACGATCATCGATGCCATATCACAAAATTATCCATCCACAACAAGTATAACTGTTCAATGGGAACAGTTCCTGATTAACGCCGAAGTAAAGTTCCACCAGTACATTTATGTACATCATTTTGGCTTTTTAAACGCTTTATTCATGAGCATTTCTGTCAAAAAGCTGTCAACAATTTCCAGGTTTTTTTTCCACTAGTGGAAGTTTTCCCCAGCGGTAATCGGGCCCAGTGTAGGAATAATATATGCTTGTCTTCTTATATAATTATTATTGTTTCTTAAAACCTTTTTAAATATTATAAACGGAGAAAGCAAACTCCTCTCTGTGACTTTACAAGTTCAAGTTAAAGATCTTGTTTTTACAAATTATTGCTGTATTTCTGCAGGAGTGCTCAACTACAGTGGTTGCAAATTTTTTAGCCACGTGCGGTGTTTTTTATTTTCGCAGCCAGACCGCCCGAACTAAAAACGTTCTTCTAGATTAGAAGAATAGTTCGTCACAAACTACACGCTCTTATTTGAATTGTAAGTAATGTATTCTGTATCCTATACTTGCGAACACTTTACGAGCGCATTCACTGTTTTGGTAAAGCAACTTTAATACCAGCTCACATTTGTTCAACTACATAACACACGCTGAATAATGCTCGGAAATATTCGTAATAAAAACGTTTGCCTCCATCAATTTTGAAAAATAATTTTCGTTTAAACTATTTTTTTATTAAAAAATAGTGGTAGCTCCAAAGTTAATTCAAATATGCGCATTTATTTTTACCATTGTGTCAACGCAACCTTAACGGGTAAGAGATTAATTTGACTCTCCCAGTATATTTATGAAAGATTATGTTGGAAATTATGATAATCACATAAGATTTAAAACGAATAATGAACATTTGAAGAAGGTTTCTTAGAAAAGTGAATATTTCTTATCACTCATATTGAAATATTTTTTATCAATAACTTGACTTTAAAACTAAACCTATAGTCTTAATGATAATTATTAAAATTATGACAGGCAAACAAAAGTTTGGACAAATATGATACTTTTTCGAAATCTTTTCTTATAAAATTAACATTTATTTCTCATAAAAGATCCGAATATATCTTTATATTATTATTTTAAACTTTTTGATTGTGAGGTTTTGACGCCGTACATCACAGCGTATATATCTTTATTTTATTCGTACCACTTTTTGTAAAATAATCTCCGCTGAAACTAAGACATTTTCAAGCGAAATCTGCTATAAACATTTGTCTCATTGCCATTGGTATAAAAATAGGATAGTCCTTGGAAGTAATTAAAAAGGGAAAATATATGTATAAGTTAATGTTTTCACTTGTATTAACATGCTTGCTTATCAATCAGTAAAAAATTACTATTTGTATTTGGTCAACCCTTCCCAGTCATTGTTGCCAGAGGCACCACTTCATTGAAATGGTAGAATGCGACTTACTTAGTTACATAATAACTAAGACGAAAGCAAAGGTAATTTTACCGTTTCAAAAAAGTGGTGCCAATCAAGAAATATGAATTTAAAAAAAGTAGCCCACTGGCAACACCAGTCCCAACTGGCAACCAAGCCCAGTCTCACCTATTTTAAAAGGAAATTACCTTGTTAGTAACATTTTTAAAGCAGTAACGTGCTTCACGTTCTGTGCCTAAAATGCGCTTGTTAGAATATTTCACATGGTTTAGGATTTTAGGTACAAGAACTTTTATTGGCATTCACATGCAGGCATATTAACCTAAATTATTATTATGTTTACATTTTTCATTATCCTAAAAAATATATTGGCAATCCATCGGAATTCATAATTTCTTATTTTATTCTTTCTTCATTTTTACAGACCTCAAGGACACGAAAGTCTACTAGAAATGAACAAGTCAAAAAAATTTTTTTTAATACTTCGCAAAATAAATAAATATACGAAAAAACCTCAATGTTTTTGTATTATCAAAACACGTCTCTGTACAATAGAATTAATCTCAAGTATTTCTTTTGGAAATATGTTCATGCGAAATCAAACAAATATTTCTTGAAAAAATAATTTATGGTTCCTTGAAAATAATTCTCACTCCTTTTTCTATTTGTAAATACCCCAATGTACTACAATACTTATTTCAGGATTAAGAATGAAAACTAAGATTACATTATATTACTAGTATGAAAATGCAAATAGACTGAATTTGCATTTGGCGTTCTAATAAAAATGACAAAAAAAAAATCACGACAAAAGTAATTACAATTATGAAAAATGAGTTAAATAAATTATTATTATTTTTTAATTTCTACAAGTTTTTTCTAACAGCGACATATCTGCTGTTAGCTTGAAATAGTAAAATATCTTTTTTAAGAATATGTTTTCATTATGTATACTAATAAAAGATACATGCAGGTCTGTGTGTCCGAAGTCAAGTAAAATCTACCGCACGTAGAAGTCTGAAAATGTGGTGCTGAGAGTCCCAGGCAGGCCCTGATACACCTGAGGTTCAGGCATTTTTTTTTTAAATAATTAGCAGATGTATTAAATAAAAATCGCATAGCCTACAAAAACATAGCAGGATGCAGCGAAACATGAATACATCAATATGTAAAATTTCCTAATTACAATAATTTCTTTGTATTTCTAGAAATGATGATTCATAGACGTACTAGAGACTACTTCTATCTGTGTTTTATAAAAGCACGCATCGGCAAAACCTTTCCAGAAACTGAGAAACGGAGGGCATATTCTTAAATTTTGTACCTTTTTCCTTTAAAACGAAACAATAATTTGAAAAAAAAATATTAATATTAACAATTTAAAAAAAATCAAAAATTTCGATTTCGCTATTTTCCTTTTTTCTATTTCGCTGATGTTCGCATCGGGCTCAATTAAAGAAATCCGATATCTAAACTAAAAACAGCCTATTAAGTCTGAAACCTTCTCGTCTACAACGCGTCGGTGCAGTTTGTTTTCAATAATACTAATTCTAGACTTTTAGAAAAAAAAATCGAAACTGCAGGTTCATATTCCTCTCAATGAGAGACTTTTTTTCTGTGCTAACACTAACTAAATTACCGTATTTCAACACAAACTTTGTACACGTTCTTAACCCATTGGATTTACATTTGAAAACGTTTGGAGAGCTAAATATATATATATTTTTTAATTAAATCTCCAAAAGTTTCATTCAGATCGCGGAAACGCAGGCATCTTTGTCGCATATTTTTTAAGAATAAATATCCATATTTTTTGCACAAAATTTTAACTAAGCGTTTTTATGTTATATGACCGAATACGAAAAAAAGATCAACAAAAAAAGAGAGAAAAGTCATTTTTTAAAACCAGATATTAATATTTTTTCACGAAATTTTTACAATAGCTGCAAAACCGCTATATTTATACCCTTTAAAAATTTCAAAGTGTTCGGACAATAAGAGCTATTTTTTTTTAGTTTTTAAACGAGCGAAAGTGAAATGAAAACGTCTTCTTACCACTTAGTAACGATATTTTTTCACGATTTTTTTTTACAAAGGCTACGAAAACATTAAATTTTGAATAGATGAAAATTTCTAATAATTTAGGTGATAATCATTATCTTTTTAACCCCTTGAGGGACGGTGGGATATATTTTAACCCACCTATGATTAATGAAGATTTGCACCGGAAAAATTTCATGAAATTTTACTTTTGTAACTTTGGTGGAAAAAAGACCTAAAGTTGCTTTTCCTTATTTTGCAAAAATTGTTTTTGCAGATTCCAGTGTGAATTCGACATTACAGAAAGGCAATTACTTGCCTCTCAAGGGATTAAAACATTTATGCACATGACGAACTTCCTCCCTTTTTACGGCATACTTCAAAATTAATCATTTATCGGGAACTTAAAATACCCAATAAAGAAAAATACCAAACCACATATACGTCCATGTCTCCTTTCATAGATATGTTTTGATTTTTAAAAAATATGAATATAAAGCAATTTTTTTCCAAAAATCACTTTTACCGAATTTTGTTTTTTCCGCGTATATTATTAAAATTACGTACATTTTGATTTTAAAAATAGTCTTAATTTTATACATTCACACTAGCATTGTAATATACAATCCTAACTTTTCATGTAATAATCGAGTATACATTTGGTACAGAACATTTGAGATTTAGGGAGAAAAACATAACTTTGAAAAAAAAAATACAAAGGGTATTTTTGCGCTGTTACACGAAAATTTTCATACCTTAACGTAACCTTCTAGCTTTTGTTTTATTAAAATTTTGGTTCAGAAATAATGAGATTTTAGGGAAAACATATCAGTTTGAAAAAAAAAAAAAAAAAAAGACATTCATACAATTTCGATCTGAAAAAGGCCAGCAAAAAACAATGCTTTATACAACTAAATATCAATATTTTAGCACGAAAATTATGCACTGGCTCACTGTTGCCAGTGGGTTACTTTTTTTTTTTTAAATCGGATTTCTTGATTGGTACCACTTTTTTTAAAATAGTAAAATTCGCCTTATTTAACCTTATTTAATGACATGTTAATTAAGGCGAAAACAAGGGGAATTTTACCATTTCAGAAAAGTGGTGCCAATCAAGAAATCAGAATTTTAAAAACGTAACCCTATGCAACACTGCACTGGCTCTGGAAATATGATAAAAATTTCATCTCTAAAAAATTTCTTAGAGTTCGTGCAATAAGATTTATTGTTTTTTTAAATATTAAATGATCCGATGTGAAAAAAAAATAGTTAGGAGAAAATATTTTTTTAACTACCGGAGTGGGGTATCCATTATTGGTAACGAATCATTATTAACACTAGAACCGCCAGCTTTTTTTCTCAAATTTTATAAAAAATTGTTTTACAGCAGAATTTTATTCTAAACTATTTAACTTATTTAATTAGCCTATTATTGTGCTGCATACATTTCAAATATCTTATGGAGAAATTTATGGTTTGAATCGACCATTATCAATTTGGCAGGGGTCAAAATTACCCCTAACGGTGCTTCTAGTGTAAAATATCGATATTTTTACACGGTTCTTTTTACAAAGGTTATGAAAAATTATACTATTTTGAACAGATAAAAATTTCCAAGAGATCGTACAATAACGACTATATTTTAAAACATCTTATGCAGATGGCGTCATTTAACAATAACATCATTTATAAATCTCTATGTTTTAGGAAAAAAATGCTGGCAGAAAAAAAAAAATAATAATAATAACAGAAGCAATTTCAGAAACTTCACAATATAAGTAAATATACAAAGAAACAATTATTTTATTTAGGAATTGTTAAATCCCCTTTCTGTACAGTAGAATTGATCTTAAAGAATTATTTCAATAGTGAAGAGAATTTTAGTTGAACAAACACTTGAAAGTGCCTGGAAGGTAGTTCTCACTTATTTTTATACTAGCAGACCCGCCCGGCGTTGCCCGGGATTTGTAAATAATAACCTTAAACAAAACTTAAGTTTGTATGATTTTATATCTTTGGAAATTCTTTTAAATGAACCTAATTTCGGAGGCTCCATTGCCTTCCGCGGCGTCTAATGTGTTCCCATTAAACTTTTTTTCCAAACGAACCTGTAATCTAGATCCCCACTACGTATGGCAGCATTTAACGGAAGTGCCCGCACATGCCGGAGACAATCGAAAACCAAGTTGAGTGAGCCAAACCTTTTAGGAATCAAGCTGACAGAAACAAAAAACAAAAAACAAAAACAAAAAAACCAAAAAACAAAAGAATGCGCCATTAATGTTAGAAAATGTTGGTAACTAAAGTCTAAGATACAATTTCATAATACAGAAAGTAGCTGAATTGTAATCTAAGTTGAAGGAAGCAAGTACCGTTGAAATTGGGCCTTAACCCCTTCGCGACGGGAGCCTTTTACGAAATGTTTATTACTTTGCTACGGGTTTTAAAAAACAGAAGTTTGTGCCTATTCAAATCGGGAAAATGCTCGGATTAAATAAGGCAAACTTTACAGTAACATTTTACTGGTGAGGATGAACGAGGATCCTTAGGCCTATTTCCGGCACGTATACGTGTCGCTCGTCCCCAAGGGTTAAACCCGAGGAAATAACGTGCCACCAAGCGGTGGAAGAAGCCTCCTCAGCTTGTAAATTTCATGAATCACTGTTAGCATTAAAGCAATATTTAATAAACGGATGAAATCCCTTCTCTGAAGTAACTTTTAAAGTAACGCGATTTTTAATTTACAGCTGTAGTGAGTAGACGTAAGTTAATGCTGAAAAAGGAGATTAATGTTCGAAAAAGGTGGTAGCTGAGATATAAAGAAAGACCGCGCCTGGGTGCCAGGGTCTTAACTGGAACGTAGTTGGGCATAATAAAATTTTTTAGGGGTTTTAAAGTAGCTGGAAGACGCTAAATCTATGTTAAAGAAAATTGCAATAGAATAGCATAGTTTTTAAAGAAGCTGCAACAAAGGCCCAATGAACACGATTAATATTCAAAATTGGTAGTAGCTAAAGTCTAAATTTTTTTTTTTTTTTTTTTTTTTTTTTTTTTTTTTTTTTTTGTCATTCATGTAGTATCTGGAGAACCTAAGAAGTTGTTAGGAAATAAAAGTTCGTGAATCGGACCATTTTTAAGGGAGCTATAACATTGGTCCCAAAAGGGCCCAACCGTTAGTTGAGAGCAGGGCCCTAACTTGAAAACATGCTTAAATGTTTTAGTACTTAGCTTTTAAGATCTTCAATTAGTCAAAATTAATCATAGGGTATGAAATAATCATTAGAATAATATTTTAAAGACATGTACAAAAATGGGGTAAAAAAGGGTATGCATAAAATGCTCCTAAAGCTCCAATAAAAATATGAGGGTGTTGTTCTAGGGGGAAGAGTCCAAGACTCAATTTTAAAATTTTGCAATGAGAAGGTGAGAAAATTAGGGTGTAAAAAATGCATAGCACAAAAAAAGTTCAAGGGGCCCCGGATTGGGCCCTACAGGACCTTAAGGTGCCCTAGGGTTTTAACTGGAATATAGAAACTGGAGAATAACTAAATGGAAAAATGGTTCCAAAAACGAAGATCGGATTAAGAGAGGCAATTTATTAATAATTTATGGTGCAAAAGCTTCAAGGGGCCTTCTACCGGGCCCCAAGGTGGAAGGGACTTAAAAGGCTTGTAGTTTGGTATAAATACACTTTTTAGTAGTTTTTAATGTAATCTGAGGACGCTAAAACTATGGTAAGGAAAATTGTAAGGAATTCGGATCATTTTTAAAGAAGATGCACCAAGGGCCCTAAGAAGACGATTTATATTCAAAATTGGTGGTAGTTGAAGCCTGAAATATATATATATATATATATATATTTGTCGTTCATGTAATAGCTGGAAAACCTAAGATGTTGTTAGAAAAAAAGGCTAGTAAATCGGACTATTTTTAAGGGTGTTATAATAGAGGGCCTAAAAGGGGCCAACTGATAGTTGAGAAAAGGCCCTATCAGGAAAACATGTTATAACGTTTTAGTACTTAGCGTTTTAGATCTTCTATTAGTTGAGATTAAACATAGGTACGAATTAATAATTAGAATATAATTTAAAAGAAATGATCAAAAAATTGGGTAAAGGCTTAAAAAAGGGCCCTAGGACACCAATAAATATATGTGAGTGTTGGTCTAAGGAGAAGAGTTTAAGACTCAACTTTAAAAGTACGCATTGCGAAGGTCAGAAAATTAGATTGTGAAAAACGCAAAGCACACAAAAAAATTAAGGGGCCTTGGACCGGGCCCTACAGGACCCTAGACGGGCCCATCGTCTTAACTGGAATGTAGACACGGGAGTATAACTAAATGGAGAAAGTATCCCAAAAATGAGGATCGAATAAAAAGGAAGCAATTTATTAACAATTTAGTGCACTAAAAGTTCAAGGGGCCCTGTACCGGGGCCCTTGCAAGGGTGCCAGGGTCTTAACTGAAATGAAGAAATGGGGTAGAAATTGAAAGGATATTTCACTCCAAAAACGAAGAAGATAGATACAAAAGAAGCAAATTATTAACAATTTAGGGCACTAAAACTTCAAAGGTCCTGTACCGGGCACCTTGCAAGGTTGCCAGGGTCTTAACTGAAATGAAGAAATGGGACAGAAACTGAAAGTAGAATTCGCCCCAAAAGCGAAGAAGATCGGATAGAAAAGAGGCATGTTATTAACAATTTAATGCACTAAAATTTCAAGAGGCCCTGTACTGGGCCTCTTAACAGGGTGCCAGGGTCTTAAACTGAAATGTAGAAATGGGGCAGAAACTGAAAGTATAATTCACCCCAAAAACGTAGAAGATCAGATAGAAATGAGGCATGTTATTAACAATTTAGTGCACTAAAACTTCAAGGGGATCTGTACCGGTCCCCTTGCAAGGGTGCCAGGGTCTTAACTGAAATGTAGAAATGGGGCAGAAACTGAAAGAAGAATTCACACCATAAACGAAGAAGATCGGATAGAAAAGATGCATGTTATTAACAATTTAGTGCACTAAAACTTCTAGGGGCCCTGCACCGGCCCCTTTCAAAGTTGCCAGGGGTCTTAACTGAAATGTAGAAATGGGTCAGAAACTCAAAAGGAGAATTCACCCCAAAAACGATGAAGATCGGATAGAAAAGAGGCATGTTATTAAAAATTTAGTGCACTGAAACTTCAAGGGGCCCTGTACTGGTCCCTTTTCAAGGGTGCCAGGGTCTTAAGTGAAATGTAGAAATGGGGCAGAAACTGAAAGGATAATTCACCCCAAAAACAAAGAAGATCGGATAGAAAAGAGGCATGTTATTTACGTTTTAGTGTATAAAAACTGAAAGGGGCCCAGGGACCCCGGCCCTCAAAAAATTAAAAATCCGAGACGTTAATTGGGTTGCAAATAGAGAGATCTTTCACTTGGTGTGTCGTTGAAAGCGAAAATTTGTCCCTGGAATGTGCTGCGAAAGAAAAATTATATTTGAGATTCTTATTAGTATGCAATGTACATGTTTTTAACTTACAGTTTATTTGTGGATTATAGCGCTCATAATTATATAAATACGATATAAACCCGCCCCTTTTTCCGAAAACTTTAAAACATGCATGCATAATAATTGCATGCATGAGCCCATTAAGGTTCGCTTAAAATGATTTTTATATAATTATAAAAATTCATTCTTCACTTATTTTAGTTATATTTCAGTTTATGATGTCTATCTATCGCTTAAAAAGGTAAAATCAAAATTGGATGAGAGACATTATCACACCCGGTCTGTGCAGTTGACAGCATTGCGCAATAAGGCATCCAAATCTAAGTTTGTTTGGATAGATTTTTATTTGATCATAAAAAAATATCTTACATAATCTACGGTGTACCCTACCGAAGGAAGTGGCTTCCCCAGCATTATTATCGTTTAGAAAGATTGTCATTCAAATATATAAATTTATTAGAAATTTATATTAGGCCAGGCTTCGTACGGGACCTGGAATTTTCAGTCCAGGAAAATCTTCGGTACTAGTATTTTCTTATAGAAAATATCTCCTTAAATAAATACAACTTTTGCGCGTTTTACCTAGATTTATTATTTTTTTATAAATAATTACTGATATTTCACACCTGGAAAATAACGAAACCCGTACGAACCCTGTAGCATAGCTGCCAACTCTTCCGCTTTTTTGTACCATAAACATTTAATAGAAATTTTTGCTCTTTTTCATCGGCAGATTATGTCAATTTAAAAAGGTAGAATTTACTATAAAATTTTTGCGGTACAAAAAAGCGTAAGATGCTGGCAGCTATGCTGTAGGTAAATTTAATTTTATTATCATAGTCCCGGACAACACAGCTAAGGTCAGCTAGTAAGTAATATTATGATGTTTTACTTAAATTTCAGATATATGTTCCATCTACCACAATCGAAGTCTTTTTTTTCTAACATCATTTATAAACCTCTATGTTTAAGGAAAGAGTTGATGGTAGCAATAAACAAATCACAGAAGCAATTTCAGAAACTTCACAACATAAGTAAATATACTAAGAAACAATTACTTTATTTAGAAATTGTTAAATCCCCTTTCTGTACAGTAGAAATAATCTTTAAGACTTCTTTAAATAGTGAAGAGAATTTTAGTGGAACAAACACTTGAAAGTGCCTGGAAGGCAGTTCTCTCTTCTTTTTATATTTGTAAACATCGGAATAAAATAAAATGTTTATTTTCAAGAACAGAAGATAAAATTTGATTACGTTATTGGGTTGCAAATAGAGAGATCTTTCATTTCGTGTGCCGTTGGAAATGAACATTTGTCCTTGGAATGTGCTGTGAAAGAAGAATTATATTTGAGATTCTTATTAGATTGCAATGTACATGTTTTTAACGCACAGTTCGTAATTATACAAATACGATATAAACATGCATGCATAAGCCCATTAAGTTTCGTTTGAAAAGATTTTCATATAATTATATAAATTCATTCTTCACTTATTTTAGTTACATTTCAGTTTATGTTCTCTATCTATCGCTTAAAAAAATACAATCAAAAGTGGACGAGAGATATTATCACACCCGGTCTATGCTGTTGATAGCAGTGCGGCAGTAAGCCGTCCAAATCTAAGTTTGTTTGGATAAATTTTTATTTGACCATCAAAAAATATCATACATAATCGAGGGTGTACACTACCGAAAGAAGTGGCTTCTCCAGCATTATTATAGTTTAGAAATATTTTCATTTAAATAGATAAATTTATTCAAAATGTATATTTGGTACATTTAATTTTATTATCACAATCCCAGTCAGGTCAACTAGTAAGAGATATTATAATATTTTACTTAAATTTCAGACATATGTTCCATCTATCGCAATAAATATGTCTTTTTTTCTAACATCATTTATAAAACTCTATGTTTAAGGAAGGAGATGCTGGCAGCAATAAACAAATCATAGAAGCAATTTCAGAAACTTCACAAAGTACGTAAACATACAAAGAAACAATTATTTTATTTAGAAATTGTTAAATCCCGTTTCTGTACAGTAGAACAAATCTTCAAGATTTCTTTCAATAGGGAAGATAATTCCAGTTGAACAAACACTTGAAAGTGCTTGAAGGCAGTTCTCACTTCTTTTTATATTGTAAACATTGGAATAAACTAAAATGTTTATTTTCAAGAACAGAAGATAAAATTTGATCACGTTATTGGGTTGCAAATAGAAATATCTTTCATTTCGTGTGTCGTTGGAAATGAAAATTTGTCCTTGGAATGTGCTGTGAAAGAAAAATTATATTTGAGATTCTTATTAGTTTGCAATATACATGTTTTTAACGTACAGTTCGTAATTATACAAATACGATATAAACATGCATGCATAAGCCCATTAAGTTTCGTTTGAAAAGATTTTCATATAATTATAAAAATTCATTCTTCACTTATTTCAGTTACATTTCAGTTTATGATCTCTATCTATCGCTTAAAAAAATACAATCAAAAGTGGACGAGAGATATTATCACACCCGGTCTATGCTGTTGACAGCAGTGCGGCAGTAAGCCGTCCAAATCTAAGTTTGTTTGGATAGATTTTTATTTGACCATCAAAAAATATCATACATAATCGAGGGTGTACACTACCGAAAGAAGTGGTTTCTCCAGCATTATTATCGTTTAGACATTTTTTCATTTAAATAGATAAATTTATTCAAAATGTATATTTGGTACATTTAATTTTATTATCACAATCCCAGACAACACCAGTAAGGTCAACTAGTAAGAGATATTGTAATATTTTACTTAAATTTCAGACATATGTTCCATCTACCGCAATAAATAAGTCTTTTTTTTCTAACATCATTTATAAATCTCTATGTTTAAGGAAGGAGATGCTGGCATCAATAAACAAATCACAGAAGCAATTTCAGAAACTGCAGAAAGTATGTAAACATACAAAGAAACAATTATTTTGTTTAGAAATTGTTAAATCCCGTTTCTGTACAGCAAAACTAATCTTCAAGATTTCTTTCAATAGGGAAGATAATTCTAGTTGAATAAACACTTGAAAGTGCCTGGAAGGCAGTTCTCACCTCTCTTTATATTGCAAACATTGGAATAAACTAAAATGTTTATTTTCAAGAACAGAAGATAAAATTTGATTACGTTATTGAGTTGCAAATAGAGAGATCTTTAATTTCGTGTGTCGTTGGAAACGAAAATATGTCCTTGGAATGTACTATGAAAGAAAAATGATATTTGCGATTCTAATTATTACGCAATGTACATGTTTTTAACGTACACTTTTTATGTGCGTTCGTATTATATAAATACGTGGAACCTATACTCGTCGTCTGTTCCGTCCGTCTATCAGCATATAACAGCGCAAAAACTACCCAACCGAATGTTCTGAAATTTAATCTATATACTCGTTGCAGATTTTTGTCGACTCATTTCAATTTTTTTGAAAATCGAATCAAAACTTAAAAGATATTAATAAAAGATTTCTGGTTTTTATTAAATCCTGTCATACGTAAATAATTCAATGATATCCCATGGTAGGTAATGATTCTAGGTTGCCATGATGATTACGTCATATTAAAGTGTACTCATATCATTTCCGTATTAATGAACTTAATATATATAATCGTAAAAAAAATTTATTTCGTTCATTTTTGCATAAGAGTGCAACAGATATTGCGCTAAGATCTGAACATTTATAAAACTAGTTATAGTACGAACGCACCTCATTTGCGATCGCAATTCGTTTGTACCACGTTTGAAGCACGATTTCCGACTTGTTAATAGTTTAGTATTATATTTTTGTAGTAACCCTTTATTTACGGCATTATGATCTACTGCAATTTTTTTCATGTAATATTTTTTTTTCAGTTACTACAATTAAAATTAAAGGATAAACATAAAAAAAAAATTCTCACCCGTGAGAAATTTAATTATTTAGAGATAATTAATTAAAGTGGTACTTTAAAGTACCGTCATTACACTATGACTAAAATATCGTAACAGAAAATCCACAAGGCATTTCAACTGACACCAGAAAATATTTTCGATTTAATAAGTATGTAAAATATGGACCTTTTTCTTATTTACAAATGAGTCGTTTGGTAAATTCCGGTGCCAATCATTTATTTCAACCCTTTAGAATTGAAAATGCTTTGCTTCTGAAAGGGTAAAAAAAAAAAAAAAAAACGCTTTTTTTTTAGGTATCGATCTTGTTAGCGGTCCTTTGGTTATCGACGTCAATATTCCAGGGACAACATGTTCTCTCGCATCTGCACATAAGCAATATATGAATTTACATATGGCTATTTCCATTCGAACTTGTTATGTCTGTTACATACTACGATCTTTGTCTACCAGTATTTTAGAACGGAAAAATGTGACTTATTTTGTAGGAGATATCTCATCAATTGAATAAGGCGAAGCAAACTTTTCGAAAATAACGGTGGCCAACAAGCATAGCGATTTTCAGCTGTGTAACAGACTAACAAGTTCGCATGGAAATAGCCATATGCCATTTCCAGCATAGCAAAATCGAGCCGGTGCCACAGCTTTTTCGATTTCCTATAAAAAAATAACAATGAAACAGAAAAGAAATACCAGGGAAATCATTACTACACTACATTTTAGTAATTACATTTTAAAACAGATGAAAACGATGGATAACTACACAGACGAAAAGTAAACAAGAAGTTTTTCTCCAACATCCAGTGTACTGACGGTACTTATGAGTACCACCGAGTAATTCAACTGTTAAATCAAATACATACACCGTTCGCCTAAAATAGCTAGTCATATTGTATTCTAAGATCATAATGAACACATAAAAAAAATCCAACACTTATCTTATATGCTTTACTGTGTTTCCAGCAATGAAAAGACGAGCATGGCAATCTGTACAAAATTTCGGCGCAAACCGCATCGACTGCTTCAAAGATAGCCTCGTTCCTCTCTAAAATAACAAACCGAGAAATACTGCTGCCATGTATTCGGATAAAGTGGAGTTAAAAGAGCGTTTTTTGCGAAGTACCATTAGAATATTAGTAATATTCATTATGGTATAAAAGTTTAAAGTGAGTGGTACTTATAAGTACCGTCAGTAGATAAAGAGTTAAGCCCAAAGCTATTAAAAACGTTAATTAATGTGAAATGATATCAATATACTGATGATACTGCTTATGGAATTTTTTTTTATTTAGGCAATTTAGGCAGGTATTTTTAAAGAAAAATACATGGCAGATGAAAATTAATAATGCCCCCCCCCCCCCCCCCTCCAAATAAAGGCTTTTCGATTAATATACCGTTGTTTGCTACATTGAAATTTTTTTCAGTGAAAAAAGATTAAAATTAATCTTTAGAGTAATTTATTTAAAATTAAAGTAAGAATAAATCGCCACTTTTACACATATGTACTTCAATTCTTTAAAATTAATGAACGCATAATACCCATAATATCATTTATTACTAACAGATACGACCATTGTAAATCGTAACCTGCGCAGCCTATACTTCCCTAGAAAAATTAAACCCGGATCATGGCCCAGTATAATTTTATTTTGATATAAAAATGAACATTTAAATCCATTTAGCATTTCACAGTTCTGTAATAAACCCAAGTAATGCCATTTTAAATCTGTGATTATAAAGAAATTCAAAAGGAAGAAAATCAGCTTCTATTGTTCTGGTATGGGAAATCGAAAACTCAAATCTTTAATTAAAAAAAAATCTTTCGAAAAATTATTAAGAAAGAGATCTAATCTAAAAATTTTGAATACCATAGGATTACATGGCGAAATTATTTATCTTTCACTTATGCATGATCACTGTTGTCATAACAACTAGTTTTTTGGCGATAAAGTTTTTCATTAGCTAGCCGATGCCACACTGAAGAATTTTACCCTGGAACACCATATCAAACTTCGGAAATACTTCATTTTCTCAGTACGTTTAAAAAATCGTATATATCCAAATTAGGAAAAATATTTTAATTTTTTTAAATGACTGTCATAGACTTTTTGAATGCAGTGATTGTAAAAAATAAGTTTTTACGCCTGATGTATTGGTATAGGAGAAATCCATTGGTAAAAAAAAAGTCTACATTTTCAGCGAAAAAAGAATAAAGAAAATAAAATCTGGAAATTTCAGAAATCTCTGTACGATTTCTTTATTTTATTTGAAAATAGGATAAATTTTAAGTATTGGACTAAAAGGTTGCATTTGGGTTCTTTTTAAAAGTGGACAAATTCGCAGGCGAATTTGGAAAGTCGGCCAATAATGAATAAGAAAACGTCTAATTCAAAATTCAAAACCTGGAATTGGACAATCTTAAGTCAGGCATGTGATTTCCGCGTTTTTGCACACCAGTATATTCTTAGAGAAAATGATATTTCATTTAATCGAAACATTTTTGCGATTTAAGAGAACAAGAATATACTGGTGTGCAAAAACGCAGAAATCACATGCCTGTTAAGTGTTTTTTTTTTTTTTTTTTTTTTTTTTTTTTTTTTTTTTTTTTTTTTTTTTTAATACTGAAACAAAGTTAAACGCCTCTATATACGATAAATGATTCTAGGCAGAGCTAAGAAACAGACAAATAAACAGATACATAAATATACAGAACAAAACTTTCATTCATTACTATAGCTTTCTATCAGGTTATTTTGTGGCACTTACTACGGTTTGTTTTAAATTAAATTAATTCATTTATATGAAGAAGACTTTTTAAATATTTTTTCATTAACTTCCTCATATGGTAGACTTACAAAAAATGCTTACAACTATGTGTTTCAGATGACAATATGAAAGTTTGATTTTTTTAGAACATTATAAATTACAATTTAAATTACACTTAGCGCAGAACAAGATAGATTGATGAAAAAAAAAATTAAGTACCAGTTTTGTTTCAAGAAATCGCAAACAGGTTTCGGCAGCATTCAACGTAAGGACATGTATCCAATGAATAATGGAGTTATCTTTACATGTATGGTATATATGAGAATTCAAGAGATAGATTGGTTGACCTAATTAAATTACGGGAAATTGCAAGGAACAGCCAATAGAAAATTACATAGGGAAAAGAACTGTAAAAATATTAATGAAAAATAAGAAAAGATTCTTTTTACATAATATTTCAAACAATCGGACAATGGGGGAGCAGAGAAGTCACAATTAATAAAATAAATTATGATTTTTACAATCAATGCAATGAATCAAAAATGATAAGTTCAAGTATAGAAGTGAGTTTAGAGACAGTTTTAAATGAGTTAAAGCCAAAGGTGTGCTTCATCACATTGAATTTTTTTAATAGCCGATTTTTGAGTTTCTTACGTACGAAAACAATTCACAAATGCATGAATATGAAATTAGCACATCAGCGATTGCAAAACATTACCGCTAAATTAACCCTCCGTCTACCAGACGGGTCCATTGGACCCGACAGGTACATACAAAATATTCATTCAAACCAGAAATTTCTTTAAAATAAACTAAGTATATAAACCAGACAAAAATAAGGTAAATAAATAAGTTAAATAGTTTTAAATAAAAATTCTGGTGTAGAACGTTTTATTAAAACTTGAATAAAATTCCCGGTAGATCTAGGGTTAAGCATATGTACGGACAAAATCCCATTCTTCATTGTAGTAGAAGACGGTATACTTAATTCTATTAAACCTGCTAAACAATTATTTAAAACGTTATGTTGCAAAAAACGTTGAGTTATCTGCATAAAACGTTAATTTAAATGTCGGAAGTACGTGATGAATTTCCAAATGTTTTTACAATTGTGTGCGAGTCACAGCAAGAAAGGTTTGAAATTTTCGCAGAAACAACTATCATAAAAATCTGCAAACGCTACGAAGTAGAAAATAAAATGTAAATTATAAATATACTAATATAGTACATTCTTAATACGCTTTTATTTCTGTCAATGCCAAACAGATAGATTATAGATTTTGCAAAGATAGTTTAGTTTCCTTAGAAAAATTAGCCTATATGGTAACAGATTTTCAGACTTTAACACGTTCACGCCGGCACGGTGGTTCACACTCGACTGTCTCGAAGCTGCCAAGTCTCCGGCTTTTTGAATATTAGTATTTTAATACAGAAAACTTTGTTTTATTTAATTTGAACAATCGGGCGATTTAAAGGAACAACATTTTCTCTAAAATAATAGTGGTGTGCAAAAAGCCGGAATCGTGACAATTCTAAGACAGTCGAGTGTGTTCCACCGCGCCGGCGTGAACGTGTTAAAAAAAGTTGTGTCATTAAAGTATAAAACATTATGTTCACTGTGTTCAATCAAAGTTTTACTTTAAATAATAATCTTTTCAGGGTTCGCACAATTTACCACTAAATTTTTACAGTATTTTCAAAGTATTTCACTTTAGAAAAATACTGCATAATCTGTGAATACAGGCGGTGTTTGCGAATTCTGTGTTTTAAAAATTAAATGTAAATTTTCTTATCATTAATATTGGTGGCAGAGTCCTTGGAAATTCCAAGGAGTGTGCGAACCTTGCTTTTACATAACACGAAATAGTTGATTTATCACATTTCAAAGTCTCAAGTCACTCAAACGCGTAAATAAAATATAGACTTTTAAATAATCTTCTATGAAATAATTGAGATATAAAGAAACTTAAGAAGGTAAGGAAAATTATTGTACTTCCTCTATAACTTTTGCAGGACTTTGTAAAATGTATTCAACAGTTACCGATACTTGTGTTATTACACTTTTTTTCTATTCCAATTCATGTGTATTTATTTTATTCCAAAGTCGTTTATAAACTCATATATTTAACACTTTCAACTGCAAGGCAATTCTATTAGTAAAATACTGAAATTAATGAATGGCATAGGAGGTTACAAACAAATTTATTTGAAAATAATTAAAAGGTTTTCTTTGCGTACTTAATAAAACGGAAATTTTCAAACCTAACTTCTGGTGTCGATGTAACATTTGGGGATTAAAATTAGGTGGTCCAAAAATGAACCACTGCACCTGAAGGGATTAACCCTTAACAAACGAAAAGCTCCCATACGGAACATCGAACTTTCAGGACGGGCCTCATTTACACTTCTTTTATTCTTCTGACACTGCTTTTTCTAACAAATATATGTATATATATTTTTATTTAATTGCTGATTTTATACACAATTAAACTTTTGAAGTGCGAAAGCAGTATTTTCGCATAGAAAATTTAGCATTACCTAATCTCAACATTTCAGGAATTAATAAAGGCAAAAAAAAAAAAATATATATATATATATATATATATATATATATATATATATATATATATATATATCAGACAAAGTGGCAAAACAATAATAAATAGAAACAACACATTTGGACTGTAAAAAGTAGTTGTCGCGTGTTTGGAGGCATTCGCTACCTATGTGTTAATAAAATTAATTTCTAACAACAATAAACAAATCACAGATGCATTTGCTGACACATCGTAATATAACGTTATTTAAAAATAAACCAATCTTATTCATATTGTAAAAAGGCATCACCGTACCGTATATTTAATGTTCTAAAAAAAAAAAAAAAAAAAAAAAAAAAAACTTTTCTTTACCTTAAAATCAAACGAACGTTTCTTAAGCAAATAATTCAAAGTAACTGAAAGCACTTCTGACTTCTTTTTATATTTGCTTACACAGAAATAAACTGCAATGTTTATTTTCGTGAAAAGGCACTAAAATTCAATTAAATTAAAGAATGCACATTCGATTGGTGTTGTCGAACTTCATAGACATACACTGTAAAAATAAAGTGCGAAAGTCAATAATATTGAAAATTTTCAATTCATACAAAGTAGATTTTTTATAGAAAGATTAAAATAACATTGATTTTTGTATTCCTACTTCGTTTAAAATTATATTTTACAGGCAAATAAAGGGAATTTTTAAGCTTGTTTCTTAATGTATTGAATATTTTTCAATAAAGATTATCATAACATATCCTCATGAGCATTCATTAAAAATTCCGTAAGGATATTTTGCATCATTTAACTTAACATTCACGACTAAAAACTAATCAAATCATAGAATTTCTTTATTTTTTTTATCAATTTAATCACATTGAGATATTCTGAGAGGCTACATAATATTTCCTTTTCAAAATGTAACGGTCTGTTAAAAGTTAAAATGTAGAAGATATTTTTATTTTAAATTTAAATTTAGAATTTGGAACTTTGAAAAATGCGACGATGTGTTATCCACAAATAGTCTCATTCTTTCTCCAATACTTGGCGCATTTTCGTTAAACCGTAATTCGTAGGTTTACCATTGCGTTTATATGCACCCATAGGTACGAAAACATGACGAACTAGGAGGAGGAAAACACAATGGTAAACCTACGAGTCAACCGGTAAAATCGGGTTTTTAGGTGTTTTCACACAAAGATACGACTTGGCAGACCGATTGCGTTTTAATATGGGAATCGAGTTTCAGCTAATTCTGGAATTTCAGCCTCCAACTCGATGATGTGATTGTCTCATGGTTCGTACGCCTTCTTGAATTTTGCAGCCCAGACAATTTTGCGGAACCAGTATTATCTTATAGAAAATCTCCTCTTAAAAGAAGGCGAAATTTTACGCGTTTAACCTAGATTTCTTTTTCTGTAAAAATATACTGGCAGTTTTCCTGGGGAAACAACGATATCTGTACGAACCATGTGTCTATGCTGCCGGCTTCCGGTCTGTAACATTTACCAAAACTTCGTGGCGCTAAAATTTCATGGGATCTCGGACTACAGTGCCCAACTCCGTTTTCTTTACCATGTTATTTCCACTCAAGTGTTATGGAGCATATGTCCGGTTAGGTGATTAACCTACCGCACAATGCAGTGTTTAGTTCCCTAGCAAGATCCTAACTTATCTTTTCGATCCCCAATGTTGAAAGTTTGAGTGAACCTTGACCCGTCCAGAGTCAAATAATGGACCTGTAGCATGGTAGTGAGATGCACTAACCACGAAGCTATCTACTAGTCTACTCTAGATTGCTTATCATCTACAAAAAAAGCATTTTTGGTACTTTCTTATTAACCGGATGCTAGCTATTAACTGCGAAATGCCATGTATAGCAACATTTTTTGTTTAAGTGAGCAGATTGAATCCATATCTCTTAAATTGGTATTTTATTTTCTTGTTTAATTCTTTAATCTTGTTGGACAATTTTATTATGAAATATTACAAAGAAAGAAGAAATGATTATGTATTTACATTTTTTAAAGGCAAACGGATTAAATTACCATTATCAGCAATAATGAAATATTAATTCAAAATTATTCTAAAAACCGCATAAAATCTATAAAATGAGACAGGGTTCGTACGCATCAACGGATTCAGGGGATTTTACGTGTTTTAGTACCAGAAGTTTCGTAATGTACTGGCCGCTGTAACTAAGGATAGAATTTTGTTTCAATAAATAAGGCAAAAATTACTTTACAAGAATTTTGATAAATGTCCTTGAGGCGTACAAATCCTGTTAGATACCCACCTTAAACACAATAAAAATTCTACTTATTTCTATTCGACCGCGAAAAAGTTGATTTTGTGCATTGTTTAAAAGTCTGAAAATCCGCTGTAAAACGAAACTGAATGTTTAGGTCGTTGCCAACAGCGATGTGCCTTAAGTGTTACTCACTGACATGTTTTATTTTATATTTATAACATAGATTGATGTCTCGTTTTCATATCAATCTGCTAAAATAAATTTCGTTCTAATTGAAAAAAATAGAAAAACAGAAAACAACAAATTAAACACAAATTAATGTTCTAATTTTTGTTTTAATATGTTCGCCACATACTCACGGTGATTGGTAGACAAACGTCATTCTGTGTGCACTTTTAAATGAATAGATAATTTAGACCATGTTTTGAACTATAAAGTGAAAAATTAATTAATTAATTAATTATTAAGTAAAATTTATGTTGTTTTCATAAAAATGACATATGAGATTAGAATAGGCGTTATAATTAGTTTTTAACATGTATATAAACTAAGACACAAACATGAAAGCATAAACACAGAAAGCACCTTTAGACAGGTAATGGTGTTTTTTTTTACATGAAATTATTTTTCACAGCGTATCTGTTATCAAAACATTAGGATTTGTTCTTTACATTTCTAAATTATTTTGTTTTGTTATACTCTTTGTGATAAGCAGTAGCCATATAGGCATTAATGTGAATTTCATTGTGTATATTATTTATATTATGCTAAAGTGTAAACATCTCCAAATATTTTTGAGAAATATTTTCAGAAACTTATTAATTAAGAACATAATTTCTGAACTTCTAGCTTGAAGTATCTCTCACTGTTTTTAAATAATAAAGTAAAGCAACTTATACAAAGGAAAAAGATAAAGTCTTCTCTACAAAAAGTGTCAACAAGATTTAGGTGCAGGAAAAAAGACAGATATAGGAAAACCTAAAAAGAAAACCTTTAAAGCATGTAAAATTTTTGCTTTATTTGTAAAGCAAATTTTCTACTTATAACGCATTTGAAAAAGGCGAAATTTTCCATTTAAATTACTGGTTTAATTTGTCAGTAATCAAGCCCTGTTGATTCAAGTAAGCAAACAACAACCGCCATCTTGTGGCTACATCCTGTTGTTACTTCCCTCGGAACTAGCTGAAAATACACTACATGTCTCCCCTCCTTATTCATATTTCCATTGTTCAAGCGTTAAGAAAATGTAATGCAATGTTCAACTAATGACAAAAGAAGAAGCTTCATTGTAAATAGGATAACTTTATTTAACCCCTTGAGGGACACCGGTATATATTATATACCACCTACGATTAATGAAGTTTTACACCAGAAAAATTTTATTAAATTTTACTTTTCTAACTTTTGTGGAAAAAAGCCGTAAAATTGCTTTTACTTATTTTGAAATAGAATTTTTCAAAGATTCCGGTGGGAATTCAGAATTTTACAAAGGTAATTGCTTGGGTTAAATTAGAATTGAAAGTGGAAAAAGAGGAAGTTCAAATGGAGATTCATCTGTATGATAAGTCCTTATCTTATCGGTATCAGCGATCTAATTCAGTTTTCAGTTGATTCAAACTAACCCAAATATACAGAGTGATAAACAAATACTGTGCCGTAATGAAAATGTCATTTTATTTTAATATTTTTCATATTTTAGAGCTTTAATATATTTTATTCGTGTTCCTTGTGCTTCTTTGTTGTATAATTGCTATTTCTGCTGATATTAATTCACTGTTTTGCAGGAAAACATGGTGTGCAGAGAAGACCGGTGAGAAAACATTCTATATCACAAATGGGAATTCAGATTCCTGCAATCGCCAAGGCTCACAAGTTGCACAGGGAACACATCAATCGCCGGGATCAAATACTGTCAACGAAGTGGAAGACCGCGAACAACAAGGACCACGTTGTTCAGGCACGCGATCAAGAAGAAGATTCAGTGAAACCCACAAAGAATCAATCGAAAATTAGCCAATTAGGACAACGTCGACCGCGAATCCAGTCGAAGACTCATCAAAGAAAATCTGCAGCTGGTCCGGTACAAACTGGTTAAAGGACACCATCTCACGGACCAAACGAAAAAGTCAAGACTCGAAAAGTGCAAGGAGATGAAACCCTGTGTTGGGACATAGCTCTGAAATGGATTGTCTTCAGCGATCACAAAGGTTTTCATGGTCCAAACTTTTAGGAACTAGCAGAACCAATGCGAGTTTCTACTCAAAGGATATCCGTACATCGTGAAAGTGGAAAGTGTTCTTTTCCCGAAGTCTGTGATGGTGTAGGTGCGGATTTCCGAAATGGGAATGACAAAGATCGTCTTCGTCCCAAAAGGTGTCAAGATCAACGCAGAGACTTATCAGGAGCTAATTTTAGAATTGGCCGTGATCCTCCGGGCCGAAAAGAAGGCGAAGAACATCGATTTGCAGCATCAACAGTAGTAGACGCCTATCCACGTAAAGAAGTTGACGATGGAGTGGTGCGCGGCCAATCTCCGATTCTTGACGAATGAAGTTTGAAATCCAAACTCCCCTGAGTTCAACCATATTGACTTTGCTGTTTAGGGGGTGCTTGAGGACAAAGCCTGCGCAACCAAGGAGAAGTCCCTTGATTCCCTGCAATGCGCTCTGGGAAAAGTATGGGCGAAAATCACGCCGTAAGTAGTCGCGGCCATCTTGAAGAATTTCCAGAAGCGCCTAGACGCCTGCATCGCCGCGGGATGAAGCTATTTCAAATTATCTCGATTGTTTCTTGTAGAAAATTTTATTCTCATTCGAATGGTGAATAAAACAGGTGTTTTGTTCGTTCAGTGAAAAGTCATGGTCTTTTATTGGCGTCAAAGTATTTACGTGTTACCATGTATTTCAACACATGTATTCTGCAAAGGATACATTTAACCAGTGTTGTCAGACTGGAGACTTTATTAATTCAGAGTATATGACTGTCACGACTTTTTTTAAATAGTATAATTCACCTTATTTTTTCAGAATTTTTAATATATTTCTATTTAAAAAAGCGGTAATAATCAACAATCTGGGGACATAAAACTACCCAATCTGGTAACACTGCATTTAACCCCTTAACGGTCGCATTTCATTACGGTTTAAAGATTTAGAATGCTTATTGTCACCAATTTTTTGAAAAAGAAATATTCACCTTATTTAATGACAAGTACAATGTTAGCAGAATAAAGCCAATTACTTTATTTTATAAAACTGGTGGGATTCTGAATAAAACACACAGCCCCTGAATATCGAGCGAGCGAGAATTAAAGCTTAAAAAGACCTGCAAAAGAAAAGTGGTTGCAAAATACTTTGCTATATCTTTGGGAAAATGCTTAATAGGTATGCCCTGACATTTACTTTCTTGTTAACGATATAAGCAGAAAAACTGAAATATGGTATGGAGTTAACATAATAAAGGGAATTGTATGTAAGCGTAAAAGATTTTACAAAATGTAATATTTGAAGAATGTCTTCAGTGAGCATCTCCTGTCCAAATCACTTTATACGCGACATTTTCTAAAATGTGTCATCGATATAATTACTATATTGCAGTGTATTATTATTACGCATAGTAAGTTAAGAAAAATATACTCTGCAGACTTTCATTTGGTTCCGTATATGATTATTTTTTGAAGAAATGCTTAAGCATTATGCAATTATTATTACAATTCGAAAAAAATATCCCGTTCCTTCGCGTTTTCGCTATGAACACATTTTGCTGTATAATCAATTGTGAAAGAAAATTTTATTTGTACTAGCACTCTTACTCTCAAGATTTAGTTTTATAATTGAATGTTGTCTCAAATAAATGTTTATTTTAGAAATCGCTTACATATTTTTTTTCTGTAAATCGTTTATTTATTTTCTTTTTTGTTAATAGGAACTCATAATACCTACCCGCAGAATTTCATTGTTTTACCCGAAAGTAATTCTTCTATTGTCGAGTTTTCATCCAAAACTAATTTTATTTATTTGTTCCGAATGCAATGAACATTTTTCTTTTAAAAAACTCAAAGTTATAAAACCAAATAATGTGTTCCGTTTCACTAATACAGTATATTTACCAATTACGATTAGTTTATAAGTAAATAAATTGTTCTCGTCAAGTATAGTATTTTACTACAGATATAAAATACATTAAAAAGGAAAACACCAAGAAACTGACGATAGATATTTAACGCAAGTAAAGATTCTTTTAAATCCATTGCAAATATCTAAGAGACTTATTAATTCGTTTTTGGATTGAAGTAAAGCAGATAATTCGAAAGAGAAAAAGAAAAGTCTGTTGCGAAGATAAAAAGAGGTTATTTGCATAATTATTAAGGATCGACCAAAACTGGTTTTTAAGACTGAAAACAGAACTGAAACCGAATTTCGGTACCTTCCTCATTTCGGTCAAAAACGAAAATACCAAAAATTTTTAAGTATTTAATACATACATAAATATACATAATTAATTAATTACACATGTGGCCCAAGTTGGCTCTCTGTGCCTCTGACTAAATAAAATGTAATTCATCAATGACACAAAATGTTTTCCTAATTCAATGAATTTCCTCTAATTAAAAGCCGCACCAGTTGCCGATATGTTCTGCTGGTAGACGGGAGGTACTGGGATCGAACGCAATCGTGCCCGTCGGTTTAATCGTTTGGAGTTTCCGTGGTTTTCTGCGAACCTTGGATTTCCTTGCGTAAATACGGGTAAGGTTCCCTTAGAAAGTTCCTCACGGAGGACACCCCCCCCCCTCCCTTAGGACCTATATCCCTCGTATTGATAATTGGCCGTCGTAAACACAGCCAACCATCTAATTAAAAATGTTTCAGGTATACATACCACAATATATTTTATAAGGATTTTGTAAATGATCATCTATTATACTCGACTTTTCTCAAAGAGTATTCGAAACGCTTCTGCGGTTCCAATCTAAAAATTTTCTATTATTGTTAATAGTCCAGGCAATAGAGACCGTATAGGGACCCTACCTAGCAAAATTAATGGCAGTACTGGAAATCGGCTTTCTAGATGTTTTTTGGGTCACTGAATCCGAATTTGTAACTTCCCACCAAAATTTACCCCGGCAACTCCCCAAATTTTGGTAAAAATACCCCCCAAAAACGTTTTTATTAAAAAAAGGTTTTAGGGGAAAAGTAGCTAGAAATTCAGAAAGTAGACAAAATTTGCAACAAATTAGATATATGACATTATGACTTAGGATGAAGGGGAAGGGGGGATCTGCCTCGGAACATGCGCCGCAGTGTCGCGTGAACTAAGTTGCGCAATTCCACTTAACCACTCACACGTTTACATTAGCCCTCCCATCTTCCCTTCGAACTTTCTCTATAAGGTTTACTTTAAGTTTTTTCGGTCGCTGAATCCGAATTTTTAACTTACCCCCAAAATCCCCCCCCCGAAAACCTCCCCAAATGGTTGCTTTTAACTTAAATTTCTTATTGTTTTAGGGGAAAAACATTACGAAATTCAGAAACTAGACAAAATTTGCAACAAATAGGATATATGACATTATGACGTAGGATAAATGGGGAGCGAGGGGGCTGCCTCGGAACATTCCCCGCGCGCTTTTCTCAAAAACCAAATTTTTTCAAAAAATCAATTTTTTGGGGGGTTGCCGGGTGAAATTTTGGTGGGAAGTTACAAATTCGGATTCAGCGACCCAAAAGAAATCTAGAAAGCCGATCTCCAGTACTACCATTAATTTTGCCAGATAAAATCCCATATTGCCTGGACTTCATTATTTAGTGCACGTAGCGGCGCAGTGCACTAAATTATAAGTAATTTTTTTGAGTTTATCTGACTACGAGAAATAAATTTCTCCATTTTTTTTGGCTCAAAATAAAGAGGAATATAGAATGCCTTATTAAAATTAAGTAATAAAAATTTTAAAAAGCATATTGAGTGGTATCAAACTAAATTTCTTGACCCCTTAGAGGCGGTTATGCCGTTATGGCATCACATAATTTTAATTTCTAATTGCCTCATTGGCACCGGAATTTTATAATGAAAATTTCACCTTTACTAAGTACGCGAAAATATACTTTTATTTGTTTACAAATAGATTCTTTTTAAATGCTGGTGTCAATAAATTATTTCAACATTTTACGAATGCAAGCAGTGGTGGGATTCAGCCGGTTCGCACCGGTTCGGTAGAACCGGTTGTTAGATGTGTTCAGTTCGGTGAACCGGTTGTTAAAATGATACTTCAAATGCGAAAATCGCATTTACATTAAGTTGCTTTCTTTAAATGTTTATCTGCACAACATTGTTTTCCAGGCATAATTCTGTGATAAGTCCTGATTAATTTCATTTAATAAAATAATATTGCATTTGGAACAATAATATATTTTTTCTTCATCAATCCTGTAAGAGAAAATTCAACTTAAAAAACGAAATTTTGAAGAATTTTGGTAACTAAATTGACAGCCCTAGGCTAATCCCAGTTATATGGCAATGTTATTAAAAATTGCTCAACTACTTATCTATACTAATAAAAGAAAGTTTTGCTCTGTCTGTGTGTCTGAGTGTGTGCGATGGATAGCAAAATCTATGGCACGTACAAGACTGAAAATGTTTGTGAGGCTAGCTCAAAATGACTCCTGATGCACCTGAGACACATAATTTTAAAATTCTAATAATTAGTTGAGTTATTAATTAAAAGTCCAAACTCACTCTCATTAAAAACTCAACACGGTCTTTGCGAGAAAGAAAAAACTCTGGCGTACGCACAAAAGCCTTATTTACGTATCATTTGAAAATGCAGAACGAAAGGAAGAGATTTCGGGGGGTATTTTGTCATTATTTATTAACTTGCATCGGCCAAACCGCTTAGTAAATAAAAATGAAAGACATTTTCTGAAATAGCTACGTCTCAAATGCCTCAATTAATTAAAAAAAATATCGCAGTTAACCGCTTGAAAAACAATTTTCAAAAGGGGTCGTTTTTCCGAGAAACTTTTTCTCACTTATTGCAACGCCCCTCCAGGGCGCAATTTTGGATGTACCGACAAACCAAAAATATGTTCTTAAAGTGAAACCCTCTTCTAATCGGTGGTGCAATTTATTTAAAACAAATATGAATTTTATCTCTTTCAAATACACCGGTACTTTCAAATACTCTTTCAAATACACTTCGCGCCTCACGAAGACGATATTTTTTCTATGCGAAAAATAACTAAACTTCCGTATTCTTTTAGAGTATCTCAATAAATAGACCAGATTTACACCACCTACAAAAATTTTAATACGTTCAAATGGGTAGAAATATTTCTTATAAAATAAAATATGTAAAAATTTTGACGAAATCATTGAAAATCTGAGTGTTTCGTTGGGGGCTTTGCTCCTACAGGCAGAAATTTTAGAGGTACAGATAAACCAATAATATGTTCGTAAATCTGAAAACCACATTCTTATCGATGGGACAATCGGTTTTAAAAAATTGGAGTTTTAAACCTTACAAATATACCGGCAAATATAGATCATTTTCGCGCCTCGCGGAGACGATATTTTTCTGCGCTAAACGCAATTAAACGACCGCATTTGAACACAATCTTTTAAGAGTATCTCAAAATCAGATGGCATTGAGATTCTCAATAGATCAGGCCCCACCAGTGGCCGAGAGGTTCTGCTCTCGAAGCTGGTAGACGGGAGGTGCTGGGTTCGATCCCAATCGCGCCCGTCGGCCTAATCGTTCGGAGTTTTCGTGGTTTTCTTCGAGCCGTGGATCTTCCATGCGTTAATACGGATTAGGTTCCCTTAGAAAGACCCCCACGGCGGACACTCCCCCCGGGCCCATATCCCTCGTGTAGATAATTGGCCGTCAAAAATCAACCCAACCCAACCCAACTCAATAGATCAGATTTACATTATCTATACAAAAATTTTGAAATATTCGGACGGGTAGAAATATTTTTTATAAAATAAAATGTGTGAAATTTCGACGAAATCAATGAAAACCTGAGTATTTCTTCGCGGTTTCGCTCGCTTTCGGTGCGCATAGATTCCATAAATCAAATTGAGCAGAAAGTAAAGTACCAAATAGCATATACTTTCAGTTCAATATTTTTTCATTTAAAAATATAAATTCAGATAAAATAGATTTAAAGATATAAAATCATACAAATTCCAGGTTAATTTAAGGGACATTCATCACAGGCCCAGGCAGTGCTATTATTCGAGTGAACAGTACTTTGCTTTGGCACGGAATGTTCCCTATTATCGCTGATCTATAAGTAATACTTAAATCGTCAGATTTAGATATATACTTCCAACTGCATATTTTTCTATATTGTTCTTCATATCTTACAAGTTTTTAAAATGAAAATATTTATTTTCGTAAATGTAACAAATCCGAAAGTTTGATAAGTTCCTCGAGTCTTATAAGTTATAGAAAAACATTTTTCCAGCTCTAAGAAATGAAAAGACATTGTATGATATAAACTTGCCGAATCATGATACTTTGTATTTTACGAATTTCCAACCATGTCTTTCTTTTTTTTTTTTTTTTTTTTTTTTTTTTTTTTTTTTAACTAAGACATTGTAAAAATTCCTAAAATTTCTAAATGCCATAACCCGAGAAGTTTTGGTCGTGCAAAAATTTGTCTCACTTGCTATAGCATGGATAATAATTTTCTAAATATATTGTATACAACTTTAGGTCATAAACATATGTTAATTCTTAAAATTACATTTCTGCTATTTTTATATTATATTGTTTTGAGGGCTTAATTTGCGCCGGAGCCCACCGGATCTTAGCTCCGGTATTTCTCTGTTTTTAGTAAATATTTAAAAATTGGACGGAATTCACAGGAGCTCATAAATACAGGGCTCCGGAGCCCAGTGCAATAGCGCTTCCGAAAAACTGAAGCCTACATTCCCCTTTGCTTTCCTTCCCATCTCCAAGATTCCTTTGCACTCTTTTTTAATCAAAACACTTATACGTGAGGATGAAGGAGATGTTTCAACTCAATTTTTATATGAGTGATTGGGCTGGGGCTGGCTCAAGCTCAATCTGAATTACATTCAAAATTTTATTTATTCATGTATATGTAAAAAAAAAAAAAAAATCCTCCTTAAAAATTACGTATTCTATTTTATTTCGAATCATTTTAATGCTATTTTGGTTAGAATAAAGGGAAACAGGAATCGTACTTTTCTATTCTATTTGCAAATTTATGTCTGGTATTGATGGCGGCGACGTGTTGATACGAGACGATTGATCATGATCATAAACAATGAATTTGCTTACAGTTAAATTTTCTTTTCTGACATTACGATAATTTTTAATTGGCTTGTTTATTTTATTTTTTGATTTAAATTTCGAACCTGAAAAAAATATTTTTTGTTTTTAGTCAATGGGCATCAGCTTGAGGTTTTGTTTGTTTAAGGTTTTTAGTCTTCTATTTTGTACGAGTATAAAAAATCATTTTAGTGATTTTTCTGTTTATTTTGTAAGGATACCAATGCTAAGGCTCTGCTCTGCCGATTTACGATGTTTACTTTCATTTGTAACTAGATATAATTGCCATATATTGTTATTCTGATAGAAAGCAATCGAGCAGTGTTTCCCCTTTTTCTATAAAAGCATCGAATCTTTCCGATAACGGTGTCAAAATTTTCATTTAATCTGATTTTCAGGAACTAACCACGAAAGATTGTTATGCGAAAGGAATCGATTATAGTTTAAGGTAAGCATATTCTGTAGGAAACTGAAAAACTCTGTTTCATTCTTCAGCATATTAATATTAATTTTTGTAAATTTCATTCATTTTTTAATAAAAATTCACAGTTGCGAACTATACCTTTTTTATGTTAACACTATTTCTGAATCATAATCCTTATCATATTTAATCGCAGAATTATTTAATTAATTAAATTTAAAGTTAGACAAAGTTTTCTATTCGGAAGGAATGATAACAAAAAACAGGAATAGTATATGCAGATAGATACATTTAAAATTTTTATTTTGCTAAAGAAAAAAAAATGCTTTAAATTTTAAAATATGATTTTAAATATAAATATGCAGATTGGAATGACGGGAGAGGAGCACGCTACGGTTGTTAGCATGGCAGAATATTAGGGCTCCGGTACTTTTTTTGTTAGAAATTAAGCCCTGATTGTTTTGATGCATTTTCGGATAGAAATTATGATCAGGGTTTCATGATTTCCGAATATTTAGTAACATTCTTTTATAGGGTAACATGTTTCAGAATTTTTTTCACTGCACCAAAGGATCAAAGTTTTTTTTAACAATGTTCTTTTAATATTGGAAAGTGTTTCATAATCTATGTGTGATGTTTCATTTTTCATTCATTTTTGTATATCAAAAATCATTCGGGCAGCGAACCGGTTGTTAAATTATTTAAATCTCACCACTGAATGGAAGTACATTGCCCCTGAAAACGAGATAGCCAAACCTTGAAATTGTACGATACACAGGGGTCACATTCTATAGGGAAACTTTTAACGTTCCTACCACTATTTTGAAAATAATATCTTCATCGCACCTTTCTTTATAATATGTTAAATAAATTCATCATGAAGGTAACTCATTAAGGTTTCTGGTAGGAAATATAAAATTTTCCCTATATAATGCGATCCTTGATACAGATAAAGTACTTAAGTAATTACGTAGCCGTTTGTTCATAGATTTACCTAGCTATTTTTTTTCTTAAAATACCCATGTGACTTTTATACTTATTACCTCTATTAAAGTACATAAGTACTTACTTAATTTTTATGTTTTTGGTATAAATAAATATAATATTTTTAGTGCTTTTTTTAGACACATTGACAGCAAAGGTTTCCCTTACAACGCTCTTTATTGACACATAATTTAAATGATCTGTCTGGTTTAATTTTTTTAAGTTGTTTACACTTTTTCAAACAGGACATGATATCCCATATGAAAAAAAAAAATAAATAAAGGCGTGTGGAACATAGACCCTCCTGGTCCACTTACCCCATTTTTATGGAGCAACTGGACCCATGAGGAAAGACAGATGAAATATGCATATTTTTATATTTTTAAATATTAAAATGTAATTTTGGGCATTTCTGTCTGATAGAGGGAACACAACTGAGCACATTTACAGTAGTTCAGATTTTGATTCAAATGAACATTATCTTTTTGAAACTGAATTGTCAGAAGCTCCAGAGTCACATTGTAAAATCATGGCCTAGTTGCCCGAACTAACCGTAATTAAAGCAAAGAAGCTGGAATCAAAAGGGAAGACTGTTGCAGAAATTTCAGCTACTTTGAATCGTCCAAAGAAGTCTGTCTGCACTGTCTAAGAGTGACTCTTTCAAAGCAAAACATAAATCTGGAAGGCCTCGTGTGGCCAAAAAACGAGATTATAGAAAGATCTATAAACTGGCATCCAGACAAATGATGACTGCTAATCGCATTAAAAGTGTGTCAGAGATTTCCGTGTGAACGGATACTTTCGTAGATGAATTGTAGAAAGATGTACGTTGATTTACATGAAAATGATAAAACAACTAGCATTGAAATCTCACAACAAATTGACCCCTTTCCGTCGCGGAGTAATTCTGTTTATAAAACTGATGAAATAACAGACTGAAACCAGAATTTATAAACGAATTTATTAGAAAGTAAGAACTTGCTTATTTTCATGTACATAACAAAAGTAAAATTTTAATTAAATCTTCTTGGTGTGGACTGTCAGTTTTGGAATTATAATTAGGTGTCCCTTTTAAGGACACTGCTCTCGAAATAGTTAATGATTTGGGCCTCACTTTGTTTTAATATTAAGGTATCTCTGGAGTTTCTCATTGGTCGCCAAGCAGCGTAAGACTACATACATACATTAGAAAATAATTTACAGCCATTTTGTGAAATTTCATTCTTCCAAAGTATGTATTTAAGCAAGATAATGTGTCTGTTGATGTTGTATACAAATCAAAAAATTGGTTTAACTCTCAAAATATTACTGTTTTCGGCAGGACCGCGTGTAGCCCTGATTTGAACCCAATCGAAAAATTTGTGGCATCATATCTCATACGGTTTATGCAATTTTTTGACAATACTCCACTGTAAATGAACTTCGATCAGCTGTTGAACGTGTTTGGTACGAAATAGACCCCCAAGTAATCCAGGATTTACTTTCTTTGATGGGAAGTCACATTTTTGCATTAATACCAATCAATGTAGGTGCAGTTCGATTTTTATTTATGGATATTTTCCTGTTAACAGACAAATTGTCTATACTTTTGCCACAATGCTAAATTTGTTTTTTTGTCATTATATATTATCTAATGTGTATAAATTAAAATTTATTATTTGGATATGAAAGATAAGTCTCCAGTAATATATGACAGTTGAGTCACAACAATTCGTTACATACTTCTCAGTACAGAAGCATAATCGATCATTGTCTAAACTTTTGCTGAGCACTGTATAACAATGTATCGTTATTATTCCTTGTCGAATAAGCGCAAAGAGAAATAACAACATTTAAATACACACTGACGAGGGCCATGAGAATTTTGCCGAAAACCTTTTGCGAATTTAACCCTAGAACTACCGGAAATTTTACTCAAGTTTTATAAAAACATTCTACACCAGAATTTTTACTTAAAACTATTTAATTTGTTTATTTAACTTATTATTGTCTGATTTATACATTTAGTTTGTTTTGAAGAAATTTCTGGTTTGAATAAATATTTTGAATGTACATGTCGGGTCCAATGGACCCGCCTGGTAGACGGAAGGTTAATTTGATTTTTAATGCATGCAATTTTTATATATTTTAAATAATTTCATATTATACGGGTGTCATTTAGACTACAAGCAGTTGACGTTCATCGGTTTTAACTTGGGTTCACAAATAATATACACAGGCATTTTGGCCGATTGGTTTAAGGAAAAATAAAATAGATGAAGAATACACACGGCATTCTGTTGAGACATTATTCGGCTTTATTGAAACACTCGGGATTGGGTCTCGAGGGAATGCTTAATCAGCCGATGATAAAAAAGAATAAATTTCACTCACATCAAACAATTCGCTTAAACAATGTTCCAGCTCTCAGCTGCTTACACACATACACAAAACTTTAATTATCGTACTTCTAAAATTCATCGTATCAATACATCGTATACCTAATCTATCATCTCATCTCCCAAATCTCTCAAAGACCTCTCAAACAACTTCTCCAAAATTCTCCGTATCTGGCTCTGCAATTATTTTTATAATATCTCGGCTCAGCCTTACAAAATTAGTCAGCTGATCCTTCTCTCCCAATCATAATCGCTTTTTAGACGGCTTATTAGTATTTCCGATTTGATTAATTTGGAAGTCAAAATTTTCTATAGCTTTGAAAGTGAAAAAGAAAAAAAAAAAAAAAAAAAAATTTAGTCCCTCGTATCGAGATTGCATCTAAAAATAGCCTTTTCCCCGCCAGGCGATAAAGAAAAATTAATCTATTGTCGCAAAACTAGTTTTTAAGCATTGAAATATTCTACTAGATACCTGGATTACTTTTAATAAAAGAATGATTTTAAATAAATAGGCTTATTAGATGGGATAAATTATGAGTTAGAATATTTTAGCAATTGCATAAAGTTTTAGAAAAGATTGATATACCGGGAATTAATAGCGAATCTTAATTGGAATTTAAAAAATAATAGATTATATTAAAGAAATATAAATAGTTAGAGCCATTTTCAGATTTATACAATTTGGAATAAATATTATTAGATGGATTAGGATCTTATGGAGATTAATAGACTAGAGTTTTAAGTTAATAAACCGGTATAATATATGGAATGTTACTAAAAGACTAAAAGGAAAATTTATATAGAATAATTTTAACCTTGGCGAAAAAATTCAAATTTTGTAATATACATATGCACATAAAAGCAATTTTAGTACGTATTATTTGTACTTTATACGACTTGTAATTATTTACTCAAGATGAATTTAGCGATAGAATTTTAACATTCCTTGTTAAAGAAAATCTCTTAAAGAAATCCAAATTTATCAATGTAAAACCTCGCACTGGAACTTTAAGGCAATCCCATATTCTATAGCAATCTTTTACAAATAGTTACCCGTAAATATTTTTCATACTTATGAATTATAATCAAGTGCTAATGAAGTACATGCTTTAAACAAAATATGTTATTTACATTAGTGTGGATAAGGCTTGAAAATAGAACACATTGCCAGAAATTCATTTTTGTTATGTTGTCAATTTAAAAATAGAATGAAAAATTTCATTTTAATAAATTAATTGAAACTCGGTTTTTACTAAAATAAACTTACATAATAGTCATACTTATTAACTAAGTCAGACTATCAGGAGCAATAGATTATGACGCATTCAATTATTCGGTATTCATTTTAATTTTATTAAATAAATATTTTATACTCAACTTAACTATTTTACAATTGATAAAGAAATAAATAAAAATGGAAATATATGTTTAGAAAGACAAGATGACATAAGGTGTCTTGAAATTTGAAGTTAAGCTAAATTACTAACTGAAGCAAACATGTAAGAAAGAGTTAAAGAAAATAAATTCTAACGAGTTCTAGACCGGGGGCCGGCAGCACAGACAATCTCATCGAGTTCACGTCTGAAATTCCAGAATTAGTTAAAATCCGATACGTAAATTAAAACGCAATCGGTCTGCCAAGTCATATCTTGGTGGAAAATATCTTAAAGCCTGATTATAGCGGTCGACTCGTAGGTTTACCATTGTGTTTTCCTGCACCCAAAAGTATGAAAACATGGAGGGCTGGGAGCAGGAAAACGCAATAGTAAACGTACGAGCCAACCTCTAAAATCGGGTTTTCGGGTGTTTTCCACCAAGATATGACTTGGCAGGATGATTGCGTTTTTAATATGCGTATCTTGTTTTAACTAATTCTGGAATTTCAGCCGTGAACTCGAAGAGGTGATTGTCTGTGGTGCCGTTTCCCGGTCTATTCTGTTTGCATGATGCTAAGGGCCATTGTATGAGACATGTGGGGCAGCTTTTCTGCATACTAATGATGTTTTAATAATGTTATTAAAACCTCAATTTCAAACAATTTATGCTAGTATGAAAATCTAGGGTCTTTGGTTATTTTTAATTTATAGTTTATATTTTAACAACTTATTAGTTAATAGATATTGGTATTTATGTATGTGCCACGCGCAGGACATTTTTTCCTTTTACTGATGGAATGAATCTGAAACGGGCAGATTACTCAGGCCCATGGAACTGTTAATAAAGAGGAACTGACACATCCTTAAAATAGTGAAGCTTCAACCGTAACCGATTTCGCAGGGATTGATTACCGCCGGTGAATTCTTCCAACAATAAATTTATATAGAAATTTTCTCTTTATTTAAACGCACTACTATTGCAACATTTCAGTCATTAATAAGAGCTGAAACAGATTTTTATTTTTCTGGTGGGAGATTACTTTAGCGGAAATCAGGCACTGCGGTTGCGCCATATTGTGACAACCAGTGAAACGAACTGACACCAACATTCCGCTGTCAATGTGGCAATTTGGGATAAAAATTATGTGATATCGTGACGGCATCACCGCCCTTCAAAGGGTTAAAATGTGGAGAATTTTAAACCAGTGTTGCCAGATAGTCGAAAGTCAATTTCCCCAAATTTTCTGAAAATTTCCCCAAATCAGTGTTATTTTCCGAAAAATTCCCCAACGCAGTTTCTACTCAAAAAAGTAAATTTTTAATTTCCCAGTATAAAAAATGTTTAACTAATTTAAACTCAAATTTTTTCCCCAAATCAAGCATTTTTTTTTGAAAAATTCCCCATTTACAAAAAATAAACATTTAAACTCGGCAGAATTTTGTATGATATTCGCAGCAAAACGAAGAGAATGAGAGATACATTTTACAACGAGCCAATCGATGATGCTGGCCTATCATTACGATAGCTCTATCTACGCTTATTCCAATAACTTTTTCAAGGTTTAGACCATGTCTAGCCACTTGGGATCTGAATGATACTGAAATGGTGTTGGCATCATCTGTTTCTATCTGACTTAACCTATAAAACTTTGTTTTTAATTTTTTATCATACCTACTGAAGTTCCTAATCGTAATACACAGAACCTTCATTGTATCAATCAATGTGCTTTCTTCAATAATGAAAAATAATAGCTGCTTTCGAAATCTTTAATTAAATCTTTTAAAACACAGGGCAAAAGAACTTTTCGGATAAGACCTGAAGATTTAGTAATGTGAAGGTTTATGCCGTTTAATACCGCAGAGTGTTCATCCAAGTTTCTTAAAAGGAGAAACAAGGGGTCTGCTGCATTCATTGAGCAATGCTCAGTTATAAACGTAGCAATGTGATTCTAGTATGCAATCGCATGTCTTGCAAAAAGCTCTGCTGTCATTCAATGAAGTATAAATTAATCAGCCTTAAACAAAAAAAAAGTTAAATAATTGATTTTATTACTGTTGTATAAATCTATACGAATAAAAGAAATATGTATATGTGTGTATGTCTATTCGTAATGACTAGGAAAATCTGCCGCACTTAGTGATATGGAAATTCAGGTGGGGATAGTCCAAGGTAGGTCATAATGCACATGTGATACGTGTAAGATATATAATGTTGTAAACGATGAGCACGTTCACGAGAATAATGATTGCTATCTCAGATTTCTGTATTTTATTTTCGTTTTTCAAATCGAAATCGATTTCGAGACAGATCCAGTGCTGCCTCATAACTTTCCTAAACTTTACGTGAAATAGTGAAAACAAATTCCCCAAGTTTTTCCCCAAAACATTTAATGTCCCCGAACATTTCCCCACGAGCTACTTGTCCCCAGAAAATTTCCCAAAATGGGGAAAAAATCCCCAATCTGGCAACACTGTTTTAAACCTATTAAAAATGGGCAGCTTACTTAGGTCTACGGGGTTCGCACGGATATCGTTATTTTCCAGGTGAAATAGCAGTATTTTTAATTAAAAAAATAAATCTAGCTCAAACGCGAAATTTCGCCTTATTTAAGATTTTTTATAAGAAAGCACTGGTACGGAAGAGTTTCCTGGTCTGGAAATTCCAGGACAAGTACAAACTCTGGTCTAAGATTTAAAATGTGGAGATTTTTAAGTATATTAAAGGGTTATATCATATCACATGAGGGACAGCTTTCTTACATATTCTTGCTGTTTTAAAAATGCTATTGTATCCTCAATTAAAACAGCTATGTTAATACGAAAATCTAAGTTGTTTTGGTTACTTTTATTGTATAGTTTATAGTCTAACAACTTATAAATTAATAAATATTGGTATTTAAGTAAGCGTCACGTGCTGAACCGTTGCCATCGAAATACTCTACAGCAGAGGACACGAATTGTGACGTCAACACTAATCGACCGACCTCTCACTAGTGTTGGAATTCACAGCGGAAAACTTTGAACAGCACTTTTCTTTTATTTATGGAATATCTATCATCCGATAAAACAATACTAACTATTTAAACTTACTAGTGAGAATTCGAAATCCCAAAATAAAAATTCAGCCAGATGCGGAATGTCACAGTGTTGCCGCATCTAGCTGATTTTTTATTGGGGGATTCCAAATTCTCACCAATAAGTTTAAATAGTTATTATTGTTTTATAAGACAATAGATATTCCACAAGTAAAATATATGAAAATCGCTATTCAAAAATTTCCGGTGTTAATTTCAACACTAGTGAGAATTTTGTCAATTAGTGATGCCGTCACAACTCTTGTCTTCAGGCCTTGTGTATTTCTATGGCAACGGCTGAACATGTTGTCCGTTTTTCGTGGAATGGTCCCAAATCTATTTTGTATTAATTAGACACAGGTAAGAATATACTTTATGTACACAACTACTTAAAGTATTTAAATAGGAATGACGCTGTTAATTGCCGAAACGTCAGTGAAGGCTTACTGTGGAGACACGAAAAGTTTTGATTTCCGTTTGTCTGTCTGTCTGTCTGTCCGTCTGTTCCGCGATAACTGCCGCAAAAAGCATCCGATCGGCTTGAAATTAATGTGGCATGTTGATGAGGTACTCGGACTTAGCTGTATGGTTTTTGGTTAAATTTGGTTCATTCGTTCGGAAAATATAGAACATTTTATTTTGCTCTGTAATGCTTTTCAATGGCAAGTCAGACGATTTTCAAATTTTCATTTGTTGAAAGAAATGGCTCATATAAAAAATGGATTTAAATGGTAAATTTTTGATGCTGAAATTTTTAAATAAGAGTAGTAAATTATTCCTATTAGTTTGCAATTTTGTCAAAACATTTGTCAGAGCTTTTAAATTAGGTGTATAACTTATGATGTAATTTTATACATGTGTTCGAATAATATAAAACATTTTATTTTATGAATTTACTTATATTTCATTTTCTTTCTTTTAACCGTTGCGTAGCAACTATATCTCATTTAAAAATATCATAAATGTGAAAGTATGTATGGTTTTTAAAGTCAAATCAAAGTTAAAAGGAATGAATTAATGAATGCCTTTGTATAGATATTTGCATATAGATTGATTTAAACGTAGAAATGAAAATAGTATTTATATACTATATAGAATAATATCTTTATTTATGTATTCAACTATTTTGATTATAAAGGAAAAAGTTCGTTATTTTCATACAGAATAAATTGACATTATTCTATTAAACTTTATAAACTTTATTGTTGCCAAAAAAAAAAAAAAAAAAAAAAAAAAGGGAATAACAATTTCTCCCAAAGAGTTCATTTTAATTTGTAAGATTTTCACGTGCAAAGGAAAAATGCAGCAAATTACAAATAATAAAAAAGATAAATAGGACAGGAATGAATACATATAAACATTTCACACCAAATACCACCTAAATTAATTTTTGTAGTGGTATTTTCCCACACTACGAAGAAAGATTCCTCGATTTACACGATTTTACTTGGCCTTCCTTTTCTCATTGGTTGCGATTTCATTTTCGCAATTGCGTATATTAATTGGCACAAAATTTTACATTTTTATGACTGAGGTATATGTAAGGCCATACAAATAATAAATTCCGTATTGTTTCCTATAAAATGTGATAAAGTGTTGGTTAACTATATATGTTTCTATTAAGAGGAGCAGGGCTGCCAAGCCTCCGGCGTTCTGGATACCAATATTTTAATACAAAAAATGTTACTTTATTTAATTGAAACATTTGCGCGATTTAAAAGAACAACATTTTCTGTAAAGTAATAGTGTTGTGCAAAAAGCCTGAGACTTGCCATGACTGGTGGTGAGTGAAATGTTTTATTTAATGCATTTATCTCTATTTTAATGCTACGTGAACAACGTCCCGTGTAACAGCTTGTAGAGTGTAAAATAAATTATTAAAATAATCTCTATTACGAAAAATGAAACAAAATGCCCGGCTAAGGGAAATAAAAGGTTAGTTAACCTTTCGTAATTTGACCTGAACACAGGTGTGCATCAAATTTCAACGGTGTTTGTAACATCGCGATTTTAAATTAAATGTGGATACTATTAAAAGGCTACCACAAAAAAATACTTAACGGCGCCATATCACGTTTATCTATTTAGTCAATTGGAAGTGGATACGATGATGAATTATTAGCCGTTAGGTTTAGAACTCCCCCTACTTTAGGGTGATTTTAGTAAGTTAATGCTATCGAGTACATTTTTAGATATTTAGATTAGATCTTAGATATAAATATTGCAGAATGATAATCAAAATTATTATTAGATTTCTAAATTAGATGTCTCAGTTTACATTTCCAAAAGTTCTTTATCCATTAGATACAGATGTTTGTGGTTAGCAGGCAAGTAAATACTTCTGTATGGATATTAGGATAACGTAAAATGCTTGACCAAATTGTTGCTTATCCTTATAAATCGCAGTGTAAAAATGAATCTAAGATATAGGATAATCATTAACTCAATCAATAGAAAATTACAAATGCAAAATAAATTACACAACGGGGGGTTCAGTGGGGGCACCCCCCTGCAGATATTTGCTTTATTATATAAAAATTACTAGAATAAGTAGCTCGTGAGAATTTCAGAATATCATTACATAACAACGTGTTTAATTTAACGCTTCTAATGTCTGAAACCGTCGAAATATTTTTTTCTCCTTCTATAAATGTTTGTGTAATTTAAAAGTTTAAATTTTGTTTTTGTAGAAAGATTAATATTAAGCAAAATTTGCTAAAAACAATAAGTTGCAGAGATGACGTTGAGGCTCTTGATCTGCAGATTTACTAGTATACCTATTATATACGTTCAGTATTTTGTATATAACATCTGCCTTTTTAAATTTATTTCACGATTTTTATACTATGTTATTATTATTGTTAACTGGGTTCATATATATAGAAATGGAATTTTGCAATATAATTTTCACTCGCTTTCTAAAAAGCGAGGATTGCAAAACTTATGTACATAGGTGTGTTTCGGATGAGAGTAAAACATTTTAATATTTTTTAAACTTATTTATTTATTACTAAAATATTTTTATGCCTTTTTTATTCGAAATATGTGTGCACGTGATAAATCTACAAAATTCCCTACTATTGCAAATGCATACGTGTTACAACAACAATGGACTCAGCGCCACATTATCACGCTAAAATATGCTTATGCTAAATATGCTAAAGTAAAATTGTCTGCAAAAATGTTTTATTTTAAATACTATAAAGTAAAAAGGAAAATATAAAATATATAAGACTGCATTACATATTTTTTTTAAATACCCTTTTATTTACAATGACTAATAAAAATTGTAAATACATTATTCTTTCAGCAATATGTAATAACATTTAACATCCACCAACTACGTGAAAATAGATGCATAACTTAAATACCAATCTATTTGAATTATGCATAAGTTAAATACCAATCTATTTGAATCTATTGTTTCTGGTAAAGAATACAATTAATTTAGTTGCATAAATGTAAAGACCGTACGGAATCGCATCGGATAATAGCATTAAAATGGGATAGCATTAGTAGAGAATATTTCTTTTTATTGAATAAATATCGTCTGATACCTTATTTATGAAACAACATCGTATCTCCTAAGATACAATACTGCAGCTGCAATGTAATTGGATATTTTTCACTGAAGTATGCAATATGTTTTACGTTAAAGAGTTCAATGCATAAATATTCATTAGTAGTAAGTAGTAACTGAAATTTGTAACAATGTAACATTAAATGCATCTCAGAAATGAATATTATAAATATATAATTTGTAACAAACCATTTTCCAAATACCATAATCGTTATAATTTATGCCAGTACTATTTATTTTTTTATATTAATTTTACTTTAGCATGTCTAAAACAAAAATAAAGAGAATTCTTTCAATCTTAACCCCTTAAGGATCGCTAAATATTTCGATAAACTATCATAAAAATACCTATTTATTATAACAGAAATATATATATATATATATATATATTAAACACTTTCCGGCACACTGTGCCCGGGTCGGGATACCTAATTTTAATTCCAAACTTACGATCGGCACCAAGAATATTTTAGTAAAATTTTGCTTTTACAAAGAACACTAAAAGAAATATGTTTTTAATTTTTAAAAAGTCGTTTTAAAATTCCGGTGTCAGTCAATCATTTCATCATTTTACAACAAAAATTGCCTGTGCCGTAAAGGGTTAAGGCGAAAAAAATGAATGTTAAAGATGTTATAAAAGATGTTATAGAACAAATTCACATTTGTAGAAAAGACATCATGCGAGAATTCTGTGTCTTTATGTATGTTTTACACCATGGGAATTAATCTGAATAATACCCTCATTTTTCACATCTTGGATCTTTACTTATAAGCATCACACGCATTTTTAGAAATAATATTTGAAATAATTTATATGCATTAAATTTTGATTATTAATATTTTTTGAGTGCGATATATTTCGAAACATGCAATAAAAAGTCCAACATCACAATCAGCGCCAAAAACTAAACCCAAATCGTAATATTCAAAGACTTTACTCGGAAATGGCAGTTAAAGTTTTCTGGTTTCAGAAGTTTTCCCAGCAATTAAATCTCCAGCCCGGAAATATGACGGGTACGAGAAATAGCGAACGACATCTCAGCCCGCGATGTTGCCGGGAGCGAGAATTAAGGGGTTAAACACAACTTTTTAAAAAATAAATCACAATTGATATAAAGAAAAATGTAATCAGAAGGCGGTCGAGCTGAATATTGGATTTCGTTTGACATTTTACCCTTAACCTTCCGTCTACCAGACGGGTCCATTGGACCCGACATGTACATTCAAAATATTTATTCAAACCAGAAATTTCTTCAAAACAAACTAAATGTATAAATCAGACAATAATAAGTTAAATAAACAAATTAAATAGTTTTAAGTAAAAATTCTGGTGTAGAATGTTTTTATAAAACTTGAGTAAAATTTCCGGTAGTTCTAGGGTTAAACATCCTGTGTATAAGCTGCAATACATTACTATAATTGTTTCAACCAGTACTGTGCATTGAGTTGCTCTGTATTTATTAGAATAACAGATTCTATAGTATGCATTCATTAGATTAGATGACTCAGTGACTGAAATGCAATACCAATAGTATTCATATTATAAAGCGAAATTGACGGTGGCAGCAACCTGAGTAGAAAATTTCTTTTTACTCTCAACCTGGCAATATTTCATATTTTCACCGTCGAAGGCGAAAAAAGGGTTTTACAACACAATATTTTTTTTCAAACCGTACATCAATTTACTGATTTTGCATACTTTTTTTAAGTAATTTTCCAGAGAGTTTATTTAAATTTATCTCAAAAATGAATGTTAAACCCGGTTATGCAAGATGAACTCAAAACAATGTAAATAATTCAGTATTTGTTCCTTTCCGCGTAACATTCTGTAACTTAATTGCCAAAAGAAATAAAAATTTCTCAAATAAATTAAAAGTAAATGAAATATGAATTTAGCAGACCTGTATTTAACATATTAATCGTCGCACGCTATAAGCGTAGACTATTTTTTTTAAACTCAGATTGATGTAAATAAAAAAATTAGCCTACATTTCCCATCACAGACCTACCATAAAATTTTCTGTTAAAATTTATTGGTATTCAGTTGGCGGACCATTTGGGAGCCCTGTGTTTGTTTGTACTGTTGGCAGTTTGTCCAGATATTATAATCGTTCTCACTGACACTGACAGATAGTTGTCTATTTTGTCACAATATGGCGGAAACGTAGGGCCTGACTATCGCCAAAGTGAACTACCGCCAGTAAAAATGAATATATGTTTTTGCCATTATTTCTTACCTAACATTTTCACTATGAAGGCGTTTAAATAAGGAGAGAATTTCTATTTAAATTTACTGGTGGCAATTTGCCTCAGCGGTAATCAAACCCTGCGACAGAGTTGGGCAAATTTGTAATCTCAATTATCTGCATGTAATTACAAGTTAATTGCATATAATTGGTTATAGTTACACACATTCAAACGCAGAAATTTCGTCAAATAATGCATACTTGCCAACATTCAAATAAACTTCCGTAAAATGTTTGTTACGTTGACCCAGGCAATGCATAATACTAACCAGAAAATTAATTTGATATATCATTATATATTTAAAATAATGTTTCTCTTTGAAATATATTTGAATTAATTTCATTAGTAAATTTCTGGTTCAAAATTAGCGGAACCTGGGTCAATTTAACGGAAGTTTAAGGGAATGTTCGCAAGTATGACTAATGGGATGGTGGCTCTTTCGACTACAGTGTTTCAAGAATATTTTAAGGCATGTAATTTTAACTATAATTAATTACATACAATTAAATTGTAATTACATTTCAGATAATTGCAATTACAAATTTGCCCAACTCTGCCCTGCAAAAGCGGTTATAGCTGTCGCTTAACTATTTTAAGAGCTAGCCAGTTCCTGCTAAATCATTGTTCCATGTCAATTTTTTGCGATTAATAACGGCCATTCGGCTATTAGGAACATTAAAAAAAATACTTTTAACGGTATAGTTGATGGACAATTTAAGAAAATATACTAAATTAAAAAAGAGAACTATTTGAGCTACAACGCTTAACTCCTGGAGGGGCGGGTGCGATATATTATATCCGACCTACGATTAATGAAGATTTGCACCAGAAAAATTTTATTGTATTTTACTTTTTTAACTTTAATGGAGAAAAAACTTTAAATTCATTAAATACCCTTTACACGCATTCTAAAAATCTCTTCAGAAATAATTTTCAGTTACATTAAAATTATTTGCTATCGGTGAAAAAAAGTTCTCCACGCCAAATCGCGTGGCGCTTTTGACTTTTCACGCCAAATATTCGAAAGTATTTTATTTTGTTACAGTCTTACTACAGTAAGTCCAGGGCTCCCAAATGGTCCGCCAACTGAATACCAATATTATTTTAGAAAAAAAAAATTAGATTTTTCTTACAAACCGCGCCGGAACGACCTTTGAAAGTTAATTCTAGCGCAAACCTACCATAAAATTTTCTGTTAAAATTTATTGGTATTCATTTGGCAGACCATTTGGAGCCCTGTAAGTCCGCCGCTAAATTTGACTAATCCTTTATTACATACATAAGTTGTTTAATTAGTATTTTCTTCAATACATTCTAAGCATGCCCGATAAGGAGACATTCCTTGTTAGTTATTTCCCTCGCAACCGGTCGACACTACGCTATTAGTCTGCTTCTTCTTATTTATTCTCCTATTGTTATCACTAGATAACAATGATATTGCATATACCGGGTGAGCAAAAAGTCCGTATAAACTTTAAAAATTCATAAAAACCTAAAAAATAACCGAAATGAAAAACTGTTTGCAGGATTAGCATCTATAGGTCACGTAAATTTTTTTAAGACAAAAATAAAAAATAACTCAAAAAACAGCCGACAGATGGCGCTCGTTCGTGTGATTTTTGTGGAAATATGCAAATGAAACGGCTATAAGAACTTGCGCTCCTAATCCAGAACTAATTCACGTAAAATAAGTTCACCAAAAAAGCTTTTATCTTTCATACTGAGCATCCTTGATCAAGTACACGGCTCACAACGGTGAACTAGTTCTGGATTAACCCCTTGGGGACGAGCGACACGTATACGTGCCGCATTTAGAGCCCAGGATCCTTGTTTTTCCTCACCAGTAAAATTTTACTGTAATATTTGGTTTATTTAATCAGCGCATTTTCTCGATTCAAGAAGACACAAATTTCTGTTTTTAAAAAACGGTGACAAAAGATTAAAAATTTCGTAAAAGGCTCCCGTCCCAAAGGGGTTAAGAGCACATGTTCTTATAACCGTTTCATTTGCATATTTCCACCGAAATCGCAAGAACCAACGCCATCTGTCGGCTGTTTTTTGAGTTATTTTTTATTTTTGTCTTAAACAAATTCCCGTGACCTATAGATGCTAATCCTGCAAACAGTTTTTCATTTCGGTTATTTTTTTCGGTTTTTATAAACTTTTAAAGTTTATACGGACTTTTTGCTCACCCGGTATTGTCTTTGAGAAATGCCTTATGAGAGAATAAATTAAGGGGACCAGGTAAGCTCTATCTCGGCCATGTTAAAATATACCAACTTTATGTACCTTTTTCTTAGAAATGGTGAAAGATAGAGGTCTAGAATTTTTAGAGTAGTTTGAATAACATGCTTTACGTATTTCAACAGACTATTTTCTTTCTAAGTGAAACTGAAAATAATTATTAATTATTTATTGAAAGACATTTTTAAATTGGCATTTTTGGTAAGATTTCACTGTCTAAAATAAATAATTCTCAACAAATCATTAAATCTGTGTGTTAATTTATGCACTATATCAAAATATAAGTATTTAGAAAAATCTAAATTCTTAAATTTAATAGATATTTAAAAAAAGGAACACAAACCTGAAAAATCGAAGTTTTGAGAAAAATTCAATTAAAGCTGTGAAGCAGTGTTGCCAGTGGACTACTTTTTTAAAATTCTGATTTCTTGATTAGGACCACTTTTTTGAAATAGTAAAATTCGCCCTATTTAATAACATGTTAATTCAAGCGAAAAAATTGGCAATTTTACCACTTCAGTACAGTGGTGCCGATCAAGAAATCTGAATTTTAAAAAAGTAGCCCACTGCTGTGATATACTCTTAGAAGAATGAAAAAAATCCAACACTTTTTTAGGTGCGTTCGTAATTACATAAATACGTAGCACCTATAGTCGTCGTTCAGTCCGTCCGCATATAACAGAGCAAAAACTACACAACCGAATGGTCTGAAATTTTAAATATACAATTTTTGCAAAATTTTGTCGAGTCATTTCAAATTTTATGAAAATAGGATGTATAGTTTAATTACAGTGACAGTCAAAAATTTTCCATTACATTGCGGCCAATGGGGAAAAATGTTGCAAGTGCACTTTAATGACGTTACAGCCTTTCGAATGGTCTGAAATTTTAAATATATAATTGTTTTAAAATTTTCTCGAGTCATTTCAAAATTTATGAAAATCGCATGTATAGTTTAATTACAGGAACAGTCAAAATTTTTCCGTTACATTACGGTCAATGGGGGAAAAAAATATTGCAAGTGCATTGTAATAATGTTACAGCCTTTCGAACAGAAGGAACTTGATATGCACTTATGAAGTGCACTAAACTATACATTCAGTACAATATTCGGTGCAAAAGATATTTATAAAACTAGTTATAGTACGAACGCACCTCATTTGACACGTTTGACAAGCAATTTCCAACTTGTTAACATAAACGTGTGTAATAGATTGTTGAAAAGATAAAAGTTTAAACTATTTAATGATATAAAAAGTAAAAATCGATTTTTTTGTTGAATTTCGCTTACCCGGTCCCCTTAAGTGAAAGTTTTCTGGATACATGAAAATTTTATTTAGGCATGTAACTTTTTTCTTCAACAGTTTTTTATGTTTTAATTTTCTTAAAGTTACTTTTTAGAATTCGTATTCAAGGGGAGCTAGTATTAGATATTTTCACAACTAATTCTGTGCAATATGAAAAAATGCGTATATTTAGTAAGATAGTCGCTAATTTTACAAGTAAAACTCACATTTCATAATTATACAATTATATATTGCTTGAGTTGTTCACTTCCTTTACGATTTTCAATTTGCATAAAAAAAAACAAATACTTCATCACAGATTTTTTTTTTTTTTTTTAAATCTTTCGTGGAATTTCTAATCACTGCTTAATCAACTGATGATACGCGATTAAAATTGTTTTCCATCGGAACTTTACTAAACTCAAATCATGCGCACGTACGTAGGCATGCCTGAAATTATAACACACATATGAGTTCTGTAGTTAGATGTTATAATTCCGTCGGGATGAGCATCTTTTACAGGATACTTATTCTTTTACAACCGGGTTTTTCAAAACTAAAAATTTTCTCTAATTGAATCGGGAAAATGCTCGGATTAAATAAAGCAAAATTTTCGATAAAAATTTTCTGATGTGAATAATCAAGGATTCTGAGAACCTTACGTATCACGTATACCGGTCGCTTGTGCCCAAGGCAATAAGGGGACCGGGTAAGCGGAATTCAACCAAAAAATTGATTTTTACTTTTTTATATCATTAAATAGTTTAAACCTTTATCTTTTCAACAGTGTATTACACATGTTCATATATATATAAAAAAAAAGTGTTGTATTTTTTTTATTCTTCCTAAGAGTACTTCACAGTAGTGGGCTAATATTTTAAAAATTCAGATTTCTTGATTGGCACCACTTTTCTGAAGTGGTAAAATTGCCATTGCTGTCGCCTTAATTAATATGTTATTAAATAAGGCGAATTTTACTATTTCAAAACAGTGGTGCCAATCTAGAAGTCAGAATTTTAAAAAAAGTAGTCCACTGGCAGCTCTGCTTCACAGCTTTAATTGACTTTTTCTCAAAACTTCGATTTTTCAGGTTTCTGTTCTTTTTTTTTCAATATCTATTAAATTTAAAAACACAGATTTTTCTAAATACTTATATTATGTTATAGTGCATACTTTAACACAGGGATTTAATGATTTGTTGAGAATTATTTATTTTAGGCAGTGAAATTTTACCAAAAATACTAATTTAAAAATGTCTTTCAATAAATAATTAATTTTGAGTTTCACTTAGAAAGAAAACGGTCTGTTAAAATACGTAAAGCATGTTATTTAAACAACTCTAAAAAATCTAGCCTCTATCTTTCACCATTTCTCAGAAAAAAGGTACATAAAGTTGGTGTATTTTAACATGGCCGCGATAGACCTTACCTGGTCCCCTTAACTCCTTAACGGTCACATTAAATTACGATTTAACAATTGAAATTGCTTATTGGCACCACTTTTTTTGAAAAATAAACATTCACCCTATTTAATGACAGGTAAAATGATACAATAATAAAGCCAATTACACTATTTTATAAAACTGGTGAAAATAAAACAAAAATGAATAAAAGACACAGCCCGTGAATATCACGTTAGCGAGAATTAAGGGGTTAAGGCCAAAACTTTTAACCGTTTCAGGCGCGGTGGTATGCTTATGAAACCACATAATTTGAATTCTCCAAAGCCACAATGGCACCAGAATTTTAATGAAAAAATTTAGGTTTATTACATATGTTAAATGTAGCTCTTTCTAATTTAGAAATAAATTTGTTTGAAAATTCTGATGTCATTCATTTATTTCAATATTTTAGGAATGAAAATGCTTTGGCTCTGAAATTGTTAAAGGACATATTTTTATATTTATTTAAAATTTACCTCTCATAATATATTGTGAAGAATTAATTTTCTAAATCATCATTCTAAAACTAAACAAGAAACTTCTTTTCCCTTGCGAATGTGAACTCCAGCGTCACATTCGCATCCCATGAAAATTTTCTGTTTTAGATATAAAGATGGCATTTCAAAAAATCAATGCTATATCTGTGTACGTCAGGTAAATGTTGGGTAAACATAAAAATATTTTATTTTTAAATTTAGATAAATTTATATTTAAAAGTATCAGAAACGTTCCCATTGATCATAGTTCTGTTTTTAATTTTTATATAGAAGAAAACGAAAATTTATTTACCAATATTCTGTGTATTTTATTGAAGTAGCCATTTATATGAGAGTGATATTCAAATATTTATTAACTCTTTCATGGGTAGACTACTTTAGTTTTTAAAATATTGAGATGATTGAATGACACCAGAATTTATGAACAAATTTATTTCAAAACAGGTAAAAGCTTTTTTTAGAAGTACATTTTAAAAGAAAATTTGTATCCTAAATTTCTGGTGCCATTCACACATTTGGGGATTAAAATTAAGTGGTATGTATAATACACCACCGGCTTTCAAAGGGTTAACACGCTGACTGCCCGCTACGAGTATACTTGTAGCTTTAATATTCGCGGCTTTAATTTATTACTTTCTCACGATTATTTTAAAATTTAAAAAAAAATGCCTCATTTATTGGCAGAAATTTCGCTGTATTAGTAAAGCGAAATTTACATTTCAGAATTTCTGGTGGCAAACGACTTTCAAGAAGAAATTGGAAAATTCTTACTTTTTGCGGCAGTGAACGTGTTAAAGGAGAAAATATTCGCAAGATATATTTGTATTTTCCAGAAACATCTAAATTTAAACTCAGCAATTCTGATAAATAATAGTTACTGTTCATTCAAAACGCAACCTGATAGAAAATAATTTAGAGGCAAATAACATAAGAAAAGTACATACCAAAGTATAAAATTAATAGAAAATGATAACACATAATATTTAATTTGTTCCCTCGAACAATGTGACTTTTAATTCCATTATTTATTAATTAAATTTGAAGTAAATTTTTTATAACTTTTTTTTTTGTCTCTACTTCAGTAATGTCTCCAGTAAGTTAATTATTCACTTATACTTTTTTTTTATCTCACGAACTATTGAAGAAAACTAGTTGCCCAAAGGATTTTATTCAGCAAAAAATCCAATAATTTAGTTATCCAACAAAAATGCGTGAAGAGTGGGAAATGAAATAGAAATAATAATCGTTAGCATTTTATTATGAAATGTGTTACAAGCATAACAGATAAGCAAGATATAGATTTTCGAAGTTTATTTAAAGAAAGTTCAGGGAATACTAGAGGGTAAATTTAATTCGATTTGATTTGGAGAATCGTATTCTAGTTTTTTAAAAAAAAGTATTGGAAGTTAATCTTTGAGTTATTAATTTAGAGAAGAACTTCTTGGATTTTGTAGTTTCATAAAACTTCATTCACAAGATTTATCTTAATTTCTGATTTTTTTAAAATTATCTTGTAGGATTTTATATATTTTTTTTATTTCTGCTGGATATATTTGTGAACTATTTTTTTAATTCCAAAAAAAAAAGTTCTTTATAAAGTACAAACCATTCTGAAAATATACAAATGTTGAAAAGAAGATTAATATTTCTTAAAGGAAAATATGTATGATTATTGTTAATATCGCATGTTCAGAATTTAATGGAAAAAATGCATGATTACATAACTTTTTAAAAGTAATTTAAACGCTTACGTTTTGCTGTATTATAAGAGTACAATTGTTGGGGAAAATATATATTAAAAAAGTCACATGAAGCATATAAACATGTATTCAAAATCATTTACCTTTATGCTCTAAATACTCTTAATATACCGTAAAAATATTAAAAAAATTTTATTTTCCGTTTTTTATTTTTTTATGTTGTTAGGTATTTTCCTGAACATTTTTTTGATTTCCAAAGCAAACAATAATCTTTATAAAATTCAAACCAATCTAAGAATATACATATGTTGAAAAGAATATTAATATTTCTTAAACGAAAATATGTACCATTATTTTTAATATCGTATGTTCAGAATTTAATGTAAAAATGCATGATTATATAACTTTTTAAGAGTAATTTAAACGCTTACGTTTTGTTGCATTATAAGACTGCAATAGTTGGGGAAAATATATAGCAAAAAAGTCACTAATCGGCACATGAAGCATAGAAAAATATATACCAAATCATTTATCTTTATGCTCTAAATACTCTAAATATACCGTAGTAAAATACTAATAAAATTTTATTTTTCTATGGCAAGGAATAAATTTCCACCCCAAGGCAAGGAATAATTTTCCCTAACTTTTCGTTTAGTTATAATTTTATTTTCAGAGGACTCTTGTTAAAGTGAATCCGCTTAACCCATATCTCCAGTTAATGACAACAATTTTGTTTTTTCCATCATTTCCTATTTGAAATTTATAAGGATATTCCGTAACTCACTGGACACTCTTTACATACCATTAGTTAGTGGGAATATTTTCTTTACAAATTGACCAGACAAAATGGAAAGTACTTCTGGGAATTATTTCGTCAAAAGTAAAATTTGGTGTAACTTTGAATATAGAAAGTTCAAGAAACTTCTATTCACAGTGATAAAGAGAAAGAAAACATTCTACAACCAAAAATGCAATCGATTCAAAAGGTTCTAATGGTTGTTTACCAATAGTGCCAATCAAAATTTGATGTACCAGATAAAAAATTTCGATTCTGTCCCAAAACAAAAAAAAGTAAGAAAAATCATCCGTACAGCATGGATTATGAAACACTTTAGAACATTCACTGAAAGTTTTAACGAAACTTCCTTACTTAGGGAAATAAGGTAAATAAGATAACTAAGTAAACACTTAAAAATTTGATTTCAGTAGTTACCGCCTGTGACGAGGATTGAGTGGAGTTAGTTTACTTAAATGCAAAAACTCCAACCATATTACAGGAACTATGAAAATTTATTTAACATTTTTAAATTTAAAGTTACAAAAGAAATCATACTCATAATTAATTAAGAGTGAGAGAGAGAGTCCATGTTTAAAAGGTACGCCTTGGCGTGACCCACAGACCACGAAGGTCTTACATCCTTTTTGATCGAGATAACAAGTTGAAGTGATCGTGATTTCATAAGAATCATATAACACTAGTCACTACATCGCCAAATTCAAACATTGGCACACTGAACGAACTGTGGAGAAAGGTTTTATTCGCAAGACAAATGATTACCCCAAAAAAATCCAGCAACCCCGATGAAAACAATGAAACGCGCGATGCAAAATGGTTGCCAGAATCAACGGTTCTACATATGAATTTCTCAGCGAGCCCACAAATCCTGGGAATGATTATCTAACCAAATGTATTACGTTAAAATGCTTGCACCATATAATCGCGAAATGCCAAGAAAAGCATCTGGTAAAATAACTGACAAATAGATTTAACATACATGAAAAGTGATTTAAAAAACCGCATCTAATTTCGATGAGAGAGGCGAGAGAAAAAATATCTGGCGGTGTTTATATTACAGACCGACATTCGCTTGAATAACTGTTACTTAAAATTGCAGATTGCTGCCTGAGAAAAAATGCAGAGGATCAAGGGCATATTAAGAATTGCTTATCTATGCATTGGGCAAATAGCCGATACAATTGAATGAAGACATGTTGATACCAACAACTGCGCTTCATAATTTTTATTTATTTTTTTCACTGGAAGCAGTAACTAACAGTTAAATGATTAAATGATTCAATGAGAAAGGGGAAAAAATAACAGAATATTTAAGCGGAATGAATCAAAGATGTTTCAGAAAGGAGGAAAACAGTTTAATAAAAAACGTATGGTTTTAAGAAAAGGAATTTAATTATCTTTATCAGTATGAAAGAAAAGGGGGGTGGGTAACATGTTTAAAAGTAATAAAGTTAGGTTTTAAATTAATTTTGAATAAAAAGAAATATGTGAAAGATATGTGTCACACCGCCCATAGCCAAATATGTATTCCAATTCTTTTGAACAGCCCTGTATTCGATCTGTATGTTGATATATATACTATATAATGGGAATATTTAGTTAAGCAAGAAAATGCATAATAGGTTGAAATTCATCTTTCAGCAATTTATACTAATAGATGGAAACATACTTGAATACATTTGTACAGCCCTGTAGTTTACCTAGTACCTTTATTACACGCCACTATTTAGCTAAAATTTAATTCAAACTAAAACACGCTTAAAACTACTAAAATTACATTTCCAGAAATTATCACCCATAGACGGCTATGTATCCAACTCTTTGCGTGGCCCTGTATATCATTTTTGCTTAAAATACATATGTGGTAGCTCAAAGGGTTAAACGTAAGACTTTTTCAGGATTTTATGATTTGTCGCCTGGCCTCAGGTGTTCTGCTATAAGTATGCAAAATTTCAAATCTCCAATTTAATAAGGGGCTCAGTTAGAAAGAATTGCATAAAATACACATGTGGGAGCCCAAAGGGTTAAATGTACCATTTTTTCAAAATTTTATGATTTGTCGTATGATATGTGGTGTTCAGCTATAAGTATGCAAAATTTCACTACTCCAACCTAAATAGGGGCTGACTTAGAAAGAATTGTTTAAAATACACATGTGGGAGCTCAAAGGGTAAAATGTACGGCTTTTTCAAAATTTTATGGTTTTTCATTTGATGTGAGGTGTTCAGCTGTAAGTATGCAAAATTTCACGCCTACAACCTAATTAGGGCTCACTTAGAAAGAATTGTTTAAAATACACATGTCGGAGCCCAAAATGTTAAATGTACAGCTTTTTCAAAATTTATGATTTGTCGTTTGATGTTGGGTGTTCAGCTATAAGTATGTAAAATTTCACGGCTCCAACCTAATTAGGGGCTCACTTAGAAGGAATTGTTTAAAATACACATGTGGGAGCCCAAAGTGTTAAATGTACGACTTTTTCAAACTTTTAGAATTTGTCGTATGATGTGTGGTGTTCAGCTATAAGTTTGCAAAATTTCAAGTCTACAACATGTATAGTTTCTGAGAACGGGCTCTGTGACAGACGGACAAATAGACAGACAGGCAGAGGAGTGAGACGAATAGGGTTTCGTCAGATGAACGAAACCCTAAAAAAGCGCATATCATAATTAAAAATGCATTTCGAGCAATCATTACTAATATACAGTAATTCGGATACAATATAGTATCTGAAATCTTTTCAAATGCACCGCAAACAATTATCCCTATACTATTATGAACGGAATTCTTTTGTGTGGCCCTGTAACTGAACAATAACTATTCTTTGCTCCGCATATTCAACAGAATGCATATTTTAGTGGGCTTCATAAATGAATATCAATTTACAATGTTTGAAAGAGTGTAACACCAATAAAAATCATTTAAAACGATATTTTCCCATTGGCGTAATGTAACGGAAAACTTTTGAATGTCCCTCTAAATGTACTAAACATTCTACAAACTTCATTTGCAATAAGGATCGTGCTATGGTAGAGGTCACTAACCTCAGAAATTTTCAGAACGATCCGAGTATATTTACGAGAGTTAGAGCGCGGACAGATGGACAGACAAACCGAAGTCATAAACACATTTCTACTTTGTTGGAAAGTGTTAAAAAAATTGGTAAGGTAAAACCATGGAACTATTAATAAAGAGGAATTGACATATCCATAAAACAATGAAGTTTCTACTGTAACTGTTTTTGCATGCGTCGTTTGTTACCGTTTGGACAAACTTTCACCATTAAATTTAAATAAAATTTTTATCCTTATTAATGCTATATAATGTAAAATTTCAGTCATAAATAACAGCAAAAACAGATATTCATTTTTATTTGTCGAAGTTTTCTTCGGTGGCAGTCAGGTCCTTCATTTCCGCCATATTGTGACAACCCCATTATTAAAGTCAATGAAAAATATTATAATATCTCTGCAAACTGCCACCAGTAGAAACAAACAGAATTTTTTCTCAAAATTAAGATAGAAATTATACGTGAACATCCCTTTAAGACCGGTTATCTGTTTGAGTTTTTATAAACAACTAGCTGTTACCCGTGACGTCGTTCACGAAACATAAAAAGAAGAAATTAATTAAGCAAAGCATTTCCCTTCGGATAATTAAAAACCAATATATAATAAACCAAATCTTTATCACATTTTACAGGAGAAAATCTCTCCATTTATATATTACGCTATCGCACGTGGCACAGAAAGCGCAATTACTTGTTAATTGTTTAACCCCTTGGGGACGAGCGACACGTATACGTGCCGCATGAAGCGCTCAGAATCCTTGTTTTTCCTCGCCAGTAAAATTTTACTGTAAAATTTGCCTTATTTAATCAACGCATTTTATCGATTCAAGAAGACACAAATTTCTGTTTTTAAAAAACGGTGACAAAAGATTAAAAATTTCATAAAAGGCTCCCGTCCCGAAGTGGTTAATGGCAACGCCCAAATGAAAAACATCTCATTAGTTATTGAACAACATTTAATGCATCTCCATACCTATAAGAGGGGTTACCTTGGGGTACCCTGTTCTGTCGCATAATACCGCCAAGTTTGTCGCCAAAAGTGACGCCAACTTGGCGATATCTCTAATATTTCATCAAATTCCCATAGACTTCCATTGTAAACCAATAGGGTTTACTTGCTTACAGAAAATCAACAAATTGAGATATTTTAATGCAACAAAAACTGATATTAGCTCAAGGGATAATATTAATGATATTTAATCCTCTCTCTGCGTATTTTTTTCTTTTATCAAAATAGGTTAAAAAAAGCACCTTTTTTTATTACATGTTTCAAATCTATATATAGCTTAGTAGCTTAGAGTTTAAATATGTGAACATTTTTTGTAAAAGAGTTTAGGATCTTAGATGGGATAGGATATTAGAAATTAGGCGAAATCAGGCTGTCACTGGAGACTATTTTTATAGTCTCGCAACACTATTGTAAAAAATTCAATTTTGAAATACAGTTATCTTGTAGATGTTTTTAAAGTCTATATGGAATTTTTGTACTTAAAATGTGATCCCAGTTGAATTAAAAAACAGTCGCCAGTGGAAAAAATGAATCCCCGAGGAAATCTCGGATTGCGTAAATTTTGCTACTTTTACATTGCCCGAGGAAATCTCGGGTTGCGCAGCGAGAGGGTTAAGAGAGTCCAATTAAATTAAATTATGAATAAAAGTAACATGATGCAATGCTTAGCATGAACATAAAGTTTATGGGAGACCAAACTGGTCGCGAAGGGCGCTAGTATGAGTAATTTAAGATATTTCTTTATTATAGGATCATTGACATAACTCAGGTTTATACGCTGAACCAGGATGTCTGTTCACATCATGAAGTAATAAGAAAATGGCACAGATGTCATATACTCACCGGGGTACCTAATTGTTGTCAAAATAGATTATTTTGCTTGACATGGTAACCCGGCTATTGTTGTTTATTTATTAATAAAGTGTTTATTTACTTTAATTTTCATTTAAAATTACATAAATTAATGAAACTTTTTTTTAAATTTATTGCTATTTCCTTTTTTAAGTAATAGAACATAATTTAAAAATATACATGTAATTGGTATTCGAAAACGATGTTTTCGCCAAATTGGCGTCAAAAACAGATAGCCCCAAACCAGGTGCGTATATGGCATCTGTGGCAAGAAAATTATTGGATGATACTTTTTTATATGTTTTACAATCATACTTGGCATCAAATGTGGGCGAAGAAATGATCATCTAGAATATTATTAAGTCTTTACTACACAAAAAACAAACCTGTTTACCACAATGTATTTATTTTTCCAACAAATATCTTTCTCTAAAAAAAGCAAATTGACCACGAACACGATTACGGAACATAACCTTTCTATCTAGTTAATTTTTTACTTTTTAAGAATAAAAATACATTTTTCCTGCTAATCATTACGTCATTTTCGACAATGATAATTTTACTGTGCATATTATTGACATTTGCTATCCATTTGCTCTTCAAAAGTTTTTATTTTTATTTTTAAATGTTAAATTAAAATTTAAGTCTTTATGTTAACCGTGCGCATATGATAAATCGTAAGCATTGATAACAATTTTCTTTAAATAATAAGAATTAATACAATAACACTATCTCATTTTATTTCAACATCAAAGCATATCCGTTTTATATTCCATATATGACGTCACATTTGCCTTCATTCCGCACATACTCAAAATTCATGCCCCTTGTATTATTAAAAATACTTGAAAAATTCCGTTTTAATCGTTCAATCAGAAATTAAATTATTATTCTGGGTTGTTATCTTTTAGCAACGAAAAAAGGAAGATAGTTAAATTTTATCGGGAAAATGTCAATTCATTGCGTATGAAAAATAATGAAATTTTGGATTATTAAGCAAAATATTTGAATAAAATAAATTAAACATTGCCTATGTTCATTTCCAGGTTGTATTCCATCTTTATTCCAAAGAGCAAAAGCATTAATTCATCCGTTTAGACGCAGGCTTCATTCAAACTTTCGGACACACATTGACATTTATAATATTAGTAGGGGGCTCTGCCCCCTGCAAGCTACGCTCGCCAACCCCCGTTCAGACACGGCAGAATCAGAAAATCTAAAAATCTAATGGGTTTTAAAAATATTAGAGAAAATTAAATTATACTGAAAAAGCTGTGCTGATCTCCCTGCAAACGGGTTTCCATTCAATTCCCTTTGATTGCAAAAATTTAACGGAGAATTAGTTGCTGTTAAGACATCCAATGGTTGTTTTCGTTTCTGATTAAAGAAGATCAGTTAAACATTAAAAAGAAGCTAAAATAAAATGAATTAAGCATTCAGAGTCTTTGTCAACCGATATTTTAAAACAATCTCTATAACAATTGCCTAAATCATGTGAGTATCATCAGCAGTTCCGAGCGGAACACTTTGCTTTTTATACTCTAGGTGCCATTTTGATACTTTAATGTTATCCAGACACAGGTGATAAGTCACCAAATATTATTCTATCCCCATCATTTCATCTATATTAATATAGTTCAAGTCATCAAATGACATAAACAAATACGACCTGATCCCTTCGCCTTTCATATGAAAGTTTGGAACAAATGTCATAGTTAGCGCGATTTTTTTCCAACGCCAATTTGGGGACCGCATCAACAGCATAAACAACAACATCCGGCTTACCATATCAAGCAAAATAACGATACTTTGTCGCCAGTTAAGTACCCGTTGCGTATATGACATTGGCGTCAGAAAAAAATCGCGCCAATATGGGGCCGTATATGACATCTGTTCCGAAAGAAAAAAAAAGCCGGGTGCAAATCTCGCCAATATCTTTTTTTCAACTCGCCAGTTAGCAATTTTTTTATTGTTCGAGTAGTAAATTAAAACATTGATTTGAAGTTGAAATTAAATGTCATGGTTTGTTACATAATTTAATATTTCGCCATGTTTGGCATAATTTTTTTTTTTTTTTTTTTTTTTTTTTTTTTTTTTTTTTTTTTCTTACGAAAATTTGGCTAAAGCCTCGTTTTCGAATACCAGTTACATATGTATTTTTGGTACTACTTAGTTATCCTGTCGACAAATATCTATCGCGAACTATAAGATTAAATGTCAATAATGCTTGATCATAAATGTTACATTCACTTGACTTTTAGCAAGTTACACGTGTTTATGCCATCAAGTGATTTTTATTTCGACGTTTTATTTTTATTTTTATATTTATTAATATTATACTAATTTATTTGTTCTTTCGTTATTTAAAATAAAAATTTTGTCAATCTGTACAATTTGGCGAGTGGTTTGGCGATTTATATAATATGCGAAATTGGGTGAAGGAATAACTACTACATTGTACCATATTTTTAAATTATTTTCTATTATTTTCAAAAGGAAATAGCAAAAAAATAATTAATTACTATAGAACAAAATAATTTATATAAATTTAAAAAAGAAATAAAAGTAAATATACATTTATTATTAAATAAATAGCAATAGCCGGGTTACCATATCTATCAAAATAATGCCATTGGTGCTCCAATTAGGTACCCCGGTGCGTGTATTACATCTTGACATCTGTGAATAATAATTTTCTTTTCGTTTTTTTTTTTTTTTTTTTTTTTTTTTTTTTTTTTTTTTTTTTTTTTTTTTTTAAAGAAGTGAAAGCCATCAATTTAAATGTTTCATTTTTAAATGAAAGCTTTGTATTTAATAAAATGATAACGAAATACGAAAAAAGCGTTGTTCTTAGCATAGATTTAAAGGAGGCCCAACTGTCGCCAAATTAATTTAAAATAGTAACCTTTTCTGAATAATGAAAAAAAAATTTCTCTTATGATTAAAATTTGAGTTGCCATCATTAGAAAAAATGTATTTAAAATTAGAAAAAAAATTAATATTTCGAAAACTAATTTGAATTTAAAAATTCTAATACCAGTTTTGAGATCTCTAGATCAACACGGATTTTTGTGTTAATTTCATCGCAAAGTATTTCATATTTTAGGAGAAATCGCCGTGAAACAAAATCAGTTGTTTAATCAGTCGATTCAAAGAATCGATACATTTCAGGCGTTTCATATATTCTTTTCATAAATTCGTTTCTTTAGGATTTTATATGTATAGGGTAGATAAGAAAGGATGATACAACTGAAACGTGTAATTGATAATTCACTATCTGCTGATAAAATTCATATAATATAGTTTCTGTTAACCAGCGCAATCACTCGATTCCGGCATTTATGGAATAGATAACCCAGGAAGATAGAAATAAAGAATATAGATGTAAAGAATATATTCGCGACCTAAAATACAATAGCCGAGCAACAGCCCTTTCAAGAGAAAATTAAAAAAAAAAACCTTGAAACCGCAGTCAATAAAAATAGAAAAAAAAAAGCCAAGTACGAAAACCTCCATAACACACTAATGAGAGGTGCCATAGAGATCAACCTTGACAGAGATAATATATGCAACGATATTACACATTCAAATTTTGACACTCGTTGGCAGGGAATGCTAGAAAGAAGGGGAAAACGAAAAAAGATGGGAGGGAAAAAGAGGAAAGTTACAAGATCTCGTGTGAAACTGCGAAACAACACCATTTGAAACTGAGGATGTCTCCAAAAGAGGGATAAAAAAGGTTTTTGAGAAAGAAGCCAAAAGGTATTAGACGATGCATTAATTGTTAAATAGCATCTTTTTAAAGCCTTCTGAGATATATGTTTTTAAATAAAATAAGGAAAGATGGCTTAAAGTTTATATGAAAAAGTAAAGGAAATGTATTTTATGGAAATTGATTTTAATATGTATAGAAACAAGTAAAGAATTTTTAAATGAAAAAAAGATCTCGTGATTTTCTTATATTTTTTATATATTAATGTAATAACAGATAAGAAAAATGTCTATACTCTAATGGCTACTAGAATAATAATGCCCGAAGTATTGGTATAAGATGAATATCAGGAAGATAGAATTTTAGTTATTGTCTAACCCGCAAGATCGTGTGGGTCCGGTCTTAAAGAGATAAGGTGCTTAAATAAGACAAATTTTTCTAGTGAAATATTCTGGTGAAAGTGTGCCACAGCTATAATCAGAAACTGTTCATACGATTTAAGAAAACAGCCGCCTACAGTAAATGTTTCGTCCTGTTTATTCACAACTCCATTGGTAAAACAAGATCATTTGTTCAATTACACAACAAAAATTGAAAGACTACTTATATAACCATCCTAAACTGATTGAGTTGTATCGACTCGTTTCTAAAATTTATTTCATTCGATTCGAACCAGAATTTTCGTCCTATAGTACGTTACATAGTGTCTTAAGAGATTTGTTAGCTAAGTATCCAAAAATAGTTTTAAATACAAATTCTGGTGGGAAATGTTCTTCTTAAGTTTGAGTAAAGTTCCAAGAGGGTAGAGAGGTTAACCCTTTTCAGCGCAGAATAATTCTCTTTGTAAAATGATAAAATGAATGACTGACACCAGAGTTATGAAACGACTTTACAAGAAAATAAATACCTGCTCATTTTCACGCACGTTATAGAAGGAGAATTTTAATTAAATATTCTAGATCAGCGGTTCCCAACCTTTATTGGTACGCAACCCACCTTTAAGTAAAAAAAAATAATAATTCGCGTTTCACCTAATATGATGATGTATCTAATATCAGCATATAAATTAATGTATGACCCTATAAGCTATCGGCTATCGTACACTACGAAAAAGACAAATTTTTGTATGAAGGATGCACTATCAACAAAATCAAGAATCAGTAATCCCGACGTGTTTAAGTGGAATAATAATTAAAACAACAAACATATTGTAAAGATTACGAAAAATACGTTTAAATATTGTCAAAACAGAACTTTACAATCAGTGAGATTTCTGGCACTTGAATTCACCGATGATGAAAGCTAAATCAGAGTTAAAACTGGTCAATTTTAACATTTAAGTCACTTTCAGCCACTCTGCAGTTTGTTTCTGTACTTGTTTTCAAAAACAGAAAAGTAGAAAAAGTTACGTTCATACAAGCATGTCGTGTTAACAACATCAAGAACCTCAAAGCTGATTTAGATACAGGATGGTCATAAGTTAAAACTTTACATCAAACTTTAAAAAATCATAATAAAAGAAGGAAAAGAAGTAAAGGCTCTGGAAAAATTTAGGTTTGCGCGAATATGATCAGATGGTCATTGGATTTTTTCCAGGTATTAAAAAAAGATTCCATAATTAACCAAAAGAGGGCGCTCACAAATCATACACAGACGTTTTATGCAAATCAGGCAAACGCAGACAAGGAAATAAATCACAATAACATGACACTGTGCATTTATTTTAAAGTAAAAGATGTTCAACATGACTATCACCACAATACGCATATAACAGCGTCAATACGCTGTCAATACGCATATAACAGCTGAATATAGCATGTTGGCATCGATGCCACTTATGGTCCGTCGAATGGCATCTTTCAGTTCCATTAAAGTGGCTGGTGAGCCCTGGAACACTTCAGACTTTAAATATCCCCTCAACTAATAATCTACCAAGGTCAAGCCTGGAGATCGTGAGGACCACTGTCCACTCAAACTTACAACCTCGACTTATCACTCGGTCTTCAGTGAATGTGTTCAACAGGAATGTCTTGCCTTAATGTGCAATGTGGGACGGAGCACCTTCCTGCATGAAAATTACGACAGGTAACGCATGTCTTTCTTGTAATGCAGGCAGAATGTGGTCACGCAAAAGCCTAACATAGCGTTCTGGTGGGACCATACAGGTTTTCCACCCAGATTCAGGAAAGCCTCTTCAAAAAAGAAAGCACACAGAATGAAAGACGTGGTGAAACCACGCCAAACAGTCACTTGGGGAGAATGCAGTGCCTTGGTGACTGCAGTGGCGCCCCCTTTTAGTTGCTTTTGGAATCATTAAGTTTGCACGAGCTTATGACGCACATTGTATTTCTGGTTATTGTTCTCGTATATTCATCCAGAGGGAAATTAAGGATTTTCCCTTTAAAACTGCCTTCAAAAAGAAATCACAGGATAGCTCAATTAAGGAGTCTTCTTCAGATTTTTTGTTTTGGGCTTTTGAAATGCTCTTCTTCTAAAGGATTTTTTATACACATGCTACAGAGCGGTGGTACAGGGTTACTATAACGACTGCGAAGCTGCTACTATATCTTAATCTCACAAGTAGGTCATAACATATTACTGATTAACTGTTTAACCTTTACACGGGCAACAGCAGTCCGACAATATGTGCAAACCCGGAGAGATGATGTCCGAGCGTCTAGGCCATAGCTGCCAACATCTTACGCTTTTTCAGACCACAAAAATTATATAGTAAATTTTACCTTTCTAAATCGCCGTAATCTGCCGATTAAATAAGTCAAAAATTTCTATTGAATTTTTATGGTCTGAAAAAGCGGAAGAGTTGGCAGCTATGGTCTAGGCAAACGATAAGAAAACACAGTTTTCTTGCGAAGTTTTAGTTTACGCTAATAGATTTTATGATTATTGCAGCTGAAAAATATTCTATTTGTTATAGTTTCTAAACAGATGAAATAAAAGATATACTTCTGTGGCAATCCTCGATTATCCCCGCGACCCATAGGTTAGGAATCGTTGTTCTAGGTGTCAGTAAACTTAAAATTAAGTTGTCATTTTTGTCGCCACCGCCCGCGAATGTGTTAAGGGAACCGGGAAAGCGCTTTCTCTGCCATGTTAAATTCACCAACTTTATGTACCTTTTTCTCAGAAATGGTGAAAGATTTAGAGGTCTAGATTTTTTAGAGTAGTTACAATAAGATGATTTACGTACTTTAACAGGCCATTTTTTTTCTAAATGAAATTCAAAATTAATTTTTAATTATTTATTGAAAGTCATTTTTAAATTAGCATTTTTGGTAAGATTTCACTACCTAAAATAAATAATTCTCAACAAATCATTAAATCCCTGTGTTAAACTATAGAATATCACATAAAATAAGTATTTTAAAAAATCTGAGTTCTGAAGTTTAACATATATTGAAAAAAAGGAACATAAACATGAAAAATCCAAGTTTTGAGAAAAAATCAATTAAAGATTTAAATGGCCACTAAGCTGTGAAGTACTCTTAGAAAGGAAAGAATAATTTCAACACTTATTTTTTTATATAGAAACATGTGTGACACATCGTTGGAAAGATAAAACGTTAAACTATTTAATGATATAAAAAATGTTAAACTCGATTTTTTGGTTGAATTTTGCTTTCCCGGTCCCCTTAAATAATGTACGTAGACAGTGGGCGGCTCTTCACGATGTTCACAATGACTTTACTACAATAATTTTAGGCTACGAAAATTACTAAAATAATCAGTTCTTATAAAATCGCTGAATGTCTTACGATAAGACAATTTAGTTAATTGAAATACTGGTAGTAAACTGAGTGTGTAACCTATGACAATCCGATTCTGTAAATGTAGCAATGTCTTTGCAAACTTTGTTTGTCCTGAGTAATGCATTCTTTTGTGACATCGATTTTTCTTTAGCTTCCCTTTTTACTAAAAATACTAAATGAAAAACTAACTTGTTTCTTTAGCTATTAGAAAAAAGTTAAAGTGTCCCATAATTTATTAAACTTAGTAACCTGTATTCAATTTATTTAACAGAACGAATTATTTTACGAAACTGTAATGCTTACATCGTTTAAGCCAATTTTGGTTAGTGAGTACAAACAATGATTTCCATAGGAAGTCCGCACTAAAGAGAGATCACTCTATAATGTAAGAAAATGTCATAAAAAATAACTATTGCAGCATCCCCTTCCGGCGGAATATTTTCAGATTCAATGGCCAAAAACGTATACATGAAAGTTAGATCAATTCTAAGCATTACTTCATAATCATTTTGATGGTAGAATGGCGACACACGGACTGGATGGCAGACATTTTTTAAAAACGTGTTTTTCAGGATCTCTGATACCATAAAGCATGTCAGTTAAATTCCGTCGAAAAAATATCGATTACAATACATTCTTCTATTATATACAAAAGTAAATAAAATATGTTTATATATATATATATAAAGTAATTTAAGCATAGTAACTAACTAAATAAATGAAAAACAATAAAATGATTAACACACGAAAGTGAGTTGATCCCTTAACCCCTTGGGGACGAGCGACACGTATACGTGCCGCATGAAGCGCTCAGAATCATTGTTTTTCCTCACCAGTAAAATTTTACTGTAAAATTTGCCTTATTTAATCAGCGCATTTTCTCGATTCAAGAAGACAGAAATTTCTGTTTTTAAAAAACGGTGACAAAAGATTAAAAATTTCGTAAAAAACGCCCGTCCCGAAGGGGTTAAATGACATAATTTTAACATTTTGAAGCTGTTCTATTAATGTGTTCCTTTATTTACATTTTTGAATAAAATCATAAAATTTAGTTCTAATCTATCCAAGTAAATATTTATTTATTCTAACATTATTTATAAATTTCTTTGATTACAGAAATAAAAGACGAACTGTAATAAACAAATCAAAGCATCTTTCTCTGACATTTGGCAAAATAAATGAACCTACAAAGAAACGATGACATTCTCATTGTCAAAGTAAATCAGTGTACATTAGAATAAATGTTAAAAGGATTTCTTCTAAAAGCGTTATTTTAAGGCAAAATCAATTTAAGTTTTGTAAAATAAATATTTAAAAGAGCTTAGATGGCAATTATGACTTCTCTTTATATTTAAAATATTGAAAAAGGCAAAAAAACATTTATTTTCCAAAATAAAAATAAAAATTAGATTGTATTATTAAAGTTAAGAATGCAAAAAGTTTGATTTTTTTCTTTTGCTTTCTTTCGAAACTGACACAATTTCGGCAATAAAGAAATCCAATTAAATAGTTTTTAAAAAGAACACTTAACTTTAATGTACACGCTATTACGTTAAGTGACACAAATTTAACTTTTTAAGAGTATGCTTTGTTTGGATGGAATAATTTGTTCTTTTACTTACCCACCATACGTAGTATCGGGTAAGTCTTGAAATCGTTTTAAAAATCGAAAAACAAATTGACGGATTTACACGTTTCAGACACTGGAGATTCCGAAAAACATATTTTTAGAAAAGAATTTTGCCGCCCGCGTGCATGTGTCTGTAAACGCTCTATCTCCCGAACAAATTGAGATAGACACTTAAAATTTGGTGTGCACTTAGTATGTAATAATCCAAAGAAGCCTATTGAATTTCATTACACTCAATTATCCGGAACTATTTATTTCGGACTTTCGAAATATTCGTTCTGATAAAAGGTATATAAAATTTTTAGAAGTTGTTAATTTTAAGAAGTATATAAAAAAAAAAAAAAAAAAAAAAACACATAAATTTTGCATAAAGAATGAAGTCGATCGGTTAATTATTACTTTACGAAAAAAAATATTGCTGTATATTCTAAAGAACAATTTCATAAACTATATGTTTTTATACGTAGGTATTTCTGGAACGCTGAAGCTGTTCATGAAGCTAAAATTTTGTGGTAATGCATATTGCCAACATTCCCTTTAAGTCAAATAAACCTAATTTTCACAATAAAGCACAAGAAACTTAATAACATGTTTTTTTTTCTATACTGTTACTTATTAACTATTTTTTATACAGTGGGTGATCGGTTAACGAACATAATACGTTCAAAAACAGTGTTCGCTAACCGACTTGTTCGTTACCAATCATAGATTTAGTATAGATTTTTATGGGAATCAGTGTTGCCAGATTGGGGACTTATTTGCCCCCAGATTGTTGATTGTCACCGCTTTTCTTAAGTAGAAATATTCGTCATATTTAAAACTAGATTAAAAATTCTGAAAAATACGCGAATTATGCTATTTTAACAAAGTGGTGACAGTCAAATAATCAGAATTAAAAAATCCTCAACCTGGCAACACTGATGGGAATTCAATTAATTCGTTTTTAAAAGCTAAATAATACATAAAAAATAATATAAAACTTACCTGTTAATATGCGTCATTATTTAATATGGGCAGATTATATTTTGATGGTTTTGCCCGTTTTGTGGCGTATTAAAAAAAAATGACATGCATGAAAAACTTTTAGGATTGCATTCATTGACTACGGCATTAAATCATATACACTATATAGCCAAAGGTCACCGGTCACATACGATTTTAGACGTTTTGTTAAATATCTAGAAAAATACATGATGGATTAACCTGAAACTTCAGGTGTGTAAACAGTATTGTTTAGGTCACATATTTCCGTGAAGAGTTTTTCCTGAAACCCATAGGGGACCGTCAACAAATTGAAAAAAACGGATATATTTTGGATAACCCTGTAAAAACTAATGTAGCAAAAGCGTTCAACCACGAGATTATTAATAAATGGTTTATTGTAATATGCTGTGTTCATTTTTATGATGATAGTATGAATATTCGTAGAAAAATTAAGGTTTTTATAAAAACAGCCCCAAATTTCACAAAGTTTTTTGCTTATAATTTGCAGAGTTCTTAATATAAAAAAAAAATCTTTTCAGAAAATACGACAAACTATATTGTGCACAATACTTTGGAATCGGAATTCAAAAATAATAAAAATTGTATGAAAAATAATCAGGTTTACTAAAAAATGTTTCACTGCGCATGCGCGAATGCAATCAAAATATAATGTACATAATTTATTAGCTAAGTATATAGAGCAACTTTTGTGAAAGTATTAAAATCATAGCTTGAAAATTCTGAAAATAATCGTCGATAGAATAAGCTCGAAATCCGTTGTTCCCAAAAAGAAGCAAAAAGATGAGGGATTGTATGAAATATATCTTGATTAGTGCTAAGTTAGCGTACACTATATTGCACGTACTACTATATTTGGATACAGCCCCTGATCGTTTTGCTTGTTTTTGGAAACAACGGATTTCGAGCTTATTCTATCGACGATTATTTTCAGAATTTTCAAGCTATGATTTTGAGACTTTCACAAAAGTTGTCTATATACTTAGCTGATACATTATGCACATTATATTTTGATTGCATTCGCACATGCGCAGTGAAACATTTTTTAGTAAACCTGCTCATTTTTCATCCAATTTTTATTATTTTTTAATTTTGATTGCAAAATGTTCTGTACAATATTGTTTGTCATTTTTTCTGAAAAGAACTTTTTTTTTAATATTAAGAACTCTGCAAATTATAAGCAAAAAACTTGGCGAAATTTGGGGCTGTTTTTGTAAAATCCTTAATTTCTCTACGAACATCCATGCTATCCTATTAAAAATGAACACAGTATATTACAATAAGTCACTTATTAATAATATCGTGTTTGAGCGCTTTTGCTACATTAGTTTTTACAGGGTTATCCAAAAGATATTCGTTCTTTTTCAATTTGTTGACGGCCCCTATGGGGTTTCAGGAAAAAATCTTCGAGGAAACATATGACCTATACTATACTGTTTACACTCCTGCAGTTTGAAGTGAATTCCTCGTGTATTTTTCTAGATATTTAACAAAACGTCTAAAATCGCAAGTGACCGGTCACCTTTGAACATATAGTGTATATTTGTCCCCACATTGATCTTTCAAAAACTCCTTAGTTCTCTAAACAGGGTGTCTACAGGTCAGGGAAAATCACAGTCAAATAAAATAGAACATACCAATATTTACTTACAGAAAAATTCGCCTTATTTATTCGCATGATTAAAGAAAATTAATTTCTCTATAAAAAAGTACTGGGGTTTCACCCTTTTTTTGACTGTGTTTTTCCCTGATCTGTAGACAACCAGCTAAAAAATTCTGTTTACTGCTTGACCCGATAAAGCTGAAGTGGAACATAGAGCCCATTAATAATTTGGGAAGCAAATTTCAATTACAATTATTAAATTGCAATTAAAAATGTTTCTTTAAAAAGGGACACAAAATACAAAAATTGTGGTTTCTAATATTTTCATTCTAATTTGGGGCCCTATATATAGTATCAGAAGCCCCGGAAGCCCACAATTTAACTGGGCTGTACACGTACAACTGTTAAAAGTTCTCTAAGTAGACAATAGATGCAATTAAATACAACTTGGCAAATCTGAACAGCGTTGCTTCTTCATGGCTTTGTTTTGCGAGGTGTTCGTTTTCCGAACATAAAAATCTCTCACGAAAGAGTTCGTTAACCCCTTGAGGGGCACCGGTATATATTATATATCACCTACGATTAATGAAATTTTACACCAGAAAAAAAAATATTAAATTTTACTTTACCAACTTTGGTGGAAAAGAGCCGTAAAATTGCTTTTACTTATTCTGAAATAGAATTTTTCAAAGATTCCGGTGGGAATTCGGCATTTCACAAACGTAATTTATTGCCCCTCAAGGGGTTAACCAAGAACTCACTGTATTTTAACCCCTTAACGGTCACATTAAACTACGCTTTAAAAATTAAAATTGCTTATTGGCACCACTTTTTGAAAAAGAAATGTTCAACTTATTTAATGACAGATAAAATGATAACATAATAAAGCCAATCACACTATTTTATAAAACTGGTGGGAATAAAAAAAATCTGAACAGTATGAACTAGTAAATCTGCAGATCAGGAGCCTCAACGTCATCTTTGCAAGTCATTGTTTTTTAACACTGATTGCGTAATATTCAACTTCCTACAAATCGCTTTTTAAAGTTTTCAAATTACATAAATAATTATAAGCATACAAGATACTTCATAAAGTTTCAGAAATTAAAAGTGTTAAACAAGTGGTTATACATTGATGTCTGAAATTCGGATGAGCTACTTATTCTGGTAACTTTTTAAAACAAAAATTGCATTTCTTCATGGGGGGCTCTGCCCGTATACAGACAATAAATATTGACGTGACGCCAAAAATGTAACCCTAAAATCCGCTACATTCGGCACAACACAACGACGTGCTTAAAAAAAAAACAAAAAAACACAAAAAAAAAACCAGAGTAATAGTTTTAGTAATACAGTTTTTAATTTATAATACAATGAAATGCTACCTTAGAATGCTTATTGCTTAAATATAAGCAGATCATTTTCATTTTGCAATAAAAATGCACGGATAAAGTCAAAGAATTCGGTGCGTGTTCCACGTGCTTGTTTTGATTAGACCGAATGAGAGCATTTAAATCTGAGCGATAACACACATCGTATTGCAAACTGTTTTTACGGCATACTGCATCTCCATCTATCTCTTTCCTCCGTGAATAATAGTTAATTTTATTTTACCCAAGATCTTTTTATTCCAGCATCTTTGTTTTCGATAAATGACATCTAATTCACCTGCTATGCGCACTTACTCAAAACTTTTCATCTTGTTATATTAAGAAATACTCGAGAGTTTTCTTTTTATTTTCAATATGCCGCCATATTAATTTTTCTATTCTTAATTTTATTTTTCATTTTCCTGTTTCACGACAAAACATTTCAATTGAAAATTGTTTAAAAGAAAATATTTTTTCCGGGTTTTGATTTTCTTGCCAACAATTAAAGAAAGATTGGTAAATGTTATGGGAAAATGTTACGTTATTCTCTATGAAATAATGAACTTTTGTATTTTTAAGCAAAATATTTGAATAAAATAAATAAAATAAATGAAATATTGCCTATTTTTATTTCTGGGATAAAATCCATCTATATATGCAAAGATACAAATGCATTAATTCATCCGTTTTGACGTTGGCTTTACTCAAACATTATACACGCAATTATACTAATATTATTAGGACCAAATACGTTGCTAGGCAACAGATGAAAGAAAAGGGAAAAAATGAAATATGCATTATGTCAAATTAATAAAACAATATCCTTTATATTATTAGAAAACATGCATAAAATTGCCCCCAATATTATAAACCTAATTTAAAAAAATCGCGCAAATATATTGACAAAATTTCAAACTAATTGGAATAATTTAATAATCTTATTTAAAAATTTCAGAATCAAAAATTTACCATTTAAATCCATTTTTCATATGAGCCGTTTCTTTCAACAAATGAAAATCTGAAAATCGTCTGACTTGCCATAGAAAAGCATTATAGAGTAAAATAAAATGTTCCATATTTCCCGAACGAATGAACCAAATTGAACCAAAAACTATACAGCTAAGTCCGAGTACCTCATCAACATGCCCAGCGAATTTCAAGCCGATCGGATGCTTTTTGCGGCAGTTATCGCGGAACAGGCAGACAGACTAACAGACAGACGGACAGACTGACTAACAGACAGACGGACAGACTGACTAACAGACTGACTAACAGACAGGCTAACAGAAACCAAAACTCTTCGTGTCTCCACAGTAAGCCTTCACTGACGTTTCGGCAATAATAGACGCAGTTCGTGAATATGACGGGAGCGAGAATTAAGGGTTTAAAACTGTTGTTGTTTTTAATTTCAACAAAAATGGAAAGTGTGACCTTAATTTCATTTAGTTAGTAAAATATTTTATCCTTCTGTTCTGGCCACTTCAAACTTTTGTGATAATTCACTAGAATTGGACCTACTTTGATTTATTTCTTTATCTAACTTAGTAGTAATTAGCACCATCGCTAAGACGTTTTATTGGTGGGGGAGAGAACCTTAAATTGCCAAGTCAAATTTCAGTATTTTCCAACTCGTTTTATAATTTTGCCAACTTACCACAGTTAGAAAATGTAATATAGTTCTTATTTGTTAAAAGTTTAATAATATTCCCAATTAGTTTTGTAATTTTTGTCAAGTCTACCAGAAATAGGAAATATTTTATAGTTTTTATTAAAGTTTTAAACAAATTTTTCAACTAAATGTGTAAATTTGCCAAGTGTATTAACATTCGCGAATGTTTGGGGGGGGAGGCTCCCTCCCCGTCTCCCCCCTTAGCGAGACCCCTAGTAATAACAACACTATCTATAGAATTCACCCTCATATACAACAATCACTTACCTATTAAACTTAACCTTATCTTTAGACTCTGATTAGTATTTATCAGATAAGCGAGACTGTTTGCCTTCAAAAATCTATTTGTGTACAAAATCATGAATTACTGAGTGATGAATATTACATTTTCTATGGGCTTGGTATGACATCAGTCGTCAAGCTTTCACGTTCCAGATAGGTCGTTTAAATTGTAGGTCTTTTTAGAAAAGCCCGATTAACGCGTGTTAAAACTTATATCAATATTTAAACAGAATTTCCCTCTTATACAGAATGAAAAATAGGTATTTAAAAGACATGGTGTTTTTAATAAAAACAGGTGGATGTTTGTCCCTGTGTTGATCAGGCACTGATAGGCTCCCTTGATTATTTTCTTAGGTAGAAATCACGTCGAGAAGGAAAAGGAAAAGGAAAAAGAGAAATTGAATTGTATTAAATAATGTTTATTCCATAACGAAAGTATTTTTTTAAATATTAAATGAAATATATCTAACGCCAATATTTCTGACAAATTACCTTGAACACCATGTTTCCAGGAAAATTGGGAAAAGACATTTTTGCATTGGCCCTAACCCTTGGGTTACAACCTTCATCATCTGATCTTATTTCCTCCTGATTTACGTATATATATAGCTACTGTTAATCCCTTGGGGACGAGCGACACGTATACGCGCCGCATGAAGCGCTCAGAATTCTTGTTTTTCGTCACCAGTAAAATTTTACTGTAAAATTTGCCTTATTTAATCAGCGCATTCTCTCGATTCACGAAAACACAAATTTCTGTTTTTAAAAAGCGGTGACAAATGATTAAAAATTTCGTAAAAGGCTCCCGTCCCGAAGAGGTTAAGCCAAATCTTTGATAAAAATTTATATAGACATTAATTTACTTATTTTGATAATGGGAAATTAAATAAAAAGACAAGGATAAACACTAGCGTATGTGAAATTTCCTAGACTCACAAATCCTTCAATTATTCATAATTCCTATTTTTACACATAATTTTTATTTAATATATGAAATTTCCTCGTAAACTAATTATAGTACACCAGCTGAAAGTCTCTGCGCATTTAAAGTTACTTTTTTTTTTTTTTTTTTTTTTTTTTTTTGTTATTAATTTGGTGTCAAAAACTCAGACTTAACAAATGTGATGTAAACGTTTCAAGTACTCTAGTTCCAAACGTGTGGTATTTTCTCGCATTCACTTTGCTGTGATAAAACAATGGAGTTTTGAATAAAGAGGAGGAGACATACAGTGCGACATGCAGTTTAACAGTTGCGAGTGAAGTAACTGAGGAGGTTGTAACAATATGGCGGTTGATTTTTTACACCCGATCAACAGTTTCTGATTACGGCTGAAGCAGGACTTTCACAAGTAAATTTCGAATGTATAATGCTGCCTAATTTTTACGGCCTTTTTTCATGAAATAATTCTCTCATAAATATTGTTAAAACTTCTATTTGTTTTTACTGGTGGCAATTTGCCTAGCTATTTTTTTTTACACTTACACTAAAAGGAGGTAGTCTAGGTTGTCACAATATGGCGGAAACTCAGGGTTTGATTACTGCCAAAGTAAACTCGCACAAGTAAAAAGGAAAACCTGTTTTTGCCATTATTTATGCCTGAAATGTTGTATTTAAAAATCTCTTAAATAAGGAGAAAATTTCTACTTAAATTTATTGGTGGAAGTTTTCCCCAGTAGCAATCAACTCCTGTAAAAGCGGTTATAGTTGAAGCTTCACTATTTTAAGGATATGGCAGTGCCTGTTTATTAATATTTCCATAGATGAAACACACCTGATATACTGTGACGTTGATGTTTTTATTTGAAGTTTAAATATACAAGAACTTTATGGTAATACCAATTTCAAGATTATTCCTCGCATTTAGTGATTTCTGGAGGAGTTTGATTATTACTGATATCGATTTATAGCCTAAAAGGAAATTATTTTATAAGCAAGGCTTTTAAAATTGTAGCGTGTTTCATATTTTGTACCTAAAATGATGATGCTTGATTGTTTCACATTTATATACAGGGTTCTCTTTATATACTAAATTCATGGTGAAAACTTTAAGGGCTGGTACATGACACTGTAACATTCATTAATTGTATAGGAATGTATGGCCGAAAGTGACGCGTTGAGGTACAAATACCATGTGGCCAATTTGGCTCTTTTTTATTTCAAAATTTCTCATTCATACCACAAAATTCCTATATTATTCTTTTTTTTTAATTTAAGACACACATTTCAGGATTGTATAAAGAACAAATTTTCATTGAAAATTTCTTGTGTGAAATTGAAATTTTTGAATTAATAAAAAACTCCATTTCTATTTCTTTTCATGTATTTCCTGTGTTTGACAGAATTGCCAGAAATCTCTATTTCTATTTCGTTTCATATATTTACTGTGTTTGACAGATTTGCCAGTTTTGCGGGGTTTTTTATTCAAAAATTTCATTTCATACCAGAAATGTTCAAAGAATTTTTCTTAATTTAATCATAAAATGTCTGTCCTAAATAAGAATCCTATACTATTCTTTTTTTATTATTATTTAAGACACACATTTCATGATTGTATAAAAGAAGAGATTTTCTTTGAAAATTTCTTGTGTGAAATTTAAATTTTTGAATAAAAAAAAACTCCATTTCTATTTCTTTTCATGTATTTCCTGTGTTTGACAGATTTGCCAGAAAACTCTATTTCTGTTTCGTTTCATATATTTACTGTGTTTGACAGATATGCCAGTTTTGCGGGGGTTTTTATTCAAAAATTTTATTTCATACCAGAATGTTCAAAGAAGAATTTTTCTTAATTTAATCATAAAATGTCTGTCCTAAATAAATTTAAGAATAGTATAGGAATTTCCTGGTATGAATAAGAAATTTTGAAAAAAAAAAGTGGGGACAAGTTGGGCCCTTGGTGTTTCTACTTCAACGAGTCACTTGCGACCATACATTCGTATAAAATAAATGATTGCTACAGTGTCCTGTAGCAACACTTAAAGTTTATACCAGGAATTTAGAATCACCTTATATAGTCGTTGAGGCAGGGGATCGTGTGGTTTCATGCCAGCGGACTTGGTAAACTATATATTTTTGGATTCACCACAACAACAGCACCTCATTTATCCATGACACTTTCGAAACCAGGGTAGCTTATGGGCGCCATATTGGAAAATGGCCGCCGTCGTTGAGCCAGGGTCTCGTGTGGTTTCATGTCAGCGGACTTGGTAAACCACACATTTTTGGATTCACCACAACATCAGAATGACATTTATACATGATGCATTCAAAAACAGAGTGGCTATTGGGCGCCATATTGAAAAATGGCCGCCGATAAGCAGGGTGATTGAAAGATTGTCTTGTTTTTTGCATGTAAATTAAATGGGCGGTTGAAGAGACAATTTAGTAAGGACATGTTGGTGTCAAAAAGTACAACGAGGTTCAGTCAAAGACTTGCCACAGTCGAGAGATATTCTTTATATCAGGGCAGCATTTTTTCACATGATTCGCGAAAGAACCAAAATTAGTTCTACATCCAGATGTGTCTTTTAGCAGGATCCAGAAAGACGAATGTGATATCTCATATTTATAGAACATGATTACCAATGAATAGATAAATCTAGACATGGTAATAGAATCAACTGGAGCAATGACAAATCTAGAAATTGTCGAAGACATAGTCAAACCTCATGAGATGGGTGAAGAATCTTACCAGACTTTCAAGAGAGAATATCTGTCTGAAGATTCAAAGCCAGACGGGTTTTTCAAACCTCCAAATATAAAGAAGCTAAAGACATTTTCTGACTTTAAGAGGAAACAGAGTGTAAAATTTAATAAATCAGAATTTGTTGCCTAGGCAGAAAGAAATCTGTTTGCTCAGATGACAATCATTGCAGAGCGAAGAAATTTCGATATGAGAACTATCTTTTCCTACCACCTAGGGCCTCGCCTCTTCTATAGGCCTTAGCAACACTTGATGGTTTAATATGAAAAACTGAAAAATAAAACTGATGGATGTTATGACAAAATTGCGACTGCTGAAAGAATGCAAATGATAGTGTTGTTAATATAATCGACGGAATGTACTTTGTCCAATGCTATCGCAGGAGGTACAATCATTTGGACAACTAGCAAATAATCTGTTTTCTAAAATAATACAAGATTCTACATCCTCTGAAAGAATAGATGTTGTATTTGATACATACAGGCAGATGTCAATAAAAAGAAAAGAACGAAAAATATGAAATCTTGGTAATGCTATAAAAGTTATATACTCCTGGACACCCAGTACGAGAATGGAAGCAGTTTCTATCTGATGAGGAGAACAAGAAAGAACTTATACATTTCATTTCTCAAGAATGGTAAAATGAACATTATCTGAAACAGTTGGATTCATGAATGATGTACGTTATCTGTGGAGAAAAATGCTATAAATTCACGAAATAACTAGTTGAAGAATCGGCTAAATTGACCTGCTTCCAAGAAGAGGTTATACGCGACTTTTATTTCGCGCACACCATGCTTTAGCGTCTGGAATTAGAAATATTATTATCTCTATAGATACTGATGTAGCAGTTATTACACTGTTTTCTTTAGAAAACGACTTTGAAAACTGGAAAGGGTTAATAGTTGTAAAATGCGGGTCCAATGACAGGGTAAAGTAAAGTACTACAACTTGTGTGAGATGCATGGGTTTCTAGGTAAAGCGGTATGTAATGCATTACATGAAATGTATTCACTGTCGGGTGCGATACAGTAGTGTTTTTGCAAGGGAAAATGATGATTTAGAACACTGAATTTCGAAATGCGCTTAAGGCGCATGATACTGACGCTGATATAGCAGAGGAAACAAATAAACAGCTTGAGTCGTAAGTTTGCCTTCTCTATTATGGAAAGCACAAATACTCAGACATCAATGAATTGCGCTATATTCTACATATTTTTTCGGTAAAAAAAAGGAGTCTGTGGAGTCGCATCGGCTTCTGCCTTGTAAGTAATACACTATACCTATTGGTAATGCGAGCTAATTACCGCCGTCTTGTTTGGATGAAGTGCCTACAGGCTGATCTTCCATCCTCAGATAAATGTGGTTGGATTTTTGGAACAAATAGTGAAGGAAAAAGCTATCTAGAGGTCCAATGGAATGCAGTTTTCCTGCTCCGGAAGCTATTTTAGAACTGATCTCATGTTCTTATTCAAGAACATGTGTCTCACAGTCATATGCGTGTCTTTTTAATAACCTCAGACATACACGCATATGGAGAATATAGAACTGTTCTATGACGATGGAAGTTATTTAAACACAGGAATGTCAACCGATGATGATGCTTTTACATGAATTTTATTCGGTTTACACCACTTTTTGTCAAACAATTGAATTTAGCTTAGCCATCAAGAAAATATCTTAAATAAGAAAATTTTTACTTTTCTTTTTAGTGATATCAAAAACAAGCGATGGAAACACGTTTCCGAAGGTGCATATATGCACCCGTGGTCCCGAAGGGGCTAATTCTTAACAGACTAAGTACAAAAATGTCACCAGTATTAATTTTTTCTTGAATTGCTGTGTCTTACCACATGAAAATAATATGTAATTAAATGCAAAACAAGATTTCGGTTTTCTTTCATCGCAAATGTCTTTTGAACTGTTTATCCCATTGAAAATATTAATAAACATAAAGTTAAATGCAAAGGTAAGCATCATATTAAAATAAAGTCTTAATAAATGTATAATTTGTATAACGTTTTATGTTTAACAATATTTGTTCTTTTATTTTCTCATTGGAAACTCTTTAATTATGTGATACTGGCAAAAAAATCATATGTATCTATCTGCGATAGATGGCGCTCATATTTTCAATATGGCGCATATAAGCTACTAAAAATTTCATGGTATCATCATAAAATGAACTCCTTGGACCATCGTGAATCCAAAAAGATATATATCATCAAGTCCTCAGAGATGAAACCAAAATCACTAATTTTGGTTTCTGGCTCAACGACAAATATGTTCTTGATCTATGATTTTGGGCAAGAGATTATAGTTGCATTTATTGACGTTTACAAATAAATTTATTCTTAAATTCCGGTGCCAATCATTTATTTGAACATTTTAGCAATGGAAGTGCTTTGAAATTAAAATCTCAGAAGATGTGTCAGGTACAGTACGGTTCTTTTTTTTTTTTTTTTTTTGATAAATATAGCAATACGGTACTTGTAGGCTATATTTTGAGATTTTTGAAGCAATCTTATTTGGCCGCATTAAAAAAAAAAAAAAAAAAAAAAAAAAAAAAACAGCCACTTTTCAGAGAATGACCCATATATATATACATTCAAGATTGAATTTAGGTTTATTGCTATTATCCCGGGTCCGAGCAACGATGGCCGGATAAGCTACTAAGTAATAATAGATCCTTTACTTTCATTTCTGATATCTTTTCAGTCTATCACGACAAATTAGTCTGTTTTATTCTAACATAATTTATAAATGTCTACGTTTAAGGAAATGAGATGCTGGCAACAATAAACAAATCACAGAAGTAATTTCAAAAACCTGGCAAAATAACTAAACATACAAAGACACAATTATTTTATTTACAATTTTTTTAAAACCAATCTCTGTGCAATAGAACTAACCTTAAAGTATTCCTTCAAGAGTGAAGACTATGGTTAGTTAAACAAACTATTCAGAATGCCTGGAAGGCAGTTCTCACTTCTTTGTACATTTGTAAATATCGGAATAAACTAAAATCTTTATATTCAAGAAAATAAGATAACATTTGATTTTGTTATAATTTGCAAATAGAGTGATATTTCATTTCATGTTCAATAGAATTTTAAAGAAAATCCGCACTTCAATTAAAATGTGAAAGAAACAATGATTTAGGATTCTTAGTATGCAATGTAGATATTTTTAAAATAAAGTATTTAAAAAAGATGATTTTATTATGTACAAATGCGGTACAAATGCAACGCTATTTCAAACCCTGATTATTGTGAAATGATATACTGATGATACTGCTGATGTAAAAATTTTAAAATTATGTAGGATTCGGGGGAAAATAAAGAAAAGGAATCGATGTAATTTAATTTAAAAAAATATAATATTTCCAAATGACAGCCTACATTGGAATTAAATTCGGTAGAAATAGATTAAAATGAACCTTTATATCATTATATTTAATATTAAAATAAAAATATATCACCACTCTTATTTATATACACATTAATCAGTGAAAAATAACAAAAGTGTGATACTATTTTTTAACATTTATTGCTAACAAACCCGACCAGCTACACCAGAACCTAGCCGGCCTCAACCTGCCTAGGAAGATGAGCCATGAACCAGTGTAGTTTTATTTTTTACATAAAAGTAATCAGTTAAACCCCTTAACCATTTATCTACTGACGGTACTTATAAGTACCAATCGCTTTAGACTTCAATCCCATAGTGAATATTACTATCTATCTATATTATAAAGGACAAACATATCTGTGCGTAACGCATACGTCATTTTGCGAATGGCAACACTTTGAAATTTGAAATAAAATTTCGGTTTTGCAATTCTCTCTACTGCAAATTTTTAAACTTCTAAACATCGCACATTTTAAATTTTTACACCGTCGTATAAGGAAAAAAATGCTCTTTTAAATGCACTTTGCTTGAAAGCTGTATCTCAATTTATTTTCGAGATATTAATTTTTTTGTAGTTTTTAATACCATTTTTCTTATCGTGGCAACAGAAGTACCTCATTTCTATTAAAAGTCATTGAAAGTAAACGGAAAATAGTCAAAAATAGGAGATACTGTATTTTTTTGTTGCCATTTTCTCATAAAACCTGAAAAAAAAGTTGAAATTAAAATATGGGCTATGTCAAGAATATTGCCTGTTATTCCTCGATAATGATGTCATAAGTTTGAGACTGGATTGTAAAAATGGATTGCTTTAGCGGAGGTAAATGACGTCACTTTTATAAAAAAGCGTGCGTGTATTTTAATTCTTAAACCTGAGTTATGTTTTGTAGAAGTGCGTCATTTTCACAGTGCAGCTACTTCGAAATTCTTCACAAGTGAAATTGCTTCACTTTTAAAAATAATGTAATCGAAATCACACACTGATAAAACGCAATGTTTTGCTAAAATTTAGAGTGTCTTTATAAAGGAGAGGTGACATGCAAATAATAGCGATTTATATTACAGAAATTGATGACTCTCGCCTGGATGGATTTGCTTCGCCGAGTTAGACAAGCAAACATCTAATTCGTGGTTTAAAATAATATCGTGTTCCGGAAGTTTTTGTCAGAAATTCTCTAGAATAATTAATTTTAATGCTATTCTTTAGGGCATTCAACTATAATCTTATCAAAATAACATAATTTGCTTAATTTTATTTTTCCCAATTTTATATAATCTACATATTTAAAACACAAGTGTGTTTTTTAGTCACCTGCTCTGATCTTTCTGCTGAACCAATTTTACTAATATTTTTTTTTTTTTTTTTTTTTTTTTTTTTTTTTAAACTGAAAGCTCTTCCTTTGCAGATGTGACCGCACTATCTGTTTTTTTTTTTTTTTTTTTTTTTTTTTTTTTTTTTTTTTTATATCCGCACTTGTATATTTTAATTTTAAAAGCATTTTATGAAATTTCTTCAAAATGATGAAAATTAGATAGCTTTCATTATTGCAGACAAGAGAGAAATAATGAGGTATTTTTAACTTTATTCATGCTATTTTCTGATAAAAATTCAAAATTGTTGATAAAAATTGTTGTATAGGGTTTAGTGGCGCAAAATCCCATTAGGAGCAGAATATTATATTAGGGGCATATAACGGAAAAAGACATACTGCTTTTGAAAACACGCATTTTTTCTCATAAATTTTCTATATTGTTTTTCGTTCTGCATGTGTACTGATACTAAGTTTCAGACACTAGGCAAAATGCTTATTTAAATGAAAATGAAGTCATATTTAAAAGAAAACGATCACTTTCTTAGATAAAAACTAAACATTTTGGCACAAATGCGTCTAAAAACATAAATTATGGAAATTTTTACTCTCAGGAATTGAGATTAGAATCTCAAGTAAAGAGTGCGTCTGTTCACATAAAAGATGTTGCTGACAATCGTGACTTCAAGTTTTGAGTTAAAATGATTTTTAAATGATCAAACAAAATACAATTTTTTTAAAAATGCTGAATATGTATATGAGAAGTGCGTATGCAAATTTTGAGAAGGTGAAAATTGCTGTTTTCATTCCGGAAATCCAAGCATAAGAGCCTCAATTGATAATCACATCCTAATAACTGATCTTTATTACAATTTACAGATTAAGTATCTATATTATAAAGAACAAACATATCTGTGCGTAACGCTGAAGTCAATTTGCGAATAGCAACACTTTACGATCAAATTTCGGTCTTGAAATTTTCGCTACTGCAATTTTTTAATCTTCTGACTACCGTACATTTTCAATTTTCGTCGCACAGGGAAAAAATTTACTTTCAAATGCAATTTGTTTAAAAACTGCATTCAATGACTGATGTATTATATTTTCTAAAATAATTTTTAAGCATGATTTTTTCTAAGTTTATCTTATCACGTGCCAATTTCAATACATAATAATAATAAACATTTTGCACATAAAGCAACAAACATTTTTCAGCATTTGTTTCTAACTATTTTTGCATAACGAAATGAATAATTCCTTTGTAAACAAGAATAAAAGAATACTCTTAAAAGAACCACCAATTTAACATAATTGTGAAAGACAAATTAATGAAATCAATACTTCTTTTATAAACAAAAAAAAAAAGGAATAATATTGAGAAAACACAAATCTAACATATTTGTAATCGTACAATTTAAATTTTTAGATCACCATTTTTTTTTTCAAAGGGAATTTGTTTGCAAAGTTCATCTCAGTTTACTGATTGTCTATGGTTTTATAAACAACTTTAAAGCATGGAATATTTTTTAATTTATCTATATCGCGCGGAGCTCGATTACGAAAGATTAATCCGATTGCCTTTAAAAGAAAATAAAGAGTACATCATTTTCTAACGGATAATATCCATTAAAAAAATTCCCTATGAATAAATAAATAAAATAATATAAATAAAACACAAATTTACCACACATGTATAAGCTCTGAAATTACCAGATTATAAAAGCATGCCATAAGTAGCAAAATCTTGGCAAGTAACTCTTAGCATGCAGCTAATAAGAAAATATCGCTTTTGATAAACTTCAAAAATTTATTTGATTGTATAATTCGTATTTTCCATACTAAAAATGCTTTTTTAATGTAAGTGGGAATTCTGAAAAAATTATTGCATATAAAAAAAAAATATTAGTTTTCAATTTAAAAAAATGTTTTCGCCTGTATTCTTTAACCCGGGATGCCCGGGTACGATCCCCTAGTTATTCTACTGGTACTTTGCAAAACAAACTTCTAACTCCACTTTATCCGGATACATACCAGAAGTAGTTTTAGGTTCGTTATTTTAGAGACGAAGTAGGCTATCTTTGAAACAGTTGATGTGTTTTGAGCCGACATTTTGTACAGATTGTCACGGTCGTCTTTTTACTGCTCAAACACAGTAAAGGATATAAGTGTTGGATTTTTTTTATGTGTTCATTATGATCTTAGAATACAATTTGACTAGCTATTTTAGGTGAACGGTGTATGTATTTGATTTGACAGTTGAATTACTATGTGGTACTTATAAATACCTTCAGTACGCTGGGTGTTGGATAAAAAATTCTTGTTTACTTTTCGTCTGTGTAATTATCCATCGTTTTCATCTGCTTTAAAATGTAATTACTAATATGTACTGTAATAATAATTTTCCTACTATTTATTTTCTATTTCAACATTATTTTTTATAGGAAATCGAAAAAGTTGTGGCACAGACTCTTTTTAGCTATGCTAGAAATTACATATGTGAATGTATATATTGCATATGTGGAAATGCGAGAGAACCTATTCCCTGGAAGATAGACGTCGCATAACTAAAAGACTGCTAATAAGATCGAAACCTAAAGAAAAATGTTTTTTTTTATTATTATTATTCTTTCAGAGACAAAGAATTTTCAATGTTAAAGTGTTGAAATAAATGATTGGCACCGGAATTTCCTCCAAAAAAATTTTTTAAATAGGTAAAAGGCTACATTTTACATATTTATTAAATCGAAAATATTTTCCCACAATTCTGGTGCCAGTTGAAATATCATCTTTTACGATATTTTAGTCATAGTGTACTGACGGTAATTTAAAGTACCACTTTAATTAATTACCACTAAGGCATATAAATTTCTCATGGGTGAGTATTTTTTCATGTTTATCCTTTAATTTCCATTGTCGTAACAAAAAAAAATAGTTTAAAAGAATGCAGTGGATCATAATACAGTAGATAAAGGGTTAATATTTTATCATAGCTGCCAACTTGTACGGATTTTCCTCATGACTAAAATTTTCTAGTAAATTTTGCCTAAACCAATCGCTGAAATGCAACGATTTATAACGATGAAACAAGACAAAAATTTCTACTAAATTTTATTGGAAACAAAAACCATTGAAGTTGGCAGCTATGGTTTTATAGTTAAAAAAAAAAAAAAAAAAAAAAAAAAAAAAAAACGGAAACACGAGGTCATAATTCTTTAGAGACAAATGTTTGCAATAAAAAGAAGAAGAAAAAAGAAAATATTTTGTTTCGCATTATTTAATTATTGAAACTATGACATCAGATAAGTGCGAAATTTTTATGATAAAAAATATTATAGTTGAATTTGAAAGTTTTTGTACACTCTATATGACACTTAATCATTCAATTTTGACACAAGTATTTTTGAACGGCATATAGTTAGTTGCTTATCTGATCTCAAAATTTCGCGAATTAAATAATTAAAAAACAAAATTGTCAGATAAGGTTGTGTCAAAACAATAATAATTGAAAACAATACTTTTGGACAATAAAAATTGGTTTTCTCGAATATTGCGATATTCGTTTTCTAAGAGTTAATGAAATTAACTTCTAACAGCAATGAGCAAATCACAGAAGTTTTTATTGGCATGGTGTAGAACAACGGTTTTTACAAATAAACTAATCTTATTCAAATTGTCAAAAGGCAATCACTGTACTGTTGACCTAAAGATTTATTTTAAAAACACTACTCTTCCGGCAAAGTCAAACGAAAATTTGTTAAACAAATAATTCAAAGTCACTGAAAAGCACTTCTGACTTTTTTTTTAAAATTTGTTTACACAGAAATAAACTACAAAGTTAATTTTCATAAAAAGGAACTAAGATTCGATTAAGTATAAAAATGCAGATTCATTTGCTGTTGTGCCAAAATTCATGACATACACCGGAAAAATAAAGTGCAAAAGTACTTGAAGTTTCAGAATTCGTGAAGTAGTATAGTCGTTATGTAAAGATTAGAATAATATTCATTTTAAAATTTTTACTTCGTTTAAAAACGATGATTTTTAGACAAATAAAGGCATAAATTTCAACATATTTCTTATTATATTAAATTTCGTTCAATAAACATAATCGTAATCCTCTTAAATACTCATTAAAAATCACATAAGAATACTTTTCTCTTTTATTTTAACGCACATGATCAAAAACTTGACGAATTATATCATTTTTTTGCAAATGTATCTTGTTGAGATATGTTGAGTTACTGATCATCGAAGACTCTGGCAACGCAATAGCAATCCGGTGAACGACGGAGCAACTACATCCCGCACCCGGTGCTCTTTTAGGTGTCCGGTTAACATTGGGTTCTCCGGTGGGGGGAGTTATGAGGTGTAAGCAGTTTGTATTCTCTAATAGGTGGCAGTTGATCTCTTGTGGCGACCAGACGTCATTATGTTTGAATGTAGGATGAGTGATGCGCGTTGGGCGGTACTCTACCTTGTTCGTCAGTATGTAATGTGGTGGAAAAGGAAGGAACACCCCCTATTCGCCAACTCGGCAACTAATTGTAATAAAAGAAAAGTTACTGGTACCAAACGAACAGAAATAAAGTCTACTTTTAAATGATGTATATATTATTTGCTATCTGCAAATTAAAAACAGACCAAACTTTTTTTTCTATAGCAATACCAAATTTGGACAATATTTTTTAAACCTTCGGGTCAAACTACACATAGAAACGAAATTTCAGCTGCTTTGGATGATATGTTTTTGAATTATAAACAATCAAAATTTAGAGCTTCAAAATTTAAATTACATTTTCATATTTTTATTAATATCTCCTGAAATTATAATCCCAATGTGATAATTCTGTTTGTGCTGTTATGAAAATTAAAAAAAAACAAATATAAATACATTGAATTTGTAAATTTAAACGCCCCCCCTGCCTTACAAAATACAGGCACGTTTTATGGAATTTAAAACATTTAACAATTTTTGAAATTGTTTAGGATGTAACAATTTTGCCCGGATTTGACTAACAAATTAAAATTTATATTCCTTCCAGTTTACACTACAAGCATTATTCAGATAAACATTTCTCCTGTGTCCACCACCGTAAGCTAGTACCGGGTGAAGAAAAAAAGATCCCGTAGTCCAGTGTTGCCAGATTGGAGATTTTTTTAATTCAGATTAATTGACTGTCACCCTTTTTAAAAATAGTATAATTCACCTTATTTTTCAGAATTTTTTATCTGCTTTTAAGTAGGCCGAATGTTTCTATTTCAAAAAAGCGGCGACAATCAACAATATGGGGACAAAAATTTGCCCAATCTGGCAACACTGCCGAAGTCTCTGAAACCTTATTTTGCAACGCGAATTGTGTTTCCTGTGGGTGTGGTTTCGTTGCGAGTTATGTCTTTATTTGAAAAACGCCAGAAATATTTTTAGACTAACTAGAAATTTGCTAAATTATTCTGGAATGTTGTACTGAGAAATCTGTAAACTTCCCGTGGAATAAAGAGATAAATTGGTGGCAAATGCGCGTGCTAGAGACTTAATTGTCATTAGTACATAGGAATAGTAGGAATATTTCAGGAAAAAAAATATAACTTCCTGTTATAAAAACTTATGAAAAGGGAAAACGATCCCGAAATATGCGCTGAACATTACCATTTTTTTTATTTTTTTTTTGTTTTGTTTTTTACGGTACACTCACTGAATTGGGAAATGCCATTTTTAAATTTAAAATTTTAAAGATGAGTATTTTTTTCTATTTTGAACGCTTCAAATACATATTTCATTAGGCAGTAAAAGAAAACACTATTGGAGTATCATGTTGAAATTTTTAATTTATTGTCTCAACACAGCTTATTTAACCCCTTGAGGGGCGGTGGGATAAAATATATCCCACTTAATTTAAACAAGATTCTCACCAGAAAATGTTTACTAAAAATTACATTTTTAACTTTGGAGGAAAAACGTTTAAAAATTGCTTTCCCTTACTTAAAAATAAAAGGTTTTGATATTCCGGTGAGAGTTTAATATTTAGAGACATTTTTGCTTGCCTCTCAAGAGGTTAAACATTATTTCTGCTTTAAACATAATTTTAATGCAATTTCTGAAAATACCATATACATTTACCTTAGTTAATATCCTAAAAGTCTCCCCTTATTTAGGACATTATCTTTGTCGCTAATAGGCCACTGAAGAAAACAAGTTACCTAAATGCATGGAAAACTTTACAACTCAAATCTGAAAACTTCTCGCGTTTTCACGAGCTAACTTTACGGGTAAATGAAACACACATGTTAGCCATTGACGACCGTAATTTTATTTGATCTTCAAAGTTAACAGAAAAAAAAAAAACACTTGAACCAATTTCGGGATTTTTTATCGCTTGCTTGGCTGGCTTGATTGTTGACGGCCGATTATCTACTCGAGGGATATAGGCCCTAGGGTGAGTGCCCTTCGTGGGGGTCTTTCTAAGGGAACCTAACCCGTATTTACGCATGGAAAATCCAAGGCTTCGAAGAAAACCACGAAAACTCCGAAACGGTTAGGCCGACGGGCGCGATTGGGTTCGAACCCAGCACCTCCCGTCTACCAGCTTCGAGAGCAGAACCTCTCAGCCACTGGTGGGGCTTGATTTTTTATCGCATTTAGGAAACATTGGGGCGCTATAAAATGAGCGACGTCCATTGGAATTGGAATTTGTTTAATATAAAACGTTTTAAATGTAGATAAATGTTTCGGGTTTTGTTCATTAAGATCAGATGCCTCATTATACAGCATTTATTTATAATTCTTGCATTAAGGTTATAAGGAAAATAACATTATCGTATTTAGGGGCAATCACATTTACGCACACTGACCTTAATATTGATCTATAGTATACTTTTGAACTATTGGATTATATGTTCTTTATTAAAAGGAACAAAATATGTTTTATTAAAGAAATATGTAAATGTATACAAACAATAAAAGGATTTTTTTATGTAAAATAATGTGTCCTGTTTTTAATAATTTTAACATATAATGAAAAAAAAATGTGCATACTCTGATAACTCTCTACTATGATAATAAGGCCTGAATATATGGCATAGTGTTAATATATAAGCTAGAAATATTCATGTTTTCAAAAGACATATTTTTAAACAGAAACTCTATTGAAATATTTTCTTAAGAAAAACAGTCTTTTTGTGTGAAGATCAATCAGGTTTTATCCAAATCTGTAATTCAGATTGAATGAAATGTTTTGAATTATGTTTGCAAACGCGTAAGAATATATTAATAGAGGGGTTTAAATTTAATTATACTATTAATGTTTGTCGTAAAATTATGTCAGCGTCCTTCAGATGAATTTAAATAAAATTCTTATTAAGAAATACGAAAGAAAATAATTCTGTATTCATTAATGCTGAGATACGTTTTTGAATTTTTAGTTTACGTTTAAAATTTTAAAACTTCGTAATAAAGATGTGATATCTTATTTTTAAGCTCAAAGAAGATGTTTTTCATATAACATATATAGGTTCTTATTTAAGAGCTGTTTACCATTTTCCCTAAATAATTGTACTAATAATAACTTAGTATTAATTTGTAATATAAACCTGAAATATCATTGATATTATAACTATAATATTATTGTCGCACTGATTCTACTTTTATTCAAATATTTAATGATAAAAACAAAAAAGGCTATTCAACCAGCGCTACTCTGGTTAAAGATGTTCGCTATACCGCCGAGTGTGAAAATACAAATGAAAAAAAAATATATATATTTGAAATGTTTTAAAGATTTTTACATTTAATATATTTCCTTCTATTGTCTAAAACTGAACTTAACTCTATGATTCTACGATGCCTAGGTGCAATGGTCTATTCTGTTTTCTTGATTATGTTTCCAAGGATTATATGCAGCATATGTCTCGGTCTGGGTGTCATGCTAACGCGTAGCTCGTAATTATTATATCCTAAGCAAGATTGGTACTGATTTTGCAGACCATGAAGGGTTCATGTTCGGTTGAGTAAACCATGTCCAGTCTGTAGTTGAACGAACTGTGGACCTATAGCGTGGTAGCACGAGGCGCTGATCACTGAGTTACTGGGATTCACTAGATTGCCTACTCACTAAAAATGAAACATTTTGTTGCTTTGTTATTAGCCCATCACAACTGTTATTCCCGAAACATTTAACTAATTAAAGTAGCATTTTATATTATGATTATGTCAATATTTAAGTGCGCAGATCGAGTACACATCTGTTAAATTTGTATTTTAATCACTTATTTATTTATTTGTCAAGTTTCAGCTTTGTTTGGCAATTTTGTTAAGAAATATTGAATGGAAGCAAAAACAATTCGGAATTTTTTGCCTTATTTTCTAGGCTAACGAATTGAACTTCCTTAATTAGGTTTTTGAATTAGTATGCTTGAAGGTTATATTAAAAGCAAGAAATTATTCGTAAACTGGGATATAATTCAAAAGAAGCTGTATTTGTGAATGTATTTTTATTTATGTTCCATTTTGGAAAAAATTGATATTGTGCAATGTTTAGAAGTTCAAAAATTTGCAATTTTAGAATTTGGTTTTGCCTACGTCGACATGCAATCAACGTTACTCAAGCACATGTTTTTTCTTTATACTTATAACATAGACAGAGTTCCACTCATGTCTTGTCCAAAATTCATGCTTTGGACTATCGTCAAAAATGCTAAAATAGTGTTATCGTTCTAAGGTAAAAGCACCGGCAGTGGACCACTTATGGACATTTATCTAATTACAGTGAAACTTCCATTTAACCCTTACCGGCACGGGGTAATTCTGCTTATAAACTAATGAAATAATGGACTGACACCGCATTTTATAAATGAATTTATTAGAAAATATGAACTTGCTTATTTTCATGTAAATTATTATAGGAAAATTTTAGTTAAATATTCTTGGTGCAGATTGTCAGTTTTGGAATTAAAATTGGATGTCATTTTTTAAGGACACCGCGCCAGAAAGGGTTAACGAAGTCTCATCGTTACACGTAAACACTTCGTTATGTAGAAAATTTGTTAAATAGAAATCAACTCTAATTCATAAAATATGTATAATAAAATACACATGCATAAAATGAAAAATACACATAAAATGGAAATATTAGAAAAATGTATTTTAATTCGGGCAGTAAAATTTTTTTTAATGTAATTTAGACATATGAGAAAAATGTAATTGGAATAATGTCTTTAAAAAAACACATAGTAAAAAAAATGTAAACAAAAATTGAAGCGAAGCGTACCTTTCCTCTTTTTTCTAAGTATTTCAAATTCTTAACTTAAAAAAAGTTTGTAATATCATTTTGTACCGGTTTCTTACAAAAAAATACACTGTTCATAAAAATGTTCGCACTTTTCTAAGTATCCGAACAATTCATGTGTAACATTTTCGTAAAACTGGACTTTCTTATTCTATCGAAGGTTTTTAACATTTCTTTTTTTTTTATTTGATTGCAAACGATTAAATAAATAAATAATATCATATTAATAAAATCCTCTGAAATAAATGCATACATTCATCGAAACAGCAACCTCTCCTTTCGAATGTTGTAGGCGCACAAAAGTGGAATAAACTTCGTTATATAGAAATTTTTCGAAATATGGAGATTAATTTACATGTTAATGGTGTTCAAAGTCAAGGTTCCACAGAAATTTCGTTAAGTAGAAAACTTCGAAATATATGGACTACATTAAAAGGAAGTTCCACTGTATTATTAACCCTTAAATGCGTGATTTTTACTTTCTTCTATCTTCAATAGAAGAAAGTACTGTAATCGAAATTTTTTTCGACTTCCGGTTTTCGACGGATTTGCATGTTTTAGGGGTCAGAGATCCCCAAAAACATGTTTATAGAAAATGTCTGTCTGTCTGTGTGTCCGTCTGTCCGTCTGTCCGTCCGTCCGTCTGTCCGTCCGTCCGTCTGTCCGTCTGTCTGTCGCCATTGTACCATCAAAAAGTGTATGAAGTTATGTATAGAATTAAACCAAAATTTTATTATAAGTTTTTGGCTATGGCAAGCAGGTCCTCCCGGAATTTGGAAAAAATTCGCCGGTAGGGGGCGCTGATATAACAATTTTTGTGCGATTTTGAATATTGTACCATCCAAAAGTGTATGGAGTTATGCATAGAATTGAAGCAAATTTTTAGTTTAAGCTTTTGGATATGACAAGCATGTCCTCCCTGAATTTGGAAAAAATTCGCCGGTAGGGGGCGCTGTAAATGCGTTTTTTGTGCGATTTTGAATATTGTACCATCGAGAAGTGTATGAAGTTATGCATAGAATTGAACCAAATTTTTATTTTAAGTTTTTGGCTATGGCAAGCAGGTCCTCCCTGAATTTGGAAAAAATTCGCCGGTAGGCGGCGCTGTAATAGCGATTTTGTGCGATTTTGAATATTGTACCGTCCAAAAGTGTATGAAGTTGTGCATAGAATTAAAGCAAATTTTTATTTTAAGTTTTTGGCTATGGCAAGCAGGTCCTCCCTGAATTTGGAAAAAATTCGCCGGTAGGGGGCGCTGTAATAGCGATTTTTGTGCGATTTTGAATATTGTACCGTCCAAAAGTGTATGAAGGTATGCATAGAATTAAACCAAATATTTATTTTAAGTTTTTGGATATGGCAAGCAGGTCCTCCATGAATTTGCAAAATATTCGCCGTTAGGGGGCGATGTAATAGCGATTTTTGTGCGATTTTGAATATTGCACCATCGAAAAGTGTATGAAGTTATGCATAGAATTGAACCAAAAAAAAAATTAAGTTTTTGGCTATGGCAAGGAGGTCCTCCCTTAATTTGTAAAAAAATCGCTCGTAGAGGGCGCTGTAATAGCGATTTTTGTACAATTTTTGTGCAATTTTGAATATTGTACCGCCGAAAAGTGTATGAAGTTATACATAGAATTGAACCAAATTTTATGTTTTATTTTTGGTCATGTCACGAAGGTCCTCCCTGAATTTGGAATAATTCTGCCGGAAGAGGGCACTATAATTGCGATGTCTGTACCATTTTCATTATTGTAAAATCGAAAAGTGTATGAAGTTATCCATATAATTGAACCAAATTTTTTGTGCATGTTTCTGGCTATGGCAAACAAGTCCTCCCTGAACTTGAAAAAATTCCGAAAGAAGGGGGCGCTATAATTCCGATCTCTGTGCCATTTTCATTATTGTACCATCGAACAGCGTATAAAATTATGCATACAATTGAACCAAAATGTTTGTGCTTGTTTTTGGCTTTGGCCAACAGGTTCTCCTTGAATTTGTAAATATTGCGCGGTAAAGGGGCTCCGTGCTAGCGATTTTTGTATACTTTTCTTGATTTTTCGTAGTTCTATTGTGCATCGGCGGCTCATGCAGCGGCGGGAACTCGCTTCCTGCTATGCCGGCTATTCGCAAACAGCTGATAACGACAGAATAAGGAAAAATTAATAATTTTAACAAATATCATGATATAGATTAACTCGTTTTTAGTCCGTTTAATTGACTTGAGCAGAAATTTAAGATGAAAATCAAAGTTGGTATAGTATTGAACTAATAATATTGAAGTATTAACATGTGTAACTAGGTTTTGAAATATTAAGATGTATAAGATAGAAGAAAGTTTTGGGATTGGCACATCCAACTAGTTTATTTTGTTTCGAAAAAATTATATATGATTCCTTGAAAGCTTTATTACACAGAAAAAATAAAGAAAAAAAAATCAGAGATACATTTTTTCATATAATACGTCAAGCTTTTCTTCTGTTGCACATCTGCAATATAGGTAAAATCTACTGTCATGTGGCTGTTTTTACGCTAAAATAATGCAAATTAGTAAATATTTTAACAAGTATGCCTCCAAATACCTTATTTTATATAATTATTTATTTTATAAAACGTAACCTTTAACCATTTAATCCCCATGACGTTCTAGAAATTACGTAGTTTAGAAAATCTGCCTTTACACCACAGAGTTTCAATGGTTAATTTCGCTCTATTTAAATACGGAATGTCTGTTATTAATTAAAGCAAATATTGCTGTTTTAACTTTCTGGTGTGAAGTAGGTGTATAACAATTTTAAAAAAGTATCTTAAATCCAAAACACTATTGTATGCATATATGCAAACTGCGCACTAAAGGGTTAAACTATTAATGGATTCTGAAAGACATATATCAGGGGTCGACTTGTCCTGAAATTTTACGACCGGGAAATTCTTCGGTACCAGTATTTTTTATGGAAAATTCTCTTCGTAAATAAGGCGAAATTTCGCGAGTTTAACCTAGATTTATTTTCCTATAAACAAATAGTGATACATGTCCTGAAAAGTACCTTAAGCGTACGACACTTGCATATATTTTTTCCACCTAATTATAACCTTCATGTATAGGAACAAACATTCAATGTTTAAAAATATATATTTGGAAAGAATGAAAAAAAAGTTACCTGAATGACCCCTTGCGGGGCAAGTAATTGCGTTCCTGTAATGTCAAATTCACACCGGAATCTGCAAAAAGATTTATTGCAAAATAAGGAAAAGCAATTTTACGTTTATTTTTCTACCAAAGTTAGAAAAATAAAGTTTGATAAAATTTCTCTGGTGCAAATCTTCATTAATAATAGGTGGGATAAAATATATCCCACCGCCCCTCAAGGGGTTAAATAATGCAAAGATTACTGCTCAAAATTACCGATAGACGTTTTGAATATAAGAAAAACATGCAAAAATAGTGACATGTTCAATCGTCATTCTTGAATATAAACTACTATAGCTAGAATTGCTGGAAATCTTTTTAAAATATTGTATACGAGAATTTTTATTTGAAACTATGTAACTTACATTTTTAACTTACTAGCGCCTGGTTTATCTATAAGATTATTTTTAAAAATTTCTGTTTTTGAATAAATATTTTGAATGTTTCTATCGGGTCGATTGAGCTAGTCAGAGGGTTAAAAGTATATTCCAATAAATATTTATTTTCACGTTAACTAAAATTCGTTATCGTCATTCTTAAAATTATCCGTTTCAAAAACATGTTGATCCAATATTTTTGTAAAAAGTATATCAAAACGTATGCTTATTAATTTTGTGATGTAATCATGATATGGAAACATATTTTTATCCAGAATTTACGGTAATGAATAATGCATCAAACTATGAAAAAAATATTTACATAAGCAAATTATTTTCTTTTATATAAACTAAGATTTCGATTAAGAAATAATTTACAAACAGTGTGATACTTTAAAAAATAATAAAATTTAAATTATCTTTTGAATTTAAATGTACCCCATAACTTCTTAAAAATAAATTAGGGTATTGCAGACAACACTGATTGGTGGTGAAAAAAATGAAAATCCATTATAAAAAGGACAATTTCGAGCTTCAGAGAAAAAACATTTTAGACTTTGACTAGATTACTAAATGGAATTAAATTTCCCGTAGCCTGAAGCTAAATTTGTTTTCAAGGATCATGTTAACGATTTTAATAAGTTTAGATAAATATACATAGATTTCTTGTATTAGGAAATTAATTTATTTTGATATTTACTTCAGTGAGAAATAGCATGTGTGTTAGTTTTAAAAAATATATAACCTGAATTGTTTTAGACTTATACACAAAAGCATGAAGATTAAATAATTTTCTTTATGGTGTTTTCATTTTTATCACGACAGAAATTTATAAGATAAATTAATATGTAGAATTGTTTTTATATATTCTAATAAATTACAACACGATACTGAGTCAATATTTGGTTCAGTTATGTAATAGTTTTATGTGTGGAATCAGTAATAAAGTGGGGGAATTTATCATCATTCATCATATATTTCATCATTCTTATAAAAAATTTAACAGTAAAATAGATATGCTCAGGAATGCAAACTTTTACGCTTTATTTAAATCAGATAAGCATATTAGAAACATAATTTTTTTATTAATAAATAATAAAGAAAAAAGAAAAATGCCGAGTTAAACTAATGGTATTGAGCGCACTGGCTATTCACTCTAAGTGTATATTATAATCTTATTTCAAAGAATAATGCATCTCACAAAATAAATGAAGGGGGGGGGGGGGTAGCTCCCCATTTCCCCTCATTATACTTAAGCAATGAGCCTTCAAATGTCATCAGAGAAGCGCCTTATCGAAATAAACCGGTATATCAAATTTGAAGCAAATCGGATAGAAAAACTAATTTATCTAAATTAAAGGGTGTATCAGCCCCCCTTTCCCCCCTTTATATTTAACCAATCAACTTCCAAATGTAATCAGGAAAGCGCCTTAAAGGAATAAACCGGTATACCATTTGCAGCAAATCGGATTGGAAAAACCATTTATCTAAATTAAGGGGGGTATTAGCCCCCCTTCCCCCTTTAGACTTAAACAATGAACCTTCAAATCTAATCAGGGAAGTGCCTTATGAAACTTAACCCTCTCGTGCATAAATTATTTTTCATTGTTTTTCATTATTCACAAAAAATCTTTTTTTTTTTTTTGATAAATGAGAAACCACCGTAAAATAATTTTATTGTTGCACTGCATGCTAGGTATTATCTGTCCACAAATCAAGCCTCCATAAATGAATGCTCAAATTTTTTTTGCTCAATAATGCAATAATTATACGACCTCATATGAGGTCCGTATGCATCAGAGGGTTAACCGGTATCTCAAATTAGAAGAAAATTTAATATTTCTGCATGTAATACACATTCATCTAACTTAAGGAGGGATTACCCCCCCCCCTTTCTCTCCTTTATACTTAGCCAATGAACCCCCAAAACTAATCAGGGAAGCGGATATTTCTATTAAGAGTTATCGCACATATATCGCACGTACATACGTACATACATGCATACAGAACCAGAGGGCGCATTAGCTCTCAGCCTTTGATAGCTTGTGAGCTAAAAACATGTACAACATTTCATTTAATAAATTCAGTACACATTTTAGTAAACCTTCATCTACCAGATAAAACATTATTTGAATATAAAAACGGAAAATCAAAAAAATAACATCTAAAATACAATTTAATGTTATCATTTTTATTTTAACATGAATAGGTAATTATCGTGACTGATAGTCATACATCCAGAGCCTGATTATCCACGGGGCAAATTCCTACCACTAAAAATAAACAGAAAGTTTTGTCTCATTCATGGCAGAAATTTTACATGAATACGGCGTTTAGATAACACGAACTTTTCTTTTAAAATTTATTGGTGTAAGTGTGCCCCGTTGATAATCAGGCCCTGCATACATCAAGTACTATTCACTGTGAAATCCTTAGAGAATTTAGAGCTCCTATTCACTGTGAAATCCTTAGAGAATTTAGAGCTCATATATAAAGTGCAAAGTAAATAAGTAAAATTTTTGAAGTTTTAAGTAAACAATACATATGACTCATTACGATATAAGAATTTAGAATATGCGTGATAATTTCTTTAAATGTTACATATAAGACATTTATAAGACAAAAACGTTTAAGTATAAATACAGAAAGAACCTTTGGACAGGTAATTCTGCATTCAAAGGTAATAAAATTAATTTATAAAAGATAATTATTTATATATGAAAATATTTTTTCGATGTATTGTTGGTAAAATATTAGGATCTTTTGAGTACATTTCTAAATTGTCTATTTTCACTGATTATGCAAAATAACAAAATGTATTTTCCTTCTCTATAAAAGTAATTATACATATAAAGTACAGTAAAATATTGTGTAAAATACAGTAAATATTGTCCATATTGGAATGCAAATACGAAAGAATCCTCCCCACTTTGACCTTATTTCATTGCTGTGAAAATAGGCAATGTATACTTCCATTATTTGCAAAAAGTGTAACATTGAAACCTTAAAAATAGTAAAAAGTTTTATTATACTCTTTACGTATTTTGACTCCACTGAAGTCATTATCAAAACGAATAAAGAAAAATTCTTTTGATATGGTTAATCCGGTTTAAACGCCCAGTGGGGTAATTGCCCCAATCACTGTATTTCAGCTTTATGTGACGGAGCTATACTCTCAGAAATACTTTGATCAGTTCACGGAAATATTCCTGGCACCAGTATATGTCCCAGTATTGAAAAATATTCTGTTTTTTTTTAAAAGTTTCCTTAATCTGGAAAAAAAAAAAAAAAAAAAAGATTTTTTTTTTTTTTTTTTTTAAACGTTGTTCTCTCTTTAGTGTGTCCAGTTTGTTTTGAACATAGGACCACACGTTTCTAATCCAGAGTCTTAACCACTCGGCCAGAGAGCGGTTGGAAGAGACCGAGATTAAAATGAACATCAGGGATTTTCCCAAAACTGCATACATATTAAGCGTCTTATCTTAAATGGAAGAGGTAACCGCAAGATTTAAGAGGAGGTCACACCAATCAATGTCACGCGCCACATAGCGGTTGGGGTTGAACGACAGGAAGATTCCAAACTATTTTCTTACATCACACCACTAAAATTGTAAAGTTTTTATCAGTTTGATTAATAGCTGAAATGTCGCTATTGAGATAAGGCGAAGAAAACTTCGTAATGTAAGTTGCATCTGGATCACACCTTCTTCTTGCTACGTCGTTATTTTGCAGTACATCTGGTAAACAAGATTCATATTCCATGAGTGACTAGAGATTTAGAAAATATACGCAGATGGTAGATATTATGTCACGAGATTAACGAAAAAGACAAGCTACCGTGGTGCATTCAACGTATCTTTTTTTACAGACCGCTGGAGTCATGTGATGCTTGAATGCACCAATGGAGATGTACGGAAAGAGCATCACGTCACTGTAGCGGCCTGTAAAAAAAGACAGTTGGGATGCACCGCGGTAGCCTGTCTTTTTCGTTAGCCTCGATTATGTCATATATTACGTCAAACTAAAAGCACACGTATGTGGGTTATCAACTCCGTCCACAAGAGGGCGCAGCTGCTTTAATTTATGCCCGATTTCATCATTAAGTTTGTATGCTTAATATGTATGCAGTTTTAGGTTTTCCTCAAACTGGGGATTGATAAGTCTTGTTAACTTTCTTTTTCAGAAAGATCGGAAATTTAAACTTAATCGTATCACAGGGACATTTCGTCGTTATGAAAAAATTGGTGTTTTAACACTTATAGAATAATAAAATGTATAGAGGATAAAATGTATTCGTGTTAGACATATTTTCATAAGACATAATTTGATTATTAGATGTAAATAATGAATATTATATTTTGAATTAAATTCGAGAAGAATTCCTTGCTTTTGTGAAAAAAATCTATTTTTTAACTTGATTGAACTACTATATATTCTTTAAATGTTTTCATTTAGAATATATTTTACATGCGAATAATGTTTTAATACTCTAAAAACTAAATTTCGAATAAGTTTAAATGAATGAGAAAATAACATCTTTATAAAATTCGAAGGCTTTATTTTTGTTTATTTGATTTAGATAAATTAAAAATTTTAATTTATTAATGTTTCGGTTTTTCATTTTAAAAATAAAAAACTTTGATGTAAATACAGCCAATACTCATGAGTGAAAAGAATAAACGGAAATTTCCCCTCTTTTTCAGACTTCCGGGAAGAATTAACGGAAAAAGTTTTCTAGGAGTACAGAAATTATTTGTTTAAAAATGACGAATAATTTAATGTATACAGACGATTTTTTTTGACAACGTAGTGATATTCTTCTAGTCTTAATCGTTATATAGAAAAGCGCAGTAGATGAAGGTACAGCGATTTATTTCTTTAAATAAAACTTATATTCACCAAAAAAGACAATTTTGACTTTTGACGTATGTTATCATAAGATGGAGATAGTAGCAAATGAAATATAATGTATTTAAAAGAGATTTATTATGAAATATCTAGTGAATGTTTTTGAAACAGGCATCGAATAATGTGCTTGTCTACACATCGCAACCATATTTCTTCCTACTTCGAGAGTTACTGGCTGGCACATCTATTCCGATCAAGTACGGTATCTAACTCTGAAGTCCGGAATAAAGATGACCAAAATTACTAATTATGTTCTTTGTTAAGAATCCCATTTTATCTGGTATTTATATTACAGTAAAATTGTTATGAAATTTTACATAAAATTCGGATAAGACAGGCTTCATGTATACTACAAAAGTCGGTCGATCGGAAAGTCGTGTCGTGTTGAGAAAATCTATTTTTACCGGAAAATTCTACCCGGTAATTATTAGGCATGAGATATCGGAATAAATCTCTGTAGTTAAATGATACAATTTCCCGGTACAAATTGATTTTTGCAACACGATACGACTTTCCAATCGACTCAATATTAAAAATTAAAATTGGGATATGCTTAACAGGAGCAAGGCATTTCGTCTTAACCTTCCTACCCTTTTGAAATTTTACTCAACCTTAATAAATACTACACACCAGAATTTTCTTTAAAAACTATTTTTTTTTCTTTAATATATTAGTTTTCGGTGCCTTTTATTTATCTTACTTTACGAAAAAATTTCTGGTTCGAATCAAATGAAATGAATGATAGAAATGGGTCGATTAGACCCATTCAGGGTAGGAAGGTTAAAAAATGTTCAAATAATTAATTCACACCGCAATTTAAGAACAGATTTATTTAAAATAACCAAAAGCTTTTCTTCACGTATATTATCAGATCGACATTGTACTAAAAACTTACTGGTGCTATTTGGCAGTTTGGGCATTAAAATTAAGCGTTTACAGGCCGTAATTCTTACACGGGTAGTGGGAATATGCTCCCCACTTCATTTTTATTCAAAACTGATAGATTCACACCAGAAGTTTTCATGAAATAATTTGCTTTTGTAATACAGGTGATAAAAACCCTCTTTTTATTTCCAAATCAATTTGTTTGTACATTGTGTTGGCAGTCAATATTTGCAACATTTCAGACACAGAGATGCTTTGCCCGGGTAAGGTTTAAGTGGTCAACTATCCCGGACTTACACTAATTCCGTCGTTGGAGCACAGAAGTGTTAATAGTCTAATAAAAATTTCTTACTATATTTACTGTTTATATTTTATACCTTTTATCAATTACAGGAGGCATGTGATTAAAGAGTTACATAAAGTGTTATGTATAGGCAAGGTATTTCTAATCGTTTGCATAAACTTGTGATATTTTGCAGTTCTCTATTTCGATGAAAAACTAAATAAAATAGCGATTTACCATAAAAATGATTTATTTGCTAAATTAGAAACATGTTTGGCTCTAAAACGGTGCCCGCACGAATTTTCTTTGTACTCAAGCTCAATAAGAGTCTTCTACTATCAACGAATTTTGAATAAAGTCGTTTTTAAGTTGGGTAGGTGTCCAAATAACGTTACTGTGATAGTAGCCCAATATCAAAGTCAGCACTGACTGCTGCCACAGCAGCATCAAAAATATAATCATAGAAGTTTTATACCTGCAACAACTGCTAATTATGACTCTGTATGATAAACAGTAGCCATATAATTATGAATTTGCAATTCATGTGCCGTATTATTTATATTGAGTTAAATTTTAACATATCCCAACATCATTTTTGAAACTTATTATTGAAAAAGTTTATTCCTGAATTTCTAAGACAGAATTCATGGCTAAGTATGTTTCACTGCTTTAATAATAAAACGAAGGCAACTGAACCAAGAAGTAAGTAAAATAAACTGTTTCTACGAAAAGTCTCGACTCTATTTAAGTGCAGAAAAACAGAGATAAGACAACATAAAAATATAAAAAATATATTTGGAGAGCGGTTGCTAGAATTTGGTTATGTAAAAAGAAACGCAAAGAAATCCCCTTTCAAGAAAATTTAAGAAATAGTTTGTGGAAATAGCATCTATCCAAACGGCACTACCCATCTCGTGACAATGGAGTTTAGAATAAAGAGAAGGAGTCATTTAGTGTACTCTCTACCAGTTGCTACTGAAGTAACTGAGGAGGTTGTCACAAGATGGCGGCTGCTTTTTTTTAACCCCTTGAAAGGCGATGATGCCGCCACGGCATCACATAATTTTAATCCCAAATTGCCACATTGGCACCGGAATTTTATGATAAAAATTTCATCTTTATCAAGTACGCGAAAATTTTCTTTTACTTGTTTACAAATAAAATCTCTTGTTAATACTGGTGCCATTAAGTTATTTGAACATTTTACGAATACAAGTACCTTGCCCCTAAAAGGGTTAAATCGGATCTTCAGTTTCTGATTACTGCAAAAGCAAACATCGCACCAGTAAAATTCAATAGAAAATTTCGTCCCATTTAAGCGTTTTATTCATGGAATTTATTCTCAAAAATTACATAAAATTTTCTATTTGTTTTTACTGGAGTCAGTGTGCCTTGTAAAACTGTCAGTTTGTTTCCCTGGTTATCACAATATGGCGGAAACGCAGGGCCTAACTATCGCCAAAGTAAACTCCTACCAGTAAAAATGAAAATCTGTTTCTACCATTGTTTATGACTGAAATTTTGCAATAATAAGGCGTTTAAATAAATTGAAAATTTCTATATAAATCTACTGGTGGAAGTTTTCACCGAGGGTAAGCAACGTCTGTGATAGCGGTTATAGTTGAAGCTTCACTGTTTTAACCACTTAACAGTGACGTTTGTTTTCTTACAAAAAAATAAAAATGGGGCTGGACACCACTTTTTCCATACTAAAATATTTACCTTACTTAATCGAAAAAATCTGACAATCAATAAAGATAAATTTACAGTTACAAATTAGTGGTATCAAAATGCTTTTAATAACGAAGCAAGCAAAGTGTTCTTGCCCGAATCCAGTTCGGGCCACACTGTTAAGGGGTTAAGGATATGTCAGTTCCTTTTCATTAATAGTTCCATGCTCGTGACTATGTCGTCATTTAATTCACTCACTACACTATCCTATATGCCACTACGCTTTCTTTACAGTTCCGTTACTGTCATTCAGGGTAACTTTGATCGATGGGGTGTAACTTTGTACCACTGCTTAATTTTCAATATGTTTGACTTCAAAAAGCTGGATAAACTCCATTGTAACACTCTGTAGGTAAGGTTATAAACTGAGATTTCTACTCTTTAATTTAGAACATAAATTGGCAGCATTATATTATTATTATGCATAATAAGTTAAGAAAATTATTTTCTCCAGACATCCATTAACTCCTTAAGAGGTTCATTTTTGTTTACACAATAAAGTAATAATAAGGACGATACACCACAATCACTGTACTAAGATATTTGCCTTATATAATCAAAATAAGTCTGCTATTATATAAAGCGAATATTGCAGTTTAAATTCAGTTGTGTAGAAAAGCTTTTAGAAACGAAACAAAAAAATTCTTGTTGTTTGTACCGTCAGGGTTCGTACGCTTCAAGGACGTTTTACCACAATTTTTGTAAAGTGATATTAATGAAGTGATTTAATAAAAAAATCTATCTTCAGATATAGCGACCAGTATTTTAGGAAATTCCTGGTACTAAAACACCTAAAATCCCAGGTATCCCCTGATGCGTACGAACCCTGACCGTGTACGGACAAACCTGTTAACCCTTTGAGGGGCAAGCAATTGCGTTTGTTAACTAGTTAACTGCGAGTTAATTCCCACCGGAAATTTAGAAAATTTTTATTTCAAAATAAGGAAAAGCAACTTTTCACCTCTTCTCCCCTAAAGTTATAAAAATGAAACCTAATTAAAATTTTCTGGTGCAAATCTTAATTAAACTTAGGTGCGACATAATATATCCCACCGACCCTAAAGGGGTTAAGGGGTTAAGTTTCGTATATGATTTTTAAATGCAGAAATGCTTAAGTGTTATACAATTAATATTCTAATCCGAAAACAAATTTAGATATCTTGCGATTTCGATTTGAACAAGTTTTGCTGTATAATCATTTTTGAAAGAAAAGTTTACAAGTATTAGCATTTATACTATAACGAATTATTTAATTTTATAATTGAATTTTGTCTCAAACATTCATTTATTTTATGAATCGCTTATATTTTTTTACGTAAAACGTTTATTTATTTTCTTTTTTGTTTAAAGCAACTCATAATATCGACAAAGATTTTTTTATAGTTTTATCCGAAATGAAGAATTCTATTGTCAAGTTTTCATCCAAATGTATACTAATTTTCTGAATGAAATAAACGTTTTTCTTTGAGTAAAAATCTTACAGCATTAAAAACAAAATAATAGTTTTCGTTTAATCGACGAAAACATTTAATTTGATGTATTTTGCATTCACCATTATGATATCTTTCAATTCCAAATAACAGTATATTTACTAATTACGGTATAAGACTATAAGAAATTGCGTTTTCGTTGTGAAATTTATATTCTGTTGCACATACCACAATAAATTACATACAAAAGCTTCAAGAAACTAACAATAGTCAAGTGATATAAATAAATGTTGTTTTAAACGCATTACAAAAATATGAGCAAATTATGAATTCGTTTTTATATTGAAATAAAATCCGATAATTCATCGTATGCGAAAGACACGTTCACCGTTTTATTGCAATCCCACAGTGGCAAAAGAAAACAGCTAGAAAACTATATAATTCGACCGAACCGAGGGAGAAACCCTTGAAGAGAAGGTTTCAAAGGAGAAACAGAAGAGATTTATGCGAAGTAAGACGGATTGAGCAAGTGTACTCAGTTAAAACACGGTTCATTACCACCGACACAGGATGCTGCGATAGAACCCTACTCAACTCATAAAACAGAGTCTGGAACATCTCCAGTTTAGAGCAACAATCGTATCATCGTCCCCAAAGGTGGAACCTCACAGGGGAAGCACCACAACCTGAGGACTAGTGAGGATACCAATAAATTATCTCCTGCCAGACAAGAATGAGGATCCTCTGTAAAGGCTAACTCCAATATCCCATCTCACGGATGGGCCAACTCAAACACATAAATAACAGGGAACGTCCATTCGTTATTCTTGTGATAATTAGAGCACATTTTCATATATAATTCCAATTATTTTATTACAACATATAATTAAGATAAAAACTGATATAACTCGCTAAATACCACTGCGTTCCACACACAAGCATATATCTAATTTGTAACAAAAAGCATTTTACTTATGTATATATTAAATGACTCTTGTGACACTCTGGTCACAAGAGTAACAAAATTTTGATTGATAATATAGACAAGGGGAATGCTTTTTGTTACAAATTAAATATATTTTATGCGAGTGGTACATAATCAAAATCATATTTAAGGGGTCTCAGGACTCTTAAAGCTTTAAAATTTTCGAAATTTTAGTTTTTTTATAGGTTAACCTCCTATCTTTTCTGAACATTTTGATATAATTGTTTCCTTGAAATTCCTATTAGAAGTGAAGTAATGGCTTTTACATTTATACACGTTCAATAGCTGAAGCGTCGTTTCGGAAACTTTGAAGCCATTTTCTCCAAATGACGTTTTTGCGCATAACGCGCACGATATCTCAAAAACTTATGAATATTTTTTCATGAAATTTTCAAAACATATGTTTCATGTTAGTCTAAACTGAACCTAAATTTTCCTTTTTATTGTTCACAACAATATTTTTTTCGGTGATTATACTATTGAAATTTTCTTAATTTTGCATTAGCTAAATGAACCTTTGTATTAAAAATACAAAAAATCTTTAAATACAAATTTATTTAGGTTCAGGGTAATTATTACAATCTGAAGTATAATTAGGCACCAAAATTTTCATTCTAGTTGCAATACTTATTTTGAAATCGTGGGCGTAAGCTGTTATGCCGATTTTTTGCTCGCCAAATGTCTAATAGTTTGGAGACGCCTGTAAATGCTACTTCTGCATCTTATATTTTTTTAAATACATGAAATGAAAGAACATACTTATATCTTTCATTCCCAATTAAAATTGTGTCTTAAAATCAAATACATTTTAAGATATTAAATAATGAAAATGGTCTTTTTTTTTCATTTTTTCGAATTTTAAGAGTTCTGAGACTCCTTAACTGGTTATATCAATAATTGTTTTAATTATATTTTGTAATAAAATAATTGAAAGTATTTGTGAAAATTTGCTCTAATGGTCACAAGAGTAACAATGGACGTTCCCAACGCAAACCTAAATGTTTGTAAATAAAAAGAAAGAATGGAAAAAATCAATAAACTTATTCCCATGTCCTGCATATCAGGGTCAACTACTTCCACGGATGTCAGGGCTACACGAGTAGAAAAAGTCAACAAAAATGTGGTCCAGCCGAACACTTTGGCAGTCGTCTCTCTTCCGTTAGTTCACGTGAGGCGCGGTCAACTGCTTCGAACCAACCATGGAAGGCTGCGACTCATACCCTTGTAAGATCATGAGTGGGTATCGTTGCACTGGGCTCATGATCATTCCCCATGAGTCCACAGGCTGATTCGATATCACCCAGTCGTGGGCAGTGGTTTTTCCTCACGATGATGCCCCATTGACAAGCTATCCAGATGCACGTTGCGCGGAAACGCAGTCTCCGATTTAAACGTGGGGCTCAACTGGCGCCCTCAGGGGCGCCCTGAACTTTCAGGGACCCCGCTTTGGTCTTATTCCGAAAAATAAGTGGCCGCTACGAGATCCTCCTTGGTTTTCTGATCATCCTCCTGCGACGAAGCCGTATTGATTCCATACTACCCGGAGGTGCCACCAAATCGAAGCGAAATAAAGAAAAGGTTACATTTCTACATAATTATATTTCAACTAGCAAACCCCGCGGCTTTGCTCGCGTAAAATTTGAAATATACCAAGTGATATTTATATGTCTAATTTTTATCAAAAGGTACTAACTAAATTTTTATTTTATTAAAAGGTACTTATTACTTTTAGGAATAATTCAAAAATTACTATTTAAAACACAGTTTGATTAAACATCATTATTACACTGCAATGGCAGAAATGAGACTTAAATTAATAAAATGAAATAAAACTAAATAAATGATAATTTAGAAAATATTTTGAAACTTTTATGCTCAATTAATACGCTCATTTCAGTATTCATTTGAAGTTTTGAATTTTTTAGAAACCATCTTCTTAGATCTTAAAATTAACCATCATGTCAAATTCCAAGTCCTACCAGCTCTCTCAACATAAAGGGCAATGATGAAACAGGAACTGTCACCATTAATTTGCCAACATGAATTTTGAAATCGGTTTGTTATTTCCGAATATTCCACAGAAACGTAATTTAAAAAGCTTTTAAAGCCCCTTTTTAGAACGTTTGTTGTTCCTGTGAACCCCAGGAGGTAGAATCACCGGCATAAAATATAGCCTGTGTAGGATCAGAGACTGTTACCATTGATTCGCAACTATTACTTTTATAATCGGTTTATATTCCCTGAAATTGCATAGAATCGTAATTTAGAATTTTTTTAGAATGCTTTTCGCACCTCCCCTTCGCTTCACCCCTTTTTAATTCGAATTCATTTTCGACGTTCCTTTGAGGGCATTTATATTTTATAAGTAACTACCATGTCATATTTAAAGTTTCTAGCCTTTTCAGTATCACAAAAATCGCAATTTAGAAAGTTTTTAGCTCCTGCAACCCTCTGGTGGTAGTGGAACAGACATAAAATATAGCTTAAGTTTGAGCAGGTTCTATCACCAAAATTTGTCGTCATTTTTTTTTTTTTATCGGTTTGGTAATTCTTAAGAATTGTAATTTATAACGCTTTTCACTCACTTCACTTTTCTAAATTTGGAATTTTCTTTCGACTGTTCTTAGAAAGCCATTGCATCTTGTAAGTAAATATCATGCCATACTTCAAAGTGTTAGACCCCTCAGTTGTGCAAAAAACGCAAATTAGAACATGTTTTGCTTTTGCAACCCTCAGATGGTAGTGACAGCAACATAAAATATAACCCATGTTACAGCAGGGACTGTCACCATTGATTTGCAACAATTACTTTTGAATTAGCTTTGGTATTTCCTTAGATTGAGTAGAAATCGCAATTTAGAACGTTTTTAGGACGCTTTTCGAGCATTTTCACCCCTTTTTAAATTCCCAATTTTTTCGAAACTGTTCTTAAAGATCATTTATATCTAATAAATATGTACCTTGCCTAATTTTAAGTTGCTAGCCCCTACCGATCACAAAAATCGAAATTTAGAACGCTTTTTTGCTCCTGCAACGTCTTGGTGATATTGATACCGACATAAAATAGCGTCTATGTTAGAGCAGAGGCTGTCAGCATCAATTTCCTACCATTAAGTTTGAAATCAGATTAATTCTTCCTGAGATATTGCCGACAAATCGGCATTTAGAACATTTTTAGAACGCTTTTCGCGCATTTTGTTCCTGCATCTTCTCTGGGGTAGTGGAAATAGATATAAAATATAGCCTATCTTGGAGCAAGATCTGTCACCATCATTTTTACACCATTATATTTGAAATCGGTTCAGTACTTCCTGAGATTGCATAGAAATCGCAATTTAGAAAGTTTTTTACAACGCTTTTTGCCCATTTTGACCTCCTTTTAAATTTCGATTTTTTTAGGAAAGTCCTTAGAGATCATTGATATCTTATAACTAACTACCATTCCAAATTTCACGATTCTAGGCCCTTCCGTAACGCAAAAGCCGCAATTTAGAACGTTTTTCTCCTGCACCCCCTCTGGGGTAGTGGCACCGACATAAAACATCGCCTATGTTGGAGCAAAGGTTGTCACCATCATTTTGACGCCATTATTTTTTAGATAGGTTTGGTATTTCCTGAGATTGTGTAGAAACCACCATTAGAACGTTTTTTAGAACGCTTTTCGCGCATTTTCACCCTTTTAAATTTCGAATTGTTTAAGAACTGTTCTTAGAAATCCTTTATATCTAATAAGTAACTAATATTTCAAATTTCATATTTCTAGGCCCTTCGGTAACGCAAAATCGCATTTTTAGAACGTTTTTTGCTCCTGCACCCCCTTTCGGGTAGTGGCACCGACATAAAACATACCTATGTTGGAGCAAGGGTCGTCACCGTCATTTTGACACCCTTATTCTGACACCATTATTTTTTAAATCGGTTTAGTATTTCCTGAGATTGTGTAGAAACCACCATTTAGAACGTTTTTTAGAACGATTTTCGCGCATTTTCACCCCTTTTACAAATTTCGAATTGTTTAAGTACTGTTCTTAGAAATCCTTTATATCTAATAAGTAGCTAATATTTTAAATTTCATATTTCTAGGCCCTTCAGTAACACATAAATCGCATTTTTAGAACGTTTTTTTGCTCCTGCACCCCCTTTCGGGTAGTGGCACCGACATAAAACATAGCCTATGTTGGCGCAAGGGTTGTCGCCGTCATTTTGACACCCTTATTCTGACATCAATATTTTTTAAATCGGTTTGGTATTTCCTGAGATTGTGTAGAAACTACCATTTAGAACGTTTTTTAGAACGCTTTTTGTGCATTTTCACCCCTTTTAAATTTCGAATTGTTTAAGAATTGTTCTTAGACATCATTTATATCTTATAACTAATATTCAAAATTTCATATTTCTAGGCCCTTCAGTAACGCTAAAATCGCATTTTTAGAAAGTTTTCTGCTCCTGCACCCCCTTTGGGGTAGTGACACCGACATAAAACATAGCCTATCCTGGAGCAAGCGTTGTCACCATCATTTTGACACCAATATTTTTTAAATCGGTTTGGTATTTCCTGAGATTATGTAGAAACTACCATTTAGAACGTTTTTTAGAACGCTTTTGTGCATTTTCACCCCTTTTAAATTTCGAATTGTTTAAGAACTGTTCTTATACACCATTTATATCTTATAAGTAACTAATATTCCAAATTTCATATTTCTAGGCCCTTCAGTAACGCAAAAATCGCATTTTTAGAACGTTTTTTGCTCCTGCACCCCCTTTGGGGTAGTGGCACCGACATAAGATATAGCCTATGTTCTAAGTTGGGCGAACACCATCATTTTGATACCATTACATTTGGAATCGGTTCGGTAGTTCCTGAGCTTATCTCCGACAAATAAACAATTTTTACCTCTTTATAATAGGAGTATGATTATTGCACACGCTTTAAACCTGTATTTCCTGCATTATAATCTAAAGCAGTTTTTTTCATCTAATATTTTTTTCAGCTACTAAAATGAAAATTAAAGGATAAACATGAAAAAAATACTCAACCGTGAGACATTTAATTATTTAGTGGTAATTAATTAAAGTGGTACTTCAAAGTACCGTCAGTACACTATGGCTAAAATACCGTAACAGAAAACCCACAAGGTATTTCAAATGGCACCAGAAAATATTTCCGATTTAATAAGTATGTGAAATATAGGCTTTTTTTTTTTCTTATTTAAAAATAAATCGTTTGGCGAATTCCCGTGCCAATAATTTATTTCAACACTTCAGAATTGAAAAAGCTTTGCCCCTGAAAGGGTTAAAAAACATATTTTTTTTAAAGGTTTTGATATTGTTAGCAGTCCTTTAGTTATGCGACGTCTATATTCCAGGGACAACATGTTCTCTCGCATCTCCACATATGCAATATATGAATTTATATATGCCATTTCTAGCATAGCAAAAACGAGAAGGGGCCACAACTTTTGCGATTTCCTATTAAAAAAATTACAATGAAAAAGGAAAGAAATACTAGGGAAATCATTACTACACTACATTTTAATAATTACATTTTAAAACAGATGAAAACGATGGATAACTACACAGACGAAAAGTGAACAAGAAGTTTTTCTCCAACACCCAGTGTACTGACGGTACTTATAAGTACCACCCAGTAATTCAACTGTTAAATAAAATACATACACCGCTCACCTAAAATAGCTAGTCAAACTGCATTCAAAGATCATGATGAACACATAAAAAAATCCAACGCTTATGTTATATCTTTTACTTTGTTTGCAGCAATAAAATACGAGCGTGACAATCTCTACAAAATGTCGGCACAAAACACATCGTCTGTGTGAAAGATAGCCTCCTACCTCGCTAAAATATGAAACCTAGAACTACTGCTGCCATGTATCAGGATAAAGTTGAGTTAAAAGAGTGTTTTTGCAAAGTACCATTAGAATATTAGTAATATTTACTATGGGATGAAAGTTTAAAGTGAGTGGTACTTATAAGTACCGTCAGTAGATAAAGGGTTAACTGAATATCCGCTGGTTTTGAATTCACGCAACGGTAAAAACAAATGCACCTAATTATTTACATACGCACTACTATTTTATAATTAAAAATGGCCTTACTTAAAGGCATAAAATTTTAAGATCATGTAAAGCGGAAATTATCTGTGAGAGTTTATGGTGACAAACAAAGTTCAGATAAAAATTTGAAAATTTCAACCTTATGGTATCGGCGGTTAATGGGTTAAAATGAGAATTTATCCTTTAGAAATAGCGATACACAATTTAATTACACGTTTTCATTTACAAGGATCTTCAGGTGACTTAATTTGCGCATGTAATCAAACTTCTGCATCAGTAATATAGCATATCTGTCTTACATTGATTGATCACTTATTTTTAATATAAATTAGTTTCACTGATACATGTTGTTTAACCCCGTATATTTGTATTTTTAGTTTCTAGGGTGTTTACAGTAAAAATCTGAAAGAAAAAGGAAAGCTATTAAAAAAATCCAAAGTAATCAACATAAAAATATCGCATTAAAACATTAAGTCAATCCTATATTAGTTAGAAATGTTTTGCTAATATTTACCTAATATTTGTAAATTTTAATACTTATGAATAATATTCTAATGTTAGAAAGTGCATGATGAAAATGAAACCTATAACAGACGCTTTCTGAATAAGCCTTAAAAAAAAAAAAAACCACATTTCCAAACATGCAGTGTAGTCAGGTTCTAGGATCGTAAGAAAAACGAAAAATGCGTAACAAATTAATTTAAACTCGTTTATTGCTGAAACAACCTTGCTTAACCCCCTTAATTCTCGCTCCTGTCATATTTCGGACTGCGTCTTTTACTCAGATTGTTTGACTCCCACCAGTTCTATAAAATAGTGAAATTGGCTATATTTTAGTATGGATTTACCTGTCATTAAATAAGGTAAATATTTCTTTTTCATAAAAGTGGTGCCAATAAGCAATTTGAATTTTTTAACCGCAATTTAATTCGAGCGTGAAAGGGTGAAGGATATGTCAGTTCCTCTTTATTAAAACACTAGAACGGCGGCGAGGGGTCATTTTGACCCTTGCCGAATGAATGCATTTCGATTCGAACCAGAATTTTTTTTTTATAATATATAAGATTAGTATATGCTGCACAAAAATAACTTAAATAAATAAGTTAAATAGTTCTAAATAAAAATTCTGATGTGAAATATTTTTATAAAACTTGAGCAAAATTTCCCGCCGTTCTAGTGTTAATAGTTCCATGTTTTACCTCTATGCTAACTTGTTTTCGAGCGAAGAGGTTGTTTTTTTTTCTCAAGGTGGCGTTTAGAGTAATATGGTATCCACTCTAGACAACTGTTTCAAACAGAGTCTAGTGAAGATGAAAAATCGTTCCACTCCAACGTATTATCTTAGATGCGTTTTTTTACTTGGTGGAACACCAGATGATAAAAATGCCGTGTGCTGTTATGGAAAATATTCAGATGATGGAAAAGGGGAGGAGTCGATAAAAAGTCTGATGTGCAGTGTTGCCAATGCGCTACTTTTTAAAAATTCAGATTTCTTGATTGGCACAACTTTTTTGAAATAGCAAATTTCCCCTTACTTAATGACATATTAATTAAGGCGAAAACAAAGGGAATTTTATCATTTCAGAAAAGTGGTGCCAATCAAGAAATCTGAATTTAAAAAAAGTAGCCCACTGCCAACACTGCTCATGTATGCGATATGAGCCCATGTGGACGGTTATGGGGCTAAAATAACATATTACATTTGTAATTTTTGTAACGATTAAAACAAAATTTCAAAGAACGATTAGTAATATACCCACTATTGTTTAGTCATTAAATAGTCTTGGTTATTCTAGTCAATTATCGTACGTATCGCCATTTTAATAATTATTTTAAACCTATTACACATTTCCCGACTAGTTCATTTTATCCGAAAAGTTTAAATATTTTTTAAATCTAAATATTGATATGTATTTTTTAAGACATCTATTTTAGACGAATTAAAAATGTGTTACAAAATAGTCGAAGTTTCTACTTTATTAACTTTTAATTTTTTAACTCTATCTCAAAGTTTTTTTTTTTTTTTTTTTGTGGACTTACAAATCAAAGTATGAATGGTACTCCATAGTGCTCGAACGTCTTCTACTAACTGAAGCAAATGTGTTAGTAGAAGTAAAGTTAATAAATTGTAACTAGTTCCGGTGACATCTAAAGCTTCTCTGTATTAATTAGGCATTTGGAAGAAAAACAAATACTTTAAACATTTAATAAAAGTCACGCTGGTAAAATGCCTGTTTTATGCACTTAGTATTTTGTATGGTCACAGCACTCTTAAAGCTTAAAAATTTCAATTTTTTTTATATGTTAAACTTCTATATTTTCTGAACATTTTGGTAGGATTGTTTCTTAGAAATTCCCATTAGGGCACAAGTTATCTCTATTAGAATTATATCCGTTCAATAGCTAAAGCGGCGTTTACGAAAATTTGAAGACATTTTTCTCGAAATGACGTTTTTGGGTATAAAGCGCAAGATATCTCAAAAACTTCAGAATATTTTTTTCATGAAATTTTCAAAATATATGTTCATGTTAGTGTGTGTAAACTGAACCTAAAATTGTATTTTCATTGTTCAAAACAATTATGCTGTTGAAAATTTAAACATTTTGTACTAGCTAAATACAATTTTATATTAAAAATATACTAATGATTTAAATACAAATTTATTTATGTTCAGAGTAATTATTACAATCTGAAGTATAAATTGGCGCAAAAAAATTCATTCTAGTTGCAATGTTTATTTTGTAATCCTGCGCGTAAACTGTTATAAAAGGTTTCTGCTCGACAGATGTCTCGAAGTTTGGTGCGGACTATAAATATTAATTCTGTATCTTGAAATGTTTTAAATACATGAAATGAAACAACATACTTATATTATAATAAAACACTCATACTACAATATATATATATTAAAACACACATACACACATAAATATGAGTGAGAAATTGCAGACTCAGGCATCGGCCGGAGTAGCTCAGTGGTTAGAGCAGCAGTCTTGTATACTGTAGTCCCAGGTTCGATTCCTGGGTCTGGCTAATTTTTCACTCCAGTTGGATTTATTGTTTGTATGTCTGTATATTATTTATACATACCTTTAACATACTTATATCTTTTAATCCGATTACAAATTGTGTTTTTAAATCCTATACATTTTAAGATATTAAATGTTGAAAATTGTCTTTTTTTTCTTTTTTCATTTTTTTCCAATTGAGAGTCCTGAGACCCTTTAACATTTATTTTTTACCTTATTACACGATTTTTTCATCCTTTTGTTATTTAATTCATCTTGGTTCATACATGAAAACATGGAATTTTCACTTATTTCCTAAAATGCTACGATTGTAAAATTTATCTACGTTGGTGTATTTCCGCTGAGTAACATTTTAATATTATTGCAAGCTAATTATGAATTACTAAAATAATTCTACTTATATCCGCGAGTGATAAACTGCGAAACATCCCTAATGATGACAACTGTCTGTTGCTTACAACAAAACACAATTTTGAGCTTCAACATATCGGTAAAATATGCCAACTCTCTGTAACGATCCAACATCAACATATTTTAAACAGGAAAGAGTAAAACGCAAAATATAAATGAAAAATAAATGGTGTAATATATTTTTTTTTTTTTAAAGTACTCTTTTATTTATCCTTAATTTAAAAGGTTAAATTATTGAATACACCATAACTACTTGCAACAATATTCAACAACATTTAATGACCACAAATTACGTGAAAATAGTTGCATAACATAAATACCAATCGAAATGAATTTATTGATTCTGGTTAAGAATACAAATTAATTCAGTCGGATAAATGTAAAGACCTTATGGAATCGCATCGAATATAAAGCAGTAAAACCGGATAGCAGTATCACAAAATATTTGTTTTTATTGAATAAATATCCTCCGGTACTTTATTATTACACACCATTGTTTCTCCTAGGATACAATATCGTAGTGACAAAGAAATTCGATATTGTCCCTTGAAGTATGCAATATATTTTGGGAAATAGTGTGTAATGACTCAACATTCATTAATTGGAAGTGGTAACGTAGATTTTTAATATTACATGGATCTCAATAATAAATATTATATATATATATATATATATATATATATATGCAGGGTGTATCTTACGTATATCTAGGGGTATGATAGTACTCATCAAGATGAACAAAAAATGCAATGGAACATGGGGTCGCAAAGACGTTTAAGGGGTGAAAATCGCAAAACTAATAAAAATATCAAAATCTCGCATGCTGCTTTTTTTTTTTTTCAGAACTGGCTAGTAGCACGAAGCTGTTTTCCTTTAACTTTGTGCATATCCGGTGAGAAAGAGATAACAAAATCTTGGAAGAAAGCGAAACTAATCTGTGAGCAGGAATCCACGTATGCAAATTTGAGCGTGTCCGCCAGTCGTTCCTCCGTAGATGTACCCTGTGTAATAATGTCCGCGTTCGACATTTTGAACAATTGTTGTTTAAAATATTTGTTTTCTCTGGACATCACGATCTACGTTGTACCTATTTTGTGCGATAAATAATTTTCTGGACTGTTTCTTTCTTGTCTCAGTTTGACCATTTCCAGACGCATTCTCATCCTTTAAACGTTATCTGCGATATATATGTGTAGTTATTTGATACCTATATTTAAGAAATTCCAATTTATGTTGCATTTTTGTCATCTTTCATGTCAGATATAAAACTTCATTTCATATTCACTGTTGTATATTGGTTATCAATTACATTTTATTAATAATTTTTATTAATAATTTTAATTCTGTATAATGTCTGTGCTATGAATATTAGCTAATTTATAAATTTAATTTCAATATTTGGAAATCGATGACGATTTGTTATATATAATGGTTATATATATATATGTGTGTGTGTGTGTGTGTGTGTATGTGTGTATAAACAATGTAAAAAAATTCCGTTACAATACGGAAATTATACTGGCAATCGAGACAGCAGTACTATTTCCGTATTTTAACGGAAATTGTTTTCCGTAAATTTAAAAAAAACATTCTGTTTTTCCAATTCTGTTTTTCTGTTTGTCAATTCTGTCCAATTCTGTTTCCAATTCTGTTTTTCCATTCTGTCCAAATTGTTTCCGTTTTTTTATTTTTTATTTTTTTTCATTTTTAAAATTTTCCGTCTCAAAGACAAAATATAATATTTTTTCAAGGAGAAACCTACATATTTAGGAATTTGACACTTCGCTTTTCAAGGACACGTTAACATCAAGGTCAGAAAATCACAATTCAATTCAAGCAACACTTACACTAACGGGATTCGAATCAGGGAACTGTCCTTTTCCAGATTAGTGCCCTTAAAATTACGCCACCGCTTCATAAACTAAGTGTTCAAATATCATTGTTTATTTCAGATGTCTTTTATAAAGCAAAGACTCAAGTATTAAACATGGAAGGTATTTTCGTAAAGATAATATTTTTCAACTGAGTATATAATTCTGAATCTTTTACACATTTCCCCCTTATAATTTTGAATATTTAGCTTTTTAGTTTCACGCTTCATAAAAGATAAATTTTACTCTTTAAAATATTACAGGTATGAAAGAATGTATTAATAGTAATCAATGCATCTTTTTTGTAAGTTTTTAAAATTTTATTTTAATATTATTCTTATTTATTTATTTATTTATTCAGTTAGTTTTGCAAGAATACCAACATATTTTTTTTCAAAAACGCACTTTTTTCAAATTTTCCAAATTATTTGTCCGGGGATCTATTGAAAAGTCGAATAAAGATAGTTACTGCATGGTATTAAAATAAATTTCCTTTATTGCTTATTAAATTGAGATAAACGTAAATTTTATAATAATTTCATTATTATATTTAACCCTTTCCACTCCGTTGGCTCCGCTGCGTAGACATCCTAAGTCTTTGCAAAATTTGTTATTGGCACCAGTGATAAAGGAAAATAAAATTCACTTTATTTAATCAGAGCATTTTTGAAACTGTGTACTTGAAGGAAACTGCTTTTTAAAAAGTGGTGCCGATCGAATAAAATTTGTGCAAAAGACGCCGAAGCTTTAACCCCTTGGGGACGAGCGACACGTATACGTGCCGCATGAAGCGCTCAAAATCCTTGTTTTTCCTCACCAGTAAAATTTTACTGTAAAATTTGCCTTATTTAATCAGCGCATTTTCTCGATTCAAGAAGACACAAACTTCTGTTTTTTAAAAAACGGTGACAAAAGATTAAAAAGTTCGTAAAAGGCTCCCGTCCCGAAGGGGTTAAGGGATAATATATGTTTTAAATTTTATGTGCGAATCTTTTAAAGTGAATAAATTAAAAATATATAAATTTAAAATATTTTTTTTTCCTTTTTTAGATTTTTTCCTTTTTAAATCCTAACAGAAACTTTAAAAAATATTAACAGCTTGCTATAAATAAGTCAAATAATATTTTTGAAATTATAATGAAAAATAAACTGTAACATTTCCTATTTAAAGATCTCAAACTTAAAAAGATATTAATAAGATTTTTTTTTTTTTTTTTAAATATCGTAAAAATAAGTTAGCTTTTTATAGAAAAAAAAGATATAGCGAGTAGTTTAAAAATACATATTATGGATGGTGCCATAATTTTTATCAGTATTATTTGGCAACTCATGTAAAACATAGTATTTAGACATTATTGGAAAATCATTGAATATATTTTCAATATAGAGCCATATTTAGCCAATAATTGGATTTTAATAAAAATAATACCACTGTAAAACAAATATATACAGCAATTAATTATTTTGCTTTCCAAACAAAAGCAAATATTTCAAAACATCGCAATACAGTAATATTCTGTAAAATTTAGGGAAAACTTACTGGATTTATACGGATTTATAATCTTAAAATGTCAATTACGTAAATTTTACTGCTTTCAAAATGAAACTACTCCGTAAAATTTTACGGAAAACTTTGTGTATATTGACGGATTTTTTTTTTCAATGTGCATATAGAACTCGATTTTCCTAACACCCTAACTGTTATAATGTTATGTATGGCAATAACATCGATCTTTTAATTCACTTTAATTTTAGAGTATGTGAAATTCTAAAGAATGTGGATATTTCACACTTTTTGCATACTTAAAATTCTGAAAATAGAACTATTGGGTCGATCGGAAAGTCGTAATGTGTTGGGGAAATCAAACCGTACTGGAAAATTCCGCTAAGAAATTATTAGACATTAGATATCGGAATCAGTGTCTAACAATTAAATAATAGAAATTTACGGTACGAATTCATTTTCTCAACACTACACGACTTTCGGATTGACTTAATATTTCAAACTTAAAGATAAGTTTATTACGGATATAAGGTCAGTATGCCTAAATGTGATGACCCCTAAATGCGATAATGTTCTTTTTCTTATAATATTAACGAAAGAATTATAAATATATGCTGTATAATGAGACATCGTATCTTAATGAACAAAACCCGAAACATTTGTCTACATTTAAAAAGTTTTATATTAAACAAATTCCCATTACAATGGACGCTGCTCATTTTATAGCGCCCCAGTGTTTCCTAAATGCGATAAAAAATCACGAAATTGATTCAAGTTTTTTTTTTTTTTTTCTGTTAACTTTGAACATCAAATAAAATTAAGGACGTCAATGGCTACCATGTGTGTTTCATTTACCAGCAAAATTAGCTCGTGAAAACGCGAAAAATTTTCAGATTTGAGTTCTAAAGTTTTCCATGCATTTAGGTAACTTGTTTTCTGCAGTGCCCTATTAGCGACAAAGATAATGTCCTAAATGCGGGGAGACTTTTAGGATATTAACTAAGGTAAATGTATATGGTATTTTCCTAAATTGCATTAAAATTATGTTTAAAGCAGAAATAGAGTTTAAAGAAGCTGTGTTGAAACAATAAATTAAGCATTACAACATGTTCCTTCAATAGTGTTTTATTTACTGTGTACTTAAACATGTATTTGAAATGATTAAAATAGAAAAATGCCCATCTTGGCCATCACCAAAAATGGCATTTTCAAATACAGTGGGTGAATCGTAAGGGAAAAAAAATGGTAACGTTCAGCGTATATTTCGGGATCGTTTTCAATTTTCATATGTTTTTATAACAGGAAGTTACAATTTTATTTTCTGAAATATCCCTACTATTCGTATGTACTAATGACAATTAACTCGCTAGTACGCGAATTCGCCACCAATGTATCCAGTGTTGCCAGTAGGCTGCTTTTTTAAATTCGTTTATCTTGATTGGAAATGGTAATTGAAATGGTAAAATTCTCCTTGTTTTCTCCTTAATTAATATGCCATTAAATGAGGCGAATATCACGATTTCAAAAAAGTGATGCCAATCAAGAAATTTAACTTTAACAAAAGTAGCCCACTGGCAACACAACGTTCCAGAATAATTTAGCATATGTTTAGTTAGTTTAAAAAATATATCAGGCGTTTTTCAAACAAAGGCATAGCGCGCAACGCAACCAAACCCACAGGAAACACAATTTCCGTTGCAAAATAAGGTTTCACTGACTACGGGCTTTTTTTCTCTTCACCCGGAACTAGCGTACGGTGGCGGACATGCGAGAAATGTACGTCTGAACAATGCTTTTAGTGTAAACTGGTAAGAATATAAATTTTTATTTGTTGGTCAAATCCCGGTAACATTAGTACATACTAAACAATTTCAAAAAATGTTAAATATTTTAAATTCCATGAAACGAACCTGTATTTTGTAAGGGAGGGGTGGCGAACTCGTTGCCAGTGGACAAACTGCCGTCACTATTTCTGATGAGCAATTCATTTAATGACAGAAATTATAGAACTGAAATTTTAAAAAGAAAAAACCAAACATAATATTTAAGAAATGCTGCAATTGTTATAAAAAAGCTTCAAAAGAACAAACCTCTTTGGAATATACATGGAAATTTATCATTTGTTTTCGAGTCTAAAGGTTTAAATGTTTATCTGCTTTGAGGTATGCTTGAGATGTGATGTTTTTAATCTGCTTATGTAAAACTTTATCGCCACCAGTTTCCACTAAAAGCAACATGAAATATAAATTTACTATACATGCTTAGGCTCGCACATACCAGACTCTCGTGTGTTCCTTGAACGAAAACGGCACCTTCCCGAGCAGTGGTTTGCTGTTGCGTGCTAAAAATGCCAAGCGTTCTTTTGAAATGTCACCGTGGGAACGCAAACGGTCTTTGTTTCCATGTGACATTGCTGCACTGTCGTACTTTGTGGAAATATTCCATCTTCAGTTTTGAAAGCCGATTGTTAAAAACAATTTAAAAGCCGCAGAGTCAACCTTTGCTGCATGCTTAAAAACCGTATCGTATATGGAAAAACATATTAAAACAGTGAAAAAACAAAAGCAGTGTCCAAAAAGGAAAAAGAGAGAATAATTAAAGCGTAAAAACAAAACAAAAACAGCATTTCAAAAACAAAATTCGTTAGAAACCTGAAGACCGTTACTAAACAACCTGGAAATAAAGCTGCAACGTCCTAAACCGTAATCTATATTGATCCCTACCATTTAGAAATCAAAAAGAATAATTGAGGCCTACATTGAAGGCGAAAATCAAAAATGAGTTAAAAGCAAACTGAAAAGAAAAAGATGTGGTAAAATTTGATGTATCAGTCATTCATTTAGTCCAGGGGAAATGTACATTTTAGCTTACAAAAGGTCGGGTACAAGATTTTTTTTTCTGAAATGTTTATAATGATGCCAACATGGAAAAAACAAGTTTTCTATCACAATTTCTTAAGGCTAAATTTTCTGAAGCCAAAAAAATACAAATTTTGGGACTATTTTTTTACTTTTTCTAAATATCTCGAGACCCGTTCCCGTAGCATATTATTTGTCAATTACAATGTTAAAGAACACAAAATTCTCTACAACTTTCATACTTAAAACTTTTTTATACAGTCAATAGCAAGCGCAGTACGCAATTTCAAAAATAACACATTTTTTTTAAATTTCTTAAAAAGTGCAAAACCGTAGTTTTGCCCCGATTATTCAAATGTTCGCCGCTGATTTAATCGTGTATGTCGACTTCTAAAAATGGTTATCAGTAAATTACCTTTTATTTGCAGACTCACGTCTTTATTTTCACCCCAAAACACATTTTATATTCAATAAATTTATATAATTTTAAATGTAGGGCAGAGTGTAGATGAATGAGACAATTATCATATTTAAACAGTAACTTTAAGTTTATATACAATGTTATCTTCAAAGCATTGTTTAACCCCTTGAGGGCAAGCAATTGCGTTTGTGTAATGCTGAATTCCCACCGGAAATTTAGAAAAAAATTATTTCAAAATAAGGAAAACCAATTTTACGACATTATCCCACCAATGTTAGAAAAGTAAAATTTCATAAATTTTTTCTGGTGCAAATCTTTATTAATCGTAGGTGGGATAAAATATATCCCACCGGCCCTCAATGGGTTAAAAGAATCCTTCAATACTATTTACAGGGGCCGTACTTGTTCTGAAATTTCCCGACTAGGAAATTCTTCGGTACCAGTATTTTCTTATGGAAAATTCTCTTCTTAAATAAAGCGAAATTTCGCGCGATTAACCTAGATTTATTTCTCCATAAACAAATAGTGATATTCGTCCTGAAAAAAATCTCTTAAGCGTACGACCCCTGTATTTAGTAACTTATTGGCACGATAGTTTCAATTAAGAAATAATTCTTGTTTAATTTTAATAATTTTATAAATTTAATAACTTTTATAATGCATACATATTTGTCCACGTATCAATTGGATAGGTATGAAAATTTGCAAACAACATGTTTTATTCCACACTATAATTGTATATTTTATTTACCAATTATTGATAACATATTTTATTTACCAATTATTGATAACTACAATAAAAATGACAACAGATTAGTTCACTAACTAATGTAATCCATTTTTCTCTTATAAAATTAAAAAATATATTTGAGAACACTAGTTTCATAAAAATATTTAAAAGATTAGTTTTAAAAAATATTGTAATTTTTTTTCACTTATAACAATAAATATAACAAGAGATTATATCATTTTAGCATGCAAAAATACACAAAACTTTAAGATTATCTACAGCTCACATTCAAAATATTAGAATATATACTTTTTTTTTACAAATGGAAAATATCGTGTGGTAATTTAATGTATATAATGTATGTAATTTATCTAAATTTTATTCTAATATTTTTATGTGTTTCAGAAAGCTGTATACCTAATTTATAGTAATGTATTTTATATTTTGTAAATAAAAAAATCTTATCTAAATATTCCAGATTTAATTTATGAGAAATTTAATTGCATTTACTTAGTATCAAAAATAAATAAAAGAAAAATATTTTTTTATCATTACTTTTTCTCAATTATTCTAATATTTTGAATATGAGATATATTAATTGCTTTAAAGCTCAAATAGAAAAACTTACTTTGGTTGCTTAAAAATATGGTTTGTGAAATATTCTAATCTTCTGTATTATGTATTGTTTTGAAGCTATATATGTTTAATGATCTCAGCGATATCATTTATCAAATGAAATACCAATTTATTTATGACTGTAGGCCATACAAACATTTTTGTTTATGCATTGATCCTCTTATTCATTCAACTCCACTTTCCTTACAAAATAAAGTAAGGTACGCAACAGGACTGCATAAGCTAAATGAAAAAAATGTATTTTAATAATAATAATTTCTACAGGCTATTTAACAATTTTTTTTTCTCTTTGAAGGCACTGATGTAGGATTGTTAGTATCCCGTTTCCGAGGAATACCCTTATCATGAATAAAACAAATATCAGGATCATCCAGAGGTATAAAGCCTAATACTTCCCATTTATCAGCATTTTACTGCACTTTCTTCCACTTACTTCGCGTGACTAGTATTGTCTCACGCGAAAACACTTGCACGCTAACGTTAAACTATGGGAGTATTATTTTCAGAATTCTTGCTTAAATTTCAATATTCATTTTTTTTTTTTTTTCATATGATACCTGAGGTCGATATCTAACGTTGTGCGTTTTTAATTTTTCGAATTTGGTTGCATTTTTTTAATGAAGATACTTTAAATTTCAGAACGGGTTCCGAACTGTTTTCCAAAAATGAAAGTGTCCGAACATTAAAAAAGTATGCAACCAAACCCGAAAAAGTACAAAAGCACAAATTTAGATATTGATCTCAGGTATCCCACTAAAAAAAAAAAAAAAAAAAAAAAAAAAAAAAAAAAAAAAAAAAAAAATTGAATGTAATAAAATGGAAGCGAGATATTTGTCAAGAAAGCTTCCATAGGTTAAATATTACCTTGGGAATGTCTTCAGAGGACTAATTCAGTATCATAATTTGTATAACTGTGACTTTAAACGCCTCTATACTACAACTACCGTAAAATCTTTGAAAATGAAATCTCTATATACGGAATCCGGTTTTAAAGAAAAATTGTATATTTTCAAGAGAAAGAATATAAACAATTATATCTGCTAAGATGTAAACCTGTTTAAAGCGAAAATATTTCGGTTTCTTTCGCTTCGGTTTTCAAGTTTTTAAAGAATCAATATTTTATACAGCTGATTACATAGTTCAGCATTACGTATTTAATGATTACACTCTTAAAATTTTCAAAATCCGGCTATTAGAGATTTATTAAAATTCTTGTAGTAGTGCAAATAAAAAATAATTTACTGATACCCATTTTTAGAAGTCGATATACACGATTAAATCCGAGGGGAACATTTGAATAATCGGGGCAGAACTATGTTTTCACGGTTTTTTAAGAAAATTGAAAAAATTGTCCTATTTTTGAAATGGCGTACTGCGCTTGCTATTGGGTGTGTAAGAAAGTTGTAAGTATAAAAGTTGTAGAAAATTTTATACTCTTTAATATTGTGATTGAAAAATAATATGCTACGGCAACGGGTCTCGAGAAATTTCAAAAAAGTGAAAAAAGTTCCAAACATTTTGTTGTTTTTTTGCCACAGAAAATTTAACATTAAAAGATTTTGTTAGAAAACTTGGTTTGCATCATTTTAAACAATTCAGAAAAAAATCTTCTACCCGATCTTTTGTAAGGTAACCCTTGGTCCCTTTTTTGGTACATTTCCCCCGGACTAATTATTTACTTCTTGTTTTATCGATGGTCAAAGTTAAAAGTCTGTTAAATATGGATTTTGAAGTATTCATTATTTAAGAATAATGTATTCAAGATTATGTACCGTTATGATTTTTAATTTAAATTATTAGCTTATTTAATTGTTCAATAATAAGTTATTCAACTTTCAATTTTATGTATTTTAACTCTTTATTAAGTAATTAAAATATGCATAGCAATTAAATGAATATTTTAAGATGAACTAACGTGTATAAAACGCATTGTCTCATTTAGGACATCGGATGTCTCATTTAGGATTTAACTGCCGTAAGTGCGACAAAAAAGACATAAATACGACAATGGTATATTGTTGGTTTAAAGTAAAAATAACGATTCAATTTTTACGAAAGAAGCTACTTTTGAACTATAAGCAAAGTAGTCAATAATTTTCACTTTCACAAAATTCATATTTATTTCACGAAATGCAAAATATACACTAAATGCGACAAAACTAAGGGGAATCGCGTCTCATTTAGGTTTTGTTCGACATTTTACTCTTAAATGTCCTGTGTATAATTTGGGACACATAAGTATATATTTTTTAACTAGTACTGTGCATTGAATTGCTTTGTATTTATTCGCATAACGTATTTTTTAATATATATCGATAAACGAATAACGATTCAACGAGTGAAATACAATACATTGTAATTTTTACTGTAAACTGAATAAAATATCCGTATTTTATTCCGTAGTTGCGGACGTCATATTGAAGGTGGCAGCAACCCGAGAAATCAATTTCTTTTTATCGATTATTTTAATTTTCATAATTGCAATACTTCGACTTTTTTCACCTTCGTATAGAAAAAAACAAGTTCTTTAAAATGCATTTTTATAAAAAATGTACCTTAATTTACTGATTTTGAATGGGGTTTTAAAGTAATTTTCAAATATAATATTTTAAAACTTACTGAAAAATGAATGAGGAACCCGATTACGGAAGATTAACCGGTTCGCACTTAACACATTTTGAATGATTATGCATTTATTCCTTTCCACGTAATATTCTGTAACTAAATAGTCAAACAAAAATATAACTTGTAAAATAAATAGATAAATATACACAATACAATTTAACAAACATATAATCAAAATATGTGGTTAAATACTGAAATAATAATAATATTTTTTTTCATTAGATAGGAATTTCAATTAACCGCTGACATGGCGCTAAAATGAAATACAAAAAATGCCTTTTTGTGTGTAGTTTGTGGACAATCTAAGAAAATATACTAAATGTAAAAAAATATATATATATTTGATTTTAAACACCTAAACACTTTTAAGCATTTAAATTAACAATACTTTTTTTCCATTCTGTAAACCACACACAATATCGGGCTTTCATTAACATAGAGTGAACCCCCTGTTAATATTAATAACAATTGTTGCATGATAACTTGTTATTGCCATGGATCTACGAATACGCAAATGACATATCCTCATAATGGTGAAGCTTTAATTATAACCGGTTTCACAGGGCGTGATTACGGTCGAGGAAAATTCCTACCAGTAAATTTTAATATAAATTTTCCCCTCTCTTATACCCCTCATTCGTACAACAATTATGCCATAAATAAGGCCGAAAAATCTGTTCCTTTTAACTGGTAGAAATTAGGCAGAACCTGGGCAGTACCATTACCGTTTCAATACTCAAGGCCTCCGGACTGATTTCGTGGCGTACCAAATGAAGATTAACCTCTTAACGTTCGAATTAAATTACGGTTTAAAAATTCAAATTGCTTATTGGCACCACTTTTATGAAAAAGAAATATTCACCTTCTATAATGACAGGTAAAACGATACTAAAATATATCCAATTTCACTATTTTATAAAACTGGTGGGAATCAAACAATGTAAAAGACACAGCCCGTGAATATGACGGGAGCGAGAATTAAGGGGTTAACCCCTTGAAGGGCAAGCTATTGCATTTGTGTAATGCTTAATTCCCACCGGAAATTTAGAAAAAAAAATATTTCAAAATAACGAAAAGCAATTTTACGACTTTTCACTACTAAAGTCAGAAAACTAAATTTTTTCTAGTGCAAATCCTGATTAATCGTAGGTGGGATAAAATATATTCCACCGCCCCTCAAGGGGTTAAGGGGCGGCGCTATATATTATATACCACCTACGGTTAATCAGGATTTGCACGAGAAAAATTTTAGGAAATTTTAGTTTTCTGACTTTAGTGGAGAAAAGCCGTAAAATTGCTTTTCTTTATTTTGCAATAAATCTTTTCTAAATTTCCGGTGGGAATTAAGCATTACACAAACGCAATTGCTTGCCCCTCAAGGGATTAATCTTCATTTGGTACGTCACGAAATCAGTCCGGAGGCCTTGGGTATTGAAACGGTAATGACAGTACTCAGGGTTGCCAATTTGGCTGCATTTTTACTCAGAAATTTTGAGTTCACATGAGAAATAAAAAATAGTATTTTTTGCTTTATTTAATGAGAAACATTTAGCGATCACATGAAGTGAAAATTCTTTTTCCGAAAATTCCGGTAAGAATTTCGGATTAAAATTGGATTCCAAACTGGCAAACCTGGCGGTAGTTAGACTGTTCGGCAATATTGGGATTTTATAAACAATCCTCATAGTAAATTTTATTACTGCCGTAGCAAACATCCACCACTAAATTTAAATAGAAAAAAAATATTGGATTATTTGTGCACCTTATTCAACAGGATTTCTTTCATTACTAAGGCCAAAATTTCTATTCGTTTTTTTGTTGAGGACGTTTGCTGGCATTAATTAAGCCCTGATTAGCGATTACAATCCCGGGATCACGCGTTATTTCTCATCTCAAAAACCCGTGATTTTTTCTGCCAAATCCGGGGATTTTCCTGATTGTCTTTTTTCATTGAATAATAATCAGCTGAAATTTTAAAATATATTTATAGACTTTCGCTTTTGGAAAAATAGATTTATCAAAAAAATTAGAAATGAGACGTATCTTTTTTTAACCCCTTAACGGTCGCATTAAATTACTATTTAGAAATTCAATTTGCTTATTGGCACCACTTTTTTGAAAAAGAAATATCCACCTTATTTAATGACAGGTAAAATGATTCCATAATAAAGCTAATTACACTAGTTTTTAAAACTGGTAGGAATTAAGCAAATCTGAATAAATCTAAAGAAAGACACAGCCCTTGAATATGGCTTGAGCGAGAATTAAGGGGTTAAAGTGGAGGAGTGCGCGGGTCCTCATTTAGAATTAGCTTATAAATATTTGTTGACAATGCCTCCCGCTAGCATAGAAGCAGAAGCATTTTCAGCAGCAGGTCTTATTGCGAACAAAATAGGAAGTCGACTTATAGACGATACTTTAGATTCCTTGATATTTATTACATCATATTTTCAAAGGAAAACCGAGTAGTTAACCCTTACCGGCGCGGTGTAATACAGTTTATATACTGATGATTTAATAGACTGACACCGGAATTTATAAACGAATTTATAGAAAATATGAACCTGCTCATTTCCACGTACAGTCGTGGGAAAAAAAAAGTAAACACCCCCTACTAACTCCTTAACAAATTATCGTAGAAGAAAGTTACTGGTACCGAACGATTGGGAATAAAGTCTACTTTTAAATGATATATATAAAATTTGCTTAGGGGGCCATCTACATATTAAAATGAACCGTAACTTTGTTTTTTTTCAATAGCAGTACACAATTCTGACAGCATAAATGAACTCTATACCCTTTAATTAGCCTAAAAACAAATTTTTATGCAATTCGTACCATAAGTTTCTGAGAAATTAATTATTTTAAAACGAGCGTATTTTAAGGGCTGTATCCAAAATGAAGTTCGGAACTCGATTGTTAACCGAGAGAGCCCTCATCTTGATCAAGGAACCTTAAGAAGTCAGTGAAGCCTGCTAGATTACACAACAGCAAAAGAAATTTCAAAATATTTAGTCACTCCTATTATAGACGGCCCCTTAAACCATCATTTTGCCGTTTTTTAAGCATAATTTGAAAACTACTTGGAAAAAAATATGAATTTTTGGATTTCCATAAAGCAGGACTTAATAAATCTAATCCCATCAAAAATTGTAGGTTGCAACTCATATTTTTTTCTAGTATTAATTTCATAAATCATAATTTATATCATAAAGTTATAAATATTGCAAATTCAGCGTATTTATGTTTGGGTATATTAGTATTATTGCTATACAAAAAATTAGCACATTAGGAGCATAATTTCTGGAGATATAAATAAAAATATGAAAATGTAATTTAACATTAGAAGCCCCACATTTTGAATGTTTATAATTCAAAAACTTATCATTCAAATGACTTAAAATTCGGTGTCTAGGCATATTTTGAAACGAAGATTTGAAATATCTCGTTAAAATTGGGTATTGTCATTGAAAAAAAAAAGTTTGGATTCGTTTTAATATGTAGATGGCCCCCTAAGCAAATTTTATATACTTCATTTAAAAGTAAACTTTATTTCCAATCGTTTGGTACCAGTAACTTTCTTCTACGATAATTTGTTGAGGAGTTAGTAGGGGATGTTTACTTTTCTTTTGAACAGTGAACAGCAGTGCAGTTCCAGGGGCTACCTATTTGAAGATCAAATCCACGCCCTGTCGAAGAGTATTTGTAGAGCACATCATAGAGAAAACAGGAAAAGGGCAGCGAAAAGCTGCTTACGAGTGTCGATAGCTCCCAGCACGCCGAGAGCTAAAGACTGAATGAGAGAAAAAGAGAGGAAAACGTCTATTTATGTGGGTGGCCAGATGGTCAATACGAAAATAGGAGGCGGGGCTTCACTGTTACATGAAGTCCGCAGAAGAAATTAGACCGATAGAGTAAGAAAAGAGTTGTTCAAGATTCATGAAAGCCGAAATGTCGCAAGCCAAGTCCAAACATAACCAAAAAAAAGACACTTTTCAGTGACCATACATTTAAATTACAAAAATAAGAGAATAAATCAATATTAAAAAGGGTAGGAGCCATAAGCGAACTTATGACTCGCTACTAGAGAAGTTAAAATTACTGTTGATCATCTCGCTGAAGGCGAGAAGTTTAGTTATAGAATTTTCTTTAGATTGTATCGCTTCGAGGACACTGTTGAGTTTTATGGGGATTTCGTTAAATGAACTTACATTTAGTTCTTGTTTGATTTTAGATAGGATTTCAGCTATCGTGTTGATAGAACCTGAAAATTCCTGCAACTCATAAAGCTGCTGAGTGGGAGGCGGAGCCTTGGGTAATGAAGAAATTTTACTGGCTGAAGGTACGATGACGTCCTCAGTTGGTCTCTGTGATTTTTTGGCAGAATTTGTTTCTTTTTTACTTTCACCAACTATTTTAGCGTATGATTTTTTAAATTGGGGTTTGAGGGGAAATTGCGAACAACCTTTATAAGATGAAGGGTGTTCTAAAGAGCAGTTAGCACATTTAGGAGGAGGTTTTGTAATTTCAGTAGAATTTTCCTTAGAAGTAGCGATATCTTTTTTAATTTGGCAGTCTGGGGACAGGTGGGGACCACCACATCCCACGCATTTGGGATTTAAATGACAGTTCGTACTTACGTGGAAGAACTTTTGACAGCGGTGGCATTGAGTTGATTTTTAGAAGGGCGAATTTTTTCAACTTCAACCATTAAGCTACAGATAGTATTTACTTTAAAAATTTCGTATGACGTAGCATTTTTAGGAAGTTCCAATAAGTAGAGAGGGAGGGGTTTCCCATCTCTACGACTTTTTAGTTGAGACATTTTCAGAATAGTGAAACCTCTACATGAGAGAGTTTCTTTGACTCTTTCAATATCGAGAGTTCTAGGGAGGGCTCTAATGACCACTTTCAGTGGAATATCCTGATCTGGGATAATATAGTGCTGGACAGCAGTTTGTTTAAAGTGCTCGTGAAGCGACATTTTGTCGCGGAAAGTTGCTGGGGAGATACGGATAAATTCTCCTGCTATTTTAGCTTCAAATTTGTACTTGTTACAGGATGAGAGTTCGTTGAGAAAATCAATAATATTTGGAATACCTGTAACCATTAATGGTTTGGGTCTTTTTTTAGATTTTTCAGGAGTTTCATCATCATTATTAACGTCACTAGACTCCGATTCCGAAAAACTTTCGTTATCATCGTCTTTAGGGGTTTCATCGGTAGGGGATTTTTTTGGAGCAGTTTTATGTTGTACTTTACTTTTGCGTTTTTTACTTTTCTTTTTCACTGGGGTAAAGCCCTCATCAGTGTCCATCATTTTTACGCTACCATCTTGCATTTTAGAGTTTACAACGAGTTGGATAGCATCCAACATATTGTTGGCTTTGCGAGAAGTTAAATTAGTAAGAATTTCTAATTTATCATAAGTAGTTAAAGTATACGACTTATCATTAAGCATAATTTCAGAAGGACCATTAAATTCAATAGTATACTTAGTTAAAAGTGCGGAGATATCAATTCTATTACTTTTAGAATTGTTAGTAGAAAGAGAAGACACAGAAGATGTGCGACTCATCATACCATTTCCGCCAGAGGCAGCAGGGGCAGACCCGGGGGCCTGAGACGTCTCCACGACTGTACATTATATTAGGAAATTTTTTATTAAATATTCTTGGTGCGTCTGTCAGTTTTGAAATGAAAATTAGGTGTCCTTTTTTAACCCCTTAATTCTCGCTCCCGTCATATTCTCGGGCTGTGTCATTTTTTGATTCCCCCCAGTTTTATAAAATAGTGAAATTGGTTATATTTTAGTATCGTTTTTCCTGTCATTAAATAAGGTGAATGTTTCTTTTTCATAAAAGTGGTGCCAATAAGCAATTTGATTTTTTCAACCGTAATTTTTCGAGCGTTAAGGGGTTAAGGACACCGCCCTGGAAAGGATTAAGAGACAGGAAACTATTTAAAAAAATCTTTTTTTTTTTTTTTTTTCTCGGGGTATGTAATAATTTTTTATATGATGAAACGTTTTTTTCGAATATTAATAACTATTTCCATTTTTAAATTTAAACTATACATCTATGCAATACATTATTGTTGTATGTGTGGGTGCGTTAAATTATTTTATTTCAAGGAGAAAAAAAGCTTCATGTTAGGAGAAAATCTTACGTTTGCAATATCCTAAAATTATAATCTTTAATTTCGTTGTTATGAGAATAATTCAAAATTTCATTAGTGATAGTAATTTTATTTTAATAGTGTAAATAATAATTAAGCCATTCTCTTCAGAAACTTGTTTAACAGGAAATAAAAGAAATTATGTAGCATGTGAAACACAGACATTTCATGACTTTTGTTACATTGTCAAACATTAACAGCCTATTTGTTTTAATTTTCAATCTGTATTTAATCTTATACTTTTTTTATAATTAAGTATAAATTTTTAACTCGGTATAATTTCGTAAATCCGAGACTGTATTTTTGTTTTAGATATATTTTCTAAAAGATTATGATATTTAGCTAATATAAAAATATCGGATGTTAGAAAAATTCTAATTTTCGTAGATTTCGGGAGTGCTTAGATTCAATCCCAGGCAATGCCGAAATCCTGGGACTAGAAAATAGTATCGGGATTGTAATAATTAGCCCTGATCCAATATAAAAAACACCGGCCGCCATCTTGTAACAGTATCTCCAGTTACTTAACTCGGATGCGATTCATACTACACTGTATGTCTCATACTCTTTACTCATACTTAGCAACCATGGAACTATTTATAAAGGGGAACTGGCATATCCGTAAAATAGTGAAGCCTCAACTGTAATCGCTATCAAAGGGGTTGTTTGCTGTCGGTTGAAGCTTCCACCAGTAAATTTATACAGAAATTTTCTGCTTATTTAAAAGCCTTATTATTGCAAAATTGCAGTAAAAAATAATTAATAATGGTAGAAACAGATTTTCATTTTTAGTGGTAGGAGTTTACCTTGGCGGTAGTCACACCCTGCGTTTCCGCCATATTGAGACAACCAGGTAAACAAATTGACAGTTTTACAAGGGAATTTGACACCAGTAAGAACAAATAGAAATTTTGGCCACATTTGTGAGAAAACATTGCATGAATAAGACGCTTAAATAAGACGAAATTTTCTATTCAATTTTACTGGTGGGACGTTTGCCTCGGCGGTAATCAGGAACTGAAGATCCGATTTAAAAAAAACAGCCGCCATCTTGCGACAACCTCCTCAGTTATTTCACTCGCAACTTCGCAACTGGTAGAAATAGCACTATATGTCTCCTCCTCTTTATTCAAAACTCCATTTTACCAACCTCGAGATTTTTTTAATACCAGTATTTTTAGGAGAAATGCTTGTTTTATGCAATCGCGCAACACTTGCAATTAGATAAAGCGAACATTTTTATAAGAATTTCCTGGTGTACAAAAAATCGGGAAGTTAGCAACTATGTCTTTACTTATAGTACCACTGTTATTAATTGACAATTATAAGAATTGACTATATTGATTTTGAGGGATGCCTAGTGAGAGGGTAAATGGTGAGAAAGTGTTCTGGGGGCGTGAAAACTTTATTTAGACACGTAACTTATTTATTCTACAGTACCTTTTGTATAATTTTCTTAATGTAACATTTTAGAACCATTATTTAAAGGGTAAAGCTACGGATTTCAAAAACAGCGCTATAGTGTCATAGTTAACTCATGCAATGCAATGTGAAAAAAATATATACATTTAGTAACATAGTCGCGAGTTTTACATTTTATACTTATGTCTCATAGTTATTTTTACATATGTATTGCTGGTTCTCTTCACGTCTTTTTCTATTACATTATTTACATCAAAGAACGAAATATTTCGTTTCAGAAAATCTTATTGTCTTTGGCGGGTTTTCAACTGTCTGGTTCTATCGCCCAATGATCAAAAATGATAATAATTTTCTTTCGGAACAATAGTACGCTTAAACAATGCGGTCGGGTGCTAATGTGTCTGAAATTTTAACTTTCTACTTAACTGATTGAAAGATCAAGCTTTTAAATTAAATATGTTTATATATATCTAGCATTTATATTTCTTAATATAGCAACATACATTTTTTAAATCATTATTTTAATACTCTTAAAAAATTCGATTCTGTTACTGCTATGAAATCCATCTCACACTCACAATCAAAGAAAATTGTCTTTTTTTTTATATAAAGCTGATATATTTAAAAGTCAATGCGACAGTCAGTCGACATCATTGCGATAGATAATTACTGGGTAAACTTAAAAAAATATATTTAAAATTTTAGACTTCACACCCTTTAAGTAAAAAGGTAATTTATAAATAACCCTTTCAGGGGCAAGCAATAATGTCTCTGTAATATTGAATTCTCACCGGAATAAACAATTTTTTTAAAATAAGGAAAAGCAATTTTTCGACCCCCCCCCCACACACACACACACAAAGTTAACCCTTAGAGGAGTAAGAAATTGCGTTTGTGTAATATACAATTCTCACCGGAAATTTGGAATCATTTTACTTTAAAATAAGGTAAAGAAGTTACAACAGTTTTCCCCCAAAATGATAAAAGTAAAACTTTATAAAAAGTTTCTGGTGCGAATTTTAATTAAACTTAAGTGGTATAACGGGTTAAAAATATGAGATTTAGTTAAAATTTTCTGGTGCGAATCTTGTTTAAATTAGGTGGGATGTAATGCATCCATCGCCCCTCAAGGGGTTAAAAGCTTCAGAAACGCCCCCATGTATTCTTCTTTTCTTCTTTATTTCTTTTTTTTTAATCTCTATATTGCAAAAAAAAAAAAAAAGAAAAAGTTATTATCGCATATTCTATGTTTTTTTTTTTTTTTTTTTTTTTTTTTTTTTTTTTTTTTTAAGTAGAGTTAATAGGTTCTTCATATTAGTATTAGAAGTTTCTATTAGTAGGTTCTTCATACATTTATTAAATGAGGAAATATTCTACATGATATATTTAAACTTGTCCAGAAATAACTAAAACTTTTTAGGTAAACACAACATGATATACATTGTATAAAGACAAATAATATAAGAAAAATACATAACAAAGTTTTAAAATAATAGAAAACCATAACACAAAATATTTCATTTGCACCTCTCAAGCAATGTGACTTTTAATTCCATTTTTAGTAATTAAATTTCATGCAGTTTTTTAAAGATTTTTTTTTTGCGTGTGGGTGTACTTCAGTAATATCTCTAATAAGTTAATTATTCATTTATAATTTTTTTGATCTCTCCAACTACTGAAAAAAACTAGTTGCCCAAATGATTTTATGCAGCAAAAATTCCGATAATTTAGTTATCCAATAAAGCTGCGTAAAAGGAACGAAATGAAATATACCGGGTGTCCCAAAAAGGACTGACTGATTTTAAAATTCAATAACTTGTAAACGGTGACAGATATTTAAAAAATTCTTGCAGGAGAGTTATGCATAAAGTCAAAAGTTTTTTTACAGTGATTTTCAATTTTAGTTCGAATTACAAACAATAGATGGCGCTGCGATCAATAGCCACTAAATTCAGGCTCGATTTTTGGTACTTCGTGGCCCGGATAATACATTTCCATCTCCTTTTTCCGCATGGAACAAGATAAAGGATCAGAAATCGAGCCTGTATTTAGCGACTATTGCTTACAGCGCCATCTATTGTTTGTAATTCGAACTAAAATTGAAAATCACTGTACAAAAAACTTTTGACCTTATACCTAACCCTCCTGCAAGAATTTTTTAAATATCTGTCACCGTTTACAAGTTATTGAATTTTAAAATCAGTCAGTCCTTTTTGGGACACCCGGTAAATAATAATCGTTAGCATTTTTTTCTGAAATGTGTCATAAGCATTTTTAAAACTACATAAGCAAGATACAGATTCTCGGAAGTTTATTTAAAGGGAATTCAGTGACTACTTGAGGGTAAATTTAATTGGATTTGATTTGGGGAATCTTATTCTAGTTTTTTTTTTTTTTTTTTTTTTTTTTTTTAAGTATTGAATGTTAAGCTTTCAGTTATTATATTAGAAAGGATCTTTTTTGATAATGTAGTTTCATATAACTTTATACACAAGATTTTTTTTAAATACCTCTTGCAAAGATTTATTGTTCTTTACTTCTCATAAATATTTTATGAACTTTATTCTGGCTTTCAAAACGCCTTTGTTTATTAATATACAAACCAGTCTGAGGGTATAAAATTTAGAAAGATGTTTAATATGTTTTAATGGAAAATACATACCTAAAGTATGTTAATTTTTAATATCCTATTTTTATAACTTGGTGTAAAAATAGCATGGTTATTTAACCCTTTGCGGTCCGGTGACCCTTGCTCAAATTTTATTCGCATTGCACCACTTTTGTAAAAGAAGTAACCTATAATTACACAATTTTGAAAATGCTCTAATTAAATAGCATAAATTTTATTTTCCTTTATTTCTGGTACCAAAAGCAAATTTTGCAAAGAAAATATCCCGAGTCAGAAAATGACCAACGAAATACAAAGCCAGTTAACAGTGGGACCTCAAGGTAATGACATCATGGCCATGAAAGCACTCGGTCTGAGAGCGACCAACGAAAATATGTAGTTAATACCTTATGGGCAATTCCACATAACATGGGAACTATAGTGTAGACCCTTGAGGGGCGGGGTAATATACTTTATCCCACGTAATTTTAATCGAGATTTGCACCAGAATCATTTAATTAAAATTTATCTTTCTAACTTTGGTGGAAAAAAGAAATGCTTCTCCTTATTTTGAAACAAAATTTTTCGAATATCCCGGTGTGAGTTCAACATTACAGAAACGCAATTGCTTGCGCCTGAAAAAATTAATGGCTAAAGAGGGAAATGTAATGTGAGTCACAATACCATGTAACGTGAGTCACACTCAAAATATTGATTGATATAATTAATTACTATTAAAACAAAATTATTTTTGTGTATATCATAAGTTGAAAGTGTGTTGTACTCTATGAAATACATCTTTTTTACTGTGTTGTGATAAATGAGGAGAAATTCTAGGTCTTCATTAACCCATAAAACTTGACTTTTTTTTTTTTTTTTGTAATGTGATTCACAGAACCAAATTAGGGTCTGCATACCACCTGTTAATTTAAAAATGTATTACATTGTTATTCTTAGTTTCTTATTGTGCCCCAGATAACTATGGAGAACTTTTTTAAAAGCAAATGTGATATTTCTTAGATGTATGTAGAATTTACTTTTGGAAAAATGCGTCAAATGGTAACGTGAGTCACGTGGAATTGCCCTTATGTATAGTTAATACGAAATCATAAATTTAATAGTTAAGGTTGTTGAGTTTTAAACATTATGAAATAAAATAAATGTTTAAAACTCAACAGAGAAATTTTAGATCTAGGTTTAAAAAGAGTTCTGCAACATTCTAAGGAATTATTTATAAGTACAGTAGCCTTCCGCTTAACCAGCCTAAACGGGACCGAGGGTTAGCCGGTTAAGAAAAAAACCTGTTGAAGTGAAGAAGTAAACAAAAAAATGTAACTAAGTACTTGCGTAATTTAACTATTTAAACCCGTACGATGCATTTTGTTTTTCAGTTTGTCTAGTTTTAAACACATATATTCTACATTTTGTGAAATGAATACATTAACTAAATTGAAAGAAAAATTATCACTGATAACAAATAATGAAAACTATGTAACCCAAATTAAATTGTTGAAAATCGTATCACACACATTTATAAGAAGTTCAGGGCTCCCAAATGGTCCACCAACTGAATACCAATATTTTTTTAGAAACATTTTCTTTTAGATTTTTCTTACAAACCGCCCCGAAAACGCCTTTGAAAGTTAATTCTAGCGCAAACCTACCATAAATTTTTCTATTAAAATTTATTGGAATTCAATCCATTCGGACCATTTGGGAGCCCTGGAAGTTGAAATTATTTTACATTATGTATATTTAAGTTTATCAACCATAAAGAAATCAGTGACCTCCTTCTGTTATAGCAAGATGCCCGCATTTTGCAGAAAAATCTCCCCATCTCTTTAACATCGTAAGTTTAACTGAGGAAGCTGTCAGACGCTGCTCAACATAGCGTAGCGCCAACTCTAATGCTTTTACCCTTTCCGTATGAGGAATTTTAGCTCTGTCAAGTTCAAAGGCATCATCATCAGGATCGTCTTCGTATTGAACAACATCAGTTACAATACTAATTATATCATCGTCAATTAATGTTTCATGCTTGAGATCTTTGTCAGACTCATACAACTGTTATACATCTTCCACGGTGATCTGTTCGCATTTCGCATCACTCAAGGTTTTTAAATGTTTGTACAAAACAGTTTGAAGATAGATCAGACATTATAGAGTTCCGAGGGGGGGGGGGATTGTACTTTTGACCATTAAAAATGAAAAATCTGAAATCTTCCGGTGAGACCCTCATTGTTCCTGGGGCGCGGCGGGGGGGAAGGTTCTCCCCCAGGCCACACCCTGATTTCTACTCTGGTGAAGGTCATCGCGTATCCATTTAGGACCGACGTTCTACTTTCTGAATTTTGCCTCCTTCCCCTCGCGATTGCACTTCAACTCGAAAGCGTAAGCTGAGTTCCCGACGTCGTCATTCCTGAATTTTGTCTGATGTTGGGGAAAAAAAGTCGGCCGGTTAAAGCGGAGTTCCTGTAAAGAGGAGGCCGGTTAAGAGAGAGTCTACTGTACACAAAAACTTGATCTTATTTTGCACATAGTTTATAAACTGAAACACAGAAAAATTTAAAATGTGTCTTGTTTTTATTTAGTTTAATTTAAATAAAACTTCTCATTCATAATATATTTTTGTGACTGGAAAGAGATGGGGAGGTTAGCAGCTGTATTTTGTGTTTCATATTAATAATTTAGTAAAAGGCAATATTAGATGTTTATAAAAAGTAAAAAAAAAATCCAAAGCACTTTTTTAACATGTAATTTTATGAAGCATTGCAAAAACCTCTTTTACAGCAATTATGTGCATAAATGATTTGTATATTGATAAATAAATACAACAGGCATGTATTTAAGACATACTTTTTAAAATATAGAATATGTATATTTCAAAACTATTAAAAATATCATCTGAAGAACATTATTTTAGTTTTCTTAAGTTTTGAAATGCAATAAAAAATGATAGAAAGGCAAGATACAGTACATGGTTCGTACGTCTCCTTAAATTTTGCAGAACAGAAAATTTTTTGGCACCAGTATTATTTTATAGAAAATCTATTCATAAAAGAAGGCGAAATTTTGCGCGTTTAACCTAGATTTATTTTTCTATAAAAAGATACTGGTAGTTTTTCTGGTGAAATAACGGTATCCGTAAGAACCATGCAGTAATAGTCTAAGTTGTTCAAAAACCACTAAATCTTATAAAAATGAGAAATTAAAAACATGTTTAGAAAAAAAATTAATTCGTTAGATTACCCTTTAAACTTTTTTAAGGGAGAAAATTAAAAGTAAACATAAGCTACATGCTGAACAAATGTAAAAAAAAAAAATAAGAAGAAGATGTAATAGACAATTCTTAACATTTAATTCTGGGACGAAAGAAAAAAATCTGTAAGCAGCGTATTCAGTTTATAAAATAAACAGATTATAGCATAAAACAAGCAATGAAACAAATTTAGTTTGAAAAAAATGAAACTATACAGCAGTTTATCGTTATACCTAAACACCCATATCAAGCTCTAGCACAAAGATGACAGATAAACAAATAATAAATTTAACTAATAAAAAATTCACCAAATCCTTAAAATAATATCTTTAAAGGATTAAAAAACTCTACAGATTGTAAGTAAATGCAATACATACCGATTAGTGTCCTAAAATTGACTAAAAAATTCCTTTTTCAAAAATGCTATACACTTTCTTAACGAGAAAGTTGAGAAAAGATGATCCAGTCCGTTTGACGTCATAAAAGTCATAAACGAGGCTAACGAAAAAGAAAGGCTGCGTTCCTCGTATCTTTTTTGTCAGACCGCTGGAGTCACGTGATGTTCGAATGCACCAATGCAGGTGTACGAAAAGAGCATCACTTCACTCTACCGGTCTGTAAAAAAAAAAAAAAAAAAAAAATCATGGAATGTACCGAGGTCGCTTGTCTTATTCGTTAGCTTTGGTCATGAACTGGTGTTGTATGTCACTGGCCACGGTCAGACTCAATTTCAAACTCAGATTTAATGGCATATCGTAGGTGCCAACCTCAAACTAATCTTCCGTAATACTTGAGTTAATTTGACCCTGGTTTAATACGTTTCGAACAACATTTTTTTTTTTTTTTTTTTTTTTTTTTTTTGAGAAATGAAATTAAATATGTTCCTCGTAGAAACCTCGAATTAAATAAATAAGCATTCATGAAATAAATTTTCTGGTTTGAAACGTGGTTAACCCGGGTCAAATTAACCCGTACATTACGGAAGATTAATTGAAGGTTGGCAGATATGTCATATTAATTAACACGAAAACAAAGGAAATTCTACGATTTCAGAAAAGTAGTGCTAATCAATAAATCTGAATTTTTTTTTTTTTTTTTTTTTTAAATAGCCCTCTGGCAACACTGCTTCCAGTCACTTCTGGTAATTTTATCTGGATTTTAATTATTATAATCTTATTTGCACCACTGTAATGCTTACATTTAATGCTGATTTCGGTTTGTCAGAACAAAAAAGGCATCCCACGAAGGCAGTTTTTTCGGTGGGCTACATTTTTTAAATTCAGATTTCTTCATTGGCACCACTTTTATGAAATGGTAAAATTCAAATTATTTAGTGACGTACTATTTAAAGCGAAAACAAGAGGAATTTTACCATTTCAAAAAGTAGTGCCAACCAAGCAAACTAAATTAAAAAACTAGCCCACCGTCAAGACTGCCAGGAAGTCCGCATTAACGAGAGTTCACTCTTATAAGGTAATGATATATTTAGTTTATTTAATATATTAATATAGTTAACTCCTTTGCGATGATAGCCCTTTGCTTAACTCATTAACCCCTTAATTCTCGCTCCCGTCAATATAACGGGCTGAGGTGTCGTTCGTTATTTCTCGTGCCCGTCATATTTCCGGGCTGGAGATTTATTGCTGGAAGAAACTTCTGAAACCAGAAAAAATTAACGGGCATTTTCGTGTGAAGTCTTTGAATATCGGCGCTTGGGTTTGGTTTTTGAAGCTGATTGTGATGTCGGACATTGTATTGCATGTTTCAAAATATATCGCACTCAAAAAATTATTAAAAATCAAAATTTAATGGATATTATATTATTTCAAATATTATTTGTAAATATTTGTTTGATGATGACAAATAAAGATCTATGTGAAATAAAGATTATGTGAGAAATAAAGGTCTTATTCACATTAATTTATAATGTGTAAAACAAACATTAAAACACAGAATTCTCGCATGACGGCTTTCCACAAATGTGAATTTGTTCTACAACACTTTTTTTTCGCCTAAAAGAAAAAAAAAAACTAATTGCAAATTTTATATAGAAACCATATAATTATTCAAGTTCTGTAATAAAAAATAGGTATTTTTTTAAGGTTTTTCCAAATATTAAGCGACCTTTAAGGGGTAAATCCGGTTGGAAAGAAAATTTGCCATGTAAGGGAAACAAAAGTTTTAAACTTGAATATCAGTATTTTAGTTTGAAAATTGTCCCGTTATCTAATCTCAAATTTTGAGCGATTAAATAATTAAAATTTATAATGTGGAAAATACTGGTGAAGCGTAAAAGAGGATTGCCGTTAACCCTTTCGAGGGTGGTGTTCTTAAAAAAGCACACCCAATTTTAATTCCAAAACTGACAAACGACACCAAGAATATTTAATTAAAATTTTCCTTTTATAATGTACGTTAAAATAAGCAAGTTCGTATTTTCTAATAAATTCGCTTATAAATTCTGGTGTCAGACCATTATTTCATCAGTTTATAAACAGAATTACTCTGCACCGGAAAATGTTAATGGGTTAACCCCTTGAAGTGCGGTGATGCCGTCACGGCATCACATAATATTAATCCTAAATAGCCACATTGGCACGGGAATTTTATGATGAAAATGTTTTCTTTATTAAGTACGCGAAAATTTACGTTTACTTGTTTACAAATAAAATGTCTTTTTAATACTGGTGTCATTAATTATTTGAACATTTTACAAATACAAGTAGCTTGCCCCTGAAAGGGTCAGATTTTAATCTTTTACCACGGGATTTTCAGAACAGAAAATTTTCTGTAATTGAATCTCGAAAATGCTTTGATTAAATAAGGTAAACTTTGCAATAAAAAATAACTGGTGGGGATAATGAGGGATTCTAAGCATCTTATGGCTTTCAGTGGCAAAGAAATTCCATTGCTAAAATGTTGAAATTAATGAATGGCACCGGAATCTGAAAACAAATTTAATTGTAAATAAGAAAAAGCTATATTTCACACACTTAATAAACAGAATTTTTTAACCAAACTTCTGGTTCCAATGTGAATATTTTAATTTAATTTAGTGGGTTCACAAAAATATCACTGCCCCTTGAGGGGTTAACCCTTTCGCTGAGTATTTTTTTAAAAAAATCAAAATTGGTTTAAAAATTAGGCATTTTTTTAAAATTACATATTTCAAATCTATATATATTTTAGAGTTTAAATATATCAAGTTTTTTTTGTAAAAGTGTTCAGAATCTGAGACGGGGGATAGGATATTAGAAATCAGGCTAAATCACGGCTGTCACTGGAGACGATTTTTGTATTATCGCACCAATAATTTAAGGAAATCCATTTTGCAATATATTTTTCTATTGGAGCAATAGAACAATGTGATCATCTGTATGGATTACCTAGTTACGTTGCAACTTTACATCCAGTGGAAAGATGATTGTGTTGCAAGGGCATTAGGGAGCCTTACAAAAAATAGTGTTTAGACGTGGCTGGCAGCCACAAAAATAAAAATTACTTAAAAAAATTAGAAAAGATTAACAAAAATAAAAAGTACATAACTACTAGTACAACATGATTTAAAAATAAGAAAAACAAAAAAGAAAAATTTTAAATAATAAAGAAAAAATTTCATTTGGTCCAAAAAAGAAGGAAAAGGCGATAAAGCTATCAGGTAGGGGGGGGGGCAAAGCGATATAAGTAAGCGTCCTATCTTAAATGAAAGAAGTAACCGCAAGATTAAAAGCGAGGTCACATCAATCAAGGTCACGCGCCACGTAGCGGATGGAGTGTGAACTACAGGTAAATACCTAACTGTTTTTTTACTCACACCACTTAAATTATAAAGTTTCTTTCATCTTTATTAATAAATTAAATTGATACTCCATTAAATCGATTCACTTCCATGAGCGGCTAAAGATTTAGAAAATATGCACCGCACTAAAAGACCGCGTATGAGGATTACCACTCCGTCCGCAAGATGGCGCAAGTGTGTTAATTACGCCCGATTCCAGCATTAAGTTTGCACGCTTACTTATATCGTTTTGGGGGGGGGGGGGGGTGCTCCACAAAAAGAGACGCTTTTCAGAGACCATACATTAGTATAATTACTAAAATGCTAAAAACATAGCAAATATTGTCGATGCTGTTAAAGTCTGTATAGACTTTTCTGTATTTAAAAAGTGGTGCGAGTTGAATTAAAAAATAGTCGCAGGTAGAAGAAATGAATCCACGTGGAAATCTCGAGTTGCGCAGCGAAAGGGTTATGTGGCATGTACAGTGCTCAGCAAAAGTTTTGACAATGACCGATTATGCTTCTGTACTGAGAAGTATGTAACGAATTGTTGTAACTCAACTGTCATATATTACTGGCGACTTATCTTTCATACCCAAATAATAAATTTTAATTTATACACTTTAGACATTATATCATGACAAAAAAAAAAAAATAACATTGTGGCAAAAGTATAGACAATTTGTCTGATAACAGAAAAATATCCATAAATTAAAATCGAACTGCACCTACATTGATTGCTATTAATGCAAAAATGTAACTTCCCATCGAAGAAACTAAATCCTGGATTACTTGGGGGTCTATTTCGTACCAAACACGTTCAACAGCTGATCGAAGTTCATTTACAGTGGAGTATTGACAAAAAATTACATATACCGTATGAGATATGATGCCACAAAAGTTTTCGATTGGGTTCAGATCAGGGCTTCACGCGGACCTGTCGATAACAGTAATATTTTGAGAGTTAAACCATATTTTTGATTTGTATACAACATCAACAGACGCATTATCTTGCTCAAATGCATACTTTGAAAGAGCTAAAAGTTCACTAAATGTTTGTAAATTGTTTTCCAATGTATGTATGTAGTCTTACGCTGCTTGACGACCATTGAGAAACTCCAGAGATACCTTATAAGTAAAGGTACTTTAGTCCGTGGCGGCGAATTTCGATTTTTATAGCTCATTCGATTCTTCTCATCGAGCTAAATTATTGGCCACCTCGCATATCGCCTATTGAGTTTTAATAATAACAGGGGCCCGGGTCAAAGTTTACAAATTTGCATAATGCAGGGGCTGGCAAAGGCGACTATTTTTATATTTTATTGCTACCGCTACTTTAAGAGAAACATTTTGTCGTACATTTCTCTTGCACAAGTTGTCACAGTGTATCTGAAAAAATTCTGCTTTATAAAAGTGGTGCGAGATAGAATTAAAAAATAGTGCCTGTGGCAGCCCTGTAATGCGAGCTGCCGAAAATAAAACAGCAGCAGAGTAATTCCCTCGCATGCAACCGTACGCAGACCCAAGTTACGAAGTGACTGAAAAACGGACAAAAGAACCGACAATTTGTGGTTACAAAGCTTTTTGATCGTAATTCGGGGAAAAGTATTGACAAGATGAATAAAACTAGACGAGGACATCATAACTTGCAAAAGCGTGCCTGTCAAATAGCAAACAAATATTTTATCTGCAATTACAAATTCTTATAATAACAGCACTAATATAACACTATAGTAGTTATTGGCAATGTATGGCACTGTAAAATCAATTAGTCAACTTAAATCGCATTTATTTCTTTGAGGGTATCTGTTTTTCAATGAATGGAATTTTGAAATTTGACATGGCCCACTGTCATTATTAAAACTCAATAGATGATATGCGAGGTATAAAATTACTAACAAGTAAAGGTACTATATCATATGTAAATTTCCAACTGGGCGAAAAATGTCCGGACCAGGATTCGAACCAGGGATCTCCTGGCTGAAGCCGCCAGTGACAACTGCCATCTGAGCTATCCCGGACGGATCTGGTAGAAATTTTCACCCAGCTAACCTTGATGATTATAGCATCTGGTCTGAAAACTGGTTCAGCTCAACAGAATAAATTTCAGATAATGGAACTCCAGAAATCGCAGGAAACGAAATTACACTATATTTATTTAATACAATTATTCTAATTGGTAAACAAATCATATCAGATGTAAATTTCCAACTGGGCGAAAAATGTCCGGACCAGGATTCGAACCAGGGATCTCCTGACTGAAGCCGCCAGTGCTCTGCCATCTGAGCCATCCCAGGCGAATCTAGTGAAACTTTTTCACCCAGTTAACCTTGATGATTGTAACATCTGGTCTGAAACCTGGTTTAGCTCAACAGAATAAATCTCAGGTAATGGAACTCCAGAAATCGCTGGAGTTTCATTACATGAGATTTATTAAATGCGGAACATCTGCGTACGGTTGCATGCGAAGGAATTTTCTGCTACTGTTTTATTTTCTGAAACTCGCATTACAGGGCTGCCACAGGCACTATTTCTTAATTCTATCTCGCACCACTTTTATAAAACAGAATTTTTTTCAGATACACTGTGACAACATCTGCAAGAGAAACGTGGAACACAATTTTTCTCTTAAACAAATAAATGGCAGCCCTGCATTATGCAAATTTTTAAACTTTGACCGGCCCCTGTCATTATTAAAACTCAATGCCAGTATGCGAGGTGGAAAATTATTTAGCTCGATGCGACGAATCGAATGACCTATAAAAATCGAAAATCGCCGCCACGGACTAAAGTACCTTTACTTGTTAGTATTAAAACAAAGTGAAGCCCAAATCATTAACTCTTTCGAGAGCAGTGTCCTTAAAAGGGACACGTAATTTTAACCCCTTAATTCTCGCTCCCGTCATATTCTCGGGCTGTGTCTTTTACTCAAATTGTTTGATTCCCACCAGTTTTATAAAATAGTGAAATTGGCTATATTTTAGTTTCGTTTTTACTGTCATTAAATAAGGTGAATATTTCTTTTTTCATAAAAGTGGTGCCAATAAGCAATTTGAATTGTTCAACCGTAATTTAATTCGAACGTTAAGGGGTTAATTCAAAAACTGACAGACTACACCAAGAAGATTTAATTAAAATTTACTTTTGTTATGTACGTGAAAATAAGCAAGTTCGGACATTCTAATAGATTCGTTTATAAATTCTGGTTTCAGTCCATTATTTTATCAGTTTTATAAACAGAATTACTCCGCGACGGAAACGGGTCAATTTGTTGTGAGATTTCAAGGCTAGTTGTTTTATCGTTTTCATGTAAACTAAGGTACATATTTCTACAATTCATCTACGAAAGTTCACACGGAAAGATCTGACTCACTTTTAATGCGATTAGCAGTCATCATTTGTCTGGATGCCAGTTTATGGATCCTTCTATAATCTCGTTTTCTGGCCACCCGAGCCCTTCCAGATTTATGTTTTGCTTTGAAAGAGTCATCCTTAGACAGTACTTAATAGAAAGACTTCTTTGGACGATTCAAAGTACCTGAAAATTCTATAACAGTCTTCCCTTTCGATCTTAACTTCCATACTTTAATTACTTCATCCGACTGAAAATTTCTAGCTCGCGGCATCTTCAGTTACCGATACTATCGCGAGGTGCACTAAATACTTCATGCGAGGCTAACGAAAAAGACAGGCTACCGCGGTGAGTCCGATTCTTCTTTTTCTACAGACCGCTGGAGTCACGTGATGCTCAAATGCACCAATGAAGGTGTGCGAAAAGAGCATCACGTGACTCCAGCTGTCTGTAAAAAAAGAAGAATTGGACCCACCGCGGTAGCCTGTCTTTCTCGTTAGCTTCGTACTTCATGCATGTGACGTCATAAGTTTGAAATTTGCGTTTTTCCGTGAACAGTTGCCAAAAAATCCCAAAAGTGTCTGAACCTTTTCAATATACAAATTTCATTTTTTTAAGTTAAATTAAATAATATCCTACATTAAAACCGTTATTTCTGTCCTAAAACGTTTAAAATATATTTAAAAATAAGTACAACCATTTGTACAACCCAAGTGTTCGTTATTTGTTTTTAAAGGTTAAAAATGTCCAGTGTCTAAACTTTTGCTCAGGACTGTATAGCGGTCTCTCATCCCCAATGGATTAATACATGTTTTATAAATTTATATATTAAACTCAAATAAAAAATAAATTATTGGTGTACATACTCAAATTAAGCTTTTTAATTTTTGTTTCAAGTTTAATGCATATATGATTCATTATGACACAGAATATTAACTAAGGTAACTAAAATATATATATTTCCCACTTGATTAGAATTGCAGCTATAGACCGCGTCTCGATTTTTTTTCCCTTTTATTCCTTAACGTACACATCTGAAATAAAATAATGGTGTTAAAAATTCGCATCTGCATTTTGAATATAATTACAACGTTTAAAAATAAATGTTCAAGGATTATAAATTTGAAAAAAAAATATTATTAAATTAAAAGTAAATATGTTCCGTATTCTTAGACATTATGGGAATTTGTTTTCCGCATTTAGATGTACTAATCTCATTCATAAATCAAATACACATCAAATAATCTTTCAAAAGCTTTTTAATAATATAACTTGTTAACATATCATGAATTATTTAAGCAATTTACAAAATTTTATCATTTCGGCTATAAATTATATAGTTATTGAAGTTGAATGTCTTGATAATATAACTTTATTAAATTTTCTTTTAAATATTGGATGAAATTTTGTTGATGATTGAATTTATTAAAGTATAAACAAATTATATCTTTTTCAGATTTATTTTCGTTTATTAAATTATCTTCTTTATGCTAAATTTTAATGAGCAAAGAAGAATTTCCGTGGCAAATTTTGGGGTAGTGGAAATAAATAAGAGAAAAACAAAATTAAAATATCTTAATGGAGTGACTTAGATTATTAATATTTTCTCGTAAGTGTCTTTTTCTTTCAATAAATTGAATTATTCCTTAAGTATTGCAGTAAACGTACCGAACATTTAATCTAATAAATAAGTTTAATCTTTAAAATGTAAATATATACATTTTTAACTCAAAATTTGAATATTTTCCAGTTTCCATGTTTTTAATTAACAATTTATTCAACAGGTTGCAAATTGAAAGATGTACTTTATTTACCCAATATTTGATAGTTTCTTATTAAGGAATAAGCATGTGAATATAAACTATTTAAGGGGGCACAGGACCTTTAATCTTTTAAAAAATAAGTTTTCGGTTTTTGCTTTGTTCTGAATGTTTTAAAAAGGCTCAACAATATGCAGCAAACCGCATTAAAAATTCTGCATTATTTCTCGTGTTATAATCATTTATAGACTGTGAGAATAATGGAATATCCGTAGATATTGAAACTTTAAAAAGCGGTTTCTCAGATTACTAAATTTGCAGTTTGCGCGTACGCCTACTTTCAAACTATGTAAGATACAGCTTAAAAAAAAACTAACAAAATATGAGTTTCTTTATAGTCTACGAGCTAAAACCAAAAAAATTTACATGCTTTGGTTATTTATTATTTTGCATTTGAAAAACTTGAAAACAAATTTGAGATTTTTTTTTTTTTTTTTTTTGTGCTAAAATTAAATTTTAAACAAAACTTTTTGCGTATATTTTGGTTTTAAGTTAGACATAGGTGTGTTATGATCAGAGTTGCCAAGTCTCCGGATTTTTGGATACCAGTATTTTAATAGAGAAAATGTTCTTTTATTTGATTGAAACATTTGGGCGATTTAAAAGAACCACATTTTCTCTAAGATAATAGTGGTGCACAAAAAGCCGGAGACTTGGCAACTCTGGTTATGATTCTATTTTGTGCAAAAATTCGTTTCTATATGCCTAATTTAGAGTTTTTTCATGTTCGCAGCACTTAATCGCGCATTAGTTAGATGAATTTTTAAATTTAAATTTAACTACTAATTTTGTACATATAACATTTATTTTTCTGGATAAAGTAGTTAAGGACATATACTTTTAGCAGGAAGGGAAAAAAGAGATCTGAATTTCATATTGTTTGTGTGTTGGTAGTTTGGTGAAGGCGATGTTTTTGATTGTTTCGACAAACTCAAAGGTCATGTGCCCCTTAATATGCATGAAGTACTATCAGATAATTCACAGACACTTAGTTTTAGAGATATAGCAAAAGGTACTTTAGAGAGATTGCAAAAATATTTTGAAATGTTCTTCATTATATATATCGGGCGTGTCAAACTAAGGTCCGCTCTATACCACTATTTTTTAAAAGGAATAATTGATTTCTTGAATTCGATGAACAAATAAGGCAATAATTACTATAAAACTTTAGTGGTATTCAGCAGACAACAATCTATCATCGAAACCACAATCGAAACTCATTGTGAAAAAATTAACTTCAGCAAAACTTATGCTATTAGAACTATCAAGACGTTCATTTATTTATGAGGTTTATAATCAATTTCAATCACCACTATCATATATAACTCAATTTACTTAACCCCTTAACCCCTTGAGGGGCAAGCAATTATGTTTGTGAAATACTGAATTCCCACCAGAATCTTTGAAGAATTCTATTTCAAAATAAGTAAAAGCAATATTAAGGCTATTTTCCACCAATGTTAGAAAAGTAAAATTTAATAAATTTTTTCTGGTGTAAAACTTCGTTAATCGTAGGTGGTATATAATATAAACCGGTGCCCTTCAAGGAGTTAAGACTTTCAGAGGCGAAGCAATTACGTTGCTACAGTGTTGAAATTAAAGACTGACACCAGAATTTGAAAACAAATTTATTAGTGAATAAGAAAAAGCTATATTTCGCATATACAATGCACGGAATTTTTTTTTTACTAAACTTCTGGTGCCATTGTATCATTTGCGAATTAAAATTAAGTAGTTTTTTAAAAAATACCAGCGACCCTCAAGGGGTTAAGGGAAAATTAGACTGGGACGGCACGCCTACTCACACTAATTTTACTCTAAAATTTTATACTCATTTATTTTATGAAAGGGTGAAACGAAAAAATTATGTTTTTTCCATGTCCACATTTAGAATTTTTTTTTTTTCGGGTAAAATGGAAAAGAGCTTTTTTTTATTATTTATTTTTTTTTCTTAACACTAGAACGGCGGTAAATTTTAGCCAAGTTTTATAAAAAATATTTCACATCAGAATTTTTATTTCAAACTATTTTACTTATTTATTTAAGTTATTTTTGTGCAGCATATATTCTTATATTATAAAAAAATTTCTGGTTCGAATCGACATGTATTCATTCGTCAAGGGTCAAAATGACCCCTCGCCGCCGTTCTAGTGTTAATTAAAATAATCAGTAAGGACTTAGGAAAAAAGGCTTAAAAAGATATATTTTTTATTTTAAATTATCAATTTTTATTCATCTGGACTAACAGTCTGTCCAGATAACTGTAGGCATAGTTTTCAATTTAAGGTTTTAACAAATAATAATTAAAATCACATTTTTAACAGGTTTTATGTAATTATAAAGCCTAGTATTTTAATTAGTCAGGCCCAAAACACTAACATATTTATTATTATTATATTTTAAGATTAAATTTTGTACACTGAAACTCTAACCTTTGTTACTATAACTTTTCTTGCCAAAGAAACGACTTACACTGTCCCCAACAGAGGGTAATAGTGAGCTTACTTGTAGGTACAAATATCAGAAAAAATATGCTACACCCATTTTGAATTTGTTCTGCACACACGTGGTCAGTGAGATGAAGCATCTGAATTCAAGGATAGTGTGTTTTCTATTTGTAACTTCTGTTTCATGAATTTTAAAATTAAATATAGTCATTTTAACCAAAGTTTTATTTTTATTATATAAAATTAAGTTAATTTAATTTAAATAAATGCAATATTTACATATTTTTATAAGACTATAGAAAATGCACTTTTTTCTTTATTAAATGTAACATCTCCTACCTGTAACGTCTGTTACTACATATTTGTAATAAATGTAGTGAATTATCAAAAATCTAGTTTAAAATTCGTATGCATAGTAAAAATCCATCAAAGTGCTTCAATGCCTAAGTTTTTTACCTCTCAGAAACATTGTACTTTTCAGGTGTATCAAAATTGGTCGGGCAATTTCCGAGAAACGGGTCTTAAAGCTCGCATATTTTCCATAGGATTGCACCCAGTCTTTTCTTCCCTTAGCCCCTGCAGGGACTGTGGTATTTTCATGAAAATACTTAATTTTAATTCCGAAATGCCACAATGACACCAGAATTTTGATTAAAAAATTTTTCGATTGATCATATATGCGAAATCGACCGCTTTTTTATTTACAAATAAATTTGCTTAACCCGTTCGGGACCAAGCATATGCATCCGCAAAAAGTGCTTAGAATGCTTGAGTTTGATACCAGTAAAAAAGAAAACTAAAATATATTTTATTTAATTACAACATTTGCCTTACGTTTAAAGTTAAGTCAAATAATAAAGAAAAAGTGACGAATAAAATTTGTGTAAAAGATGCCGGTCCTAAACGGGTTAAAATATCGGTGTCATTCATTAATTTCAACACTTTAGCAATGAAACTGCTTTGCCCCTGAAAGGGTTAACAGGTTTGCCCGTACTTCATACGTGCAAGAAGTGCTTGTTTCGTTTGTAAAACTTTTCGACAGCACTAATTTTAAAATGCAATATTCGCTTTATTTAATGGAAGACATATTTCCGTTATCTAAGGCAAATAGTACGGTAAAAGTGACGTATCGTCCCTATTTTTAGTTTACTGCGTAAAAGAAAAAAAAATTCTTATGGTTTCAAATCGATTTTTTTCCTTATTTTTTTAATAAGGAAAGAAATTTTTTATGCAATGCCTGGATATTCTGAGTTTTATTAAGAAAAAAATCAGTGAAAAATCCATCATTCCAGTACCAAAATCTATCGATTTAAAACACATTGAGATTTGTAAATTTTGAGCCTTTTCGGACACTGAAAAATGAAACAGCACTATTAGTTCTAAAAACTGCTGTTATTGACCCATTAATGACAAGTTACTTTTACATATTTTTAATACCTAGGTACCAGTTGACATCAGTTTTCTCATATTGTAATTTTTAACTGACTTGATCTCTCAAAGTTTGATATTAAGTAATATGAAAATTTCCTTACAAAAATACTGGTTTTAATATTTAAAATTATCGTATTTCTTAAATGGCAGATTTTCTTACCAACCGGCATTAACCGGTTAACTGAGTATTTGTAGAAATCGTTGTATAATGTTTTGCGATAATAGATTGTTAAAAAAGCATATTTGAAATAAACAATACATTTTTCTTAAAGCATTAGGTACGTTTAAAAAGGGAAAAAATAATAAAAGTTTTTAACTCATTGTCATAAAATTTATTAGATGAACTTTTGCAAAACTTGTGCTATTAGAATTATCAAGACGTAAGTTGGTTTATGATGTTTAAGATCAATTTTAATCATAATTTACAAATAGTAAAGCTCTATTTTAACACTACAATGTCCACATAGGGGTCGTTTGACCCCTATCAAATTAATATATTTCGGTTCGAACCAGAAATTTCTTCACAAAATAAATTTAAAATAAACAATATATATATATATATAATGCTAAACAATTTAAATAGTTTTAAATAAAAATTCATGTGTAAAATAATTTTATAAAACTTGAGTAGAATTTCCGGTCTTCTTAGTGTTAACGGAAAGTACACTAAGTAAAATGGAAATTATTAGATACAAAAATTTGCGACTCAGTTTAAATTGTAAAAGGTATTCTAAAAGGTATATTTAAAGTTATCCAGAAGTAACTATGTTTAAACTCAGTAATTCTGTTGAATATTGGTTACTTTTCATGTAAAACACGACATCATAGAAAAGGGTTTAGAGGCAAATAACATAAGAAAAGTATATAACAAAGTAAAAACTTAATAGAAAATGATAACATAAAATATTTAATTTGCATATTTTAATAAATAAATTTGATGCAACTTCTTATAACTTTATTGTGTGACCTTCAGTAATGTCTCCAATAAGTTAATTATTCACTTATACTTTTTTTTTGTCTCACGAACTATTGAAGGAAACTAGTTGCCCAAAGGATTTTATTCAGCAAAAAATCCAATAATTTAGTTATCCAACAAAACTGCGTGAAGGGTACGAAATTAAACAGAAATAACAATCCTTAGCATTTTATCATAAAATGTGTTATAAGCATTTTTTAAAATCTAGATAAGCGAGATATAGATTTTCGGAAGCTTATTTAAAGAAATCTCAGGCTATACTTGAGGGTAAATTCAATTCAATTTGATTAGGAGAAAATTATTCTATTGAAAAAAAAAATGAAAGTTAATCCTTAAGATATTAACTTAAAAAAGAACTTTTTTTGATTGTGTAGTTTCATAAAACTTCACACACAAGCTTTATCTTAATTTAGTTTTTATTTTAAATTCTCAAGAAATTTTTATTGTTATTACTTCTGCTAAACATTTTCGAGAACTGTTTTCTGATTTTCAAAAACATTTTTTTTCTATAAAGTACTAAACTGTGCGAAAACATACAAATGTAGAAATGATTGTTACAAATTTTGTAAGAGAAATTATGTGCGCAAAATACCTCTGTGTTTAATATCTAATTTTGGAAGTTAAATCTAAAACAGCATCGTTATTTACTATTTTTAAAATAATATAAACTCTCGACAGTTATTGCATTTTAAGACTTTAAGAATGGTGAAAAAATATATACTAAAAAAATTGTCAACAGTGGCAGCCCTGAAGTATTTGACAATGTTTAGTATTTCATTTACATTTAAGCTCTAAATATACCGCAGTGTTAGGAAATAGTTAGTTTCATTTTTCAATTCTTCAAATTTCAATTATGTTTTTTCTTAAATTTTCTGATATTTGTTTTGAAATCCTGTATTATTATATTTTAATATTAAATTAATGTGTAATATATTTGGAGTATGCAAGCTTGTTATATCTTTCAAAATATATGAGGCCATATATTTAATCTCTTTGCTCCTCCCACCTTTCGTTGAACTAGCAGCTGTGTTTTTTTTCTGAATTGTACTTATAGTTCTCGATTCTAATGTTTTATGCTTTTTAAATGATTTTTTTATGTGATGTTCTCTTATTATTGCACTCTCTTTTAATTAAATTTCATAATTTTTTGGCTTAAATCTTACACACACAAACACACGCATAAACATATGTACTAACTTATTTAGATGCATAGTAAACCGCGTCTCGATCTGGTGCCTTTGTTATTGTTAATGTACATCTCTGAGGTGACAAAAAAAAAAAAAAAGTGTTAAAAATTGCAGCAGCATGTTGCATTTTATTTCAGTGCCGAAAGTAGCTTTTTAATTTAATAAATACGAAATTTTTATTATTAAATTAAATGTAAGTGTTCTTATCTTTCAATGCTTTTTGGGAAATTTTGTACTTATTTAGATGTAAACATATCATAGATAAAACGAATATACATGATATAATCTCTCAAAAGCTTTTAAATAAAATAAGTGCTTAATACATCATGAATTTTAAAACTATTTACAAGATTTTAATATTTTAATTCATTTTGGCTATAGATTCATTTGATATTGGAAATGAATGCCTACGTGAAATAATTAATTAAATTTTCTGATTAGATATTGGATGAAAAAATTTCGAGAATATAATTAATTAAAATTTAAAAAGATGTATCATTTTAATAAATCTATTTTGGTTTATTAAAATATCGCTTTTGTGCGATTTCAATTCGCAAAGAAAAATGTTTCTGACGAATTTCGCGGCACTAGACCATAATAAAGATGAAAACTAAATGTAAATATCTAAATGAAGCGATTTATATTATACTGTAATATCCTTATATCCTTGCGAGTGTCTTTTTTTATGGATTTTTATAAATTTTTTATGGGTTTTATATTATATGGGTTAAATATTTTATGGATTTTTATTAGGTATTGGATGTAAACGTAAAGAAAATTTAATCTACAAAATAAGTTACATATTTAACGCTTTCCGGCGCGGAGTAATTCTGTTTGTAAAATGATGAAATGACCGACTGACACCATAATTTACAAATGAATTTATTAGAAAATAAAAACTTGCTTATTTTCCCGTGCTTTAAAAAGGACAATTTTAATTAAATATTCTAAGTGCCAGTACTTTTAAAATTAGGTCTCTTTTTTGTGGACACCGTCCGCTAAAGGGCTAACAAGCAAATATTTTTTAGTTCAAAGTTTTAATATTTTACGATTTACTCAGTTTTAATTAACATTTTTTTCTTCGGGATACAAAATAAACGATTTAACATCTCTCTCTTTAACATATTATCTATTAAATTTTCCAATTTTATAGCTAAATCTATAGAATATAAAGACAAATATGACTTTAATAACACAAGTGATTTTGCTAAAATAAAAACATCATTAAATATTGTCTTACTTTTATTATTTGAGTAAATAATCTATAACTCTAATAAAACACTCATACTACAATATATATTATATATATTGTAGTATGAGTGTTTTATTATAATTATCGTAGATCGATGTAATAGTAAAATCTATTCATCGTTTTCCGGTCATCCTAGGCTGTTGTATAGATGGCTGGTGACTTCCCCAACATGGTTTATTAGTGAGAAATTACAGACTCAGGCATCGGCCGGAGGAGCTCATTGGTTAGAGAAGCAGTCTTGTATACTGTGGTCCCGGGTTCGATTCCTGGCTCTGGCTAATTTTTCACTCCAGTTGGGTTTATTGTATTTATTGTTTGTATGTCTGTATAATATTTATATATACCTTTATTCTATAACTCATTTAAACTCATTTAAAGTTTCATAAAACACCTTTTATGTACCATAAATTTTTATAACAATTTTTAACATATGAAAGAGTAGTTTAAAGAGGAAGGGTAAAAATGACAAAGCAATAACATAAATATAAAACGAAATAAAAATACAGAGTGTCCATAATTAACACGTTCACGCTGGCGCCGTGGGTCACACTCGACTTTTTTACTTATTTTGAAATAGAATTTTTCAAAGATTCCAGTGTAAGTTCAACATTACAGAACACAATCACTTGCCCCTCGAGGGGTTAACCGGAATTTGACATAATATACATAACTGCAAGCTTTTAACACGTTCACGCCGGCGCGATGGGTCACACTCGACTGTCTCAGAGTTGACAAGTCTCCGGCTTTTTGCACACCACTGTTTTTTTAGAGAAAATGTTGTTCCTTTAAATCGCCCAATTTCTCTAATTAAATAAAAGAACATTTTCCGTACTAAACTACTGGTATCCAAAAGGCCGGAGACTTGTCACCTCTGAGACAATCGAGTGTGACCCACCGCGTCGTCGTGAACCAGTTAAACGACCCTATTTTAAAGTTGTGTACAGACGAATCTTTTGTTCAGGAAGTTTGTTTAATTTTTTTCAAGAACATAAAGAAAGTATGGGAATTTGTCCGAGCGAAAAATAAAATAGTTCTAACTTTCGCCACCAGAGAGCTTTTTTAATTAACTACGCATTTAGCATATATTTACGATAAATTACAAATTGTAGTAAACCAATGAACAATGAATAAAGAGGAAATGATATATCCTAAAAATGGTGAAATTTCAACAGTAACCGTTTTAGTAGCGGCTCATTACCGCCGGTTTAAACTTCCACAAGTAAATGTGAATAGAAATGCTCCTTATTTCGACCCCTTATTATCGCAGTATTTCAAGCACAATTATGGCTAAAACCATATATTTATTTTTACTGGTGAAAGTTTATTTCGGATATAGTCAGGACCCGTGTTTCCGCTATATTCGGCCAACTTGAACTACCCCCTCTCAGTGTCAGCGAAAGAGATTCTAATACCCCGGCCAGTTTCTACCAGTAAAAATGAAAAGAAAAATTACCACATTTGTGAGAGAAATTTTGCACACATAGGCCGCTAAAAATGAGCTGATATTTTCTATTAAAAATTTTTTGGTACAATCTTTTTCGCCTGTATTTAAATACTGTTGATCCGTTGTAAAAAATCAGCCGCCATCTTGAGACAACCTCCTCAGTTACTTCACTCGCAACTGGTAAACACTACATTATAAGACTCCCCCTCTTTATTCATAACTCCTTTAGCACAACGTAACTTGTTTCAGATGATGGTCATCATTTTCAGGTACTATCTGTAATCGTAAGATATCATGTTCCTCAGCTGACCGCGGTGTGTTCCGGCAAATACTAAGAGCATGTTGTGAAATACTATCTTTAAAATCAGGAAAAGTTAATAAAAGAAAATTGTAAACTTCATAAATGTATGCTAAATGTGAAATTCATTAACCCATTAACCGCCGGAACTAAAAAATATTGATCTTAAACTTTTTTAATGAAAATCGTTTGCTACCACAAATTTTGAAAGATCATCTTCGGTTTATTTAATGGTCAAAGTTTACATTGTTAAATAAAGCAAATTTTTTATTTCAAAAATAGTGGTTGCATAACAGTTCATTTAAGAATGCGCATTTATTTTCACCGTTGCGTCAACGCAACGCCAGCGGGCAATGGGTTAAAATAGCCTTCTAGCGGCGAAATCTTGAATTAATATTTTGTGCTTAAACAAATTTACATCCCTTCTTTGTGTCTTTCGCAAAATTTCACAACTTTCGAAACAATAGTTTCGTCTATGGACAACTTTAAAATAAGGTCGTTTAATTATGGAAACCTTGTATATCTATTTTAAACCTGTCCCAAGAAATATAACTTTTAATTAAAGATAATGCAATTTTTTTGTAATTTCTTTAAACTGTAGTTCTTCAATATCTGAAATAAGTTCAACACTCACTTAATTATATATATATATATATGTAGTTACCCACGGGATTTTATAAAATAAAAAACGCCAATAATTTAGTTATCTACAAAATTACAGAAAGTATTCGCCGAAAAATACAAATAATAATCGTTAGCACGTTTTTGCGATATGTGTTACAAGAATTTTTGGTATTAGTTAAACTCGATATAGATTTTTCTAAGTTCATAAAAAATTTAATAAATTATCGAGGGCAAATTGAATTCCATTTGATTTAGAGAATCATATTCTAGTTGTAAAGAAAATTATTTAGAAATAAATCTCTGAGTTACTAATTCAGCAAAGTACAATTTTTTTCTCCATTTATTTTACTCTTCAGTACCGAAGCTAAAATAATAATACAAATGCTTATTCATTGGTTTTTCCCGAACAAAATGACTTCGTAAATGACAGAAAAAATATGTCTTCTGAAATTGATCCTTCAGGCGCTCAGTAATTTAGGTTAAAAAATATGCATCTAAAACTACAAACCCCCCTAAAAACACCAAATTAATAACCATTAACCTAAATAAACGCGATCACAAATTCCTGAGCGTTAAACAAGTAAATAATCTATAAACCCTCAAAATTTTTTATTGAAAATACTTTAGTTAAATACTTATGAAAATTTCTCACTTTCTTGATCATACGGTATTTTGGTAATTTTTAGGCATTTTGGAAACTCAGATGAAAATAACTTTTATTTTATGTGGAAATCAACTTATATACTGCCATTTATTCTATTAAGAAATGATTTGAAATTGTAAAAAAAAAAAAAAAAAATTAGACATTTTAGTTTTTATAAGGAAAAGAACAGAGGTCCCCGTATGGGGACCCAAGGACAGAAGATGTTATGTTTAGGTATCTTTGAAGAAAGGATTTTTCATAAATTTCCGGGTCCGGTTGACGTTGCTTTTTAAATTAGTGTCGGGTTCGGGTTGGATTTGTTTAACCCCTTAACGCACGAATATAATTACGGTTGAAAAACTCAAATTGCTTATTGGCACCACTTTTATGAAAAATAAATATTCACCTTATTTAATGACAGGAAAAACGTTACTAAAATATAGCCAATTTCACTATTTTATAAAACTGGTGGGAATCAAACAATTTGAGTAAAAGACACAGCCCTAGAATATGACGGGAGCGAGAATTAAAGGGTTAACGCTCGAATTAAATTGCGGTTTAAAAATTCAAATTGCTTATTGACACCACTTTTATGAAAAAGAAATATTCGCCCTATTTATTCTCTTATTCGCCTTTTCATAAATTCTCTATCGTCATTAAATAATGACAGGTAAAACGATACTAAAATATAGCCAATTTCACTATTTTATAAAACTGGTGGTAATCAAACAATCTGAGTAAAAGACACAGCCCGTGAATATAACGGGAGCGAGAATTAAAGGTGTTAAAATGTTTCTGGTTGAGATTTGACTCTACCGTGTCTAGTTTGGGTTAACCCGATTTTTGAAAAGAAAGTAGCGGATACGTTTTCAAATAATAAACTATATATTTTTATTTTAATAAGTGTATATGTGTTTATTTCTATACAAAAAAGATAAATTGACTTTAGAAATATAATTGTACACTACTTTTCCATAACTGTATTAAGTTATGGATAATGTATCTTTCATTTCGGATTCGAGGTTGAATATTTCGGTATCGGGATTGACAATTTTCGTTTTGGGGTGAAATGAGTCGGGCTCGGTTGTGTTTAGGACTGACATTCAGCAAAACTTTCGGGCTGTAGACCTTTTTTTTTTTTTTTTTTTTTTTTTTTTTTTTTTTTTTTTTTATCTCTAAGTGTGGGGCGCATGGTTTGTGACGTAACGATAGCACTGATGCAGCGAAGGGAAAAGAGAGCAGCAAACCTAACAACATTTTCTCTAAAATAATAGTGATATGCAAAAATCCGGAGGCTTGGCAAATCTAGAAAAGCAAGCAAAGCACTTCTACTGTGACGTCACTACCTCCAGTGCCACACCCTTTCTGAAGATAGCCGTGCAAAGCGATATAAAGTAAGTGTCCTATCTTAAATGGGAGAGGTAACCGCAAGTATAAAGGTGATCAAGGTCACATCAATCAAGGTCGCACGTCACGCAGCGGACGGGGTTGAACTACAGAAAGATGCCTAACCGTTTTTCTTCTTTATGGATAATCTATAAATTGCACATCTATGAAATAACTGCGCAAGCGCAAACGTCGTGTTTTCATTTGTATTCTGACAGTAATAGAATATTCTATTAATTTTTATTCGTGTTTTTTTATTATTTATTTATTATAGTTAATTATTTAAATAAAAACTGTTCTTTTTAGAACTCATATTATTTGTTAAAATGGCAAAATGCTGGCCATCGAATAGCTGTAGTTTACGAAATTATAAGAAAATTCTTTTTCTTATAGAATTGATACCTGTCCTTTTCCAAAGAGTAAAACAAGTTAGTTGCGTATTTTTACTTTAATAAAAAAAAAAAAGATAAAATATTATTTAATATATATTATCAAATGTTGTTGACTTAAATACGCTCGATTTTAATTATTTTCTTTTAATGAAATGGAAAATGACACATGAAAATTAGTAAGCACTTAATGTCTAAAGATAGAATTTTGTAGTCTCATTTTTTACTGAATTCTTGATATGGTAAAGTTATAAAAAATGATATACACGGTTGTTTTCCCAATGAGAATACAACATTTATGAATGTTTAAAATATGTATAGAATTTAATTATAAATAAAATATTCAATTTTAAGTCTTTTTGTTTATTTATCGAGCGCAAACGATAAATTTCCAATATTCTCTTAATCGCATTTCACTCATCTTATTTAACTTACAAATATTTCATTCATTTAATTTAAAACTCATTTAATTTTGTATTCGGAAACACTTTAATTTAAAATGCATACACTAAATGTTGTACTATTAAACGAGCAAGTGTTGTTCATTTATTTGTTTAAATATTTTGCGAGTCTAGGCAATAACTTTAGTAATTTTTCTAAAATTCGCAGATTAGATTTTTTTCTTGAAACAGACAAAGCCATATAGAGAATCCCGATTAAAAATTTCATTACGGATTTTAGATAGTTATTTACAGAAGATGAATCTTGTTTATTAGATTTACAGGGTTCGTACGGGTGCTTGAATTTCATGACTAAGAAATTCTTCGGTACTAGTATTTTCTTATGGAAATTCTCTCCTGAAATAAGGCGAAATTTCATCCGTTTAAACTAGATTTATTTGTCTATAAAAAATTCTGATATTGGGCCTTGAAAATAATGGTACCCGTAAGAAACCTGATTTATTGCAAAATATTTTTGTTACAGCTTGTTTTGATAAAAATATGTATATTTAAAAAAAAAAAAAGTCGTAATGTCATTTTTGTTTAAGGGCAAAAGGCAGTAATGCTTTTGTAGCATTAGTGCTTTTCACCCGAAATTAAAATGCTATTGCTACTATTTTCCTTAAATTTACATAACTATGTACATACAAACAAACTGTAATAAAAATATATTGCAATAAATCGGGTAAACAAGATTCATCCTCCATAAATGAGTAAGGATTCAGAAAATACGCACAAGGGATGCGCAGATAGTAGATATTCTGTCATATATGACATCATACGTAAAACCCGCGTATTTGCATTATCAACCACGTTCACCAAATGGCGCAGCTGTGTCAATATATTCCAGATTCCAGTATTGACATTGTACGCCTAATATATATATGGAGTTTTGTAACCGATATGTGTAGTACTTTAGTAGAAGATGCGTTTCTTATTTAGATATTCTGAATTTATACATGAAATTAAGAAAGAAGATTTTTTACGAAATAAGTTACAAAATGGCTGCCATTAAAAAGAATAGAAATTACTATTCAAAATTTCTGGTATCAATTCCGAAATTATGAACAATAAAGGAAGCCAAACTGGCAATCCTGAACCGCAATATCGGCTGAGGGGTGCTTTTCTAAACGTGGTAGACGAGAAGTGTTGGAAACCATATCGACCCGAATCTTTTGAGTTTTTCTTAGTTACACCTAGCCTTGCTTGACTTGCTAAATGCATGTTATGTTTCCTTAGAAATACCATCACGAAATACAATTATCAATCCCATTTATCGATATCCCTCTTCAGGTAATTACTCTTGACAATAACTACACCACAACTTTAAGTATGAAAACACGCTTTCTGACAATAACAGAATTATATATTGTTAGTTAAAATCAGAAGATTTGGTAGGGAGTAAGTGACGCAGTTTAAGGTTAGGAGATAAAAGAAAGTGAATGGGTCCTTAACCGCAGGCTACATTAACCATTTTACCCTTTCAGGGGAAGTTATTTTTGCTCTAAAAATGTAAAAAATAATTATTGGCACCACAAATTACGAAGAAATTTATTTGAAAATAATTAAAACACTTTTCTTCTATATTATGAGAGCAAAATTGTACTAGAAAATTATTTGTGGTATTTGAAAATTAAATTTAAAAAAAAAAAACCCTAAAAGGGTTAAGCGTCGCGCCCAATAAGTGTAGGCTACTTTTAAAAAAATTCTGATTGTTTGATTGCATCACTTTTTGAAAGTAGATATATTCACCTCAGTTAATGGCGGATAAATGAAGCGAGAATAAAGCCAATTACATTATTTAAAATAATAATAATAATAATAATGGGATTCAAACAATTCGAATTTTAAAAAAGAGGCCTACATCACGGTCGCGAGAATTATGGGATTAAGTGCTGCGTGCTTCAAATTTTCATGCATTTGATTTTAGTATTTATAATCAGTGCACTGATAATAGAGTTATAGAAGCTCCAAAAAAGCTACAGTCTGCCATTTATGATCAGAATAAAATTATGGATATTAACCCTCCAGCCGCGAGAAACGATATTTTCGCGTTCCAGTGGGCTACTTTTTAAAAATTCAGATCGTTTGATTCCAACCACTTTTTTATCCCGTTCGGGACCATGGCTGCATATATACACCCTCAAAAAGGGCTTAAAACGCTTGAGTTTGATACCAGTAAAAAAAGAAAAGTAAAATTGATTTTATTTAATTACATCTTCGTGATTTTTAAAGTTAAGTCAAATAATTAACAAAAAGTGCTGTCAAGCTAATAAAATTTATGTAAAAGATCCATGTCCTGAACGGGTTAAAAGAGTATAATTTGGTTTATTCTTGCATTATTTAATCTGTGATTAAATACAGGGACTATTTCTACTTCCAAAACATGATGGGAATCAAACAATCTCAACACTGGGGCCGCTGGCAATTTTACTCAAGTTTTATAAGGAGTGTTTCACACCAGAATTTTTATTTAAAACTATTTAACTTATTTAATTAGCCTATTTTTGTGCTGCATATATTGAACATATCTTATAAAAAAAAAACCTCTGGTTCGAATCCACTATTATCAATTTTTCAGGCGTCAAAATGACGCCTAATAGCGGTTCTAGTGTTAATTTTAAAAAGTCACCCACGGCTGAAGGTTTTATAAATAATTTTGTGTCTGTTCTTGTCCTTTTATTTATTTTTATTTTAACAATATACTGACATCTTATAAGAAATTAACACTAGAACCGCCATTAGGAGTCATTATGATATCATCATCTATAACAGCGTTTCTTAAACTTTGGGATATCGCGGATCCCCTTTCATATGATACGCATTCTGGGGATCCCCAACAAAATTTTTGTTAATGTAAGATAAAAAAAAAAATTATAGTATAAAGCTTATTTATTTTTCATTACATATATTCCGTGTTTAGTGGTTGAAAAAATCAGTTGCATTAATAAGAAAAATGGCACATATTTTAAGACAGCTGCACTATTATATACACTATAGCTATTATATACACTGCTATTTCACATAAGAAGTATGCTCCTGTTTTTTTTCCCTACGAGATGTGCAATGTCTGGTTCAATGTTCAAAAAATGTATTCGCAAGTCTGTTTTGACATTCAATCGATTTCTATATTTGTTTTTCATGCACACAAAGCCAGAGAAAGTCTTTTCACACAAATATGTTGAGCAGAAGGGAAGTAAATGCTGGATAGTAATGCTGCTAGTTCCGAATACGTATTTTTCATACAGAACCAAAAATTTGGAAGGCTATTCATTTGGAAAACAATTTTCACGGAACCATCGCATGATAATTCCGCAGATTGTTTCTGCTCTAAGATTGTTAAGAATTGCATTTCATCTTGAAAATGAAATGGACCCCTCATCCACTCATTTTCTGACTGTGAGGAAAGAAAATAATGTCGGAAAACTTGTTTCAAGTTCTTCAGCTGTACAGAGAAATTTTGAACAATATCATATGAAAATGTATCGTTAGATGTTTGTAAGAAATCGAATAATGTTGGGATGATTCCAAATTATTATTTTCAACTCGATTTGTCCATAAATCAATTTTTTTATTGTTGCATCTACTTTGTCCTGTTCTGGAAAATACGTACCGATGTTTCTCGTAAGCTTAAATTCAGCTCATTCAGAAAACTAAAAATATCTATCAAATATGCCGCCTTGACCAGCTAGGAAAAATCGAATAATGTTGGGATGATTCCAAATTATTATTTTCAAGTCAATTTGTCCATAAATCAATTTTTTTATTGTTGCATCTACTTTGTCCTGTTCTGGAAAATACGTACCGATGTTTCTCGTAAGCTTAAATTCAGCTCATTCAGAAAACTAAAAATATCTATCAAATATGCCGCCTTGACCAGCTAGGAAAAATCGAATAATGTTGGGATGATTCCAAATTATTATTTTCAAGTCAATTTGTCCATAAATCAATTTTTTTAATGTTTCATCTACTTTGTCCTGTTCTGGAAAATACGTACCGATGTTTCTCGTAAGCTTAAATTCAGCTCATTCAGAAAACTAAAAATATCTATCAAATATGCCGCCTTGATCAGCTAGGAGAAATCATTGAAACGTTCTTTCAAACGGCATTTCGAATTCAATAAAAATAACCTTACTTCATCAAGCAGTGCAAAATTGCGATTTAAAACTTTTTCTTGGGACTGCCACCTAATTTCTGTATGCAAAACTAACTGTTTGCGTTGATTCCCAATTTCTTCCCACAGAATTTTAAAAAGTTCAGAATTCTTGAATAATTCTAGATTAGAAGTTCCAATCCTGCATTTATCCACAACTACAGCTACAGAAATTCCTGCCGAAAGAAAAATGTCTGCATTCAATACTGGGTTTGAGGACCCCTGTCTATAAGCTCGCGGACCCTTAGGGGTCCATGGACCACAGTTTAAAAAACACTGATCTATAAGATATTTCGAATATTGGCAGAACAATTTAAGGCTAATTAAATATTTTAAATAATTTTAAATACATATTCTGGTGTAAAATACTTGTGTTAAACTTGAGTAAAATTGTTGGTTGGTCTAGAGTTGAAAAAGCAGAATTTCAAATTTTTTGTCTATTTTTGCCTATTTCAAAGTCTTCAGATTCCCTTAACCAGCAAAAATGTCAATGCATGTAAGTTTTCGTAATATATATTCTTTAAATTCAATAGGTGTGGTTTTTAATGTTAAAATATATACATACAAACTCTTAATCTTTTTTATATTTTAAACATTGCATATTCTGTATAATATTTTTAAATTGTAATGTTTAGTTTTTGACTCTGTCTAAATGTGCCGAAGGCCTACTATCTTATATTCTAATGATTACATTTGATGATTATGAATAATTTTCAAAGCGTTTTCTATTATTTCGTAAATTAATGGTAAATCAGTAAATTAATAGAAATTCCACTATAAGCATAGTTTCTAGTTTCACGTATATATATTTATTATCTGCAAGACTTACTAGATTATATTATTGTAATACAATTTGTTACAAAGCGTACCAAGGGCAACACTCATGTTATATGTGGCACTCAATGGTAATAATGAACTTTAAAATATTTTGTGTTTAAAATTTTATTTTAACATCAGGTGGCAACGAAAAAGATTCTTAAAAGATATACCTCCAATTTCGTAGCTCACAGAAAAGAATTAATGCTAACATTAATTTAATTTTTCCTTTATTTAATAACAAAAAAGGCTAAATTTATAATATAAATTAAGTGCCACCTTCCAACTGTGAGCCATTGACTAATTGTCCTTCCCTTTACTTTTTCCAGCTCTACACTATTATTAAAAATATATTTTTTAAATAGCATTTGTTTTATTTTTATTGAGATTTTTTAATAAAACTGAATTTTTTTTTTTGTTTCGAAAAGACAAAAATAAAAAAGAACATAGTTAAACATATCAAAAAGAAAATATGTAAGAAGAGAGAAGAATTAAAAAGAAAAATACAAAAAAAGTTTCAGATTACATGTTCCAAACAATGTGACTTTTAATTCAGTTTTACTAATTAAATTTATGAAGAGTTTTTGTTTTGTTTTTTGTCTTCGTGTTTTAGCGATATCTCTAAGACTTTGTTATTTTCTTTTATATATTTCTCAATGTATTGAAGAAATTTTGATGCCCTGGGGATTTTATCGAGGTCAAAAATGCAATAACTTAGTTATCCACTAAAACTGCATTAAGAGTGAGCATTGGAATTGGAGTATTAATCAATAAAGCTTTTCTTTTTCTTTTCCTTCTGAGGCGGGAGTGGAGGATGTACATGCGTTATAAAAAAAATTCGAAAATTGGTATAGCAGGATATAAACTAAGCGAAGCCTATTTAAAGAATTTTTGACGCTTTAATAAAAAAAGAATTCTTTTTGATTCAAAAATATATTCAACTACGTATATATTTAAAATTAACGAAAATACTAAAATACGAACGTATTTACGGGAAAATACTGTGTACGAATAATTAAAAAAAAACGCTTTCTTAGAATTAACTAGATGCATCTTAGGATGTTTTTTGGTTAATTTTTGTATTATTACTAATATTTTAAATTCTATCTTTGTTTTATTCTTCTTCAACATTAGAATGTTCACTTTTTGTCATCTCTCCGCTCCCAACAATATAAAAGCACACAAGGGGAAAATAATTTAAAGCGTCATCTATTTTAAATTTTTTCACTGTTTTTATTTTTTGAAAAAGAAGAAAAAAATATTGATACAAAAATCCAAAAACGATACTTAACACTTTAGAAGAGGCTATTAGCCCCTCGGTACGGTATGCTATTTCTTTCTACCAGCTTATTTTGTGTATTCCAAAGAATAACGCTACCTTGCAAAAGCCAGCCGTAAAACAAACCAGTACGATTAAATACTCTATAGCAATTTTTTAAACTTCTACCTAAAACTATTTTCGATTTTTATACCGTCGTATTGGGAGAAAAAAGTTCTTTTAAATGAATTGTGTTTGAAAACTTTATCTCCCTTTATTTTTGAAATATTAGTTTTTTTTATAGTTTTTAGAGCTATTTGCTTAATATTGGCAGCGGAAGTACTCCATTTCTGTAGAAAAAAAAGAAAAATAGTTCTAAAATAGTAATTATATATTTTTGTTGTCATTTTCTCATAACAACCGAAATAAAATGTAATTAAAATACGTGCCATTTTGAAAAAAAAAATAAACGAAAGATTTCTGTTAAAACAATGGAGCTATTATAAACTATATTTAATTTTAAGTATCTGTGAATCATTAGGTAGCCGGATTTTTTTGTCGATTTCCTTGAATGACGTCATCTTTTCGCTGCATTTGTGCATTATTTCGTGATAATGATGTACTATGCATCTTTAATGTAGATGTTTAAGAGTAAATCGTAAATGTGGAATTCTTAAGCGGATGCGAATGTCGTCATTTTACATAAAATATAAGCTGTGCTTTAAGTCTTCAAATATTTTTTGTACTGCAGTAGAGTCCCGCTTAACCGAGTTATTTTCTTCCGATGACTCGTGGCTTCTATTATTATGAAACAGCCATTATAAATGAAGTGTTGCGTCAAAATGAAAGAGCAGCCGCAAAAGGTTTGAACCCTGCTTTTCAGGTCAGAAGGGGGTAGGGGGGAATGGCCATATTTTTTTTTAAAAAAATCCCCCCCCCCCCATTCTGACCAGAGTTCTAACTTTTTACAGCTGTTCTTTCATTGTCACCTAATGCTTCATTTATAATAGCTGTTTAATAAATATAGAAGCTATTAGTCCATCAGAAGAAAATGAAGTAATGGAAATGCCGGGGGCGACACTAAATTCTGAAAAAGCAGAATTCCTGTTCTCTAGATTTAAGTACAAAACTTGAAGTGTGACAAATTCTGTCACACACGGCGTTCTAAAGGTTACTTCAAATAACAAGTAAGCGATAAAATTAATAATTTATCACTGTGAATATGTTAAAACAGTTTTTTTTTTTTTTTTTTTTTTTTTTTTTTTTGAAGGTCTGAATTATATAAAAATAAGTAGTCATATAGCAAAAAAGTAGAAATCTTACGTTCTTTAACTGAAACATGATTTTAACCACTTGAGCGTTGGGAGGGTGGGATATGTTATATCCCACCTAATTTCAATCAAGATTTCCACCTGAAAATTTTTATTAAATTTTACTTTTATAACTTTATCGGGAAAAAGTTAACAAATAGCTTTCCAAAATTTTGAAACAATTTTTTTCGAAAATTCCGGTAAGAGATCAACATTACAGAAACGTAATCACTTGCACCTGAAAGGGTTAAGGCTAAAAGATATAGTTGTTTTAGTACAGTTATCGTATGCTTCAAGGACTTTCAAGCATCCTTTACCAGAATTTTCAAAAGATAATATTTGCCTTATTTAATAATAATAATAATTTAAAAAAAAAAAAAAAAACTATCTTCAGATATGTCAACCAGTACTTTACGAAATTTCTTGTACGAAAACATCAAAAATCCAATGAATTACTTGATGCGTACGAATCCTGTAGTATTTTACTAAAGAAATCTATAATATTACAGAGAGAAACGATATATACATGATCGCCCTGAAAGTGTGCATAATCATGAATAATATTTTTTTGTGTGTGTGTGTCGAAATATTGATGTGACCAATATACTGTGACAAATTTGCGACCTTCTTTCGAAGCGAGCTTAGACCAATACCAAATTTAAGCTTTGGACAAAGGTTTTGTTTTAGTTACACTATAGAAAGATTATTACTACGCTGAATTTACTTTTATGAAACGCCAAATGAAGTTTAAATATAGACTGCTTTTATTGTCAGTACCGAATTAATTTCATCATACAGATTAGGATAATAATAAAAAATGAGTTACACGGAATAGCTACATTTGATATTATTTAGGTTCCATATCTCTTTGAACTTTCATGGTATATCCATTTACACTTTTCTTGTATATACAGTTATGCCCAACCCTACGTTGTACAGCTTTTTACAAAGTCTTAGTATTCTTTTAGTAAAGGTTTTTTAATAACACAATTAAAAATTCATGTATTTATTCACTGCAACCCTCTGTGCGCGAGTAATACTCGAACATGACCGTTTATTTCACATTTAAAAAACACAGAAAATTACATTAAAAAAGGGAATAAGTTGTACTTTTTTCATATTTGCAAAAAACAGAAAATTACATACTTCTCATAAATCCTGTCAATTTTCTAATACAAAATTTTAAAGTATACGAACTTACCAATTTTGTTTTAGATCTTCAGCCTTTCTAATTTTATGAAATTTAGGAAGTTAATTTTATCGAAAACGATGCGAAATTGCTCAAGTGATAAATCAAACTATGTATGATATTAAAATGTAACTCAGTATCGCCCTCTGTTGAAATTTCTACAAACAATTTATATTATCAGATGTGTTAGGAGATAGCAGGAACAAATAAAGTCGTTTTTTAAAGCCTAAGGTATAAGTAACATTGACTTTTGGATATATTGCAGATATGCAACACTGTGATACAAAGGATTGAGTAAAAGTGTTTTTTTTTATGTAATTTTTTTTTTGTAGAATATATTTTAACATTTTAATCAGAAAGAAGTGATAACAATATTCAGAGATTTTGAAACTATGCAAGGTATATCCTACCACTAATTATATGTTACAATGTGCGGGAGTTAATTTTTTAATTGTAAATTTTTCAACGATGCATTAAATAAATTTTGATGCCCTGGTCATTGAATCTAAAGTTCAACATCTCACTTATGCGTATCTACAGTGTTTACTATTGTAGCCAGTTAAGAACGTGTAAATCATAATATAGTGTAAATGATGAAGTATTCTTACCGTGTACACTATTTAGCCGTGTCCGTATTAAACGATTTCAACTGCAGTTTATTTAATGATCAGTTTGAATTTTTTAATTTGAGATTTTCAATTTATCGAACTTGATTAGAAGACGTACCGCCAACAGAGTGAAAAATGTCCAAGCATAGGATTGAACCAGTCTCGTTGACATTACGCGTCAATGCGCTGACACTGAGCTACTAGGACGATACCAAGTCTAGTACTTCTCAATATCATCTGTTGGTAAGGGTTCAACCGCAGCGAATATTGGAATATTTTTCGTGAGCGCCCTAATGTTGGTGTCTCTAGAATACTATTAATCCCAACATATTAGAGATTGAAGTACTAGGCTCGGTATCGTCAACGTAGCTAGCTCAGTGGTAGATCAATGACACGTAATGTCAATGACCATGGTTTCATTCCAGGCTTGGATACTTTTTTACACTCTTGTACTGTGAAATATCATAAACCTTTGCGGTCGAATGTCGACAAATAGCCGCGCAATCTTTATATATATAAGTATATTTTTACATCATTTTTATTGCACCACCATCTTTTAAGAGAACATTTTGTAGTAAATTTCTCTTTGCAGATGTTGGCATCCGAATAAATTCGTGTATTAAATGCCTGTGTCTGGGAGGAGTACTACTTCGATCTCAAAGTGTTGAGCAAGTTGAATAAAACCCACTGTTTTATAGCTCACGAAAAATATTCCATCGCACTCTTGCCAACAGATAAGAGTGAGGACTGAGAGTGCAAGACTTGGTATCATCCAGGCAGCTAGCTTAGAGTTAGGTCATTGGTGCGTAATGTCAACGACACTGGTTTGATCCCGCGGTCGTGCACACTTCCACTCTGTTGGCGGTACACCTTTAACCCTTTCCGGCACAGTGTGCCCGGGCCGGGATACCTAATTTTAATTCCAAACTTATGAACGGCATCAAGAATATTTTAGTAAAATTTTGGTTTTACAATGACCATTTAAAGTAACATGTTTTTAATTTCTAAAAAAAGTCGTTTTAAAATTCCGGTGTCAGTCAATCATTTCATCATTTTACAACAAAAATTGCCTGTGCCGGAAAGGGTTAAGCAAGTTGATTAAAGTCCCAGGGCTCACGAAAAAAATTCCATCCTGCGCGCGGTTTCACCCATGACAACAGATAACGATAAGAGTGAGAAGTTCTGGGCTTCGTATCGTCCAGTTACCCGAGTGAGTACCCGAGGTACTAGAGCACTGGTGCCTTTTTTCAATGATCATTTTTCAATAGCAGGCTTGGACACTTAACACTATTTTTTTCGTGGTACGCATTTAAACCCTTTCCGGCACGGGCAATTTTTGTTGTAAAATGATGAAATGATTGACTGACACCGGAATTTTAAAATGACTTTTTTAGGAATTAAATACATGATAACCCTCCGACTGTCTTAGAAAAGGGCAAAATTGTAATGTTGTTTTCTCTGTATTTTGTTTTAAATGCTAAAAAAAAAATGATTCTTTGAAAATTTTATTAAAAAACTTAATAACGAATATGAATGCAATCCTTGGAAGTATTAATCATTGTTCAATGTATTAAAAACACATTAAATCAATAGAATTATATTAATTTAAATATTGCTTGTATTGCAGTGAAACCTGGAGCTTAGTGAACGTATTAACACGGCCTTGTCAGTGAGGGGGTTAATTTAAGTATATATTGTAAAAGAAAAATTTTACAAAAATATTATTGGTGTCGTTCGTAAGTTTGGAATTAAAATTAGGTATCCCGACCCGGGCACACTGTGCCAGAAAGGGTTAAGCAAGTTCAAAAAATTCAAAATTTCAAATTATTAAAAGTAAAATCGTGTGAAATTTTCTACAAAACTTTCAAAAATTATATATGTAGTTTGCATTGTTTTTTAACAGAAAAATTAAATAAAATACTTTATTATGCTAAAAAATTAGCTGAAAGGAACTCAGGAAGCACTTCATGTTACGAAATAAAGATTTATCCAAGCAAGATAATTACAGACATATAAATATTAAAATGCAGAAATTTGAGCAAAATGCCAACTAGGAATTTACTGCGTTACAATAACAATTGCCAAACAAATTATTTTCTTATAATAAAAAGGCGCCATATCTTAAACAGGACTTCTAATTGGCATTAGTTAATTAAATTTTCTGCTAGGAAATACGCTGAAACTTATCGATAATTCAATGTATGGCAAATAAAAACACGAAATTATGTTAAAAATTGAGACAGTGTGTCAACAGATTGAAATCATAAACGCAATTAATTATAACGCACAATAAAAGCAAAGTGTCAATTGCGAATTTAAATGCGTGAGAGATAAATCCGAAGAAGCAAATTTGTTTTAATTTCATTATAAAGTAATTGGCTTCTTAAATGGAGTTTTTTAATAATAGTAAATGATTATATTGTGTGATTAGACTTTAAATAAAATTTATTATAAACTTCATTTATTTAATTAAATAAAGTTCTGAAATTGATAAGGGAAACATAGAATTTTTCAATGATTTATGTCCAAACATAATTCTTATTTAAGTTGCGGAGATAAACTGTGTTAACACAGGGGTGGCCAACTGTAGCACGCGCCACACCACTAAAATTTTACAGTAATCATTGCCTTATCTAATCATCGAATCTCTGCGATTCAAGAAGTCGAATTTTTCTGTAAAATTTTAGTGGTATCAGACGTGCCACTGTTGCCCACACCTGTGTAAACAGATCTGCCACTAGCGACAATTTCTCTATTCTATCTACTCTTTTTTTAAAGTATACGTTATATTATATATCTGTTACTTATGCTATGTGTTAAGGAAAATATTTTAAACACAGAAATATTCATCATAAACACAGATATCAAAAATCATAATTAAAGAAAACTATCAATTAAGAATTTACTGGATGAGAATAAAAACAATGTAACATATTTGTTAATGTACTTACATAGTAACTGATTTTTTAATGAAAGTTCTTAATGGATTAAAGAAATATTTATTTTTATAAGACTAGGGGACTAGGGAGTTACATCAAAACAGCCGTCCAGACACCACAGGCACTAAAAACATGCAAACTGGCTCTGTTTTTAATAGATTATCTAAATACGGAAGATTGAATTATATTATTGCGACTAGTTGCGATCTTCTGTGATCAGGTTACTATTCATTTCTCTTTGAATGGGGATTTTCGATTTTAAAGTCATTATCCATCGATGTTATGAGAGCTAACGGATGTTTTCGTGATTGATTAAGCAAGAGCCTTTGAAATTCAGTTTGAATAAAATGGTTCAGTAAAAAATTTCGCTGCACTTCCAGACATTTATAATAAAGTTTTCTTTTTTCTGTAGAAGAAAAGCATTAAAAATATGATGATTTACAGATAGTGTTTAAATGTGACACGATGTTCAATACTGAATGTCTTTCCTACATAATAATTTGTTTGCTTTAATGCTTGCTTTCTATTTTACTATCCACGTGTGTATATAAATTTTTTAATTCAAAGATGTTTGAAAATATTATTATTTGGGATTTTCTAAATCTAGCATCAGTATGTATAAAACTCCCCTCAAAAACATGACTTTTTTAGAAATCAGAAATAAATCTGTATTGAGATAATGAAAATTTAACGAAAAAATTGAGAAAACAAACAAAAACAAGTCGGAAATTGCTCGTCAAACGTGGCAAATGAGGTGCGTTCGTACTAAAACTAGTTTTATAATTACTTTTTGTACCCCATATTGTACTGAATATATATTTTTTTTAACTTCATAAGTGCATAGTCTGTAACATCATTAAAATGCACTTGCAATATTTTTTTCCCCATTCCCCGTAATGTAACGGAAAACTTTTGACTGTCCCTGTAATTAAACTATACATCCGATTTTCATAAAATTTCAAATGGCTCGACAAAATTTTGAAACAATTATATATTTAAAATTTCAGACCATTCGGAAGGCTGTAACATCATTAAAATGCATTTGCAATAATTTTTCCCATTGGCCGTAATGTAAAGAAAAACTTTTGACTGTCCCTGTAATTAAACTATGCATCCGATTTTCATAAAATTTGAAATGACTCGACAAAATTTTGCAATAATCGTACATTAAAAATTTCAGACCATTCGGTTGTGTAGTTTTTGCTCTGTTATATGCGGACAGACAGACAGACAGACAGACGGACGGACTGAACGACGACTATAGGTGCTACGTATTTATATAATTACGAACGCACCTAAAAAACAGGCAAATTAAAAAAAATAATTGAATACTGCACCTCAAAACTTAGTCCAGTATGTGGCTGCAAAAGATTGTTAAATTTCTGCGCAAAAGCTTTGATCCTATAAAACTTTTCTAACTGACCTATTTTGAGCAACATCAACATTAAATAGCGCCTAAAATATTTCTTTGGTTAAAACACTGTTAGCTTCAGCGTGCTTAGCATATGGCTATTTCCATGCGAACTTGCCATGTCTGTCACACAGCTGAAAATCGCTATGCTTGTTGGCCACCGTTATTTTCGAAAAGTTTGCTTCGCCTTATTCAATTGATAAGATATACCCGATAAAATGAGTCCCATTTTCCGTTGTAAAATACTGGCAGCCAAAAATCGTAGTATGTGGCAAACATGACAAGTTCGCATGGAAATAGGCATACATGTTTTTTAAAACTACTAGTTTTCATATCATATATTTATATAACCCAATTTAAAGTTAAAATTAATGAAAAAGTTTGCTTCGCCTTATTCAATTGATAAGATATACCCGATAAAATCAGTCACATTTTCAATTCTAAAATACTGGTAGCCAAAAATCGTAGTATGTGACAGACATGACAAGTTCTCATGGAAATAACCATATAAGTTTTTTTAAACTACTAGTTTTCACATTTTTATATAATCTAGTTTTCTTAATATAAGCCGACAAAGCCGCCGGTAATAATAAATTGAATTACGGTGGCGACAGCTTTAGGTACGTTTTTTTATTTTTTAAGAATAAAGAACAAATGTCTGAAACTTTTTTTTAAATTTAATATATTACAGTAAATAAGAAAGTGAAATTAAAATAAACATCGTAAATACAGCTTCAAAATACAGATACACGTCTCGTTCCCAAAATAAAAGTTCCTTCGAGAGAAAATGGCATCACAGTCATACATATATATCAAGGTTCGTACGGGTATCGTTATTTTCAAGGCCAAATATCAGTATTTTCTTCTAGAAAAATAAATCCAGTTTAAACTCGCGAAATTTAGCCTTATTTAAGAAGAGATTTTCTATAAGAAAATACTGGTACCAAAGAATTTCTTAGTCTAGAAATTCAAAGACCCGTACGAAGCCTGTATATATATATATATATATATGCAGTGTGCTCGCTGAAGTCCGTTGTCACCCCAATAAGTTCTGAACGGCAAGATCTATCTACTAAAAAACAACTTTTCAAAAGTAAAAAATAAGCCAAGCAAAAAAAAAAAAAAAAAAAAAAAAGGTGAAAGTTGTGGCTAAAAAATAGTGTGATATCAAATTTCCAAGCTTATATTGCGGTACTTATTTAACATTTTTTGATAAAAATTTACCATATGTAAGTCGAGTACCTAAGTATGCGTTGATAGAAAGCCTTTTCTCCTTTACTAAATACATCATAACGTGTTTCTGAAAATTAATTTTTTTTTAAATTATGCATGATGGGCTTGGCGGCCATCTTTCCATATTTTACACAAATTTCTAAGCACACAAGTTCATTGTTAAGATTGGAAGTTCGAAATTGTCACTAAAGCAAACATTTTATTCTTTTAATTTATGGAAATGAGTGCCTAAAAATTTGTGTCTAAAAATAAAGCTGAAGTAACTTCAGGTTTCATCTTATGATTCTCTTTTTTCGGAGGGTGGTTAATTAATTAGTTAAAGCAGTAAAAATCAATTTGTTTTTTCAAAATAAAAAACTTTCTTAATTTATCTGTCTGTAGCTAAAACTATAACTTCGAAATTCTTAATAACGCAAATATGTTACGAGCTTGAGTGCTTAGAAAATTGTGTAAAATATGGAAAGATGGCCGCCAAGCCCATCATGCATAATTAAAAAAAAAAAATTAATTTTCAGAAACACGTTATGATGTATATAGTAAAGGAGAAAAAGCTTTCTATCAACGCATACTTAGGTACTCGACTTACATATGGTAAATTTTTATCAAAAAATGTTAAATAAGTACCGCAATATAAGCTTGGAAATTTGATATCACACTATTTTTTAGCCACAACTTTCACCTTTTTTTTTTTTTTTTTTTTTTTTTTTTTTTACTGTTGAAAAGTTGTTTTTTAGTAGATATCAGTTCTTTTTTAAAAACAAATGATACATAACTGAAATAATTCTACTAGCTCAAATTAAAATTAGTCCTTGTATAGCCTTTATAAGCAGGGAGCAAACACAATATTATACATTTTGTTTGCCTATCATTCATTTATCATAGTGATTAATAATTTAAAAGTAAGGAAAGTCAATTTCTTCTTTCAAAGTATCAGTCTTTCTCAATTTATATCTCCTTAAAATTTTCTACGAAAGATGAAAATTTAGTAAAAAACAGAGTCGAAATAAAATATATATTTACAGTTAGTCTGTCAGTTAATTGTTTTTTCTAACTTTTTTTGCTGGCGGTTTTGCAAAATAAATTTACCTTTACAAAAATACCTACGGTTAATCCGAGAATGAAAACCCGCAGGCATCTAAAGAATCGAAGATCTGTAAATCTAGCAATTCTAGACATAATAAAGGAACATTTTTGATAAAAAAAAATCTAAAAATTTAAGAGATATAAACTGTACATATAGCTTCATCTTCATTTAGATCGTGTTATAGAGAAGAAAGAATAAATATGTAATTTTACTCAAGTCTGTTTATCCATACCTATTTGCATAAATGTGAGGATATTAATTTACTATAAAATTTCCCCTAAATTGATTATCTTTAATAGTCTATTATTAAAGCCGCAATACATTAGAATTAAATATTTTTCGGTTAAAAATTGCCTGAAATCTATAGTCTTATCGTTCGTTAAATTTGTCTTTTTTTTTATGCCCAGACTTTTTTTCTGAACTCTGACAAAAGATCACAGACATATTGAAGCTATCCAAATTCTTATATCTTTCTATCGTATTTCCTTTTTTGAGGGGGGTGTGAGGAAGAGCCTTAAGAACTTCGTTTTGTTCTCAGAATTCTGAATTATTCATTCAAAAGATCTACCTACATAAGTCTTGTTGCAGAATTTTCATTAGTTAAGAGTTGCATCAAGTTATACATCATGTGAATCTATTAAATTAATTTTGTGAAATACTAGATGGGAGCCATTGATATTTCCAGACCATTTGCCCACATTTTAAACTTGAGTCATTTACTACTATTCATTAATTTTCTATACGAATTAAAGAATTCGTTGTTTCCATGCCAACTGTACCTTTCACTATTGCTTGCTTGTTTGTTTGTTTGATTTATTGAACACATACATCATATCACATGCGGATCACGGCGGGATTCGAATCTGCTTCCACCTACGCTCTCAAGGGATTAGCGGCATTGTGTCTTATCCACTCAGCCACAGTGGGCCACTATTGCTTTCTCTAATGCCCAGATACTCAAATTTAACCAACTGCACTTAGAATAATGATCATAACACAGAACATTTATATGTTAGAGCAGTGTTGCCAGTGGGCTACTTTTTTTTTAATTCAGATTTCTTGATTGCCAGCACTTATTATAAACGGTAAAATTCCCATTGTTTTCGCCTTAATTAATATGTCATTAAATAAGGCACATTTAACAATTTCAAAAAAGTGGTGCCAATCAAGTATCTGAGTTAAAAAAAGTAGCCCATCTGGCAACACTGTGTTAGAGTGGTGACATATGCACAAGTCGTGTACTCATATTCAATTTTTTGTCCAAAGTACGGTAACTCAGTTTTCAGTAATATACGAGCAAGATTTCAATTAAACTAACCAGAAAAGTTAACAAACGTTGGCTTCCTGATTTTATTTTATTCAAAATTGTTTTAACCAACCAAAGTTGATGTCCGGGATCCTGATAAATTTTTCTCTGTTAGTAAAATTACATTGACCAATCAGTAGCCTTTATCCTTGCAGGCTTTTCGGTGTTTACTGCAAACATCAAAAAGTTCGGAAAAATGCAGACGTCTGATTGATCAATCCCATCCCGCTAATGGCGAAATATCTATCTTGATCCCGGCCTATTCAACGCTGGAGAAAGCCTTGACACGTGTCAGAAAAACGTCACACAAAGCAGGCAAAACAAAGAAGAAAAATCATTCATTGGCTCGTTCATATTCACGAGCCGATGAATGATTTTGTTTCTTTGCTTTGCCTGCTTTGTGTGATGTTTTCGTGACGCGAGTCAAGACTTTCTCAGATATTTAGGAGGCTTTGGCGTATTTCACCACCATGAAGTTATGAACGGAGAGGAACAGACATGTCAATCTTCCCGTGTGAAAAACTAGCTACCAAAAAAAAAGAGTTATTTCCCTCTCTTCTGCCCCTTTCTCTCTTGATTTTGACCGATAGCAGCCCATTTAGCAGTCTCCAGTACAAGATGCCGCTATATACGGTGGACGCAGGAGGGAGGGTGTTAGCGCGACCAATGACATAATAGGCCAGTTCATGATGTTTTAAAGTCACACGCAGTTGGATCGAGGCTAACGAAAAAGACAGGCTACCGCGGTGGGTCAGATTCTTCTTTTTTTACAAACCGCTGGAGTCACGTGATGCTCTTTTCACGCACCTTCTTTGGTGCATTCGAGCATCACGTGACTCCAGCGGTCTGTAAAAAAAGAAGAATCGGACCCACCGCGGTAGCCTGTCTTTTTCGTTAGTCTCAGAGTTGGATCATCTTTACACGATGATTAGTACAAAGCTGCGAGCCGATTTTTTTTGTGTCCATTGCCGTGTACAGATAATCAACTCCGTGTGACGTTATGAACTGGCCTTATATGTTGTTGGCCACAGTTTAGGAACAGCTACAAACGACTTCATCTATATCTACTCCGAGGTAAACGAAAAAGACAGGCTACCGCGGTGCTACGGCGCCTAGAATATATAGTGTGGAAATCGGCTATCCCAGTAATACCTTAAAAAGTGCTAATATATTGGATCTCTTAAATTTCAAATGATGCTGAAATCCAATGAGTCGATCACAGCGATATCTGCAGGATATTTCCTAAAACTTCATGACGATTTGGTAACAGCTTCTAGAATACCTAGTGTGGAAATATTTTATTAACTAACGCTAAAAATTTGTATCCCGTAAATGATCGACGATAATGCTAAAATTCCAAGTGTCGATCGCAGCGAAATCTGCGGGATTTTCGTATTACATTGTATAGACTAGCAATATCTTTCAGTTATAGAAAATATCCTGCAGATGTCGCTGCGATTTGTATATTTCAGCAGCATCGTTGCACATTTAAGGATACAATATTTTACAACTTTTTTAAGTATTACAGGAATAGCCAATTTCCACACTATATATTCTAGGCGCTATAATTTGGTCTAGACGCTGTAGCGTTTTTTTTTTTTTTTTTTTTTTTTTTTTTACATTTTATTAACATACATCTGACCTATGTGCTTGGCGTCAAGCCCGCTGTAATAATACGATGTTTACTTTGAAAGTTTATCACAGATGTCGCTGCGATCAGCTCCCTGGATTTCAGCGTCAGTGCACATTTAAGGGATACAACTTTTTAGCGCTGCTTGGATAGCAAAATTCCACAGTATGTATTCTAGACGCTATAGCGGTGCATTACACGTGTCTCTTTCTTCTTTAAAAAATATCCTGCAGATGTCGCTGTAAATGACTGTTTGGAATTCAACATCGTTGTACATTTAAGGGATTCACTATTTCCGCGCTTTTTTAAGTATTGCTGGGATAGTCGATTTCTACAACATATAATCTAGGCCTATAACGGAGCTATAGTACAGCGCCTAGAAGATACAGTGTGGAAAACGGCTATTCCTATAATGCTTTAAAAAGTGCTAAAAACTTTTATCCCATAAATCTCCAACAATGCTCAGCGGCAATATGCTGATACGAGCGCCATCTCGTAACTCTTTTCAATATAAACACTGAGTTTTCAAAAATTATAGAATGTTAAATATCGGAAACTATAAATATAAGATATTTTGGTCTGTTATAAGCTAATTTAGTTAAGGAATGACGTGAAATAGGTTAAAGAGTCTCTTTTAGAATGACTATCGTTTTTAAATCACTACGATGGCGCTACTATCGACATCTTGTTATTCAGCATCGTTGTACATTTATTGGATTCAATTTTTTAGCACTATTTTGTAGCCGTTTTCCACACTGTATCTTCTAGGCTATGTATATATAGTGTGGAAATTGGTTATCCCTGTAATACTTTAAAAAGTGCTAAAATATTGTATCCCTTAACTGTGCAATGATGCTGCTGAAATATACAGATCACAGCGACATCTGCAGGATATTTTCTCAAACTGCAAGATATTGCTAGTCTATACAATGTAATACTAAATCCCGCAGATGTCGCTGTGATCGATACTTGGGATTTTAGCAGTATCGTCGCACATTTAAGGGATACAAATTTTTAGCGTTGTTTGGATAGCATATTTCCACACAAGGTATTCTAGACGCTGTAGCCATACTTTCGGCAAAAACTTGAAATGAGCATGCTTCCTGTGCATATATCACCACTCTTATGTATGAAGGCTCTCTGTTATGGTGTTGATTCTGAGCGCTCTTTGTTAAATTTCTATATTTGTGTTTTATAGAAAGCAATACAGAAAAGTACTGTTACTATGGAAACAACAACTTCTTTAATACTGAAAGGTATAGCAAAGGAGTTCAGAATCAGTGCCTTAAATAGTTTCGAATATGTATTGTTGTTATGACAATTAATACCCTACCTGGATGTGGAAATGCAAAATTGTGTTCAACATAATGGAGGATATTCCATCTACATTTTGATCACGTGGTCAAGGTAAAAACTTCTATCGTAAAGAAGGGAAGGCTCCGTAGACGTGTAATGTAAATCCCCGCAATTCGGTTCCGAAACGGTTCATGAGGCAAAGTAGTAGTATCTTCCCTTCTTATCAGATAGAAGTTCCTTGAATAAATTACCGGTATCACGTGACTTTTTCAGCCTCGAACCCATATTTGGAATATCCTCCATTGTGCGCAATCTAGATAGATTTTTGGCTGGCAGAGAAACGAGATTCATCAATCAGAAGCCAGCATTTTTGTGAACTTTTCGCTGTTTGCAGAAATGCAGGCTATTGATTGGCGATTCTCGTTTCGCTAACAGCGAAAAATCTATCTGGAGCCTAGCCTACATTTCTACAAACATTGCACTTCATCCACGGCACTAAAAAAAATGACTCAAAACTTTCATGACATAGGCCGGGATCCACAAACAGCAAATATTCTCAAACATGCAGGCTTCTGATTGGTCAAACTCATTTCGCTAACAGCGAAAAATCTATCTGAATCTCAGCCATAGTTATCTTCGATGAAATCAATGCAAAAGGATAATATAAAAGAAAAGTATACGATTTCTAAAATATTTTGGCGGGTTTATCGCTATTTGGCATAATTTGTAAACTTTAGAACTAATTAACAGTTTTTCGCTAATTATGAATAGAAAATTAATGTTTTTAAAGCTGAATTTTATAAAAGCACGTAGATTGAGTAAATATCTATCCAAAAATTTAATCCTTACTTTTTTCTGTCCATTATTTAAGTCTCTACCTCGATTTAAACATAAGTTGTGACGAAGAAAATAAATCTGTCATTTTCAGTATCTCGACGTTATTTTAAAATATCTATATCTCTTTTTATAATTAATTTATGAGGATGCATTTGATCTCAAATTGAAGATCTTCTTTATTAGGTCCTTCTAGTGTTGGTTTTATTTTTCTGCGATGATTGCTTCTTTTGATATGGGAAATTTTACGCTGGCATATTTCGTTCATTTAACATGGAGAAGTTGTCATCAGTATAATAAGCAGTTACGGTGTCTTGCCTTATTATTGGCGTTTGTTTGTTTGGCGGGGTTAGCATTTTTTTTCAGCTTGGCTTGGCAGAACGACCGTCCTGCTTGATAGTCATAAAAGTGGGGTCTAGGTATAGTAAAGCAGCAATGCGCTTCTGAATGAAATCACCCACGGCGGAACCTGGTTGAAAACTGCGAAGTTAGCATTCCTATCTGGAAATCGGAAAGAGATAGTGAGAAAAATATGATTTACAAAAACTCGACTCCCGTCCCGAGACTCTCGTCCCGAAGGGGTTAAGACTAGATTGTAAATGAGGAAGTCTTCATAGGATGCTTATAACGTCAATTTATATAAAATAAAAGCGTGTGTTTTAAGTTTTAAAACTGAAATATGTTTTGAACTATCAATCTATATATACATCATAGCTGCCAAATCTTCCATTAATCTTCCGTAATGTATGGGTTAATTTGACCCTTTTTAAACCAGAAAATTTATTTCATGAATGCTTATTTATTTAATTCCTGGTTTCTACGAGGAACATATTTAATTTCGTTTCTTAAAAAAAAATTCTAGTTCGAAACGTCTTAAACCAGGGTCAAATTAACGCAAGTATTACGGAAGATTAGTTTGAGGTTGGCACCTAGATACACATATATATATATATATATATATATATATATATATATATATATATATACGTTTTTTTTTTTTTTTTTTTTTTTTTTTTTTTTTTTTTTATCGGGAGCGACACTGAAAAAGCAGATTATGAAGCTAAATTCTGAAAAGCAGAATTCCTGTTTTCTAGTCTTTATTATTTGACCAGAAATTGTAAATTATAATTCACATTTCACCATTCATTTTACAATGTATGTAAAAAATTAAATTCTAAAATTTTGTAAAAACATTACCTGAATAGAAAAGTTCTGTTAGTAGATTCGGCTTTTTCAGGCAAAAATACATACAAAAGATGTTTAATACAAATGAGATACAAAATGGCTGTGGACTAGCGTAAACTATTATTTATTTTTTTTTTTTTTACCAGTGTACTTCATTTTGTTTGATCTAAATTTAAGGTCACTCTAAAATAAAAGCTTTACAAACTAAACTAAAATCGGAATCCCCTTAATTACAAATTGCACAAATAAAATACCAAAGACAAAATTAACAGAACGCTATAAAAGTACGTTAAATGTAATTAAATTGGCGTATTTCACTTAATTTTTTTACTGAAAAGCCTTCGAGTAATTCGTTTCGTTTTCAGACTAGATATTAATTAAAATTTTAAGCGAATTAGACTTAATTGTAAATAAAGATTCAGAGAAAGAAAGATAAATAAAGGATATTTCATCCCAATTAAATTAAATTTAAAGCCTCTTATTAAAATACAATAATTTTCAATTTAATGTAGATGAATAAGATAATGGACATATAAAATTTAAAATGCCAAGCAAATATTTGCGAGTTAATTATTATTCCATTTAGTAATCATATAATATTAACTTTGTTAGAATTAAGAAAATGCTGTTGACATGAAACACATGTTGATTGCGTATTTAATTGCTCTAATATAAGCATTTTTCTAAAACATGTATAAAATAGTTATGTGAAGATTGAATGAATTTAATATTGGACTTTAGCATTAAAATAATTATAGAAAATGTATTGATTAATTTTGATGTAGATGAGCTAATAGTCAAAATTTATGAAAACGGTAATGAGTATTTTAAGGTCTAAACCTCGACGTTTTATTCATACACATATGCATGTTGCGTACACTTTTACCACAATTTTTAACAGAAGTTATTTCCTTATTTAATCGCTGAAAAACATTACATACCCAGCGATTAAAAGAGTTGTTTACAAAATGTTCTATATAAATAATAAATAGAAAATTTCAAAACTGAAATATTGGTGCCTTATTCCTTGTGAATTACATGGAGACTGTACATTTTGAAAATCCATTTACCCGATTACCGAATACTTAATCACCCACTGTAAAACCGATTACAGTTGGAAAAAAATAATGAAACGAACCGCACTGCAGGAGTACATTAGGTAGTGATCTACAACCACTCGCAGAATATAAGCCCTAACAGGGTTTGTACGGGTGCTTGAATTTCCCGACTAAAAAATTCTTCTGTACCAGTATTTTTTTATAGAAAATCTCTCCTGAAATAAGAACAAATTTCGCCCATTCCAACTAGATTTATTTTTCTACTAAAAAAAATCTGATATTTCTTCTTGAAAATAATGGTACCCGTGCGAAACCTGCAATGACGTTATGAATAAAGAGGCGGAGTCATATACAGGGCTGCTTCAAGCGACTATTTTTCTATTCTATTACACTGACCAACAGTGGTTTTGTCCTAGAACTAAAATTAGTTGATTTTAGATCAGTTTTTGACGCTGATTCCGAATATGCTTTCCGTTTACCTCTAGGTGGTCCAGGTTTTGAGAAATTTGCATATTTAAATTTATGCAAATTTAAGCTTTTTTTATGCTATTTTATGCAAATTTTAGATACAATATGTGTCACATCTAATCACGTTTTCTAAATAATAACTACTTGACTATTTGCTTCAGATAAATGTCACGATTTGCATATTTTTTAACATTTATTTATCAGTTATTAAGCCTAATTTGCATATTTTTCAATGGTGTAATGTTTACATCACTATCAACTTTAAAATAGTTGCCACCGAATTGACGTAGTGTTTTTCTAGACTAGATTTTTATGCTGGTTTCAAATATGCAGTCTGTTTTATTATGTCAGGTCTAGTTTTTGAGTAAGATGAATTTCTACTTTTGCACGGCATTAACACAGGTTCGATATAAGATACTTTTTAGGGGTGTGTATTTCATTGACAAGACGGTGAACAGGGTCAGATTCATATGAGAGACATAAACAAATATTTATATAATCGAAAAAAAAATGTAAGTAGTAGAATCTATCCTAACTAGTTGAAGTTTATCATACAAAGTATCAAAAAAAGCTATTTCTGGCTTTTTTGACCAAAAACTAAAATTCCTCTTTTTTCAAAAACTAGACGTGATAGAAGAAAACAGATACAAGATTTGAAATCAAAAAAACTGATTTAGAAACATATTAGCGTACTCGTGCGGCAGAAATATTTGAACGTCAGGAAACATTATTCGAAAAACATGAAAAATATGCAAATTAGGTACAATATTTCACAGTCACATGTCAGTATAATCTCAGAAACAACGTTTTTGTGAAGTAAATTAGGTAGTAATCATAACATAAAACAAAAAAAACCCTGTCTGATGTTACTTTATACCTTAAATTTGCAAATAATTGTATAAAATTTACTAAATTTGCATAAATTGAAATATGTAAATATCTCTCAAACTTGACGTGCTGGAGTAAATCTAAAACTAGATTCGGAATCAGCACAAAAAACCGCATAAAAAGGAACTAATTTCTGTTTTAGGACAGAGCAAATGTTCAAATTTGTTGACCAGTGTTATCACCACTATTAAAAAAAAAAAAAAAAAAAAAAAAAAAAAAAAAAACCTTGCAAATTGTCTCGAACAGTATGTCAATAATTTTTGATTTGAGAAAATGGCGTGAGGTAGAATTGAAGAATAGTCGCCCGTGGCAGCCTGCATATAGTGCTCGGTCCAACCATGGAACTATGAATAAAGAGATATTGGCACATGCTCAAAATTGTGAAGCTTCAACTGTTACCGGTTTGGCAGTGGCTCATTACCTCCGGGCAAACTTCCACTAATAAATTTCAATAGAAATTTTCTCATTATTTAACCCTTTTTATAATTATACATTCATTATTAAATTTATAAATTATAAATTAATGATTCATGAGTATAAATTCATGGTCATCATTATTATAAATTGTAAATTCATGAAATTTTCATCTGCATTTTACATCAATTTTTGAAATTCATTAGAAGATTTACAGAATCATTTAATAAATTTTAGATAGATTTTGCAAATTAAAATTAAGTAATTTAATTAGAATTTATAGGGATTTTGTGAAATATTTATAACTTCACTCAAATCTTTTATTTAAAATATTTTTTCTTTGTGTTTTGTAGAATTATAGTCCAAGAGCTGTTAAACATTTTAGAGAAGGTATTTGAGGCACCCTGAAAATTTGTGCAACGCATCTTTTGTAATGACTGAATACAAAATCGTATGTCTGGCTGAAGGATCGTGGCCCCAAAACTGTGCCAGACACGTGTCAAGTGCCATTTTTTGACTACCCCAAAAAAAGGTATTTGAGGCACGCTGAGATTGAGACAGAACAATATTTATACTTAGAAAAAAATATTTTGAAAACGACAGACACTTTAGTCTGCCCACAAACTGTGCCAGACACGTGTCAAGTGCGATTTTTTGACTACCCAAAAAAGGTATTTGAGGCACGCTGAGATTTAGGCAGAATAATATTTATGCTTAGAAAAAAAATATTTTGAAAATGACAGACATTTTAGTCGGCCCAAAAACTGTGCCAGACATGTGTCAAGTGTCATTTTTGGCAAAATGGCACTTGAAACGTGTCTGGCACAGTTTTTGGGCCGACTAAAGTGTCTGTCATTTTCAAAATATTTTTTCTAAGTATAAATATTATTCTGTCTCAATCTCAGCTTGCCTCAAATACCTTTTTTGGGTCGTCAAAAAATGGCACTTGACACGTGTCTGGCACAGTTTTTGGGCCACGATCCTTCAGCCAGACATTCGATTTTGTATTCAGCCATTACAAAAGAAGTGTTGCACAAATTTTCAGGGTGTCTCAAATACCTACTCAAAAATGTTCAACAACTCTCCTACTATTAGGAAATGTACAAATATAATGTTCTTACAATAGAAATATAGAAGCATTTCCGAACTGAAACTCTCCTCACCTTCCAATGTTTTAACGTCAAGAAAGCTGAAAATATGCAAAGGCAAAAGAAAACATTCTTTTAAAAATATTTTTGTTTTGTGCAACCAATAATATTTTTGGAATATGATAAATTAAAGTATCTGTAACTCAATCCTAGTATTTTTGCTACTAATTGACGTATTAACCTCTTGGGGACGAGCGACGTATACGTGCCGCATGAAGCGCTCAGAATCCATGTTTTTCCTCACCAGTAAAATTTTACTGTAAAATTTGCCTTATTTAATCAGCGCATTTTCTCGATTCATAAAGATACAAATTTCTTTTTTTAAAAAACGGTGACAAAAGATTAAAAAAAAAATCGTAAAAGGCTCATGTCCCGAAGGGGTTAAACGAATATTACAACAAGTTATTTTATGTAGAATTTCAGTCATAATTAACCCTTTATCTACTGACGGTGCTTATAAGTACCATTAAAATAACTTGTTATAAAAATCATTTAATACATCGATTACTAGTAATACAGTTTAGAATGAGTTATAGATGCATTACTTTATCTTGTTCTAAAAGCATTATGGTTACACTAAACAAAAATTTATTTTTAAAAGGATGATTTCTTTTGCCTTGGCACCTTTTCAGCTTTCTTGGCGTTGGGAGGAGGGGGGATTTTCAATTCGAAAATAATTCTATATTTTTATTGTAAGAACATTATAATTGTATATTTCCTAATTCAGCAAAATACTAAGAAAAAGAATTAAAATAAAAGTTTTGAGTGGGGGTTATAAATATTGTACAAAATCCCTATAAATTCAAATTTAATTAATCCTTCTAAATCCTTCAGTTCTTCTGAAATTTACTAAATGATTATGTAAATCTTCTGATGTAGTTTCAAAAATGCACGAAAAATGCTTTAGAAGATAACATTTTCATGAATTCATAATTCAGTACATAAAGGGTTAAGGATAAAAACAGATATTCACTTCTACTGGTGTAAGTTTCTTCTGCGGTAATCACGCACTGCCTTTCAGCCATATTTTGACAACATGTATAATATCCTGTTAGTGTCAGTTAAACAGATTATAAAACCGGGGCCAACTTCCACCAATAAAAACAAATAAAGCTTTTTAATACATTTGTGACAGACATTTTGCATAACAAGCCGCTGTAATTTGGCAATTAGTTCTATTCAATTTTTTTCAGAATTTACTGGTGGAAGTATTCTTCAGCGGTAATCAGAAACTGTTGATCAGACCTAAAAACACAGCCGCCATCTTGTGACAACCTCCTCAGTTACTTCACTCTGAACTGTTCGAGGTTAACGAGAAAGATAGGCTACCGCGGTGCTTTCCATGTATCTTTTTTTACGGAGTCACGTGATGCTCGAATCCACCAATGAAGGTGTACGAAAAGGGTATCACGCCACTCTAGCGGTCTGTAAAAAAAGACACGACGGATGCTCCGCGGTAGCCTGTCTTTTTCGTTAGCGTCGGAATTGGTACACTGTATAGTCCAAGAGCAGTTAAACATTTTAGGGAAGGTATTTGAGGCACCCTGAAAATTTGTGCAACACTTCTTTGTAATGGCTGAATACAAAATCGAATGTCTGGCTGAAGGATCGTGGCCCAAAAACTGTGCCAGACATGTGTCAAGTGCCATTTTTTGACGACCCAAAAAAGGTATTTGAGGCAAGCTGAGATTGAGACAGAATAATATTTATACTTAGAAAAAATATTTTGAAAATGACAGACACTTTAGTCGGCCCAAAAACTGTGCCAGACACGTTTCAAGTGCCATCAAAAATGACAGATATAACAGACATATATAATACACATATAATAGAAGAACGTCTAAGTTTTAGGTAAGGAATATTTAAGAAAAAAATTGCAGTTTTCTGTTTTAATGAGAAAAATTCTGTATGAGTTGTCCTATATTGTAGTGATAGAGGCTTTAATCAGTTTCATATTTTACATACATTCTCTTTTATCGGAAATACTGAAAAATAAGGCAGTATAAGTTGAACAAAGGATAAGTGAAACATCCATTGTTATCTGAAGTAGATTGTTGCATTCGTTAGGGTCCGATTCGAATTGAGTTGGCGCTAAATGTTTTTCGTTGTGGTCCAGTCTGATAATTATTATTGCGGGTTCGATTCGGGTCGGGTTGACCCGATTTTTCAAAAGAAAGTCCATAATATCGTTTAACTTATAAGTCGAATAAGTAAATATATATTCCTTTTCCTACACAAAAGATAAAAGTTCTGTTAGAGATGACTATTTTTCATAATTCTAATAAAATTTTGATTTTACTTCATTTCAGATCGAGTTCATAGTTCAGGTTTCTTTCTGGTTTGCTTCGGACTGACTTAAAATATATATTTCAGGATCCGACCCGAACACGGATGGACAGAGGTTAAATTTAAACATCTGTTTTTGTCTGAGATAGATTTTTTAATAGGGTTGGGTAATCGGACCGACACACGATTCGGGTTGAGTTGGACTTAATTTACAAAAAACAAAACAAAAACCTTTCAGAACTCACTTTAAAACTTTAACTCACTCTAATTTAATTATTGTACAATATTGTCGTCTATGAGTTGAAGAAGTAAGTAAATGAATCAAATTTAAAATTAAGCGTAATTGGTTTTATTTTTTATTTCACTTCAAACTGTTCAACAAAATGTTTGGAGTCGGAGTCGGAGTCGGCATATTTTTAGCGACTCCGACTCTTTTCACCGAAAAATCACTCCGACTCCGACTCCACGACTCCGACTCCGACTCCGCAGCCCTGTTCATAACTCCATTTTTGGTACCGGACGAAATGACTGCTCACCGTCCTTCTAGCCAATTTATTGTTCATGAGTCTGGGAGGAGTTCTTAGATTAGAACACCAAATTTTGTCTTTACCTGGCAGGAGTACGTTGAGGGTTAAGAGTTAAAATCTTTCATATGCTTAGAAACAATTGGAGTGAATGAATATTCTCACATAGTACAATCGTGGATAAAAAGTGAACGCCCGTTTATAACTCTGCAACTAATTATAATAGAAAAAATCTACAGGTACCAAACGATTAGAAATAAAGTATACTAGTAAATGATGTATATAAAATATGCTTAGGAGGCCATCTTCAAAACCAGAGCAAACATTGTTTTTCTCTTAATAGCAACACTCAATTTTGACAATATATATTAAATCTTCGACTCAAACTGCGCCTAGAAATGAAATTTCCAGTCATTTGGGTTATATTTTTTTGAATAATAAACATTCAAAATTTAGAGTTTATAATGTTAAATTACATTTTCATATTTTTAATAATATCTCCTGAAATTGTAATCCTAATGTGATAATTTTTTTGTTTAATTATAATACTAAAAAATCCAAAAATAAGTGCATTGAATTTTTAATTTTAAAAATTTTATAATATGAATTATGAAATTAATATTCGAAAAAAAATATGAATTCCGAGCTACAATTTTTTTTGATAGACTTATATTTACATAGCTGCCAACACTTCCGCTTTTTCAGACCACAAAAATTTAACAGAAATTTTTGCCTTATTTAATCAGCAGATTACGGCGATTTAAAAAGGTAAAATTTACTATAAAATTTTTGTGGTCTGAAAAAGCGTAAGATGTTGGCAGCTATGTATTTATTATGTCCTGCTTTATGCGAATTCTCAATTTCAAATTTTTCTTCCAAGTAGTTTTCGAATTATGAGGGAAGAATTCAAAATGACGGTTTCAGATTACTGTGTTCAAAATGACTATGATGTTCAGAAAACCATAAATTGAAAAAAAAATATATGTTTTACTCATTTTAATGAAACATTTCGGATAGCAATAGTCGAAACATTTTAAGCTAGTGAAATGGTCAAGTCATATTGGCAAGAATTAATACATTAATAGAACTGACATTGACATTCTGTACCATTTAAACAATCGAGTACCGACCTTCAATTCGGATACAGCCCCTAAAATAGGCTCATTTTAAAATATTTAATGTCTCTTAATCTAATCGTACGAATTTCATGAAAATTTGAATTTAGGCTAATTGAAGGGCGTAGAATCAATTGAAGGTATCAAACTTGGGTATTGCTATTGAAGAAAACAAAGTTTGGGTTCGTTGTGATATATAGATGATACCCTAAGCAAATTTTTTATAAATCATTTAAAAACAATCTTCTTTTCCAATCGTTTGGTGCCAGTAACTGTGTTATATATTAATTTGTTGACCAGTTTGTAGGGAGTGTTTACTTTTTTTTCCGCGACTGTACATAATTTTTGCTTAAGCTTTAGTGCTTTAGTGATTTTCTGCAGAAAGAATTTTACCGTATGATAAAATGTATGCTTTCCAATATTTTAAGATATTTTTTATCCTTTCTGTGTGTAAATATCACAAAAGCAGATATTTGTTTCCTTTTGGGATGGTGCATGACGCCATTCTCATTTAAGGGGGCACAGGACCTTTGAGTTTGTCGAAACAATCAGAAACATCGCCTTCTTCAAAGTACCAAAACACAAACAATATATGCAATTAAGATCTTTTTCTCCTCTTCCTGCCTAAAGTATATATCCTTAAGTACATTATCCAGAAAAATAAATATTGTATTTACTAAATTAATATTTAAATTTTAAATTTAAACATTCATCTCATTATTGCGTGATTAAATGCTGCGTGCATGATAAAACTCTAAATTATGCATAGAGAAAACAATTTTTGAACAAAAAGTAATCATAACATACCTGCTTCTAACTTAAAACCAAAATATGCGCAAAAAGTTTTCTTTAAAATTTAATTTTAGCACAAAATAAAAAAAGTTCAAAAATCTCAAAATTTAAGTTTTCAAATGAAGAAAAAAAAAATCTGTGAATTTTTTTGGTTTTAGCCTGTAGACCAGTGGTTTCCAACGTGGGCGTACGCCCACCGGGGGGGGGCAATTTGACTTTCTAGGGGGCAATTCCAAATTTCTGACTCACTCATTCACTATCAATTTCTTTTGTCCTTTTTGGAGAAAAGTAGTTGTGTAGGCTAAAAATAAATGGAATACAAGCAAAATTTAAGAAATCAGTTTTTTTATAGATATCCTATCAAAAATAAAAAATAGCTTTAACACCAGAATAATTATGCAAATAGTCTTTTTAAAAATTGATATATTTCAAAGTATTACAACATTGTATAATTTTTCTGGTGGAGAATTAAAAAAAAAACCATAATGATTTCAATTATCTATTGAATTATAACAATTAACGATATTAGGAAAGAGAAAACAGAGATAATGTTATACGGAACGGAGTTATACGGAATAATGGCTACTTAATTTGATAAAGATGGGAATATTGAAATACTTCTTGTATATTGTGTTATCCATCGAAAGAAAAGTCAGTATCCAAAGCTTTTCCACCAACTCTTAATAAGTTACAAGAATGCATTATAAAATGTATGAATTTAGCAATTTTAACGTTAAATGTGAGTGCCTATTTAAGATATTTTCTGAAGATAAAAATGTAGACATATAACACTTTTATACGTTAAGTTGGAAAAGTACAACAAAATTCGTGTTGGCATATATGGAAAGATGTATAGTCTCATTGCATTTATAAAATTGTGTTAAAAACACATTTATGGTAGAAGATTCACCTCTCTGATAAGTTAAACAATGTGAAATGAATAGTTTTTGTTAAGGTTCTATTACACTTCTACTGTGTGAAAAAAAGTACGTTTTTAAATAATGATACCTAATTTAAGGATTGGGGGGGAGGGACATAGTGACTTTACAGATACTTTGGTGGGGTGCGTCCAGTAAATGGTTGGGAACCACTGCTGTAGACTATAAAGAAACGCATATTTGATTAATTTGTTTAACCCTCCGTCTACCAGACGGGTCCATTGGACCCGACAGGTACATACAAAATATTCATTCAAACCAGAAATTTCTTTAAAATAAACTAAGTATATAAACCAGACAAAAATAAGGTAAATAAATAAGTTAAATAGTTTTAAATAAAAATTCTGGTGTAGAACGTTTTATTAAAACTTGAATAAAATTCCCGGTAGATCTAGGGTTAAAGCTGTAGCTTACATAGTTTAAGACAGGGGTGTCAAACTGTGGCCCGCCGGATACCACTAAAATTTCACAGTTATCTTTGCCTTATCTAATCGTCGAATTGCTGCGTTTCAACTTGTCGACAATTTCTTTAAAATTTTAGTGGTATCCGGCGGGCCACAGTTTGACACCCCTGGTTTAAGAGTAACACTGCGCGCAAACTCCAAATTTGCTAATTTGAGAAAACGCTTTTTAAAGTTTCAATATCTACGGACATTCCATTATACTCATTGTCTAGAAATTATTATAACTCAAGAAATGATGCAGATTTTTGAATGCGGTTTTTTGCATATTGTTAAACATTTTTAAAACACCCAGAACTAAGCAAAAACTGAAAACTGATTTTTTGAAAATTTAAAGGTCCTGTGTCCCCTTAACGAATTTGTACATTGGAAGAGGAAACACAGCATATAAAAAAAATTACCTATTTCTTTAATACTGAAACAGAACATCCACTGTGCATGAGAAGTTTTACATTAAACGAGCACGATTAAGAGAAACACCAAATAAGCATTTAACTATTTCGTGGGCGGAGGGATATATATATTCCACTTAATTTAAATTACCAAATGCAACAATGGGACTAGAAAATTTAAACAGAATTTTACATTTATAATGCATTTGAAGAAAAAGCATTTACTTATTTTGAAACAAATTTTTCGTAAAACCTGGTGTCATCCAATCATTTCAGTATTTTAGAAACTGAAGTATTTCGCCCATGAAAGGTTTAAAATTCATACATGAAGAAATAAAGAAAAATAATCTTTTTTTTTTTTTTAATCTTAACTTATTAACCGCCAAAACTACAAATTAAGAATTAAGAATTTATTCTTAAAAGTCGCTAGTTACCATAAATTCAGAAAGGTAACTCTTGCTTTATGAAAGTCGCAAAGTTTCAGCCAATAAAAAAGGCATATATTTTTTTAAATTAATAAATAATGTTAGTATGTAATTAATTTAAGTATAATCAATTATTTTTACAGTTGAGTGAACGCAATACCAGCGGGTAATGGGTTAAGAAAACAATGTGTCCGAAATATTTTTCGCAATTACATTTGTAAGCAAAATACACTTTTACTGAGAAAAAACTACTGGGTGTTTATCTGTTGCAGAAAATATTATTATTTTCCTTACTTTAAAGGGACAGGGCTTCCATTAGAATGATCAAGTATCCTACTTTTCCGAAAAGTATGACATGATATCTTTTCAGCGTATATGATGGCGAGTGAAACAACACTTGGCGATTTATCACCTGTGCCCGATAATGGGAAAATACTGATTTTTTTATACACCCTTATTAAATTTTCGCGAAAGGAATAAGTCTTTATGCCAACGACATCTAACTATCGTATAATTATCACAGAATTATAATAATGGTATTTGAAAATGTAAAAAAATATGCATTCAAAGTCAAAAAAAAAATGTTATATTACAATTCATGTTCTTTAATCTGCAATTCTAAAATTTTCCCTAAATTGTTTCGGAAAATATCATACATAGAACATCTATGTATGATTAATAACTACCAGAAATTCACTTTTTACTGCTCTAACTATTCAATAAATTCAAAAGTCCCGTTGTATTTCTTTTTCGAAGAATGTGCAAATAATTATTTTCCATGATAATTAAGTTACCTTTATTAAATTTAAAGAGAAAAGATAAAAATTGTCAGCGACTTTTCATTTAAAAAGTTTCAAGAATCTTTGAAATTTGATAAAATGAAATGGATTTCGGAGAAATTATTTTACATATGTTCAGCGAAATTTTTCTAGGAAAGTAGAATTAGAAAATCAATGTTATTTGAGTGAAATACTGTGAAGGAACGTTGAATCCTTCAGAAATGATATAATTATTAAAAAATTAGACTTTTAGAAGCAATGTTTCTAAGATTTTTTTTATCAGAATAAGACTTTGTAATTTAAAGATAGTTCTGTTACAATTTTTGTCTGTTCAAGGTAATTTATAATTTTATTTTCATATTTCAAAGTTCAAAGTCACTATATATCAGGTTTCAAAAATTGATTCTCTATGATTGTGAATAGTGTTACAAAGGAAATAAGTACGGTTGTTTGAAAAATCTGTGTAATTCATTCTTATATCAAAGATTATGAATTTGTTTCCATTATATAACCATAATCTGTTATTTCTATAGTTAATTATTAAATTACAATTTTTAAATTTCTTTACTTACTCTTATATACGTTTGCATCAATAACACTAGTTTACACGATTTACAAAATAGATAAACCGATGGTAGATTTATAAAGTGTTTTAAACATTACACTGTAAAGTTATGCTTATGTTATGTATATATATGGAAAATTATGCATCAATTAAAACTTTAAAAAACATATTCAGTTCTATGCAATCACTATATTTATTTAACCCCTTAATTCTCGCTCCCGTCATATTCTCGGCTGTGTCTTTTACTCAAATTGTTTGATTCCCACCAGTTTTATAAAATTGTGAAATTGGCTACATTTTAATTTCGTTTTTCCTGTCATTAAATAAGGTGAATATTTCTTTTTTATAAAAGTGGTGTCAATAAGCAATTTGAATTTTTCAACCGTAATTTAATTCGAGCATTAAGGAGTTAACCGCCTTAGTTAGGGAAAATATATTTCACAAATATAGTAAAAAATCCCACTTGTTTTTACTTTAGTCTGGCCAGGTATTACAATTTTTCTCACTGACGCTGACATGAAGTTGTCTGAGTTGTCACAATATGGCGGAAACGCAGGGCCAGACTACCATCGAAGTAAACTTCCTCCGATAAAAATGAATATCTATTTTTTTACATTATTTATAACTGAAATGTTACATTAATAAGGCGTTTAACAGTAAAGCTACCGCGAGGAGTCAAATGACCCTTTTGGAATTTCTTTTGGGAATTTCTCAAACTAAAACATTACGAAATTATTTTATATTCCACGACTTTTAATAAAATATATGACCATATTATTCCTTAAAATGCCTCATCTCCGAACTACTTTTTTTGCCTAGAAAAAAAATATTTTAGGTTTAACTACCGCAGGGGTTCATTTGAGACTTGAATAAATTTATGTTAAATCATAAAGGTATAAATATTTTATTCTTGTAAGAACATTAGCAACGTTCGTATTTTTGCTATTACATCATTTATTCTACTGCATTACATCATAGGATAATTCCGGGATTTATGCCGCACATTTTTTTTAAGTTGTGTATAAAGTCCCATGGTGCACATAAAATAAAAAAAAATCATGCTGCGCTATTTAATGTTAAATATACAATGCGTGTACTGCGACAAAAAATTTCAAAACAAATTATTAATATTTGTTAACAATTTTTTTCTAAAACATTACACTGCGGCGCGTCAACCGTACATTCAGGCTGAGACGCCGCACTTGTGCGGTAGTTATGCCGCGCTTGTGCACTTGTAATAAGAACAGAATGAAATTACAAAAAAAAAAAAAAAAATTATTCATATCTGGACTATAATTAACAATGTAATAACAAAATGAAAATAAATGAGTACAATGAAACGTATTAGTAGATTCAAATTAATAATTGTTGCCTACTTTCACTATTAAAATTATCGACTTTTTTTTTACATTAAATTTTAATTGTTATTTCAGCAACAACGTAACATCAGTGTATTAGAAAGTGAAAGAAAAAGTAAAATTGCGTTTACATAATTTATTTGTTAACCCAATTCGGAACCGATGGCTTTTACACAGATTTTATTCGGTTGTACCACTTTTTTTAAAAGAATCTACCTTTACTTAAATAATTATGAAAATGCTCTAACTAAACAAAGCAAATATTACTTTTCTTTTTTACTGGTGCCAGAAACAAATTTTGTAAGCTCTTTATGAAGGTGCTTATATGCACCTATGATCCCGAATGGGTTAAGAGACCTATTTTTTCGACTACAATCTACAGAAAAAGTGTCGAAAAAGTACAGTCTTTACGTAACTATATTTAGACACATGATGCAACGAAGCCAATTACACATCCTCTTTTTTGGGGTAGTTTTCTAAACATTCCTTGCAAAGAACGTCTGCGTTATGAGCAATCCAATTTTTCATTATTATCATCTTGACTTGCATCTTTCTTGCCCTTCTTACTTTTTTCCCCCTTTTTTCTCCTTTGGTTACAGTAAACTTGATAACATGCCTAACATGGTTAGTCTGTGCAAAAAGAAAAGGAAAAGTTAATAACACTTAATCATCCTGTACAAAAGAAACTGCGGCATGCATACCGAAATAAAAGTGCGGCATGTATACCATTTTGCATGGTGCAGACGTCGGCCATCTCAGTTACCTTCCATCGCTAAGGGGAATGCCGTAACCATACACACAGTACTCTATACAAATGCTACTCTTAGTTTTGACTTCGAAATCATGCATGCATTTAGTAATTAGTGAATGAAAAGCATTTAAACATAACGTGCTGAAAAGTTTGGACAGTTAAATCATGCACTTACGTCAAATTAAGGATTGAATTTCTACACGTACACATCGAAATGGTATTCACGCTATGCACTGGTTAAAATAATCTCATTGCGCACCTATACTGAGCGTTTGACGACCATCTATCGTTAATTACAAGAAATACAAGGGGTGCGGCATCTATCCCGTATGCGGCGACTCTCCCGGAGTTACCCTATTTGTTAACCCTTTCAAGGACAAAGCATTTTCAATGCTAAAGGGCTAAAATAAATAATTGCCACCGGAATTGACCAGCAAATTTGTTTATAAATATGAAAAGCGCTATATATCACATACTTATTAAATGGAAAATATTTTATCAAAATTCTGGTGCCATCGTGGCGTTTGGAATTAAAATTAAGTGGTTTCATAAACATACCACCGCCTCTGAAAGGGTTAATGTAGGATGATGCAATTAGAAATTGACTTTATTCCGGATGAGATTCTAGTTTGAACAATTCAGGTTATATCGAGAACGACATAATCTTAAAAATATGTGGTGAACATAAACCAAATTTGCACATTATTTGTTTATTAAATTTTCGAATTTCTTGAAATAATTAATTGCTTTTTTTAATTTTTTTGCGTAATTATATATATATATATATATATTTTTTTTTTTACTTTCGTAAATAAATAATTTGTAACAATTATATATTTTTTTTATTCATACACCAAAGCGTATCAACTGGCATAGTTTTCGCAAAACATCGTAAAATAGAAAGCATTTTATGTAGGAGTCATTTGAACACATTCGATAGGAATAGGTATAAAAAAAAATATCGGTACGTTTAGTGTTAAAGGAGTAGAAAATGTCTATTTAAATTTACTGGTCGCAGTTTTCTCCGGCGATAATCAACCTATGCGTAAGTGGTTACAGTTGAAGGTTCACTGTTTTAAGGATATGTCATTTCCTCTTTATTAATAGTTCCATGGTGTAGAGTCCCGTTGCGAGAGAATTAACTGAAGAGGTTGTCACAAGATGGCGGCCGATATTTTACATCGGATCAACACTTTCTAATTTTTGCCGAAGCAAACATCCAACAAAAAACCTTGAATAGAAAAATTGCACGTTATTTTAGCATCTTATTCACGCAAAATTTCTCTCACATATATCGTAAATATTTCTATTCGTTTTTATTCTGGTGGAAGTTGTCCCGAGTATTTTCATCTCTTTCACAGTCCCTGAATGGAAGTGCTTTAGGTAGTCACAATAGAGCGGTATTACCACCAAAGTAAACCTCCACCAGTAAAAATAAATATTTGTTTTTGGTCATAATTATGACTGAAATCCTGTATTCACAAGGCGTTTAAATAAGGAGAAGATTTCTATTGGAATTTACTGGTGGAATTTTGTCACGGTGGTAATGAGTCACTGCGAAACCGGTTACAGTTGAAGTTTCACCATATTTTGACTATATCAATTCCTCTGTATTCAAAGTTCCATGGTGTGATATCGTTTGATATCACATATATTATTCTTTATAGGTAATTAATATGTTCCCTAGATAGTTAAAATTTAATATTAACTATCAATATAAAAATCCCCTTTCTATTTCTTTTTGTATATCTAAGTTTTAAATTAATCTACTTTCCTTTTCACATTACTTTAACGTTCCCAGAAAAACTCTCTCTCTGCTCTTTTATCTATGTAAATAAAATAAAAAAAGAATATTATTCACAGTCATTTCTTTTCGAAAGATTCATTCTTTTCGCGTTGCATCTGCCTATAAAATTTCTCTCTGTCAGATTTTTAGTTCGATCCTTTACTAAGAGATAGTCAAAACTTTGGTTAAACCAGCGGTTAGATAATAATATCCAGATGTACTTTTAAACATAAGTCGCCTTTCAAGTTACCGCACTCATTCCAATGCTATTGACAGCTTTCGGATTCTTTCTTACTTTCTCACGGACTATCGCTTGGCTAATTATCGCCTATTAGGCTTTTCATCTAAATTAAACTACCCCATGTATTCCAATGTAACGGTCACCCCTTGGCAAGATCTGTGTCTTGCCCAATATATATATATCGCGAAATCTTTACGAATGAAAAATGTGAAACTTATCACTTTTGCCCTGCTTCTCAGAATGTAAAGATTAAGTTTTGATTGTGTGTAAGGGGGGTCACTCCCAAGGCACTTATGTGTCTCTTCAAACTTTCATTAAAGTTTCCTTATTACGCTACAAGTATTAGTGAATCTTCTGGATCTGAGTTTATTGTGTTGTTCGCGCATTCGTACTCCACTACGGAAAAATCTAAAAAATCTCGTTTAAGTAATTCACATGATATTTCCATTTACTTATCAATATCTCAAGTTTCTAGGGAAGAAGACTCCCGCAACGAGAAATATCTCTATCACACATGGTATTTCTGGTATTCTAAAATCTCTGTTTACGATGAAAACCAATGGACAGAGACAGTGTTGCCATTGGTCTACTTTTTAAATTCAGATTTCTTGATTGTCACCACTCTTCTGAAATGATAAAAATTGCCCTTGTTTTCGCCTTAATTAATATGTCATTAAATAAGGCGAATTTTACTATTTCAAAAAAGTGGTGCCAATCAAGAAATCTGAATTTAAAAAAAAAGTATCCCACTGGCAACACTGGATAGAAATTTCTCGTGATTTCCCAAAATTTGATTTTCTGGATGAGGCGAATTTTAAAACTCATATCGTAATATAATTTATACAAATCAAGCGATATGCGAAAGATCAGTTAAATTTAAAACGCATACCACAACTTAAAATTCACTTCTAACAATTATTGCTCATAAGCATATAACCGAACACTTTTAGAGTCCCTGTATATCAATGATAAATGATAAATAAGCATCTTGTTGTACAACCGAGTGATATATATCAATTATAACCTGTTTGAAATGATCTAACATCATTGAAATACATTGCAAATAATTTTTTTCGCTTAAAACATAATGCGACGGAGTTATTTTGAGTATCCCTGTTAATAAACAATTAATGCCCCTCACTTTATTTTCAACACCGAACATGCCAGAAACTGTCCTAAACAGTATAAGCAGCTTCTAGGGGCTTCAGAGATGACGTTAGACTGCATTGGGAATCGTATAACTTTCGTTATGAAACTAATAGAATATTAATGATATTAACCTTTTCCGACGTAGTGGTCCCAAGTCGGGTCCGACTAATTTTAAATCTAAACTGATAAACGGCACCAAGAATATTTTAACATATAGTGTACTGTCTACGAATTGCGAGTGAAGTAACTGAAGAGATTGTCACAAGATGGCGGCTGTTTTTTTTTAATCGGATCTACAATTTCTGAATATCGTCAGGGCAAACTTCCCACCAATAAAATAGAATATAAAATTTTGTCTTATTTCAGCACCTTATTCATGGAAATGTTTTCTCAGAATTATTGTAAAAACTTCTATTTATTTTTACTGGTGTCTGTTTGCCTGGTAAAACATTAAGTTTGTTTCACCGGTTGTCACAATATGGCGGAAACACAAGGCCTGACTATCAACAGAGTAAACTTACACCAATAAAATTCCAAATCTGATTCTGGCATTATTTATGACTGAAATTTTGCATTAAAAAGGCCTTTAAATAGGGAGAAAATGTCGATATGAATTTACTGGTGGAAGTTTCCACCTGAGGTTATCAGCCCTTACGAAAGCGGTTACAGTTGAAGCTTCACTATTTTAAGGATATGTCAGTTCCTCTTTATTAATAGGTCCATGAGTAAAAGAAAGTGGCAAGAGCCACATGAGACACAATAGATGCACTTTTCAAAGTAGTTTCTAATTTTATTGCTAAGAACATTATTATTATTATTATTATTATTATTTTGTATGTAGAGAAAGAGAAAAATTCACGTCTTGACTTTTTGTTTAAAAAAAAGCCAAAACACTCTTATAAAATCCCGGCGGAAATTTGATCCGGTGTTAATCTTGCTCTGGTAAATGTGTTGAGGATATAGAATTTAGTTTCAATTTTTATATAGGATTGAGCCCTTAAGCCAGTGGTTTTCTCTGTTATTTCCGAAAAGTATCCATACATTACTTTTTGCGAAATCTAATATTAGGGTGATTTTCAAAAAGTGTCGTGTTTTACTGTGCTTTCACTTTTGCACAGAAAAATAGTTAAGTTTCAGAATTTTAATTATTGCATTTTAGCTATCATGCTTTTCTAATGATAATTTACAGATATATTATTATTTATAAAGAAATTAAAAATAAGAAATATATTTTTTTGTAGTCAAAATGTCATTACCGTAGGTTGTCCCAACAAGCAATTTATTAGGTAAAGTTTTGACTACTAAGTTCTATTTAAAACAGATAGTCATAATTTATTAAGATGCTGCTAATTAAAAAATATTTATTTTCATTAATTAAACTTATCTGTAATCCTTGATAATTATTTTAAACCGTGTTCTAAGAAAGAGTATTATTGCCATGCTTCTGACAAAAACTTCATCTAGAATTTTTTAGAGGGCAGCACATGACTGTTTATCATGACGAAAATACTCCTTAATTGACAACTTGTTATCAGGTTTAAGTGAATAGAGCAAATAGTTTTATAGTTTTATAGTTTCAATAAAACAAGCAAAGACTTTGAATGTTTTGGTGAGCATTTTTCGTACGTCATTACCGTATCCATTCCTAATTGATAATTAAATGAACTTTTATTCCTTAATCTGCTGTTATTATATAAGAAATAGAAAATCAGTGTATGGACCAGACGATATAATGACTGCCATTTATGCCTGGGGAAAAATAAAAATATTTTGCTTAATTTGTCAATACCGTGCTCACTTATTTCATTACCCAAGTTCATTAAAATTTAAAAATTGGTTTCAAAAAGTTAATTTAGTAATTTGGTCTTTACTGATGCTTATTAATATTTATGACGCAAGGTAATTAATTATTTACAAAATATTTCAACTTTCTGATGATTTCTAAAAATTTGATTTTGCTATCCCAAAACATGGACAGATTTTGAAAATGGCACATTGGCTTTATTAAATGGCAGAAGTTTTTCGACGGAGCAAGATTTCTATTTAAAAAAACGCTAACACCGAGTTCCTCGGACAGCAAAGTTTGTACCCATGTTCCACCGCTTACCGAATATTAAGGCTACACTGATGAAAGAATGGCTAGTGTTGCAGGCAAAATTTTTCCTGCATTTGTACATTCCCTTGAATTTTACTACAAGTGCTTTCTAAAAGTTTTCTCCACCTATACTTTTCTGATATTAAATAAAGTGTTTAATACTTTGAAACAACACTGATATTAAAATTCAAGGGACCGTACGAACACTGAGAAATCCACCTAAGATAGCCGCCATTTTTGTGTCAGCACGTCAGCTTATTATGCAGGGGGCGATAACTGTATAATAAAATATATAAAAAATATATGATGCCTGATGGAGAAAAGGCTGATTTCATTTTCATATTCAGCTACGACAAATCACGACAATTGTCTTATTGTAGTTCTATTCTAAAGTGTAATTCTATAGTGTTTCTATTCTAAAAATATTCTTTTTCTGATTTGTAGACAAGTGTCATTAAAATCTTTGATAATAAACACAGCTTTACTTAATACAGAAATCATTATTCATAAATAGATTTCTAGAACATATTACTGTCGATTTCAGAAACATACTAATAGTACAAATAAATCTTCACTAATTTTAGCATTTGCTGAATTTCACCAGATACTACAACAATTTAAAGATTGAGTACCGTAATTTTGATAATTAATGCCCATTGGTATTTCTATAGAACTGAAAGAAAACAGTAATACTGTTTTTACATTTATATGTAACTCGTAAAAATGATAGATTATGACCATTTGCTTTATGACGCCACAACCTGTGATTTTATATCTTTCGACTATTTGTTTCTACGAATAATTTAAAAAGTATGTTCCAATAAAACAAAAAAAAATACATTTTAAGCCGAGCGATATTTTCCCCCAGTCAGTAATTCCAATGTATTCAAGAAATTCGTTTTGATGGAAATATTTTATTCCTTTTCGCATTAATATAAATTAAAATTACGCAGCGATCAACGACGATCCTGTGGTTAAATATAATAAAAATACTGCCCATTGTGCTTGCCACACTTGATTTTAATTAAATTTTCTTTTTTAAGGTTGATTTATTGCAAAAAAGTTGAAATTCATTTTTCACGTGAAAGCACCACCTCCTCCTCCTCACGCATATCGTTTTGACATCGATACCCCCCTCCCTCCTATTTAAAAAAGGCTTCATTTTACATATTGTATTAACTAAATAAGTAGATACAGCATTTGTTAAGCAGGGTTAAACTTATTTTTTGCCTGCATTAGACAAATACTTTTTTCTGTTTTAGACATAATTCGAATTATAACCATGATTCGATTTAATAATATCTCAATCCTTGCGTTTCTAAACTAATTCTAATTATTATTTTCCTTAGACAATATGTTAGAAACTTAATACTGTCTAAAAATTTTTAGATTATTTGTAATGATATTTTAAAAAATACATCTGACAGAAAAAGTAAAAAAATGTACGGCTAAGAGTATACATTCCGAATGCGGACTGATATCGCCAATTCTAATCGGACCACTATCGGAAATGAGATATCGTTCTTGCGTCATTTGTTGGTGCAAGTGGCTTGCCCGCATATAACCCTAAGGGGACCGATAACACTAATCCGAATTCGAAAAAACACAGTTCTTTAATATCAGTTGCCACTACCCAACCTATAGTTGACCGATACTACTACAACAATGCCGACACTAAACCGACACTGTCGACTGTGGTCTAAACGTATGCCGAGATATATGTATTTGCTGGGTCCATATCATGTCATTGAAAAAGTTAGAACGAATGTGATTTACACGACATGCAAATCCACTGACCGAGAAAATGACGTAGCGACGTACAGCCCTCTGAATACTAGGCCTGACTCCAGGGCTTAATTTGCGCCGGAGCGATGCTCCGGTACTTCTCTCTTTTTAGTAAATATTTTAATATTGGTCGAAATTCACCGGAGCACAGAAATGCAGGGCTTCGGAGCCCAGTGCATGGCGTTTCCAAAATACCGAAGCCTAAATTACTTTTCATTTCCTTCCCATCTCCAAGCTTTTGCATTCTTTTTTACCAAAACACTTATATGCGACGTAGTGTGTCACACACATAGGAGATAGAGATAAAACGGACTCAATTTTTATACCAGTTTTTGGGCTTGGACTGACACGACCTCAATCTGTATTACAATTAAAATTTTATTTATTCATGTATAAAAAAAAAAAAAAACTTTTCTTCCTTTAAAATTACGTATTATATTCTATTTCAAATCATTTTAATGATATTTTGATCAAAATGAAGGGGAAACAGAAATCGTGTTTTTATATTTCAAATTTTTGTCGACGACGACGTGTCGATACGACGCCATTCAAGAGACTGAACAATGAATTTGCTTTCAGTTCGATTTAATTTTCTGACAGTAGGATAATTTTTTATTGGCTGTATTTTTTCATTTGTAAGTAGATATAATTGCCATGTATAGTTATTCTGATAGAAAGCAATTCAGCTATGTTTCCCCTTTTTCTAAAAAAGCATCGATTTTTTCCGATAACGATATCAAATTTTAAATTTAATCTGATTTTCAGGGACTCTCCATAAAAGATTGTTATGCTGAAGAAATCGATTATAGTTTAAGATATGCACCTTTTATAGGAAATTGTAAAACATCGTTCCATTCTTCAGCATATAAATATTAATTTCTGTAAATTTAATTGATTTTTCCTTTAAAATGCATAGCTGCGAACTATCACTTTTTAACACTTTCCAACAAAGTTGAAAATTATTTATGTATTCGGTTTGTCTGGCCGTCTGTCCGTCAGTTCGTCTGGCCATCTGGCCGTCTGTCAACGCTCTAACTCCCGTAATTATACTCGGATTTTCATGAAATTGATAAATGCAATTTAGGATCACCAAAGCATGTTTCGTATTGTATGTGAAGTATGTAGGATTAATCGTTCATTTACAGGAGTACTCAAAAGTATTCCTTTACATTATGTATATGGGAAAAGTCGTTTGCAGAGTATTTTAGTGATATTATGCTATTTAAAATGTATTGAAACTGATATAAATCACTGAATTTCACTACGATCACGTTAGAACAGGACATTGAAAGTATTTTTTATTTATTTACAGGTACACACAAAAGAAATCTATTACAGTACAATACTGTTTTTGAGTAATAATTGCTGGAGTGCACGGTTTAAAATTTGGTATTAATTTTTTGCATCTTACTCGTTATATATAAATTCCATAACTCAAATACAGGGTTGCACAAAAGTATTCACGTACCGTTCTTTTTATTAGAGGAAATTGCTGAAGATAAATTTTCAACTGAAGTATATGTATGTCTTAAGCAGGGGTGTAAAAATCTAGGCGCCAGCAGGCAGTCTGCCTCCACTAAATTTTATTCGTTATTTATCGTCTAATATTCCGTCTAAATTTTTTGTAAGAAAGCTAATAAAATTTAAGCGAAGAAAACATTTAAAATTTAGTGGTGAGAGACTGCCCGCTGGCGCCTAGATTTTTACACCCCTGGTCTTAAGTGAACTAAATTTTGGCTTGCATGTAGCTAATAGATTCATATATATAAATCATATACAGGGCTTCTGAAAAAGATAAGATCCGATTGTGGATGGGAACAGCTGGAATTTGGTTTTGAAATGTATTATGCATTTCCATATGGTTGAATTAGACGTAATATATTAATTTTTTAAACAGTGCTGTTTTGTTACATTATTCTGTAGGTGTGGAAAGTGTTTCATAATCTATGTTTGACGCATGATTTTTCTTACTTGTTGGTATTAACACAAGTTCCTAATCACAATCCTTACTATATTTAATCGCAGAATTCTGCAATTAATTATCCTTAAAATTAGGCAAAGATACTAATCACAAGGAGTGACAACTAAAAAGTGGAATAGTTGACAGCTAATTATAGGCTGAAAGATAGATATATTTAAAATCTTTATTTTGCTAAAGAAAAAATGCTTTAAATTTTGCAAATAATGTATGAAGTATAAATATGCAGATTGGAGTGACAGGGGGGAGAGGGGAACTGTATGGTCGTTGTACCGGTACCGCAGAATATTAGAGCTCCGGTACTTTTTTGTTAGAAATTAAGTCCTGCCTGGCACTGATATAAAAATGGTGACAATCGACGACGGAAATATTTAACCATTTCTACAATCCATAAAATTTAAAACCAATATATTTTTTACAGTAGTTCGTGCCTTATTTTTCTGCTACTAAATAAAGCGAGGCATAATTTCTCAAAAAGCATCTATTAAAATTAAATCAATCGTACAGACGCTGAAAAATATCAACATGCAACAACCGCCATTTGCGAGTGATCGCATTGGCACAATAATCAAAAGACTGTTAACTTCGTGTCAATGGCACTAAGAAAAAAATAGTGACGCGTTGGCGTCGGACATTCAGAATGGAAATTTAAAGCATTCTATTCTTTGTTTTTCTTTTGAATGAATTTATTATTTTATACATGCTCATATATTTAAATATTTTTCTTATAATATTTTCCACATTTTTTTCCTTTTCGATATCATTTTTTCCGTAATTTACATTATTGAAATTTGAATTTCTGACAGAGTTTATCATAAAACAAACAGGGAAACGACATACGCTACGACCACTTATTTGCGAATATATACGATAGTTTACCTCCCATTGACCATCTATTATTTTTGTATATAAAATGTATTTATTAATATTTATAATTCTTGTTTTATATAAGTTTATATAAATATTGAAATTCATTGAACACAAGCTAGAAATGCGCACAAAAGGAAAATATTAACAAAAGCAGCTTTCTAATATATATTTTTGTCTCTTACGGAATATAGAAATAGCTCAAATAAATATTTTTCTAAGGTTTGCAACTGCTGCGGATTAGCCGGTCATAAAGCTAATCGAAGTATAAGTACTGCAATTTTTATGATGAATGTTAATTTTTATTTTTATAGAACTCACAGAAAACGATTATGTTTGAATGAGCTTTACGACCTTTTTCATACCATTCGAATATATTTTGCTACAAATGTTTCTAAAAATAACTTCCAGTAGATCAGATATGATGTTCACAAACGATTCATATTTTCTCTAGTAAATAACTCCAAAGTATTCCATAAATTATTTTTATGTCCTTTTTTTATTTATAAATTAAATGAGGACGCGAGTTTCAAAATTTGCCTTATCAAAAAAAAAAAAAAAAAAAAAAAAAAAAATGGAAATCGCGAAAAATCATTGGTTTTCATTGTAAACCAAGTTTTTCCAATGCTAGAAATACAGGATAAAGCTAGTTTATTTGCAGATAGTTGCGATTTTCTGTGCAGCTTTACCCAGGGCTCGCAGCATTCCTAAAATTTTCATAATTTAGTACCAGTATTTTAAATAAAAAATCTTCGTGGCAGATTCTTTTAACATTTACAATAGAATTCTACAGTAAATATAATAGTTTTAAAATTGTGGTAGGAAAGTGTGAAAATTTTAGGAACGCTGCGAGCCCTGTTTACTAGTAGAATATTGGGTTGTTCGGAATGTCGTGTCCGTTTGCGTAAAATAAATTCGTACCGGAAAATTCTGCCGGTAATTATTAGACATTAGATATCGGATTCAATGTCTAATAATTAAATGATAAAGTTTTTCGGTACGAATTGATTTTCCCAAACGGATATAACTTTCCGAATGACCCAATAGAATAGTAGATAAAACACGTTTTTTTTTTTTTTTTTTTTTTTTTTTTTTTTTTTTTAATTTAGGATAAGGCGAGTTTGAAAACTCACGTCCTTAAATCCTTGGGTACATTTCACGACTGAGAATCGTCATGTATTTGCCCACTGGTGCCTATTTTTATATTCTATTCACTATTGAAAGGAAAATACTTTTGTAGTATTTTTATCTTGCACATACTGTCAATATGTATATGAAAGATTTTTGTTTTAAGAAAATGGTGAGGAATAGAATTAATAAAAACAACAACAAAAAAAGCAAGAAAAAATACGCCAGTGGCAGCCCTGCAATAAATCCGTACCCAAAAGGTTAACACTAGAACAGCCGGCAACTTTACTCAAATTTTAGAAAAAGTATTTCACACCAGAATTTTTATTTAAAACTATTTAACTTATTTAATTCGCTTATTTTTGTGTTACAAACGTTAAACAAACCTTATGAAAAAAATTCTGGTGCAAAACAAATAGTATCAATTTAACAGGTGTCAGATTGACCCCTAATGGCTCTTTTAGTATTAACCCTTTCCGGCGCGGAGTAATTCTGCTTATAATCTCATGAAATAATGGACTGACACCAGAATTTATAATCGAATTTATTAGAAAATACGAACTTACTTATTTTCACGTACCTTATAAAAAGAAAATTTTAATTAAATATTCTTGGTGCCGTTTGTCAGTTTTGGAATTAAAATTATGTGTCCTTTTTAAGGACACCCCGCTGGTAAGGGTTAACTACGCATACGTTTAAACAAACGTATATAAGCGTATATTCGCGAGCACTAGTTTAAGGGGACACTTCCCCTTCAACCGGACAAAAATGCTAGAAAACTGATTCAATTTCCATACCTTTTCACAAACTAACTAATAAAGCAAATTCAATGAAATTTAGTGAATTGTTAAGTATAGCTTTATTTGTTACAATAAACAAAACAAATTGGTGAAAAATATTTAAATTAATTACGAAAACTTAATTAGGTAACCTACTGGTTTTTTTTTCATAATTACTATATATCACTGTGCGCATGATATTTCGTGTTCATTTTAATTTATTAACTTTAAATAGATTTCAATTTAAAGAAAATTCTTCGTTTAACATAATAACTGAAATCTTTTAATTATCTTTATTAATGTACTGATGTTATGCATGTTAAATTTAGTAAAAGGAATCTACTGATTTTAATTTAAATTTTTGAAATTTAATTTAAATTTTGAATTTTAATTCTTATTCCCTTTTACCTATATATATAGCATATAACTTTCTGTCTCTCTATATATATCTGATCATTGTCATGCGACTGCGCTCATATTTATAAGCCGATTTGTTTGTGATTGAGCATATGCTGTTTATTAAGATCTCGACCTAATTCGTTGGACATCTTGATCCGCCAACCTGTTTCAAAATGACGGCCCTTTAAGGATTTCAAATTAAAAAATATATATACAAAAATGCAAATTTATTTCTTGCATAATAGTTTTAGTTCTTGATAGAAGGATTCAAGAACATTTTTTGGTTTCCCCTCTATCTTAAAAATTGGATCAGTAAAGCAATTTGAAATTCTCGAGTGGCTGCTGTTTTGAAACAGGAGATTAATTTAAGAGTTTTAGCTAATGTAATTTTTAGAAAATTTATTTTCATTGTTGCTAATCCCCTATGCTTAAAATAACATTCATATCCGTGAACGTTCCGGTAAATTTTTGGAAATTCCTATTCAAATCCAGTATTGACGAAAACTAGAAATCTTCTGTAATCGGGTGACATGTATTTCAGTTTCGTGTGTTCAGTAAAATTAGCTGGATCTTTAAAAATAAGGAAGATTGCAGTTTCCTCCCGGTGCAACTCAAAAACACTTTTTTTTCGTCTTGAAGAAACACAATGTAGTCATTTTTTTATTTAGGAGTAGGGGGTGGGCGCAAAATATCTTCCTGCCCCGGGCGCCAAAAAACGTAGCAACGCCACTGAGTATAACGTATATACTAGCCTTTAGTGTAAGATTTTTTTATTAAATGGTTTCCGGGACACATTTTAAAATAATTTTTATTTATTGAGTTAAAATTCTGATTTTTTTTGCGATGGTTAACCTTATCATTTGTAAACAAAATCACATGATAAAACTTCTCAGATTTTTTTTTAATTTAAATTTAAAATTTATTCAAGAAGTAGAGTAATTTAAAACCGTTATAACTCGAAATATTATTTATAGAATTTCAATTTTTTTTTCATTTAAATAAACAGAAATATATAAGTTTTAATTTTGATTCAGCATTTTTAAAAATATTAATTTATGAAAAAAATTAAAAACATTTAACAAAAAAAATAAAAAAAAAGTGGTACAACTTTAAAAAAAAAAAATCATATTTTCAAAAGTAAATATTTTTTTAAAATATGGTGAACCAAAATTAAAGTAAAATAATTGAAAAAGACATGTCCTGCGTTTGAACTCTGTATCTTTAACGGTTCTCGAGTTATAAGAATTTAAATATGACAAATGGTAAAAAAACCTATCATGAAGAAAAACGCATTTTTACAAAAAGTTGTTTCCATGACAGCCATTGCTTGAAAGTAGATTTTGAAAACAAACCAAAACGAAAACATTAATAATTTTTGTTCTAATTCAGATAGAAACATGATTTAAATTTCATTTTAAGCAGGAAAAAAAAAAGAATTGTTTTATTTAATAAAATGTTTTGTCAAAATTTGAAGATTTTTGTGTTCCGGAGCATTAAGCATTCCGAATTCTCACTAGTAAGTTTTAACGATTACTTTTGTTTTTCAGGATCGTAGACATTCCATAAATTAAGAAAAGTAAAATTGCTATTAAATATGCATAATTGTAAATTCGCGCGTATCCGCCGCTTCTCAGATAATTAGATTTTCTACCAGAATTTATTTTAAATAAAATGTGACATCCTTCTTCTTAGCACTGGTTTGACTTTTTTTTTTCATTAAAATTTCCGTTTTCAAAAAGACTTAACAAAGCCGTGTCGGACACGAGGAAAATTACGATAAGTAATTTTCTATTTACTCATTGCTTTATGATAATACGCGTAAAGTGAAATCGGGAAAGATATCAAAATATTTTTGTTTCCCGACTTTCTGTAGTACATTAGAATATTATATCTGTACGCAGGGTCTGATTACCAACGGGGCACACTTACACCAATAAATTTTAAAAGAAATGTTTGCCTTATCTAAACGCCGTATTCATGTACAAGTTATGAATAAGGCAAAAATTTATACTTCTTTTTACTGGTGGGAATGTGCCCCGTTGGTAATCAGGCCCTGTCTGTTCGTGATTTCTGTTCGAGTTTTTATTTAACGAAAGTTTACTTTAAAATCCTCAAAATCGTTTTTGTTTTGTTTCATACCTATGTATATCGAATAATTGTACATTTATCAATAGAGCAAAACAAATCGCATGAAAATATTCAAATTAGAACAAAAAAATTAAATTGCAGTACCCTGTAACCCTTTAAATACGGGTCGGGATATAAAGGCCCCGGTTAAATATATTTTTTTTTATTCATAGTCATTCAACTTTTTGAAAAATAATCTCTTCGATACACATATAAATAGGTTATTTTCAAAAGAAATCTACCACAAGGTCAAAACGTGTCAGTACGATGAATAAAAAATTAGTTGTCAGTTCTGGATTAAAAACAGAAGCAACCAGATATTTTACTAATGCTTTAACCCTTACCGGCACGGGATAATTCTGTTTTTTAAACTGGTGAAATAATGGGCTGACATCGGAATTTATAAACGAATTTCTTAGAAAATACGAACTTTAATATTTTCACGTACATTATAATACGAAAATTTGATTTAAATATACTTTGTGTCGTTTATCAGTTTTGGAATTTAAAAAAAAAAAAAAAAAAAAAAAAAAAAAAACAAAAAAAAAAAAAAAACAGTGGCACTTCGGGAGTGCCAATAGAAGTGAAAACTTCAACAATTACGTGTGTGTTTTTTAATCGTCAGGAAATGTTTTATGCGTTGAATTGTGTAGCAGCACTAATGAAAGCATCTGGGGACACGGCAGTGCCCCTGCCAAGTCTTGAAAGCACAGCCGTAAGCATATTTTTCTGGAAGCAACTCAGGGTACTTTTGACCCCCAATATCTTTGTGTTGGTGATTCCCAGAAACTTGAAACTTCATAAATCTAAAGTAATGTGGAAATGGAACTAAATGCTGAAATTTCACGTTTCTATCTTTTTTATTTCAAAAGATATATGAACTTAAACTTTCGCCTTTTCGACACTGATTCACCGATCATCAAAACTCAGAGGTACGTCCTGTATCCCTAGAATCTTGAAATTTGGTATGAAGGTAGTGTTTGGGATACAATGAAAGGGAAAATTTAAAAAATCCGGAAAATTTGGATAAAAAATCGAAAAATCAAAAAACCGAGAATTTGGCAGAGATGTGATGTACGAATCAGGTTTGCGCGATTTTTTAACGTCAATTTGGCGAAAGCCTGTTTTCCGATACCAGTTACAATATATATTTTTAAATTATTTTCTATTGTTTTAAAAAGTAAACAACCATAAATAAACGGTAATTTCATTAATAACTATAGAACAAAACAATTGTACAATTTAAAAAAATAAAATAAAAGTAAATGAACAATTTATTAATAAATAAGCAACAGTAGCCGGGTTACCTTGTAAAATAAAGTAACGCCATTTTGCTGTCAATTAGGTACCCAAGTGCGTATCTGACATCTGTGACCCGTATTTTATCTTCCGTAATCGAAATTCCCGCAATACTGTTGGTCATTGACCAAGACCATCAACACGATAAAATACAGCGTTATCGGTTTTTAGTTATACGAAATAGGTAGGTCACGAATACGGTATAATTCATTTTAACTGACGAAAAACAAAATAATAATTTGTTTTAGCAATACGCCGGGAGAAAAAGTGAGTTTTAGCTTCCTTCTTCTTTTGCGGATTGAGCTGAAGAGGGAAAAGTTCCTGTCACTCACCGCTTGGCGCGTTAGTGTCTATGTGTCAAAATGCTAGCATGTCGTTACGTTACAGTGTCTCGAAATCAGTGGTTTTTCCCCATCTCAAATAAAGCTCAACGCGCCTAAAGAAGTTTTCACTTCAAAAATAGGTGTCCTTTTTTAAGGGCACCGCCCTCGAAATGGTTAAAAAGTTCCAAAAATTTAATGCCATAAATGTTAAACTATGCTGAATGATGTCAATCGCAGCGAAATCTATTAGCTTATCGCCAGCCGAAACGCTTTTTCGTGTGAATAAAGATGAGCTGACATATCCTTTAAATAGTGAAGCTTCAACATTAACTGCTCTCGCAGTGGTTAATTACCCCCGGGGCAAACTTCCACTAGTAAGTTTAAATAGAAATTTTCGATTATTTAAACACCTTATTAACCCTAGAACTACCGGAAATTTTACTCAAGTTTTATAAAAACATTCTACACCAGAATTTTTACTTAAAACTATTTAATTTGTTTATTTAACTTATTATTGTCTGATTTATACATTTAGTTTGTTTTGAAGAAATTTCTGGTTTGAATAAATATTTTGAATGTACATGTCGGGTCCAATGGACCCGTCTGGTAGACGGAAGGTTAATACAAAATTTCGGTAATAATTAATGGAAACAACACATATTCATTTTTAGTGGTGAAAGTTTACTTTGGAGGTAGTCAGGCCTGCGTTTCCTCCATATTGTGGCACCCACGTGTCAGTGAAAAACATTATAATATTTTGGTAAACTGTCAACGAGTTTGACTTGATGATGACTTTAATGAGAAACTTTATATCCGATAAAAAAACAAAAACAGCCGCCATCTTGCTCAGTTACTTCACTCGCAATAGGAGGATAATACATACGTGTCCTCCTTTTTATTCATATGTCCATGTTTTGAATCCTTATATAATGTTTACTTTTCCACTACAAGATGTCGCTGCGATCGAAATTTATCGCTCAGCTTTGTGCACATTTATGGGATTAAATTCTTTTGTATTTTTGGATTGCTCGATTGCCACACATTATTTTCTACGCACTATACATTTACTACATATGATTAATTTCAAATTAACATGGTTCTAATTTGAAATTTTCATGTGGTTTATTTTTCTCCTTTTAGAATTATGTAATATTTTTAAATACCGTAATGTACCGAAAGTAACCCCCCTCCAAATATAATCCCCCCCATATATGTGAAGTTACCTTTTTTTTAAAAAAGTGCCATTTATAAGCCCTTCGCTTCAAGTTTTATTTTCTGACGCTTCCAGGGAAGATAGCGCTCTGACTCAAATGATTGATTTTCACCACTCAATTTTAATAGTTTTCTTTGCTTTATTAAATCTCAGACATTCTGTCACTAAATAAGACGAAAAATATCACTAAAATTTAGTGATAGCATTCAGTAATTTGGGTCGGAGCAATGAAGTTATGAATAAAGAGGAAGTGACATATAGTGTATTGTCTACCAGTTGCGAGTGAAGTAACTGAGGAGATTGTCACAACATGGCGGCTGCTCTTAGGTAGCTTTCTTTACAAAAAGCTACCTATTGCAGCCGTTCGGAGAAAAGCGATTTCAAAAAATTTTGGTATATTTTCATCGATCATGACCCCAAGACCCCGAAACCACCCTCCGTTCAAAATTGATATATATATATATGACCTATTTCATATATATATATATATGACCTATGTCACACTGTAACTCTCGTATTTATGAACCGATTTGGATGTAATTCGGTGTGTACATAGTACATACCAATGTCTCGACCGAGTTCGTTGGCCAGCTTAATCCGCCATTTTGTTTCAAAATGGCGGCCATTTAATTTTTAGAAAAAAAATTAAAATTTGAAATGTCGTACCAAAAATTGAAAATGGAAAAATATTTTTTTCATATGTATTTGATTTTTATACAAAGACTCCGTAGCAGTTTTTGTTTCGTCTATATCTTAAAAAATGGCTCTGAGTTATAGCATTTTGAATTTCTAGCGAAGCTGACATTTTGAAACGTCCTGAATTTTGTCACGCGATAAAAGGCGTATTTATGAACCGATTTGGATGTAACTTCGTTTATATATATTACAGAACAATGTCTCGACCGAGTTCGTTGGCCAGCTTCATCAGCAATTTTGTTTAAAAATGGCGGCCATTTAAAATTTTAAGAAAAATTTAAATTTGAAATGTGGTACCAAAAAATTGAAAATTGAAAAAATATTTTTTCTTATGTGTTTGACCTTGATAAAAAGATTCGGGAGCAGTTTTTGTTTCGTCTATATCTTAAAAAATGGCTGAGTTATAGCATTTTGAATTTCTAGCGTGGCTGACATTTTGAAACGCCCTGATTTTTGCCACGTGATAACAGACGTATTTATGAACCAATTTAGATGTACCTTGGTGTGTACATAGTACATACAAATAACTCAACCGAGTTCGTTGGCCAGCTTCATCCGCCATCTTGTTTCAAAATGGCGGCCATTTAAAAAATTTAAAAAAACTTAAATTTAAAATGAGATGCCAAAAAATTGGAAAATGAAAAAGATTTTTTTCGTATGTTTTTGACCTTAATACAAAGATTCCGGAACAGGTTTTGTTTCGTCTATATCTAAAAAAATTGCTGAGTTATAATATTTTGAATTTCTATTGTGGCTGACATTTTAAAACGACCTGATTTTTGTCACGCAATAACAGGCGTATTTATGAACCGATTTGAATGTAACTTGGTCTGTACATAGTACATACCAATGTCTCGACCGAATTCGTTGGCCAGCTTCATTCGTCATCTTGTTTCAAAAGGGTTGCCATTTTTTTTTTAAATGTAACTTAAAATTTAAAAAAATGAGGTATTAAAAAATTGGAAAATGAAAAAGATTTTTTTTATGTGTTTGGCCTTGATACAAAGATTCTGGAGCAGTTTTTGTTTCTGAAAATTTGTTCTTTTGTTTATATCTTAAAAAGTGGTTGAATTATAGCACTTTGAATTTCTATCATGGTTAACACTTTGAAACGATTTTGTATTTGTCACGCGATACCACACGTTTTCGCATATTTCGATGGAAGAAGGCATGTGGATAGTATACATCAATATCTCGACCAAGTTCGCTGGCCAGCTTCATCAGCCATCTTGTTTCAAAATGGCGGCCATTAAATTAAAAAATATATATATATTTAAAGTGAGGTGCAAAAAAATTAGAAATTGAAAAAGGTTTCTTTCTTGAGTATTTGACCTTGATATAAGGTTTCAGGAGCATTTTTTGTTTGTCTTTATCTTAAAAAATGGCTCAGATATAGCAGTTTCAATTTCTAACGTGGGTGACATTTTGAAAAATCTGATTTTTTGCCTGCGACAGCACTCGTATATATCAACCGATTCCGATGTGAGTGAGCATGTGCACAGCAATTACTAAGGTCTCGACCAAGTTCACTGGTTAGCCTCATCCACCATGTTGTCTTAAAATGGCAGGCTCTTTAAGAAATTGCCGAATTTGACAGCCAAATATAAGTTACTTTAAATAAAAGCAGCTTGGATAAAGCTGACTAATTTCGCGAAATTCTCATTCATAATGATTTAGTATTGATAAAAATTAGCATTGAATCTCCTACATTCGGTTTCCACTTAATTGAGCTTCGTGTGTTTGAATAATATAAGTTGGCTTTTTTTTAAAATAAGGAATATGAAAGCTACCTCTTCCACCCGGCACTGGCCGGAAGGACTTTTTTAAAAAACAAATCTACAGTTTCTGATTACCGCCTGGGCAAACTTCCCACCAGTAAAATTGAATAGAAAATTTCGTCTTATTTAAGCGTCTCATTCGTTGAAATATTTTCTCACAAATATGGTAAAATTTTCTATTTACTTTTACTGGTGTCAGTTTGTCTTATAAAACAGTCAGTTTCATTCACTGGTTGTCACAATATGGCGCAAACGCAGGGCATGACTTCCGCCAAAGTAAACTTCCACCAGTAAAAATGAAAATCTGTTTCTGCCATTATTTATGACTGAAAGTTTGCATCAATAATGCGTTTAAATAAGGAGAAAATTTCTATAAAAATTTACTGGTAGAAGATTACATCGGCGGTAATCAACCCCTGCGAAATTGGTTACAGTTGAAGCTTCACTATTTTAAGGATGTGTCAGTTCCTCTTTATTAATAGGTCCATGGTCGGAGCGCTCTCAACCCTGCGCTTTCAATCCTTCTGTTTTCTTCTGGAAATTCCTTAAGTTCTTTATTCCATATCTCCTAAATGAATACATTTCATGCAATTTATATTTATCTAATATCTTTACCTATAATTGTATCAGAATGGCAAAACTCGGTGTGCGCGCAAGGTGACTTTTGAAAGGGCACTATCCCCTCAGTGCTGCCAATGGGCTATGTGAAGGCGCCTACCTTCACATATTAATATTAATACCTTTCTCCTTTCCCTCCTTTAAAATTACATTTTTTTTCGAATTTTTAAAATTTAATTATCTGTCTACATTTCGATTCAATTAATTTTCCAGCGCTATTTTCCATTCATAAATTAAGCAATCATTTTTCTGTATCTGTAATCAGGGCCTGATTACCAACGGGGCATACTCCCACCACTAAAAATGTGTAGTAAATATTGGCGTACTCATGATAGTAGTTTTGTGTGAAAACGACGTTTATATATCTGGAAATTTTCTGTTAAAATTTACTGGTGTAAGTTTGCCCCGTTGGTAATCGGGCTCTGTCTGTAATATTTTAACCGGAGCGCACTGCATTTAAAAGAAAAGAAATAATTTCCTCTTCTCGCCTAGCAACCGAATTCCAATTTTCATCCTTCTGCCTTACTTTTGATGATATGCAGAAATTAGTCAGACATAGTACTTCTACATTTTTAGCTGTTGGTCCAGATGCAAGATATATTCGTCATTTCAGTTATTAACCCTGTCTTTTAATTTGTTTTATTTTATTAACGTTCTCTTGCTGGTGTTTCAATCCCGTGGGATCTCTGATAAACCTATAGAATGTTCGGTCGCGGTTTATGAGCTATATTTTCTACGCAATCATTTGGCGTTAAATATTTCTTATTACCCTTTTACCCCCATTCAATTTCAATTATCGTACTTTGACCACATGCCTTTCTGTCTTTAATCTCGCCATATAGTATATGTATTTGGCGAAATTGTGTATGTACGCTTGCCAACACTCGACCAGTTCGAGTAAATGCAATTGTGGCACTTCCTTCTAAGATCTGATTCTGTGAACATAAAAAATGTAATTTTTGCTCCCTTCTCCAACATCGGCGTTAGCCGTGTAATTTCGGCTATGTTCGAAACGATCCCGGTGGACAATAAATACCTTCAGATAATTTCTACCTTTTCTTATCTCAGCAGATTCTTGCCTTCTTCTTAAAATATGTAACAGTTAATTATCAGCATTATTTTCAGTATGGAAGCTAAACAAAATGAACCAGCATGTGCAAGGCATCGTCGTTACAAAAATATGGTGCATATAGCCGGCATACCGAATTACATTTTGGAGAAGGAGAGCACCTGATATATATATATATATATATAATATTTTTTTCATTCCACATAAATGATTACCTAGGACTACTAAAAAAAAACTGGGAATTCCATTTAAAAAAAATAAACTGTGACTGCTGCAAACTACCTAATGTTAGATTATTATTCGAACTGAACTATTCTTGTTTTCCACCTTGCCGTGTCACATTTCAAGATTATAGAATAATGTTAAAAAAGTGATCTGCATGCTAGACTCAGTGGATACTCTAAAAAAAAACTGCTCAAAAATTTATGGACTTCCTGCAGACAATCTGAAGAATGCGCATTGCTTTCTGAGTGAGCGTACTCTCAACCGAAAGATCCATTACGCCAATAGATGCTTCTTCAAAATTAGAATCTAAAGTGCGCGGAAAAGCGGTATACAGCAAACGCAGAAATGACCGACAGTTGTACGTATCTTCATGCCGTCAGCTATCGTCACCACTAGCCGATGATTGCCTCTCGTTCTACCGGCAAAAGAAAAGAGTTACCAAATTACGTCACCGCTCCGAGGATGAATCATGGCTTCTCCATCGCCTGTTCTTTTTTCTCTTCTTGTGTTCGCTCCTAAGCGGAGTTTTCCAGCTGGATCAAACTTCTAAGATCGTTCGGACTATGTCTTGTGTCGGCCGAAATTTAAAAAAAAAAGAAGAAGAAACAGAACAGTTAGAATGACCTTTTTTACATTAAAGAAATTTTTCTCCTTCCCCAGTAACTCTATGCTGAAAGCGTGTTCATGGATCTACATATATTCAATTGCATTTCAAGGAAATTAAAAAAAAAAAAAATACTGTTTTAGTTACTTGTTCAAAGAAAGACAGTTAACATGCAGTTTCCTTAGAACGGAAAGTAAAATGATAAAATATAAGTAATGAATATTTAGGAGACCTCCACATTCAACTATACGCAGATATACCTAAACATTAAAAAAAAAAAGAGTATTCCTGCTGTTGCACACACACACACAAAAAAAAAAATAAATAAAAAAAAAATAACACACATATGTTTTGAATTCATTTATTATTTTCTTACCTTATTATGTGTATACTTATAATATTTCCTTTCTAGCTCAAGATAAGTTTCATTTTGCTTTAAGTGTGAACTTTTGAAAAGCCATTTTTCAAATATAGATCATATTTTGTGAAATTACTTTTCTAGACTTTGATAAATATAGATAAAAAAAATCAAAATCATTTTTTAAGATTATATTAAAGGTATGTGTTTATTTTAATTTTTTTTTTTTTTTTTTACAAACACATTTATTGGTGGATAAAGAAAATTCTTCGCTGTGATGAAAATAACTTTTCTGCTGACTAAATTTTTATCGAAGATATATAAAAAAAAAATTAATTAAAATTAAATACATTTTTCGGTGTTCTAAAAAGTATTGTGTTTTTGCATATAGGTTACATTTTTGTCTAGAGGTATTCACTCACTAAAAAAAAAGTTTTTTTTTTTTTTAAATCTCCCTTTTCATTTACTTGCGGTACTTATGGTAAGTTGTAGATATTTTTTTTTTCACTTTTAAAGGTATTTTTTCTCTCTCCTTATCATTTTTGTGCTAGTGGTGAAGGTATAATTATACTTTATGTTGATTCCTAAATAATACAGTATAGATACTGTTTGGTTTTTAAAAAAAGTTTTTTTTTTTTTTTTTTTTTTTTTTTGCTACACGTTTAGCAGTGGATATTGAAAATATTATAGTAGTTAATATAATGATGATTTAGTTATGAGGATTGATTTTGCCACATATATATAGAGAGATAAAAAAAATAAAATAAAATAAATCCTCATGACTGGATTATGTGTCTCTTTTAATATATAGATATTTCTATAATGGATTCTAACTAAAAATTAACCATTTGATTTTATTAATAATATGCTAAGATTTTGTATGTCAAGAGATGCACTTCATACCCAGTTCAGTTTGAAAGTATTTTTTATACACATTTTTTTTTCCCTTTCCACCTTTTCAAATTTCATTTAATACATAATATATATATATATCTTGCAATGTGACACAATTTTTCGCAATCCTGAGATGAGATGCTGTTTTTCTCATCTCTTTTGGCCTAGGATTGGCGATATGGTTGTTCTCGCGTAATTTGGCGCTGGTCGCATTTTTTTTTCTCCTTTTTAGACATTATGCGTTTGCAACAAATATGTGTCACATTGCATCTTATATAAAAATGGTATCTCTTGTGATCACAGGCAATGTTTTTATTGTTTTGGTTTGAGTAACTTTTAAATCTTAGCAAAGCTGTTGAAATCAAGCAGTCTTTCACAATGAAAGAGAAAAAGAAAAACTTAGAAAAAAAAGGGGGGGGGGCATATAGTAAAGAAAAAAAAAGAAAAAAACATAAAATTTTCCCACAGAGCTCAGTGTGATGTTTATATGACATAGATAAAAAAAAAAAGAGGCAAAAATGGAATAGCTTCAATCGATACGGCACTGATCTTATTATTATTATTGATGTTTTTTTTTTACTTATTGTGCTTAATGTGTTTTTTTCTTTTATCCCAATTTCATACACAATTTCATATCTTTTATTTTATATTGTATGTGTATATTAGATGTTTTGTCAATAATTCATATCAATAAGATATGAAACTTTCAATACTCTAGATTACTATAAATATAAGTCTTGCAACTTGTATACTTAAGAATAGGCACTAGTGACATATAAAAAAAAAGAGGGAGGAAGTTCGCAATAGTAGCATTTAAATTTACCCATTTCTTTAATCCTTTTCTGTTAGTTGCTACTAATTTAAGAAAGTTATATTCAGTAGTACCTATATAGTACACTTTTCTGTTTATACTAGTATGTCATATTCCAGTTTCCACGGATTTTATATCCATTTTTTTTCTTACTTTTCATTAATTTAGGTACCCTAGCATAAATTAAGCTTCTTTATTTTAAGTATAGCGCGAGTCATCATGTCATTCTTGCAAAATTTGTCCCCTTTCATTCTCGTTTGCTTTTGCAAAGGAAATGGGATGTACAACATAGGTTAGGATGTTTTAAACAGTTTTTTATTTTTTATTTTTATGCGTCTCAATAACATACATTCACACAATACATTATTATATTTTTTGTGTAAGGTTTATTACTAGTACTTCTGTCATGTTTTATGGAGGATACTTCAGTCATTGCGCTATTTTCCATGGGATAGCAAAGTGTCTGAGGTGTGTATTTCGATCTATGGTTAAGCAAGTTGGCCGCTAGCTTAATCAGGGATTGGATATGTTTCCTTAATTAATTCATGGAGTTAACACTAATATGAATTTCACAATTTGACTCTTGTTCACATTATTTTAATTTGCTAAAAATTCACCAGTAACAGTTTGCTAATGCTGAGTATAAATACTACTTTTACACGAGTTTAAACTTTAATCACTAACTTGCTATGGGCAGATAGCATTGTTAGGTATTAATCATACATTTTAACTCTCAAGCACATGTTTGTTGTGATGTCATGTTTAACCTGGTACTTCATACACACACACATTTACGCTTTCAGTTTAGCTTATGTAGTTTTATAACAATTAACACTCACCGTAGTTAAAGACATTCATGACTATTCTGTGCATGTATTGGTTTCTTTTTATCAGCATTGGAGTTTAGCTAAAAATTGCATTTTTTTTTTTCACTGCATTCACAACTTCGTATTTGTTTTTAGCTAGATTTGTTTTAAAGTAAGATGTTTTTGGTTGGTGTGTTTAAAATGTTTGCAGAAATTTTGACATAATTTAACTATTGTACATGGTTTGCGCAGACATCTTAAAATTTATGCAATAGATAATTAATTGGGTGTACATTTTTACACAGACAGTTAATATACTGTTTAATTTCATTGGTTACGCTCGGCTGGTGACTCGTTGCTATATATTTTTTAAATTTCATAAGATTATTTTATGATGACTGACATGATATATGATATCTTTATGAAGTGTTTTATAAAATGTATTCAAATTCATAATGTGAGCTGTTAGGTACACTTTATTTTTAAAAGGCTATTCACATATATTCATTAAACTAGATCTTTAGCATTTTCTCACATTTAGAGATAAAAAAATTATATCGATTAATTATATCGATTAATATCGATTATCTGAAGATATTTTTAATAAAGATATAACTCTTTCAAATGAAAATAAAAGGAAACTTTAACCTTTGTATAAAATTAAAAATATTCCTAATGATTTATTTGTATAAATATGATATATATATTGTGTTAATAATAATCGCTGTTGACGAAATTTCAGTTTGCAATTGAAATAAAATGTTTAGGAATATTTATTAAAACGAGTTTCTTATAATGATGGAACTATTAATAAAAAGGAATTACATATCGTTAAAATAGTGAATCTTCAACTGTAACCGCTTTCGCAGGGGTTGATTACATCCAGAAGGAAATTTCCACCAGCAGATTTAAATAGAGATATTCTCCTAATTTAAACGCCTTATTAATGCAAAATTTCAGTCATAATTAATGGCAGAAACATATATTCATTTTTACTGGTGGAAGTTTAGCTATGTAGTAATCAGATCCTGCGTTTACGTCATATTATTACAACCTAGGCAACCTCCTGTCAGTGTCAGCGAAAAAAATTATAATACCTGAGCAAACTGACCCCAGTAAAAACAAATAGGATTTTTTACCATATATTTGTGATAAAATATTTCCATGAATAAGGGCCGTACATAGGACAAAATTTTCTATTCAAATTTATTGGTGGGAAGTTTGCCCCGGCAGTAATAAAAACTGTTGATCCGATTAAAATAATAGCCGCCATATTGTGACAACCTCCTCGCAAATGGTAAGCAGTACAGTGCTATTTGCCTCTTCCTCATTATTTGTAAATCCATTGTAATAGTATAATTGAAGAGCTGAGTTGATGTACATGTTATGGCTACATTTTCTAAAAAAAAAAAAAAAAAAAAAAATTATCTTTCGGATGAAAGCGTTATGAGGTATCCTATCACATGGTGAAGCTAAATTACTAAGATTCCATTTAGACTTGAAGTTTTAAGACATTATCAGGGATGAGATTTCGGACTTTTTGTATGATGGGACGAAGTGTTGTTCTCTTAAATTGTAATAATGTTCCGATTAAATCAAATACAATTTTCTCTAAGATTATACTGGTGTACAAACAGTCGGAAATCTCATTCCTGCATTATTCATTAATATTTAATATTTTAATATTTAATAATGTCAATAATATTAATAATTTTTAATATTTCAAAATTAAATATGAATAAGTTTTTCTGAGAGAGTATAGTATCATACCTGTTAATATTTTAAACACATGGTATCAAATAGAAAATAAATCATTAAAATTTACAGCAAAAACTTTCACTTCAAATTTCTTCAAATGTCATTTTTGTTACTTAACACGTTCTTCCACTTAGCTCTTTGATTAAGCGTGTACTTTACTCCTCTAATCTCCGTGGTAGAATGCATTCAAAAAATGTATAATTCAAAGAATCGGAATTTATACCAGAAAATCTGAATAGTAAATTTAGGTTTATTTAATACTGAACAGTTTGTTATTAAATAAAGCAAAAATTTATATTTTAAATTTCTGTTTTGAATACGGAATATGTGAATTAAAAAAATCCACTAAATCGGGAACACTGCAGGTAGCATAAATGGCATTAGAGGGTTAATTTGTGAGTCAGCATAATATTTTATGCATAATATTTTTATTGTTCAGTTTTAAAGATGTTTGTGTTAACCCCTTAATTCTCGCTCCCGTCAATATCACGGGCTGAGGTGTCGTTCGTTATTTCTCGTGCCTGTCGTATTTCCGGGCTGGAGATTTAAATGCTGTAGAAAACTTCTGAAACCAGAAAAATTGAACTGATATTTTCGTGTGAAGTCTTTGAATACTATCGTTATGGTTTAGCTTTTCGCGCTGATTGTAATGCTGGGATTTGTATTGCATGTTTCAAAAAATATCACACTCAAAAAAATTATTAACACGTTCACGCCGGCGTGCATCACCGGTGGGTCAGGCTTGACTGCCCCATTGGGCGGCGTGCACTACAGGTGGGTCACACTTGAATATCGGAAAATTCAGCAGTAAAAAATATTCAATATTATAAACTTAATACACTATGACGCAAAAGTTTAGACAATGACGTCATTCAGCTTTAAAATGTAGAATTATGACGTCAGAATTACAAAAACCTGTAAATATATTCAAAAACTGATTTAAAATGCTATGTACAAAAGACAGTCGTTTTATTTGCTATAATACTAATTTTTTTCATAAAAATTCAAATGTGCTTGTCGCAAAAGTTTAGACACTATTCTAAATTTCTTTGAATATTCGCTGGCATATGCAAATTTAGAATCGATGATGTCACAAATTTGGAGTACTTAAGTTCTGCAAACGATTGCGCTTCATAGTCGACATGCCGAGAGCTAAAGAAATTCAAGTGAATGAGGTTTCAAGGATTTGGCAGTTGGAAGGTGAAGGGAAGAGCGTTTCTGAAATTTCTGCTATTATTAATAGGTCAAAAAAATCTATTTATCGAGTTTTATCGAGTGGTTCCGAATATAAAGCAAAATGTCGGTCTGGGAGGCCACGTGTGACAAATGTACGAGAGGATCGCCTGATACAAAGACTAGCGAGTACTCAACAAATGAGCGTACGTGGAGTTCAAAGCTCATCGGGACTCTCTGTATCAAAGGATACGATTCGTAGACGAATTTTGGAAAAAGGAACAATCGTTTATAGCAAAATGCAGAAGAAACCAGCTCTGAAACCACATCATAAGTTACAAAGACTTATGTGGGCTCGAAAGCATATGTCATATGGAGAGAAATGGCAGTCAGTCATATTTAGCGATGAAAAAAAGTGGAATCTGGATGGTCCAGATGGTTGTTTATCGTATTGGCATGACTTGCGGAAGGAACCTCGACGTTTTTTTAGTCGCAGACAAGGAGGGGGCTCGGTGATGGTTTGGGCAGCCTTTTGCTATAATGGACAAGTATCTCTGACCTTCACCAGTGGTCGTCAAACTTCACAGCATTATACACAGACATTAGAAGAAAACCTACTGCCATTTGCTGAGCTTCTAGGGGGTCCTCAGTGGGAATTTCAGCAAGACAATGCTTCAATTCACACTGCAAAACATTCAAAATCTTGGTTTAATTCCCATAATATAAGAGTTCTCGACTGGCCAGCATGTAGCCCAGATCTTAACCCTATAGAAAACCTTTGGAGCATCATGTGTCGCAAAGTTTATAGCAACGCTAGACAATACTCTTCTGAAAAGGAACTAAGGCATCTATTGAGAATGCATGGTACGATATCGATCCACAAACTATGCAAGATTTAGTTTCTTCCATGCAATCTCGTGTATATGACGTAATACATAAGCATGGATGCGCAACCAGGTTTTAAAAATTGTTTATTTCGATTTTATTTAATTTGTGTCTAAACTTTTGAGACAGCAGTTTATTTTTGTTACCATTTAATTTATTGCAATATGCACAATTCCACTTTTCTTTGTTATAAATATTGTTTATATGTACAGCACATTAATTTCAAGCAGTGATTTGAAAATTGAATAAATATTTTTCAAAGTATGTAAGAATTTCTTCATTGTCTAAACTTTTGCGTCATAGTGTACATTCACGACGGGAGACGAGAATTGTCGTTTTCATTCAAAAAATATCATTGACTAAGGGCGTGGCTTCTAACTTTCAGAAATGCATTTACATAATGTTGTCAATATTTCTTTTGATTGTCAGACATTTTAATTTAAATTCGTACATGTGTAGTCAATAAAATGATGTCTCTAAAAAATTTGCTTTCTCCTTACGAACTTTCAGACTTCATAATCAACTCTGCTTGTTATATTGGAGTTCAATTCAATCAATATGAGAGGGGCGGGTCATTACATACAGTGTCTGAATAAGCAACAGCGCAGCGCCGCCAGATGAAGCGAAATATGAATTCGAGCGCCGTCTCACAGCGAAAAACATAAAATTCGGCGCCGACGTGAACGTGTTAATAATCAAAATTTAATGTATATATATTATTTAAATATTATTTGAAAAAATCACTGTGATGATGATAAATAACGATCTAAGATGTGAAAAATAAAGGTCTTATTCGCATTAATTTGTACGGTGTAAAACAAACATTGAGACACAGAATTCTCGCATGATGGCTTTTCCACAAACGTGAATTTGTTCCATAACATCTTTCTTTTCGCCTTAAAAAAAAAAAAAAAAAAAAAAAAAAAAAAAAAACCTAATTGTATATTTTATTTAGAAACCTTATAATTTATTCAACTTCTGTAATAAAAGAAATAGGTACTTTTTTGATGGTTTTTGCAAATATTAAGCGACCGTGAAGGGGTTAACAATCTGAACGTAAATTAAAGATATGCTTAAAAGTAAATCATTAACCTAAATAATTTTCTTTAAGAAGAGTCTCTCTTTTTATTAAATGCACAAATAATACAAATAAATCAGGAGCAATTCTAGCATTTTCTGAATTTTAGCTGATAGTAAAACAAATCGAAGAAAAAGTAGCACAATTTAGATGACGAATGTCTGTTGTTATTTGTATAGAACTGAAAACGAAAAAAAATATATACTTATTTTTAGATTTCTATAAGTCATGTGTGATGGATTTTGGCGATTTGTTTTATAACACCATCACCTTTTATTTTTATAGCTTTTGAGAATTTGTTGTCTTAAATGTTTTCAAAGTTGAGTTTCAATAAATCATATGTTTTATTTAAAATCGATTGATATTTTATATAACGAATGATTCAGAAGTTTTTCATATGTTTACTTTCTTTTATCTTAAATGGAAGAAAGAGATTTTTTTTTCGATTTCCAGTTTTCGACGAATTTACACGTTTTAGCGTTTAGAGATCCCCAAAAACATGTTTATACAAAATGTCTGTCCGTATGTCCTTGTGTTACCATTGTACCACGAAAAGCGTATGAAGTTATGCATAGAGCTGAACCAAATTTTTTGTGTATGTTTTTGGCTGTAGCCAGCGGTTTCTCCTTGAATTTGAAAACATTCCGCCCGAAAGGATCGCTGAAGTAGCTTTTTTTATTATTATTTCCTTTATTATACAATCGAAAAGTATATAAAGTTATGCGCAGAATTGAGCCAAATTTTCTCATTTTTTTGTAGTTCTATTGTCCATGGGTGCCTCGTGCAACGACGGGAACTCGCATCCTGCTACGCCGGCTATAATTTTTATTTATGTTATTTTAGTTAAAAAAATTCTTCTTTAAACAGATTAAAAATGTATATATATATATATATAAATAATAAAACGAAAGATTGTCAGCTATGCGTTTTATCGTTTATAAATTAAGCTGTTTAAGTTCAATGGTGAAGAAATTGTATAAAGAATAAAATATATATTTTGGACAAAGAGACAGAAAGCTTTCTTCACTGTTTTAACGGAATTTCACAAATTAAAACACATATTTACTTAAGAACATTTACTAAGTATTTTATTTATTTATTTATATATTTTGACATTGGGAATTTTTAAATATTTATAAGTCAACATTGCCTTCACGTCCTGAAAATTAAGGAATTTTCGGGATTTTGTTTTCTAAGGAAAATAAAATCATTTACACTAATTTATTATGCATAACGTGCAGGTGAGTAGAGACGTAACAGGTGTGCAACAGCGAACTAAATTTCGCAATTAAATTCAAATCCTTTTCTTCAACTTATTTAATTAGAATGGAGCAATGAAACATTGTATCTTCTTGTATTATTTAGTTAGCAACTTAACCCTTAATTGCATGAATTATTCTTTTAGAATTGTGTTTTTTTTAATTTTTATATTAAGGATTAGGCACCAGAAATCTTAAGATAGATTTTTAACTTTATAAAGTATCATATTTTTGTAATTTTACAGGATTAATATTTCTTTATAAATATTGTGGTTGTAAGAACTTAATTTATGCATTAAAATTTAAATAAAAAGGTGATGGAAATTTACATCACTATGCAATTAAGGGTTAAGGAAAAGCATGTTTTACAGGAATGTTATTCAGTTCGCACCACTTTTTGTTAAACACCGACTTTTACTTTAACAATCACTGAAATGTGTTACTTAAACCTTCCGAGAGCGGTGTCCGTAAAAATGGATACCAAATTTTAATTCCAAAAATGTCAAACTGCACCAAGAATGTTTAATTAAAATTCTCCTTTTATAATGTACGTAAAAATAAGCATGCTCACAATTTCTAATAAATTCGTTTATAAATTCTGGCGTTCCATTATTTCATTTCATCAATTTATAAACAGGAATACTCCACGCCTGAAAGGGTTAAATAAGGCAAATTGTACATTCACATTTTACTGGTATCAAAAGAAATTAAAAAATAACAAATATAGTGTTGCGAAAATGGTCAGTCTTTAACCCTTTAGCAGGCGCTGTCCACAAAAAATGACACCTAATTTTAATTCCAAAACTGACAAGCGGCACCAAGAAAATTTAATGAAAATTTTCTTTTTCTAAAGTACGTCAAAATAAGCAAGTCTTAAAATTCTAATAAATTCGCTTGTAAATTCTGGTGCCAGTCAATCATTTCATCATTTTTCAAACAAAATTACTCCGCGCCGGAAAGGGTTAATGGGTTAACATCTAGTGGAAAGGTAATTGAATGAAAAGGTAATATTTACTAAAAGACGTATTACATATATAAATGTTAACACTTTCAAAACTTTAAATAAAACCCTAAAAGTGTAAAACCGACAAGTTTCAGCCAACCTGTTGCCATCACCAGGGTCTTAATTCAGTCCAAGAGAGAAAATACTTATTAGTTAGCAAAATCTAAATGCAAACCATGGAACTATTAATAAAGAGGAACTGGCATATCCTTAAAATAGTGAAGCTTCAACTATAACTGCTATAACAGACGTTGTTTAAAGCCTGTGGTAACTTCCACCAGTAGATTTATATAGAAATCTTCAACTTATTTAAAAGCCTTATTATTGCACAATTTCAGTCATAAATAATGGTAGAAACATACTTTCATTTTTACTGGTAGGAGTTTACTTTGGCGGTAGTTAGGTGTTGCGTTTCCGCCATATTGTGACAACCAGGGAACAAACTGACAGTTTTACAAGGTATACTGACACCAGTAGAAACAAATAGAATTTTTTACGACATTTTTGAGAAAAATTTCCATGAAAAAGACGCTTAAATAAGACGCAATTTTCTGTTCAATTTTACTGGTGGGAGGTTTGTTCTGGTGGCGTGGCACTTAGAAACTGAAGATACGATAAAAAAAATCAACCGCCATTTTGTGACAGCCTCCTCAGTTACTTTACTCGCAACTGGTAGATAGTAGGCTATATTTCTCCTCCTCTTTATTCATAACTCCATTATGCAAACATACTGAGTCGAACACGCTTCGAAAACAGCGCCATCTGTACAGCTGCAGTCCAACCATCCAATCTCAAAAGAGAAAAACTTGAAGAAACCAGATTATCAATGTCAATGATTGCGTCAGACCCCTTTAACTTCGAGTTAAATTCTGTTTCAAAATAGCCAACCGCAACTTATGTAGGAGATAAGAAACACCTTCATTATAGACATCTCCAATTCTCAATTCAATTTCCACGGATTCTCTAATTATACTTTTTTGCGGGTAAGTGCACAGCCAAATAATTTTTGCATTGTCATAATCAATTGCTTTAACCCTTTATCTACTGACTGTACTTATAACAGTGGTGGAAAATTGGCGCAGAGGAGGAGCCTATTGACACCACTATATTATTATAGTATTCTTCACCTTAATAAAAACTCAGAAATTCTGCCATTAGATAAGACGAAAAATACTACGAAAATTTAGTGGTGTCAATAGGCTCCACCACTGCGCCAATTTTCCACCACTGTTATAAGTACCATTAAAATAACTCAGAAATAACTACAGTTTAGAATGAGTATAGATACATTACTTTATCTTGTCCCAAAAGCATTATTGATTACACAAAACAAAAATATTTTTAAAAGAGGATTTCTTTTGCCTTTGCACCTTTTCGGCTTTCTAGCGTTGGGGGGGGAGGGGGGAGGAATTTTTCAATTCGTAAATATTTCTATATTTCTATTGTAAGAACATTATATTTGTACATTTCCTAATTCTACAAAATACTAAGAAAAATATTTAAAATAAAAGATTTGAGTAGGGTTATAAATATTGCGCAAAATCCGTATAAATTAAAATTTAATGAATCCTTCAAAATCCTTCAATACTTCTAAAATCCTTGTAAAATTTATTAAGTGATTGTGTAAATCTTTTAATTTAGTTTAAACAATTCACGAAAAATGCTTTAGAAGATAAAATTTTCATGAATTCATAATTCAGTAGATAAAGGGTTGATCTGAGTTTTAGAACAAAATCTTGAAAGGACTGTGGATGTCTATTATATCTCATATCTGCACATGGGCAGTCCAAGTGCAAGTAAAATTCTTTAAAAAAAAAGTGGTGCCAAATAAATAAATTCATGTAAGAGATGCATGTGCCTGGGAGGAGTACTTCAACGGCAAAGAGCTAATAACCGAAGAAATCGCCAAACATTTCCCTATTTACAGCAGACTTTATTATTCTGCTTATTTCGTTATAAAATTCATTTAATACATCGGTTAGTTATAATACAGTTTAGAATGAGTATAGATACATTACTTTATCTTGTCCCAAAAGCATTATTGATTACACAAAACAAAAATATTTTTAAAGGAGGATTTATTTTGCCTCTGCATCTTTTCAGATTTCTAGCGTTGGGGGGGGGGGGGGGGAGGAATTTTTCAATTCGTAAATATTTCTATATTTCTATTGTAAGAACATTATATTTGTACATTTCCTAATTCTACAAAATACTAAGAAAAATATTTAAAATAAAAAATTTGAGTAGGGTTATAAATATTGCACAAAATTCGTATAAATTAAAATTTAATGAATCCTTCAAAATCCTTCAATACTTCTAAAATCTATCTAAAATTTATTAAGTGATTGTGTAAATCTTCTAATTTAGTTTATACAATTCACGAAAAATGCTTTAGAAGATCAAATTTTCATGAATTCATAATTCAGTAGATAAAGGGTTAATCTGAGTTTTAGAACAAAATCTTGAAAGGACTGTGGGTGTCTATTATATCTCATATCTGCACATGGGCAGTCCAAGTGCAAGAAAAATTCTTAAAAAAAAAAAAAAAAAAAAAAAAAAAAAAAAAGAAGAAGAAGAAGAAGTGGTGCCAAATAAATAAATTCCTGTAAGAGATGCATGTGCCTGGGAGGAGTACTTCAACGGCAAAGAGCTAATAACCGAAGAAATCGCCAAACATTTCCCTATTTATAGCAGACTTTATTATTCTGCTTATTTCATTGTTTAATCGAGTAGTTCGATTACATATCGTCGGTACCATGTTAAACTATCCAATGTGAAAACAGTGGGCTACTTTTTTAAAATTCGGATTTCTTGATTCGCACCGCTTTTTTGAAATAGTAAAATTCGTCATATTTAACCTTATTTAATGGCACATTAATTAACGCGAAAACAAGAGGTATTTTACTGTTTAACCCCTTAATTCTCGCTCCCGTCATATTTCCGGGCTGAAGATTTATTGCTGGAAAAAACTTCTGAAACAAAAAAAATTTAACTGGCATTTCGGTGTGAAGTCATTGAATACTGCCGTTTGAATTTGGCTTTTGCGTTGACTGTAATGCTGGGCTTTGTATTGCACGTTTCGAAATATGTAACACTCAAAAATTTATTAATAATCAGAATTTTATGTATATATATTATTTCAAATATTATTTGTAAAAATGTGTGTGATGATGCTAAATAAAGATCTAAGATGTGAAAAATAAAGGTTTTATTCGCATTAATTTGTACGGTGTAAAACAAACATTAAGACACAGAATTCTCGCATGATGGTTTTCTACAAATATGAATTTGTTCTGTAACATCTTTTTTTTTCGCCTTAAAAAAAACTAATTGCATATTTTATTTAGAAACCTTATAATTATTCAATTTCATTAATAAAATAAATTGGTACTCTTTTGATGGTTTTTCCAAATATTAAGCGACCGTGAAGAGGTTAAGGAAATTAGCGAAAATCATGAAATCTGAATTTAAGAAACGTAGCCCATTGTTTGTCACATTGGAAAATGCGACATGGTACCGACAATATGTGTTATATTTGCGTTTTATTTAATTTATGGTATTTATTTATTTATTTACTGATGAAGTTTTAATTTCGTTATAAAATGTTAAATACAGACAATTACTGTATTATTTATATTGCTTTTAGTTTAAACAGGTTAATATAATCTTCTGTAATTAAGCTGTACGCGACAGAGATATATTTTTTCTTAAAATTATGCTCGAAAATTAGTTTTATCACCATAAAAAAAAATCAATAAATTGAGCTAGAATTTTGAGACAAATTGCGTCTGACAGAATATTTTTTTCGATCTTCAACCGTGAAAAAATTTAAATGATACCATTGTGAAAGAGAATAAATTTACGAAAAATTCGAGATAGATTTATCAGGTGACTCTGCCATTCGAGATATGAAGTTAGAGTTATTGACCGACATGTTTTTACTTTAAAATACAGTAAAACCTCCGTGTGCGACCACCTCCCTGAACGACCATTTTTTCATGGAACGAAATTTATTCCCATAGCCTCAATACTAATTTTACCTCTATTCAGAGACCATCCCAGTTGAACTCCCTTCATAAGCGACCAATTTCTTTGAAGAAAATGAAACAAATTCCGTTTTTTTCTGGTCGCTTGAAGAAGGTTTTAATAGAAAAATAATACCAGAGAGCACATTATTCATCAAACTTCTAAACTAAGTTTAGAATTTTTATTTATTGCGGTAACTTTTAAGTGTTTAAACCCCTCTGTGCCTTTTTAGGCAATGAATTTAACTCTGGTGAAAAATTAAGGATGACGTTCAATAAACTCCACTGCCCTATTATGTATAGAAACTCTCAAAGAAATAGATAAATTAATGAAATCGTCATTATTTGTTCACGTAAAAAAAAAAAAAAAAAAAAAAAAAAAAAAAAAAAAAAAATGCATTTATTTACTGAACTTCACAAAGATTTGAAAATAAAAGATATAAAATATAAAACCGTAAAATCAATGCAAATGTCCATATATTCATTTTTTAAACTCTGCAGTAATTAACTTATGTAATTAACTTTTGTTTTGATACTTAAATTTTCATATTCTTTCCTCATGTGAAAAATAAATTTTAGAAATATTGTTACCTTTTTTCAACAATTAAAATCTATATTTAAACATGACCTCCATTAAGAGACCACCTCTAGGAGCGGCCATTTTTTATTAGAACGGAACGTGGCCGCTTTAGGGAGGTATTACTGTATATCGAAATACTGCAATATAAATAAAGAGTAGGATACATTTAGTATAGAGTCGACTAGTTGCGAGTGAAGTAATTGACTTGATTTTCACAAGATGGTGGCTGATTCCTTATATCGGCTCAACAGTTTCTTATTACAGCCGGAGAAAACTTCCACAAGTAAATTTTGTATATAAAATTTGTTTTGTTTTTGCGGCTTATTCATGCAAAATTTTTCTCAAAAATATGCCAAAAATTTCTATTCGTTTTTCTTGTGGAAGTTAGCCAGTGTATTATAGTCTACTTCCCTGAGACTGGCAGGAGGTCGTTTAGGTTGACACAATGAGAAGAAATGAAGGGCCTTTTTACCGCGGAAGTAAACTGCCGCCAGTAAAAATGGATGTCTGTTTTTGTCCATAATTATGACTGAAAGAGTACATCAATAAGCCGTTTAAATAAGGAAAATTTTTATTCAAATTTATCGGTGGACGTTTACCTCGGCGGTAATGAGTCACCGGGAAACCGGTTATAGTTTAATCTGCGAAATTTAGAGGGCGTATCAATTCCTCTTTATTCATAATTCCTTGACATATACAGGGAGTTTCACTACCAGACCGACAAACGTTGAGGGGTGATAATACCGTTGCCATCGAAATACTCAAGGCCTGAGGACACGAGTTGTGACGTCATCACTAATCGACCGATTTCTCACTAGTGTTGGAATTCACACCGGAAAATTTTGAATAGCTATTTTCTTTTATTTTATTTGTGGAATATGTATTATGTTATAAAGCAATACTATTTAAACTTACTGGTGAGAATTTGGAATCACCAAATAAAAAATCCGCCAGACGCGGCAACACTGTGAAATTCCGCATCTGGCTGAATTTTTATCTTGGGATTCAGAATTCTCACCAGTAAGTTTAAATAGTTAGTATTGTTTTATAAGATGATAGATATTCCACAAATAAAAGAAAAGAAAATTACTATTCAAATATTTCCGATGTGAATTCAAACACTAGTGAGAAGTCGGTCGATTAGTGATAACGTCACAACTCGTGTCCTCAGGCCTTGAGTATTTAAATGGCGACGATAGTACACATGAAGACAAACATTATTAAATAGGAAACCATGGGGCGCAAACGACTTCTGTAGGAGCTAGGGGGCATTAAAGTTTAAGATCCAAAACTTCAAACGATGATAAAAAACGGAAAAAAGGGTCGATTATTTTACGGTTTTCGCTAAAATCATTCTTTATATCACGATTTAAAAAAAAAAAAATTCTTTAAAGGTTACGTTCAAAATTATGGATACAGGGTGCTTTAGACATTAGAGTAACGAACAACTAATTTTTACCGTTATTTGTTGTATGGGGTTAAAATTATTCTAAAGTTTAGACTTTAACTTAAATTTTAAGCCCAAAATCGAAAATGTTGGGACCGGGTAACTGTGAATTCCCGGGTAACGGGAAAATTTAACTGTGAACCGAGGAGGAGATTTTAAACTCTCATAAACATTGATAAAACTAATCGTTTTTGTTGCAGTTTGCGTGTAGGTTGTAATCATTTTATTCGTAATTATTTTATTCAAAACTAGCAGGTTTGCCCGCAACGCTGGTCTGTTAATCAAACGAACCTTGAATAAACAAAATGTATCAGTGAATTTGACATTGTGATTTAAAGCAATATGGAACCTTACCTGGAATGTCCTTTCGCACCTCGGAAAACGATATGAACGCCATTGTACTATTATATTTTCTAATGTACAGATAAATTTCCAGCTATTAAGGTCTTAACCGTTTAGTTGGTCAATCACAGTAGGATTTGGTAAATAATGATAGTACAATATGTAATGTAATAAAATAAACCTGAAAAATTATCTAACTATAATGCAAACAAATAAACTGACAAAATCCATCCAGTAAAACATTTTTCAAACTGATCTTTCATATTGGGGTCCATCTGATTATAGAACTTTCCCCCATAATTCGATAACTAAGCAAACGTAGAATGATATGCAATAAACTAAAACCTCCCCAATCATTGTCTAATCAACAAAGCAAGTATTATCAATATCCGCCATTTAGAACTTTTTGAAAAGTCTAATCTTTCATAATCGGTTTCACATGATTATGGAACTTTCCGCCTTTATTTTATGACTAAGCAACATAGAACAATATGCAAAATACTAAAACCATATCAGAATATGTAAGTAACTAACAATGGAATTCCTATAAAAATCCGTTCTGTAGAACTTTTTATAAAGGATAAACTTTCATAATCGGGTTCAACTGATTATAGAGCTTTCCACCACAGCTATATTATTAAGCAATGCAGAAGAGTATAGTATATACTAAAACCCTGCCTGAAAAGTTATCTAACTAACAGTGCAAATTCAATCGAAATCAAATTGGCTGAATCTTTTAAAAAGGCTAATCATTCATAATCGACTTTGTATTATTATATAACTTTAAAACATAATTATATGTATAAGCAACGTGCAGCGATATGTTATATGTTAAGATCTTCCCTGAAAAATTATCTAACTATCATTTCGATTCTCATCAATATCCAGTTACGTGAGCTTAAGTTATACGCAGCCGGGACGAATTTCCCATTTGCATTTTACTCTCGTATATATAGTAGAAGCAGAAGTAGATAGATCTTTAAGAATATTGATTCTTAAAATTTATGAAACTGTAAGTTATTTCTCGTTGTCTCTGCTGAATAATTTAAAAAACTTTTCAATCGGCGAGTATTGAGATTTACGATCATGTCTACAGCAAATGTATTTCATTTTGCACCAAAACATTCTCGGTAAAATGAGCCAATTTGGTGTGGATTCTGGTATTATATATATATTTTTTTCAAAATCATCATTTAAACTACGCACATGAAATTCTAAGAGTCTCTTAGCATTGCAGTAAACATCAGCGAAAAATGAAGTTATAACTTAATTTTACTTAACCCCTTAATTCTCGCTCCCGTCATATTCTCGGGCTGTATCAGTAAATTGTTTGATTCTCACCAGTTTTATAAAATAGTGAAATTGGCTATATTTTAGTATCGTTTTTCCTGTCATTAAATAAGGTGAATATTTCTTTTTCATAAAAGCGGTGCCAATAAGGAATCTGACTTTTTCAACCGTAATTTAAGTCGAGCGTTAAGGGGTTAATAATAAAAAATACTTTCAATTAAAAAAAATAGTAAATTAAAATTTTTTGCATGGTTACGTTTAAATAATAATTAAAACCAAAAGAAATTCGCGTTCAATAAATAGCAAACCACATTGTTTGGCACAGTTTGCAAAAAAAATTTGGTAATTTTCCACTATAGACGCTTTGGCGTTTTTTTAAACAGCTTGGAGCCATTCGGGAATCAGAAAGTGAGATTTGTTGCCAATTGATATAAACAGTTAAGAAAACAAACTTGATGAAATTTTTTGTTTGTTTATGTATGTAAATTATATTATGCATGTAAATAAATTTGTATATGTGTTTATATAGGTAAGATTTGTTTATATATGGAAAAGTACCAAAAAACCTTTGCACGTTTAGGATTGAAATAAATGGCGCAATAGCAAACATTTTGGTATGGTCTTGGTATAACGTAAATTAGCGTCCAAGTAGAAAAAGATCTCCATTAAACTTTCTCCCAAATTTCGCCAATTCTGTATAAATTCGGTTATCGAATAGGTCCATTTTAAAAACACAGAATCAATTTAAACCTTAACCTAAGTTAATTGTACGCCAAACCACGCCCGGTAACATACGCCTATTGTCTGTAGACTCAATTATGTAACTTATCGGTACTAAATATGCCAATTGTCTGTTGACTCGATTACGTAATTTATCTCCTTAATTAAGGCATACTTTACAAACTACATCTATACTTTCCAATTTTCCTGATTTTAAGATCAATGGGTACTGTCCGATGTTAAAAAGCTTGGCGCAATTCGGGCTTCAGAAAGTGAGATTTGTGACCAAATGATATGAACAGCTGTGAAAACAAATAGAATGATCTTTTATGCTTTTTAAAATATGTATTCCTATATATAAACTTTTTATTTATGAATATTAATATTTTGTTATTTATATACGATTTACTTTTGTTTTTATATAAAAAGAGATAAATGTCTTCTTTATAGTAAATAAATTCTATAATTATTCAATTATAGAATTATTAAATTCAATCGCTCAACATTTTGAGTATGACATCCAGTATTAGGGTCGACAAAATTGTATTTGCGGTTTACTGTGAAATGATCATAACCAGCACTTCGCAGTTCATCTGTTTTACATCCCTTCGAGCAATCTGCATAAATAATACTTCCATCAGCTACGTTGATTTCTATTGCAGCCATTAAAGTTTCAGCTGTACGATCGGGAATAGGAGTAAGGAAACATCCCCATGTTTCACGACATAAACCACCTAACACCCATTGAGGAGGAAGAACACGCCCTACGTTGCTTTTTCTTCTGGTAAAAATACTTTCATCTACTTCTATAATTTTATTAGGTCCACCGATTTTTCTATTTGGTCGTGAACATAAAGAATTTGCACAAACGTCTCTCAAATAACTATTCCAGTGCACTGTTGTGTTGTGGTTCATATCAAGTTGCAGCTCACAAAACTCTTGGTACCATACATGTCAACTCTTGGTACCATAAATATATAAACCTCAAAGCATTAGGAAAAGACAACCGCGATCCTCCAAATCATGTTTTTTTTCCTCGTATTCCTACGCTTTCTTCGCATGATCTTAAGCTACATCTCCATTTCGGATTTCAATTATTAAATTCAATTATAGAATTAATTATATAATTCTATAATTATGCTATTATTGCATATTAGAAAATTACAGAATTTACACCATTGCTCTATGACTAAACAGTATCTAATAATATATTATATACTAAAACTATCTCTGAAAAATTGCCAAACTAACAATGCAAATTGTATCAAAAACCGTTTATTATAACTTTTTTAGAAGGCTAAATTGTGATAATTGAATTCACCACATTACAGAATTTTCCCCAAAACTGTATGGCTAAGCAACATAGAAGGACATGTTGTATACTGAAACCTTCCCTTGAAAATTATCTAATTAACAGTCCAAGTTCCATCGAAATACATTCGGCAGAATCTTTTAAAAAGGCTAATTTTTCATTATCAAGTTCATCTCATTAAAGAATTTTAAACCATAATTTCATACCAAACAACGTGAACGACGTGTTATGTACTGAAACCTTCCCCGAAAAATTACCTATCTAACAGTGCTCTAACAGTCCGCTCGACACCTCTAAAATTTTATAGTAATCATTGCCTTTCCCAATCATCGAATCTCTGCGATTCAAGGAAACGGCTATTTCTTTAAAATTTTAGTGGTGTGCGGCGTGCCACAGTTGGCCACCGCTGATATATATATAAGTAGAATTAGATTTGTCAAAAAATGCAATCGTCTACTTGAAAAATAACCAATATTGTGAACGTCGCTCAATCTGATACCACGCTTATGCATTTTTGGCTTAAAATTAAATTGTTTGGCGATAAAATGAAATCTTAAATAAACATACAATATCTAACTCCCAAGTACCGTCATTTTTATAATTACATCTGCTATTTCTTTATGTAAATCGCATGATGAATGAGTTAAATAAAAATGAAAAGCAAATTTTTAAAAAAATCAAAAGCAAAATTGTCACTCAGATATTATCTTATCAAATTTTTCGATGCATTTTTCTTAGCCTGACGCAAGAGATAAATTGCCAAATATGTAATTGCCAAAATTACAATCTTTCGTACTGAATAAATTTTTAAGCATTACGAAGATTACCTTTCATGTTTAAATTCGATATTGTTGTTTTATAATATTACCACTCGTCAAAACTGTTTTTTATTTTCTCTTTTTTTCCTTTTAAATAAAATTAGTAAAACTTTTTTTCCGAGATGTACAACCGTTTCAATTCATTTATCAACAAAATTTCTCGCCAATAAAATAAGAGTAACCCTTTCGCCCAAAATAAGAGAACTTTCCGTCATAATTCTATAACTAATATACGTAGAGTTATGTGTTATAGCTTAAAACCTTCCCTGAAACGATCCCTATCCAGTAGTGGAAGTTCCGTCAAAATCCATGCAGTAGAACTTGAGATATAGACGTTCGGAACGAAATTTCGTTTGGATTATATATATATAATAGATGACGTACAGCTTTGATGTCCTCATTTTGATAGAGGGCGCTTCCGACACATCTCCGAAATTTCAATGACATTACTCCTGGGTGTTTTACTACCAGACCAACATACTTGCAGGAAGTGTTAGGGATGCAAAGACGACTCGGAATCACATAGGAATGTAACGTTGGAAATGCCTTTTTTCCGAATGGTTAACAGAAGCAGAGAAGCAGCAACACTTTAATGTGGCAAAAAAAAAACAGTTTAATTAAAGGTTCTACTACAAAAGGTGTTCGAAATTACGACCAGAAGTAGTCCGGCAAGCTTGACAGCGACGGTACATGGCGCTGCGGTTTCTTTGCGGTTCGTATTTCTGTAGCTGCCAGAAAGCTATCAGAGATGCCAAGAATATTCCAGAGCTTGAAGAATTCCATGCGACGTTGCTTAAGCTTGCCGGACTACTTCTGGTCGTAATTTTGAACACCTTTTGTAGTAAAATCTTTAAATAAACTATTTTCTGTCACATTAACGTGATGCTGTTTCTCTGCTTCTTTCTGTTGCTTTTTTCTTTGCGTCTTTTAACAATAACTTGCAAAAAAAGCATTTCCAACGTTACATTCCTATGTGATTCCGAGCCGTCTTTGCATCCCTAACACTTCCTGCAAGTATGTTGGTCTGGTAGTAAAACACCGAGGAGTAATGTCATTGAAAAATCGGAGAAGTGTTGAAAGTGCCCTCTATTAAAAAATGTGGACAACAAAGCTGTACGTCATTTTGAATAAAATAATTACCAAGGGAATGACCAACATGCAAACCGCAACAAAACCTATTAGTTTGTTCAATGTTTATGAGCGTTTAAAATCCCCCCCCCCCTCTGTTCACAGTTCAATTTTCGCGATCACAATGTTTTCGATTTTGGGCTTAAAATTTAAGTCAAAGTCTAAACTTTAGAATAATTTTAAACCCATACAAAAAGTAGCGGTAAAAAGTAGTTGTTCGTTACTCTAAAGTCTAAAGCGCCCTCTATCGACAATTTTTGAACGTAACCTTAAAAAAAATTAAGAAAATCGTGATATAAAGAATGACTTTAGCGAAAGCCGCAAACGAATCCACCTATTTTTTTCTGTTTTTATCATCGTTTGAAGTTTTGGACCTTAAACTTTGATGGCTCTACAGAGGACGTTTGCGCTTCATGGTATCCTATTTAATAATGTTTGTCTTCATGTCTACTATCATCCCTCAACGTTTGTCGGTCTGGTAGTGAAACACCCTGTATATGCCAATAAATCGGGTTTTATATTTATATATATGTTTTCCTTCTTTGCAAGTATTTTTATTTTCATATGAAAGAAAGGTCATTACAATAGTTTTGGAAAGGAATTTTTTCTTCTACATTCATAATAAATATGTGAAATTTCAATAATTAAGTTTAATAAGCCTCCTTTTATTATTATTTTATCTAAATTACACAGCTCGTATTTTATCTACAAAATATGATCTTACGTTTAACCCTCTCGCTGCGCAACACGAGATATTCTCGGGCATGCATTTTTCCGTCTAATTAATCCTCCATGATTATTCCCACCAGTTTCTTTTCTTTTCTTTTTTTTTCTTTTTGTAAATTTTGCCTTATTTAGTCGGAAAAATTTTCCGATTAAATTAGACAATTTTTTTTTGTTTTGAAAAACCGGTATCAAAGAAGCTATTTTAATTATTTTGAAGCTATTTTAATAAAACAATTACACAACGAGAGTGTTAAGCATGACGCACACAGCTCGTAAATATATTTAATAATTAAATACATTTATCCATTAAATTTTAAGGAAAACAAAGATAGATTACACATGATTAACAAAATCACGAAACAAAGCTAAATAAATGAAATCCATAAATAACTGTATTTCCCTTCCAATATTTATTACCGCAGCTTACTCATTTCTTTGAGTTATACAGTATCGTCATATTTTCAATATATTTGCCAGATAAAGGAGATTTGAAATTTATTTTAATATGTAAGAAAAATAATTGAAATTTATTGGATTTTTTTTTTCTAAAGGAAATATAAATCAACATGTATTAGTTAATGATATTTAATATTTTACCTTCCTTTAATCTTTTTCAAGCAATATACCCTATGAATTGAATATTTTATGAGACAAAATATGATTATACCAGTAAACATATGGACCTAATCCGTCGTTTCCTACAAAAAAAAAATAATTTTAGAGATAAAATTTAATGAAAACAAAGATATATAGAATAGCATTGAAATATCACAAAGAAAAGTTAAAAATGGAGATTTATGAATAAAATTAAAATACAATATCTCAGCGCAGGCAAAATATCTTTTATCCCATTTATATTAAATTGATATGAATATTATTTTCAACATAAAATGAAAATCTGTGATTTCGTTGACAGATTTTACTTTGGCAGCAATGCGCGGAACATCATGCTTAATCCGAACTTATAAATTATTTATTTATTAAGACCTTGTTGTTAAATATATAAAGACGTATCACGTATAGTCGCCGTCTGGTCCGTCGGTCTGTTTGTCCATCTATCGGCATACAACAGCGCAAAAACTGCCCAACCGAATGGTTTGAAATATAATATAGAGGATATTAGGGAGTGGTCCCCACTTTTTACCAAAATAGTTTTTATTTTTTAAATATTGAACGTAGAATAAAGTTTTATATATTATTATATTCGTTATACAATCAGTTATCAAAATAATATTGATATATAAGTTTAATATATAAGAAATTTTAAAAATTATTAATTTTATTCATGACGAAATAATGAGTCAAGGATCAACACATATGGGAGGGTTGACCCACTATATTGGAGGCTTGACCCACTTTCTTTTATATTGAAATATTTATGAAGAGAATAAAAATCAGTTTAAAAAAAGCAAAATAACTTTATGCTACATGCTTTAATTATTTCTTAATATATATATATATATATATATATATATATATTAAAAATATGATGCTTAGACAAACCTTTTCAGGCGCAATCGCAAGTCAGAGGAGAAAAATTTTGTTTTAAACAGGATTTTGTCTGAGTAGGTATAATTGTACAGCAGGGAATATGAAAATTTAGCATTTAAAGCAGTATTCCGTTAGAGTTTAGAGGCATGTTCCATTTTCATTCGCGCATTTTTTGTCTGCTTGTCCTACTTTTTGTGACACTCTACCTGGCAACTCTAGTTGTCACATAATTTGGCTTCATCTCACTGTATTCATCCTGGTGAAATTTGTCTACATACCTTCCTATAGTTTTTCGATCAATTCTATGCTCTTTTGCAGCCGCATAAGCACTTAACGTATTATTAACATATTTTAACCCTTTCAGGGGCAAAGTACTTTCAGTACTAAAATGTTGAAATAAATGACTGGCAGCAGAATTTACGAAATATTTATTTGGAAATAAGAAAAAAACTATATTTCATATACATATTATTTTTGGTGCCATTGTGGCAATTGGGAATTAAAATTAAGTGGTTTCATAAACATACCACCGCCCCTGAAAAGGCTAATACTGCTGATTTTATACTTTCCAGACCATTCTAGTATTTTCCACAGTTTCTATTTGACTATTGTAAGTAACATGTAAATAGAACAAAGTTCCTATCAACTTTCCCATTTATGTTTCATATTTTTTCTTACAGCGAATACTAGAGCAAATTTTCACATCTTTTTTTAATCAGTTTTAATCTTTTTTTTTTTTTTTTTTTTTTTTTTTTTTTTTTTTTTTTTTCCCATCCCCTATTTTACTGTAGCTTTCCAGAATAAATTTACATTCTTTTTTATATGTAACCATTAACCTTTCAGCATGCACAGTGTATAATAAAGAACTTTCCAAAACCACTTAATTAAGGGAGTCTTGAGCGTCTGGTCAACCCTCCCTCACATTGATAGATCAAACCTCCTCCCATAAGCATTTTTCTAAACAATAGCACATTGTTATGTTAAGCCTAACTTACTGTACAATATTTATGCCTGGAATGAAAGCGATCGATATTTCTGCATTACTTTAAACCTACTTACTTAAATTTCTATGATATATTTTATATGATAAAAGCTTACAGAATATTTCTAAAAACAAAACTTTTAGGTTTAAAACACCTCACAATTGATTTTTCTACAACTATTTCGATTTTCTGTTTGGAACAAAGACTGCTGTTTGAGCATTCCAGTAGCTTTGATTGACCCTATTAATAATTCTCGGATTTATTTTTTATTTATTTTTTTTTTTTAATATGAAAACTGATGGGTGGGTAGAGACTCCCCTATGGTCAGCCCTTCCAGTCTACCCTATATAATCTTTTGCAGAATTTTGTCATTTCAAATTTTATGAAAATCGAAGCAAAACGTAAAATGATATTACTAAAAGTTTTCTTCATTCAATTAAATCCTATCATACGTATTTAATTCAGTGATACCCCATGATAGGTAATGATTCTAGGTCGCCATGGTGATTACCTCCTAGGCATAGATGCTTTATGTTCCCTCAGCCGTTGTTCTGAATTGTTTGGCGATTTTTTGTTGGCGTGTTGGCGGTGTTTATGGATATGGCAACCTCGAAATGTGGAACCCCGTGTGGCGTATTTATTGTGACATGTCGTGTTCTGGCAACCCCTGAGAAGCTCATTTTAGTTAGAATTTTGTGGATGTATTTTGATATCGTGTTGTATCGTTGTGTCTTTTTATTTTTATGATTAATTTATTGGATGTATTTGATTGACTATGGTTTATGTAGTCCGTTTAAACGCTCTTGCTGAAGTAATTAAGAAATATGACTAAATTTTAACAAAAAAAAGTAGGTTTGTTTATAGTGTATCAATGCGTATTCATAAGCCTATTTTGGAAAATGACGGTGATGTTATGAGAGATATTTCGTGCTGGACCTTTCAAGAAAGCAGATGGAGGTTAAGGTATGCTGATAATTTTATGTATATTTTGCTGCTTTAAGAGTTTTTTACATTTTAAGATTGTTAGAAAGCGAGAACTGCTGAATGCAGTGATTTTTTTTTTTTTTTTTATGTGAGCGAAGCGCTCATACAACAATTATTGATTGCCACTTTAGCGAATTTTGTTTATTATTTACAATTTATTTTCGTTAGCCAAACATGCGTATAAACCGGTGCTTGGCGACATTTGCTACTTGGCGGAAAAGGGGGTTTTCACGCCAAGGAAAACTCTAAGATGGCGGCCCCGGGAACTTATGACATCTGTTCCACGTCCTATTATATCGCTTTTACTGAATTTAATATATGTAATGATGATAAATTTTGTATTCATACATTTTTGCCTAAGAGTGCAACAGCTATTGCACCAAGATCTGAATATTTATTCCCTATTATATTATATATATATATATATATATATATATATCATACTCTCTTAAAACGAATGAGTGGATTTGCCTACTCAAGAATGAGCACTAATTTATTGGATCGTGAATGAGTTGATTTTTAAACGCTTCACTCAACTTGATTTAAGCTCTTATTCTTCTATTTTACTCAACGAGAGCGACCGCAAAACAACTCAACTTGATTAGCGAGCTCGTTTCCTGCCGCTCTTTTGCGAGTCGTTCTCAGAATCGTTCGTCTCGTCTTATCGTGTCGCTGGCCTGCTTCAAGATGGACGCTGATGTGTGGATAAATAAGTAAACATTCAAGACGTTTTCTTAATGAAGGAACGAAAGGATGTGTCTGTTTTATTCGGTAAGTTTTATAAAAGCATTTAATTTATCCTTACTTTTTAGTGGAATTGCATGTAATGATTTAAATTTATAATTTTTAATGCACGTTGTAAACACATTCTGCGTCACGTTACAGGCAGCTAATTTTAGAAATGCTTCTATATTTTAAAATTATTCTGCCTTTTTATTTTTTACTTATTTATTTTCGTTTAAAATGTCCTGTTTATTTGTTGAGAAATAAATAAATAAGCTGATCATAGCGTCATGTTAAAGCAAGGGTCGGGGGAAGGTGAAAATAATAAAAGTTTACTTTTTCGTGTGACGAAACATTTTGTCAGATATAACAGTTCTAAGTATTTTGTAAAAATAATTTTTCAGATAAATCATATCAAACAAAAATACGTTTTATAATTTGTAGTAAATAATTTTGTGAAAAATTACTAGAATTCCTCCCTAAAATTTTCCAGAGAATTGTTTCTTTCTCCAAATACAGAATTTTAATTCAAGGTTGGTATTCAGTTATACATTTTTTTCAATCTAATTATATTTTCAAAAGTCAATTTTATTCCTTAGAAGTACAATAGTTTATTTCTATACAATACTATTTGTGTAAAAGAATTCAAATAATTACATAAACAGTGTTCTACTGCATCCATTCACCATCACTTTTCAGCAATTCCCTTTCAATTTTCCGAGAGCTATATTTTCCAATTTACCTTCCTGACAATAGTGGTAGCCGGGGTAAAATGAGTACATTTTTTATTATTATTTTACCACACAAAATTTTTTGAAAAATTAAAAGTGTGAATGAAATGGTCACATATCTGGCAATATTTAAACTTTGTAAAAACAAACTAGCAGCATACTATTTTTTTTTCTTTTCTTACTGGTATGGTGAATTATTCATTTGTCCCTCATTTCAAAAGATTTAAATAAAAGATAAGATAATTTTGGTATAACCAATCACTAAATTCTTTTCTCAATTATAAACATGGGTGCAAGACCTTCAGTCTCGGAAAGATTTTTGGCTGGTTGTAAATTATATTTTATATTGAAATAATAGCAATTTTACTAGCAAAAACTTTTAATTGCTCTTTTGTATTGTAAAAAATCTATTTTTAGCCATAAATCAAGACATTGAGATTGTCTAGCCCATCGCCAGTAGGTTATACCTAATATTCGGAAAAGTTTTCAGTCTTGGCTTGGATGGACTTCTTGCACACATGATAAAATCATTTTTATTGTTGTTTTTCTGAATCTTTTTCTCCCCCCCCCCCAAAAAAAAAAAAAAAAAAAAAATTATGCTGCAAAGAAAATATTTCTGTTAAAGACTGTATATATACAGGGGTCGGTGCCGGTTTTTATTCTTGGGGCCCATTTTGTGAAAAGTAAGTTAATTTTGTGAATTTTATAATATTTTTGTGAAAAATAACGTTTTGCAATGAAAGTTGAAATCCAGTGAATCAAATTCGAACCAAGAATTTATGAACAAAAGTATTCTTTAAATCCCCTTGCTACAGTTTTTGTTTTTCGTGACCTGATCTTATTTACAAATTACACATTTTTAAAACACTTTTTATGAAAAAGAATGTTACAAAAGAGCCTATTTTATTAAAAGGAATTTTGCGAAGGTTCCTGTTTTATTAAGTTCATTTTTATGAAGAGACCCATTTTATTAAATTTATTTTTCTGAAGGGGCCCTATTTTATTAAATAGATTTTTGTAAAGGGGCCCTAAATAGGCCCCAAATTTCACCTGGATCGACCCCTTATATATTATCTATTTTTGTAAAATCTTGTTTGATTTCATTTGTTAAATGCTTTATTATTACAAAAAGTTTGTCTATCTCTATATAGGGTAGATGTGCCAGTAATGGACACCCTTAAGGAATTTCTTTAAAAATTATTTTTTTATTAATAGTTATAATTATTATATTCCAGTTTTTTCAATATTATATTAATCTATCAACAATATTTAACCATTCTTATAGCCTCATTTCCCCATATGAATAGAAATAATTTTAAATAACAGAAATATATCAAAAGCCCGGTAGTGGACACCCTCTGGCCCAGTAGTGGACACCCCATAAAAAGTAATAAATATAATTGTTTTTATGACTGTATTTAGAACCAGAATGAAGCAAAATAGTTATTTTTAAAGAAATTTAACAATTAGGATACCAGTAATTAATAAAATATTTGTGATAATCATTTACCTACTGTTTGCATCAATTATTGTAATTATCAGAAGATCGATGTTTTAATTATTTTAGATGGATAGTTTAAAATACTAATTATCAGACAATTAGAGCTATCAAATTATTGAAACAGTGGTGGATTTAAAAGGTAATAATAATAAAAAAAAGTTTTGGAATATTAATGTTTAGTTTTATGTCACTATTTTTAACAATCTTCCAGAGATTACTTGATATATCATTTATAATAATTAATATTACAAATATGAAAGAAATGATATTGTGAGTTGAATATTTTAAGTACTAAATAAAATAATTTCAAAATAAAACTGTAGAACTGATGTTTGAGGCCACTGATCTGCAGATTTACTAGTTTCATGAATATTACCTATAACTTTCATTAATAGTATTACATTTTTTTTTTTTAATAAGGAAACATTTAAGACAGAAAATGGATTTTTAATAGCTTCTGTAACTTAATTGCTTTTATTTAAACGGAGAGGGATTAAGCCTTATGAGCCTCTCTTTGACTCTGCTCTTAAACAGTATTTTCTGCTTTCTGGTTTGATTTCCAGATTGTAAAATATGTGAGGTATATATATGTACTACATAAAAAAATAAATAAAATATCGAAATTTTATTAATCACATAAAATAACTTAAAAGCAGCTATTTATAAAAGTTTTGGTGTTATTACATTTTGGTAAGTATAATTTAAAAATTAAATTTGATTATTTAGGTTTGCAGTTAAGCCAAAGTATTTTATGCGCTATAAACATTACTAAAATTGCATTTTTAGCAATGTCTACATGGGGTGTCCGTTACTGGAAAATGACTAATTAACCATCCCAGTAATGGACACCCCCTCTTAAAAACTTAAAAAGAAATGAAATTTTGTAAATAGCCATTATTATATAAAATTCTAAGTTTTCTATTGCTACTCAAACAAAAACATTCAAATTTTGCAAGAAAATAAATAATATATAAATTAAACAAAGCCATCTCTTAACCTCTTCATTAAGATTTTCACAGAAAAACAGCAAAACTTTGAAACATTATTTTCTGCATCCTGATTGGTTTGATTAAAAGTGTCAACAATAACATAGTTTTATAAAACATACAAGGGGGAATTATAAAAAAAAATAATTAAAGCTAAATATTTTATTAGTTATTTTTTTATGAACCAAAAACATCAAGGGGTGTCCATTACTGGCACATCTACCCTACATATTTATTAAATAAGAAAAGCAACCAAGTATGCTAAAAATCCACATAAAAAATTTGGCAATTTAGTCATAAACAAAGAAAAAAAATTATAATTTAATATTTGATCAGTAAAAGAAATACTAAAACTAAAGTGTCTATCGTTAAATAAAAGCGGTGCTGTATACTAACAATTTTTTTTCTGTTGTTCTGAGCATATTTAAATATTGGTGTTTTTGACGCTTAAAATGCGGTTTAAACCTATGTCATGTCAAAAACTGGTTTTTGACGGCTTAAACCCAACCTTGATTTCTTGTCACATAGGGTAAAATAGGTATTATAGCCCATCTTTTTTATGAGAGTTTGTCAAGATGTGAATGTATGAAGATGGATCAAAATTGAAAGACCTTTGAGAGAAAATTGTTATTGATCCTATGCTTAAATGTGAAATTATGCTATAAATTAGTCGCGAACATCTGTTATCTGCGCTGCATGTTGGAATGTAAGTAACATTAAAAATCGCTGTTAATTGACAATTTCTCAAAAATCACGTTAAAGTACCATATTTTCAGCCATAAATTAAATTAAAACACATGTTCTAACTATACTAAATTATTAAATTGGGTGGATTAAAAGAGGACAAACAGTAAAAAGAATCGAAGCAACCCATGGAAGTTAAACCAAAGGTTCTTGCTGTAGTGAATCCAATGATTGGTGGCTGGGTCCTTGTGAAATTCGGTGTAAAGAAGTCTGTTCAAGAATTTACAGTTCTTATTATTGATATCCCTGATGAAGATAAATACACTGTAAAGTTTGCAACAAAGTAATCTGCCGGAATATTTTATGTCTTCCCTGAGAAAGACGACATTGCTGATGTGCAGGCATCCTGAATTGTTAGGAAGTCTCTCAACCAAGCTGCAACGGTCATTGCTGTATACATTTTGTATATAAATTTTCATTCACTTATAGCTAGTTAACTTTATAAATTGCTTTTGATTTAAAATATTTTTTGATTAATTTCTCATTTTTTCCTACAGATACTTATGCTGATATCTATCTGCTTTTGAACTGCATTAAATAAAAAAATAAAACAATTGAAAATAAAAAAATTGAAACACTATTAGGAACATGATTCAGAGCATGGACGTAAACTGATGTGAGAATTGGGAGCAGTTTTGGGTGGGTGGGTGGGGAGGGGGCTAGGATAGGATTTGTCTGTACTTGCATCTTATTTCTATTAGTTTCATAAGTGTTTTTATTTGTAAAGAAAAAAATGTAAACAAACTGAAAGGGGCAGGTTTTTGTCTTCCTACCTCACCCCAGTTTACATATATGATTCAGAGGATGGAAGTACAAAACTCTTAAATGGTTTACACATTAATTATATTGTAATACAACTATAACCAGCCTATATCCATTTTACTCTGAAGCACGGGGTAAAATAGGTATAGGTTTTTCTCTAATATCTCATTTGCATTTTGCAATTTGTTTGCGGCATTGTATAGTTGATCTTCACAGTGCCCCTTGTTGTTTACTTTAATCTTTGATTGCAGAATTTTATTTTATTTTTTAGACAGTACTTTCCCTTTTAGAACAGATTCTGAAAGGTGAAAGTAATTTCTCAAAAAAATAAAAATTCTGCAATCAAAATCGAAAAAGTAAACAGGTGCCGTGAGGATTAAGCTCAGATATACAATGCGCCGCCACCACAAAAAAAAAATTCAAAATGTCGAAATGCAAATAAGATTAGCAAAAAAAAAACCTTCCCATAAAAATATGAATAGCCTTAACTCGCAAGTATCTTCACATAACGGGGCAGGAAAAAAATACAGATTTTGTCAAAAGTTAAAAAGCACTAATTTTATTAAAATTCAAATATCGCCAGAGAACTTTAAAAAATTTCAGTAAAGAATCATGAAAAAAAATATGAATTTTGTCAAAGGATCTCGGGGAGGGGGGGGGGGGGGGGAGAGACGACGACGTAAAGTTTTTGCAGTAAAAACAGTCCTTTTATTCTAGTCAACACTAGGGATGCATCGAATATTCGGTATTCGGCCATGTTACCGAATATTCGGTTTGGCCGAATATCAAACTATTTGGTATATCGAATATTCGGCTTGGCCGAATAGCAAACTATTCGGCCTGCCGAATATTTGGCCAAACCGAATACTTAAGGAAAATTTTTTAAACATATTTTTAAAAACTTTATACAACTTCTACATTTAACCAATCAACTTACAAAGATATTCAGAATAATTAGAAACAGAATCATATTTAAATAAAAGAGAATGTTATTACATTATTTATTTGCTGTTTGTTAAGTATTATGTAAGAAAATTAACCAATCACGAGGCTTTTCATAGAAATTAATTATGTACAAATGCAAGTTCCTAAATTTTGTCTAGCAAATAATCTGTTTCTTGCTAAGATTTTAAGAACAATTTTTAGAATCTCTGAAAATGATTGTCCACTCCAGGCACCTATCTAGGATGCATTAAAAAACTTCCTTGCTTAAATTAAAGGGAGTAGAACAATTATTCTTGCTAAGTTGCCACTAGGCCTGGGCCTTAAATCGATTTAAAGCTTACATCGGAAATCCGATTTAACCATTGGTCTTAAATCGATTTAAGCTAAAATCGGAAATCGCGATTTAGCCATTGGCTTTAAATCGATTTAAAACAAAATACTGATTCTGAGCTAACATCGGAAAACCGATTTATCTACTTTGATGTATCTACCACTTACATGCCAAGCTGGTGTTAAATCGATTTAGGAGGATCCGATTTAAGCAAACATCGCAAGCCTCAATGCTTTCAGATTTAAGACAAACAAGGCAAGCTGGTGTTAAATCGATTTAGGACGATCCGATTTAAGCAAACATCGCAAACCTCCATGCTTTCCGATTTAATGAAAACAAGGCAAGCTGGTGTTAAATCGATTTAGCAGGATCCAATTTAAGAAAAAGGCGATTTAAGAAAACAATGATTTAAGTGAGAATTGATATTTATTTATTCATTATGTAAACAAGATTCAGAGTTTACGAGATTGGAATGTGTATTTTTCAGAAATTAAGAACTTATATAGTGGAAAGTTGAAAGGAAAAAGTAATGTTTAAATCTTAAAATCCAAATTCATCGAATTTCAATTTATATGCTAATGCAATCTTTTGATGATAAATTAAGTTTTCACATATTTGAGTAATATTGCAATATGTATTTTTTATTTTCCAATATTCTGTAATTAATTAAAATGTTTTAAAGTAGAATCCTGCATTGTTTCAAAAGATTGTTTTCCTGAAATTCATTCAGCATTTATATGATTAAAAATAATAATAATAAAGTTTTATATTTAAAATCCAAACTCATCGACTTGCAGTTTATACTTTTAAGCATTCTTATGATGAAAAATTCATTTTTTACATGTTTTAGTAATATTTTAACATTTATTTTTTATTTACTATTATTTAGTAATTAATGAAATTATTTTAAAGGTATAGTCATGCATTGTTTTGTGCATCATTATTTGGCCGTGATCCACATGAAATATTTTTCTTTTACTATTAATATTTTTTCCTGAAATTGATTGAGTATTTATGGCTGGAAAAAAAAGAATAAAGTTTCATATTTAAAATCCAAATTCATCGAATTTCAGTTTTTATTTTTATGCATTCTTTTAATGAAACATTCATTTTTCACATGTTTGGGTAATATTTTAATACATATTCTTTATTTTTTATTATTCTGTAATTAATTAAAATATTTTAAAATAGTCATGCATCAGATTTGACATCAGATTTCAATGCCAGTCACATGGATTGAGTATCTTGCTGAAATTGATTCACTATTTATATCCAAATTCATCCATTTTTAGTTTATATTTTTATGCATTATTTTCATGAAAAATTAATTTTCATATGTTTAGGTATTATGGGAATATTTTAGTTTTAATTTATTATTATTTTGTAATTAATTAGAAATACTTTAATAAAGTTCTGTAATGAGTCAAGTAACTTTATTTTTACAGCAGAATGAGGGAGGGCTGGAGGAGGCATTCATTAGATTTTTCTACAGATCTGCGATTTTTTGCTTTTTTGACATTTTGTTATTAAGAAGAGATATATTTTAAGATTATATTTTATTACTAATCTTAAAGGATGGTAATAACTATGAAAAAAATCAGCAATTTCAGTGATGTGCTCCAAGGGTTACACTTTCAATCATTCTCCATCCGCTATATAAATGTCAGCATTTATGTTAAACAAATCTTATTTTAATCTAAAAGTTAAAAAGATATAGAATTGCACCTTATTTCTCATATCTCCCCCCCCCCCCCCACCACCACCACTTTTTTTTACTGCTTTTCTCATCATGGTAAATGAATAGTTAAATTCATCATTGAAGTCTTTTAATATGCTTCTGTTTTACCTCAGTAACTTTTTAAATCTGTGTCTGTAAAAAAAAAAAAAAAGTGTATGTAGGCTGTTAGCAATGAAGTGCTATTTGAGTGGGCTAGGGGAAGACCCACGCCCCTTAAGGAATTTAGATTGTAGCATGCATAACAATTCATAAAAGAAAATGATTTTTGTCTATTACTTCTTATAGAATGAGTTTATAAAATGTATTACAATAGGTCACTAATTCTTAAAATGGAAAAAAAAAAAAAAAAAAAAAACTAGTGTTTTGGGACATTTAAAGCTTTTTTATGTGTAAAATATACCTCTTTTCAAAATTATTTGACAAATTAAAAGCCAAGTATACTAAATAATACAGGAGGGGGGGGGCACATAAAGATCGTATTTTGTTACTAAAAATTAAAAAATAGGCTTCCATATTCTAAAATGTAAAATCGGTGTTAAATCGCGATTTAGCACTAAATCGCGATGTTGGATGGATGATAAATCGATTTAAGAAATTTCTACATCGCCCAGTCATAGTTGCCACCATATAAAATTTGAATTGATTTGTAATATTTGTTTACTTTTACTTCAGTCTCTTCCTGACAAACAAATGGTATATGATCCTGTACAATTTTTCTTCCAATTTTTTCACTATTTCTCTTTGATTTTAAAATGTTTCTTTTAGAATTTAAGAAAATTTTATTTATCTGTATTAATTCTCAGAAGAAGCCACGAAATTTAAAATTTTACTAATTTAAAAAGTTTTATAACTATCCTCTTAAATAACTCAAAGCAGATTTTTTTCAGTATAAAGTTTACTTGTAATTGTAACTCTTGTTTATCAAAATGTAAGTTTCTGTATTGAATAGTATGTAAAATTGTTTTAAAATTTAATATTTTAATGCCTTTAAACTTTGAAATATAAAAGTATTTGACAAGCCGAATATTCGGTATTCGGCAGGCCGAATATTCAGTATTCGGCCTAGCAGTTACTATTCGGCTGGCTGAATATTCGGTATTCGGTTCACCTCTAGGCCGAATATTCGGTATTCGGCCAAAATCACTATTCGGTGCATCCCTAGTCAACACTGTCTTCGCTAAAATTTTTGGTATTTTTTCATGATGAAGCCACGATCCCCCCCTCCATCCCCAGCTTATCAATTTAGCCATAATTTCATATTCTAAAGAAAATTAATAAATGAAAATGAATTGAGAAATATATCATACAACAGTAAAATTTTAAAACATTTTACTTTTTCATATCATCAGGGCAGAAACTAGTTTCTTTCAGTAAGTGGCAAAAACTAATAATAATCCTGCAGTGATTCATAATTCACATATGTACTGTTAAGCTCTGGTATCTTGGCAGGTGACCTTGGGCGAATCTATTTCTGACCAGGGGTTTCAGGGTCATAGGTTGCCAAGTACAAGTTTTTTTCTGCTATCTTTTGACAAAATTTTCTTCAACCCTTTGGTAAAATTTGTTTTTTTCTGCTATCCTTTGACAAAATTTTCTTCAACCCTTTGGTAAAATTTGTTTTTTCTGCAACCCTTTGGCAAAATTAGTTTTTTTCTGCAACCCTTTGGCAAAAAATTTTTTTCTGCAACCCTTTCGCAAAATTTTTTTTTTCTGCAACCCTTTGGCAAAATTTTTTTTTTCTGCAACCCTTTGGCAAAAATTTTTTTTTCTGCAACCCTTTGGCAAAATTTTTTTTTCTGCAACCCTTTGGCAAATTTTTTTTTTCTGCAACCCTTTGGCAAATTTTTTTTGTTTCTGCAACCCTTTGGCAAAATTTTTTTCTGTACCTCTTTGGCAAAATTTGTTTTTTTCTGCAACACTTTGGCGAATTTCCCTAAATCAATTCATGAATCGGTCGCAGAAAAAAATTGAGAATTTCTTCAAATGATCATGGAAAAATACCAGATATTTTGTCATATATCTCAGAAACAAATGGTAATTATCTTCAATTGGTTGTTGAATAAAATTGCTATTTTCGTAAAGAGTTCAGAAAGAAATTGCGAATTTCGTCAAAAGATTGCGCAAAAAATAATCGGGAATATCGATAAACTTATTCGGTGAAGAATATTACAAATTTCGTCAAAAGGTCGTGACGAATAGTGAATTTTGTTAATTAGTCACAAAAAGATATAGCGAATTTTACTGTTCAATCGCACAAAACTCAAGAGTTTTGCCGTCAAAAATCAACCCAACCCAATTTATTGCTTGGGTAAATTGCAAGGAAATGAATTTTCGTTTTTTCTATGTTTCAGGCACTTTCGTATGAACTCATCATTACGTCTGTTTTGAAATTTTAAGTTAAAATCATTTAAACGTTTTAAATCGATAACATTGTTTTTGCACATTTTCATTTTAGGAACAATACTTTGATCCTATCACTCAAGCTGCTATGGTTGAATGGAGGTTATGGCAACAATGAGGTTAAATTTAACACCAGCCCAAAAGAAGTACCAACAAAGAGGACTATCAAAGAGACACGTGATAATCCTGAAGAGGTGTATTATCAGCAAGAAAGGTATAAATTTACATATTAATCTTAAATATATTTAAGTTTTTATTTTGTCTTGGAATTTCATTTGTGTGTGTTTAGTAATTAACACTGTATTGGGCCAGTGTGACCTTACAGATACGTAGGTGGAAAAAAAAAATCTGTTTTCATATTAGTAAACTTCATACCTAGCATCTATCTTTCCTATCCCAATAGCAGAAAATTTACTTTTAATGTTTTTAAGCATTTTACTAATTTTTATTAATAATAATCTTAAGTTTTAGTAATAAATAATAAAGAACTAAACATAATATAAAGTTGAAAAAAAATCAAATGGAAAAAAAATCTGCGACGCATGTCACCCGTCAGGAACTTTCTGCTACCGGGTTTCCTATGTGTTTGGAATGCAGTGCTATGCAGTTTTAGTTCATTTATTTAGTATCATCTATCAGTCAGATACATTTGCCCAATAACATACATTTTCTTCCGATATTAGATAGAAATCCATGACATGTGTTACATTTGGAAGTTTTTTTATAATAGAATAGAGTAATGTTGTTGGTATAGAAACAGCATATAAAATTTAATTTTGTCATAACATTATGCAAGTTAGAAAAACAAGTCTGTATTTCTGAAATAGATATTCCTAACATGTATTTAAGATGAAAAGCATTTTTATTAATAGTTTAAAAAAAAAAAAAAAGCATTGCAATTGAATTTTCAGAATTCACTGTTTATAGAAAATTTTTTAACGTAAATTTCAATGAAAGTAAGCCTTTCAATATTATTTTTTCATTTTCTTACATAATTATAACTTTGTTATTAAATTATGATTAAAGGTACCATGAAAAACAGTGAAAGTTTTGATTATCTTTGTGAAATCCAGAATTTTTATAAATCTAGTCTTAGTCCTGATACAGGATTTTCGAGGTTATACTGTATTAAATTAGACATGTATCTCTGACACATGACATGCATTTGACTGTTGGAAGAAAATTGCCGCCTGACTGCTTAGATTTTATGGGGTAATGTTAAACATCATTGTTGTAATAAAACATTTCATATTTAGAATAAATTTAAATGTAGTTTCATCCCCCCCCCTTCCAATGTATACATTTTGAAAATGGCAACAAAGGGGAATTTTCAACAATATTTTGTAATGTTGCTTAAGACCTTTTAAATTTGTTCTTAAAATAGAAATTTATTTTAAGATTGTATCAGAAGTAGGGTGTCAACGATTTAAATCATGATTTTAATCAAGTTATTAAAAAAAAAAAAATCATTGATTAAAATCAAAAAAATTTTTAATGTTTAAAATGACATAAAAAAGTATTCAAATTATTGTGACTTATGAATACAGAAAACAAAGCTTTAAATAATTGTTTTCAAGTATAATTCCTGAGTATTGTGAAAAATTTTAAGTGCAGTAAGTTTGTAAAAAGCATGTTTTTTTATCTAACAAACATAAAAAGCATTTAATTTAAAAATATTTAAATCTAATATAACTTTCAATGTCATAATTTCTTTTTAATAATCAAGTTATTATTTTATATACAATAAACACAGCAATAGTGTCAATGATTTTAATCAATTGATTTAAATCAGATGATAAAATCACATAGTTTCTGAATTTTTAAAATGGTGTGAAAAAGCATTATAATTAGTAATGAAAATGATCACTAAATCACTTGTAAAAAATGTAATATTTGTTTGTGTTAATAATAACAATATTAAACTGTGTAAAAAGAAGTATTATACATTTAAAAAACATCTAACTAAATAACTTCAAAACATTATATTATTTAGTAGCTATTCAAATATTTTAAAGTTGTGGGGAAAAAATCTGATTTAAATTTCAAAAATACAATTTTTGATCAGTTTGATAGACATACGCTTTAAAACCTGTGTAAAATTACTGGCTGCTTTATGAATTTATCAAACTATTATTTATCACCTTTTTTCAACCACTTTTTCAGAAATGTAGATTGTGTTCTTAATTAAACAGTTAATTGTTTAATAATTACAAAATTTAATCTGTATCATCAATTTAAAATTAAATGCAATTTATCAATAACTTTAAAATATAAGCAGTATTTAATATTGGTTTACATAATTATTATAAAATATTAATGCACATAATGTTGTATGTTACTAAAAAAATTTTTTATTTGCAGTTTCTTGTAATTTCTATAATTACATAATTAAAATTTTATTAATTAAAGCAAAAAAAACAAAGATTATGTTAGTAATTGGAGGGTTATTCATTTTTGAAATGCTTAATTCTTGGTAGATGTTAATATTTTAACACGGGGGGGGGGGGGGGAATCAGGTTTAAATAAATAAAAAAATCAGATTTTTTTTTATTTTTTTTTTGAAAATCATGATTTTTTTTACACCCTAATCAGAAGTAACATGATAAACAAGTGGGTAAGTGTGATTGCACAGATGGTTTCATTTATTCATTTTCCATTTTATTCACAATTAGCCGAATTTTCAGTGGTGTAACTTTATATAAAGCTAAAAGTTTTAGTGTATGTTTTTTAAGAATATGCATGGGGAGGCGGTTTTGTGTGTGTGTAGGTTTTTATTTTTGGGGCCCATTTTGTGAAAAGTAAGTTATTTTTGTGATAAATAACATTTTGTAATGAAAGTTGAAATCATGTTACTCAAATTTAAATGAAGACTTTGACAAAACTTCTTTAAATCCCCTTGGTAAAGTTTGTTTTCAGTGAGCTGGTTTTATTTACAATTTACACATTTTAAAACAGTTTGTGTGAAAAAGAATGTTACAAAGGGGCCTATTTTATTAGATTTTTGTGAAAGGGCCCTAAATTTTGCTTAGAACGACCCCTTATATATATTTTCATATTTAGAATAAATTCAATTTTTAAAGTTTCATTTCCCCCCCCCTCCCCCCCAATTATTGTTTAAAAATATATGTTTGTATACATTTTGAAAATGGTAACAAAGGTGAATGTTCAACAATATTTTAAGAAGTTGCTTAAGACTTTAAGAATTTATTTATATTTACTTTAATCTAAAAACTAATATTTTAAAAGATTCATAATTTTTTGCATTACAATTATTGCTATTTAACTTAATTTCAATATTTTCTTTAAACACAGGAGAATAGTGACCTCATGGAGGAATGCAATTCCGCTGCGAGGAGTGGAATTCAACAACCCTATTGAATCTCTCAAGGATCTTCAGCAGAGAAGAATACATATTTTCTTGTCTTGACAAGAAAATTTTAAATGAAAATATTTACATGTCCAGTTAAAGGTGTTGTCAAAACACTCCATCTGTTGTTAAAATTGCTATCAATGCTACATTTGTTTTTTTCTTTTTGTTCAATAAAATTGTTAGTAAATAATGTTGTTTCTTTCCCCAACGATATTATAAATTGCATATTTGGCTCCTGCTTTTGGCATAAAAAGCTACAATCTTATGCCATTTTAAAGTTTTACATTTCTTTAAAAGTTAGTAGATTTAAGAAATATTGAATAAAATCAATGGTTAATTGCAACAAAACAAGATTAAGAAAGAATAACTGCAAGATAGTACCTAATAGGTTGGTATTTATCCAATCAAGACATTGTTCCTTCTAACCCAGTAGCTAAATTTTAAAGTTATACTTGAACATAATTTCAAGTTTCAACAAATGTTTTAAATGATATAAAGAATTAAGTTGATCCATTTCTAAAGTTATTTTGGTGCATAATTTATTTGTAAATATATGAACTGCTTTAAATTGACATTTGGCAAGTGCTAATTAATTAGCATAAAAAAGCTTAACAATTAATATTTCTTTAAAAGTTAGTCAATTTAAGAGGTAGTGTGAATTAAATCAAGGGATAATTACAACAAAGTATATAATGGGTTAGTGTTTATCTTTTTTGAAATATTTTGTTTTACTTATTACAGCCTAACAATAGCCGTGTGACAACACTTGTGATAATGTTAGTTCCACGGGGAAGTTATATTCAAATATCTTGCTTGGATTTTAATATTTGTACCGGCTTCTTTTTGCATATGATAGCTGAAGATAATCTATATGCTGGCTAGTTTTTACTTTTTTAACTTAGGTTTTATATTTTATTTTAAATACTTTAATTTTCGGAACAAATTCTAAAATTGATATCTTAATACAGTAAATGCTCGATGGGACTCATATGTGTTCATAAAGTCAAAAGTTCGTAAATGGGATTAACATTAGTTCAGCGAGATGCTGGGCGGGACCAGTACACCAGTTCGTAAAATCGTCTACTGTATCAAAAAAACTAACCAAAATTGCAAAATTAAAAATAAGCCTGCATAGATCCTATGCATTCCCCCCCCCCAAAAAAAAATGTATATATATAAATCCAAACAATGTATTTGAAAATAACTTCTCCATAGGATTAACACCATCATTTCTGGGCGATTCCATGGAGAGTGTCACACACATAAAGCAGGCTTTAATTTGCATTTATTAAATTTTAATGTTAATTCTGATTTTAAGTGGTATGGTAAATAAGTTACCATATTTTTAAATTTAAATGTGTGGCAATAAACCTCACAGAAGTATATTATTTAATTACATTACTCAAAATGTGCTTTTTTCCTACTTCGGAAAAAAGCACATTTTGAGTAATGAAATTTAATGATATATTTCTGGGAGTTTTATTTCCACACATTTAAACTAAAAAATATGGTTATAACTTCTTTAACATACCACTTAAAATCAGAATTAGCATTAAAATTTGATAAATAGAGGAAAATTAAAGCCCTCATTACATGCGACTAGTGTAGGATCTTAATGGCTCTGATCAACAAGCACAAAACGTTTTGATGCATTTACAAATTCATTTTTTAATGGAAAGATATAAAATTGGAAAGCCTGGTTATGAAAGCTATTTGGAATTGAATTTTCCATTTTTTTTTTTAAATCAATAAATTACCTATTGAGTTATAAACGATTTTGATCACGTGACAAACACGTTTTCGCCCACTCTTGAGTGTTTTTTCTCCTTTCACGCAGAAATTAAGTTTAAAACATCCACTTTGACACTATTTTCTGAAAGATTTATTGCGTTTGCAAAAAAATGAAAAAAGCAGCTTGATTACATAGTTTCTGAACACCACCAGCTAGTTTCATGCATTTTCGATCAAAAATAAATTAAAACTTATGTCAGAAAGTTGCCCTTTTGGATTTGAGAAGTCAGCTTTTAAAAGTTGTCATTGGGATTTTTCCTTTCCTTTGTGATTTCAAGTTTACATTTAGATATTTTTTCAATTTTTTTTTTATTTAAGTTAAATACTTAAGATTTGTTTAATTGTAATTTTTAGTTATAAATCATATTTTTTTTTCAATCAAAAAGTAATACAATTATATAAACCAGTATGAAGGAATATAAAATTAGTTATTTATTATTTTAATTTGAAAATGTGGCAAGAATTCTGTGTTATTTTGAATTTCATTGATAAAAATCAATCACAGGTTACTGAATTTCATTTAAAATAACATGATTTTATTTAATCAGTTAATTAGAAATCGCTCAAGGTTTTTTTTTTGTAATTTTGAGCGCGTTCTTATGAATGAGTTTATTAAAAATCACTCGGGATTTTGCATTTTAAGAACGTCATTTAAGAGTTCATTGCATGAACTCTTAAATGAGTTGATTTAATCCATGTATGAATTGTTACAAATTGCCCAAGAATTACTGGATTAAATCTGAAATGACCTCATTTCACTCAAGTTTGAATTGATTATAAATCACAAGAGGTACTGGATTTAGGCTTAAATTATTTCATTTCACTCAAATATGAGTTGGCTACAGATCACACAAGTGCTACTGAATTTAGTCTCAAAGGGATTCCATTTCACTCAAGTACGACCAGATGTAGTCTTAAATGACTTAATTTCACTCAAGTGTGAGTTGGTTACAAATTACTCAAGTGCTACCTGATTTATTCTTAAATAACTTCATTTCACTCAAGTATGAGTTGATTACAAATCAGTTAAGCACGACTGAATTTAGTCTTAAATGACTCAATTTCACTCAAGTATGAGTTGGTTACAAATCACTCAAGTGCTACTGGATTTTACCTTCATTGAGTTGATTTCACTCAAGTATGAGTAAAATAGAGATCACTCAATCATGAGTTGCTTAAAAACAACTCATTCACTCGAGTTGTTTCAACTCTTTATGAGAAGCTGACTTTCAAATCATGAGATGAGTGGATTTCGGCTCAACTTGAGTTATTTTGGCTCTTTCATTTTAAGAGTGTAGGGATATTATATATATAATATCCCTATTATATATATAACCTCATTTGCCAGGCCTGACGTAGAATTTCAGACTTTTTTTTTTCCTCTAGACAACAAATTGCCTATTTTTTTCTATACTCTAGCACTTTAAAAGTTTTCTTCCTAAAATTAAATTTTATTTTGTCTCATGTCGTTTTGCACGATTAGTTTAACAGACTACCAGAAAACATAATTACAAAAAAAAAAGTCATAATTCTTTTACTAACAGAAATACGAAAATGTATATTTTAAATATCTAAATTAAAAATTCAAATGACTTTAAACATTACATAAAATATAAAAAATAAATAAAATTCTTTGAATTAAATATTTTTAAATAAATACCGTATCCTATATGGACGGAAAAGTCCCGGTTCTAACAATAATATATATATATATATATATATATATATATATATATATATATAATTATTTTTGTCCAAAATGGATTTTAATCATCAACATAGTTACTTAGCTCATCAAAGCTGGTTGGCATGAAAACGTGTCATGTAAGGCGAGCAAAACTTCCAAATTTGAATACCAGAATATTTTGTTTGGAAATTTTCATTTTCTAATCTCAAATTTTGAGCGATTAAATAAATAAAAATTACAATGTAGAAAAAACCGGGGTCGAAGAATTAAAAGAAATGTAAAAGAGGCTCCTCCTTAAGGGGTTAAAGAGCGATACACTTATTCCATATATTTATCCCATGACATTTGTATGTATGTCTTATATAGTTTTGCCAGTGGACTTTTTTTTTCTAAATCCAGGTTTCACGATTGGCACCAATTTTATGAAATGATATAATCCGCATTATTGAATGACATGTTAACTAATGCAGAAACAAGGGAAATTTTAGCATTACAAAACAGTGGTGTCAATCAAAAAATCTAAATTAAAAGAAAGTAGCCCACTGGTAACACTGATATTATATCGTCGGTACCATGTCAAACTATCCAATGTAAAAACAGTGGGCTACTTTTTTAAAATGCAGTTTTCTTCATTGGCACCATTTTTCTTTTAAATTATAAAATTCAACTTATTTAACCTCATTTAACCCCTCAGGGACGAGCGGCACGTATACGTGCCGCATTAAGCGCTTAGAATCCTTGTTTTTCATCACCAGTAAAATTTTAATGTAAAATTTGCCTTGTTTAATCAGCGCAATTTCGCGATTCAATAAGACACAATTTTCTGTTTTTAAAAAGCGGTGACAAAAGATTAAAAAAATTCGCAAAAGGCCCCCGTCCCGAAGGGGTTAATGATATATTAATCAAGGCGGAAACAAGAGGAATTTTACGATTTTAGAAAAGTGGTACCAATCAAGAAATCTACATTTAAAAAAAGTAGCCCACTGTTTTCACATTGGATAGTTTGACATGTTACCAAAGGTGCCAACCTCAAACTAATTTTCCTTAATACTTGAAAATGTTTTAAGAAATGAAATTAAATATATTCCACGTAGAAACCTAGAATTAAGAAAAAAAGCATTCGTGAAATAAATTTTCTGGTTCGAAATGGGATTAACCTGGGTTAAATTAATCCAGATATTACGGAATATTAGTGGAAGGTCGGCAGCTATGTGGTACCGACGGTATTACGATTTCCAAAAGGCTCCAAATAATGCATCAGTTCCGAATACGATATCCTCAGTTGATACAAATGTCCTTCTCTCGAGCTACATCTTCAAGTTATGAAATTAATAGTAGCCGCTGGGGATATTTCCAGATACCATGAAAAGTGGTGGGAAAATTAGTTGTTTAATTCTTTGGATTTAGCCATCGCGTTCATGCAAGTGTGAGCCGGTGCGTTCACTTGGTGAAAAAAGAACTTATTACATCGCCCTATCCGCTTTTTTTTTTTTTTAATTTTCATTTTTTTATTCAAACGACCCAATAATGCTACATAATTCGATTTTCTGACTTTTTTTTTCCCTTTTGTCAAGATAATAGATAAATATGCCACATGCATTCCAAGAAATAAGTTCTTTGCAGTTGTCTGTGGTCACTTTGGGCGGCTTTCACCCGGTTCCATCGACTCAGGTGATTATCTGTTGGAATCATATCTTCGGTACCATGTCAAACTCATGGAACTATTAATACAGAGGAACTGACACATCCTTAACCCTAGATCTACCGGGAATTTTATTCAAGTTTTAATAAAACGTTCCACACCAGAATTTTTATTTAAAACTATTTAACTTATTTATTTACCTTATTTTTGTCTGGTTTATATACTTAGTTTATTTTAAAGAAATTTCTGGTTTGAATGAATATTTTGTATGTACCTGTCGGGTCCAATGGACCCGTCTGGTAGACGGAGGGTTAAAATAGTGAAGCTTCAACTGTAACCGTTTACACAGGGGTCGATTACCGTCGAGTCAAACATCCACCAGTAAATTTAAATAGAAAATTTCTCCTTATTTAAAGGCATTTCTAAAGCAAAATTTTGGTCAAAAATAATGGCAAAAACATCCATTCATTTTTACTGGTAGAACTTTACTTCGACGGTTGTCATGCCCTGCTTTTCCGCCATATTGTGACAACCTAGACAACCTCCTGTGAGTTTCAATGAAAATTATTTTAAAACACGGTCGAACTGACACCAGAAAAACCAAACTGAAATCTCAATCATATCTGTGAGAGAAATTTTCATGAAAAAAAACGCTAAAAATATGTAAAATTTTCTATTAAAAATTTTCTGGGGGGAATTTGCTTCGTCGGTTATCAGAAACGGTTCATCCGATGCAAAAAAATTCACCCGCCATATTGTGACAACCTCTTCAGTTACTTCACTCTCAACTGCTAGACACTACACTATATGTCTCCTCCTCTTTATTCATAACTCCATTGTCAAACTATCCAATGTGAAAACAATGGGCTACTTTTTTAATTCAGATTTCTTGATTGGCATCACTTTTTTAAAATAGTGACACTTGCCTTATTCAAACCTTATTTAATGGCATATTAAGGCAAAAACAAAGGGAATTTTACTATTTCAGAAAAATGGTGCCAACCAAGAAATCTGAATTTAAGAAAGTAGCCGACTGTTTTCACATTGGATATATTGACATGGTACCGACGATATGTGTAGAGATAGATGGATTCATGTTATATCCAGCGTTACAAATTGGCAAAGGATGTCATTTGGATTATCTCAAATATTTCCAAATTGGTCTATAACTCATCGGTACTTTGCGATTTTTGTCATTTTTTAGAAAACGCGCCATCCATTTCGTAGGAAGCATTTTCATATGCACATGATCATGGAAAATAAACCTCACACATTTTTTTCTATATCTTTGTGATGTCGTCTACGTATTCGTATACATATCACTTTCACTTGGCGCTCATTCAAAACAATATGAATTGTTCGTATGCTTCAAGGACTATTTATTAGAATTTTTAAACTGATACTTGGCTTATTTAATGAAAGGAATTTCTGTAATTAGATATAGCGGCCATTACTTTACAAAATTTTTGATCTTAACCCTTTGAGCTCTAGTGGGTGAATTTCTTCAAAATTCTGAAATGTCCTATTGCACCAGTATTTTACAAACAAAAAATTCGGTTTACAATATATACGAGAAAATGCATTAACCTATTTTAAAAGAAATTTGGTCAAATATTCCGGTGTCATTATTACATTAGGGGATTAAAATTAAGTGGGAAAAAATTCAACCACCAGAGCTCAAAGGGTTAGAACACCTAAAACAGGGCTGCCACGGGCGACTATTTTTGAATTCTAACTGGCATCACTTTCTGAAAACAGAAATCCTTAACCCCTTACGTGCCGAGAAAAACTTACGAGATTCATTCCCCAGTGCCACAGTTAGAACTTAGTAGCCTTACAAAATGGGGCGTGGCTAAAGAGCGTTGCGAACTCTGTAAATAATCATTGAGAGATAGAAGATGTTCCATTCAATTTTTAATTTTTGTGGATTCACTAATAACTGAAAGCTGTGCCCTTAAGATACCGATAGGAAACTATTGTATATATCTCGAACAATAGAGTCAGGAGTGACTTTTACGTGAACAAAACCATATTTCCGAAAAAAAAAACTTTTTATGTAAAAATTTACCTAGGTAAATAATTCATATTTTTCGAATATGATTTATTGATTCTCTTCCGATAAATAAGTACGCTTTAGAACCAACAATTTGTTGGTAACAATATTGGTTCTATTCGTTTCATTATACGAAAAAAAAGTTTTTCTTGCATTCATTTTAGTCGGATTCTTTATGTCATGTCTTCATGCATTATTTGATTTTTTTTTTTCAAAAAAAAAAAAATGATATGTGATTTAATGGAAGGTTTATTGCACTGCAAAAATAATGATAAAATCAGAGATGTGTTTTTCGTATAACGTCAACTTTTTTCTTGTACTGCACATCTGCAACACGAGCAAAAATTACTGTCATAAGTAAAATATTAAACAATCAGTAGTTATTGTAATCTCTTACCTGCCGAGAAAAACTTACGAGATGCATTCCCCGTGCCACAGTTTTCCAAACAGGTGCACGTAGTTATGCGGTGTATTGGGGGAAATAAGAGACAAGCTTTTAATATAAACATTGTGTACTTCCACGAAAATATAAAAAGAAACGAAAATACCAAAAATTATGTACAAAAATTATACCAAAAATGTAAAATTATTGTGTAACAATGTGATAAAAAGATGTTAGAACATAGTGGCCGTGTGATATATCCTGAAACATGGTTGGACACATAAACCAACATCACATTCAGTGCATTGATAGCGGGATTCACGGCGAATTTTTTTAATTGAACAAATCGCACATCTACTCGATGCATTTTTCTTTGAAGACGTTGATGTTACTAAGTCCGGAAAATGTCTAGCAGAAAGTCGTAAAGGACAGCCACTTTCTAATTTCTGTCGTTTGGCAGGTTGTGTGGGAGTAATATGAAATTTCTCAAATATACGTTCCACCAAATTCATGCGGAAGTTGTAATTATCGACTGTTTCTTTTGTAATGTGAAGGCATTCCAAATAGCCATATCTAATAGATGGCGAAATATTGTTAAATAATACCTCTTCTGTTTTTTTTGTGTTGTTGAATAACAAACTAATGCCTGATCCGCTCTATCAACCCCACCAATCTTCAAGTTATAATCAATAACAATAGCTGGCTTCATGACATTTTTTTCAGTTTCAGAGCAATTTGCTGTATGGATAGAACTAAGAAGCGAAACATCTTTTTTGTCACGCCATCTCAACACGGTAATTTTGCCTCTTTGGAAAGCGGCAATTTCGCCTTTCTTCAAAGTAAGTTTATTGAAATTTTCTGGCAAATTACGTCGATTAGGACGAAGAGTTCCATATACGTCCGTTGAATTTTGGATAAGAAGGTCTGCTAATTCTGGTGAGAGATAAAAATTGTCCGCAATTACACAATAACCTCTTCCCAAAAAAGTTTCAATAAGCGTCATCACTGCTTTTGTTGCCACTCCATAGTTCTCATATTTTTTTTCAAAGATTGTACTCTGCCCTGTGTACACGATCGTATTGTGAATATATCCTGTCTCTGCTTCAGCAAGTACAAAGAGTTTTACTCCAAAGAGAGCTCTTTTCATTGGTATGTATTGTACCCATGATAGCCTGCCTTTGAAAAGCATCAAGCTCTCATTAATGCTCAGGTCCCTTTCAGGTGTATAGACACTTGAAAATTTCTTCATCATGTCAGAAAAAACAGGCCATATATTACTGAGTTTTGGATTTGGATGTGAATTTTTCTCAAAAGTACTGTTATCAGAAAAGTGCAGAAATTTCATGATAAGTTGAAAGCGATTTCTGCTCATAAATTTCCCAAAAATTGGAGTTTCGATCAATTTGTTTTTAGACCAGTAAAGCGCAACGTGAGGTTTTACAAGTATTCCTTGCAGAATAAGTATACCTAAGAAAACATATATTTCTTCTAAAGTTGTTGGACGCCACAACTTCGTCCTTCATTTCTCTTTTCCAGGATGCTGGTTGTTATACTGGTCTTCAAAACGGTTGTTAGTTTCTGTAAAAATATGAAGCACCAGCTTCTGATCAAAAAATAATTCAAAAAATAAAAGTGGGTTCGTAACATCTGCAGGGTTTGTACGGGTGCTTGAATTTCATGACTATGAAATTCATCGATACCGGTATTTTCTTATGGAAAATCTCTAGTGGAATAAAGCGAAATTTCGTCCGTTTAAACTAGATTTATTTTTCTATAAAAAAATTCTGATATTGGGCCTTGAAAATAATGGTACCCGTACGAACCCTGATGTGTTACATTTTTATTTATTCCTGGTTGTCCCGAAAATGGAAACCGTGAAGGTGGCATATGTAATTTTTTTATATCCAATCGTACCCAGTTTCTGGCATCTTTCATAGAATAGTCGTTATCTGAATCCTCTTCATCTGACATGTCATATTCTGACTTCTCTGATCCAGAAGATGACGGAAAGTCGTCATCCAACTCACTATCATAAGTATCGGACACGCTCCTACGAAATTCTGGAAACTGCATGGCCAAAGCTATGAGACTGAGGCAGTGACATCAAAGTAGCAATGCGATAGAAAGGCGAAAAGTGAACGGCAAACCAAACAATATTTTCTCTAAAATAATAGTGGTGTGCAAAAAGGGCGGAGCCTTGTCAAATAGGGGAAAAAATTCGCTAGTATTTTCACGTCACTAGCTCAGTGCGATAGCCTTTATGAAGGCAGTTCCTTCTACCCGTTCTCCTCTCTGAAATAGGTCAGTCTTTCAAAAACACCTTCAAAGTCTTTTTTCTTTTTCATTTTTTTAAGTCCAAAGCCGTGGGCGTGGTTTTACTGGTACAGCTCTGTATAAAGGACAATATTTTGTACTGACGTATATATACGTCAGTGGCACTTAACGCATCGACTATGCCCGACGGATATATACGTCTGTGGCACTTAAGGGGTTAATATTTACTATGTGGAAATTTGCAAGAAAAATATCCGTCAAAATTTATATTAGAAAAATACTGGTGTGAACAGAATATAAAAATAGTCGCCTGCGGCAGCCCTGCTACGATCCCCTGAATAACCTTGATGCGTACGAACCGGGATGTAGTGGATTTGTTTCAGTATTTTATATAGTTGATGCATCAATTCGTTGTCCAGAACGTGAAGCAGCGTTGGAGTTTGTACGGCCACAATTGAAATCACTAAAGCATGGACAAATGGTTCATTTCGGAAGAGCTCTTTCAACCGCCGCGGCGAGCGGCCTCTTTTCGTCCGCAGCCCTTTATTCTTCTACTCTATTCCGACGCTTTTGCGGAAGCAAGGTTCATAGGTCCCCAGCCACGTCCCGAGTAAAAGACACTCTAGCAAAAACGAGGTTGGAAAAAATCAAATATTGAAACCGGACAAATTTAAAAGGGAAATCGCACAAATTAAACACACCGAAAACCAGGAAAATAGGGCTTGGGGCGACAAAGCTACCAAACAATTCCTGCTGCTCCTAGCCCATTATTGTGGATTAATGCTTCACAATCCATTCTTGTGCTTGGGCCATATTTATTTTCACCATAGAGCAATGTTTAATCAAAACAACAAATTCTCATCCGTCCATTGTTTTCCCAAAAGCGAAAGTAGTGTCACTTAAGCGCTTCAAGGGCGGTGGTTTAATTTTGAATCACTTAATTTTTATTCCTAAATGCCACATTTGCACCAGAATATGGGAATGAAAATTTTCCTTTTATTAAATACGCGAAGAAAAGATTTTGCTTATTTTGAAATAAATTTGTTTGTAGATTCTGGTGTCACACTCATTTCAGCATTTTACGAATAGAAATACCTTGCCCCTGAAAGGGATAAATGAAAGCATTTCGTAAAGAGATGGCATAAATGTCATTGAAACTTGAGTTTAATCTGTTAAACTTTTCGAGGGTGGTGTCCTTAAAAAGGACACCTAATTTTAATTCTAAAATGGACAAACGACACCAAGATTATTTAATTAGAATTTTGCTTATATAATGTACGTGAAAATAAGCCAGTCCATATATTCAAATAACTTCGTTTATAAATTCTGGTGTCAGTCCATTATTTCATCAGATCATAAACAGAATTACTCTGCGCCGTTAAGTGTCTAAGGGACGGCACTATAAAGAAACCACATGTATAATTTCTTACTGCTGCCTGTAAATAGCGAGGTTTCCGCTTTTTTACTGCATGTAATATTCCGTCATATAAGGTGCATCTAAAATTTTAGAGTATGTTTTTCAATTTAAGGTACATTGAATGTATAACTTCTTTGAAAAGAAATCTTCATGAAATTTGTAACAAAACAAAAAGAAATAGTAGTGTTAATAAGGAACATTAAAAAGCATAATAATTAGTAATTTTCATATAATCCGATAAAAAGTATTATTAAACTTTCAACATATGCAGTTTTTTGGAAATAATTACTATGTTTTTTACTGTAAAAATATAATTTTTTATATTCATCTGTTTTTCTTAATTTTTAATCAATGCGTTTTATAACAAGTGCTCACCGCAACTCAGTGTTGCCAGATGGGCTAATTTTTTTAATTCAGATTCTTGATTGGCACCACTTTTTTGAAATGGTAAAATGCTTCTTATTTAATGACATATTAATTAAGGCGAAAACAAAGGTGATCTGACCGTTTCGAAAAAGTGGTGGCAATCAAGAAATCTGAATTTTAAAAAAAGCCGCCCTTTGGAAACACTGCCGAAACTGTAAAATTCGGTCAATTTTCTTGTACTAGATTTTCGCATTGTACGCCTAAATGTACCATAAATCAAATCTGTAATTTCGAAATATACTTTTAAAACATTTTAAAGGATATTTGTTTAACATCATTTCTTAAAAATGAAAGCAAAACTCTATAAAATCATTACATCACACGTTTTTTTCATCTCTTTATTACAGACTTGAAATCTAAAATAAGTAACTCTAAAATTTATTTTTACAGTAAAATAAAAAAACACTGAGGAAATTTTTAAATACTAGGGGGCTCGGCCCCCTACGAGCTACGCTCGCCAACCCCCCGTTCAGACACCGCATTTTCTAAAAGAACGCTAATTTGATTGGCTTTAAAAAGATTTTAAAAGAATTGAATTATAATTTAAACTAGTTGGATGTGCCAATCCCAAAACTTTCTTCTCTCTTATACATCTTAATATTTCAAAAACTAGTTACACATGTTAATACTTCAATATTATTAGTTCATAACTATACCAACTTTGATTTTCACCTTAAATTCCTGCTTCAGTCAATTAAATGAACTAAAAACGAGGTAATCTATATAATGATATTTGTTAAAATTAATAGTTTTTCCTTATTCTGTTGTTATCAGATGTTTGCGAATAGCCGGCATAGCAGGAAGTGAGTTCCCGCCTTTGCACGAGCCAACGATGGACAATAGAACTACGAAAAATCAAGAAAACTATACAAAAATCGCTATCACGGAGCCCCTTTACCGCGCGATATTTCCAAATTTAAGTAGGACCTGTTGGTCAAAGCCAAAAACATGCACAAAAAATTTGGTTCAATTGTATGCATAATTTCATACACTTTTAGATTGTACAATAAAGAAAATGGTACAGACATCGTAATTATAGCGCCCCCTTCCAACGGAATTTTTCTAAATTCAGGGCCAAATTCAGGGCCTTCATGCCATGACCTAAAAGAAGCACAAAAAATTTGGCTCAATCCTATGCATAACTTCATACAATTTTCGATGGTACAATATTCAAAATGGAACAAAAATCGCTATTAAAGCGCCCCCTACCGGCGAATTTTTTTCCAAATTAAGGAAAGACCTGCTTGCCATAGCCAAGAACTTAAAATAAAAATTTGGTTCAGTTCTATGCGTAACTTCATACACATTTGGATGGTACAATATCCAAAATCGCACAGAAAACGCTGTTACAGCGCCCCCTACCGGCGAATATTTTTTAAATTCAGGGAGGACCTACCTGCCATATCCAAAAACTTAAAATAAAAATTTGGTTCTATTCTATGCATAACTTCATATACTTTTGGATGGTACAATACTCAAAATCGCATAAAATAGCTATTACAGCGCCCCCTACCGGCGAATTTTTTCCAAATTCAAGGAGGATCTGCTGGCCATGGCCAAAAACTTAAAATAAAATTTGGTTCAATTCTATGCATAACTTCATACACTTTTTGATCCAAATCTTAAAATAAAAATTTGGTTCTATTCTATGCATAACTTCATATACTTTTGGATGGTGCAATATTTAAAATCGCATAAAATAGCTATTAAAGCGCCCCCTACCGGCAATTTTTTTCCAAATTCAGGGAGGATCTGCTGGCCATTGCCAAAAACTTAAAATAAAATTTGGTTCAATTCTATGCATAACTTCATACACTTTTTGATGGTACAGTGGCGACAGACAGACGGACAGACGGACACACGGACAGGCAGACATTTTCTATAAACATGTTTTTGGGGATCTCTGACCCCTAAAACATGCAAATCCGTCGAAAACCGGAAGTCGAAAAAAATTTTGATTACAATACTTTCGAAATTCGTTTACAATTTTTACGAAAGTAAAAATTTGGTTCAGTTCTATGCATAACTTCATACACTTTTCTATGGTACAATGTTCAAAATGGCACAAAAATGGCACAAAAATTGCTATTACAGCGCCCTCTACCGGCGATTTTTTCCAAATTAAGGAAGGACCTGCTTGTTATAGCCAAGAACTTAAAAAATTTTTTTGGTTCAATTTCATGCATAACTTCATATACTTTTCGATGGTACAATATTCAAAATCGCTATTACAGCGCCCCCTACCGGCGCATTTTTTCCAAATTCATGGAGGACCCACTTGCTATAGGCAAATACTTAAAAAATTTTTTTGGTTCTATTCTATGTATAACTTCATACACTTTTCGATGGTACAATATTCGAAATCGCACAAAAATCTCTGTTACAGCGTCCCCTACCGGCGAATTTTTTTCCAAATTCAGGGAGGACCTACTTGCCATGTCCAAAAACTTACAATAAAAATTTGGTTCAATTGTATGCATAACTTCATACACTTTTGGATGGTACAATATTCAAAATCGCACAAAAATCGCTGTTACAGCGCCCCCTACCGGCGAATTTTTTCAAAATTCAGGGAGGATCTGCTTGCCATAGCCAAAAAATAAAAATAAAAATTTGGTTGAATTCTATGCATAACTTCATACACTTTTTGATGGTACAATGGCGACAGACAGACGGACACACGGACACACGGACAGACAGACATTTTCTATAAACATGTTTTTTGGGATCTCTGACCCCTAAAACGTGTAAATCCGTCGAAAAGCGGAAGTCGAAAAAAATTTCGATTACAATACTTTCTTCTATTGAAGATAGAAGAAAGTAAAAACAGTGGCGATCCCCCTATAAACGGGTTTCTATTCATTTCTCTTTGATTGGGGAATTTTAAGGAAAAATCAGGTGCTGTTAAATGATACAATGGCTGTTTTCGTCTTTGATTAAATAAAATCATTAAACATTTCAAAATAAGTTAATATAAAATGAATTAAGTAAACAGAGTCTTTGTGTCCCGGTATTTTTTAACAAAGTGAAAAGAAAGTTCTTACTGGCGTAATTTTCACCAAACTTCTCTTTCTCTTTTTAAATTCACGTGAAAATACTTTTGTTAGAAATGAAATATTATTTGCGCTGTCCCAGCAAAAATAGTGCAAAAGATCATCTCGAAATATCAAATAAATCTCTCGCGCAATTATTAAATTTAAACTGTTTTGCAATATTATTTTTTGTTCATTTTACATAATAAGTGTAATGTGACGTAAATGTGTTAAATTTCTCCTATTTAAGACTTCTAACGCATGCTAATGAATTTATTATTTTACAATATCCTTTCTCTGTTAAACTTCACGTGTAAATATAGTTCTTATGAAGTAATTTTCAATAAGTTCCTGCTTTTTATACGCAATTATTTAATTTTAATTTGAAAGTATCTTTTCTGTTTATAATAGTCACGTGTAAATAAATTTTTAATTTGAAGCAAACATTATTGTTTCCGTTGTTTATACAGTTGGCAACAGGTTAAATTACTACAATTTTCTAAAATAAGTAAAAAATATCTCTCGAAATGCTGAAAATTTGAATTTAAAATAGAAATGAAACCTCGAAAAATGAGTCAAATTAAAAAAATAAATGAATTCTGCACACCGGGAAATTATAACGTATAAAATGATCTAAAATTATTAAATTCCGATGTATAGTTTTTGCTCCTATAAAACTTTGTTAGTGGAACGATTTTGTCCAACTTTAGCATTAAATATCTCTTAAAATAATTGTTCGATTTGAAAACTGTCTGCATCAGAGTGTTTATCAAACATTTCTGTATAATACTGCCGATTTTCATATTTTTGTATGCATTATTTTTCTTAATATTAACGAAGAATCGGTTAGAACGGTTAGTTAGTAACGAAGAACTCCGGTCACAAAAAATTCAAAACCGGCGGCGGCGCCGGCGGTGACAGCGATAGTTATTTATTTTATTTTATTTTTTTTTTTTTAGAATAGAGAGACTCTTCCAACATATTTTGCTGGAACTATTCAAATCATGTACTGTGTATGAACATATGCATAAAAAAAAGTCTTGTATTTCATATTGAAATCAATTCAATCAAACTTTACAATCAATATTTTTTAAATTTTAATAGCCTTATATAAGAATAATGCAAAAAGGCATATATTCAAAAATATATATTAAAACAATCTGAAAGTTCTGTCCGATAATGTAATTTCACGACCACTTTTTTCAAATTCAGATTTCTTCATTGGCACCACTTTTTTGAAATTTTAAAATTCACATTGTTTTCACCTTAATAAGTCATTAAATAAGAAGAGTTACCGTAATTCCCGGCGTATAATCCGCGGATCAAACAATTCTGTTTGGACCCAGAAATTTCATTTAGTTATTGAAGCCAAATATCTACTGCGATTTAAATAGTTACATTTTATTTTTAAAAATTTCTGGGTCGAAAAATGATTGTTTGATCCGCGGATTATACGCCGGAAATTACGGTATATAATTTAACCCCCTAATTCTCGCCCCCGTCATATTCACGGGCTGTGTCTTTTACTCAGATTGTTTGATTCCCACCAGTTTTACAAAATAGTGAAATTGGCTATATTTAAATATGGTTTTACCTCTAATTAAATATGGTGAATATTTCTTTATCATAAAAGTGGTGTCAATAAGCAATTTGAATTTTTAAACCGTAATTTAACACTAGAACGCCCGGAAATTTTACTCAAGTTTCATAAAAATATTTGACACCAGAATTTTTATTTAAAACTGTTTGACTTATTCATTTAACGTAATTCTGCGTCGTTAAAATTTATCTTATTTTATGAAAAAATTTCTGGTTCCAGTTGATATTTAATCATATGGTCGGAGTCGAATGGACTCCTTCCGGGCGTTCTAGTGTTAATTCGAGCGTTAAGGGGTTAAAAGCGTGGTGTCAATGACGAAATCTGAGTTTTTAAAAAGTAGACGTGAAATAACATTATCAGGCAGAACTTTCCGGTAGACGAAATATTTAATTTGTTTCACCCTAAGATTTTAATTATTTAATTACACCATACATTTTAACGTTTCCATTAAAAGATTATAAACTTCTACAAAATTGTAATTTTTTTTTTCCTTTGCCTACTTTTCCTATGCCTATAAACGGTCGCAACGTACCTGACAGGTACATTCAAAATACTTATTTAAACCAGAAGTTTCTTTAAAATAAACTATATATATGAAACCAACAAAACGCAGTTAAAGAAATAAGTTAAATAGTTAAAAATAAGAATTCTGGTGAAAAATATTTTTTATAAAACTTAAGAAAAGTTTCCGGCAGTTGTAGTGTTTAAACTTCTTTACCAATCTAAGTATTTTTCACCCCTTATTTTTAAATAAAGTATTATTCCATTAAATAAAAGATATGATAAAATAAGAATCCTTACAAAATTACATCGGATCTGTAATTTACAAAAGGACATTTCAAAATTTGTAAAAATATTTTCTAAGCATCAAATGCATTACCAAATCAAGTATTCTATAAAATCATTACTTTGCATGTTTTATTCATATGGCATTCCAGAACGTGACATCCAAAATCCGTAATTCTAAAATTTACTGTTACAGAATAATAAAAACATATGGGAAATATTCACAAATTCCTCCTCCTCATCTTGCAGGAAATTTTATTCAAAACATGTAGTGTACGTTAATATATCTCAAAAAAGCAGTCTTGATATTTTTATAGAATTCAATTGAATGAAAATTTATTCAATCAATATATCGAAATATAATATCATACATAAAAAACCATCCAGTTATTGATCTCAAATAATAATCATACTTTGATCCAGAAAATTAATTTAATACATTATTGATCGGATATATATATTTTTTAAATTTCCGTTCCAAAAAAAGTTTTTTTTTTAATTATTGAAAACTAATATGCATTTTATCCGGAATGCGAAAATGCAAAATGTTTTTGTGAGTTAGCTGTATTTTGCTTGTCCTACTGGTGGTTGAGCGGACATGTAATATTGAATATTCCGTCCAATGATCCTAGGTTTCTCTGCAATGCACCGAAGTTTTACATTAACAAGAAAGAAAAATCATGTGTACGGCATAGATTATGAAACACTTTCCAACACTCCCTGGAAGCTTTAACAAAACTTCGTTATTTAGGGAAATGAGGTAAATAAGATAACTAAGTAAGCATTTAAAAAATTGATTTCAGCAGTTGCCGTCCATAGCCAAATATGTATCCCAATACTTTTGAACAGACCTGTATTTGATCTGTCTGTTGATATATGTACTATATAATTGGAAAATTAATTTAGCAGGAAACGCATAACAGGTTGAAATTTCTCTTTCAGCAATTTTTGCGAATAGATGGAAGCATACTTGAATACATTTGTACAGCCCTGTAGTTTACCTAGTAGCCTTATTACACGCAATTATTTAGCTAAAATTTAATTGAAACTAAAACACTCTTAAAAGTATTGAAATCATATTTCCAGAAATTATCATCCATAGATGGAATGTATCCAATTCTTTGCGTGACCCTGAATATCATTTTATCTATATTCTACAAATATTTCTTAATAAACTAAATGCAGTTCAGCGTAAAAATGCATAGATCTTTTTAAAAACCAACTTTAAGCAATTTGCGCTCATACCCAGTAACCCTTACGAATTCTTTTGTGTAGTCCTGTATATAAATTATAGAACTTATATGTACCATATAGTATGCATAAATACAGTGAAACATAAAAGCGCATATCGTAATTGAAAATGCATTTCCAGCAATCACCGCTAATGTACAGTACTCCTGATACAATACAGTATTTGAAATCTTTTGTGTGTCCTTGTAAATGATCTGCACTTTCGTATTAAACATGAAATAACTTATAGTAAATCTCAGAGACATATATCAATTTCATTATATATGTAATAGCTTAACATAATTAAAATACGCCTCAAACAATCCCGCCCCCATATATCAGTATGTAACGGAATTCTTTTGTGTGACCCTGTAAATGAATGATAACTGTTCTTTGCACCGCATATTTTACAAAATGCATATTTTAGTGCACTTCATAAATGCATATATATTTTGTTACGTTTGGATGCGTGTAACACCATTAAAAATCATTTGAAACGATTTTTTCCCATTGGCCGTAATGTAACGGAATACTTTTGACTGTCCCTGTATATGAACTAAACATGCTACAAACTTCATTTGAAATAGAGTTCATGCTATGGTAAACGACAATAACAACCAAAAATTTCAAAGCAATCCGAGTATATTTACGAGCGTTAGAGCGCATACAGACGGCCAGACAAACCTAAGCCATAGCTTATGTGCGTGTATCTACATTTTTATTTCCTATGATATCGAGCATTACTGGCGTTTCGTCAATATTTCTAAATACATAGTTTTTCTCCTCGACAATGATAATCGTCTGTAAACTTAACAATTATTGTTCTAAGTCTTTTGAAGCTTTTTGGCAATCTTTGTCTTTTGGCGAAAAACGAAATTTTTGAGATTTAACCCCTTAACCCCTTGTGGACGAGCGACACGTATACGTGCCGCATGAAGCGTTCAGAATCCTTGTTTTTCCTCACCAGTAAAATTTTATAGTAAAATTTGCCTTATTTAATCAGCGCATTTTCTCGATTCAACAAGACACAAATTCCTGTTTTTAAAAAACGGTGACAAAAGATTAAAAATTTCGTGAAAGGCTCCCGTCCCGAAGGGGTTAAAGGTCGCATTAAATCATGTTTAAAAAGTCAAATTACTTATTGGCACCACTTTTTTGAAAAAGAACTATTCAACTTATTTTAATGACAAGTAAAATGATACCATAATAAAGCCAATTACACTATTTTATAAAACTGGTGGGAATCAAACAATCCGAATAAAAGACGCAGCCCGTGTATATCACGGAACAGAATTAAGGGTTTAACCCCTTAACGCTCAAATTAAATTACGGTTTAAAAATTCAAATTGCTTATTGGCACCACTTTTATGAAAAAGATATATTCACCTTATTTAATGACAGGTAAAACGATTCTAAAATATAGACAATTTCACTATTTTATAAAACTGGTGGGAATCAAACAATCTGAGTAAAAGAGATAGCCCGTGAATATGAGGGGAGCGAAAATTAAGGGGTTAAAAAATAGAATACACCAACTCATCGTTGCATTAAAGATTTCCATTTCACTAAGATTCTTTTTCGCCCATTTTAACGCAAATAGATGGACACTATTTATCGTTATTTTTAGCTATTTCGTGATACCTGTTCGCAGTGAACATTTTTGTTTTGGTATATTTTGAATCTCAGCTTCATTCTTCTTCCACTTACGAACAGAATACTCGTTAACTCCGAATATTTTAACTGCAGTGCAATTACCATTTTGTTTTGAAAATTCCATTACTTTGCATTTAACACTAAAACCAGAAATTTCTTTATAACAAATGTTAAATGTAAGCAGCACAAAATAGGCTAATTAAATAAGTTAAATAGTTCTAAATAAAATTTCAATGTGAAATACTTTTTATAAAACTTGAGTAAAATTGCCACGGTTCTAGTGTTAAATCCAAAAATATGTTTATTTCACTTTGCTGGAGGCATACATAATGAAGAAGAACTGATTTTCGTAGGATTTATGATCAATACAACTGAAAGCTAACGGTTTCGACCAAATGAAGAACGATGTGTAAAACAAGAATTTTCTCTTGGTCAGATGAGGGTATTTGCGCAAATGGGGCGGAAGAAAGTTTGAGCGCATAATAGACAGGACCTGTCTCAAACCAAATTTTTGGGGGAATGGAGTAAAATTATATACCAATTTTTTTTTGTTTTACAGAAATTCTTTTGTAATCATGTTCGTAACCCGTAATTCAAATTATCAGATCGACAAGTTTAAAAATCCTCATTAAAACTAACTTTTCCTATTATTATACGAAAAAAATATGAAATGAAAGGAGACCTGCTGCCTTTCAACTTATGTTTTAATAATGTATACTTTTTATGATATTAAATAAGAAAAAATATCATTTTTTTTCACCTTTTTGACATTTTAAGTTTCGCTAGTCTTTTAAGAAAAACGTGGAAACGCGTATTAAAAAATTGTACCTTTTGTAGGGTGCGAAAAATCAATCTCTACCTATCCACTTGATCTAATATATGTAATGCAATGTTTCTTATCGGACACTAGCCTTTTATACATGATTTGTCACTAGATTGTGAGTGAATATCCCCACGCTTGCTTCAAACGGCCAATTTTAAATTTTATTGGCACCACTATATTAAAAAATTATACAGTATATTTCTCTTGCAGATTTTGTCAAATTTAATGTAGATGTGGTGCTTAAAAAAAGCGGAGACAACATAATTAAAATCGTGTGAGAAATATTGCTGAAGAACGTTTTGATATTGTAACCTCACACAATGGAGTACGAATAAAGCTGATGAGACATATAGTTTACTGTCTACCAGTTGCGAGTGAAGTAACTGAGGAGGTTGTCACAAAATAGCGGCTGCTTTTTTTAAAAATAGGATCTACAGTTTCTTAATACCGCAGGGAAATATTTCCCACCAGTAAAATTGAATAGAAAATTTCGTCTTATTTAAGCGGGTCAATCCATTTCAAGTGGTCCAGCACTGGTTTCTCGACCATTTTTAAAAAATCTGAAATTTTTTGTACAACAACCCTAACATGATGGAAGTTCAAAATGACTATTATTTTAATTTTATTAATTTTTGTTTGTGCATGGCGGCCTTCTTGGTTTCATTGTCTGCAGCAATTTTCTCACAAGAAGGGTTTACGGAATTGAAAATAATTCTCAAGGGCAACATGTCAAAATAATACTGCCAAACTATTGTTTTGTTGTAGTCACAGCTAAGTATTTATCTCAAAGTGTCATTTAAATTTATGTTATTGATTATCTTTAAATAATACTAACAGAAAATAAAGCCCTTTGCAAAGCTTAGCAATTAATAAAAAAAAAAAATAATTACGCCTAAGGCCATACATTTTGTATGGTTTCAGTAATTTTTGTTGTAAGTAATTTTAGTAACTAAAAGAAACCTCAGCACTTTTACATAAAGAAAAAAATATATACAAGACCTGAGACAAAAACAACATAGGGAAAAAGAAAAGCTGTTAATGTTGTCATACTTATTGAGACATGATCAAACGTGTCAAAACACATTCTTGCTTGTTGGTTCAAAAACCACAATTTTGATCTTTCTAAAAATTTTATTCGTAGGAACCACGTCTTGTCATCTCTTGATAACTTGATTGAAGATCTTGGCCCTGCTGACTTATAGAAATATACTTTGAAATCACTATGTGCAAGTCTCAATTCATTAATAATTCCTAGCTTACTTCTTTTGAAAAAATGTGATTTTTCTGCAGTATAAATTTTTAAAAGGCTTTGGGTATCTTTACTTTCTGAACATTACTTGAGGCTGATGCATGGTAACATTGCATAATGTTTCTTTTACAGGAACATACTTATGTTCAAGTAGGAACAAGTTTCAGGGACTGGCAAGCTGCATTAAAATTGTGGTTTTTAAACCAACAAGCAGGAATTAGTTTTGACACGTTTGATCATGTCTCAAGAAGTATGCCAACATTAACTGCTTTTCTCTTTCCCTATTCTGTTTTTGTCTCAGGTCTTATATATATATATATATATATATATATATATAACCATTAATTAAAAATTACATATATTTATATATATAAGTGCTGAGGTTTCTTTTAGTTACTAAAATTACAACAAAAATTACTAAAACCATACGAAATATAAGCCTTAAGCATAATTATTTTTAAAATTAATTGCAAAAGATTTATTTTCTGTTACTATCATTTAAAGATAATCTAAAAAATAAAATTAAATGATACTCTGAGATAAATACTTAGCTGTGACTACAACAAAACAATAGTTTTCAAGTATTGTTTTGACATGTTGCCGTTGCCATATCTCAGCTTGTAGTCAAATCTCCATCCTGAAATTTCTTGTGCATAACACTACCATACAATACTCTTATAAAAAAAAAAATCAGATTTTTATCTCGTTCCCCACCAGAGATATCATAGACTGAAATGTGCGATTTTTGTCATTTTTGAAAAATTTTTGATTTTTTTTTTTAGCGAAGAGAAAACAAGTCCCAGATCTGGAACTCGGTGTGTGAGTACAAGTACTTTCGGCCTATTTGTAAAAAAAATTATGTCATGTTGACAGTTTTCCTTACTAGAAAATGTTCCTCTTGTAAACGGACACATTTTGGAAAAAACTGAAACTTTATGCTTAAATTTTACCAATAAGCAGTTAGTTTCGGAAACTACTCCATTACCAAATTTTTAGCCCAATGTATTCTGTACAAATTGCTTTAATCCGCACTTGAATTGGATAAACAAACGATGAATTATTTACAATTCCGTAAACCCTTCTTGTGCGAAAATTGCTGCAGACGATGAAACAAAGATGGCCGCCATGCACAAACAAAAATTAATAAAATTAAAATAATAGTCATTTTGAACTTCCATCATGTTAGGGTTGTTGTACAAAAAATTTCAGATTTTTTAAAAATGCAACGAATGTGACATTTTCTGGACCACTTGGAATGGATTGACCCAAGCGTATTATTCATGGAAATATTATGATGCCACTTTTCTTAAAAAGTATTTTTACATTATTAAAATTTTTACTTTCAATAAAATTTTACGTAGTATTTATACTACAACTGGACTTTCTTATCCCAATGGCTCATCCATGATAAACATTCATCAATAGACTAGGCCTAAAGTTGACGACAACACGGAAGCCCCTTAACACCCTGAGGGTCAAGCAATTACGTTTGTGAAATGCTGAATTCCCACCAGAATCTTTGAAAAATTCTATTTCAAAATAAGTATAAGCAATTTTACGGCCTTTTTTCCACCAAAGTTAGAAAAGTAAAATTTAATAAAAATTTTCTGGTATAAAACTTAATTAATCATAGGTGGTATATAATATATACCGCCACCCCTCAAGGGGTTAAAGTGATAACACTGTTAAGCCACTGTTAATGGGAATATTTTCTCAGAAATATGGTAGAAACTTCTATTTGTAAATAAAGACACAATCTTGCTTAATGGTACACAGAACACGAACTATAATAAGCTATAAGTTAAATTTTACGTTTCGAGCAGTTTCTACAGCCATATTCAGGAAAAATATTATGGTTAAATCACAGCTGCCAATGTTTTCGCTTTCGTTCTACCTCTAAAATTTTATAGCAAATATTGTCTTATTTAATCGTCGAAATCTCACGATTAGACAAGACGAAAATTTACATTAAATTTTAGTGATAGCAAAAAAGCGTAAAAGTTGGCAGCTATGGTTAAATGGCTAAAAAGCTCAGAGATGAAGGTTTCCTGTGCGAAAGCTAATTTGTCGAACACTGACTAAAGATATGGAAACAAAAATGTTGTTGTGCCATCCAGTGAAAATAAATACCTATTAATGTAATGAGTCCAAATAAATCAAAAAGTTCGAATGAAGAAACACGAGTTTCACCATCTACGCATGAGGGCTAGAACCTCATTCAACAAAGTTTTCATTCAATATTTTGGCAACATGATACAAGTTTAAATTGAAATATTTCAATTAGATACACAATTATGACTTTATGATAATGTGCCAGATTTTTGGAATATTATAGGATAAATTATAATTACAAGGCTTATTCTCACGTGCAATGATTTCAACTGATTTCCTAATTTTATTTTCAAAGGGGTTATCGCACGGAACTATAATTTTTGCCTCATCAAAGTTAATATGGTAGACTTCATTAGCTAATTAGAACTTAGAAAGAGCTGTATTCTGTTTACGCTGTTTAACCCCTTGAGGGGCAAGCAATTAAGTTTGTGAAATGCTGAATTCCCACCGGAAAATTAGATACATTTTATTTCAAAATAAGGAAAAGCAATTTTGGGGCTTTTTTCCACCAAAGTTAGAGAAGTAAAATTTAATAAAATTTTTCTGGTGTAAAACATCATTAATCGTAGGTGGTATATAATATATATCGGTGCCCCTCAAGGGGTTAATGTCTCTGCGATGCTCCATGATCCTTACTGAAAACTTACGTTTTGTCATGCCGATGTCGACTTTTTCTACATTATTAGATAGAGTGATAGGAATTTCATATATAGCAGATTTTTGATCCATTGGGATCCTATCGATCTTTTCGTTGACAATATCAATGAGGTAAGGAGGAGGAATAGCGACCAACTTTATATTTTATTTCTGTATGATCTCTTTTACCTTTTCTAATATAGTTGAATTCCCACAAGAAGAACATGCAGAAGACGAAAGTGTTGCAAAAGTGACAGAAAAAAAAATGGAAATAAAAGAAATAAGCAAAATTAAAATAAAAGAAAAGAAGTAAATTAAGATAAAAAATAAATAAATAAATAACAATGAAATATAACAAGAATAAGAAAATAAAGAACATAATTTAACCTTTTCTTTTAATAAATCAAAATCAAAGAGAAGTGACACTGCTCTTGCAGTGTTGCCACATGGGCTATTTTTTTATTAATTCAGATTCTTGATTGGCACCACTTTTTTAAAATGGTAAAATGCGCCTTATTTAATGACATATTAATAAAGACAAAAACAGAGTGAATTTTACCGTTTCAAAAAAGTGGTGCCTATCAAGAAATCTGAATTTTAAAAAAATAGCCCACTGCCAACACTGCTCTACAGCAGCAAACTTCAAATATTAAACCCTTGTGTATCACGCGTATCCCGAAATTTAACAAATGTTTGGTAGAAAAACCATGCAGCATATTCTAATAAATGCAGTATATTTTACGGAATAAAATCGGTTCTTCCTCCAATGCGACCTTACATTGTAAAAAGTCATATCTGAGTTCTTTCTACGACAAAAAAAAAAAAAAAAAAAACATTAGTAAAGATGTGGGATAGGAGAATATAATGCTCATTCTGTATTGAGTGACATCCAAGAATAAATTGATTCCGGTCAGATATTGATTGCCAACGGATTGCCAACGAAAACAAAGTTGATAAAACCGTTTCAAAAAAGTGGTGGCATTCAAGAAATCTGAATTTTAAAAAAGTGCCTACTGGCCGCTCTTTTCATTTTATTTTGATTAATTAAAAAAAATTTTAAATTAGTTTCTTTCTTTCCTTTTTCTTGTTTTATTTTATATTTATTTATTTATTTAATATTGCTTTTTTATTTTAGCAACTGCTATATTTATATAGAAATATAAATCCTGTACACATGCTACTGAATAAAGTAAAAAGCTGTCTTAAAATTTCTGGTGTCCTATCCTTAATATAAGAATCAAAAACACAATTATAGAAGAATAAGTCAAGCATTTAAGATTTAAGAAGTTAAAAACGAACATTTTTGGGATTTTATTGTACAATAACAAGAGCAATATGTTACCCGAAATAAAATTTGACTTGTTTTTTATACAGAACCGAAAAATGTATCTATGCCACAGAAATATTGATTTAAGGTGGAGGTAAGATAATTTAAATTCAAATGGAATTTTGAGGGGTTTCTTTTTTATAATCAGAAATATTTTAAAAAATGATTAATGGAAATAATTTCCCGAAGGGCTTGAAAACGAAAGAAATATTGTTTTTGCTTACCCTTTTGAACTAATTAAATTTTATTTTCTAGTAATATAAATATTCAAATTACGCGATTGGAATGATACGGAAAGTTATGTATTTTGCATGTGACCGACTTATCAAAGCTTGCATAGATACCACTTAGATTTCTTTTACATAAAATCAAATGTTGCGAAAAGTACTGTTTGAGACTTTATTTTTTTTTAAACGAATTACATTTTCATCTATTTTATAAGACAAATATAGAAAACTACAATTAGAAATCTTGTTCGAAAAAATACATATACAATTTAAAATTATTTATCTGGTTTTAGAATGCTAATTTTGAGAAAGAATTCAATCTTCGGTGAAAGTTAGGTAAAGCAAATAGTACCCGTAAATATTTATGAAGTAATATAAATTGCATATTTTCGTTTTATGTCGTTACAGTGATTATTGCATTAGTATATAAAATTACTATTTTTTCGTGTATTTACAAGTTGTATTCTTTGCTAATGTCTACAATATATTGTTAAAGTGCCTGTATAGAAAAAAATCTATATGCAAATATTTAATCTAAATAATACTATGACTGGAAATATTATAAACTAGACGGTCAGTATTTGTCTGGGTGGACTGCTGGTACAGAAATCCCGTAATAGTAAGGTAAACTAGACGGTCAGTATTTGTCTGGGTGGACTGCTGGTACAGAAATCCCGTAATAGTAAGGTAAATTATACAATGAAACATTCTAAACAAATAGCAACCTATATGTTAATTAATGATATTTAAAAAAATATACAAAACAAAAATCAAACAAAGTTTTTAAAATAAAACACTCATACTACAATATACATTAAAACACACATACACACATAAATAACGCCTGCATTCAACAGTTAAAGGTATATATAAATATCTCTGGCATCGGCTGGAGTAGCTCAGTGGTTAGAGCAGCAGTCTTGTATACTGTGGTCCGGGTTCGATTCCTGGCTCTGGCTAATTTTTCACTCCGGTTGGGTTTATTGAATTTATTGTTTGTATGTATATATTTATATATACCTTTAAAGTTTTTAAAATTTTAGAAAAAATAATTTCTTAAGCTAAATGTACAAATGAAATATTCTATTAAATCCTTGTGGAACATGTTTTATTTAAAATGCGTTACAGATTTCTGAAATCCAAAATGTATAATTCTAAAATTTCCTTGCAAATGAAAATAAAAATATAGCAGAAACCCGAACATGTTCTTCTGTCACGGCCTACTGATGAATAGTATTCAGATCACTTGCGGGAAGTTAATGTATCACAATAGAATCTTTTTTATTATTTATATGGTCAGCCGTTCAATGCAGTTCTTTTCAATCAACATTTTGGAAGGTGAATAATTGCTAACACCAAGAAACTTCTTACATCTTGCAATCCGCAAATATACATTCCCTACCTCTTGGAATCCCATAATTATACATTTATCGTAAAAATAGTATTTATTTATACTTATTATAGAAACAAAAACAATGCTTTTAAAAATTTAGTAAAAATAATTTTTTACAATAAACGTACAAATCAAATATTCTATTAAATCCTTATGGAATATATATTTATTCAAAATGAGTTACAGATGTGAAATCCAAAAATGTATAATTCTAAACTTTCCTTTCATATGAAAATAAAAACCTAGGAAATACCCGAATATGTTCTTCTGCCACGTTCCGCTTATCAGTGTTATTGAGATCACGTAAACAAATTTAACGTATCACAAAACAATCTTTCTTATTATTTATTGGATATTCCTAGCTCTTCAATGTACTTCTTTTCAACCAATATTTTGGAGGGGAATAATTACTAACACCAAGAAACGTTCTTATATCTTGCAATCCGGAATTATACAACATCATCATAAAAATATATTTTATTTATACATATTCATAGTTGCCAACCTCCCGATTTTTTTCATACTAATATTTTTATTCAGAAATATTTGCTTTATACAATAGCGCAATTTACGCAATTAAATAAAGCGAACATTTTTGTAAGATTTTACTGGTATAAAAAATCGGGAGGTTGTCAACTATGCATATTACAAAAACCAAAAACATAGGGGAAAACCGAACATGTTTTTATGCTGTTTTCAGATGAAAAATATTATTCAGATTATGTATGGGAAGTTAATGTATCCCAAAATAATCCTTCTTATTATTTATAATTTTGTCTCTTCAGTGCAATTCTTTTCGATCATAATTTTGCAGGGAGAATAATTACCAACACCAAGGAAAGCTCTTACCATTTGGAATCCCATACATAATACAGTTATTATAAAAATATTATTTATTTTTACTTATTATAAAATCCAAACAATGTTTTTAAAGTTGTTGTAAAAAGAATTGTGAAGCTAAATGTACAAATCAAATATTCCATAAAATCCTTATGGAATATCTTTTATTCGAAATGCGTTACAGACGGGAAATCTGAAATGTATAATTCAAAATTTTCCTTTCACATGAAAATAAAAATATAGGAAAAAACCAAACATGTTCTTCTGCCATGTTCCGCTGATGAATAATATTCAGATCACGTGCGGAAAGTTAATGTATCACAATACAATCTTTCTTATTATTTATATTGCCGTCTCTTCAACGCAATTCTTTTCAGTCAACATTTTGAAAGGTGAATAATTGTCAGTATGAAGAAAATTCCCTACCTCTTGGAATCTCATAATTATACATTTACCATAAAAATATTATCTATTTACAGATATTATAAAGATCCAAACAATGCTTTTAAAAATTTAGAAAAATAATTCCTTAAGCTAAATGTACAAATGAAATATTCTGTCAAATCCTTGTGGAACATTTTTTATTCAAAATGCGTTAAAGACTTGGAAATCCAAAATGTATAATTCTAAAATTTCCTTTCAAATGAAAATAAAAACATATGGAAACCCCGAAAACGTTATTCTGCCACATTCTGCTGATGATAATATTTAGGTCACGAGCGGAAAGTTAATGTATCACAATATAATCTTTCTTATTATTTATATTGTCCTATCTTCAATGAAGTTCTTTTCAATCAATATTTTGGAAGGTGAGTAATTTCCAACACCAAGAAAATCTCCTACCTCTTGGAATCCCATAATTATACATTTATCATAAAATTAATATTTATTTATACGTATTATAAAGATCAAAACAATGATTTAAAAATTTAGCAAAAATAACTTCTTAACCCCTTGAGGGGCAAGCAATTGCGTTTGTGTAATGCTGAATTACCACCGGAAAATTAGAAAAATATTATTCCAAAATAAAGAAAAACAATTTTATGATTTATTTCCACCAAAGCTAGAAAATTAAAATTTCGTAATTTTTTTCTGGTGTAAATCTTCATTAATCGTAGGTGGGATAAAATATATCCCACCGCCCCTCAAGGGGTTAAGATAGATGCATAGCTGCCAACAATTACGCTTTCTTCCTACCACTAAAATTTTCTTGTACATAATGTCTTACTTAGTGGTCTGAAGAGTGCTGAACTGTGGAGCAGCGTTGAGGGGTTTCCTAGTTGTCAGGCAACTTAACACCCAGGCTGTAGATATGATGTCTTATAAATTAATGAGTCATTGGGGAAAAAAGAGAAGGTGTAATTATTTAACCCCTTAACGGTCCGATTAAATTACTGTTTAAAAATTCAAATTGCTTATTGGCACCACTTTTTTTGAAAATGAAATATTCACCAAATTTAATGACAGATAAAATGATACCATAATAAAGCTAATTACACTATTTTATAAAACTGGTGGGAATGAAACAAATCTGAAAAAAGACACAGCCCGTGAATATGACGGGAGCGAGAATTAAGGTGTTAAAACTATATTATAACTGAAAAAATATTAATCATAGGTACTAGCATAAGTGCTTTAATTTTAGAGATAAAAAAGTTAAAGTTAAGTTTAAGAACTTGAAAAGGAAGTTAAAGTTATATTTAAATATAGGTACAGTTCTAGTTGCAAGAACTACTATGAAATATTTAATGGTCGAAATGTCAAGATTAAACAAGATGAAAATCTCTTCTAAATTTTAGTGGTAACAAAAAAGCGTAAAGGTTGACAGCTATGTAAATTTACAAATCAAATAATCTATTAAATCCTTATGGAACATTTTTTATTCAAAATGCAGACTTGAAATCCAAAAACGTATAATTCTAAAATTTCCCTTCACATTAAAATAAAACATAGGGAAAACCCGAAAATGTTCTTCTGCTACGTTCCACTTATAAATATTATTCCGATCACGTAAGGAAAGTTAATATATCACAAAAGAATTTTTCAAAGTATTTATATTGTTGTCTCTTCAATGCAGTTCTTTTCAATCAATATTTTGGAGGGAGAAAAATTATTAACATCAGAATTGTTCCTACATATTGTAGTTCCTAATTATACATAATCATAAAAATATTATTTATTTATACATAATGTAAAAACCAAAAACTTAGGGGAAAACCGGACATGTTTTTGCTGCTATTTTCAGATGACAAATATTATTCAGATCATGTACAGGAAGTAAATGTATCACAAAAGAATCCTTCTTATTATTTATAATGTCGGCTCTACATTGCAGTTCTTTTCGATCATAATTTTGTAGGGAGAATAATTATCAACACCAAGGAAGGTTCTCACTTTTTGGAATCCCATAATAATACTGTTATCATAAGAATATTATTTTTTATACATATTATAAAAATCCAATCAGTGATTATAAAATGTCAGCAAAAATATTTTTTTAAGCTAAATGTTCAAATCAAATATTCTATTAAATCCTTATGGAACATATTTGATTCAAAATGCGTTACAGACGTGAAATCTGAAATGTATGATTCTAAAATTCCATTTCACATGAAAATAAACACATAGGGAAAATCCGAACATTCTCTTCTGCTACATTCCTTTGATAATTATTATTCAGAACACGTACGGAAAGTTAAAACATCACAAAATAATCTTATTTAATATTTATATTGTCGTCCTTTCAGTGCATTTCTCTTTTAATCAATACTTTTCAGGGAAAATAATTACCCACAGAAAGAAATTTTGCTACCTCATGGAATCCCATAATTATACATTCATCATAAAAATATTATTTATTTATACTTATTATAAAAAATCTTGGGAGTCTTAACTCGGTTTTCCAAACTCTGGAATAGTGTAAGGATAATACGTGCTCAGAAAAGAAAAAAAAATGGAATTTTTATAAGTTTCTAACACATTGCATTCCGCTGAATTTGAACGCTTGACCTTCCGTTTAGAAACTGCAGGCGTTAACCTCGCCTTAATAATGCTTGATTACACCACAGAAATATTTATCACTTATACCCTGTCGCATTTCTTTTATAGTTTTCCCTTAATAATAGGTCACAAAATGAATTGAAAACGCATTAACTGCCTAACACATCGGCCAATTTGTACGTAAATCTATGTGGCTCTTGTGACTGTCTTCTATTACATATTCGGAAAAATGGAGTTTAATCGGGAATAGTGTTTGGAAGTCATAGCATTTACGGTCTCTCATACTTACATTTAAATCTTTATTACAGTACTTTCCTCACATTCCGAGCTGAATTATCATAGTTTAAAATATCAGTGAGAATATTGAGATGGTAGCATATCATCTGACTAAGACAACTTTCAAATATTTAACAAAGGAGAATTCGTTAATAAAGAAATAAAAAACCGTAAATGAATCTTGTCTAAATATGTAATTTACAAGATTCAATCATGATTTCGACAAAACAATTATGAAGAGTATCTCAAATGCACAAGTCTACACATTTTTCAGCAGGGTGTTGGTGTTGGTATTGTTTATGACAGCCAATTATCTGCACGGGGGATAGAGGCCGAAGCGGGGTTCCATCCATAGGGGTTCTTTATAAAGGCACCTAACCCGTATTCACGCAAGGTTCGAAGAAAACCACTAAAACTTCGAACAATTACCCCGACAAGCGCGATTGGATTCAAATCAAGCACCTCCCGTCTACCAGATTTGGAAGCAGAACTTCTTAACCAATAGTGGGGCCCCTTTCAGCAGGGTAATATATTTTTGCAGATTTGTTCATTATAGCTCAATTCGCAGAGCAGTGGCTGCTTAAGGCTGTTCTCAATTCCAATAGGTCTACTTTCTGACATATTTTTTATTTCCTTTTTTTTTCGTAATCCCGTGAAATTTTCACATGTACATGAAAAACATTTTCCATTTTTTTCGTAAACGCAAAAGATAATTAAAGAAATACTGTCAAAATTAGCGTTTCGAACAGAATTTCCGAACATGCAATTGCGGAAAAGAGAATAGTTGTCACGTGACCAAAATCGCTTATTACTCGATATATAAATTATTTATATCAAATAATTTATAATAAATAATAATATAAATAATTTATTTATCTATATATGTAAAACGCATTTCGATTTCAAATCGCTTCAATAGTCACCCTTGCCATTTCTTCACCTTTATATTTAAAAATTAGATAGAAAATCAGTCCGAAAGTTTCGCGTTGTTGTGCAGGAAACTAGAGAACAGCCTTAAACCAAAGATACATGATTCAAATCCTTGCCTGGACCTTTTTCAAAGACTTTGAAAATTTTGTATCGAATAATTTGTTTACCAAGAAGAATTATAGTGTTAAATTAAGGAAGTTCAACACATTGATATTGATTAAATTTGTAATAATGTGTGGTCTGTGTTGTGGATCGCGTATGGGGCCTGTACCAATATTATAGGTACTACGACGTAATTTGATATACCCTACTCGATGATATTTAGTAGTAACCTGTTTGATGGGTTGACGACCTATACGGTTTTAACTGAAACGGTGTATCAAAGGTCTAATGATACACTACTTGATATACTCAACCATATCAGTTTTTCAGAGATCATTCAAAAAAAGTTTCATATAATCTTTGCTGAGAACTCCTCAAATTGCTCTACTTTTTGAGCAAGCTACTCTCTTTCAATTCAGTATACATAACGAAATTTTTAAAGTTACGGCTTAAAAGGGACATCTTGGTAGGATGCCGGCTAAGGAATCTCTAAATACGCTTCACTTATTTGAATTTCACAATTCTCACTGATTAAATTGTTTAAAATTTCCGCTGTTTGGACATATGGTTTTAACAATTTGACGTAATATATCTGGAATTTCCTATCCTGTCTGCAGTAATTGGATATTTGTATTTGGTTTTCTATCTCGCTGGGATCTTTCCAGCTTACAGATAATTTATTAGGCTTATAAATAGCCAAAATCTAAACTCTATCGCCTGGTTTAAATCCACCCTGAACAGCGGTTTTCATATACCACAGTTTTCTTCTATTTCCACTTATAGACATTTTGTTTCTAGCTAACTTTTGAGAGTGTTTCATCCTATTCAATAAATCTTAAACACACTCTGTAACTATCTGTTTTCTTCTGCCTTCTTTCCATTTTTCAAAAAAGGTTCCAGAGTTCTAAAATTTCACCCATGCACTGATACCGCAGTTTTGAAACATATTGACTCATACTTTACTATCCATAAGAGCACGCGCACTTCTGGATGGTCTTAAATCAACCTGGCTTCGACGCAGGAGGATGACGAGGAGTCCAGTCCAACACGCCGTCGATGTTTCTTGCAGATTCGGAAGAATACGATAGGGGTATTACTGGCGGGTATGGTTAACGATGAATCCAAACTTCCAACCTGTATACAACGTTTCCAGAGCACGTGTGAATGCAGATTCCATCAGTTGGGGAAGTATCGTGCGGACATATACTTCTGGAATACATGGGAGGATGTAAGGCGCAGTTTTCCTCCTATGTATGAAAGCAGGTGCCTGCTTTGGTGGAAGATATTCGAACGGGGAGCAGGTGGTACGATAGTGTGCGGACGGACCATCCTATTTTTTTTCTTTCAACTCCCACCCCGTATCCCTGACATCATTAGAGCAATTACCCGGAGTAAGCACGATGCGGAGGACTAATCTTTCTCTGTTTTATTTTGCCTTTTGATTTTTTTACAAATACTTTATTTTTTGTTTGAATAGCAGAGGTAGTCTCATATAGCTTCAATTCCGGCTGGCGGTACAGTAATCCTATTGTCTCCATCCTCCCATGTCTCCAACAGTGGCCCGATCTTATGAGTTTCCACTGTAAGGAGTCGATGATGTGCCTAGCTAGGGAACCGGACTTGGTCCTGACCTTCTCCATGCATTGTGTGGATCATATCGCAGCGTCCAGAGTCGGTGGCAAAGCATCGGCTGATGATCAGTATTCGCTTACAAAATTTTAAAATTCGAATTACTGTTCATAAGACCAAAAATGCATAAGGCAGAATTTTCTCCGAACTGAAGCCAGTCTCTACACATAAAAACTTTCAATAATCTCTTAACAGAACAATGTCATTTTCTGATACAATTACTCTTTGGCCAATGTACACAGGAATGCACAACCTTTATTCGGAATTTCATGAAGAACTATGTTGTGAGATGACAGGTTAAAGTAGTTCCCAAATCCATCGTGTATTTCCATCGTAAAATTTATTCGGCTAAACACCAAAGGTATTGCATCTATTATTTGTGACGACGGAGGATGCAGTCTTGCGGGAGAAAAATATCCAGCAAAGTTAAAATCGGAATATCGCCGCTGGTCGTGATGATACTTTTTAATATTGCGTAATAGCGTAACATTTTAAAACAGATGAAATCAACCTGATTTTAGAGACTGTGTGGTCTCGACTGGGGTGGAAGAGCATTGCTCGTAGGAGACAGAATCCATGGTTGCGCAAAAGTAAAATGAACTGAGATATAATATATATCAATATCGCAGGTACTATGTTCATTAAATTTACATATTTTGCTTTAAAATGCAGGTTAAAGTTGAATTTAACTCTTTCAATATTTATAGAAGTTATGTCTATTATAAAATTTATTCAATTTTATAAAAGATATTTTTCACATACGTCTTTATATAACCAAACGTAAACGCATTTAATCCTGCATAAAACAAATATTATAAATTAAACTTTGCAAAGCAAATATACATCAAGATAATATGGAGTATAGCGTCAAATAATCAGATATATATGAGATTGATCAGCATTCGTTGACATATAAAATGCATTATCACGAGCCATTTTCCCTGCTGTAAATAAATATTCATGTGCGGTAGCTTATATTGGATTTTCCTTGTACAGGTTTACTGAAATAAGGTTAGGGACAATGTAATTATTTATTCGAGAGTAGGAATTTATGAGTTATCGATGAATTCTGACACTAGAGTTTGCTAGAGCTTTATTTATAGGGCATTGCTTGCTATAGTAAAATCAAAATTCATAGTCAAAATTATAAGGACGCTAAAAAATGTAAAGAAACGTGATTTTATAAAATATATTTATGTATTATCGGACACTTTATATAACATGCATTTATAATTAAAACTGTCTTGTTCATATTTCTTTCGATTCTAAAATAAGTATAAATGAAAAAATAGTTAAAAAAAAGAACAATCTGTTATACATATTCAATGTTCCTCTTATAAATCACGTCTAATTTGTTTTTTGCATTCAAGCTTTTTGCCAAATATTTTCATTACAATACTATAATTTGTCGCGGACAATGAACTCGAATATCAGGGCTCCCAAATGGTCCGCCAACTGAACACCAATAAATTTTAACAGAAAATTTTATGGTAGGTTAGCGCTAGAATTAAATATCAAAGGTAATACTTGGGCGGTTTGTAAGAAAAATTTAAAAAGAAAATTTTTCTATAATAATATTGGTAATCAGTTGGAGACCTGGATTATGAAAAAATCATTCATTTTTTTTACGGTTGTAGGCACCTCAAACAAGTGAAATTATTAAAAATAAATCATTTCCGCTCTGCTACATTTTTTAAGAAATGGCAACTGTGAAAAAATTAAACATTCTTTAAACTATCTTTTTAGGTTTTTCTTTTCTTTTTTTTTTTTTTTTTTTTTTTTTTTTTTTTTTTTTTTAATACTAGAAGCGCCAAAAGCAGTCAATTTGACTGCTATCAAATGCGTATAATTACATTGACATCAAATGCGTATAATTACATTTGAACCAGAAATTTACTTAAAAATGAGTTAAATATATATATATATATATCACACAACCAGACATCACTTCCAGACGGTTTTATGAGCAGCTTCTGACCAAAGCGATATAAGTAAGCGTCCTATCTTAAATGGGAGAAATAACCGCAAGATTAAAAGCGAGGTCACATCAATCAAGGTCATGCGCCACGTAGCGGATGGAGTATGAACTACAGATAGATACCTAACTATTTTCTTACTCACACCACTAAAATTGTAAAGTTTTTTTCAACTTGATTAATAACTGAAGTTACTCTAATGTGGTGAAGAAAACTTCGTGATGTCAAGAGCTTTTGGATGCCCCTCTCGCTACGCCATTATTTTGCAATAAATGTGGCAAACAAAATTCAATTCCATGAGTGACTAAAGATTTAGGAAATACGCGCCACACTAGGAGCCCGCGTATGTGAATTATCACTCCGTCCACAAAGTGGCACAACTGTGTTAATTTACGTCTATTTCCAGCATTAAGTTTGTTCGCTTACTTATAACGCTTTGCCTCTGACCTTTGCGCCACCTACCCGTCACATAGTAGAGATCTGTTTTTTTTTTTTTTTTTTTTTTTTCAAGATACGTGCTTAATATTTAATGCAGAGATGTACTTAATATAATTTTGAATTCATATCTAGAAAAACAGCTTACAAATAACTAATTTTTCATTATTAAATATAATTGGATTTGAAGTCTTACATGATAATACTATTTACAATCTAAATGAGATTTTTATTAAAATTTTAAACAATACATATTGCTGATAACTAATCTGTAAATTATTAATATATACAAATGTGTAAACATATATTAGAGAATAAAACGAATTTATTAGGAGAAATATATATACCGGGTGTCCTAAAAAGGACTGACTGATTTTAAAATTCAATAACTTGCAAACGGTGACAGATATTTAAAAATTTCTTGCAGGAGGTTTATGCATAAGGTCAAAAGTTTTATTACAGTGATTTTTGATTTTAGTTCGAACTACAAACAATAGATGGCGCTGTAAGCAATAGTCGCTAAATACAGGCTCAATTTTTGGTCCTTTCTCTTGTTTCATGCGGAAAAAGGAGATGGAAATGTATTATCTGGGCCACGAAGTACCAAAAATCGAGCCTGAATTTAGCGTCTATTGATCGCAGCGCCATCTATTGTTTGTAATTCGAACTAAAATTGAAAATCACTGTAAAAAAAACTTTTGACCTTATGCATAAACCTCCTGCAAGAAATTTTTAAATATCTGTCACCGTTTGCAAGTTATTGAATTTTAAAATCAGTCAGTCCTTTTTAGGACACCCGGTATATATATATATATATATATATATATATATATATAATAATTTGAACATGGTCAACGAAAAAAGTAATAAATTAAATTTATATTTAAAAATAAATTATTGATATAAAAATTAATTATGTAATTTTTATCAATATAAGATTATTTGTTACTTAATAAAAAGTTATAATAAAAATATATAAGATACTGTTTTAAAGATGAGAAATAATAATACAAAAGTAAAAATAAAAATTTAATACTTAACCTCTTCGTTTCCAAAGCTAAAATAATACTACAAATACCCATTCATTACTTTTAAACAAACGGAATGGCATCATAGATGACAGAAAAAAAGAACTTTTTGGAAATTGATACTTTAGGGGACAAGATATTTATGTTTAGAAATAGGGATCTAAAATTACAAATTCCGTTAAAATATCAATTTAATTATCACTAACCCAAATTCACACAATCACAAATTTAAGGCCTTTAATCAAGTGAATGATAGACAAGTCTTCAAAACATTTTATTGTAAAGGATTTAAGTTAACCCCTTAACGCTCGAATTAAATTACGGTTGAATAATTCAAATTGCCTATTGGCACCACTTTTATGAAAAAGAAATATTCAACTTATTTAATGACAGTAAAAACGATACTAAAATATAGCCAATTTCACTATTTTATAAAACTGGTGGGAATCAAACAATTTGAGTAAAAGACACAGCCCGAGAATATGGCGGGAGCGAGAATTAAGGGGTTAAATAAGTATGAATATTTCTTAATTTCTTGGCCACACCCTCTTGAAGGCGTTTTGCAAACTCAGATGAAAATATCATGTATTTTATGAGGAAATCAGCATAGAATTTGCCATTTATCGGTTTGCTTTTAAAGCAAAAAGCATTCAACTAGTAAGAAATGAAGTCAAAATGTAAAAAAAGTCAAACAGTTTAGTTTTTACGGGGAAAAGAATAGACGTCCACATATGTGGACCCAGGTATCGAAGAGGATAAGATATTTTTTAAAGGCTCAGAAAAAATAATTTTAATATTCAAAGAATACATATTTCAGTTTCTTAATCTGTAAAATATGAATATATACAAATATTTAAATATGGATTATAATTTTTTCATAAATTCCGTATTTGTAGCAAACTTATTGTGATTTCTTATAATACAATATAAAATTAATTTATGAGGAGTAATAAAATAAATATATACATATATATGATAATTTTAAACTGAACAGAGAAGAAAAGTAATAAATCATATTTAGACTTAAAGGTAAATTATTGATCTTAAAATTAAAAACGTATGTAATTTAAATTCGTATACAATTATCAGTAAGTGAATAAAAAGTAATAATTAAAGTATATAAAGATATAAAATATATAAAATAATTTTTATTTATCAGACAAAATATTTAGGAAAAAAGTAATACTGTCAACTATGGCTACTGTGGTCCTGGCGGCGTTACTCTGGTCCATCCCATAAAAAAGTTTTTATTCTTTGTTTTGAACAAACAATACAAGATAATTTGGAGTTTTTGCCCTTGAAAAATATTTTATACCCTACTATAGGGTATTTGAATAGTTTGGGGGCAATTTATATTTTTTTGTGGCAACACTGGATGTGTTTGTAAACAACTGTTTTCCTGTGTAAATTTTAACCCTCCAAACTTTCTATAGTGAAACAAACTTGATAAGAGCTACAAATAAGATAAGTGTCAAAATATTATCTTTAGTAACCTCTAACCCATGTGTGATTATAGTTTTTTCTTTAACTTTTTTATTTTGAGAGGAAATGTTCACGTTTTCATAAAGCTCACATGGAAACTAGAATTTCGGGGCTACTTTGTGCCAGGCCATTTTTGGTCCGAAAATAGCCCCGATTACTTAGAATAGCCTTTTATAAAGCCAAATCTGTTAAAACATGTTTTAAGTAATATTTTTTTCAAATGTTACTGTAGAAAAATGTTACATTAATTGTTTTTGTTCCAGTTGCTGAGGCTAACATGACGAAAACTGTTTCTCGTTTCTTTAATATTAACAATTGTTTTATTGTGTTTAAATGTTTAAAATAAAACTTTTGTTTATCGAATTTGCAGTGTTAATTTATTAGTAAATGCTATTGCAAGGGAGTTTCAATAAAAATGTATTCATTTACATATGAAAGGTATTCATTTTATATAAAACTAAGTGAATGGGCCAAAGAAGCCCCCAACAGGGGCTACTTTGTTCCAAAACTTTAAAAATAGTTAAAAAATAAACTAAATAAAAAAATTCCACATTAAAACCATACAGTTTGCTTCATTGTTTCATGTTAATCGTTTACAACCCCATTTCGACGTTGAAAAATCACATATAATATTTTTTTAATAATGGAAGTGTGATTGGAACCATAAAAAAAGTGGCCCAAAACCCCGGTTGACAGTAATGCAAAATAAATAAATAAATATGTAAGATAATTTTTAAAGATCAGAAATTAAATAATTCATATTTAAAAATTAATGGAAAATATCATTAATTTTAGTAATTAAATTATTATATGATATATTTAATTCAATTTTCAAATTAAATTAATTTAATAACATTTGTATATTTGAAACATATCTAAATGTATAAAAATAAAGTTATTCGAATTTAAACAATAATCTGATGTGCTTTGTAAATAAATCAAGTAATTAATAATACAAATTGAATAAAATAAATCGAATAATTAATAATATAAACTTGAGTAATTAACACTAGAACGCCCGAGTCGATAAGACTCCGATCAAATGATGAAAAGTCTCCTGAAAGAGAAAGTTTTTCATAAAATAAGTTAAGCATTAATAGCACACAATTATGTTAAATAAATAAGTTAAATAGTTTTAAATGAAATTTTTGGTGGGAAATATTTTAACAAAACTTGGGAAAATTTTCAGGGCGTTCTAGTGTTAAAAAATCAAATCAGATCAAATCGAATATTATATATATATTTTTTTATAAGAACTTATCAAGCTATTTATAATGTAAAAATCACCCACGAGATGGCGCCAGCACTGTGTCGTCCCAGGAGGTTGCTCCCTAGGAAGTATATATAGTAGTAGCGGTGGATTTCCACTTCACTACTATAGAGGAGATTATTATTAGAGAGTCCAGGTTCGTGGATGAATGAAAAAAAACTCCAACACGAGGATTTCGAGACTTACTTCTTTATTATGAAACTTTTTAAGAGGAGAGCCATGATGGAACAGTGGACGGGAGAAGTCACAGACGAGACTGCCCGACGGGGCAGCCCCCGAAGGGCAGCGAGCCGAGGTCTGTCACACTCAAGTTCCGAGGCAGTAGTGGTAAAATATTCATTACAATCACTCACTCATTGGCGAGATGAATAGCAACATATGTACTAAATTGGCGATGAATATTGGTGGCGTGGACAAAGGAATCCGAGGCATCCCGAAGTATTACATAGAATTCAAACTTACGCCATGGCGAGCTATTTATGGTTACACGTGTCCTAACATTCTTGCGGTAAGGGAAAGTGGTTAGAGAAATAGGAACACGTGATTTTTAGATGCACGTTACAGATCTAAGTCCAGCTGCAAATTAGTCAGTAATGGGCATATGGTTTGTATCCGACAGAGTACAAGGGTGAGAATTGAATACTAATGCAAGCCCAGAGGCTGGGAAAATATGCATTAGATAACGTCGGCTGCAAAGCGAAAAGAGATTCACTTGTATTTTATTCTTCTACTTTATTTCAATGGAAAATAACTGCGGTTAAGATCTTTTTCTATCGTGTGAATTTGAAAGACAGAAAAAGGAACCGAGATAAATGATGTCTGCATTTGAAAAGAACTTTAAAAAAGTAAAAGCGAAACTTACAGTAGTGAGAGGGGGGGGGGGGGAAGAGAATGACTAAAGACATATGAAATTAACTCTAAAATGTCAAATTTAAACTAAATATTTTATTTGAAGGGGGGGGGAGAGAATAATGACAATTTATAATAATCCAGTAAAGTTAAAAGTTGATTTTTTGAGGGGAAAGGAGGAATAATGAATATATAACGGTAAAGCCGTTATATATATCACCCATTACCACCAGAAAAAAAAACTGTGAATCTTGAAGAACAGTTTTTTTTTATATTTGAAGATTACTTTGTCCACTCCATACATATAAGTATTTAAAACAGATATTACATAATAAGAAAGATAAGCCTCCATATATATATACATATAACATATAACTGTGTGCTTGCAATTCTTTAAATGTTTGCATAAAGCAAAACTTTTCAGGTCATGATAAATGGCGCCTTTTTTTTTATTCTTATTTTGGTATTCATTAGTCAGTCACCAAGAAATTGCAAATAATAATTTTTTGATTGAACAGGATCCTTTTTAAATATCTTTTTAGTATTTGATTAAGAGGCTGGTACCAGCATTTTTCATGACCAGAATAAGAGAAGTAAATATTTTTTTTTTTAATTTTTTTTTTAGTAACCTGTTATAATATCTTCTCAAAATAAAAATAATATAATATAAATGCAAGCAACAAAATACACAGATACTACTTTAAAATGAAATAGAAAATAAATGACATATGCATGTCTGTGAATAGAAGCTAAATGAAAAAAATATAAAAAAATAAAAGAGTAGAAAATTGGTTTTCGTGCACACCGTACAGGACTACAAAAGAACGGGATGCATATAGCATGTCTATGAATGGGTGTAGCCCTTAATCTTGTTAATAAACAAGTGTGATGGTGTCAGTTTAGAACATCAGCCCTAGGGGGGGAGGGAGTTATGAGACCCAGACACCAAGTGATACCTAGGTCCCTGCTCCCCAAAGATCACATTGATCTTCAAAGGAGCATGCGTCAATGTATCATATAAAAAAGTTATGTTTATTGAATCGAAACAACAATTCAAGGGTTTTGTCTCTCTACAGAATGAAGTTTGGACCCTTAGGGCAAAAATTTTGAACGGGAACAAAACTTCAGAGGGGATAAATTAAAAAAATAGTAAAAAAAAACTGAGATAAATGTCTCACATGTCAAAGGTAAAAGGACAATCCGAGTTTGTGGAGAGACTGGTGACATGATCGGGTAAGTATAACAACCACAATTTTTTTAAAGTAAATTCTACCTTTGTATTCCTTACAATGTATCGAGCAGGATATGAACTGTATGTGTATTGTATGACCTTAACTAATGTTTTAAACATTTAGTGTAGCTGCACTAGGTTACTAATGCTAAAAACGAAAAAAAACTTTTTTTTTGTTATTGTGAAGTTATGTTATTACAAGAACGACATAATATCTTAGACGTGTGTCTTGTCTAAGTGAAGCTTAACCAGAGATTATATTTAATCTCCAAATTTAAAAGAAAACGTGTAATTATGTACATGTAAAAAAACAAAACAAGTGTGATGAAAACAATAAAAACATCATAAGTTTGAAATTTAAAGAAAATGCATGTGAAGGGGTAGCATCCTGTAGACTGGGCATTCTTTGTTGTGAAACAAAGTGATGGTGACATGGAATGTCATGGCATAAAAGAAATATAATAATAATGGAAAAATTAAGAATGTGTTAAAACTTAACCTTTTAATAAATGTTTAATTGGTGCCTATCATGTGAGGTCAAAAGTAGTTCCTGGTATAATGAAAACAAAAAGAAATATACTAATGTGTAACGTTGAAACCTAGAAACAAAAATTTTCAATTGTGTATAATGTGTGTGTTTTTTTTTTTTACCAGACAGAATATCAATGAACTCAATTGTAATAACAATGAACTAAGTTGTAATATCAATGAACTAAATTGTAAGTGTATCTCTATGAACCAAAGAAAAAAAATGTGTATTTCAATGAACGAATCAAAGAAAAAGTATTTCACTATGAACTAAAACAGTGTATGTCAGTGAAAGAAAAGGAAAATTTCAACGACTTAGATGTATGTTTGTGAACACAGCAGTCTAAGTACCTCAATGAACAAATTATGCGCAAGTATTTCACTGACTTGAAGTGTAAAAGTAATGCGATGAACTCAAATGTGTGAAAAAAAAACTTACAATGAACTCATGTGTCTAACAAAAAAAATATTCCAATGACCTAAAGTGTCTACCAAAACAAAAAAATTGGTATGAACTAGTATGCAAAACAAATCACAAGAAAGAAAACAAATTATGAACTAATATGTGTAAGGAAATATTCTATGAACTAAGTATTGTCATGAAAGAAAAATGATAGTGCAATTGGTTCCTGAAGTACACAAAGAATTGACAATGCTATGAACTCGTGTAAAGTGTATTTTTCTATGAACTATGAACTCGTGTAAAGTGTTTTATCTATGAACTCGTGTAAAGTGTATTTTCTATGAACTCAGTGAACTATGAACTCAGTTGTGTAACCTATGAACTCAGTTGTGTAACCTATGAACTCAGTTGTATAACCTATGAACTCAGTTGTATAACCTATGAACACAAACTCAGTGTGTACATATGGAACCAAGAGCCTTGTATCACAAGTACAAAAACGCATCGCCTAAAGTTAAAACAAACAAACCAAAAAAAATTGTGCTTTTAAGTAAAGGAAAGTGAAAAGGGATAAAATGTAACCAGGAAACGCTACTTGTGTGATGAAATGTAACTAAATAAACTTAACTAAGATTAACAAGTGAAATTATATCCAAATTTCTAAAAATAAATCTACAAACTAGTGTACTGATGAATTTTTAAAGTTGAATTAATGTGTACTCTTTCTGTAACATCTACCTCAAATGTGAAAATCCCAATGTCTGATGACCCGCATCAGAACAATTTTCACAAATGTTCCATTTCGAGATTCATTTAACTATTTGCCGGCTAAATAATCAAATGAAAAAGCAACCTACTGTACACTTGTGTTTATAAAAAAAATCTTGAAAGAATTAAGTTAATTTTAAACATCAAATCAGTATGAATAATGCTGTCGAAAACTGACATATGTATGTAAATGTATAGGAAAATAAAAATTTTAAAAGGAATGCTGTAAATAGTAACTCCTTCACAGTAATGTGTGTTAAATAAAAAACGAAAAATGTAAAATGTATGTTACATTGTTTTTTTTTTTTTTTTTTTTACAAAAAAAGGGAGCTGTATGAGATGTTTATGGGAATGTATTGCAGTAGTATACTTTTTCTCGCATTTGCTTGATGAATTTTTTTAATGATGGACAATAAGGTGCAAAAGCACTGTGAAAAATGTCAAAGTTGGTGTTACTGCTATCATTATTTCTAATGCAATTAATGCATTTTGGAGGATTTCTACACTGAGGGTCAATGTGTGGCAAGGCACACACCGAGCATCTAATGTCATTATGACAGGAAATTGCAATATGATCATTGTATACCTGGCACTTAAAACAACGGTTAACATTTATATATGGTTTAACAGGGTACGGTTTTGATTGTATCATAATTTCCCTATGCATTAATAATTGCCTAGCATCCTGTGGTGCAAGCTCAAAGATCCAATTAAAGGACTTAATATGTAGGAGCTTGTACTTTTTAACAAAGTGAAAATCAGGTTCAGGTATATGGATTAAATCTGAGATACCAAACAAGATATCAGGAATATTTAAATTTTCAGGGAGGTTAAAAATAATAACACGACTAGGCTTAGGTACATTAAGTTTAGCAGGGGATAAGGACTTTAGAGAGGAATCGGTAATAGCTGTAAATTTTTCATTGTGCTTACCTTGAGTGTGCAGGTCGGAGCTAAGATATGTGTCTTTTTTATGATTTTCTAGTTGTGGTAACTTTTCTTGTTTACACATATAAGAGGGGATAGTTTGTGTAGATTTATCTAGGGCAGATGGAGGGAGTTTGTTTTTGGCATCTACCACCTGATCAACCATAGTCTTACTACATTTAGTAAGCTTCTTCTTATTTTTCTGTTTGCCTGTGGTTTCATGTAATCTCTCTATAAGTTTCTGATTTACAAGAAATAAATTATCTTTATCCTGTTTTAATTTGGAATAATCATCCTTTAGAACATTAAAGTTTAGTTTAAGCACATGAAAATTGAATTTAATGATCTGAAGGAAATCTATAATATTTTCAGACATGGATGCAGCATTTTCGGTCTTAAGTGAATTTTGAATAGATGTGGCTTCCATATTAATGGAATCCGAATATCTAAATAATATCTCCTCAAAATAATCTACCCATGGAGATACAGAAATAGGGTGATTAAAGTCACAAATAGCATTTTCATCATTAGCTGCCATATTTTAAAATTAGCCTGGTGAAGTGTCTGTTATCTCCAAAATCTTTTTTTTTATTTTCTGGTGTTTATTTAACTTCTGTTGTTTACTTTTTTGAACAGCCAAAATGGAAAAAAAAGGAGGAATTCTTTTTTTTGCGAGAGCAACACAAATAATGCAAAATAAATAATACTAGTATTTCAAAAAGGTGTATGTATGCAAAAACTCTAGTTAGCAGAAATGAAATGCATGCACATAAAATAAAACACAATAAGTTGCATAAATAAATTATACACAAAAGAAAAAGGACGGGGGGGGGAGTGTAAAAATAATATGAGTGTATCAATCACAACATTTCAGAAAGTTAAATTTCTGTCAACATCCAGTAGGATTAAAGTTTCCGAAATTCAATAAAATAAAAAAAACAGGTAATTAAATTGTAATTCTGGTTTAAAATACAAAAAAAAAAAAAGCAAACAAGGTCAGAATCGAGCCACATGCTGAGAATAATTGTGCAAATGTCACACACAAGTGAAAATGTGCAAATGTTGTGAGCGAAATATGCACATATTTACATAAAAAAATCAAATACTGCAAAACCTGGAGCAGAGAACTTTTTTGTTGCCTATCGGCAGAATAAGTGTACTTTCAAACTATGCCAGTGAGGCAAAAGGGTTAAACTCTAGATTTTTGAATGCATAAAAAAATCATTTTTAGGAAAAAGGAAACATAGCATGTTTATGTAAATTTACGTAAGAGAAAAAAATATGAGAAGTCTGTCATGATTTAACCATAAAAACATTATAAGTGAAATAATAAAAGTATAATAATTTTTATCATTTTAACTGCAAAAAGTACTTAAAAAAACAAACAAACAAACAAACGCAGCTTGGAAGAAGATAATAAGGAGCTAATATGCTATCACTGTTAAAAATATTGTAAAAAAATAGTTCAGAAGTGATTTCTTCGTTCAAGCTGTCAAATCAACAAACTTATGAAAATCCAAATGGTAAAAGAACAAGTATGAATAGGGAACCATAACATGGATAGAAACTGATAATATTTACTGATATTGAAAAGAAAGAAAAAAAAGGTTATAACAATTTAGAGTAAATAATTTGATGTAAAAGTATTCCCTGTTCATACTTACATGCAAAGTGTTTGTGGCTTTATGAATTCTTTTTGTTTTTAATATAAAGTATTGTGACAGAAGTGTTGTCTTTGAATTCGTTGAACTAGTATGTCATTTTTCGTAGAGAGCATTCATTTGGAGTACAAAAACAGAGCGATGAGAAAACAACGCTTGTTTTTTTTAAGAAAAAAGAGTAAAATAAAAAGATTTTAGTGACAATTTGTAACGAAAAAAAAAATTAAACAAAAATATCATTAACGTCCTATTTTCGTACTCTGAATGCTATAAAGATGTTGAATGCTAGATGACACAACGTGTGCAGTGTGATTTAGTACACACTTTTTTTTATGCAGAGTGGTTTCCTTTTTTTGTAACTAAAGCACATGCTCATCAGAAGGGTAATTTTTTTTTTATATTGCTGAAAGACACCACCAAAAGGAGGAAAAAAATATTATTCCTCATAATCACTGCACACTGAATGAATTTGAAGAACTGTTTTGAAAAATTGTGAATATCACCTTAGACACAAAAATAATTGGAAAAATTTCACAATTGTCTTGAACACTAGGACACTTTCGCGAAATTAAATTTCTTTTTTTTTTGCAATTTCACTATCTTGTCACCAAATCTGTGGGATTCCTGGACACTTTGCACTGCAAATAATAATCATAAGATCACAAACAAAGCGAAACGGCGCACAATTCCTGGACTTGTTGCACTGAGAACTTTGTTTACAATGTGTGTTACTTGTGCGGATAATTCATACCACAGCTAGGTGAGGACTTTTCACAAAACATTTCCCTTTTGGGAAACTATGGATGTACGTTCAGATGGCACTTTTTCTTTTCACAAAACAGGAATATAAAACACACTGATGGAGATTCCCTTGGATATGGTCGAACAAAAATATTATTTCATAAGTAGAACAGAGCGTTATTGGAGACACAATTTTACACTAAGCGGTCACACGGAATGGAAGCGCAGAAAGCACACAAACAGGTGAAAATCACCTTTTTTTTTTAGGAGTGGGGGTGGTTATTTTCAGGTGAATGCACATCACAGGACCGACGTAGCAGTTTACCGTTCAGATGTGTCCTTTTTTTGAGCGAAGCGCACCGCTATCGGAGAAGGTTTCTCGACTTTATTGACGATTACACGATAGAAGTTTAAAAATTCTTGAGTCAGGCTTTGGAGAAACAACAGAATATTGAATCAGGAAAAATCAGCAAAGGATGGGGGTAGTCACCTTCGAAGGAGATCGTAGCTGAGACCTGAGACAGTAGAATCACAGAGAGATGTTGAGGGATCGCCGGCAACGACAGCACAATAGTTCATCAGGACGGCGAGGGCAGGGGAAGTCCCGTAAAGATGACGCCGGAGAATGAGTGCTCGAAGTTGGATGATGAAGCCGGAACTCCCGTGGGGAAAAAAAGGGCCCATGGACATCCTTTCGCGTCGCTGGTAGGAAAAGGGAAACGGATTGAAACTTCTCCTCGTATTTTTTTTTTTTTTTTTTTTTTTTTTTTTTTTAATTACTGTTGGAGAAAAAATCTGGGCGACGGCGCCAATTTGTATAGAGGAGATTATTATTAGAGAGTCCAGGTTCGTGGATGAATGAAAAAAAAATCCAACACGAGGATTTCGAGGACTTACTTCTTTATTATGAAACTTTTTAAGAGGAGAGCCATGATGGTACAGTGGACGGGAGAAGTCACAGACGATACTGCCCGACGGGGCAGCCCCCGAAGGGCAACGAGCCGAGGTCTGTCACACTCAAGTTCCGAGGCAGTAGTGGTAAAATATTCATTACAATCACTCACTCATTGGCGAGATGAATAGCAACATATGTACTAAATTGGCGATGAATATTGGTGGCGTGGACAAAGGAATCCGAGGCATCCCGAAGTATTACATAGAATTCAAACTTACGCCATGGCGAGCTATTTATGGTTACACGTGTCCTAACATTCTTGCGGTAAGGGAAAGTGGTTAGAGAAATAGGAACACGTGATTTTTAGATGCACGTTACAGATCTAAGTCCAGCTGCAAATTAGTCAGTAATGGGCATATGGTTTGTATCCGACAGAGTACAAGGGTGAGAATTGAATACTAATGCAAGCCCAGAGGCTGGGAAAATATGCATTAGATAACGTCGGCTGCAAAGCGAAAAGAGATTCACTTGTATTTTATTCTTCTACTTTATTTCAATGGAAAATAACTGCGGTTAAGATCTTTTTCTATCAAGGCAAATTTTACTGGTGAGGAAAAACAAGGATTCTGACCGCTTCATGCGGCACGTATACGTGTCGCTCGTCCCCAAGGGGTTAAGGGCCACGCGAAAGCTTACCCCCGCTCCCGGCGTCGCCTCGACTCTTGGACGGCACCAGTTCTCACGATGCTCCGGCACCCACAGCGGATCCAAATCACACTTTCTCTGGCCATTAGGCCTAGGCTATCCTCCCCCCCCCCCTTTTTATACTAACAACATCTCTTCTAGTGTACTTTTTCACTTTATATTATAAAAAGCATATAAAATACTATAAAAATTTTAAAATATATTTCAAAAAACTTATAAAAAATCAAAAAATTTTAGAAAATACAAAAATATATCTAGTTGTTGTAACGCTATACTTAAACTTTCTTTTAGACTCTTCCTTCCTTTTTTTCTTTTTTGTGAGCTCTTTTCCCATCCATTCCCCAGTTAGATTTCTTAACTTTTATGCCCTCACTGCTACCAGCTATGAAAATTTGCTTATCCATAGCTTACCTTACTTTCAGTGACGGAACAGTGTACCACCAGAGAATCAATTGAAACCACAATATTTTATTAGTATTCCTCGTCTAATTTCAGGACAGAATTTCTCAGATTTGTTAACCCTTTCAGAGGCAAAGCAATTCCATTGCTAAAGGGTTGAAATTAATGAATGACACCGGAATTTGAAAACAGATTTATTTGTAAATATGAATAAGCTATATTTCTCATATATAATAAACGGAAAAATCTTCTACTAAAATTCTAATTTAACCTGCACAATCTTACGTAACGGGGATGTGGGGCAAGTGGCCCCGGGCTCCTCGACCAAACCGTCTAGAATCCAGGAGTTCAATCCTCAGGAAATCATTAATGTCTCTTCCCCAGGAAAGCCTAATAGTGTCATTTTAGTATCAGGAGGAATTTGGAATGACTTGAAGCTCCTGAGGAAGTTTCAGGAGCTTTCGTGCTGTATGGGTAGATACCTAATAGTTTTAATTTGTATTTATATTCCTAATCTTTAAAAAAATATTCAGTAGAAGATCTTTATTTATTGTGCGTTATATGGATCACATTTCACATATAATTAAATTTGCCTTGTAAACATGACCAAATATATCTGAAACATATCAAAATACATAAGAGTGTCTTTATACTGGTTCCTTGTTACCCGGAGTTAATAAATTTTTGCATAATATAGATTATTCCACACAATGTTACATTCACTTTAGAAACATCACTCCTGTATCCTGTCAATAACTGTATCAAGTAATTCAATAAATTACTCATTTTCAGAAATGTTTATCGTAATATAGTTGAGCTAATGTATCAAATTTAGTTTTGTAAAAAGTAGCAACTTTTTATAGTGAAAAAGCACGTGCTTCTTAACTACAAAATGCATTGTTTACATCTGAGAAGTTGTGCGTTATATAGAATTGCGTTATAAAGATCTTGAACTGTATATTGTTTACTGAAACTACTTACCGTATTTTAATAAAAAGCCGAGGAATTTAAACCAAATCGCCGTTGTTTGTATAAAAAGAAACCTAAATTGTCGACAACCTATAACAGCAAAGATTGAGTTCATTATTATGATTGAGTTGACACACGTTGTTTTAAGAAGTAGAGATGGGATGTGTAATTTTGACAAAAGCTAAAACTTAAAAGACAACAACGCTTTTTTATAAAATAGCCTATGTCCCAGTAACCTCGTGGGTCCAGTTACACCAGCTTACCTTACTTTCAGTGACGGAACAGTGTACCACCAGAGAATCAATTGAAACCACAATATTTTATTAGTATTCCTCGTCTAATTTCAGGACAGAATTTCTCAGATTTGTTAACCCTTTCAGAGGCAAAGCAATTCCATTGCTAAAGGGTTGAAATTAATGAATGACACCGGAATTTGAAAACAGATTTATTTGTAAATATGAATAAGCTATATTTCTCATATATAATAAACGGAAAAATCTTCTACTAAAATTCTGGTGGCAATGTAGCATTTGGAAATTAAAATTAAGAGGTTTCATAAAAATACCACCGCCCCTCAAGAGGTTAAAGGCAAACAATAATATTAAATTTTAGTGGTGACAATCGCCCAACTGCTGTGCCACTGTTCCATCCCCCTTACTCTCGATAAAAACATCCATTTGAATAATGAGTTACTATGTTATAAATGATTCCATTTAATTTCATTGAAATGAATACATGCTTATGACATAATACAGGGGTGGTCAACCTTTTTTCTCTAAAATTCTCTTGACACCGTTTCCTAAGAATTGTAATTTTGTACTTTTTTAATTGCAGACCTTCTGTCATTAAACAATGCATTTTTTCTGTACATAAATACTGGTATCTCTGTGGCACGCGTGCCGCAGGTTGGCCATCCCTGACATAATATATAGTCCTTATAACATGAAATACAAATTTCAGGGCTGTCTAATGGTCAGCTTTTTTTTTTCTTTCTCTTTTTCTTTTTTTTTTTTAATAACTGTACTTTCAAAAAAATATTTTTCGAAGGTCTTCACAACATTTCCAATAAAAGGAGTGTTTTGGCTGAAGCATTTACAAAATTTGTAAGAAAAAACTAAAAAAGAATTTTTGTCTTAGAAAGTACTGGTATTCAAAGCCGATTATTTAGAACCCCTGAAATTTTTATATCGCTATATTTTTCAACCCAAAGCAAAACTTTTCGTAAAATTTACCATTAAAGGAAAAAATTCTTACAATGTTGCAGTGTTCAATAATATCAGATGGGTCCTAGCTTTACATAGTTCAAGTCACTGGCGGTTTAATTCTATGTATATCAAGCTAACGCAGCATTGATTGTTAATTGAGTTCATTAAAATTAGCATATGTGTTAATAAAATTATTTTGCTCTTAGCCCACTTGCTTTATGAACGTATTTAAACTACCGACAACGCGTATGATTAAATGATTGTTGTTGCATAATAATACAATTTAACGGAATGGAATCATTCTTTTCAAAAGTGTTATGCGGTAAGGTACTATCTCACTCTTATATTAAATTATATATTATTTCTGAAGTATTGAGTTACCATAACTGGTAAGTCTTCCGCTTTTATATGCAACAAAAAAATTAAGAGCAATTTTGCCTTAATAAGTCGGCGGTTTACGACGATTTAAAAAGGTAATATGTAGTATAAATTTTTTGTAGCAGAAAAAAAGCAAAAAACTTTGCAGCTATGCGTTACTATTAACCCTCTCGCTGCGCAGCCCGAGATATGCCCGGACATGCATTTTTCCGTCTAATTAATACTATTTGGTTATTCCCACCAGTTATTTTTAGCGAAAACTTTGTCTGATTTATTCAAGAAATTTTCCTCGAATTACGATAGTCAAAAATTTCTGCTTTAAGGAACCGGTGGTAAACGATTAAAAATTCTGTAAAAGACGCTCATCGCGAAGAATTACTACGCAGCGAGAGGGTTAATAAGAGTAAAATGAGAAACTCTTCACAGTAAAAAATATAAATTTGTTGAAATTTATTGATATCAATACAAAATTAATTTAAAAAGATTGTTTAAGTGCTTACTTAAAATATTTAAAATATAATTGTTTAATCATTGATAAAAAATAATATACACAGCATTATTATGTTATGGTTTTCTGGCGTTACATAATATAAAATAGGGTCTACGCCTGTTAGCACTTGTTACCAGGTTTCGTACGGGTACCGTTATTTTCAAGGCAAAATATCAATTTTTTTTCCTTGAAAAATAATTCTTCTTTAAACGCGCGAAATTTCGACTTATTTAAGGAGAGATTTTCTATAAGAAAATACTGGTACAGAAGAATTTCTAATTCGGAAATTCAGGGACCGGTACGAACACTGGTTACATTCATTTTAATTACTATATTGCAGACTAACACAAAACAATTAGATTGTTTATTGAGTTTATTAAAATTAGACAGTGTGTTAATTAAATTATTTTGAACGCTGCCTACAGATTCAGAAACGTATTTAAACCATAGGCAATGTAATTCGTATGAATATTTAATGCATGAAAATACTATTTAATGAAATGACGTAAATTTTGTGCTATACAGTAACTATCTCACTATTATAGCACACTTATGAAGCGTTAAGCTGCAATTTATAAGAATGAACTGTTTGTTTCTCTATAACGAATAAATATAAATTTGTTGATAAATATTGATGTCGTTAAAAAATGATTTTAAAAGATTATTAAATTAAATATATAACAAATTAACATCTTGTAATAATATATAATTTCTAATTGCTAAAAAATTGTAAGATTATTTTTTTAAACGATAAAATAGTTTTATTTGACTGTTGACATGTTTAAACAATATTCGCGTCATTTTCAAAACAAATAAATAACGATATTCTGATTATATTGCGCGGTCTATGATGCAATGAAATGAAACCCCATCATTCAGTTTTCATGTAACGCACTTTTTTTTTTCTTTCTTTTTTTTTTTTTTTACTTGGATGTATACTTCTATTTTCGAAACCATTGAGTAACTCTAGCCACAATTTTGGTAAGTTGAATGATGCTGTGTCATTACATGTGGAATTTTAATCTATTAGAATCTATATTGTTTCTCTAATAATGGATGGATAATATTGGTTCTGGGGAAAAAAACCGTTTTACCGTTTTAAAAAATTTGATTTTACACCATTTTAGCAATTAATAGATTGATAGATAGTTAAATTATTTTCCGTAATTACCGATATATAAGCCGCGTGAAAAATACATCGGTCTCAAAGAAGAGATTTCATGTAATAAATAAATTCAACTATTTTCCAAGTAAAAATAATTTACATGTTATTAAATAAATTTTTTGGTCACAAACATATATTTGAACCATATATTTGAACCGCGGAACATAACCGAAAATTATGGTATCCTTAAGTATATATATATGTTCCAGCATGCTAGCATCCCAGAATCCCAGCATATAATCCCAGCATGCAAGTCTTTGGCCTTGCAGTCTGTCTCCATTGATATTTTCTTTTTGTTCATGGTTTTGTTAGAAAGATTTTTCCATGGTTATTTTGTTAATTTTTCTCTGTAGTTCAGGGGTTTTGGGATTAGGTGTATAGTATGTGTTTTTGGTATTATATATATATATATATATATATATATATATATATATATATATATGTCCATTAAATATACATTACCAATCACCAACAAAAACTGTGAAATTATGAATAAAATGACATTAACAAATTGACAAAAAACTCCAACACACTTAACATAGATTCCAAAAGCATAGTAGAAAACAGCAGAAATTGAATAACAGAAATGGAAATTTCTAGAACTTAAACAGAATCGTCGGGTCCCAAATGCCTAAAGTTCCCCCTGCATCGTTATGTTTGCCTAGCATTTCGGCCCAAAATTAACTTTCGGTGCAACTTGTCTATCTGCGGCACTCCATTTTTTTTTTCTTTTTTGCTTCCCCACCCCCTCCAAAATCCATTTTCTTACGACAAGTCTGCACCAACTATTCGGCTTCTAAACCCCAGGACATTTAGTAGTAGTTCGGGCAGCGGTGGCCCAGTTGGCAGAGCATCGAATCCGCAGCTAAGGCCACGGGATCTGGGCCTACTGCTAGCTATAACCCGCCATGTACGCTAATGGCGCCTGGTGCATGTAAAATCCGTCGTGGGTGCAAAGTCCTCCAAGTTACCTGTGAGTTATACCTCTGGAGGTGCTTTGCCAGGTGAAGGTCTCGTCATCTGATCAAGGTTCTAAATTACGAGACCAACATGAGTAGTAAAGTGCAGGTGCCAAACAACAGGATATAAAGTTAAGTAACCGGCAAAATAAAGTATACACAAACGAGCAGTAAACACTGCAGATAGGATGACGATCGAAGCAATTATGTCAGGTTTATTGCCGCTTCGCGGCCATTAGGCGGTCTTTCTCCCCGATGCCAGGTACTAAACCCGTTAAGCTGGGGCAACCTGGCAGGTAAGGGCCTGGCCATCAGTTAGAAAGAAAGAAAAAAATGCATAAAGTTCCACAAATAAAATGAGTTTTTTCATCTTTATATTAGACTTAAATTAGCTAGAGAATATGAATTTGGAACAACCACACACATAAAACAGAGAAATAAGCCATTGAACACCAATTAAGTTCAAAATAAAACAAGATTAAAAAGGATGGATGAAAAATAAAAAACAAATTACCAAATTAAAATCCATACTGTCTTAGCACTAGGCATATATATATATATATATATATATATATATATATATTGTTCAGAAAATTATATTTGAGTCTATTTTCGTTAACCACAACTGTCACATTTTTTGACACCATAAACTAAAAACAAGGAGCCAACACCAGCTTTTAAGTACAAAAATATTTGCCTTAAATAATCGAGAAAAATCTGCCAGTTAATGAGGCGAAGATTTCAGGTAAAAATTAGGGGTTTCGCAAAACTTTTAGCAACGAAGCAAGCTAAATTTTCTAGCCCGAGCTCTGTTCGGACAATACAATTAAATTGTTAACACTAAAACAACCGAAAATTTTACTTAAGTTTTACAAAAAAAAAAATTTTACACCGGAATTATTATTTAAGTCAGTTTAACTTATTTATTTAACGTTTTTTTGCTTCTTATCTTATAAACCCATTTTACAAAACAATTTCTGATTCGAATCGAAATATACTCACATAATAGGGATCGAAATAACTCCTCACGGTCTTTTTAACGTTAATTATTCACTAGAAATACAGTGAAAAAATTTAGTTACGTTTCTGTTGGACATAATGTCATTCTTAAGATATATAATATACTGAAAGGGCGATGAAAACTTTCGTAAAATACTGGTTTTAAAATTTAATGGACCGTACAAACGCTACGCTTAAATAATTCCGCCCCCGACAGCCGTCATCTTTGGCGTAATTGCGTAGGCGTCCTGAGATACATGAAAAAATTGCTCAAGAAATTATAATTTTAAATTATATACTTACATTAAAGTGTTTACACTTCACAATAACAACTAGTCAACGATATAATAATTCTTATAATAATTTTAATAGTTTGCAGAATTAACCCCTTCGGGACGAGAGTCTTTTACAGAATTTTAAATCTTTTATCACTGGTTTTTAAAAGCAGTAATTTTTGCCTAACTTAATCGGGAAAATGCTCGGATTAAATAAGGGAAAAAATTCAGTAAAATTTTACTTGTGAGAATAATCACTGATTCTGAGCACCTTAACACTAGAACCGCCAAGGGCGTCATTTTGACCGTTTCGAAACTTTCATTGTGTACAAATTTGTTCCTATTCAGAGTATAACTTTCAGTTTCCGTGACTTTTCTTATAATTTGAACAGCTATGATATGCCCGTGATAAATTTTCCTGTCAGCCAAAATTTGTGAAAGTATACCTAGAATCGCCGAAACGGTCAAAATGACCGCCTTCAATTTTAATGCACATTTTATATATTAGATGTCGCAACTGTCCATACTTCATACAACCACATATCAACAAAGGTTACAACATTACCACAGATAAATTCTTTACTGCACCGCCCCTTGCAGAAAAGCTGAAGTCACTAAAAACAAGCATTGTTGACGCAGTCAATTGCGGACGAAAAACAAAATTCCACAGGCCATAAAATCTGAAAAAAGTCTTTGTACAGTAGCCAAATTCTTGCCAAGGATGACATTACGTTGAGTTTATCAAGGGAAGAAAAATAAGTATGTTTTAATTCTAAGTTCCCGACATACATCAGTTACTTTTGAAACTGGTGAATTCTGAATCAATTCTGAAAAACACAATCAGAAAAGATGTTAAATACCAGTATTTTGTTAAAGAGAAATCCGCTTCCTTGAGTCCCGCTATATTATTGGTAGTATTTTCTAGAAGAAAATACTGGTAGTTTCCTCTTTTTTTTTTTTTTTTTTTTTTTTTTTTTTTTGACTGTGTTTTTTCCTGACCACTGCCCACCCTGAATATTGTATTGCTCAGGAGATAAATATATTTATTTTGTTTTCATTAAGTTTATTATTGTTTTTAGCAATTTCGATTTCTCATGAAAAATATTTTTTAGTATATTTTAATACTTAAAATAAAAAAAATATATAAGTTATTTATATATATCTCAATATAATATAATTATAACTTAATAAAATATAAAAAAAAATATAATAAAAATTATGAAATATATATTATTATATGGGCAATGATGTTAATAATAGTAATAAATGATACTAAGAGTAAACAAGTTGGAAATTGCTCGTCAAACGTGGCAAATGAGGTGCGTTCGTACTATAACTAGTTTTATAATTATTTTTTGCACCCCATATTGTACTGAATTTATAATTTTTTGCACTTCATAAAGCGCATTGTCTGATACATCATTAAAATGCACTTCCAATATTTTTTTCCCATTCCCCGTAAAGTAACGGAACACTTTTGACTGTCCCTGTAATTAAACTATACATCCGATTTTCCTAAAATTTGAAATAGCTCAACAAAATTTTGCAACAATTATATCTTTAAAATTTCAGACCATTCGGAAGGCTGTAATACCATTAAAATGCACTTGCAATAATTTTTCCCATTGGCCGTAATGTAAAGAAAAACTTTTGACTGTCCCTGTAATTAAACTATGCATCCGATTTTCCTAAAATTTGAAAGGGCTCGACAAAATTTTGCAACAGTTATATCTTTAAAATTTCAGATCATTCGGAAGGCTCTAATATCATTAAAATGCACTTGCAATAATTTTTCCCATTGGCCGTAATGTAAAGAAAAATTTTTGACTGTCCCTGTAATTAAACTATACATCCGATTTTCCTAAAATTTGAAAGGGCTCGACTAAATTTTGCAACAGTTATATCTTTAAAATTTCAGATCATTCGGAAGGCTCTAATATCATTAAAATGCACTTGCAATAATTTTTCCCATTGGCCGTAATGTAAGGAAAAACTTTTGACTGTCCCTGTAATTAAACTATACATCCGATTTTCATAAAATTTGAAATGGCTCGACAAAATTTTGCAACAATCATATATTTGAAATTTCAGACCATTCGGTTGGGTAGTTTTTGCTCTGTTACATGCGGACAGACGGACGGACAGACGGATGGACAGACGGACGGACTGAACGACGACTATAGGTGCTACGTATTTATATAATTACGAACGCACCTAAAAATGGCAAGTAAACAATATATGAGCATTTTAATCCACATCGGTCAAAATGACCGCTTCGGCGGTTATAGGTATACTTTTTTGCCTGCGTTCAAGTGTTAAGTGGCACAAATACCGGTCGCTCGTCCCCAAGGGGTTAACAATAACTAACAACAAAAAAGAAAAAACACCAGTCAAGCACATCGCATGCAGTATTAACAAAAGATGATGCAACAGTGTCCGTACGCTTTAACCCCTTAACGCTCGAATTAAATTACGGTTGAAAAATTCAAATTGCTTATTGGCACCACTTTTATGAAAAAGAAATATTCACCTTATTTAATGACAGGAAAAACGATACTAAAATATCAAAGCGATATAAGTAAGCGTCCTATCTTAAATGGTAGAAGTAACCGCAAGATTAAGAGCAAGGGCACATCAATCAAGGTCATGCGCCACGTAGCGGAAGGAGTGTGAACTACAGGTAGATACCTAACTGTTTTCTTACTCACACCACTAAAATTTTAAAGTTTTTTTCACCTTGATTAATAACTGAATTGCTTCTGTATAGGCGAAGAAAACTTCGTGGTGTCAAATGCATCTAGGTGCCCCTCACGCTACGCCCTTATTTTGCAATAAATGTAGCAAACAAAATTCATTTCCTTGAGTGGCTAAAGATTAAGAAAATACGCGCCACACTAAAAGCCCTCGTATGTGAATTATCACGCCGTCCACAAGGTGGCGCAACTGTGTTAATTTACGCCTGATTCCAGCATTAAGTTTGTTCGCGTACTTATAACGCTTTGCTAAAATATAGCCAATTTCACTATTTTATAAAACTGGTGGGAATCAAACAATTTGAGTAAAAGATACAGCCCGAGAATATGACAGGAGCGAGAATTAAGGGGTTAAGGACTCTTAACCCCTTAATTCTCGCTCACGTCATGTTCACGGGCTGTGTCTTTTACTCAGATTGTTCGATCCCCACCAGTTTTATAAAATAGTGTAAATTGGCTTTATTTTAGTATCGTTTTACCTGTCATTAAAAAAAGGTGAATATTTCTTTTTCAAAATAGTGGTGCCAAAAAGCAATTTGAATTTTTAAACCTCAGATTATTTCGAGCGTTAAGGGGTTAAAGAACTTTTACCATAATTTTTGTGAACTAATATTTCCCTTATTTAATGAATATATATATATATATATATATATATTTGCATCTTGAGATAGAGCTACCAGTACCTTACCAAATTTCTAATATTAAAACATTTAAAATCCATTGAATCCCTAGATGCGTACGAACCCTGTAACCCGCCCATGATAACAAATCAGAACACAAACAGACTTGACGACCTCAAATGCATGCTATCACGCGTAAGCATAGTTGCCAACATGCCAACCTCCCGATTTTCTTAACACCAGAAATTTTAAGCTGAAATACTTGAGTTTATACAATCGTCCCATTTTTGAAATTAAATAAAGCGAACATTTTTGTAAGATTTTACTGGTATTAAAGCAATTAGGAGGTTCACAACTGTGCACATAAGTAACAGATAATGGTTTACCAAAACACCAATAGAAAGCACCAAATGTTAAAACAGATAATGTAATTCCTGATTAACACTTTAATTTAACCCCTTAACCCGGGTGGACGCGCTGGGCCTGATAGACCCGGAGTACGTACGGTTTTTACAATTGTCACCACTATCTTTTAAAAAGTAATCTTCAACTTCTTTTATCGCAAAATTGTCTCTGATTAAATAAGGTGACGATTATTATTTGTATTTATTGGTGGCAAAATGAAAACCATTCATACCCTGGGTATGCGCGCGTTCTCCCGTGTTAACAGTTTCATTTTATGGCGCAATAAACTAAAAATATAGACAAATACCTTCTTCTCCATATATGTATGTGTGAAAATATATGTTTTGTAGAATCAAAAAATATTTGCCAATTAATAAATAACAAGATATAGTTAAAAATTAGTGGTGTTCAAAAGCTTTTAGTAACGGCGTAAGGAAACTATTTCTTCGCGAGCGGTACTCGTCAAAATCTGTTAAGGTATTAACCCATTAACCGCTGACGTTGCGTTCACGCAACAGTCAAAATAATTGCTCATGCAATGAATTAATTACATTGGCACCACTATTTTAGAATTTTAAAAAAATGTCTTATTTATTGGCAGGAATTTTGCTATTTTAGTAAAGCGAAATTTACCTTACTGAATTTGTGGTGGGAAACTACGTTCAACAAGAAATTTGAATATTTCTATCAAATAGTTTTGGCGGTTAATGGGTTAAGGGTTAACAACCAGTCCTTTGATCGGTACCAAATAAAAATATTTAGATTCGAGCCATGTGTTTTCTGATAAAATAAAAAAAGAAGTATAAGTAACCCAGAAATTATTCTATAATTCTGGTGTGAATACATTTTAATAAAATTTAGGTAAAATTCTTGGTATGCAGGGTGGCGAGTTAGTCCAAGAGCTGTTAAACATTTTAGGGAAGCTATTTGAGGCACCCTGAAAATTTGTGCAACACTTCTTTTGTAATGGCTGAATACAAAATCGAATGTCTGGCTGAAGGATCGTGGCCCAAAAACTGTGCCAGACACGTGTCAAATGCCATTTTTTGACTACCCCCCCAAAAAAGGTATTTGAGGCACGCTGAGATTGAGACAGAATAATATTTATACTTAGAAAAAAATAATTTGAAAACGACAGACACTTTAGTCGACCCAAAAACTGTGCCAGACACGTGTCAAGTGCCATTTTTTGACTACTCAAAAAAGGTATTTGAGGCACGCTGAGACTGAGGCAGAATAATATTTATGCTTAGAAAAAAATATTTTGAAAATGACAGACACTTTAGTCGGCACAAAAATTGTGCCAGACATTCGATTTTGTATTCAGGCATTACAAAAGAGGTGTTGCACAAATTTTCAGGGTGCCTCAAATACCTACTCAAAAAAGTTCAACAGCTCTCCTACTAAGTGGTCAGGGAAGAACACAGTACAAAAAAAAGAAACTACCAGCATTTTCTTACAGAAAATACTTCCAATAATATAAAGGGATTAATCAAGAAGAATTTCTCTTTAACAAAATACTGGTATTTAACACCTTTTTTTAATGTGTTTTTCCTTGACCACTCGCCACCCTGGTATGCTTTAGTATTAAATTGAATAAAATGAGACTGTCCCATGCAGGATCAAAGCTGTATAAGTAAGCGTACAAACTTAATACTGGAATCGGGCGTAAATTAACACAGTTGCGCCATCGTGTGGACAGGGTGATAATCTACATACGAGGGCTTTTAGTGTGACATCATATATGACAGGATATCTACCATCTGCGTATACTTCCTAAATCTTTAGTCACTCATTCAACTCAATTTTGTTTACCACACTTACTTCAAAACAATGCCGTAGCGAGAGGTACAACCAGATGCACTTAACACCACGAATTCTTATTCTTCTTGTCGCGTACATTTGCGCTATTAATCAAGGTGAAAAAAACTTTACAATTTTAGTGGTGTGAGGTAAGAAAACAGTTAGGCATCTTCCTGTAGTTTAACCCCGTCTGCTACGTGGCGTGCGACGTTGATTGATGTGACTTCGTCTTTAATCTTGTGGTTATCTCTCCCATTTAAGATAGGACGCTTACTTATGTCGCTTTGGCGCAGGATTGCCAGTTTGGTCACAATTTTTATTGAGAAATTCTGAATTCATATCAGAAAATACGAACAGGTTTTGTTTTTTCTGATTTATGATCGGCTAATTCTTTGTGATTATTTAAATTAAATATTCTTCTCTATACATTTGCGGTGTGAATTCGAAATTTTGGATTAAAATTGAGGTTAAATTGACAACCCTAGTCCAATCATTGATAAAAATAATGTAGTACTTAGAATTATTATGTTATTATTTTCTATTGTTCAATTACGAAAATAGGGGATATATTAGTTAGACCTTATCACATTCCTTTTAATTACTTATATCGCAAACTAACGCCACACAATTACATTGTTTACTAGCTCATAAAAATTAGCTGATGTGTTAATTGAATTATTTTATAACACCGCCTCCAGATTCACAAATATAATTAAACAATTGGGAACACAATACAAGTGATTGTTGGCGCATAAAAACAGTATTTATCGGAACAAAAATTTTGTTTGCTAAGATTTATAACATACGATACATAAAATAACTATTCCAGTATTATGTATAATTTCTAAAGCATTTAGTTGGTACTCATAAGAGTAAATATTTTTTATCTATTTCAGATATTTACAACATTTAAGCAAATCAGAATACTAATTTATATAATTTGTAGCACATAAAAGTTCGATTTCAAAAGATTTAATATTTATTTACTTAAATTAAATTAAAATAGATTGCCAAGCCATTGATCAGTAAAATTATAAATAGTATTACTAAACTGAAATAAGAAAATATACGCCAAAGAATGGATTGAAATAAGCATCAGTAAATCATGCTACGTATTCCAATTTAAATAATTTATCCCTCAAATTTTAAAATTTATGCATTTTTTTATTATCTCCTGAGAATGTTTTTTGTTCTAAATAGTTAACAGAAATATGTTAATGCATTATAAATACCCTTATTTATTAGGCAATATTAATATTATATTAAAAAAAGGACTGACGCGTTTTAAGAGATGAAAAACGCTGGAATTTCATAAATTTCAAACTAGCCTGTTAAAATTTAACTCTAAATAATGAGGTTTTTATTTTATTTCCTTGTCAAATATTACAAAAAAGATTTTTTTTAATATACTTCTTAAGACCCAGGGAACGTATAAATATTAAAATTTGTATTTTAATACGTATAAAACTCGTTATAAAACAAATGTCATATGAGGACCCCAGAAGACAAGGATACAAGTGATAAAATTTAGATTTGCAGTAAATTGAGTTCAAAGTTGGAACATCGATAGTAATTGACAGAAATAAAATATGGAACTGTTGCTTATAAATTAATAAATAAATTATTGTGTGCCCTTCGTCTTTGAACTCTTATTTCAATAACCGTTAAAGAAAATTGGAGTACAATGTTATATATATATATATATATATATATATATATATATATATATATATATATATATATATATATATATATATATATATATATATATATATATATATATATATATATATATATATATACATACATATATATATATATATATATATATATATACATACATATATATGTATATATATATATATATATATATATATATATATATATATATATATATGTGTATATATATATATGTACATATGTATACTTAACACTTTAATCTGTACTTATATACATATATATACTAGGGGGCTCTTCCCCCCTGCAAGCTACGCTCGCCAACCCCCGTTCAGACACCACAGAATCTAAAATCACGCTAATTTGAACGGTTTTTAAAAGATTAGAGAAGATTGGATTAAAATGAAAAAACCTATAGCGATCTCCCAGTAAACGGGTTTCCATTCAATTCCCTTTGATTGCGAAAATTTAAGGCCAAATCAGTTGCTGTTAAGACATCCAATGGTTGTTTTTGTGTTGGATTAAAGAAGATCAGTTAAACATTTGAAAAGAAGCTAAAATAAAATGAATTAAGTAAACAGAGTCTTTGCCGACCGGTACATTTTAACAGCGTTATAAAACGATTGACATAATACACTTTACTACAATAACTACAATTTACTGCTTTAACCCCTTCAAGGGCGGTAGTTCATTTTTGGACCACTTAATTTTAATTCTTAAATGCCAAATTGGCACCAGAATATTGGAATGAAAAATTTCCTTTTATTAAGTAAGTGAACAAAAGCATTTTCGTATTTCGAAATTTGTTTGTAAATTCCGGTGCCATTCACTGATTTCAACATTTTACGAATAGAAGTACATTGGCCCTGAAAAGGTTAAACGCATATTAATGTATTTATTATTTTAAAGTTTCCTTTCTATTTTAATATTCATGTGTAAATACAATTTTCTAGACATAAATTTCAATATTTTCCTGCTTTTAACTCGTACTCATATAATAGTAATTTTAAAGTTTTTTTTTCCTGTTTTTAATAGGCATGTGTAAGCATATTTGTAATCGTTAGAAATATTATTCTTTGCACTGTTTTTAGAATTGAGAACAATCTCTATTATAATAGCCTAAGTCATGCGACTATCATAAACAGTTCCTTCGCTTTTCATAAGAAAGGTTTCCATTTTGATTAAAGAATCAAAGTTATTTTTTCGAAAAGAAACTACATAAAAGTTGCCATGATCGCAAAGAATTCTTGGTACTTTTATGTTAGCCGGCTCAAATCTCGCCAATAGATTTTTTTGGTATTTTTCCGTTATACTGACGTTATGCCAAAATGTATGCTAATGCGCCAATTATTTCAACCCTGATCGCGAAAAGGATTTTTATAGTAAAACATGCGAAAAATTGTGATTTGCTATTATTTGCTATACTTTATTGTATAACAGTCATTTGTTCATTTATTTTAAGTATATATTTGTGATTTAGTAAAATAGTTCATAAAAGTATGTAGTTTCCAAATGTTATATTTTTAAAACACTTACCTTACTATCGACAGTGTTTTTTCTTTTATTTTTCAAATGTTTCAATTCACATGATTTTCATTTTGCGCCAACTACTACGCTTGGCGACAATGGTGTCCGTAAACGGAAATGTACCTTTTTTTTAACTCGTAAGTTAGCATTTTTTTTTTTTTTTTTTTTTTTTTTTTGAGTGGTAAATTATAACGGTACTACTTGGTTATCCCATTGACCAAAAATAAATCGCCAGACAATAAGATTAAACGATAATAATGGTTGATCGAAAATGTAACATTCACTTGACTGTAAGGAAGTTACATGTGTATACGCCATTCAAGTGATTTTGATTTCGACGCTTTATTTGTATTTGAATTTTTATTCTAATTTATTTGTTTTTTCGTTATTTAAAAAAAAAAAAGAAAAAAAAAAAGAAACGTCAACTTGTATAATTTGGCGAATGGTTTGTCGATTTATATAATTTGGCGATATTGGTCATTTGCTTTGAATTTGAAATTAAATGTTATGATTTTTTTCCTTAATATTTAACACAGATGTCATATAAGCACCGGGTTTGGCGTGATTTTTTTTTAACGACAATTTGGCGAAAACCTCGTTTTCGAATACCAGTTTTATATGTATTTTTAAATTATTTTTCTATTATTATTAAAATGAAATAACAATAAATAAAAAAAAAATAATTAATAACTATAGAACAAAGCAATTTATAACATTTTTTTTTTCCTTAAATAAAAAGAAAATAAATGTAAATAAACATATATTGATGAATAAGCAACAATAGTCAGGCAAAATAACTCCATTGTGTCGCCAATTAGCTACGCCGGTTCGTATATGACATCTGAACCTAATATTTTTCTTTTCGTTTCGTTTAAAAAAAGAAAGAAGTGTAAGCCATTAATTTTAAATGTTTTTTTTTTTTTTTAATGCAAATTTTTTGTAAAATAAAATGATAACGAAAAAAAAAAAAAAAAAAAAAAAAAGCATTGTTCTTAGCATAGATTTAAGGGAGGCCAAACTTGGTCGCTAAATTAGTTTAAAATTATAACCTTTTTTGAAATGCGAAAAAAAAAATATGTGTTATGGTTGAAATTTGAGTTGCCATCATAAGAAAAATGTATATAAAATTAGAAAAATTTAATATTTCGAAAACTAATTCGAATTTAAAAATTCTAATACCAGTTTTTAAATCTGCGGATCAATATTGATTTTTGGTGTTAATTTCATCGCAAAGTATTCCATATTTTAGGAGAAATCGCCGTGAAACTTAATCAGTTGTTTAATCAGTTGATTCATACTTCCGTTTCATACTTCTGTTTCATAAATTCGTTTCATTAGGATATATGTAGGGTATATACAGGGTGATTCAGCTCGTCGGTGACAAACTTTAAGGATCGATAGAGCACACCTAGACGAACATTTTTGAATAGGGAATGTAGGGTCCCTGACGCGATGGTAAGGCGCTAGGCGCTTTCGAAAATTTGGGTGCCGAAATTCGAAACGTCATAAAAACTAGGGAAATGGTTAGATTTTCTTGCTTGTTGCGTCGAAATGATTCTGTTTGTTTAGACTTTCTTCAGTACCAATTTGATAAGCGTATCTCTTAAAACATGGATAGGGGGCGCTGCAGACTTTGGAGAGCTAGACAACAACTTTAAGCCCGTTATTTTGATAATTTAACACATGCTCGCCAAAGTTTATACTCTAACTTAAAGTTTGAACCCAAAAGTAGAGCCCTGCAAAAAGCGTAAGAGCCGGAATAAAATGTCAAAGTACAGGGTGGTCGAAACTCGAAGGCTCCTAAGAGATAAACAAACAGATTTCTTGACTTATGGCATGCATTTTCATGATTCTGTTTGCTGGGGCTCTCTGAAGCTCAGTTGAACGGTACAAAAAGAAACATCGATAGGGGGCGCTTTGGGCAAAAAACATAATTCGTTGACATTTCGGACGCTAACTGGAAACGGGGCGCTACGATCAGTTAGTAATAATGAAAACACATTTTCTACCTCTGCTCAACACTTCTGAATAAATTTAGACCAAAAACATCAATGATACTGGAAATTTATTTACAAAAAATAACACTACAGAAGATGCTCGAAATTTCGACCTTGGGCCATGATGCAGGCTTCGCACCTCCGTCGCATTGAGGAGTGTGTGTTTCCAACAATGCCAGGAGTATCTCTGATCTGCCCTGCAGCTGCCACAATGCGCGCCACAAGTTCTTCAGCACTGCTGACAGGTGTATGGTATACCTCGGCCTTCAGGTAACCCCAAATTAAGAAATCCAAGTAGGTGAGGTCTGGTAATCGGGCAGGCCAGTGAACTGGACCCCCACGCCCGATCCACCGCTGGCCATACCTTGCGTTTAGATGGAGACGCACGTCGTTCGTGTAATGGGCCGGAGCTCCATCGTGCTGGAACCACATCTGGCGACGCGAACCTTCGGGTACGTGCGCCTCATCCAGAAGCTGCGGCAGCACTTGATCCAGGAAAATCAGGTAATTTCCACCTGTCAGCCGTTCAGGTAACAAATAAGGGCCAATGAGGCAATCCCCCAGAATGCCGGCCCACACATTTACTGAGAAACGCTCCTAGGCTGCTCGGCTTCTGGTTTCATGTGGATTTTCATCACACCACACATGACTGTTGTGGGCGTTCCACATTCCCTCCCGGCTGAAGGTGGACTCGTCCGTAAACAAAATGCTGTTTACAAAACGGGGATCCCTGGATCTCATCGCCAAGTACCATCTTGAGAATTCCACTCGAGGGCCAAAATCCTGCTCTCTGAGCAACTGCACCCGCTGGATGTGGTAGGGGTGCAGATTCCGGGAACGTAAGATGCGCCACGCAGTTGCTTGCGAAATGCCAACATGTCTGGCGATATCTCTCGTGCTAAGACCTGTGTTGTCCTCAACCAGGTTAAGCACAGCCTCTTCGTTGTCGGGGGTGCTCACTGATCGCTCCCGTTCAGGCCTGCCTCCGTCGAAAGATCCCGTTGTGGACAACCTCTGGTGTACTCGAGCGAAGAAGGCATGGCAGGGGATTTGCCTGTTGGGGTAACGCTCGGCGTACAACCGCTGAGCGGCTCGTCCATTACAACCAGCAGCGCCATACGCCAAATGCATGTCAGCCAATTCAGAGTTTGTGTACCGTTCCATCCTACTACCGATCTGCAGACAAGTAACCCGAAGCTTAAGTAGGTACCGCACGTTCAAAAGACGTGTCTGCGCATACAACTACGTCATCTCGCGTTGTCGTCTACGCATTACGTATCTTTTGCATATCGATATGGTACGATATCTTTTGCATAAATCAGCAAAAAGCACCTTATGTAAATTTTATTGCGCGCATTGTGCATGATTGAAACCAGCTATGTTTGTTAAAAAAACAAACAAACTGCAGTTTTAATAGCTTCTTATGATAAGTAAATTACTCTCTTGTTTTGTTTCTAACTGATCGTAGCGCCCCGTTTCCAGTTAGCGTCCGAAATGTCAACGAATTATGTTTTTTGCCCAAAGCGCCCCCTATCGATGTTTCTTTTTGTACCGTTCAACTGAGTTTCAGAGAGCCCCAGCAAACAGAATCATGAAAATGCATGCCATAAGTCAAGAAATCTGTTTGTTTATCTCCTAGGAGCCTTCGAGTTTCGACCACCCTGTACTTTGACATTTTATTCCGGCTCTTACGCTTTTTGCAGGGCTCTACTTTTGGGTTCAAACTTTAAGTTAGAGTATAAACTTTGGCGAGCATGTGTTAAATTATCAAAATAACGGGCTTAAAGTTGTTGTCTAGCTCTCCAAAGTCTGCAGCGCCGCCTATCCATGTTTTAAGAGATACGCTTATCAAATTGGTACTGAAGAAAGTCTAAACAAACAGAATCATTTCGACGCAACAAGCAAGAAAATCTAACCATTTCCCTAGTTTTTATGACGTTTCGAATTTCGGCACCCAAATTTTCGAAAGCGCCTAGCGCCTTACCATCGCGTCAGGGACCCTACATTCCCTATTCAAAAATGTTCGTCTAGGTGTGCTCTATCGATCCTTAAAGTTTGTCACCGACGAGCTGAATCACCCTGTATATATATAAGTAAAGATTAAAGTGTTAAGTAGTTTAAAGAGCTTTAGTAATTGACATGATAAATGAAACGGAATCTATAAAACAAACAATTTAGGAATTAGCCAAACGTCGACGATAAAAAGGTCACATCGTATTAGACGGAATAATTAACTTCGAATTGAGATCAATCCTGTATTCTAAATACGTATTCACAGCGAATAATTCACAAAGTAAAACTATTGATTCTTAATTTCGGAAAGTGAATATCTTCAGAGCAAATGACGGATTCTCCTTTTCAAACGGGCATGCACTTTCCCACCAATAATTTCTCGTAATTTTTCCTAATTAGTTTTTAGAATGCTTTTACGGATAACTAAGGCAATGAAAATTCTAGGAAAAAAGTGCGAAAGAGTCAAGTGCAAAGAAAAAAAAATGCCAGGATCGGTTAGAAGAATCCTGTCAATGTTGCAGAACTTTCCAAAAGAAGCATTTTAAATGAAGCACCAAGGTTGCTATTTTGCGCCTTTTTTATTCAGAAATTCCGAGTTCATATCGGGAATTGTACAAGAATTGTTACTTTAGGTAATGACGAAAAATCTGTCATTATATACATCATTTTAAATCCTCTTCCTGTTATTGCCATGTATCGAATTCCAAATTTGTGCTTCCAGTCTATTATGGTCGAGGATGTAGGGCATTGGTCCCAGGCACCTCGAGAAACAGTCAGAAGTCTCATTATATAAAGCAAATTTACCGATTGTAATTTCTGAATTAATAAGAAGACCAAACAGGCAAGTCTCTATTACATTACGACAAGCATAAAATGTGTGTTTTATACAGCAGAATCTGTATAATACGAATTCGGTAAATACCAAGCATGGAGTAAATTGAAATTCTTGAAATTATCTTTAACCTCCGTAGGTCCAGATATGTGAATATCCATTCTTTCCTGTTTTATTAATCTTTCGATTACTGAGTTAGGACCGGGCTGCGGAGTCGGATCTGTTAAAATTTCCGGAGTTGGAGTAGTCTAATTTCCAAGAAGGTCTGCGTTTTTGGTGTCGGTGTCGGAGTCGGCCCATTTTTGAGCGAAAGAGTCGGATCTGTTAAAATTCCCGGAGTCGGGGTCGTCCATTTTTCCCGCCTACTCTGGAGCCCTAGATAGAACACAGCACATTTTAACGACTATTTTTATATTCTATTCGTACCACTTTTTGAAAAAAATTATCTGCATGAAATTATTCCTGCATACAACAGAGACATCTCCCCCCCCCCCCCCCATGAAACAGTCTAAATTTTGATTCGATCAAAGCTATATAAGTAAGTGTACAAACTTAATACTGGAATCGGGATTAATTAACACAGTTGCGCCACTTTGCGGCCTGGGTGATAATCCACATACGCGGGCTTTTAGTGTGACGTCATATATGACAGGATATCTACCATCTGCGAACATTTTCTAAATCTTTAGCAACTCATGGAACTGAGTTTTGTTTATCACATTTATTGCAAAATAATGGCGTAGCGAGAGGGCCGTCCTGATGCACTTGACACCACAAAGTTTTTTTTTGCCTTGTCAGAGATGCTTCAGCTATTAATCAGGATGAATAAAACTTTACAATTTTAGTGGTGTTGAGTAAGAAAACTGTTAGGCATCTTCCTGTAGTTTAACCCCGTCTACTACGTGGCGTGCGACATTGATAGATGTGACCTCGCCTTTAATATTGCGGTTACCTCTCCCATTTAAGATAGGACGCTTACGTATATCGCTTTGGATACGATCGAATATAAAAGTAGTTGTTCGTCTTGCCCCGTAATCTAAAGGTAGGCCCATAACAGTCGAACACAATTGGAATTACCATCTGAAAGTTTGCTTCGATGTCTCAGATTTGAAATAATGGAAATATAGATTCTGGCTATTGATAGATTATGGTTCTTGCACTGAAGCCAAACAGGAGAAGAAATAATTTACTTTAATAATCAATAATGTTACACTAATAACCAGTAGCAAAAAGTTTAATTTGCAATATATTGTACTGAAAACAGTTATAATAAAATTTTTGTGTGATGATTAATTTTCACTGTTTGTTGAGATCTGTTAATAGATATTTTAAATGTATGTGAATTTTTCGTATTAATTATAGCTCCGATCTGCAAGAAAAAAAGCTCAAAATATCCCCATCAGTTTTATAAAATAGTGTAATTTGCTTTATTATAGCACCAATTTATTTGTCATTAAATAAGGCGAATATTTCCTTTTCAAAAGAGTGGTGCCAATAAACAATTTGAATTTTAAAACCGTAATTAAATTCAACCTTTAATGGGTTAAATAACAGGTAACGCTAAAGTGAAATATATAATTATTGGTTCATATTATGCAATAGACTAGAATATCAGATATTTCAATAAATATTCGGTTCGTTAGATTTTATTGACAAATAAAACGCACTACCATAAAGCAGTTTGGATGTTTGAGATAAATATTTATGCATCACACATTATATCAAGTTTTGGTAATGTGGATTTATTGAAATAACGTAAGGCATTGTGTATTTATTTTCACGGAAGTAAAGTCATACGTTTTCTGCATGAGTGATACCATAGCCGATCAATAAATCTTGTATCATAGTATAACCAGTTATTGTACAAAATAAATGATTGACGGAATTTTTTGATACGAATAAAATGAATATTACATGTTAATAACTATGTCTTAAATGAAATATCATGATTTTGTAACACTTAAATAGAAGATTATTTTAAACATTTTTGTAATGGATCTATTTTGTAGAAACTTAACCTTTTGAGGGGCAAGCAATAATGTCTCTGTAATAATGAATTGTCACTGGAATAAGCGAAAAATTTTATTTTTAAATAAGGAAAAGCAAATTTTCACCATTTCTCCAACAAAGTTAAAAATATAAAATTCAGTTAAAAGTTTATGGGGCGAATGTTGTTGAAAATAGGTGGGAAAAATATATCCCACCGCCCCTCAGGGGGTTAAGGGGGCTGTCACTCAGCTTCCGTTTTCCCCTCAAAATGGGTATTTGAGTCTATGGGTATTTGGGGTCTATGGGTATTTGATGCATTCGTATATTTAAAATATCTCCTTGAGAAATTAATATTTTTAACTTCTATTTTTTGTGTACGCTTCCTAAAAAATGTCTCTTTTTTTCTTAGTTCTCAAAATATTTCTAAAGTATAGACTTAATTTTATATGAAGTGTTAAAAGCTTACTCACAGTTCGCCCACTTTTAACACATAAAACATTAAATTCAGCATAGATTTTAGAAATACCGTCGAACCTCATTATCCCGACAGCCGGTTTTCACGTCAGTTTTTCAAAGTCCCGATTTTCTGTATATGAATTTAACGTAAATAAACTCCGGATTTTACGTCGTTGAATAATTTTCAACTCCGGATATCCCGACGATTTAGGAAAAATGTCCATTTTTCATCATCCGTCTTATAAGAACGGAAATCGAGCGGTAAGAAATATCTTAGCCAGACTTTTCACAAAAGTGTCTAAAATACCCGTTGAGATAAATGAGAAATTTTACTTCAGTCCTTTATCTTAATAAATAAACCCACACACTATGAATGACCCACTTAAGCTGAAGATAGACGTATCAGTCTACTCGCGGTCTTTTTGTTCTGGTCAGACCAGATGCTTTCTTGTGGTTTCACGGCGCTTTTCATCCGACTAAAACCGAAGCATTGCATTGCATTGAAACAATCAGAAATTATCTAACATTCATTTCTGAAACAACGAACATTGATTACAATTCATTGTACAATATTGATTACAATTCATTGAATAATATTGAAAAAGAAGTATAGGAAGCACATCTAGGGATAAGCAAACCTTAATTCATCAATATTTCATTAAACAATAAAAGAAGTCACCATAAGTCTGATTTTTATACTTTTCAATTTTGTTTTTGTGTTTATTTTGTTTCATAACAATGTTTTATCGCTTAAAACTGCAAGAGCAGTTATGAATTTAAAATTGTCTTAAATTAATTAAAAACACAGCTTTTTATAAACATATTTTTCTCCAACTCCGGTTATCGCGGCAATCCGCTTATGACGACATTTTTTTCTGCTCATTAGAGTGTCAGGATAACGAGGTTTGACTGTATTTTGAAAAGTAAGAAAAAAAAGAGACATCCTTTCTGAAGAGTATACAGACAAAAAGTTGTTAAAAAATATGCATTTCCCGAGAAGATATTTTAATTATACGAATGCATCAAAATTACATAGACTTAACATTACGGAAGAGAATTCCGAAGCTGAGTGACCAGCCCCCTTAAGCGTAATACCTTGAAATTTCTAAACGAAATTAGCAATAAATATCTTCTGATGCATTTATTTTGAAGAATATAGAAACTTGCGCCCAAAATAAATCGATGAATTTTGTAAAAATTGCACTTACTACTGGAAGAAGAAAAGTACTACATAAAAGTAAAGAAATTGTTTCGAATTTCTTGCCAAAGGAATTAAATATGTACTCATTTATAAAGCTAAATTCTTTAATACAAAATATATGCCATTTTTGGGGATTTTCATATTTCGATATCTGGTTTATATACTTTGCGACAGAAAAATACGCATAGTTTACTAAAAAAGATATATAATAATATCTAGAAATCCGTATCCTAGACCGTCACTTGAAACAAACACACTATCAAATTCACATATTTCTATCTTTCTACAAGATGAATTAACACCTTAGGATATATTTTTATCATCGTATTTTGTATAGCGATTACCATTAAATTGACTTCTGTCCTGAATCACGTTCCGCGCTATTATTCCTTATAAATGCTAATAAATTCTAAGAAGGGCAGTAATATTACAAAATCAGAAAAGTATTATTCTGAACAAAAAAAAAAAAAAAAAACAATTTAGTTTCAACTAACGAAATTAATAGCGAAAAAAAGTAAACAGCTACGCAGTTTTTTCGATCACGTTTCAGAGCAAAGCCATGAAAGTAAACGATCTTTGTGAAAGTTTGAGTTAATGTTTTAAAGCTTTCTTATTATTATTTACGGTATTGATCTAAAAACAATTGATGCATTTAAGCAATTTCAAAAGTTACTATAATAAGAAAGCGTCAAAACACAATGTAAATAAGCCTCCATGACAGCTGTCTCAGGTCATTTAAATCGAAATTAATTAGTGAATTAATTTAATTTAATCTACATTTTCTCCTAATATCTCAGTTAATATTTATCGCACCGTGAATAGATTGGTATCAATTTATTTAGAATAAAATTACCTTTCAAAACATGGAAAATATCAAAAAATAACTTTTTAGAAAATTTTAAACGTCCCCTTAATAAGTAATGGTTATGGCTAGATATCAGATGTTAATCTGTTCAAAACACGATTTGCTGTTCTATTTTGCCTGGTTTCTAAACTCCCCAGATGAGTGCTTAGTAACTAGAATACAATGTAAAACATTTTGCTTGTGTGCAGAATAAATTGTCGCAGCTAAAATATTACAAATCTCATGCAATTATATTATTCTGGTTACAAATATTTTTTAACACTAGCAGGGCTCCCAAATGGTCCGCCAACTGAATACCAATAAATTTTAACAGAAAATTTTATGGTAGGTTTGCGCTATAATTAACTTTCAAAGGTGATTTCGGGGCGGTTTGTAAGAAATATCTAAAAAATATTTTTCAAAAAAAAAAATTGGTATTCAGTTAGCCGATCATTTGGGAGCCCTGCACTAGAACCCCCGGCAATTTGACTCAAGTTTTCTAAAAAGTATTTTAAATACACCAGAATTTTTATTTAAAATAATTTTATTGATTTAATTAACCTATTTTTATCTAAACAGATTCAATACATCCTATGAAAAAATTTCTGTTCCGAATCGACTATCTCTCTATTCTAAAAAAAGTAACTACCGCTGTCGCCGCCGCCGGTTTTGAATTTTTTGTGACCGGAGGTCTTTCTTCGTTAATATTAAGAAAAATAATGCATACAAAAATATGAAAATCGGTGGTTTTATACAGAAATGTTTGATAAACATGCTGATGCAGACAGTTTTCAAATCGAAGAATTATTTTAAGAGATATTTAATGCTAAAGTTGGACAAAATCGTTCCACTAAAAACGTTTTATAGCAGCAAAAACTATACATGACAGAGTAATCAGTTTTAGATCATTTTATGCGTTAGAATTTGCAGGAGTGCAGATTGCATTAATTTTTTTTTTTTTTTTTTTTGACTCATTTTTTCAGGTTTTATTTCTATTTTAAATTCAAATTTTCAGCATTTCTAGAGATATTTTTTACAGATTTCAGAAAATTGTCTAATTTAAACTGTTGCCAACTGTATAAAAAGCGCAAGCAATAATATTTGCTTCAAATTAAAAATTTATTTACACGTGATTGTTAAGGAAAAAAACTTTCAAATTAAAATTAAATAATTACGTTTAAAAAGCAGGAATTTATTAAAAATTATGTCATAAAAAGTACACACGTGAATTTTAATAGAGAAAGGATATTGTAAAATAATAAGTTCATTAACATGCGTTAGAAGTCGTAGGAGAAATTACGTCATATTGACGCCACATTATAGTTATTACATAAAATGAACAGAAAATAATATTGCAAAAAAGTTTAAATTTAGAAATTGCGCTAGACATCTATTTAATATTTTGAGAGGATCTTTTCAACTATTTTTGTTAGGAAAGCGCAAATAATATTTCATTTCTAACAAAAGTATCTTCACGTGAATATTTAAAAGAGAAAAAAATAGCTTGGTAAAAATTACGTTAGATTAAAAACGATTAATTTAAAATGTCTCATTTAAAAGAACTTTCTTTTCGCTTTGTTAAAAAATACCAGGAGACAAAGACTCTGTTTACTTAACCCTCCGTCTACCAGACGGGTCCATTGGACCCGACAGGTACATACAAAATATTCATTCAAACCAGAAATTTCTTTAAAATAAACTAAGTATATAAACCAGACAAAAATAAGGTAAATAAATAAGTTAAATAGTTTTAAATAAAAATTCTGGTGTAGAACGTTTTATTAAAACTTGAATAAAATTCCCGGTAGATCTAGGGTTAATTCCTTTTTTATTAGCTTATTTTGAAATGTTGTTACACGTATCTACGTCATCAAGTTATTTTTATTCGACGTTTTATTTGTATTTTTATTAATGTTGTACGAATTTATTTGTTCTATTGTTATTTAAAATAAAAAAATATGTCAATTTGTATAATTTGGCGAGTGGTTTGGCGATTTATATAATTTGGCGAAATTGGTCGACGAGATAATCAAGCAGTACCGCAGCTGATTTGGCGTTAAAATTCCCCAATCAAAGACAAATGAATAGAAATTCGTTTATAGGGAGATCGCCACTGCTTTTTACATTATAATTCAATCTTTCGAAATCTTTTTAAAGCCGATCAAATTAGCGTGCATTTAGAGTCTGCGGTGTCTGGGCGGGGGTTGGCGAGCGTAGCTCGTAGGGGGCCGAGCCCCCTAGTTATAGTAAATTAGGTAAGGGTCAAACTGCCTCTCACCCCCGTGGTAATTCTAGTATTAATAATTAATGATACATATCTGTTGAAAAAAACAAACATTGAGTAGAATTAAATGCAAATGTGAATATTTAGTGATTAGTATTTAAAGGGACGTCAAAAATTGTGAAATCATATGAAGGCAGTTGATATTGACGTGCTTTTTTTCGATATCTATTGAAGTGATTTTGTCATCGCTTTCCCATTATCGCAACTTTTGAAACTATGCTTAAATGCGTCAATTGTTTTTAGTTCAAAATCGTAAATAATAATGAGAAAGATTTAAAACACCAACTTCAACTACAACTTTCACCAAGATTGTTTACTTTCAAGAAATACAAAAATAAATTATCAATGTAAAAAACCTCAGCCTGAACTTTTAAACAGTCTGACTAATTTTTACAGAGAAACTTCTCCTTATAAAATATTTTCGTGCAATCCAATCACATCGTATGTTGAGTTCAGACTTTTATGCTTTGAAAGGGGCGGAGCTTCATAAATAAATCACGGACTTAAAAAAGGGGATTGCAATTCTTGACAATTTTTAACCCCTTCGGGACGGGAGCCTTTTACGAAATTTTTAATCTTTTGTCACCGTTTTTTAAAAACAGAAATTTGTGTCTTCTTGAATCGAGAAAATGCGCTGATTGAATAAGGCAGATTTTACAGTAAAATTTTACTGGTGAAGAAAAACAAGGATTCTGAGCGCTTCATGCGGCACGTATACGTGCCGCTCGTCCCCAAGGGGTTAACATTTTATGCCTGGTCTTTTAACGCTCCATCTACGGTTGGTGACATATACATCCGGCTGAGTTATTTTTTATTCTATTCGTACCACTTTTTGAAAAATAATCAAAGCAAGATGAAACACAATACACCAAACTAGTGTTACCAGTGGGCTACTTTTTGTTATTCAAATGTCTTGATTTCTGAAATGGGAAAAATCCCATTTTAGCCTTACAATTAATTTTATTTATTTACAATTCTGTTGTTGCCACTTTACAAAAAAAAAAAAAAAAATCATAATATAATTCTTTTAAAATGCATAAGTATCGCCTGAGTAAATGATTTCAGCCCTTCGTTTTAGCCTTAATTAATTTGTCAATAAACTAGCAAATACCATGCTTTGTTTCGATTCGCGAAGCATTATTTAATTAGATAAATATTTGAATGTAACAATATTTTTTTTATATTATTCTTGCATCTTTATTAAGCAAAAAACGTTATTTTCTGTTTTGGCGCATTTTAATTTTAGAAGTGTAAATTCAGCCGAATAACTAAGAATTTTCTCGGAATTTTTTATTTATGATTGAACGAATTTAACAATTACTTTTATTTATTTACAATTCTTTTGTTGCCACTTTACAAAAAAAAATCATAATATAATTCTTTTAAAATGCATAAGTATCGCCTGAGTAAATGATTTCACATAAGAATAAATTGTGTATTGGAATTCTTAACACTGAAAAATACTTTTATAATTGAATGAAAATGATTGAATTTTCACAAATTTTATTCATTAAAAATATGCTATAATTTTGATAAAAAAGGTATTTTAAAAATTCCATAAAAGAAATCGTCAAACTATTTAATTAATCATGATTCTGTCTATGATGACTAACACCATGATTTATTTTTTTCTTCTGAAAATAGACGTGTTTCATATTTTATTTGCAAAAATGCGTCCGTAATGGAAAAAACATGTAAAATAAATTAAATAAAATAATAAATTTTTAAAGGTTATTATGTAAAAAAATAATAGAATGCAAATCTGCAGATCCTAATTTATTTTTATTTTTAATTTCAAGTCAAAATACTGAATAGTTTTTTTGTAAAGTGTCCGACAAAATGTAATTTGTGTAGCCTAGTAGAAGATTCGCTTCGCTCATCCTAATAAGTCGCGTTTTATCATTTCATAAAAGCAAGGCTCCCAAATGGTCCGCCAACTGAATACCAATATTATGTTAGAAAAATTTTCTTTTTAGAATTTTCTTATAAACCGCCCCGGTATCACATTTGAAAGTTAATTCTAGCTCAAACCTACCATAAAATTTTCTGTTAAAATTTATTGGTATTCAGTTGGCGGACCATTTGGGAGCCCTGTAAAAGTGGTACCAATCAAAGTTGTATTCTGTTAACCGGGCCAGTGATAAATGGCCAAGTTTTGTTTCGTTTGGTGTAATTTGAATTGAAACCTTTCCCGCGATTCTTTACCCACTGATTTACTAGCAACCAATAGGCGCGCCATGATTGATATTTTGGTGTGTCATTTAAATATGCTTATCACGTTTTTCGTTTTCTTGGTATTTGACTATAGCAGAACAAGAAACTTAAAATTTTTGTATTACAAAACTTGAAAAGGAAGGATTGCAGGATTTACAGGTGAACCAAAAGTATAAACTCGTTGATCCAGACATTAGAATTAAAAAAAAAAATCGAAAGGGTTTGATGTAGCGCAAGATGGCGTTTTGAAGAAAGAATGAGGTACCAACCGTGATCTTCGATACGAGTTACTGTTTCATACTTTCAACATGAAATAAATTCTTTGTAGTTTATAATATGTTTTATTTAAATATTCCTGTTAATATATTTTACGTATTTTTAAGTAAGTATTTTTTAAGATATTATAATACAGTATTGAAATATTGGGTATACAAAATTAGGATAATTTTTGTTACTGTAGCGGATATTGCAATGCATTTAGACATACTATTGTGATCTTTTATGGAATTTAATTCATTTTAGAGACTTCTGCAAAACGAATTTCATGTATTCAGATATTTTTTTTTTCGGTTTAACCCCGTCGGGACGACGAATTTTTAATCTTTTATCACCGGTTTTTCAAAACAGAAATTTTTGCCTAATTGAATCGGAAAAATGCTTGGATTAAATAAGGCAAATTTTACAATAAAAATTTACCTGGTGAGAATAATCAACTATTCTGAGCACCTTACGCAGCACATATACCAGTCGCTCGTCTCCAAAGCGTTAATGGGTGCGTAGCGCTCATGCGTGAGTTTATGATTTGGGGTTTTAACAAATTTTATACATTTTAGAGAGTGCTGCTCAGCGAATTTCACTCATCCCGTGAATCTTTTTTCAGTTTGCTCATACATCGTTGTGCTCATACATCGATTTTTGATTGGGAGGCGAATTTCATAAATTGTTGACACGCTGCACAACGAATTTCCTACATCTGGTGATGTTTTTCTTTTCAGTTCAATTGGCGTATAGGGCTCACACATGGGCTGGGGCTTTAACTAATTTCATGCATTTCAGAGACTACTGCACAAAGATTTGGAGAGAGAAATTGTTTGGCGAGAATTTGTCGATCAGTGGCCCCTGGCTTACAGCAATTACACAATCAAAGAATCTGAATGCGAAAAAAAATGTAGCTTTATATAAAATATATATTATATATAAATAATATTTATTTATTTATATTATATATAAATAAATATAAAAGCTTTATGTTTAATTTATCGTGCTATACTTTAAAAGCAATTATAAGATCTTTACAAAAGTTATATATTAGGGATGTAATGGATTTTCTGCCTTTATACGATATTCCAACCTCTTGCCGAATACTCGGTTGGCCGAATATTGTTGCATATTTACCCGAATAATATTTTAATAAAAGTATTTTTTCATCTTTTTTTCACTAGTCTTTTCTCAATTTCATTTCTGTCCACAATTTAAACGATAAAAAATTGCGTACAATCAGTGTTGTCTTAGAGACCAGTTGGAGACTTTTTAATTCATATTATTTGATTGTCACCGCTTTTTTAAAATAGTACAGTTCGCCTTATTTTTCAGAATTTGTAATATATTAAAAAAAACGGAATATTACTATTTCAAAAAAAATGGTGACAATCAACAATCTGGGGACAAAAACCCCCACAATCTGGCAACATTGCATACAACCCCAAGGACACCAATTACTTATTTGAGAATAACCCATATACTGTTTGACCCTTTGAGAGGCGATGGGATATATTTTATCCCACCTACGAATAATGAAGATATGCACCAGCACAAATATATATATATATATATATATATATTAAATTTTATTTTTCTAACTTTGGCGGAAAAAAAAAACTGTAAACTTTCTTTTCCTTATTTTGCAATAAATATTTCTGAAGGTTCTGGTGTTAATTCGACGTTACAGAGAATCATAATTACTTGCCTCTCAAAGGGTTATAGGGTCATAACTTCTTGATTTTTCTTTCTCTTCAGAATGTAATTAATTGGAAATAAGTAGTGGACCATGATTAATTATTGAAGAAGAAAATTTATTTTAAAATACAATTTGAAGTACAAAATGTAGCAAAAGTATAAAAATAGTATCGCAGAAAGATACAGAAGGTCTACCTGCGCGAGGTACAAGGAAGCGGATAAAAGATAGGTTTGAAACAAATGGAGCTGTTCAGGAAATTTAATGTATAGACAACGTTTCTTTTTTTTTTTTTTAATTCACAAAATAAATTTTAATTAACCAGTCATCTTAAAAACAACAACAACAACAACAAAAACACAATGAAAATTCCAGGGCTTATAAATAAAAACATATACGTGTAGTAGCAAACAGAAAAGTGTATATTACAAAACGTCCTTTTAAGATAATAATTTAAACAAATAAATGCCAATTGGATTTTCCATATCAGTATGCGAAACAATTTAAACTACACGTGATGTAGAAGTTCTTTTTTGTTAAGTCAGTTAAAAATCACATACAGAACGATAAAATTCACGAATTTTACTAATTCAAATTCTATATTAAGTCAAACACTAAATACATTATATTCAAGTTTTTTTTTTTTTTTTTTTTTTTTTTTTTTTTTTTTTTTTTTAATACATTTGTTTCAGGACACCATTTAAATGTAGAATTTCTTTTGGGAGAAAAACGCGAAACAAAATTTAAAAAAAAATCCTAAAGGATTTAGTTTATTAAGTTAACGATTTCCTTTTTTTGTAAGAATTTGCATTGGTAAAATAATCAAAAGTAACATTTATTTTAAAGATTTAAAAAAAAATCACGTGATGACAGCAACAATGAATGAATTATTTTAGAGAAAACATTATTTTAAGTTCATTAATGTATTTTATCGCTATGCTATTTTTTTTCCTTTTTTTTTTGTTTTGTTTTCAATTTTTTTTTATCTTGTCTTTATAAATTTTATTTGTATTCAATGCACGTCTACCCATGTTATAGCTGATTATATTTAAAAACTGACATTAAAATAAATGTGTGGATTATTTTTTTCGGCGCTATATTTCTATTGGAGCTACACATTAGTTTCTTGGATATATCGTCTATACCATGTCAAACTGTCCAATATGAAAACAGTGTTGCCAGTGGGCTACTTTTTTTACATTAAGATTTCTTGATTGGTACAACTTTTTTAAATAATAAAATTCGCCTTATTTAATGACATATTAATTAAGGCGAAAACCAGGGGAATTTTCCCATTTTAGAGAAGTGGTGCCAATCAAGTAATCTGACTTTTAAAAAAGTATCCCACTGGCAACTCTGTTTTTATATTGGATAGTTTGACATGGTACCGGTGATATTACATTTCTAAATATGTGAATAATTTTAAAAGAACAAAAACAGGGATCAAAACATTGTTATAACTTTAGCCGTTCTCGTTGCACGCAATGTTATTATATGCCAGTAGAAAATTTTCTTTGAAACAGAGAACTGTATTTTTATGTTAAGTGGACTTTTTACTACTCCCCCCCCCCCACCACCACCACCACCACAAAAAAATCTGCCTTTTTGCTTTTTTTATTTACACTTTTTGAAACCTTCAAGTACTCAGAATATGCCGTCAAACCATTTCTTTTCAGCTTATTAGGGAACTTTGTGGCTACGCTAATATTGTTTTTTCTTTTCTTCCATTCTTATTTTCTTATTTTTTTTTATTGATTTCAGTTTTATTTAATGCATGTCTATCTATATTCTTGCTACCTATTTTTAAAAACCAACATTAAAGGAATATGTGAGAAATTTTTTTTCGTCGCGAGAGAGAAATATCTTAGTTTGTTGCATATAGTGCATTTTTAAATATGCGAATAAATTTAAAAGAACGAAACTACGAAAAAAAAATATTGTTCAAATTTTCATCTTTCACCTAGCACGCGACGATATTATATGTCGGTGGAAAGTTTTCCTTAAATCAGAAAAGTATGTGTTTACGTTAAGTATAGGTTCTCCCGAGAAAATAATAATAAAAAAATATCTACTTTTTTAATTTTTAAAATCCTTTTTTGAAACCTAAAATTCATAAAACGTATCACCCCAGTGCAATTTTTCTTTTATTCCATATTCAAATAGTTAAAACGGGACATACATTTTTTTTTTTTTTTTTTTTTTTTTTTTACATTTTGAAAAACGAAAAAAGGTAGTCTAAAAAACTGCCTTCAGTAATATTTTTGTGACATTTTGATTTATCTTGTTAATTTTGGTGCTGGGCTATTACTAACGTATTTTCAAAATATATGAGAATCATTTATTGAGTTTTATTAAGAGCACAGTCACCGTCTCTTATTTAGTCTGCACGTCGCGTTGTGCGGAAAGAAAATTGGTTGAAAGATTTCAGATCGATTAAAATGTCAAAATCTTTTTTTTTTTTTTTTTTTTTTTTTTTACACTAGAACGGCGGTAAATTTTAGTCAAGTTTTATAAAAAATATTTCACATCAGAATTTTTATTTCAAACTATTTTACTTATTTATTTAAGTTATTTTTGTGCAGCATATATTAATCTTATATTATAAAAAAAATTTCTGGTTCGAATCGACATGTATTCATTTGTCAAGGGTCAAAATGACCCCTCGCCGCCGTTCTAGTGTTAATGGAAATATTGGGTAATTCAAAATTCACGGTAAAAACGTTACGGTTTTGTACAGAACACCACAAAAAACATTTATTGTATAGGAAAGTATAAGTCAAACTGACGCGCTGAAGCCCTAACACAGGATATAGAAATTAAATGAATGAAAATGTGTGTATTAGGGTGGGTCGAAAAAACCGAAATTTTTATAATCGAAATGTAATGGAGCGGAAAAGTTGCCTTTTTGTAATAAATAATAAATTCCTAAAATATTATACAGATCGGTTAATATTTTTTCCTCCTCAAGGAGAAAAAAGTTTAAAAAAATTGCAAAAAAACATTTTCTTTTTTCAATATTTTTTTTTTTTATTTATCCAAACGTACGAATACAATTTCTAATAGGACGCAATAGCTACATGAAGATGTGTGCTAAGAAATGTCCAGGTTAATGTTCATTATGAAAAAATCATATATTTTACTGCCGCAAAGGGACCATATTTAAAAACAAATTTAAAAAATTACAAGTTTTCATTTTCTTCTAAATTGTTATAATTTCTATAATATGTCTAGAATAAATAAATTTACTTTATTTCTAATATGTCATAAATTCTGTTAGCTATTTGTCTTAGACTGCAAAATAAAAATGGTAATAATTCGTTTTTCTTGACGATCGCTTCATCTACTGCTGGTTTACTGCATATGAGCAGTTCATATACCACAAATCATAACAATGATATAAAATGATCAAAATATTTTAGTATTTTATTAATTAAAATACAGAGTAGTTTAACCGAAACGGATTAAATAAACTTAAAATGAAGAAGTATTTAAAGTAAATGTATTTTATAATATGACTTGCGTTCAAATAAAGTCAAGTTCCTCTAGGGGCCGAAATTGATCATATGTGGTCCTCACTCTGTTCTGGTCCATAAACTTTACCAGCACTTCAGTGACTAATTTCATGCATCTTTCTACTGATTGAGTCTGACAAGGAAAGTTATAATAACTGGTATCTTTAATCGATGATTCTAATCTCACTAGCGTTGTTAGATCGTCAGCCGATAGACAAACCGCAACAGGTGGTTTCGTTAGTTTACAGTTTTGCCACTCGACTGATTCCATACAATTTTAATCTTCAAAGTTCAAGTCTGTAATGACAAATGACGGATGGCACTATTCGTGTCCACAGAACTTCGCGCTTTGGCAATCGGCAAATGCAGTTAACTTTCAGGGTGTACTCAAAGACTACATCCTGAAAGTGTACAGCATCGGTTGGTTCTCAATAAAAATGAAACCATCATATTTTGCAGATTTTGTGGACTGTAGTTAGTAACCCTCGTTACTTGCCATATCGTCTATGAAATATTATAGTTCGTCTAATTTAATGAAATGGCTGTTTCGCAAATCATGAAAATAGCCTCATTAGAATGACATCATATGAAGGAGAGGACATCAGGACCCCAGCCATGAAGAAAATTGCCAAAGCACGAGGTTCTGTGGACACGAATACTGCTATCCGTCACTTCGTCATTCCAGACTTGAACTTTGAAGCTTAAAATAGTATGGATTTAGACGAGTGGTAAAACTGTAAACTAACGAAACCACCTATTACGGTTTGTCTATCGACTGACGATCTAACAATGCTGGTGAGTTTAGAATGTTCGATTAAAGATACCAGCTATTTTAATTGTCCTTGCCGTACTCGATCTGTAGAAAGATGCGTTAAATTAGTCTCTGAAGTTCTGGTAAAGTTTATGGACAAAAACATAGGGAGGATCACATATGATCAATTTCGGCCTCTCGAGGAACAACCCGTAAGGCATGGTGACGTCACTGCGATGTCGTTGTGAAGTCACACTGTGATTTTGTGACCGTCGATGTGACGTCATAGTGACTAGAATGCGAAGTCGTTATGACCGTTTTAGAGGTCGTTTGTGACGCCACATTGAGACCACTCTGTGAAGTCACGGTGTGACAAATTTGTGAAAAGTTTGTCATTTGTGACTATTTTGGCATTAACTTTGTGACGAACCTGTGAGCGACAATGCTTTGAAGTCACACTGTGACCAATTTGTGAAATATGTGTCATCTGTGACGAACTTGCCATAAACACTGTGATTTCAAATGAAAATCAAATTTCAAATTAAGTGCTTAAAAGACGCAAATAGTGAAAAAGATTCCATGCTGGGACTCGAACCCGGGTCATCAGTACAGCGCACTGACATTCTACCGACTAAGTAACATGAAACGATACGCAGGCTGGAAAATTTCTCACTATTACATGTTGGCAAGGCTACAAACGCAGCACAAGATGGAATATTTAGCGTGAGCCACCGACATGATGCAAACACGAAACTTAATTAAATCCAGCATTGATTGAAATTATATTAATACTTGGAAATTTTTCCAGAGAGAACCATTCGCATTGCATACAATATTTCAAATGAAAATCAAATTTCAAATTAATTTCTTAAAAGGCAATTTTAATTTGAAATTTTTTATGCAAGGCAAATGTTTCTCCCTGGAAAAATTTCCAAGTATTAGTATAGTTTCAATCGATGCTGGATTTAATTAAGTTTCGTATTTACCCCATGTCGGTGGCTCACGATAAATATTCCACCTTGTGCTGCATTTGTAGCCTTGCCAACATGTAATAGTGAGAAATTTTACAGGCTGGGTGTCGTTCCATGTGCTTTAGTCGGTAGAATGTCAGTGTGTATACTGAGGGCCCGGGTTCGAGTCCCGGCATGGAATCTTTTTCACTATGTTGGCCTTTGCGCCTTTTAAGCAAATAATTTGATATTTGATTTTCATTTGAAATATTGTATATGAGGCGAATGATTATCTCTGGAAAAATTTCTAAGTATTAAATAGCGATGAATTTTAAAATAAACTTTTGCTGTAAATATAAAATCTTATCTTTTTACCGTACTTTTTAGCAAAATATCGCTATTTTGGAGTCCTATTCTTCTGAAACATTTAAAATTTTTCCACTTAAAAAAACTATGCTTATCAACTGACATATTTTTTTATTAAGTTCTATGCTTGATATAGAATTCAAACTTGATATTTAGAATGTGTAAGTTTTTTAATTTGTTGTGATTTGTCATTGCTTTATTAAATACGAACATGGAGACTAACGGATATTAATCGAACTATTATTTATAGAACGGCATGATAAGCGATATTTATATAAATTTTTTATTCCCGTGTATATTGTATTTTGTGAATATGAGCTAAATAGATTTGGTATGTTTTATAGGAAAAGACTGATCTGGGAAATAGAAAAAATGAGTAAGAAAAATCATGCGTTAAGCATAGATTATAAAAATTTTTCCAACACTTTTTGAATACTTTAATAAGAGATCGTAATTTAGGGAAATAACGTAAATAAGATAAGTAAGTAAACATTTTAGAAAACGCATAAAACATTTGAAAAACTGATTTCAGCAGTTACCGTCCATAGCCAAATATGTTTTCCAATTCTTTTGAACAGCCCTGTATTTGATCTGTAGGTTGATACACTGAAAAAAATGAAGTACTTAAAAATGAGTAAACTGACATAGTAATATCGAATTGAATATTTTTGGATCAAAAATGAACCTATGCTTTCTCTATTTTGAAACATCACATGTTATCAAACACAAACAAACGAATAATTTTGTATCCTGTAAGGATTCATTTCATTTATGGCGGCATGAATGATGTTTATTAATGTAAATATTAAATTATGCAAAAATACATATGTAACTGGTATTCCAAAACGAGGATTTCGCCAAATTTTCGTAAAAAAAATCACGCCAAACCGGGTGCGTATATGACATCTGGCCAAATATTAAATGATGTAACAAAAGATGACATTTAATTTCAACTTCAAAGCAATGTTTTAATTTACCAGTCAAAAAAAAATAAATGCTAATTGGCGAGTTCAAAAATAGTTATTTGCGAGATTCGCACACGGCTAGCATAACAGTACCAAGAATTCTTTGCGACAATGCTTTTATGTAGTATTATTCGAAAAAGAAAAATGATTTTTTTTAATCGAAATGGAAAACTTTCGGCACAGATGCCACATACGGCCCCATATTGGCGCTATTTTTTCTGACGCCAATGTCATATACGCAACGGGTTATTAACTGGCGCCATAGTATCGTTATTTTGCTTGATTTGATAAGCCGGATTTTGTTGTTTATGCTGTTGATCTTTTCCAGAAATTAGCGTCGGAAAAATATCGCGCCAATATGGGGTCGTATATGATATCTGGGCCAAACTTTCATATGAAAAGCGAAGGGATCAGAGCGTATTTATTTATGGCAGTTACATGACTTGGACTATTATGATATAGATGAAATGATGGCGATAGAATAATATTTCGCGACTTATCACCTGTACCTGGCTAATATTAAAGTACCAAAATGTTACCAGGAATATGAAAAGCGAAGTGGTTCGCCCGGAACTCTTGATGATAGTCACATGACTTAGGCTATTGTTATAGAAATTGTTTTAAAATACTGGGAGACTATGACTCTGTACACTTCATTCCTTTTATTTTTAGCTTCCTTTCAAACGTTTAACCGATCCTCTATAATCAAACACGAAAACAAACATTGGATGCCTAAACAGCAACTGATTCGGCCTTAAATTTTTGAAATCAAAGGAAATTGAATGGAAAACCGTTTACAGGGAGATCTGCACAGCTTTTTTTTTAAGTATAATTCAATCTTCTATAATATTTTTAAAACCGATCAGATTAGCGTGTTTTTAGATTCTGCGGTGTCTGAACGGGGGTTGGCGAGCGTAGCTTGCAGGGTGCAGAGCCCCCTAGTATAAATATAAATATACAACACAGCAATTTTCTTTAAAGCTGTCAACTGTTTGACCCGTATCTTAAATTTTAGAAAAAGAAATTTTAGGATTTTTTATAATAATATAAAAATAGTTTTATCACCTTAGCTTTCATATCGTTAAGAAAGTATCATTAAAATTATCAAGAAGAACGTAAAATCGTGCGTCAATCAGATTATGAAAAATAATTCTACGCATTCTGACTACTATAATAAAACTTCATTATTACATGGAATAAAGTTTTTAATAAACAGAAATACATCGAAAATAAGCCTCAAAGTGGCTATCCGAAAAAAAAAACCAACTTGAAATATTGACTATATTATAAAAATGATATCTACAAGTGATTGTCGTAAGTCCGCTGTATTAATAAAAAATGAATTGAAAGAAAATTATGGCATGGACATACACGTTTCATCAGTCAAACGACGCCTAAACCTCTATGGTTTACATGGTAGTAGACCAGCAAAAACACGTTTGTTATCTGCTAAGAATAGGAAGGCTAGAGTTGCATTTGTAAAAGGCATAACCCTTTCAGGGGCAAAGCAATTCCATTGCGAAAGTGTTGAAATTAATGATTGACACCGGAATTCGAAAACAAATTTATTTTTAATAAGAAAAAGGCTTTATTTTACACACATAATAAACCGATTTTTTTTAAACCAAAATTCTGGTGTCAGTCATTAATTTCAACACGTCAGCAAGAGCATTGCTTTGCCCTTGAAAGGGTTATGCCGTTTTACAAATGCAACTCTAGCCTTCCTATTCTTAGTAGATTAGAAACGTGTTTTTGCTGGTTTTCTGCCATGTAAACCATAGAGATTTAGGCGTCGTTTGGCAGATGAAACGTGTATGTCTATGCCGTAATTTTCTTTCAATTCATTTTTTATTATTACAGCGGACTTACGACAATCCCTTGTAAATACCATTTTTATAATACTGTCAACATTGCAAGTTGTTTTTTTCGGATGGCCACTTTGAGGCTTATTTTCGATGTATTTCTGTTTATTAAAAACTTTATTCCATGTAATAACAAGTTGCCGAGACACGTTAAAAGAACGAGCTAATTCTGCTTGCAGTCTACCTTTCTTAAAAGCATTTACAGCGGCTTTTCTAGAATCACTTCAATATATATTTTTTTTTTACATTTAGGCATTCCTGATCCTTAAAATAATCACAATAAGTCAATATAAACACTAATCGAAGCTATAGCGCCACTGACACCTTCAACAATTAAATGCAAACTAATTGTCAAAATAGTTTTGAGCTAAGGAGGAGTCATAATTCTTCGGTGGCGCCGAATGTAAACAAACAAGTTGAAACTTGATACATTTGAATAGCTGCAGCCATAGCATTCTCTATTATAGGGAGTATATTTTCTTTTACAATTTTATATTAAATAAAATAAGAGAGAATATAAGGTTGTCGAAATATTTTTGAGCACTACTGTAGTATATTAAAAGGCCGACAAATAGTTATTTTAAAAAATTCAAACACTTGTATTTTTGCTAAAAATAATCGCATTTACATGCGATTTTTGGCAAATGGCTCAGAACAAACTGGAGAGCAATTATATGTACATAACTAATTTTCGATTTTGGGGACGATTTTTGCTCTACTAAAGGACCGCGGTCCCCTTAAGCAGTGTTGGCAGGTGGCTACTTCTTTAAATTCAGATTTCTTGATTCACACCATTTTTACAAAATTGTATAGTTAACCTAATTTTCCAGCTATTTAATATGTCATGTTATAAGACAAGAATTTCCATTTTTAACCTTTTCAGGTGTGGAAAATTCTGTTGGTAAAGTGATGATAAATTGATTTCATTATAAAAGCAAAATTTTATTAAAATAATCTTGGTGTCATTCCTCAGTTTGGAATTAAAATTACGTGGTCACGCCGTGCAACGATCGTCGTTGAAAGGGGTAGGAATCAAGAAATCGGAATTTAAATACGTAGCGAGCTGGTAACACTGCAGTAAAGGGTTCATTAACAAAAAATATGTTAACATTCGGCGAAAGTTGCCAGTTTGGCCTCAATATTTATTCCAAAATTCCACATTTATACCAGAAAAAATTTAAAACTTTTTACTTACATGAAATGTCTTTCATCAAGCAAATCAGAATTCATTATTTTATTTTCTGTTATGAATTCGGTAATTCAGAATAAAAAATCGAGACTAAATTGGAGTTCTACTTTCGACTGCAGTGAAATCGTCTTGAAATTCCAAAAATAAATGACCATTATATTTAACAACTTAGTTATAACTGAATACTGGTTAAGAGCAACTCGGATAATCTTGTCCTTACCATGGAAGTATTAACGCTATAAAGACCTAGAATTTTACTCAAAATTTAGAAAAATATTTCACACCTGAATTTTTATTCCAGTTTATTAACTTATCGATTTAACTAGTTTTTTTGTTGCATCTTTTAAACTAATTTTATAAAAAAAAATTCTGACTCGAACCGAGATATATTTCTTTGGAAGCACTCAAAATGACTGCTCGCGGGCATTCTTGTGATAATAAGGATGAACTGGCATATCCTTAAAATATTGAAGCTTTAACACTAACCGCTTTCGCAAGGGTTTAATACCACCAGGTCAAACTCCAACAAGTAAATTTAATTATAAAATTTTCTCCCTATTTAAATACCATTTTCAGACATAAATACTCAATCATGTAATCAAACAATATATATATATTCATTTTTACTGGTGGAAGTGTACTTGGTGGCCCTGCTATTCCGCCATATTGGGACAACCTACACAATCACCTGTTAGTTACAGTGAAAATAATTATAATACTTGATCAAAGCTGCCGACAGAGAAAAAACAAACAAATAGAAATTTAAACCATATTTGTAGGATACATTTTTCATGAAAAAGCCGCTAAAATAAGGCAGAAATTTCTATTCAAAACTACTAGTGGAAATTCGGCAGTCATCAGAAAATGTTTATTCGATAATAATAAAAATAAATAAACAAATAAATAAATAAAAATCAGCCGCCATACAGTGACAACCTCCTTTAGTTGCTTCCCTCGTAACTGGTAGACAATACATTACAGTAGATCCCCGCTAATCCGAACCCCGATAGTCCAAAATTCCGAACCGATTTTATTAATTAATCCGAACCGATTTTATTTTCTAAATTTATATTTGAACAAATTAACTGAAAATATTAATTTCGAAATTTTCGAGATTATAAAATGAATGTCGGGAAAAACATGTAGAAGTTAGAATTAAACATAAGATGGCAGTAGAGCATGTTTTCTATTCTTTAAACAGCTTGAATGGAATTTATAAAAAATACTCAATAATTTAAAAGTACAACAAATGTACACGACTATAAAATGAAAACGTGCACTGTAGGCCTGCTCGTAGAAGCCATCTTAAAATAATGTCAAATATCGGATTATTTGCCAGTGACTATAAAATTATGTTTTAAAATGCAAAAAGTATTTAATTCAAATGACAAAAAGTTATTTTTACTTTCAACAATACATGATTTTGCAAATTATCTACAGAAATGTTTCTTTTTAGGTGCGTTCGTAATTATATAAATACGTTGCAACTATAGTCGTCGTTCAGTCCGTCTGTCCGTCCGTGCGTCCGTCTGTCCGTCCGCATGTAACAGAGAAAACACTACCCAACCGAATGGTCTGAAATTTTAAATATATGATTGTTGCAAAATTTTGTCGAGCCATTTCAAATTTTATGAAAATCTTATGTCTAGTTAAATTACAGGGACAGTCAAAAGTTTTTCTTTACATTACGGCCAATGAGAAAAATTATTGCAAGTGCATTTTAATGATGTTAAAGCTTTCCGAATGGTCTGAAATTTTAAACATATAATTATTGTGACATTTTATCGAGCCATTTCAAATTTTATGAAAATCGGATGTATAGTTTCATTACAGGGATAGTCAAAAGTTTTTCTTTACATTACAGCCAATGGGAAAAATTATTACAAGTGCATTTTAATGATGTTACAGCCTTCCGAATGGGCTGAAATTTTAAATATATAATTGCATCAAAATTTTGTCGAGTCATTTCAAATTTCTTGAAAATCGGATGTATAGCTTAATTACAGGGACAGGTCAAAGGTTTTCCGTTACATTACGGCCAATGGGAAAAATTATTGCAAGTGCATTTTAATGATGTTACAGACTATGCACTTATGAAGTGCAAACAAATACACATTCAATACAATATGGGGTGCAAAAAATAATTATAAAACTAGTTATAGTACGAACTCACCTCATTTGCCACGTTTGACGACCATTTCCAACTTGTTTTCCTCCTCGTCGACGTAGTGACTGAGCTATTTATGCATACGCGATTTTCAACTGATTGTAACGAGTTGTAACGAGATTGTAACGAGTGTAACAAGTTGCAATTCCTCATTCTGAACTTTCATTGGATTATTATAAACACCAGGAGTGATGAAACAAGACAAGATATACTTTTTTTTCCGAAAGCCGTGCCAGATTATCTAGCATGCCGGACCTTAGGATGACGGAACAGAGGATGTTTATTATGTTACTGAGTACTTATAACTTGCAATTATTTATATTTTTTTTAGCTCGCGTCTTTTTCTTTTCTATTTTTATAGGAATCTCGGATAATCCGATTTTTTTTACTCGGGGCAGTCACTGCTCCTAATTAGTTCTGATTAACCCCTAATTCTCGCTCCCGTCATATTCTCGGGCTGTGTCTTTTACTCAAATTGTTTGATTCCCACCAGTTTTATAAAATAGTGAAATTGGCTATATTTTAGTGTCGTTTTTCCTGCCATTAAATAAGGTGAATATTTATTTTTCATAAAAGTGGTGCCAATAAGAAATTTGAATTTTTCAACCGTAATTTAATTCGAGCGTTAAGGGGTTAACAGAGTTCTACTGTATATGCCTCCTCCGCTTCATTCATAACTCCGTTGTCCTTACTGTATTTACTACTTAATTTTAAAACTAGAAGGATATGTCTTATATTTAAAATTTTTGTTTTAAAAATTAAAAATGTCAATAAAATACAATGATATTTATTAGCCGCCGGTATGCTATTTCTTTCTCCCAGCTTATTTCGTGTCGTCTCAAAAAATAACGTTACGTTGTATAAGCCAGCCGCAAAACAAAGCATATTTATCATTGTACGATTAAATACTCTATACGAATTTTTTTAATTTCAAAGCATCGCAAATTTTAAATTTTTATACCGTCATATTGAGAAAAAAGTACCGTAATTTCCGGTGTATAGCCCGCGGATCATACAATCGTGTTTCGACCCAGAAATTTTTAAAAATAAAATGTAACTTTTTAGATCACAGTAAATATTGGTCTTCAAATACTGAATAAAATTTCTGGGTCCAAACTGAATTGTTTGATCTGCGGGCTATACACCCGAAATTACGGTACTTTTAAATGCAATTTGTTTGAAAACTGTATCTCCATTTCTTTTTGAAATATTATTTTTTTTTGTAGTTTTTAGAGCCATTTGTTTTATATTGGTAACGGAAGTACCCCATTTCTGTAGAAAGTAAAGGAAAAATAGTTGAAAATAGAAATTATCTATTTTTGTTGAAAATTTCTTATAACAGGTGAAAGAAAATGTAATTAAAGTACGTACTATTTTGAAAAAAAATATAAACGAACGATTTCTGTTAAAACAATGAGCCATTATAAACTATATTTAATTTTAAGAATCTGTATTAATTTTACAAGTAAATAAAGGCCTATGAAACGTTATATAGCCGTTTTCTGACGAGTTTCTTTAATGACGGCATCGTTTTGCTGCATTTGTGTCTTATTTTGCGATAGTGACGTCCTAAGCATGCTTTACTGTAGATGTTTAAGAGTGAATCGTAAATGTGGAATTCTTAAGCGGATGCGAATGACGTCATTTTACATAAAATAAAAGCGTGTGCTTTAAGTCTTAAAATTGAAATATGTTTTTGTACTATTTATATATACATGTATTTTTTTCCTTGGGGACGACACTAAATTCGGTAAAAGCAGAATTCCTATTTTCTAGTTTTCTACTTATTTCTTTAATTTAATTTATTGATTTTCTATATATATGATTCTTATTCCATAGTAAAATGCAAATCTTTCGTTTCGAAATCTGATATTTAATAATCTTAAGCGGATAGGGGATATTAAAATTAAAATCATTTAATTTTCGACAGATTAATTTTAACATTGCTAGATTTATTGATGGCAAGTTTAAACAGTTCAATCGAGTTCTCACAGTTCGTTCTCAATTTCAATCGAATTTGATGTTTTTTATTGCCCACTGTCCTTTTAAAAAACACTGTTATATAATCACTTACTGTTAATTCAACACTGCCAAATAGCACACAGAAATTTTTAATATAATTTTGAATTTTTTATGGCACATGAAGAAAGTAATTTATTTATTTGTTTAAAATAAATTTGTTCTAAAAGTCTGATAGAATTCGATTAATTAAATTTTGATAGAATTGTTTTAGCATTTTAGCAACAGAGTCAGTTTGAAAATGAAATGTATAAACAGAGATGAGCTGCATTACTCAGTGCATTATTGTTTTGTACATTATTCAAAATTTAGTGTTAAAATAATAAAAAAGTTTTTAAATTATATTAAAGTTTTAAAATACCAAATAATTGTTATACTTTAAAATATCACATGCGCATTTCTTTTGAATACAACATGAGTATTTTTTTTTTGATCAGGTACTTTTCGGTTATTAGAAAGAAAGCTAGCACAAATTGTAAAAGTTCTCTGAACGTGTAAAAAGAAAAAAAATATTTTATTAGAATACTCTACTTTTTCGTGTACAATAACGATAGTTTTTGTATTATGTAGCAATTTTTAATATTAAAATGTTCCTGAAGTCGAACTATTTATGCGAACTTTTCTTTATCATTATATGAGGGGAGAACAGAAAAAATTTTAATAGAATCTGATAATTAGGAATGCGCATGCAACATTTCAAATTTCATAAATGTGCGAAATTTTTCATTCTGAGGAAACAGTTTTTAAAATACGCATACATATCTATATTGATATTATAAAGAAGTAAAAATTGTTTGTGTGTTTGTTAGAGATAATCTCTGGAGCTACCGAACTGATTTCAAAAGTAATGGTATCAAAATGATGAGTCTAACTTAGAACATACGGTATATTTTATGTCGGTGCCACTACCCCAAAGGGGGTGGAGGAGCAAAAAACTTTCTAAAAATGCGATTTTTGTGTTACTGAAGGGCCTAGAAATATGAAATTTGAAATATAAGTTACTTATAAGATACAAATGATGTCTAAGAAGATTTTCTAAACAATTCGAAATTTAAAAGGGGGTGAAAATGCGCAAAAAGCGTTCTAAAAAACGTTCTAAATGGTGGTTTCTACACAATCTCAGGAAATACCAAACCGATTAAAAAAATAAGGTGTCAAAATGATGGTGACAACCCTTGCTCTAACATAGGCTTTGTTTTATGTCGGTTCCACTACCCCGAAGGGCGTGCAGGAGTAAAAAACGTTCTAAAAACGCGATTTATGCTTTACTGAAGGGCCTAGAAATAAGAAATTTGAAATATTAGTTACTTATTAGATATAAAGGGTTTCTAAGAACAGTTCTTATACAATTCGAAATTTAAAAGGGTTGAAAATGCGCGAAAAGCTTTATAAAAAACGTTCTAAATGGTGGTTTCTGCACAATCTCAGGAAATACCAAACCGATTTAAAAAATAATGTTGTCAAAATGATGGTGTTAGTCCAATCTCAGGAAGAATCAAACTGATTTCAAAAGTAATGGTAGGAAATCTATGCTGACAGCCTCTGCTCTAACACAGACACTATTTCATGTCAGTGTCACTATCACCTGGAGGTTTCAGGAGCAAAAAACATTCTAAATTTCAATTTTTGTGTTCGGTAGGGGCTAGCAACTTGAAATTAGGCAAGGTGCATATTTATTAGATATAAATAATCTTTAAGAACAGTTTTGAAAAAATTGGAAATTTAACCCCTTAACGTTCGAATTAAATTACGGTTGAAAAATTCAAATTGCTTATTGGCACTACTTTTATGAAAAAGAAATATTCACCTTATTTAATGGCAGGAAAAAAAAAAGACACTAAAATATAACCAATTTCACTATTTTATAAAACTGATGGGAATCAAACAATTTGAGTAATAGACACAGCCCGAGAATATGACGGGAGCGAGAATTAATGGGTTAAAAGGGGTGAAAATGCGTGAAAAGCTTTCTAAAAACGTTCTAAATTGCGATTTCTACTCAATCTCGGGAAATAACATATTTCAAAAGTAATGCTTTCTAAGAACAGTCGAAAGAAAATTTCAAATTTAAAAGGATGAAGTGAGTTAAAAGCATTCTACATATGTTCTAAATTACAATTTTTATGCAATTTATCAAATAACAAACCGATTTAAAAAATAATGGTGACAAATTGTTAGTGATAGAACCTTCTCAAACATAAGCTATATTTTATGTCTGTGATGCCACTACCACCAGAAGGTTGCAGGAGTAAAAAACTTTCTAAATTGCGATTTCTGTGATTCTGAAGAGGCTAGAAACATTAAATATGGCATGGTAGTTACTTATAAAATATAATTGCCCTCGAAGGACATTCGAAAATAAATTCAAATTAAAAAGGGGTGAAGCGAAGGGGAGATGCGAAAAGCGTTTTTAAAAAGTCCTAAATTACGATTTCTATGCAATTTCAGGGAATATAAACCGATTATAAAAGTAATAGTTGCGAATCAATGGTAACAGTCTCTGATCATATGAAATATTTTATGCCGCCATAGGCTATATTTTATGCCGATGATTCTACCACCTGAGGTTCACAGGAACAACAAACGTTCTAAAAAAGGCCTTTAAAATCTTTCTAAATTACGTTTCTGTGGAATATTAGGAAATAACAAACCGATTTAAAAATTAATGTTGGCAAATTAATGGTGACAGTTCCTATTTCAGCATAGCCCTTTATGTTGAGAGAGGTGGTAGGACTTGAAATTTTACATAATGGTTAATTTTAAGATGTAAGAAGATGGTTTCTAAAAAATTCAAGACTTCAAATGAATACTGAAATGAGCGTATTAATTGAGCATAAAAGTTTCAAAATATTTTCTAAATTACCATTTATTTAGTTTTATTTCTATTCATTAATTTAAGTCTCATTTCTGTCTAATGCAGTGTAATAATGAAGTTTAGTCAAACTGTGTTTTAAATAGTAATTTTTGAATTATTCCTAAAAGTATAATTTCTTAAAATATATAATGTAAACATCAAAATGTCCACACTCCACAATCTTATTTAAAAGGCGACTAAAGATTGTGGGCCTTTTTAATGTTCACATTATATATTTTATGTTGTATCAAGGTAAAAAAATTGCGCTTCGTCTTATGATTTTATTAGTATAATTTATTTTAATAAAAAATAGACATATAAACATCACTTGGCATATTTCAAATATTACGCGATTAAATCCGCGGTGTTTGCTAGTTTAAAACTATATTTCACAAGTTAATCTATAATATCATTTACTATACGTATACATATATATTTAAATAAAACATAATTCACTTTATTCCTAAAAAATGAATAATCGATTTTTTAATCAAATTTGATGTTTTCAGTGTCTACTGTCCCCTTTAACCCCTTCGCGACGGGAGCCTTTTACGAAATGTTTATTGCTTTGCTACCGGTTTTAAAAAACATAATTTTGTGCCTATTCAAATCGGGAAAATGTTCGGATTAAATAAGGCAAATTTTACAGTAAAATTTTACTGGTGAGGATAAACGAGGATACTGAGGCATATTTCCGGCACGTATACGTGTCGCACGTCCCCAAGGGGTTAAAAGAACCTTTATATTATCACTTACTTTTAATTCAAAACTGCCAAATTGCACACAGAAATTTTTAATCCAAATCTTGCATTTTCTCATAACACATGAAAAAACAATTTATTTGTTTAAAATAAATCTGTTCTTAAATTCTGGGATAAGTCGATAAATTAAATTTTGATAAAATTGTTTTAGTATCCCAGCAACAGAGTCATTTTGAAAATGAAATGTATAAATTGATATGAGCTGCATTACTGATCACATTATTTTTTACTTGAAGTTATTTCTAAACTGATATGCATAATTTGAATGTTCCGTTCCCGAATATTAAAATTAATAGTTCATTTAGCAAATGGTTTTCTGAAATACGAATTAAAATAAAATGTTAGTCAGATTGGGTTTAAGCACGATGTGTATATTATTTTTTCTCTATTAAATATTGCATCATTAAATTAAACTAAGAAATTTTGAGATATGAGGTTTAATTTTTTTTCGAAATTTTTTTGAATAGGATTGGTAGTTTATAAACTATTATGCGAAAGGTATTTCATTTTTCAGTACTTAATTCTTCATTATATTTATTCAAACATCTGATTGAAATCTTTTTTCATTAAAAATTCCAGTTAGTTAATTACATTAATTAGCTTTATAAGTAAATTACCTTTAAAAATATATTATTAATTTAATTTATTAAGTTAAATTAATTATTTTACTAACCGTTTCATATAACATTAATAAATGTATTGTGTTTTATTTCATTTGATAATTTAATTTATTAATTAATAATTACTTATAAATAAAAAATACAAAATTCTATAAATCAATACTAAAAAGGGAATTTTTACTAGAATATTTTATCATGTGTTATCGTAGAAAAATTTAAAAATCAAATACAGATTCCGTTGCTATTTGTTAAAATGTTGTGTTTTATACCCTAGAATTTTAAGGGGTACGGGACACATATATCTTCAAATTTTCGAAAAACATTTTATTGCATTAACACTTCTTTTTTTCTGCTTAAAATAACATTTAAATTATGTTTCATTTGTAATTAGAACATGAAATATTCATTATTTTTGTTTTGGTTTGTTTTCAAAATCTAACTTTCAAGTAATAGTTGCCATGGAAACTACTTCTTATGAAAATGCGATTTTCTTCATGATCGTTATTTTTTCACCATTTCTGGTATTTAAATTGTTATAAGTCAAGAACCATTACGGATAAATGGTTCAAACTTGGAACATGTCTTTTTCAATTGTTTTACTTTAATTTTGATTCAGTAAATTTGAATAAATATTTACATTTGAAAATATGCTTAAAAAAAGAAGATACATCATTTTTTAGATTTTTACTTTAAATATTTTATTTTTTTAATTAATATTTTTTTAAACACTGAATCAAAATTAAAACCTATATATTTCTGTATTTTTTTTAAATAAAAGAAATAAATTCTTCAAATAATATTTCGAGTTATAACGATTTTAAATTACACCATATTTGAATACATTTTAAATTTATTTTTTTTTAATTATGAGAAGTTTTATCATGTGATTTTGTTCACTAATGACATGGCTAACCATCACTAAAAAATGCAAAATTTTTACTCAATAAATAAAAATTATTTTAAAATATGTTTCGCACATCCTACATCTATCATTCTCCTTTTTGTACTTTTTAATTTTAATTTTATTTTGTTTGCGTTAAATACTTAGAGGATAACAAGCCAATTCGAACATCAGATATTTAACCCTATATCTACTGACGGTACTTATAAGTACCACTCACTATAAACTTTCATCCCATAGTGAATATTACTAATATAATGGTACTTTGCAAAAACACTCTTTTAACTCCACTTTATCAGGATACATGGCAGCAGTAGTTGTAGGTTTGTTATTTTAGCCAGGAAGGAGGCAATCTTTGACACAGACGATGGGTTTTGTGCCGAAATTTTGTATAGGTTGTCACACTCGTCTTTTTATTGTGTTTTTAACACAGTAAAGGATATAATGTAAGTGTTGGAATTTTTTTTTATGTGTTCATTATGATCTTGGAATACAGTTTGTCTAGCTATTTTAGGTGAACAGTGCATGTATCTGATTAAACAGATGAATTACTCGGTAGTACTTATAAGTACCGTCAGTACACTGGGTGTTGGAGAAACACTTCTTTTTTACTTTTTGTCTGTGTAGTTATCCATCGTTTTAATCTGCTTTAAAATGTAATTAATAAAATGTAGTGTAGTAATGATTTCCCTGGTATTTCTTTTCTGTTTCATTGTTATTATTTTTTTTTTAACAGTATTTTTCTCTTACCCTTTCACGTTTAAGTGGAACATTTGCCCCATTTTAAAATTGGTGATTGTCTTATTTAATTATAACCTCAATCAGATACCGCATTTGTTTATACAGAATGTCAAAATATAATGTATGCTGAAAGCAATTACGTAAAAGATGTGCAAATCATGCTAAACTCCGCATAGAAAATAGGAATATATGTACTATGTGCAATGTCCATCTTTGCTGCACAACCAAAATGAAATTGAATCGCAGAATAACATAATTAGCACATCATTTTGTATAGTAATTTTATTTCATAATTTTGTATTATTTTAGTTAGCATTTTGTTATAATAAACCAATAAAATAAAGACTTGCATAATAAGCCTAACTGTAATTAGTCCATTGAAAAAAAATATTTTCCATAAAATTACACACAGAAAAAAGCAACTACACATTGTTATGTATTTTTCTTATGCCTTTTATTTATTTTTTGTCTAAAAAAATAAAATATAAGTTACATACTAATATTTACGCTTAGCAACCATATAGTCATGCAAGGGATAACAACCTACCTCTAATCGACACCTTTCTATAATTTATAACTTTCGGTTCGAACCAAAAATTTCTTCAAAAATATATTTAAATAAAAACGACATAGAACTAAGTTCAATAAATATGTTGAGTAGTTTTAAATTTAAAAAAAAAAATGTTGTACACAAGTTTTTAATCAAGATTGAGTAAAATTTCAACAGCGTAGTGAGCTTATGCAATTTCATTTATAGGGGCCAGTAGTGACAAAATTAAGTAAATTTCTTGTATGTTCATAGTAAGTTAATCTTAGTATGACTACAATATGGTATTTTGAATTAAGCAAAGGGATTTACATCAATGAGAAAACCATAAATAAGTAAAAATAATAATTTGAAATGTGTATGTATGTGACAGTAGTTACAGGTGATAAATGTATTTTTATCTTCCTATCTAGTTTGCAGGTTGTAACTGCAATTAATGAAAACTTGCATGTTGCTTAAAATTTAAAAATCAAAGGATGACAGTAAAGATGTAACAGTGATGTTTTTTTTGTTTGTTTGTTTCTTTTTTTACAAAAAAAAAAAAAAAAAAAAAAAAAAAAAAAAAAAAGCACTATTGACAAGAAACATTTGAAAATACGTCTAGAAAATCTTCAAAGGACTCCATGGCGCACGCGAGTTCTGGGGTGGACTACGGTATCGTATATCATGCGGTATACCTTCCTTTATGAATATGGTCATATTCGTAAATTTAGAAACTCCCTGGTCAACGCTTTTTCGAGTGTACAACCGTGGATAAAAAATAAACACCCCTACTAACTCTTCCATAAATTATTGTAGAAGAAAGTTACTGGTAGAAAACGATCTAAAATAATGTCTAATTTTATGTGATGCACATAAAATTTGTATACATAATCTGCATATGAAAACGAACCCATACTTTGTTTTATTTTCAATAGCAATACCCAAGATTGACACCATGTATAAATTCTACATCCTTCAAATAGCCTAAAAACAAATTTTTGTAAAATTCGTAGGATTAGTTTCAGAGAAATTAATTATTTTAAAATAAACATATTTTAGGGACTGTATCCAAGGGTATTTTTTTATATATATACATTTAAAATTGCATCGAATTCGCACAGTAATTAGTGAAGTTATGCTAAAATTTAACCTTATTTTGATCCCTTTCTGCAAATTGATCACGAAATACATTTTGTTTTCATCTATGATGTCGCAATTCCTGTTTTGTGTTCTTTTCATCCCCAGGACGCTCCAAAAGTGCCAGGTTGTTTTCATATCTTTTTTAAGTGTATCTCTCTTAATTTTACTCGGAATTTCTTAAATGAGTCATCATTTTAAAGCATTTATAGTGTGCCATATTTTTATTTCCGCACTTCCTTTCTCCCATTTCTCCCTTTTTATTTTTCTCAAATGTTCTGTTTTCAATTTCAGTTTTCTGACAATCGCACTACACGTAATTATGTTTCTTGATTGCGAAATAACTAAAGTTTTCATCTCCGATGTCGCAATCGCTGAATTTGTATTTTTTTTTTTTTTTTAACCCCAGGGTGCTGCAAAAGACCCCCCCCCCTTTTTTTTTTTTTTGAGTGTAACTCGGTTTTGAGTTTTACTCGAAATTTCATAAATGAGACATCATTTTAAAGCATTAAATTAGTACTAATTACTTCCGCACACTGTAAAATCATAACTCATCATGTTGTTTATGATCTTAATAGAAATGCTATATTTTTATTTAAATGTCATTGACTGTACCTTATCAATACCATATGATTATATGTTAAAACACCATAGATTATAATACCATAAAATTTCGTTTGAAAACACCATAGATTGTGACATACATATTCAATAAGATTTCATTAAAAAAGCCTTAGATTTTATCATACAAATGCCATAAGATTTCATTCAAAAACACCTTAGACGCTTACAGTACAGTGCCATAAAATTTACCATACACTTATTGTTTATATGGTTTTCCATAGGATACTTTTTTTACCTTAGGCAAAAAACCATAAGACTTCACTTTTTTCTTATATTTGATAATTCTATGTCATTTTTTGCTAAGGATTATACTGCACCTCAGTGATATAAATCAATTTCAAAATGCTTGAAGTAGTGTAAAATCATTAAATACACCGCAGACTTTTTTTTCCCATAGGCCGTAATGTAACCGAATTATTTTGAATATCCCTGTAAATGAAACTAAAATGCTGCATACTTCATTTTCAATACCGAACATGCTATAATAAATCTCATTAACATATATCTATTGCATGACAATCCACGATTTACACGAGTTAGAGCACGGACAGACAGACGAACCCAGTTCATAGATAATTTTCAAATATGTTGGAAAGTGTTAAAATTTTAGTGAAAGAAAATGATATGTATTATATATTTATTATTATTATTATTATTTCATTTAATTATTCTTCTACTTCTGTCCTAATACATACTAAAATTAAAGCCACTATCTTACATTTATTCAGAAAATAGTAGCTTTTTACAAGTTTATTTCTAAAGTAATATGCATAATTTAAAAATTCCATCTACATATATTAAAATTAATAGTTCATTTCGCTTATGGTGTTTTGCAATCTCAAGAGTTTATGGGATAGAAGTTAAAAATAAATATGATTCGGTTTCATATATTTTTTTAATAAAGAAAGTGTGTATGCATGTTAGCGTATGTTTCAATTTAATCTTGCAATATTGCATTAACCCTTTATGTACTGAATTATGAATTCATGAAAGTTTTATCTTCTAAAGCATTTTTCGTAAAATTTTAAAACTGCATTAGAAGATTTAAATAATCATTTATTACATTTTAGAAGGATTTCAGAAGGATTGGAAACTTGGAAGGATTAATTTAATTTGAATATATAGGGATTTGTGCAATATTTATAACTCCACTCAAGTCTTTCATTTTAAATCTTTTTCTTAGGATTTTGTAGAATTAGGAAATGTACAAATAAAATGTTCTTATAATACAGATATAGAAATATTTCCGAATAGAAAAATCTCCCCACCCTCGCCAACGCCAAAAAAGCTGAAAAGATGCAAAGTCAAAAGAAATCATCTTTTAGAAAAATATTTTGTTTTGTGTAACCAATAATGCTTTTAAGAACAAGTTAAAGTAATGCATCTATAACTCATTCTAAACTGTATTACTAATAATCGATGCATTAAATGAATTTTCTAACAAGTTAGTTTAATGGTACTTATAAGTACCGTCAGTAGATAAAGGGTTAAACAGATGGTGCTAATCTTTCCCCTGTGGGATGCAGTAGAGAGGCGGAGTCTCATCCTCCCAATATCATGAGCTTGCTTTGCATTTCGGCCGCAAAACTTCCTATGGTGATTTTTGTCTTTCAGCGGCACCCATTGTTCCTTTTTCCTTTCATCTAAATTGGTTCATGAACCACTTTTAACGACAAGTACCCACCATCGATTTTGCATCTAAAATCCATATTTCCCTACTCCCCAAGCAGGATATGTGTGTGTAATACGCAGGAGCCAAATCAACAAAGTCTATTAGTTAGCACAAGAGATAAACCAGCAAATAACAGGCTCAGCAATTAGGTCGGCGTTGGTCTATTGGATGGCCGACATGCGGTGATCAAGCGGACAGCTGCTCCGGTGCCAGACAGGTATACTCGTTCGGGTAGGGAAATCTGGCAGCTTGAAGTCTGGTCATCGGTTTCGAGTCAGCCGATGTCCGCCATGTATGCTAATGGCGCCTGGTGCATGTAATATCCGTCGTGGATGCAAAGTCCTCCAAGTTACCTGTGACTTATACCTCTGGAGTTGGCTTGTCAGGTAAAGGTCTCGTCACCTGATCAAGGTTCTAATTTACGAGACCAATTTGAGTAACAAAACGTAGATACAAAACAACAAGACCAAAATGTTAAGTAACCGGATTAACTAAGCTCACATCTAAGCAGTAGGCACAGCCAATAGGATGTAGGTCTAAGATCTGTCAGACGTATTGCAGCTACGCGGCTGTTAGGCGGTCACCGCTCGATACGAGGTATCAAACCCGTTCATCTAGGGTCACCCGGCAGGTAGGGCCCTGGTCATCGGTTAGTAAGAAAAAAAAGTGTTAAACAGAGAAGTATTTCAATATAAATTAAAAATGTTTAAATATATATTAGGATAGTAATTTATTGTGGGAGGTTTTAGGCAATCCGAGTATATTTACCCGAATTAAAGCACAGACAGACAGATGGACAGTCAGTCGACAAGACAAACCAAATTCAAAATACTTTTCAACTATGTTGGAATGTGTTAAAAGGGGGAAAAAAAGATTATCTTTCAATGCAAATTTGAAATCTATTTTTTCTAATAAGAACAAGTTTTCTTATTATTTCGTATTTCAGTTTGATAAATATAATAAACTAAAGAAAGAAAATGGAGCGTATTTCATTATTTATTATTATTATTTCAATTAATTATTCGTTTGTTTTTGTCTTAATAAGTACTAAGATTTCGAGAGACCTACTGCTTGTATCTTACATTTAATCAGAAAATAGTCACATTATGGAATGCTCAATTTATCGCTATCAGTTTATTTCTAAATTAATATGCATAATTAGAAAATTCCATCTACGAATATTAAAATTAATAGTTCCTCTCGATAATGCTGTTCTAAGATATCAAGAGTTTACTGGATAATGTCAAAAATAAATTTGATTCGGTTTCAGATTTTTAATATAAAGTGCATGTTTGTGTGTGTTTGAATTTACTTTTACATCTTTACATTAAACCAAGAAATTTTGGGATGTAAAATTCAATGTTTAGGCAGGCGAGGATACATAACCGAGTTAAAGCACGGACAGGCGGATTAATAGAAATATGGACAGACAGACGGCAAGAAAAACTAAATTTAAAATACTTTTCAATTATGTTGGAAAGTGTTAAGAAAAAAAAATCTTTTTCTAGCCATTTTTTAACCCCTTAATTCTCGCTCCTGTCATATTCTCGGGCTGTGTCTTTTACTCAAATTGTTTGAATCCCACCAGTTTTATAAAATAGTGAAATTGGCTGTATTTTAGTATCGTTTTTCCTGTCATTAAATAAGGTGAATATTTCTTTTTCATAAAAGTGGTGCCAATAAGCAATTTGAATTTTTCAACCGTAATTTAATTCGAGCGTTAAGGGGTTAAATATATTTTTTCTAATAAGAATAAGACTTCTTATTTTTTAGTATTTCAATTTGATAAATATAATAAATCGATCTAAGAAAATGATATGCATTACATTAGATTTTATTATTATTTCAATTAATAATTCTTTTGCTACTGCCTTAATAAATACTAAGAATTCGAGAGAGACCTAGTGCCAGTATCTTACATTTAATCAGAAAATAGCTTCATTATAGAATGCTCAATTTCTCGCTATGAGCTTATTTCTAAATTAATATGCATAATTAGAAAATTCCATCTACGAATATCAAAATAATAATTCCTTTCTATAATGGTGTTCTGAAATCTCAAGAATTCACTGGATAAAGTTAAAAATAAATTTGATTCGGTTTCAGATTTTTAATATAAAGTGTGTATGCATGTTTGCGTGTGTCTGAATTTAATCTTACATCATTACATTAAACCAAGAAGTTTTGGGATGTAAAATTCAATGTTATGAAATACATTTTATTAAAAGAATAATTTATTTTTGGTGGTTTTAGGCAGACGATGATATATTCCCGAGTTAAAGTGCGGACAGGCGGACTGACAGAAATATGGACAGACAGACGGCAAGAAAAACTAAATTCAAAATTCTTTTTAACTATGTTGGAAAGTCTTTAGAAAAAAAAAACTTCTTTTTCTAGTCAGTTTTCAAATATATATACATTTTTAATAAGAATAAGATTTCTTATTATTTAGTATTTCAATTTTATAAATATAGTAAACTAATGTAAGAAAATTATATGCATTTCATTAGTTTTTATTATTATTACAATTAATATTTCTTTTGATAGTGCCTTAACCCTAGATCTACCGAGAATTTTATTCATGTTTTAATAAAACGTTCTACACCAGAATTTTTATTTAAAACTATTTAACTTATTTATTTACCTTATTTTTGTCTGGTTTATACACTTAGTTTATTTTAAAGAAATTTCTGGTTTGAATGAATATTTTGTATGTACCTGTCGGGTCCAATGGACCCGTCTGGTAGACGGAGGGTTAATAAATGTTAAGATTTCGAGATACTTAGTGTCAGTATCTTACATTTAATCAGCAAATAGCCGCATAAAAAGGCTCAATTCCTCACTATGAGATTATTTCTAAATTAATATGTATAATTAAAAAATTCCATCTACGAATATTAACATTAATAGTTCATTTCGATAATGGTGTTCTGAAATCTCAAGAATTTGCTGGATAAAGTGTGTTTCAATTTAATATTGCAATATTACATTAAATGAAGAAAGTTTGCTATATAAAAGTCATTTTTTAAAATAAATTTTTGTTAGGATAGTAATTTATTTGGGGAGTTTTTGGCAATCCGAAGATATTTAGCCGAGTTAAAGTGTGTAGCGACAGACAGACGGCAAGACAAACAAAATTTAAAACAATTTTCAACAATGTTTGAAAATCTATATATATACAGAGGTGCCAAGCTCGCACTAATCTTCCGTAATGCGTGGATTAATTTAACCAAGTTTAACAAAGTTTCAAACCAGAAAAATTATTTGATGAATCTGTATTTATTTAATTCCAGTTTTCTACGTGGAACTTATTTAATTTCATCTTTGAAAAAAAAATCCGGTACGAAATGCATTAAACCAGGGTTAAATTAACCCACATATTACGGAGGATTAGTGGCAACTTGGCACCTATGTATATATAAGCCGTTCTCTGTGTGTATGTCCTTTATACGAATCTTTAATTTTTGACCGATTTGCACGAAACTCGATGTACATTCGTTTTAGAACGTGGGAAAGATCACTGTCTACTTTAAAAAGTTATCATAGCACTATTTGTCCCTTTTTTCTACCACTTCCATAATTTAACATTATAGAAATATCACTTTTCAAATCTTTTTTAATTCAAACGTTTCTTTCCTGTTGCCAAACCCTAAAAATGACACAATAATGTGAAAAAAATAAGGCTAACGCGTGTATTTTCGTTCTATTTGCCAATAAAAATTCAGATTTCCTTGCTACATTTTTGCGTGTTTGATATTGACGTCATTCTAAACAGAATATTTACATTTTTTCGTATATAAAATAAAAACGTTAACTATAAGAGCGGGAAAATAACGTAGCACCTCAATTTGAATGTTTTTTTTTTTTATTAAAACATCTATTTTAATACAAACAGTCAAATTTCATGACAACATTTTAAGAAAAAGAAAAAAAAAAGGCTAGATATGACGTCACATTCTATCAAATCTTTTCAACGCGTAATCAAACTCATTGTAAACATATGGCTCCTATATTTTGCTTAGTACTTCGATTGTATACTACAGCCATATCTTATAGCTATACGTTATCGCTCGGTGTTGTATTTATTTATAGCAAAAAGAGAGCGGTTATTTACAATTTAAAAAAAATCTTGACAGATGTCTTGATTTAAAATTTATGGAAAATGACATAATTTCATCTAATCATTGTAGATTTAATTTCAATAAAATTTCAAATTTTCCAAATAAAATTTTAGTAACTACTACCTCATTTGGATGTATTTTTTTGCATTTCCCCGCGTATTGTGAAGATATGGTATACTTCTGTTACGCGCGCCAAAGAAAATATGTATTTTAATTTTAAAAGTAAAAATAAAATACCACAATGTGTCAAAAGAACATCCTTTTTCTGAATTTAAATTTCGCGAGTTCCAAAATTAAAACTAAAAATGTGAGTTTTTTCATAAACTTCAAGTTAAGGCTGTTCATAAAGTTAAGGCTGTTCTCAAATCCAAAGGAGCTATTTTCTGACATATTTTTTAATTAATTTTTGTTCGGAAACGCATGAAATTGACATGAGTTCTTATTTAGAAACTATGTAATCGAAAGATAGTTTCCATATGTTGGTAAAGGTATAAGATCTTTCAGTTGGTGTTTTGAACTGAATTTCGGACGCAACAGTGTAATAAAGGATAAAAACCGGCCGTCACGCAACCACAATTGCTCATAACTCGATAAGTAATTTATTTATGAAAAAAGGAAAAACTCATTTCAATTCCAAATCGCTTTAATAGTCAGGCCTACAACTTTTAAGCCTTTACGTTTAATGAGTCAGAAAATGTGTCAGAAAGTTTCGCGATGTTGAGCAGGGAACTGGAGACGCACCTTAAGCATTTGCAGGTTAGTATTTTGTAATCAAGTTGCATGCCAGGTTGTCGCTTAAAACATAAGTCATTCTATATTGTTTTAAACAAAGGTGCATGCCATAATAGGTGTCAGGCACACTCACTAAAATAAGAATACCTTAGCGCACAGCCCCTTTACCGAAGACAAACCCGTCAATATACTTAGAGATAAAAATATTTCTGCATTTTTCCTTCAGCTAATAAGACTATCTTTCATAATTGGGCTCACATGATTATATAACTCTCCCCCTATAATTCTATGACTAAGCAACGGAAAACAATATGTTACGCACTAAAATCTTCCCTAAAAAACTAATAGGTCAAGTCGCATGGAAATCCGTTCTGAAGAATTCAAGTTATATGCACCCGGAGCGAAATTCCCATTTGAATTTTATATACTTATGAGTTTATTTTGAGTAGTTTGATTTGATATCTGTTAAATTCGTGTTTTATTTTATTTTATTTTTGGCGTTTTAATTTCGTTTGCCAATTTAGTTATTGAATATTACGTGAAAGCAAACAAATTCTGAATTATTTACAATGTTTTTGAACAATTGAGTTAATCTTTTGCATTTGGGTTGCAAGCATATTTAAAAAATATGCATGCTTAAAAATTATTTTAAAATCCATAAAAAAATTCGTAAATTGAGATAAACATTGCAAACAAATATCACTGAAAGTACTTTTGTTTTCTATAATACGTTGGAACAGTCGAATGTACAATGTTTAGACGTTAAACTGCAATAAAAGGGAAATTTGTTGTGTTAGGTTGTTGCCACCGAAAATATGATACCAGCGTTACTCATAGACATGTCTTTTCTTTATACTATTGCATTAAGTGTAAACTGGTTCATCTTTCGTAATCGGGTTGCAGTCAACTTTGAAAATATCCATGCTTAAAAATTACTTTAAAATTCATTAAAATCAGAAAACTGAGGTACAATTTTCAAACAAATTTCATTTGAGAGAACTTTTTTCTATTCGATTTTGTAAAAAATGAAATTGTGTGATATTTAAAAGTTAGAAAAATTGCAGTAAAGGCACATTTTATGGGTTACAATTTATGGGGCACAATTTATGGGCACTGACATAGTGTTTTTACTTTATAATGTAGATAATACCATACAAACGAGAATTTCACTAAGTGCTGCGCGATTTGGAGGAATTTCTTTTTTTCGTATTGTCAGGAAAATCACATATTTTTCTCTTTTACCCACCAAAGAAAACGTGCATTCTATTATTAAAGCTTAGGGATTTCACTGTGGTTGCAAGACAATAACGCCATGTTTTTTTATTGTCTTTATAACGATTTGTGGATGGGAATGCACAAATTTCAGTTATTGTGATTGCCGTATTATTTCGTTTTAATTTATTTTACCTGGTAGGCTTCTTATAATTGACACGGGCGAAGCCGGGTAGTTCTGCTAGTGTTATATACAAAAAAAAAATATATATATATTTCTATGCATATTTTAAATCTCTTTTTTCTAATAAAAATAAGATTTCTTGTTGTTTAGCGTTTCAATTTGTTAAATATAGTAAACTTATCAAAGAGAATTATACGTATTACATTATTTTTTTTATTATTATTTCAGGCTTAATAAGTAGCGGAGAGTAGCCATATTTGGACCGCGCGCCGCTTTCATTGGACAGTTGCTATTCTGCTGTTAATTACAGGAAGAGACGCCTTCTTCCGCTGAAATCATACTCATCAGAATGGCTTCATTTATGATTAGAAGCAGCACCCGCCTACCACGTTCTGTTTTCAGGCAATTTTAAAAAACCTAAAGTTAGCTGTTTTGATCTAATTATTTCGTACTTAACGTAAGTTTTGTACTTAACTTAATTGACCTGCAAGAAAGCTGAAGCTACCAATCACCCCCCCCCCCCAAAAAAAGGCCAAAAAACATTAGAAATACTATAGCCCTTGATAAATTCAGTTAAATCACATATAAGTACCGAGGGTGCTAAAAATCAGTTGTGTTTACATCTTCGCCATCTAAAAGTAAACCTTGAAATGAAAAAAATAAATGACAAAAAAGAATTTATTTTGTTTGATTGTTTCATTAATCGCAAACTTTTCTTTTAATAAAATTAATTATATACCCTAGTCATTAAAACAACCTGATATTGTTTGGTCCAATTTATGAGACTGGGGTCCAACTAGATGCCCAGTTGTAGAATTTCGACCACTTTTGACAAATTTTTCAAATTAAAATAAAATTTAAGATTTTCAAAAAGAAATTGATCTAAAGATTTATTTAGTTAGTAGATGAATAGATTGACCTCGTGTTGTGATATTTTCCAGATATTCCAAAAATTAAGTGAATTACACCTGAAGATAAGTGAAGAGGTCCAAATTCGGCTAATATACGCTACTAAGATTCTGAGAGATCTAGTGCCAATGTCTTGCATTTAATCAGAAAGTGTCCGTATTACAGAATGCTCAATTTCTCTCAATGTGTTTATTTCTAAACTAATATTCATAATTAGAAAATTACATCTACAAATATTAAAATTAATATTTCATTTTGCTAATGGTGTTCTGAAATCTCAAGATTTTACGGTAAAGAAGTTAAAAATAAATTTGATTCGGTTTCAGATTTTTAATATACAAAGTGTTTATGTATGTCCACGTATGTTTCTAATTAATCTTCCAATATTACATTAAAGAGAGAAGTTTTTCAATAAAAATTATTTTTTTTTCTAATTTTCAATATAAATAAAAAAATTTGTAATACTCGTACTTTTTTATTAGGATAGTAATTTATTTTGGGAGGTTTTATGCAACCCGAGTATATTTGACCGAGTTAAAACGCTGATAGGCGGACAGCTAGACAGATGGACATTCAGAAGGCAAGACAAACCAAATCCAAAATAATATGTTGGAATGTGTGTTCAACTATGTTGGAATGTGTTAAAAGAAAGAAAATAATGTTTTCCTATGCAAATTTGAAATTATTTTTTTCTAATAAGAATAAGTTTTCTTATTCATTCTTATTTTAGTTTGATAAATATAATAAACTAATCAAAGAAAATGAGGTGTATTACATTATTTATTATTATTATTTCTAATCATTATTATTTTGATTTTGTCTTAATAAATACTAAGATTTCGAGAGACCTAGTGCCCGTATCTTACATTTAATCACAAAACAGGACCATTATAGAATGTTCCGTTTCTCGCTATGAGTTTATTTCTTAAAATACTATGCATAATTAGAAAATTCCCTCTGCGAATATTAAAATTAATAGTTCATTTCTATAATGGTGTTCTGAAATATCAAGAGTTTGCTGGATAAATTTAAAAATAAATTTGATTCGGTTTCAGATTTTTAATATACAAAGTGTGTATGTATGTTTGCTAATGTTTTAATGTAATATTGCAATATTACATTAAATCAAAATGTTTTGCGGTAAATTGTTTCAAACAAATTTTTATTACGATAGGAATTTACGGCAATCCGAAGATATTTACCCGCGAGAAAATGTGGAGAGACATTTTTTGCCAGATAGACAGCAACACAAACCAAATTCAAAACGCTTTTCAACTACGTTGGAAAGCGTTTCAAAAAATCTCTTTCTAGTCGTAGTTTAAATCTATTTTTTCTAATAAGATTTGTTATTGTATAGTATTTCAATATGATAAATATAGTAAACTAATCAAAGAAAATTATACGTATTACATTAAATTTTTATTATTATTTCATTAATAAAACTTTCGTTTTTGCCTTAATAAATACTAAGAATTCGAAAAACCTCTGAAACTAGCCGCAGTATAAAATGCTGAATTTCTCAATACGAGTTTATTTCTAAACTAATATGTATAATTATGAAATTCCATATACATATATTGAAATTAATAGTTCATTTCGCTAATTTCTATCTGAAATCTTAAGAGTGTACGGGATAATGTAAAAAAAAAAAAAAAAAAAAATCAGATTCGGTTTCACATTTTTAATATAAAGTGTGTATATATGTTTACGTGAGTTTCAATTTAACCTTACATCATTACATAAACACTAGAAATACGGGGAATTTTATTCAAATTTTATAAAAATATTCCCACCAGAATTTTTATTTTAAATTATTAACTCCTTTATTTAACTAGTTTATTTATTTATTTTTTACTTTGTGTCTTTTAAACTAGTTTTATAAAGAAATTTCTGGCTCGAACCGAAATATGTTCATTTGCTAGCGGTCAAAATGACAGCTCGCCATCTTTCTACACTCCTCAGCAGAAGTTTAGACACTGGTGATTTCTAACCTTTAAATACAAAATACGAACACTTGGGTTATAAAAATGACTGTACTTATTTTTAAATATATTTTTAACGTTTTAGGACAGAAATAACGGTTTTAATGTAGGATATTATTTCATATAACTGAAAAAAGTGAAATTTGCATATTGCAAAAGTTTAGACACTTTTGTAATTTTTTTGATATTGTTCACCGAAAACCGCATATTTCAAACTTATGACGTCACATTCATGAAGTATTTAAGTGCACTTCGCGATAGCATCGGTTAGTAAAGATGCGCGAGCAAGAAATTTTCAGTCAGATGAAATAATTAAAGCATGGAAGCTGAAATCGAAAGGGAAGACTATTGCGGAAATTTCAGCTACTTTCAATCGGCCAAAGAAGTCTGTCTATTAAGTACTGTCTAAGGGTGACTCTTTCAAAGCAAAACATAGATCTGGAAGGACTCGTGCGGCCAGAAAACGAGATTATAGAAGGATCCATAAACTGGCATCTAGACAAATGATGACTGCTAATCGCATTAAAAGTGAGTTAGAGCTTTCGGTGTCGACGGATAATTTCGTAGATGCATTAAAGAAAGATGTACATTAGTTTACATGAAAATGATAAAACCACCAGCCTTGAAATCTCACAACAAATTGACCCCTTTCCTGTCGCGGAGTAATTCTTTTTATAAACGGATGAAATAATGGACTGATACCAGAATTTGTAAACGAAGTTATTAGAAAATATAAAATTGCATATTTTCACGTTTATTATAAAAGGAAAATTTTAATTAAATATTCTTGCCATTCTTGGAATTAAAATTATATGTCCTTTGCCCTCGAAAGGGTTGATGACTTGGGCCTCACTTTGTTTTAATACTCAAGTATCTCTGGAGTTTCTCAATGGTCGCCAAGCGACATAAGACTACATACATACATTGGAAAACAATTTACAGCCATTTGGTAAACTTGTATCTCTTCCAAAGTATGTATTTGAGCAAGATAATGCGTCTATTCATATTGCATACAAATAAAAAGTTGGTTTAACTCTCAAAATAGTACTGTTTTCGACTGGCCCGCGTGTAGCCCTGATCTGAAACCAATCGAAAACTTTTGTGGCATCATATCTCATACGGTTTATGCAATTTTTTAACAATACTCCTCAGTAAATTAACTTCGATCAGATGTTGAACGTGTTTGGCACGAAATAGACCCCCAAGTGATGCAGGATTTAGTATCTTCGATGGAAAGTCACATTATTGCATTAATAGCAGACAATGTAGGTGCAGTTCGATTTTAATTTATGGATATTTTTCTGTTAACAGACAGATTGTCTATACTTTTGCAACAATGTTAAATTCATTTTTTTGTCATTAGGGGCTGTGCATAAATAACGTTATCACTTTAGGGGGGAGGGGGGATCTGACACATGATATCGTAGATATCTCTAGGGGGAGGGGGGATATGTCTTTTGATATCGTTAACATTTTCGATCCAGTGAAAATTTCACTTTTTATTTGTAATTTATTTTTTACATCAAAATAGTCTGTTATCTTTTTTTACTCTGTTATCTATTTTTATGAGAAAACAAAGTTATTATTAAAATCCTTAAATTATTATAAAATTATTTAATTCCAAAATGTGGAATACCCCAGAATTTGGCATTCCTCTTCTGTCATATGCGTATGAATATATAATCCGCTATTCGAGAAACTAGGTCCGAAGTATGTTTGACTTATTGTGTGTACTAATAAAGAAAAGAGAAAAAATGTTGTTCCTCTGTTTTCCTGATAAGAAGTTTTGTCTCCATCGGGGGGCAAATTCAATAAGACATTATTACTGTTGAATGCATTATGTAACAAAAACCTATTATTAAATACTTTTAAATAGTAGCTCTTTCTTTTAAATGTTATTTGATATAAAGTTATTTCATATACATATAGTAGTGATATTTCAGTGACTTATCTTAAAATGAATCAACAAAGTATACGAATAACATATGTATAACCATATATGTTTCTGTGTCACTGCAAACAAAAGAAAAAAAATACAAAAATGCAAAGAATTTTTATACATTGATAACGATATCATTAGGGAGGGGGGGAGGGGGTCCAAAATTTCCAAAAAGTTGATAACGTTATATATGCACAGTCCCTTATATATTATGTAACGTGTATAAATTAAAATTTGTTGTTTGTGTATGAAGGATAAGTCCCCAGTAATATATTACAGTTGAATTACAACAATTCGTTACATACTTCTCGGCACAGAAGCATAATAGATCATTGTCTAAACTTTTGCTGAGCACTGTAGTGTTAACACTAGAACCGTCATTAGGGGTCATTTTAACTCTGCCAAATTGATAATATTCGATTCGAACCAGAAATTAGTTTATAATTTATGTTTAATCTGTGTAGCACAGAGAGACTTCTGACGATTTACCGAGGAGCCTGGGGCCACTGCCCCACATCCCCGACAGTAACGCTATGGAAGACTAACAAGAACTGAATCTTGGCAGTACTGGGAAAAAAGGCTTGAAAATGGTGGGGGGGGGGGAACAAACAAGTAATTCCTGAGCTCAAAATGAAAAATAAAAACTAAATTTAATTAAAAAAAATTACTAACATTTAAAAAATAAAATACTGAAGTTAAATAAAAGGCTCAGTTGATAGTAACTCCCGCGCCTAGCCCACGCTTCATCGCGGGTCCAGGCTACTATGGCTGCACAGATGTTCGCGGTCATATGGCCTTGAAAAAGGCCCTTTGAGACATCGATTCACCACAGATTAGGAGCACCGTCCACAACTGAGTCTGGGGGAATAATGGCGATCCGCTCAAAAAGCGGGTCTACTTATTGAAGCAGGGGAAAAGAGGAGGAGCTTAGCTTAAGAGGAAGGAATTTAACTGGCTGAGAGAAGTTGAATGTGGAATCTTTTTAGTTTGTTGAGCAGAGTAGCAGGAGAAAAATTTTAAAATTTACAGTAGAACTATTAAATTAAAGAGAAATTTAAAGATTTTTGGATTAAAATTAGAAAATATGAAGAGCATTTAATATCATACCTAACTTTGGTCTTTTTCTGTTATGGATGTCAAAAATATCATACACTGGGAGTGTGTTAATAACACTATTTTCAGAGTTTTCCAAAGAAAGATGAAAGTTAATATTTAAATCTTGAATGTGAGTATTTAATCTGGAGTAGTCAATATCTTTATAAAGGTGATAATTTCGAATATAATAAGGCACACCATAAATTAGTCTGATCGTAGAATTTTGAGATTGTATAATTAGTTTGATGTGACTATAAGCAGCATAACCCCAAATTTGGCATCCATAAGACAGAATGGGTCTTAGGAAGGAGTTGTAAAGGAGCAATTTATTATTAATTGACAAATCATTGTTTCGAGCTAATAATGGATAAATTAGATTTTTTGCTACTCGAAACTTATTACGCGCGTAGTGGATGTGTTGTCTGAAGGTGAGATTATTATCAAGAATAATTCCTGACTATTTACAAGTGTTTGACCATGGCAAATCTGTATTGTTAAAGTTAATTTTATACTTATTTAGGTTATTATCAGTTAGTTTACAAAAGAGGATGGCTTGTGTTTTGCTAACGTTAATTTTAATGCGCCATTTTTGGAACCACTTTGACAGTATTTTAAGATGGCGGGAAATTGAGAGAATAGCAAATTTACGGTTTCTATGGGATGCAAAAACACAAGTATCATCCGCGACTTTAGCTAAATTAGTAAAGGGGTGATGGGGCATGTCATTAATGAAAAGATTAAAAAGAATTCCTGAGATACGGGATCCTTGAGGGATTCCAAAAGGGGCAAAAAGGTTCCTGGAAAGTTTATCATTTACTCTAACATAAAAGTTCCTGTCAAGTAGATAGTAATAAATAAGTTTAATTAAATAGGGAGCGAAGTTGTAATTATTTAATTTGAAAATAAGGCCGAGGATCCAAACTTTGTCAAACGCTTTCTCAATATCCAGGAAGACTGCGGCTGCATAACTTTTAGTGATTTTGGCTGTTGTGATATGTTCCACCAGTCTATAAACTTGATGAGGGGCTGAAAGCTCCTCTCTGAATCCGAACTGTTCAGGTGACATTAAATTATTATTTTTGATGTGATTATTTAAATCTTTTGCGATGAATGCTTCGGCAAGTTTACTGAGGGAATTGAGAAGGGAAATGGGGCGATAGCTGGTGGGGTTTTCAGGTGGTTTAGAATTTTTTAGGATAGGAGCGATAAGTGCAGTCTTCCAATACAGTGGGAAATAAGAAAATTTAAAAAGACTGTTAATAAGAAGGGTGATTTTTGGAATATAAGAGATAGGGAGTTTCTTAAGCATTTCATTAGTGATTTTGCTGACGCCTGGGGATTTTTTATTTTTAAGTTTACCAATTTCTTCAATGACGTCAGCATGGGTGACCAAAAGAGAGGGTGGGGGAATGGGACTGCTTAAGAAATTTCTGACTGTATCATTTACCTCTCTCTCAGTTTCTAGATTTGCAACTGGGTTTCCCGTGAACTGCAATTCCAGGCTGCTGGCAATCGCATCTGCCTTTTCTTCATCATCGTACGCGCAATTATTTGAATTTGGAATATTAATGGGGGGCATTTTAGTGACAGAACTCTCAAATCTTTTGGTTGCCTTCCATATGCTGGCGTCCTCTGGTGAGAGGGATTGAAGGTACAAAGACCAGCTGTCCTGGCGTTGCCGATGTAAAAAATTTTTAGTTCTTGTTGAGCTCTGTTCATGATAATTTTGTCCGAAATTCTGCTCGTTAGTTACCGAATTTTCCTAGCGCGATTTTTATTTGTGGTTAATCTGCGGACATGAGGATCTAGTTTATAAAATTCGTTGTCATAAATCTGAATCGTAGCACGATCAACAGCGACTTTAATTTCACAAGTGATGCACTCAGTGAGGGTTTCGATGTCATTTGTGCTGTTGATCTCGGGTAAGAGGGGGGGGGGATTTCATTAATGATATTTTGGAACTGTGTCCAGTTGATTCTGATGATAATTTTAGGAGGGGGTTTGAATTTTGAGATTAATCTGGTTATGATCCGAACTCAGTTCCGGTAGAGAATGCATAGTTTTGACATAGTTAACCCTCCGTCTACCAGACGGGTCCATTGGGCCCGACAGGTACATACAAAATATTCATTCAAACCAGAAATTTCTTTAAAATAAACTAAGTATATAAACCAGACAAAAATAAGGTAAATAAATAAGTTAAATAGTTTTAAATAAAAATTCTGGTGTGGAACGTTTTATTAAAACTTGAATAAAATTCCCGGTAGATCTAGGGTTAAACCAGTTAAAAAGGCCGAAATCAATTGTGCTACTATTGTTGTTAGAAAATCTAGTTGGGGTGGCCGGAAAAATAATGTCCGCAGTTGAATTTTGAAGAAAATTATAGATTTTATCACCATATGCGTTGCTGTTATTGCAGTTCCAAGAAGGATGATGGGCATTCAAGTCACCAACCAGAAATGTGTTCGCGTCATGACGGAGGAGGTGACTTAGCTCGTTCATGACGTCACTCGCCCGCTCATTTCCGGGGCAATAAACTGAGAAAAAAGTAAGAGGATGGGATGAAGGAATTTTTAAGGTGACACCTGTTGCGTTGACGATGTTTGGAAGCCGGGCAGGGGTGGCGAGGTAAAAATTTAGACTATTTTTAATGCAGACAGCCGTGCCCCTAATGGGTCGAGAGTTGTTGCGGTTGTTAAAATCATTTCTAAAGATGTGATAGTTTGGAATTTTGAAAGAGATGCCAGGTCGTAATTTTGTTTCTTGAAGTAAAACAATATCGGGATTGTGCTCCTTTACAAACGCCCTGAGCTCAGGAATTTTCCCAACTATGCCATCACAATTCCACGAAAAAATATTTAAAAATCCTCTGGAACCCATTAACGGGCCAGAGTTTGCGGTTGTTCGAAGGCTGCCATAAATATAGAAAATTTAGTGAGGGAGTCATTTGCTTCTTTTATTTTTTGTAGTACACTTTGATATTTTAAGATAAGTTGTTTAAAGTTTTGCACCTGAAATTGTTGAGTGATTTGATCCATGATACTTTTTAATGAATTTAAGTTGAAGCTATCATCAGAAGGGGGTTGGGGATGGGTGCCTTGGGTTGAAGACTGGGAGTGCTCTGTTTTAGGGGCTGTAGCTGCTGCATATGGAAAATTTGGGTTGGTGGTGGTTGGTTTGAAATTTGGTCTATTGATTTTAGGAAATTTTTCGCAGCCGCGATAAGATGCTGCGTGATTCAGGCCACAGTTACACCAGACTGGGGTATCGATTTTTCCTTTACCTTTTGGGCAGTCTGGAGTTGTGTGACTTCCGTCACACTTTCAACAACGTGCATTTAGCCGGCAGGTGACGCTAGAGTGATGCCAATACTGACAATTATAGCATTGCATCACTCTGGGGGGGGGGCGATTATAATTTTCTATGTTAACAATATGGTACAGGAGGGTTTTAATTTTAAATATCTGACGGGCGGGCTCTCCGTCTTCAAGTTGAATTTGGAATAGGGGCATCATTTGCTTAGTTTTAAATGAGGTCATTTGGGCGACTTTAATGACAGGGAAGGAGGATTTTTTAAGTTCTTGAAGAATCATTTCGGGTTCCATATCTATTGGCAGCCCGCGTACAACCACTTTAAGGGGTTGAGTGGACTTACTCTTGAAATGATAGTATTGGACGTTTTCTGCATCCAAAGCTTTGATTATTTCTTGGTAGTCCTGGATAGTGGCATGGTGAAATTTCATGAACATGCCACTGGGGCTGATCGTGAAATTGCAATGGCTTTTTGACTTGATATTGTCGATAAGTTTCATTTTTTTACTAATGATATCAGGGGTTTTGACATTTATAACGTTAATTTTGGGCGTGATTACACGCTTAGAAACATTTGGTGGGGGCTGGGGGACGGTTTTGTCATGCAGAACAACTTCAGAAAGGTTATCGTACTTGTTGCTGAGGGGAACATTAATTAGGTGGGAGATTTTGCTTTTTTGAAATGAAAAACTATCATCGTGAATTTCACGTGCTCTTTATCGCGCCTTATTGGCGTTAGAATTGCTAATAGGGGGAGTGCTGCCAGAAACAGATACCTGATTTTGGTAATCCCTAGCTAAGTCGCCAGTACTGGTGTCGCCATCTATGGACGTGGTTCCAAGTGACAAGCTCGGCTGGCACTTTTCTGGCCTTATCAGCTGGTCTAGTTCCAACAGCTCTTGTTCAATGGCTTTTTGTCTGTGCTTTTGGTTTGCAAGCTTGTCTCGCTAGGTTTTTTTTGTCTCTCAGGTGAGGTGGCAGAGTCCACAGCAGCTTCTGTGCTCCGTACATTTATTTTTTGCCTATAAATGGCAGTTTCGTAAAAAGTAATGAGTTCTCCCATCTCAGCAGATGTCATACTAGATAGGTGATTGCGATCACGCCTCCACTTAAAGCGGTGGCTTTTGGGGGAGTCAACTAAAACAACAGCTAAACTTTCTGCGTCCGACATTATTGCCGGTCGAAGTCAGTCAGTCTGTGTAGCACAAAAAATAGGCTAATTGAATAAGTTAAATAGTTTTAAATAAAAATTCTGGTGTGAAACCCTTTTTATAAAACTTGAGTAAAATAGCCGGCGGTTTTAGTATTAAACTAAGAATTTTTTCTATGTAATTTTTTTTTCAAACATTTTTTAATTAGAAGTAATTTGTTTATTTATTTATTTGGGGAGAAGCGGGTGTTAGGCAATCTGAGGAAATTTACCCGAGTTAAAGCATGGACAGATGGACAGACAAACGACAAGACAAATCAAATTCAAAACCCTTTTCAAGAATTTTGTAAAATGTTATTAAGAAAAACAAATTTATCTTTCTAGGAATTTTATGTATTTTTTTTTTTAAATAAAAATAAGATTTCTCATTGTTTAGTGTTTCAATTTGATAAATATAGTAAACAAATCAAAGAAAATTAATTATACGTATTACATTAATTTTTTATTGTTATTTCAGTTAATAAATCTTTGGCTTCTGTCTTAATAAATACTAAGATTTCGAAAGACCTCTGAAAATAACAGCATTTTCAATGCTCAATTTCTCGATATGATTTTATTTCTAAACTAATATGCATAATTATAAAATTCCATATACAGATATTGAAATTAATAGTTCATTTAGTTAATGGTGTTCTGAAATCTCATGGGTGTACGGGATGAAGTTAAAAAAAATTCAGATTCGGTTCTAGTTTTTAATATAAAGTGTGTCTATATGTTTACGTGAGTTTCAGTTTAATCTTAGATCATTACATTAATCTAAGAATTTTTGCGATATTTTTTTTCAACTATTTTTTAATTAGAAGAGTTTTTTTTTGGGGGGGGGTGAGAGAGGGGTGACAGGCAATCCCAGGATATATACTCGAGTTAAAGCGCGGACAGTTGGATAGATAAACAGGAAGTTAAAAATTCGGATTCAGCGACCCAAAAAACATATAGTAAGCCTTTTCCAGAACTACCATGAATTTTGCTTGGAGCCCATTTGAGCCCATATATGGTCTCTATTGCCTGGACTACTATAAAATAAGTCACATTTTTTCCGTTCTAAAATACTGGTAGTCAAAAATTATAGTATGTGACTTGCACGAGAAGTGTTCGTGGAAATGCCCACCTATTACATTAATATTTCATTATTATTTCAGTTAATAAATCTTTGGCTTCTGTCTTAATAAATACTAAGATTTCGAAATACCTCTGAAAATAACCGCATTATACAATGCTCAATTTCTCGATACAATTTTATTTCTAAACTAATAAGCATTATTATAAAATTCCATATACAGATATTGAAATTAACAGTTCGTTTCGCTAATGCTGTTTTGAAATCTCATGAGTGCGCGGGATGAAGTGAAAAAAAAAATCAGATTCGGGTCCAGCTTTTTAATATAAAGCGTGTCTATATGTTTACGTGAGTTTCACTTTAATAATACATCATTACATTAATCTAAGGATTTTTGCGATATAATTTTTTTCAAATATTTTTTATTTAGAAGAGAATTTTTTTTGGGGGAGGAGGAGGGGGGGGGCGAGATGGTGTTAGGCAATTCGAGTATATTTATTCGACCGCGGGAAGTTAAAAAGATAAACGGCAAGCTAAATCAAATTCAAAACAATTTTGAACAATGTTGGAAAATGTTATAAAGAAAAACAAATTTCTCTTTCTAGGCATATTTTAAATGTCTTTTTTCTAATAAAATAAGATATCTTATTGTTTAGTATTTCAATTTCATAGCTGCCAACTTGTACGGATTTTTGCTACCACTAAAATTGAACAGAAATTTCTGCCTTTTTTAATTATCCACATTCACTGAAATTCGGCGATTGAATTAGGCAACATTTTCTTTTAAATTTTAGTGGTAGCAAAAATCCGTACAAGTTGGCAGCTATGCAATTTGAACGGTAATATCAGGGGTTTCAAACTTTAGACCGCCGGATACCACGAATACTTTAAAGAAATAATCGACTTCTTGAATCGGAGAGATTCGATGGTTATGTAAGGGAATAATTACTATAAAATTTTAGTTGTATCCGGTGGGCCACATTTTGGCACTCCTGCAAGAAACTAATCAAAGAAAATTATATGTATTATATTTTTTATTATTATTATTTCAATTAATTATTCTTTTGCTTCCGTCGTAATAAATACTAAGATTTTGAGAGATCTAGTGCCAGTATCTTACTATTCAAAATACATTTCAACTAAGTGGGAATGTGAAAAAAAGGAAATAAAAAGTTCTCTTTCTATACAAATTTGAAATTTATTTTTTCTAATAAGAAAACGTTTTCTTATTGATTCTTATTATAGTTTGATAAATATAATAAACTAATCAAATAAATGATGCGTATTACATTATTTATTATTATTATTGCTAACAATTATTCTTTTATTTTTTACTCAATAAATACTGAGATTTCGAGAGACCTAGTGCTATAGTATCCTAGATTTAATCAGAAAACAGCCGCATTATAGAATACTCCATTTCTCGCTTTGAGTTTATTTCTACATTAATATCATAATTAAAAAATTTCATCTACGAATTTTAAAATTAATACTTCATTTCGATAATGGTGTTTTGAAATCTCAAGCGTTTGCTGCATAAAGTTAAAAATAAATTTGATCTGGTTTCAGATTTTTAATAAACAAAATATGTATGTATGCTCGCGTAAGTTTCTAATTAATCTTCCAATATTACATTAAACAGAGAAGTTTTTCAATATAAATTAAATCTTTTAAAATACATTTTTATTAGGATAGTAATTTATTTTGGGAAGTGTTAGGCAATCCGCGCATATTTGCCCGAGTTAAAGCGCGGATAGGCGGACAGACAGACAGATGGACATTCCGACGGCAAGACAAAAGAACTCAAAATAAATTTTAACTATTTTGGAATGTGAAAAAAGGAAAACAGAGAGTTATTTTTCTATGCAAATTTGAAATTTATTTTTTCTAATAAGAAAAAAAATTCTTATTGATTCTTATTTTAGTTTGAAAAATGTAATAAACTAATCAAAGAAATGATGCGTATTACATTATTTATTATTATTATTTCTAACAATTATTCTTTTGTTTTTGTCCCAAGATTTCCAGAGACCTATTGCCAGTATCTTAGATTTAATCGGAAAACAGCCGCATTATAGAATGTCAATTTCTCGCTCTGACTTTATTTCTAAATTAATACGCATAATTAGAAAATTCCATCTACGAATATTAAAATTAATAGTTCATTTCTATAATGGTGATCTGAAATCTGAAGATATTCCTGGATAAAGTTAAAAATAAATTTGAGTCGGTTTCAGATTTTTAATATAAAATGTGTTTGCATGTGTTTGAATTTAATCTTACATCATTACATTAAACCAAGACTTTTGGGATGTAAAATTCAATTTTATGAAATACTTTTTATTAAAAGAATAATTTATTTTGGGGTTTTATTAGGAAAACGAGGATATATACCGGAGTTAAAGCGCGGCCAGGCGGACGTACAGTCGGACAGACCGACGGCAAGAAAAACTAAATTCAAAAAACTTTTCAACTGTGTTGGAAAGTGCTTAGAATAAAATAAATTCTTTTTCTAGTCATTTTTTAAATATACTTATTCCTATAAGAATAAGATTTCTTATTGTTTAGTATTTCAATTTTATAAATATAATAAATTAATCTAAGAAAATTATATGCATTACATTAGTTTTTATTATCATTACAATTAAAAATTCTTTTGCTACTGCCTTAATAAATACTAAGAATTCGAGAGACCTAGTGATAGTATCTTACATTTAATCAGAAAATAGCCGCATTGGAAAATGCTCAATTTCTCGCTATGAGTTTATTTCTAAATTAATGTGCCGAATTAGAAAATTCCATCTACGAATATTAAAATTAAAAGTTCATTAATGGAGTTCTGAAATCTCAGTAGTTTCCTGGATAAAGTTAAAAATAAATTTGATTCGGTTTCAGATTTTTAATATCGTCAATGTGTATATGCACATTTGCAAGTGTCTTAATTTAATATTGCAATTATTACATTAAATAAAGTTTTACGACATAAAAAGTAAATTTTTTCAAATACATTTTTATTAGAATAGTAAATTATTTTAGGAAGTTGGGGGGGGGGGTGGCAATCCGAAGATATTACACGAGTTAAAGTGTGGAAAAACAGACAGACGGTAAGACAAACAAAATTCAAAACCCCTTTCAACTATGTTTGAAAGCTTTAAAAAAATTCTCTTTCTGGAAATTTTAAATCTATTGTTTTAAATTTATTATTTTCTAATAAGATTTCTTATCGTATAGTATTTCAATTTGATAAATATAGTAAACTAATCAAATAAAATTATACGTATTACATTATTAGCCCCCGGTATGCTATTTCTTTCTCACAGCTTATTTTGTGTCTTCTCCAAAAAATAATGTTACATTGTGGGAGCCAGACGTAAAACAAAGAAGATGAATCATTGTATTGTTAAATACTCTACAGAATTTTTTTAAACATATAAGCATCGCACATTTTCAATTTGTACACCGTCGTATTGGGAAAAAAATATTTTTTAATGCAATTTGAAAACTGTATCTCCATTTATTTTTGATATATTAATTTTTTGAGCCATTTGCTTGATATTGGCAATGGAAGAACTCCATTTCTGTAGAAAGTAAAAGAAAAATAGCAATTATATCTTTCCGTTGTCATTTTCCCATAAAAACTGAACAAAAAAAAGTGTAATTAAAATACGTGCTATTTTGAAAAATTATAAATGAATGATTTTTGATAAAACACGAAGCTATTATAAACTAAATTTAATTTTATGAATCTATATTAATATTACAAACAAATGAAGGCATATGAATCAATAGATAGCCGATTTTTTTGTCGAGTTTCTTGAATGACGAAATCTCTTTTTTGGATTTGTGTATTATTCAGCAATACTGACGTCCAATGCGTACTTATTGTAGATGTTGCTTAATACTAGATCGCAAATGAGGAATTCTTCAGCGGATGTGAATGACGTCATTGAATATATAATAAAATCACGTGTTTTAAGTCTTAAAACCGAACTACAGTAGAGTCCCGATTTTGGGAGTCCCGCTTAATAGATTTGCCGCTTTAACCCAGATAGTTATTTCTGATGGACTGATAGCTTCTAATAGAAGTCATTTCTTCATAAGACGCCATCAGTCCATCAGAAGAAAAGGATCCATCCCAAAGGTATAAGTTCGATGATTAACTCGGATAATCGGGACTCTATTTTATCTTATATTTATATACATATATATTTTTTTCATCGGAGGAGATACTACATTAACAACTAAACTAATAAACTAATAAAAGTTACAAGTAAAACATACACATATTATTTAAAACTCCTTAGTAATTTCAAGCTTTTCCAAGCTCTTCATCACATAAAATTTTAATAATTAAGGTAAGCTGGGGTGACTGGACCCACGATGTAAGTGGCCCATAGGCTATTTTATTAAAAAAAAAACCGTTGATTTTTTTAAGTTTTAGCTTTTATCAACATTGCACCCCCATCTCTACTTCTTAAAACAACGTGTGTCAACTCATTCATAACTCTGCTTTGCCGTGATAGGCTGCTGAAAATTTAGGTTGCTTTATTAAAAAAAAAAAAAAAAAAAAAAAAAAAAAAAAAAAAAAATGTCCATTTGGTTGAAATTCCTCGGCTTTTTCTTAAAATACGGTAAATATTTTTATTAAACAATCCTTTTATTTAAAGATAGACACATAAATACATTAATATTATTAGGTATCTATACGTACTTCCTTCATGTTTCAAATGTAAGGCCGGTGATTCACTTACACCACAAATTTTTCAATAATGGGGTAACTGGGACATGTATCAGGGGTAACTAGACCATATGGGATCTGGTTACCCGAACAGTTATAAACATCGTTTTGAGTTTCTCTTACTACGGAAAATTAATTTCTCTAATGTTTGTTTCCTTGCAGTAAAGAAAATCACATAATAAAATTTTTTAAAAGCATGTTGTGGTATCAAACGAAATTTCTTAAGTGTGCTAGCTATAGCTCGAAATTTTACGATACAGATGAAGAGGCGATCATAAAGCAAAGTGGGATTATTATAAAATAATAGAAGCGAATAAAAAATAGCTCTGCTCGATATAAAAATATGGTTACATTCTCCACAGGTTTATTAGACATATCGAACTTCCATTGTGGTAATTAAAAAAGAGAATGCGATACGTAAGTACTTACGTAGCCGTTTGTTCATAGATTTATCTTGTTATTTTTTTCCTTAAATTACCCATGTAAATTTTATACTTATTACCTGTACTAAAGTATATAAGTACTAACATAATTTTTAAGTTTTTTGTATAAATAAATATAATATTTTCACTTATAGTGCTTTTTTGACACGTTGACAGTAAAGGTTTCCCTTACAACGCCCTTTAGTTGATATATAATGTACACGATCTACCTGATTTAAATTTTCCTTACTAGTTTACACTTTTCAAACAGGACCTGATACCCAATATTAAAAAAAAGGAATAAACGCATGTGGAACATAGATCGTGCTGCTCCACTTGCCCCATTTTTATGGGGCAACTGGACCCATGAGGAAAGAAAGATGAAATATGTATATATATATATTATTTTTAGTAATTAAAATGTAATTTTGAACATTTCTGTCTGATAGAGGTAACCTAACTAAACACATTTACAAAAGTTCAGACTTTAATTCAAATAAATACAGTAGAACCTCTGTTATCCGAATCCCGGTTGTCCGAAAATCGGCTTAACCGAAAGACCTTAAAATTGCTCAAAGTCCTTTTCAAATGTGGAAATTTATTTTCAAAACTATTTTTACCTATATCAAATGATGCAGTTTAACATATTTTAATTTATGATTACTATTTTATTTGTAAATTTTATATCAAAACAATTCCGAATCATTTTTAATGTATTGAAGAGTTGTTTTAATACTTATTATCTTTAAAAATTAAAAGCAAAACAAGTAAAAATCAAAACTTTGAAAGGTGTTATGGGATACTAGTAGAAATAGTGTTAAAAAAGCATGTTCTTTGTGAAATAAATAAACAGAGTAACAAATAAGTAAACAAACAAAATAAACTTACTTATTTTGCCCATTGCGTAATTTCGAGCACTTTATTAGGTAGACACGTACGGCACTTCATTTTTTTTACAAAATATGTTGCGATTTTTTTTTGTTGTTGTTTCAACTTTGCATCGTTTTAATTCTGCTTTATCACGCCACATTTTAAACAACAACACATGAGATGCTGTTGCATCTTGTTGTACTTCAACCTATTGATCACAGCTTTTCATTAACACGTTCACGCCGGCGCGGTGGGTCACACTCGACTGTCTCAGAGTTGTCAAGACTCCGGCATTTTGCACACCACTGTTATTTTAGACAAAATGCTGTTCCTTTAAATCGCCCAATTGTTCTAATTAAATAAAACAACATTTTCTGTATTAAAATACTGGTATCCAAAAAGTCGGAGACTTGGCAGCTCTGAGTCAGTCTAGTGTGACCCACCGCGCCGGCGTGAACGTGTTAAACAAGTTTTCACCATAAGCCTCCCCGTTATTTGAAAATTATTATGGAACCCCGGTTAACCGAAAATGCTTTGGTCCCAAGCTTTTCGGATAACCGGGGTTTTACTGTATCAGCTTTTCGAAGTTGAATTGCCAGAATCTCTAAAGTCGCATTATAAAATCCTGGCCCAGATACTGTTATTAAAATAAGAGTTTAAGTAAAACAGTGAACTTTTTATACACTGGTTATCAAAAATTAAGGAAAAGTCACAAAATGCTAATTTTCAATTACGCGACTACTCAATAGGAAATAATATAATTCGAGTAATTACTATCTCTACAACACAACTACCCCATATAACATCTGATTCATGTCACACATGGTCACAAGTGCCACAGTCACTACGCTGAATCAAAAAAATAGGAAATTCCATGCTTCTCATTATGAGTCTCAAATGATCACTATATGTGACTCCACTGAGAAGTCAATGTGACTGCTGCTTTGTGACGAGTCACCAGGTGACTTTACAATGTAGTTAAACTGTGACTCTCATGTGACTGTCAGTTTTAGACTCAATTTCATAGTCATCATGAACGTTGCATTATGATAAGTCACCAAATAATATCATATTATAGTCACATGGAGACTTTTCCCAAAAGAGCACAATGGTAACTTCACAGTAGTCTCTCTGTCACCTGAAAATCATCATGTGACTTTAATGTGACATTATTTGGTAATTTATCACAATACAGCGTTCACGATGACTTTGAAATTGAGTCTACAAATGACAGTCACATGACAGTCACAATGTAACTACATAGTAAAGTCACATGGTGACTCGACCCAAAGCAGCAGTCACAGTGACATCTCAGTGGAGTCACATATAGTGATCATTTGAGACTCATAATGAGATGTATGGAATTTCCTATTTTTTGCTTCACCGTAGTGACTATGACACTTGTGACCATGTGTGACATGAATGAGATGTTATATGGACTAGCTGTGTTGTAGAGATAGTAATTACTCGAATTATATTATTTCCTTATGAGTGTTCGCGAATTTGAAAATTAGCATTTTGTGACTTTTCCTTAATTTTTGATAACCAGTGTGTATCGTCTTATGATATTATTGGACTACCTTCATTTTTGCTTTGATCGAATGTTTCCAAACGAAGTAGTACCTCTTTACCCTTTCAGGGGCATGCAACTGTGCTTTGTTATGTTGAATCCACACCGGAATTTTTAAAAAAAATATTTGAAAATAGGGAAAAGCAATTTAATAGCCTTTCCTCACCAAAGTTAACAAAGTTAAACTTAATTAAAAATTTCTCGTGAAAATATTACTTAAAATTATGAGGTATACAATATAGCCCATTGCCAATCAAAGGGTTAAGCTTGCAATTGGACTGTCCCAACGAATATTACAAAAATGGACTCTCATCATTTTTCTCACTGATTGTTCAAGTACGGAGAGGTAATTTGAAAGAGTGTGTTTAAACTTTCAATTACTCATTTTATAGTATTAAATCTAACAGTAAAATATGACATTTAAATAGCTCTTTATGCAATTTAAAAATATACACTTTGTTTTTAAGAAAGATTGAAGAATTATGTTGTTTAATATTCCAGAAACATAATTACAAACAACCAGTAAAAAAGTTTTATATATAACCTGTAATTTTTCTTATTTTAATTTAGTTGGTATTTTCTCTCGTTCTTTTGAATTATTAAGAGTCAAAATACGGAATTACTGCATTATTCAGTAGAGTACATTATTTCTCGTTACGTGTTTACTTTTAAAGTTATATGCATAATTAGAACGTTCCATCTCCAAATATTAAAATTAATAGTTCATTTTGCAAATGGTTTTCCCAAATCCCATGAGTTTACGAGATGTAGCTTATGAAATTGAAAATTATATGTGACTCAGCGTAGGTTTGGAACATGGTATATACAAATATTCCTTTTCTAATAAGTATTCTATCATTAAATTAAGCGAAAATGTTTTGGATAAGTAGTTTTTTAAGAACAAGAGTGAATCTATTAATATTAACTAATGCCAAATTTTTTTTTTCGATTTCGTAATTTTTATTTTCTGTTAAATGAGTAAAGATGTCATTGGAATTTAATTAAGTTTATCTGGGAATAATTTTTCTCATATCTGTCTGATATTTATTTATTTATTTATTTATTTTGGCTTTTTGGGAAATAAACCATATTGTAAATATCAACGTGAAGAATGTGTATTTTTATCACAAATATATTTCGTCTTTATCATTACGCTATTACGCTTTAAAATAAACAGAACTAATAACATGAGAAATAATAACAAAAATATTTTATGAGAAATTTTAGCAATTTCTTATTAAAATATTGTTAAAGTGTGATTTGTTAGCATATGTATTCTAGAACCAGTACTGATTTATAATACCGTATTACGACATTTAAAAGAAATCGAATAATTTCATTATAATAGACATTGTAATTTAAATCTGTTACTAAAAAACCTTTTTCTTTCATGGATATATAGTCAAGTCTACGCATGTATACATTGATGTTGGACAGCTGTTGTACAAAAAGCAAATAAGGGGCACTAGTTTCAAATTATTTATTCAGGCGAGAGTAATGTGTGAAGACAGATTTTTTTTTTACTATTTTTCCTTTAAAAAGTTCTAAATATCACTGATAATTGGCTCATCACTGTCTCAAATTATAATACTGCTCTTATAACCTTGCATTAAAACACAAAAAATATATAGCTGTAAACTTTCACGCTTTTTTTTCTACTAAAATGAAATAGAAAATTTTTAATGAAAATTTCGGAAACCGTAAATAAAGTTAGCGTACTTACTCGTGCATGCCACGCCTTCGTATAACAAGCACAACCATAATTTTAACACTTAAATGTGGTAGAAAATATTTAACCACTTGTAGGACACCGGTATATTATATCGTCTGTACGATGTCAAACCAATATGAAATGAATCAAAATCCAATATGAAAACAGTGTTGCCAGTTGGCAACTGTTTTTAAGTTCAGAATTCTTTACACCAATTTTTTGAAATTGTAAAATTCGCCTTAAAATAAATTTATATTAATTTTTTTCACACCGAGAAAAACATGTAGTTTCTCGATAGAATGCCTGTGCACTATACTGATAGCCCGGGTTCGTGTCCCGGCATGGAATCTATTTCACTATGTTGGCCTTTGCGCCTTTTAAGCAATTAATTTAAAATTTGATTTTCATTTGAAATATTGTGTGCAAGGCGAATGTTTCTCTTTCTGGAAAATTTTCCAAGTATTAATATAGTTTCAATCGATGCTGGATTTAATTACGTTTCGTTTTTGCCCCATGTCAATGGCTCACGGAATAAAAGAAGAGTTTACATCTGTTACAATGGTTGTTAATGCCATTTGTTGAGAAAAAATGTCACTGTATCAACCCACCCTATGTATCAAACCTCCCCTAACTCCCCTATTTAATTTCCTTCAAACTCATCTACAAAATATTTCATTTTAATAATTTGTCTTCATGATCTTTTTATTTTTCAATTTGAAAACGCTGATACAAAATTAAAGCTATTTTATTAAAGTTATCCGATGTATACCATTCTTTTCTTTCATCTTTTTTATTCCATAACTCGATTCGCCGCGAAATTCTGACTCGTTAATTTTTCCTCAACATTATGCCGTTTATGATAAAAAGTTCTCTTCCCTTGCCGCTTGCTCATTCATTCTCGCTGATATCTGCATTGCATGAAAAATCATCACCCTTCGACTATTTAAGCTGAAATATGAGCGCAGAGCAGAGGAATTTCGTGACATTTGTTGATATTAAAAACTCCATTGCTGTCCAAAAGACGCCACGGAAATAATCGAATCAAGGGTAAAGTCCTATAGAATGGAGTGTGAACAGTGATGGGTGGGAAATAGTGCTTCCTGCTTATGAAATGTGCTTGGATGCTTGTCCCCTGTATTATTATAAGAGGGCTAAATAAAATTTCTTCCTTGGGGAAGAAGTCTTTTCATTATTCGGGAAATTCCAATGCTTATGGACCGAGGTCTAAGTTAGTAGAGTGCCGATTAAAGATCGAATATGCTGTCATGATTGATATTTAAATGATGTCTGCCAAAATTCTTCGAATGTTACGGGGCGATTGTTGCTTCATTTTGTACACCGTTCTATGACATGTCACCCAAGATCGTCACATAAATAAAGCAAAAATTTCAAATAGATTTTACTAGAGGAAATTTGACTGTGAATTAGAGGCGCGTAATATGGCGAATGCACCAAAGTACAGAAAAATGTAGAATCAAATCGTATGCACGTATGAGGTCGTGTACTCATTCCAAATCACCCAGTGGTTGCGCTCGACATTTTTAATTTTCGTAATCTTTTAAACAAGTTTTCTTCATAGTTTTCTGAGTTTAAAAGGTTAAATCTTTTGATCGTATAGGTTTTTGGGGTTTGCCATTTTTAACGAGCTACACTGCCATTTTTGGATGGAAAACGGGTTTTACGGAAAATGCCGTAACTGCTTTATTTTTATATCTATCAAGATGAATTAACTACCCAAATTTTCAGAATGAAATTGTCGTCATTTTATGTATTCATAAAATTTTCATTTGACTCAAGGATGTAGATCAAAAACAAGTTTAAAAACTGAAGAAAATGTAGGTGAAAAACCGCATTTTGAGGACATTATTTTCTATGAAGAAGATCAGACTCACCTTAAATATTTGTTGAAAACTTGTTCAAAAGATTAGGAAGATTAAAAATGTCGAGCGCAACCACCTGGGTGATTTTGAATGGACCCATGCGAAAAAGCGCGTTATACGCCGATATATACAGTAATTAAATAATATTTTAGTTCTCATGCATATGATTAAATATATATATATATATATATATATATATATATATATTACAAATAGACTTGCCATATTTTTACAACATTCCCAACAAAAATTATATTCCGAATAGGATTTAATGACACTTAAAAAAAAAATCTAAAGAAGATTTTCCTTTGAAAGTAGTTGTAATCAAAAAGCGGGTAAAGGAGGAAGCTTGTCTAATCTACTGCATTTAGAATATCAATGTAGGTAATTTGCGGAAGAAAAGTATTTTAAGTAGATGTCTAAATAAAATAAGTTTATTTTTCTTTCAAAGTTTCTTCCCGTTTTTATGAACAGAGCAAATATGGGTGAATTAGAAGTTGAATGTATTTAGAGACTAACAATTTTTGAAACATTATATATTCATGATTTAATGAAAGAAAAAACAGAGGACGAAAGAAGGAAAACAAATTACCCTTTTGAGCATTACAAATTATGTATGGCCCATTGGTTGCCAAGATAATACTAAAATTTTATTTTGAATACCACTATTTTCGCAGAGAAATAGTCACATTTTTAAATTACTGATATTGTTGCATTAAATCAGGCAAACATCACTATATGAAATCAGTAATATAGAGAATAAAATTTTAGTATTTTACTGGCAACACTGTCTGATCCTACGAAACTGCTAGATATCATACATTCTTAGTGTATGTATAATGTATATTAGGTCTACAGCAGGGTGTCAAGCTGTGGCCCGCCGGATACCACTAAAATTTTATAGTAATCATTGCCTTATTTAATCATCGAATTTCTGCGATCCAAGAAGCCGACTTTTTCTGTAAAATTTTAGTGGTATCCGGCGGGCCACAGTTTGATACCCCTGGTCTAGAGGAAAGTTCTGTCCGATAATGTTACTTCACGCCTACTTTTTTAAAATTCAGATTTCGTCATTGGCACCACTTTTTTGAAATGGTAATAATTCAAATTGTTTTCGCATTATGCAAAATTTGAAAACCTTGGAAATTTTACCATTCCAAAAAAGTGGTGCTATTGAAGAAATTAGAATTTTAAAAAAGTAGGCGTGAAAAAGCACTATGGAACAGAATTTTCCGGTACCCCTAATATACATGAATCATTCTCTGAAAAATGGCAATTTCATGCCCTAAGTGTCTTGAAGATATATTTTTTAAATTGCAAAATGTGATTTAAACTATCACTATTATTCAGTTATCACATAAACTGTAATTATTTGCTTATTGAAATTGAAATATGATAAATTAAATGTATTTTTTTATGCAAATATCATTCCCTCACTATGTCCCCATTGAGATATGTAGGAAATAATAGGCTTTCTCCGCCATTGTAGCACGTATGTTTATAATTATTTTTTTCTCAATCCATTAAACATACTTAAATAAATATTTAGCCATTTAATTATATTTATATTTTATATAATGAAGGAATTGGGGCACTTTTTAATGATGTCCCAAGTATTTGTCATCATTCCCTCACATAACTATAAATTTGCCTCTATTTACTTAGTAGAAAGTAGCACATGCTTTGTATATGTCTAGGACAGCTTGTAGATGAGTAAAGTGAAGCAGCTATCTTGTTGTTTGCTCAAAAACATAATTTTTGTATAAAATGGTTTTCAGAAGTATTTCATCATTCCCTCATAATTTTAATATATGAGGGAGTGATTGATCTAAGTCCATTTATATATGTACTAAACAGTAACATAAGAAAATCTAATGCAATAAAATATACATTAAAAAACTCATAAGAATTTTAATTAGCGTAAGTAAAGCTAATACATTTTTAATTTTTATTATTTTATTTAGAAAATTGAAAAATATATAAAAACAATTTTTTGTACTAATTCAAATAAACATTAACAATTGTTACTAAATGTTAATGCTTTATCTTTATTTTTTCAATTGACATAGAGTAAAATAAAATATTATTTATTTACACCATGACTTCTAATTATAATTTCTTTTCTTTTTTAACCCTTTCAAGGGCGGTGGTATGTTTATGAAACCGTTAATTTTAATTCCCAGGCGTCACAATGGCACCAGACTTTTTATAAACTTTTTTCAATTTAACATGTATGTGGAATATGGCATTTTTTTTCTAATTTACAAAAAAAAATTGTTCTTAAATTCCGGTGCCAATCATTTATTTGAACATTTTAGTAATGGAAGTGCTTTGAAATTAAAATCACAGAAGATATATCATGTGTACAGTTTGGTTCATATTATTTTTTTGATAAATATAGCATTAAGTTACTTGTATGCTAAATTTTGAGATTTTTGAGGCAATTTTATTAGGCCGCAATTAAAAAAAAAACACCCCCTTTTCAGAGAATGACCCATATATAATTTTAACAATATTAACAATATTTTTATACGTACGTTTCTACGAACCCTTTGAGCTCTGCTGGGTGAATTTCTTCCCACATAATTTTAATCTCCAAATGTCACAATGGACATATGTCATCGGACATATGTCATATCAAAGGACATATGTCATTTGAGCAGTAAATGTCATCGGAATATTCGACCAAATTTATTTGAAAATTAATTAATGCATTTTTTTCGTGTATATAATAAACTGTATTTTTCCTTTGCAAAATACTGGTGGCAATGTGACAGTTGGGTATTTTTAAGCAATTCACCCACCAGAGCTCAAAGGGTAAATGAATTTCCCAAAAGGTTGAAATTGACTTTTCGCATAAATTATTTTAATAAATCTTTATATTCAGTGAGCATGAATGCGATTATATTTTTTAAATAATATTACAGATAAGTTACATATTGACAACTTATTTTGATCCTTAAATCATTGAGTGGCCGTGGGATATAATATCTACCTCGTAATTTTAAACAAAATTTGCAACAGAAAATTTTTATTACATTTTACTTTGATAACTTTGGCGGAAAATACTTGAGAAATTGCTTTTCCTTTTTTTTGAAATAAAATATTTCGAAAATTTCCATCGGAATTGAACCTTACAGAAACACAATTTCTTGCCCCTGAAAGGGTTAATGAACGAATGCCGCCATATTAACAACCCATAACCCTTTCAGGGGCAAGCAATTGTGTTTCTGTAATGTTTAGTTGTTAATGTCCAAATGTGTTGTTTACAGTTGGGAACAAGTTTTACTGCACAAAAACTTACAGCTTATCTAATCTTATATTTCATGCGATTAAATAACGGAAAACAAAAAGAAATTGCAGAAAAAATAGTACCAAAACAATAATAAATGGAAGCACATTTGAGCAGTAAAAATGCCTCTCGCGAAATTAGCAAAGTTAATTTTTCGTTAAGGATTAATATTTTCATAACGAAGAATGGAAATTTTCATTTTTTTATTCCTCAATTTTTAATGTTTTTTCTAGAATGAAATTGTTATTCTTTTTTCTTCTTAAAAACATGTTTATGTTTTTCCTCAACGCAATTGATAATTTAACATTGTTAAGAATCCATTTTAGATTTTCAAGATATTATCGATTAATACCACTTGAAAGGATCTATTTGTGAAGTTAATTAAATACAAAAAACAAACGAAAGTATTTAAGGGTAATTAAAATATCTTTCGCATAAGAACAAAAGCAGCTATTCCGCACATATCTTTTAATTACTTCCTTAATCTCTAATCTTAAACATTTTTTCTAATATATTGTTTTCAAGTAAACAGAAAAATATTAATGAATTTCCATTTGTCTCAGAGTAGCGAGTTTAAATGACTAATTAAAAAATTTAATCGATTTTCATCGATCAATAATAAGGTGTCTAAAAAAAAAAACCATTAATACAGCGAAAGTGCTTAAACGCAAGGTGGGAAGTAGTTCCGTGTAATATGTTTAAATTCACAAAACTGAAAAATATGTACATGGATGTGCGGTTTGAAATAAAGCACTGTCACGATGCGAGAATTTAACAATATTGAAAATAAAAGTTGTTTTTTAAACGCTTAACTCTCGCTCTCGTGATATTCACGGGCAGTGTTTTTTTTTTTTTTTTTTTTTTTTTTTTCCACCAGTTTTATAAAATAGTTCAATTGGATTTATTATGGCATCATTTTAACTGTCATTAAATATGGTGAATATTTCTTTTTGAAAAAAAGTAGTGCAAATAAGCAATTTTAAATTTTAAACCGTAATTTAATGCGACCATTAAGGGGACCTTCTACATTAGGAGACAAAAAAAGCACTTTTTAATGATTTTTTTGTAAGAAAACTGCATGATGGATCTTTTTTGAAATTTTAACAGTTTATTGTATATATCTTAAGGTATACACAAGAATTTCTTTATTAGATTTTGTTGCTTCTACTCTAAGTTATAAACAAATATGTTCAACTGCTTTGGAAAACTTCGTCTGGATGGTGGGCATGATAGCACCTTGTAGAATTATCTGAAACACAAAAATAAATTTTTTTGGTAAATTTCGTGAATATAGCTTCTAGTTAAATTAAAGGAAACCATAAATTTATTTTTTAAATTTATGTAATGGATGATTAAAAACAAATTGTTAAAAAAATCGTTCTTATTTATTAATAAATATTTTAAAAATAACTTTAGACAAAGCTTTAATTTATATCGAAGGCAATTACCTTCGATATAATAAGTTTCTTTGTTAAATAAGATTTAATTTAAAATTTAGATGATCCACTGAATAGTTTTTTTTATATTGCCCACCATGTCAACCACATTTTTTGACATACAAAAATAAATTAATGTTTTATCTCAAGATACGCCAATCGTCTTGATTCACTCAGCATGCTGCACAATGAAGTCATCACCATACTGACAAAAAATGTCTCCCCAAAGAAAAATTTCAAAAAAATATTTTAAAAAATTGAAGAATATGTGTATACACTAAACGATCAATGAATGTTAACGGCGAAATCTCAATAGAATTTTAGAATAAAATGAAACACTGAATTTTATCGCTATAACCAATTATTGGTACAATTTAGCGAGCGCTATAACACCGCAATTGACGAAAAATTAGGTAAATTCGTTTATTGTAATGAACTCAATCTGGACATTGCTTTAGTAGAAGGAAATTTTGCAATTTTAATAGAGTTCAATTAAAATGTATGTGGTAATATAGTTTATGTAAGTTTAAATAAAAAAAGCAAGTTAGGAAGATATTCAAGCACTTTAGATCTAATTGTAAATTATTCAGACTTTTTTTTTCTTACAAGTCCTTATGTTTGACATATCGGAATAAGATAAATATCTTATTGTCTACAAGTTCTTCAAAGAATAATATACTTCGTATAACTGGCAAAGTATGCTGTATTTATAATCGAAAAATATAAATACTACTTACGTTTGTCAGTCTTAGATTTTTCATATTTATTATAGGAAAAAACTGATGTTTCATAAATTTGCAAAACAAATCAAAACAAAACAACGTAACGTGATAAATTAAAATAACGTAAAAATTTCAAACACATTAATGTATATGTGGAATAGAAGTTTATGAAGTTTTGGTTGATTGCAAATGTTACCCTTTTACAGATCTTAATATTGTATATGTATTAACACCAGAGCCGCCGGCTATTTTACTCAAGTTTTACAAAAAAGTGTTTTAGCACAGAATTTTTATTTTAATAATCTATTTAACTTATTTAATTAGCCTAATAATTGCGCTGCTTACAATTGACGTATCAATGAAGAAATTTCTGGTTCGAATCGACTATTATCAATTTTGGCAGGGATCAAAATTACACTTAATGGCGGTTCTAGTGTTAATTTGTATACTGACGCACAAATTAAAGTATTTGTAATCATATCAATTTATAATGATCCATATCAGTGTAATCCAATGGTAATTCCTACAGAAAGAATGATCTTCTATATTTAGGTGCGGATGAAATTCCGCACCATTCTTCAAACAAGAACAAAAAATCATGTGTCCAGCATAGATTATGAAACACTTTCCAACACATTCAGAATACTGTTACAATACAAAACTTCCCAGTTTATTAAGGTGGACGATGATGTATGTCTAAATAAACAATTTAGAAAACGCAATGCATATTCAAAAACCATTTCATTAATTACCATCAATAGTAAAAAAAAAATGATTTTTTTGTGAAGTTCCTGTGTATGTTCTGCACGTTTGTATGTATATTATATCGTATGCTAAAAGATAATTAAGTGAGAAAACTTATAGTACTGTTGAAAATACATATTATGTATTTTCCGCCAATAAACGGAAAGGCAGTTAAGATCTTTTATGGAGCTCTGTATATGAGCTAAATAATTTACACATACAAAGTAATATCCAAAAAATCAGTTAAATTAAAAAACTCGTACAACAACTGAAAATGCACTTCTAGCAATCACTGTTCATTCAGTATTGTAGGCATATTCTTTTGGGTGTATCTGTAAGCGAGCGACAAATGCTATTCTCGCCAATTTCTACAGTAAGCGCTTTTTATTGCACCTCAGTGATATATATCAATTTCAAGTTCCTGAAACTAGTGTAATATCAACATGTATAATAATCAATAATAAACAGATTAAGTTAACAAATGCTATAAATGTGATAAAATATCTTTATTAAGATTGACGAACGTATTATCGTATATACGGCGACATTTTCAAAATCATTCATCAATTATAGAAAATATTTTCACATAACTTAAAAAACAATAACATGGTAAACAATGTCACGAGACATCATGCATAATGAAAAACATTACAAAACAAAAAAAATAAAATAAAATAAAATTAACTTGGCTATTTGCGAGCGCGGAATAATTTTTACTATTGTTACTAAAATTACATAGCATTTCTTTCCAAATTTTGGATAACTCAAGGGACGCTGAATCATTGCAAATATTCTCGTTGCGAAAAAATATCTCTATTAATTCCCAGATTATGGATGGTAAACAAAATCTTCATGAAGAGATTGAAGAAAGAAAAGTGAAGTTGATAAAGATCTCTTGAAGTGATCTTTATCCACTTTAGAATATTTTTTTTTGGTTTTTTCGGACGTTTGAAATATAAACTCAATAAATTCAATATCTGCCTAGTCTCAAAACCTTCCATGAAATTAAAAAATATAGTATGCAAGAAAATAGATCAAATTGAGTCAAACCAGTTATCAGGAGTATACGAAGTATCTTTCACCAAAGAAGATGGAACCTTGCAGTTTTATATAGGTATGACAAGCAGAAAACTTAAAACTAGAATCAAAGAACATGTAGCAGACATCAAATACAACAGGAGGACCACAGCTTTGGCCAGGTATCCTACAAAGCAAATAAATTTCATGATGACATCTACATTTTAGATTTTAAAATCGGATAATGCGTGCATGACAATTAAAGATATTGGGAAAGGGAAAACAGAGAAAGTATGTTGTGATGGGGAATATTGGCTACTTAAAATTGATAAAGATTAAAACCTTGAAATGCTTCTTGTGTTAAACATATAAAGGAAATTTAGTGTCGAAAGCTTTTCCACCAACATTAAAAAAAAAAAAAAAAATACTGCTGGAAGTGTACCATGTAACTGACATAAATACCCTTGATACCACTTCACCAGGTTGTTATTTTATTTTATTGTCATAATAAAATACTATTATTTATATATTTTGATTATTATTATTATTTTATAAAATGCATATATATATTTAGAGTGTGTCTTACATATATGTATTTTCATTATTATTATTATTATTTAATATAAATATACTCATATATGTATTTACGCTGTAAAGTCTTAATAAGAGAAGGACGGCACAGTGAGTCTTATCTGTAGAGGGGATCTTTTTAGCGAGACACGGAGTCTACAAGCCTAACAATAGCTTGACATAAAATGCCAAGTCGAATTTATGACGGGATGTTACGTTATTTAGGGTACCTAATAAAACAGACCACACAGGCGAGTTTCGGGGTCCAGCAACCAAGATCGCTGACGCTCAGGGGGCGGAGTACAGTATACCCCGGAAAAAGTGCAATGCCGAATCAGAGGTTTGCAGGTCGAAGGAAGAAGTGGGGGTCAGCAAGGCTGACCGACCATTCGACAAAAACGGCAGAGGACCCTCCTCCATATTGTCATCACGAGGTGATTTCGTAACTGAAGGAAGAAGTTACAATCAGATCGATGCAAGCTCCAAAACTATGCAGTCTTAAAATAAAGAGTTCAGTTTGAGTTCCAGAACCATGATGACTTAAAAATAAAGAGATCAGTTCGAGTTCCTAAACTATGAAGTATAAAAAATAAAGAGAGTGATGCGAGTTCCTGAACTATGATGTCTGAACAGAGATGAAGGCGAGCTCCCAAACTATGATGTTTTTAAAGTGATGCGTTCCAGCTCTCAAACCAGTATGGTTTTAAATGATTGCGTCTAGCTCCAATTTCCTAAGTGTTTAAAAGGAAATTCTAGGATGATGACGACTTATTCGGGTCGTGTTTTCCCGTTAAGGGATGGCCCCATGATCAACCGTCCTCGGACATTGCTTTTATCATTTAAGTGATTTAAATTAGTGAACTTTTCCTAGAGTGTAAAACAATAAACACTCAATGTGCCAAGGATTCAAATGTGACCTTAACCACGAGTAATCCCCCTCTACAGAAGGTTTGTTCTCTTTAAGGTTTTGTATTCCCAATGTTTTAATAATTTATTTTGTGTAAGGGGTGTACAATTTATGGTACTCAAGCAATTAGTTAATATTTGTAATGATAATTTAAAAGGTAAATTTAATGCAATTACTAATTCAATTTCGTTCTTTGGAACGCAGGTGTCTTGTGGCATAATTCTATTTTGTTTATTTTATTTTTTTGTAAATATGTAAATTAACTGTAAATAAACCTTTTGTTTATTGTTATCCTTTGGCTATGTTTTTAATACAACACGAGTCCATTGTTTTACTTTAATGTAAGTTTTATTTCAGATGACAGTCTGCTTTATGATGCTATTTATGCGTAGTTTAGATAGGTTTTATTTCGATATAACAGCGCGGTCTATACGCTATTTCTTCACTAAAATTACACAACGCAGCTTGGGGCGTTTTGGAGATGTGTTTCCTCCCGCCTCAATTTAAGATAATTAAGGTTAGTTTAATTATCAGGAATAGCCAGGACCATTATTACATAATTACGATCACAAATGTTTGTTTTTAAATTATAATATTTTAAATATTCACTATAATAATTCAGGTACAGTAATTGAGGAGTAGTTAACCTCGAATTACTAATCTTTTCTTCTTTTGGGTAATTACCCCCATTACCCAATTATTATTTTCCCCCACTTCAATGTATGTTTGGGTAGTTAAGTTGGTACCGGTAAATGGACCTGGATCTGCCCAACAAATACAAACATGAAATATAAAATGTATGAAAAATGCTCAATGTAAGTCTTTCATTACGCTTCCACAGTGCCAATAGAGTTAACTTTTTAAATAATAAGAGACATAATTTACAGAGAGACCGAGGGGTGCACAATGACATTACAGATGCTTTGGTGGGGTGTGGCCAAGAAAAGGTTGGGAACCACTGTCTTAGAGGATTAAAAATCTTTCCGCTATTAATCGCTGAATTGGATATAGTTTTCTGCGGTTAAATAAGGCTAAACATTACATTCGAAAACTACATATTACGTTGATGCCGCTCTGTTTAATCTCAAATCACTACATGTATATATTTTGAAAAGGTAAATTAGAAAATAAATTATTGTAGCTCAGTAAAGATAACTTAATGAGTAAGTATTAAGTAGAGTCAGTAGAGGAGACTAGGGAGGGTTAACCATACGGGAGGCTTGACCCACCCATCAGTTTTCATATTTAAAAGAATTTCAGAGTTTTATCAATAGGTGTCAAGAAAAGCTACTACAATGCTCCAACAACAGTCTTTGTTTCATGCAGATAATCGAAATATGTTTGGAAGAAATCAATTGCTAAGGCTTTTTACCCTAAAAGTTGTGTTTTTTAGAAATATTTAGTAAGCTTTTTTCAGATAAAATATATCATAGAAATTTACGTAAGTAGCTTTTAAGTAATGTAGAAATATCGAGCTTTCATTCCAGGCATAAAGATTGTAAAGTAAGTTAGGCTTAACATAGCAATGTGCTATTCTTCAGAAAAGGGATATGAGGGGAGTCTTGACCCAGTCAATGTGAGGGAGGATTGAACATATGCTCAAGTGTCCCTTAATTAAGTGGATTTGGAAATCTTTTATTATACACTGTGCAAAATTAAAGGTTAATGGTTATATAAAAAAAAAATGTACATATATTCTGTAAAGCTACAGTAAAATGGGGTGATGGAAAAGAAAATGTTTAAAAATGATTAAAGAAAGATGTGAAACATTTCTATAGTATCCACTCCAAGAAAAAATTTAGTAAAATATAAATTGGAAAATTGATAGGACATTTTTTCACTTTAAATATTACTTACAACAGGTAAATAGAAACATTAGAAAGTATGAAAGCAGCACTTTTAACCCTTTCAGCGACAGTGGTACGCTTACGAAACACTTAATTTTAATTCCAAAACGCCACAGTGGCACCAGAATTTTTATGAAATCTTTTCCATTTAATATTTATGTGAAATACGGCCTTTTTCTTATTTCCAAGTCAATTTGTTCGTAAATTCCGGGGCCAGTAATTTATTTCAACTTTTTAGTACTGAAAGTACTAATTAACCTCTGAAAGGGTTAAAACACGTTAATGATATGTTAAGTGCTCATGCGGCTGCAAAAGAACATAGCATTGATCTAAAAGGTTTAGGAAGATATGTAGACAAATCTCAACAGAATGAATACAGTGAGATGAAGCCAAACTATGTTCAAACTAGAGTTGTAGTGTCACAAAGAGTAGGAATAGGAGACAAAAAAGGTTGCCAGTGGCTCCTAAATCCGGTCATAATAATACAGGAAACTGTATGAAAACGGAACCTGTCTCTATAGAAATACTGTCTTAAATGTCAAAATTTCATTTTCCCTGCTGTACAACTATACCTGCTCAGACAAAATCATGGTTAAAACATTTTTTTTTTCCATTCATTTGCAATTGTGTCTAAAGAGCTTTGTTTAAGCATCATATTTTAAAAAATATATATTTTTTATAATAATTAAAGCATGTAGCATGAATTTATTTTGCTTTTTATAAACTGATGTTATTCCTCTTCACATATATTTCAATATAAAACTAGTAAATCTGCAGATCAGGAGCCTCAACGTCAGCTCTGCAAATCATTGTTTTTAGACACACTTTGGTAATATTCAGTTTCCTGCAAACCGCAATTTAAAGCTTTCAAATTATGTAATTATTTATAAAAATAAAAAATACGAAGTTTTCAGACATTAGAAGCATTAAATTAAAAACGTTATGGAAGGATATTTCGAAATTTTCATGAGCTGTTAATTCTGATATATATTTTAAATAATAAAGTAGATTTCTTCAGGGGGCGGAGCCCCCCTGAACCCCCCGTGGTCTTATTAATTTACATACGTAACTTTTTATTGATTGCGCTAATGGTTAGCGCAAATCTTAGATTTCTTTTTACACTTCCGAGCCTTATTTTTCAATACTGGTAACACAGAAAATGATTTACATTGACGCAATTATATTAAACGTTTAGGTTTTATGAATGAAAATGTAATTTAATTTAAAAGTAAAATAATTTTCATTCGTATTTTCTGAAATGAGGCGGCATTAAGAAGTAACACCCGTCAAAAAACATTTTTTCAGGCAATACTAGTTAATGCTTGGTTTTTAAGGATGAAAATATTTATTTCAAGATACAATGACGTCATTTTCGACAGCGATAATTTTGCGGTGCATAATTTTGATATTTACTATATATTTGCTTTTCAAAAGTTTTTTTTTTTTCTCATTGGAATTTTCGATTAAGAATTAACATTTCTGTTAGCTGTGTGCAGACGATCAACCATGAGATATTAGTAACATTTTTTTTTTTTTAATAATAAGAATTAATATCATAACACAAGCCCCTTTTATTTCAACCTCAAAGCGTACTGGTTTTATTTTTGATATATGAGATCAAATTCACATTCTTTTCGTATTTTCACTTTATTTCTAATATGAAGGCGTATTCATGTCTATTTTTTATTTCATTTTCCTCTCGCACATAAAAATCTTTCAAATCAAAACTAACTGTTTTGGATAAACTTTTATTCCGGGATTGAATTTTCGTGGCAATGGCCAAAAAAAAAAAAAGATTGTTAAATTTCATAGCAAAATGTCGATTTATTCCTTATGAAAATAATGAACTTTTTAATTTAAAAGAAAAATATTTGAACAAAATAAATAGAACATAGTCTTTCTTTATTTCTGTGGTAAATTCCATCTATATGTAAAGACACAAAGACATTAATTCGTCCCTTTTGACTTTGATTTAACTTCAAACAATTACACATACTTTCACATTTACGATATTTTTCGGTGTAGTTCGCTGCTAGGTAACTGTTAAAAGATAATAAAAACAATTAAATATGTGCTTAAAAAGAAAATTTATATTAAAAAAAATATTTTATATTATTGAAACACATATGTAAAATCCCTCCATAAAAATTATACACCGAATTTAAAAACTCTGACAAATGTATACACAAAATTTCAAACTAATATGAATAATGTATGGTTCTAATTAGGAAATTTCATCATCCTTAATTTAGCATTTAAATCCTTCAATCATATGAGCCATTTCTTTTCAACAAATAAAAATGGAAAAATCGTCTGAATTGCTGTAGGAAAGCATTCGCAAAATAAAATGTTCTATATGTTCCGAACGAATGAACCAAATTTAACCAAAAACTATACAGCTAAATACGGGGATATCACCAACATGCATCCTTAATTTTAAGATAATCGGATGCTTTTTACGGCAGTTATCGCGGAACAGACAGACAGACAGACTAACAGACAGACAGACTAACAGAAACCAAAACTTTTCGTGTCTCCACAGTAAGCCTTCACTGACGTTTCGGCAATAAAGTGGGCCAAGGCTCCCATATAGTGGGTCAACCCTCCCATATGTGGGGAGCTTTAACCCATTATTTTCTCATGATTAAAATCAATGATTTTTCAAATTTCTTATATATTACACTTATGTAGCAATTTCATTTTGATAACTCATTGTATAACGAATAAAATGATATATAAAACTTTATTCTAGGTTCCATATTTAAAAAATAAAAAACATTTTGTAAAAAGTGGGTCAACCATCCCTAGTCTCCCCTAGTTATAGTAAGTACTTAAGTATAACAAGATTCTTTTTCATATAAATACTTTATCATTGAGAAAAGAATTAAAGTTTTTTATTTTAAATAATTTATTTTCAGATTCAAAGAATTATTATTAAACAAACTGTATAAATGGAACTAGTGTAAGAAATCAGGCTTAATCCCTTGACCACTTAATTTTAATTCCCAAAAGCCACATTGGCATCAGAATTTGGGAATTAAATTTGCTTTATACAGTGTAAACGAAAAAAAGCTGTTACTTACTTTTATATAAATAGGTTTATAAATAACAGTGTAATTCTATCATTTTAACATTTTAGCTACAGAAGTACTTTGCCCTTGAAAGGGTTTAACCCCTTAACAATGTGGCCCGAACTGGATTCGGGCAAGAACACTTTGCTTGCTTCGTTATTAAAAGCATTTTGATACCACTAATTTGTAACTGTAAATTTATCTTTATTGATTGTCAGATATTTTTCGATCAAGTAAGGTAAATATTTTAGTATGGAAAAAGAGATGTCCAGCCCCATTTTTAATTTTTTGTAAGAAAATATATGTCACTGTTAAGGGGTTAAGAGGCTACTTCTGTCAGGTTAAAACATCCGTTCGCTACTGTTGTATTTTAATATTTTGAAACATTTTTTTTTTTGAAGTGGCTATCTGAGATCGATCTGTACAAAGGCCGTTTTTTACTTTTTCGATTTTGTTTGCAAGATTTTTTTTATTAGGATTCTTTTACTCTCGGAACCGGTTTCGAAAGTGAAAGTTTTATAATAAAAAATTCGAAATAAAAAACAGTACAGATCGATATCAGCTATCAAAGGCCAAAAAAACATTTAAAAATATTGAAATGCAAGCGAGCTATCTTAATTTTTTTTTCATAGGATTACCATTAACGAACGGGTATTTACCCGTAAGTGAAGTAGCCCCGTAACATATGCAGTGCTCCCTCTGATCCGTTTTTCAAATACCAGTATGTGTGAAAAAAAATATTTTGGTGTTACGTTTTTACATTTGCAACAAAAATTTCGGACCGGATAGGATTCTACAAAATATGTAAGATTTAACCACGTGAAGGAGACTGCCACATTTTATATACCACTTGATTTAAAAACCAAAATTCCTCAACGACACCAGAATTTTAGAATTAAATTTTGCATTTATAACGTGCAGGAAGAAAAGATTTTACTCAATTTTAAATAAATTTGTTCATATATCTTGGTGTCAGTCGATCATTTCAATATTATAGCAACATAAGTTCCCTTGAAAGGATTAAAAGATTATTCTAAAAAGAGTATCTAGAACGAAGGCTTTTCTCAGAAAAAAGCGGTACGGACTGAGTGCGTGGTCTGCATGTGAATTATGGGATGATTTGGGATGATTTCCAACTAAATTTTAAGGTCATATACATATAAGACAGGGATGACCAACTGTGGGACGCACGGTACCACTAAAATTTTCTAGTAATCATTGCCTTAAGTAATCAACGAATATCTGCGATTCAAGAAGTCAGCTTTTTCTGTAAAATTTTAGTGGTATCTGGCGTGCCACAGTTGACCACCCCTGATATAAGATATATTATATATATATTTATATTAGTTGTCATCTCATAAATATATTGTCATCTTTAGGAAACATGAAAGAAATTAACCTTTTGGCTTCTGGCGTCTCTTACACAATTTGTTTTCGGTAGGCACCACTTTTTTAAATGAAATTTTTTCTTGAAGTGCAAAATATCAAAAATGCTCAATTAAATAAAGCAAATTTTATTTTCCTTAATTGCTGGTACCAAAAACAAATTTTGCAAAGAAAGATGGTGTCGCCGCTGCGGCGACACCACGGAGTGCAAAGGGTTTTAGACAAATAAAAATTATCTTGAATGGTTATTGCGAATTAACACATATTTTGTTTGAGGAAAATCTCATTTTATTTATTGCTTTTCTAAAAAGAGTGGTAGAATTTTATTTGAAAAATCCGTTATTTATTTTATTTGAAAAATCCGTTATTTATTTTTTCTTTTGAAACCCATTTTATTTCTTATTTTAACTGGCCATTTTATGTTAACTTTTCTTTTTCTTTTTGATTTATTCAAAGCAACGTTTTATCAGATACTTTGTTACCGTATTATTTAAGAACTCATTTTGAAAAGCAATACATGAGAAGATTTGTCCTCTTGGCTCAAGACTGTCATTGTAAATGGCCTCTGGTATTGCGTTGCGCCTATTTTTTCAAAATAAAATGGCTGTTTTAAAATGGTTATCATTTTCTTCGGCTGAAAGGAAACGCTTACAAATGGATTTATCTAGGACTGGCTTATAATACAGAATCTGGAATTCATAATGGCTAAATGAAGAAGTATCTTAAAAAGAAAATTGTGCTTGAAACATGTTTTCATCATATTTTTAAAGATAAATTATAATACATATTTAGTAATAGGAATTTTTACCAAGTGACACCGGAAAATATTATAAAAATATTTTATAGGTGATTATTATAGTGACTTTTACCTAAGCAACTTGGTCCATCTCTCTCATTGTGCCGGTTCCTATAATTAGCGTTTAAATCGCGCCCCTCACAATGGCTCATATCACAAATGCACCGGCGAAATTTCCTATCACGGCGCGCTATCTCGTAAGATGCTTTGTTTACTTTCAGTTTAAAAGCGGAGCGTTGCATATGCTGTCTTCATAATTTTTAGAAATAAAAAAAAAAATAATAAAACAGCTAACAAATATCATTCATGTACAAGTTAAATGAGCTTTATTTAAAACCGGATTTAAATTGTTTGATATCATCATTTATTTGTATAATTATTTTTTTAAAATCTGAACAAAATCAGTTTTTTTTTTCATTTGGATTGTTTTTTACTGGAGACGGGATTTTATATTTATTAATGTTCAATAAAGAGAAATTAAAACAATATTACAGACAACATAAACATAGTAAAAGAGGTAACATTTTATAAAATTTTAGAAAAGAAAAAAAAACTCGCTATTATTTTATGAAAGTAAATGAATAAATTAAAAAAAATCTGCCTTTTAAGTATTGATGCGAGATACAATATCCTAAAAATAAAAGTATGGATACATATTCTTTTTTAAAAACTGCTTCATTTCCTAACTAGATGATCACTTTATTTTTGTAAGAATATAACTATACTAATGTGCCAATTCCATAACTATCTCATACATGTTAATAATTCAAAATTCGCTATCACAGTGCTAAAATTAAATGGAAATCTATGTCCATCATGAGGAGTGTAAAGGTATATAGGTTCGTTGAATTGGATGTATTTAATAAGAATATATAAGTATCGCATTGTTTTAAACAAATCATTGATTTTCGGAACCCGACTTCTTACATGTCCGCAACCAAAATTCTAATCCAAAGTATCAAAATCAACACATGTTGTTCAATATACACCCAAGTCTACTAAAGATCTATTTATGTGAAAATGTAACAGAATACTAAGTTTGATAAAATTCCGTGCATTAGTTTTTGAGATATAGTTTTTGCGAAAATTGTGAAACATTCAGCATAGCAGCGCCACTTGCTGTGCGATTTACACCAAAAGCTAACCAGTAACAGCTTACATCAACTGCATATGAAATTTGATGAAAATCAGTGCATTAGTTCTTGAGATACAGGTATTAATTACTCAGAAATCGTACAGAAAGCAGCACAGAAGATCGGCCTGTTGGGCGATATGCACCAAAAACTAATCAAGCTAGTATATATCAAGGTCTAACTGAATATAAAGTTTTATTAAATTCCGTACATCAATTCTTGACAGAGTTATTGCTGAAATCGCGAAAAAATCTGCAGAGCAATGCAACCTGTTGGACGATATACACCAAACACTAATTAGCACCAGTTTATATCAAGGTCTAACTGAATCAATAGGTTTGTGAAATTTCGTGTATTAGTTATTGAGATAGAGCGCCCACAAAATTTTTGCCACATACAGTCAGACTGACAGACAGAGTGACAGACAGACATTTTCTAAAAAACATTAAATCGTGTTCAGGCTTTTCCATGACGTATAAATCCATCGAAAACCGGAAGTCAAAAATTTTCCCGAATCCAACTAATTTTCTCTTGTAAAGAAAGATAGAAGAACCGAAAAATAGGAAACATGGATTTTTCATTTAAAATTTTTATTAGTAATTAAAATCAGTACAAAAACCCTCAACGGGTTAAACGTTTCTGACACAGCACTTTACCTTATGGCTCTAAAAATTTTAAATATAGGTATTAAAAATAATGATATAAAAATTTGGGTAACGCTATGCTATTAATTAATAGAAAAATATATCATCATTTTCTTTTTTCTATTTATATTCAAATGTGCAAACAGTATTTTCAACATCAATTTGTGTATATAGAATTTATTCACTAATGCTTTTTCATTCAGGTCTCTGATAAATTAAAAATATGGGTTTTAACCCCTTAATTCTCGCTCCCGTCATATTCTCGGGTTGTGTCTTTTACTGAAATTGTTTGATTCACACCAGTTTTATAAAATAGGGAAATTGGCTATATTTTAGTATCGTTTTTGCTGTCATTAAATAAGGTGAATATTTCTTTTTTATAAAAGTGGTGCCAATAAGCAATTTGAATTATTCAACCGTAATTTAATTCGAGCGTTAAGGGGTTAAATGAGATCATAAGAAAATTTGAGTGGCGAATTTCTAGGACATTAAAAGGTTTGTTTTAAAATTCGATATAAAATATTTTTGGTTTGTCTTTTTAAATATATTTTCACATCCAAACGATATTTTTAAATTTTCCAGTACACTGTTAAATATATCAAATTTTTACTGAGATCATATCATATATTGAAATGTTTTATTTTAATCAATTGAGTTATCTTTTGTGACAAGCTATCCAAAAATCATAAGTAAAATTTATGTAAATGTTTTGTTTGCGTCATAATAGCCAAATTAAATGAAATATATGAAAATCGATAACATGACAGAAAAAAACCCGATAGTTTTTTCTAATTATTTTTTTAAAGAAAATAATCTGTAACATTTGCTGTTCAATAAAAAGAATCTATTTATATAAAATCCAAGTCTCTGTGTGTCCCTCACTATTCCGGTAGGACCGCCTCACTGAAATGAGTAATTGCTGAAAAATATTAATGCCGGGTTACCACAGTAGCGCCAAATGTTAGCCAACTTGGCGATAGCTGGCTAATTTGGCAAAATTCCCATTTAAAACCATTAATCTTTTATAATGGAGGTCACCGAAATTTAATTTAAACTCCACTCTTTTAACATATTCTTTCGAAATCTATGGGTGAGAATTTAAAGTACATCTTTACATCTTCCTCCCGATGCTACTAATAAAATAACCGCCAATAGACAACGGCGTACTGTGTGAGCTCCTAACTGCGCGATTTTAATGTGCTTTAGGTACTTTTCCAGTATAGGTGCCTTGGCGAAAAAGGAAATTTGGTAACATATTTTCCGGGAACATATTCACTGTTTCATTTTATATACACACGCATTTTTTTCGATATTTATACGATTTATTTAACATAAAAAAGCCGTTTCTCTAATTTTATACAGAAACAGATGTAATTTGTACATAAAAACATCAATAATATACACATAAAACAAACAAAAACGCTCATCAAATTTGTTTTCATAGTTGTTTATATGTTTTGACAACAAATCTCGATATTTTTCCGTTATACGGACACCATGCCAAAATGTATGCTAATGTGCCAATTATTTCAAAATGCTAAAAGATATTTGTAATTTTATGCCAGCAGTTTAATACGAGTTTTATTTTATTGCTTTATTTTATAGCAGTTATTTGTTCACTTATTTTAAATATATTTTTGTGATTTGATGAAATAGTTCGTAAAAGTCTGGAATTTTCAAATGTTATATTTTTTAAATGCTCACTTTAGTATCGACAATGGTTTTTCTTTTATTTTTCAAATGCTTCAATTCACGATTTTGCGCCAACTATTACGCTTGGCGACAATGGTGCCCGCATAACGGAAAAGTACCCAAATCTCACTTTCTGATGCCCAAATTACACCAAGCTTTTTTAAAAAAATACCAAAGTCCAGACAGTGAAAAAGTACCAAACTGTCTATTATTTTGCACTATCCGTCTTATAGTTTGTACTATATGCAAGGGGAATGGAGCGAAGAGTTTAAACATTAAATATTAAAGTTTCGGCACAGATGTCATATAATATTGGCGCGATTTTTTCTGACGCTAATGTCATATACACAACGGGTACTTAACTGGCGCCAAAGTGTCGTAATTTTGCTTGATATGGTAATCCGGATGTTGTTGTTTATGCTGTTGATGTTTTCGCCAAATTGGCGTCGGAAAAAAATCGCGCCAATATATGATAACGTATATGACAACTGTGCCAAAGTTTCTATACAGCAGTATAAGACTAAAAAATTAAGAATAAAATAAATGAAAAATAAGACTAAAGAAGAAAGAAAAATCATGCGGTAAGCATAGAATATGAAACACTTTCCAACACATCCTAAATGCTTTGACAAAACTTCGTTATTTAGGGAAATAAGGTAAATAAGATAACGTTACTTCTTAGAGATCCCGTCGACCAATTTCGCCAAATTATATAATTCGCCAAATCAATAGTAAAACATTAATAAAAATACAAATAAAACGTCGAATTAATGGTTTTATTGGCATTTAATTAATTAATTAATGGCAACCATTATTGGCAATTAATCTTACAATTTGGCGGCAGTAATTTGGTCGCGGGGATAACTGAGAAATACTAAGATAACTAAGTAAACATTTTAGAAAACGCATAAAAAATTTAAAAATTGATTTCAGCAGTTACCGTCCATAGCCAATAGTACTGTTATTACATGTCACTATTTAGCTAAAATTTAATTTAAACTACTCTTAAAACTACTGAAATTACATTTCCAGATATTATCATCCATAGACGGTTATGTATCCAATTCTTTGCGTGACCATGTATATCATTTTATCTATATTCTACAAACATTTCTTAGGAAACTAAATGCAGTTGAGCGTAAAAATGCATAACTCCTTTAAAAACCACCTTTAAGCAATTTACTCTCATACTCAGTAACCCTTACGAATTCTTTTATGTAGCCCTTTATATGAACTAGAGCATTTATACACACAGTATAGTATGCATAAATGTAGTGAAACATAAAAGCGCATATCATAATTAAAAATGCATTTCTATCAATCATTGCTTATGTACAATACTTCGGAGAAAAGTTTCTTGGCGAGAAAGAAGTTTGCCAACGTATTTTCTGGCAACCTATTTACTTCATACTCACAAGCAATTTTTTCCATATGTATACAATTTGGCACAGATGTCATATATAGGCGCGATTTTTTCCCGACCCCAATTTGGCGAAAACATCAACAGCATAAACAACATTCGGGTTACCATTACAAGCAAAATAACGACACTTTGGCGCCAGTTAAGTACCCGGTGCGTATATGACATCGGCGTTAAAAAAAAAAATCGCGCCAATATGGGCGTATATGACATCTGTGCCGACAATTTAATATAAAAAAAGCTATTTACCCATTTTTATAAAGAAACAGAAGTAATTTTTGCACAGATGTCATATATGCATGGGGGTTGGCGTGATTTTTCTATGACCCCAATTTGGCAAAAATCTCGCTTTCGAATACCAGTTACTTATATATTTTTCAATTATTTGCTATCATTTTGAAAAGGAAATAACTATAAATAAATAAAAGTTTGAATAATAACTATAGAACAAAGCAGTTTATATAATTAAAAAACAGAAAATAAAAGTAAATTAAAAATTTATTAATAAATAAAAAACAATAGCCGGGTTACCATAGCAGGCAAAATAACACCATTTTGGCGCCAGTTAGGTATCCCGGTTCATAGCTGAAATCTGTGCCGTAATTTGTATATAAAAAAATTATATATATTTAGAAACGATTTTTTTATGCATATAAGTGCATATATAAACAAAGATAAAAGTTCTGTTGGATTCCAATGTAAATAAATCTCTTAACTAAATGAATCCCTAAAAGTTAAGTATTAAAATATCTATAAGTTATTAAAACTGCCCCCAATATCATTTCTTATTGTTAAAGCGAATATATTTCTAACTTAAATTCAATGACAGAAGAGCCATATATATTTCACATTACTTTATTCTTATAAACTTTTCTCTAGAACAAAACAGAACCAACTGTTGCCAGATATTGAAACAATGCAATTACAACCAGTTAAATAATTATGCCGGTGAGTGATACATGGATGAAAGAAAAAGTTAGTCATTACGTAACAGTTCATTAGATTTGTTTTCACAGCTGTTTATATATTTTCGCAACATATCTCACTTTCTGATGCCCGAATCGCGCCAAGCTTTTTTTAAAAATGCGCTATAATGGAAAAGTACTTAAATAAATAATTAACAGAAATAACAAATTATAGAAACTAAAACTTTTGGTACAGATGTCATATTCGCCCCATATTGGCGCGATTTTTTTCGGTTGCCAATTTGGCGAAAACATCAACAGCATAAACAACATAATCCGGGTTACCACATCAAACAAAATAACGACACTTTGACGGAAGTTAAGTACCTGTTGCCTATATGATATTGGCGACAGAAAAAAATCGCTCCAATATGGGGCGAATATGACATCTGTTCCAAACTTTTTATTTCGAGATCAAAGCATTGTTTTTAATTTGGATTAAAATACATATATCCTTGGATAACTTCAATTGAAATTAGTTTCACAGCTTAATATCTCATTCCATAAACCTAAACAAACACAATTGATTCATTCATCGTGAAACGTCAAAAATATTAAAACATTGAGGTAATCATTCACAAAGTAAGTTTTCCAACAATCAATGGGCAATATTCTAATGACGTCATAGTAGGTAAAATGGTGGCGGTATCGTTTGTTTATGGTTTGTAATCACAAAGATTTAATTTTGCAATGTCTCTTAGTTACATTATTTTATTGTCATATATATGAGCTCAGAACAAAAACCTATTTTTTCATTATTTAGTTATTAAAGACGGAAAAAAATCATAAATGCATGATTTGAAAATTTTAAATAATTTTCTTTCTTAATACTAAAAAATAACACCGGGAAGTAACAGCGGGTTTAAGTTAAATAAGTTTAACTGTTTAATTCTGTTGTAATATTCAAAATAACTGTATTTATTAGATTTCAGTACTCAACATTGGTGCCCGATTAAACTTTGAAGTTAGAGGAATTACAATGTCATTTCAGGACCTTTCTTTTGGAGAAGCTTTTCTAAATTCCATAATATACATGGAAAATCTTCAGTGTTAGAAATATTATTCCTAGGACTGACATAACACGAGAACGGCCTGCAATTTTATATAAGTTTTTGAAAGCTACTTTATATCAGAAACTTTACTAAAAACTGGTTACTTTTTTGTTATAGCGGCCCACACTATTAGGATTATGACAAGTTGCAGCCAATTTCGCCAACGTCGTAACCAAGATCGTGAAGCACACACGTATAATACCATTTCATGAAATCGTATACGATAATTTAATAGTTTTTAACCTTACTTCAAGTGTGTTATTTATTTATTTTTAAGGCTCAACAATCTAAATTGTCCAATATATGAATTTAAAAAAATGTAAACAAAGATTGAATAGACATGACCGCAAAACGCCTCAAATCTGCAGAACACTTCGAACCAAACTGTGCAGATTAGTGGTCTCTTCTACTGTACACAGTTTTTCATAAATGTGTTTCGTTCTTAAAATGTGTTATTTTCATCTATCACTGCGGATCAAGGGAGAAAACTCATATTGTTGCACATGAGTTGTATATATCTTTATATCTAAATTTCCGTCATTTTTGACGGGCTACCTTTCTAGTAAATAAATAATTACTGTTGAGTTTGTAGCTTTTAATGAGCACGTGGAAAGCATGTTCAAAGTTTAGTCATATATTCATTTCTTGCGTTATACTTTACACTCACATCTGGAGTCCCTGATGACTGATAATTATAAACAGTGAAGTTCTTAGCAATAAATGAAGAGAGTCTCAATTGAGCCGATACTGCTCAAATCAATGAGTAATGTAGAAAATTTCAAGAGAAACAAACGAAAATTTTGAAATACAGATAGTTTTTCAGCAGCATTTTCCCCGAAAACGAATGTTTGCCGAAACTCAGATTTTGGAGCGAAAACGTAACGAATATTTCGGTCGATCTACACTTAAAGTTACTAAAAATTTTAAATCTATTATACTCAACTCGTTAGTCGCTTATTCTCTGATCTCTAATGCCAGATATTTAAGATCTGACTGTTTACCTTTACCTAAGAAAGCCATTTTAAAAACTAATATTCATATACTATTCATTCTTTCCATTAAATACTGAAACAATCAGAGATTTGATAAGTAAAAAAATAACAAAAATAACAAAAATCGTATTCATAACATCTAAAGGACAACATTTTTATCTAGAAATATTCTTCTACATTTTTCCTCTATTTATTTTATTCAGAATCAATAAATAAAAATTTAATCTCACTACTATCAAATCTATTTAAAATCTTTCGCCACCCCCCCCCCCCCCACGCCAATAACAACGCGCGCACGCACACGCACACAAGCTCAAAAAAAAAAAAAAAGCATCTGAATTTAACTCGTTTCCGCAGATAAAAAGGAAAACCATATTTTCCCATTAAATAGGGACTATCTCAGTAGCATAGGGAATTTAGCGGGTGCATTTGTGGTATAAGCCGTTGTGCATTTGTGGTATAAGCCGTTTTGAGGGGCGCGATTTAGATGCCAGTAGTCCTTGTTGTCGGAAATCAAGTACAATTGTTCCTTAAATAAATAGTGGTAGCAAAGAAATAAATTATCTTATGTCGATATTGCAGCATCAGCCTTGTAAGGAAGTCTTAAATGCTTAAACGACGAGTAACTCTGAAATGACAAGTTTGTTTTTAAGATCGTAATGCTTAATTTAAGGAATTGTAACAGTTGAAATACATGTTTTACTTCTTTCAAATCTGAATACATCTGGGTTACCGTTTTATAAATTTCTATGTTGAGTAGCTCAAGTGAAGAGAAAGATTTTAGTGTTGAGATATTTGGAAAGGAATCAGAAGATTCCATTTTTTCAGATGTTTTTGATTCCTAAATATCGGAAACTGAAGATAGTGATGATGACCCAATATTACGCACCTCCATTTTTGCAATTCAAGTCGGAGCCTAAGATTAACGTTTCGTTTGAAGCTATTTCGGGTATTCCGCAGTACTATGAAATTTTATAAATGATGAATTGGCGGATAATATTGTAATCGAAACTAATCGCTATGATGAGAAATGGGGAAATGTTGTTTGAGAAAAAAGAGAGAAAGGCAAATTGTAATGGCAACCTATTTCTTAAAATAAAATGCTGTTATTTCTTGCTCTTACTACTGTCGAAAAAATTGTAAAAAAATATACATATATATATAGTTAAAAGTAAAATTTAAGGAAAATATATTTTGGACTACACTTTATTTGTTAAAACCCAATTATTTCGATATATTATGACGTACAATAGGTACAGCGAATTAAAAAAAAATTACATTTTGGAATAACGAAGTTCACGATCCTCAAAATCCAACTCATTCAAAACTGCACAAAACTTCGACTTTTTGTGCGCATCTGAATGATTTGTATAGAAGAACAATTATCAACATCAAGTCGTTTATGTGAACACCATTTTCTAGATGTTTGACCCATACGAACAAAACCTTACACAGAATAAAAAATTTGTTCTTCCCATGAGAATAAATATGGAAATAAAATTATAAAATAAACCAAATATGAATGCAAGGACTGTAATTTGGGACTATGCATGTCATGTTTCAAAGTTTTCATTACATTAAAAATTTACTAAATCTTGAAAAATATATTGAACGCCGATTTTCAAATTAAATTTGTATGAAATTATCGATCTGTAGTAATATAAAAAATTATTTGATTTATATATGTCTTTACTTTTACTTAAAATGAAACCACATGTTGCAGCATTGTATCGAAGCTTCTTTGCACGTCATGTGCGTACAATACAATCAATGAAAAGATAAATAAAATTCTAAGTTTTAAAAATTTTATCCATCCTGAACACTTCAGGAACAAAGCCCCTTCATTGCTTAAATGTCGAAATAAAGGATTGACATAGGAATTTATGAACAGATTTATTTCGAAATAAGAAAGAGCTAAAATTTCGCAAATTTACTAATGAAAATTTTTTGTATTAAATTTCTTGAATTAGTGCACTTTTGGGTATTAAAATTAAGGGATTTCATACACTTCAAACAACCCTTAAAAGGGTTAAATATTAAGAATATACCCTGTTTCTTTTACTAATGAACTCAGAATTTTATGAATAATAAAATCGGGCAATAAAAAAAATCGACGATTTTTGAAGGGATTTTCCCAAATTACTAAAGGGTTAATACTATCTCGCACCACTTTTTTAAAACAAAAACTTTCAAATACACTTTGCCAACATGTGCAAGAGAAATATGCCACAAAATCTGTATATTAAAAAAGTGGTGCGTGTAGAATATAAAATTACTCACTTGTGGCAGATCTGTTTATTGCATAAATACGTTCCTACCTCATTGTAATTAGATAGCGTACACACACAAAAATAAAATAAACAGTAAAGATGGTAATCATGGTTTTAAAGTAACACAATGCATTGTTTAATTTATCTACAGAACTATAAGGAAGCAAACAAATTACCTTTATGATGCTTTTTTGGCGTCTTCAGAATTTTATTTATGTCTATAAATTGATTTTTTACAAGACAAAAAAATATATTACGAAACCATGAAAAAATTTATTAGACTTCTTTAAATAAAAAAAAAAAAATTTAATAATGCCTTCCTCGATAATTAAAGGAAAAAGATAAATTAAAGCTTATTGATAGCCACACTTTAAAAAAGTTATGAGGAAGATGATATTCAATATAGTGCTTTATTTATCATTATGAAAGCACTATATTTCTTTCTTTGGTACTTATATATATCTAAAGAGAGTTTTCATTTTTTAACAACGAATGAAAGATAAAATTGAAATCTGAGGTTTATCTAGGGAATGGATTTGATACACCCACTCCTTTGAGATTTGATAGTTAACTTTTATTGAATATTTCATTCTAAAAAAAGTATTCTATAGGCGTTGGTGTAGGTTTTGATTTAACACCAGAACGCACGGAAATTTTACTCAAGTTTCATAAAAATATTTTACACCATAATTTTTATTTAAAATTATTTGACTGATTTATTTAACATAAATCTGCGTTTTTAAAATTTAACTATTTTGTGAATGAATTTCTGGTTCCAATTGACATTTAATCATATGGTCTGAGTAGAATCGACACCTTCCGGGCGTTCTAGGGTTAAGAAAGTTGAAAAAAGAAGTGTGTGTAAAGTTTTCTTATTATTTTAAATTTAAGAATGTCGTGAATTCACATACTAATTACTTGATTTGCTTTTAAATTTAACCCTTAATTGCATAGTGATGTAAATTTCCTTCACCTTTTTATTTAATTTTTAATACATAAATTAAGTTCTTTCAACCACTATATTTATATAGAAATATTAATACTCTAATACTCACAAAAATAATGCTACTAAATAAAGTTAAAAATCTATCTTAAGATTTCTGGTGCCTAATCCTAAATATAAAAATAAAAAACATAATTTTAAAAGAAAAATTCACGCAATTAAGGGTTAATCAGAAGTATCAATGTTTAATAAAATGTTATTCTTAATTATTTTCTAGACATGAAATTACTTACAATTATTTCTGGTCGCCAAGTTTGAAATATTCTATTTTTTCGCATAACAAAATAAATGAATCAACCCTAATTATCTAAATATTCTTTCTAAATTATAAAAGAAATTTTAAGCATATGATTTAGGCAATAAATGATTTATTGAGATATATTCTTTGCCTAAAACATACAAATTATTTTTCAAATGTAAAGCAACTTATTTTTCTTGATATAAAATAGGCTCAGAGATGAACGTAGGCCAAAAACAACTCTATTCCTGACGTCGCCTGCTTCCTCGATTAGACTGGTTGTGATTTATAATATACTAAATTACCCTCCCGGCATTGCTCCGGCCCGTGCTGAATGACTCTTTAATAAACCTCAACTTTGTATGATTTTATATCGTTAACTCCATTTTATCGGAATTTATATTTTTAAATGAAAAAATGTTGAATTGAAAGTATATGCTATATGGTGTTGAAATCATTTGCAATATGGTTAGATTTTTGGAGTCTATGCGTACCAAAAGCGAGCAAAACCGCGACGAAACACTCTGTTTTTTACTGATTGCGTCGAAAATTTCACACATTTTATCTTGTAAAAAATATTTCAACCGTCCGGAAGTTTCAAAATTTTTGTATGTGATCTAAATTGGGTCTATGGAGATTCTCTAAAAAGATTGTATTAAAATATGGACATTTATTTACTTTAAGGTTGAAAATAATATAGTATCCGTGAGGAGCGAAGTGACCTGCTTAGCCGGTGCATATGAAAGTGTTAAAATTCATATTTTTTTAAAAAACAGATTACACCATCGATTAGAAGTTTTCTGCATTACATTTTTGGTTTTTCAGTACCTCTAAAATTGCGCCCTGGAAAGGATTTGCAATAAAATGGGAAAACGACACTTTTTTGAAGGGAAGATTACCTAAGAGACCTAAGGATATAAGACCTTTACCCAAGACCCTTCGGGTAGACCTAAGGGTAAACCTTAAGGGTAGACCTTTGTTGAAAATTATTTTTGAAAGAATTAGCTGCGATACTTTGTTGTTTTGATTGCGGCATTTGAGACGTAAGAACACGATCTTTTAGAATATGTCATATTTTATTAACTTTACTAAGCGGTTTGGCCGATGTAATTTAATAAATAATGACAGAGTACCCTTCGAATGTGCTCATTTTGAGCTTCATTTATCGATGCGTAAATAAGGCTTCCGCGCGCGCGTCATCTCTTTTTACTTCACGCAAGAACCAAATGAGTTTTTAATGAGAGCCAGTTGCGATTTTTAATTAATGACTCAACTGATTATTGAAATTTTAAAATTATGAATCTTAGGTGTATCAGGAGAGACTTTGGGCTACCCTCACAAAACTTTTCTGCTACGCACATTAGATTTTGAAAGCCAGCGCATGCAGACTTAGCGAAACTTTCTTTTATTAGTATAGATATTCCTGATAGCAGAAGTGTGTGTCAATATAAACAGTCTCTGTTTTTTACTTAGATTTCTTTACTGTGTATTTTTATTTGTGAAAGAACTTAAATGAAGCATTTTAATATAATTATACTTTTTAAACTGATAAATGTTAAATGAAAAAATGAAATTATATATATATATAACTAATTTGCCTGCTAATAAAATGTGCTACACATTATATTATGTCGAATAATCATAGTTACGAATGGATTTTTAAGTACAATAAGTGAACTTGAAGATCTCAAATTCCTCCCTCTGATCCTTCACAGAACTTCCTGAGAATGAACTTGAAGGACGTCTTTAGGAGTGTTCCGCAATCGTATAAAGCGGGTATTTTTATTTTCTGGGGTATGGTGACGCTTGATTGTTATTTTTCCTAAGGATCTCCTGGGGATGCAAATGGGAAATATAATGTAGAACATAAATCGTCTCTATTCACTAGTAAAGACATCCGCCGAGTTTTCTGATTTATTTAGAACCATTAACCCTAGAACTACCGGAAATTTTACTCAAGTTTTATAAAAACATTCTACACCAGAATTTTTACTTAAAACTATTTAATTTGTTTATTTAACTTATTATTGTCTGATTTATACATTTAGTTTGTTTTGAAGAAATTTCTGGTTTGAATAAATATTTTGAATGTACATGTCGGGTCCATTGGACCCTTCTGGTAGACAGAGGGTTAAGTCAATGCGCTTTTACGGAATATTGTGCTACTATGCCGCGACCAATGTAATCGCCTGCAGGGGTTCAAAGCCCACTTTTTTCGTCTTGCTCTATGCATCAGGAAGTGCATGACATCAGAGTGTGGTAGAATTATTTATAGCTGGCTAGTTCCATCGGTTTTTGTAGTGTACATCACGTAGCTTTTAACTCATCAAGCATTTTAACTAACTAAAATGCTTGATGACTACCGTTATTTTTAAAATATTTGCTTGGCCTTATTCACTTAATGAGATATCTCCAATAAAATATATCATACTTTCCTTTCTAAAATACTGGTAGACAAAAATCGTAGCATGTGACTTACACTACACGTATTCATGGAAATAACCAGCTATAATCTTAGAATCTGCTTTTTCGTCTCCGTCTTCTAATGAGTGATGTCCATCTTTTATTTTTGTTCTAAAATCTCTTAAAGTGGACTCGTCAAATTGCGAAAAAGGAAGAGTCTTTCTTCTGAAACGGCAACTTGTCTTTTGAAAATAAAGATGTTATGTTACTTTCATTGGCTACTGTTTTAGTAACAACATTTCATGGCTTTTGACTGCTTTGTTGTCCGTAAAGCAACTCGGCTATCCCAACGACTGCCTGATACCCAGTATGACTGAAACTACGCCTATTTTTACGATCAGAGTTTCCCCATAAATGCACTATGCTACTAATGATTTAGTGAATTTATAACCGAATTCCAGCTTACGGCAATAAGTTTAACACAGAACTATCGTTCGGTGAGCATTTAACAGATTCTACTTCAACTAAATTGTGACACACACACATACATACACTGAAGAGTCAAAACATTATGACCACCTACCTAATAATGAATGTCTGGCCATTGGCCCTAAAAAAATGTACTCCGCCTTGGTATGGATGACGCAAGTCCTTGGTAGATGGCCGAGGACAGATTGTAGCTGATGTTCAAGCAGTGGTCGCTCAAATCCGAAATATTACAACATGGTTGTTTTTGAGGTCTGAGCTGCCGTTCCACGACATCTCAAATCTGCTTGATTGTATTAAGATTCGTTGAGTTAGACTACCAGGACATTAACTGGACTTCTGTATTATGTTCTTGGAACCACTCTATCACAATTCGAGCATTGTCGTGCTCAAAGACGTCATTTCCAGTTGGAAAAACAGACAACATGTAAAGGGGCAACTATTCTGCAACGATGTTCAGATAGTCCTCGGCCTACATAGACTGCTCTACAACAATCACAGGTCCCGGAGACGCCCATCAGAACGTTTCCCAAAATAGTATAACGTCTCCACCGGGCTGTGTATGACCTGGTGCATAAGGGGGAGCAACAGTTTGCCTGAAAGAAGGCGTAACTTTACACTGCCTTTGACGTGTTGAAAAATGAATCGTGATTCTTCTGATCAGGTAACTCTTTGCCAGTGACCCATGGTCCAATCACAATGTTCCCGGGCCTAGTGTAGGAGTAGTTGGCGATGATGCTTTGTCAACAGAGGCAGATGAGTGGAACGTTTGCTGAGTAGCCTCGTATCCAACAGTGTTAGCTCAACTGTGTGCTCAGAAATAATTCTCCTTGGATCTGTATTGCATTAGGCTGGGTGTCGAGCCAGTGACTGTAGCCGATTTTGGTTTACCAAGCGGAAGATCCTCCGACGTCCATTTTTCTTGATAACGCGTCGTCGTCCAACCCCATAGAGTCTGCTGATGATTTCACTGCTATTCATCGACTTTTCATAAGAACTAACACAAATATGTCGCGAACAATCCATGATTCATGCAGTTTGAGATATACTCGTTCTGAGTCATCGGGCTATTCAATTTTGTCCTCTATCAATATCGCTTAGATCAGCTGCCCTTCCCATCACAGGCACAAGTAAGCGCTAAAGTGATCCCTCACACTCCCTAGCAGTAGTTGAAAACCATTCACACTTGATTACGTGCCCTCAACGCCATCCAGGCGAGTTCATTGCAAAATGTGGGAATGGTCACAAAGTTTTGGCTCTTCGGTATATATTGGATTTTACAGTATTACTATTACAAAACAAACGTATAAAAAAGAACATATAAAATAATTACTTAAGTTAAATAATAGGTCTCTTAAGTAACAATTTTTATAATAAAGATTTTGTATTATATTAGTATGGAAAAATACACATAATATAGCGAGCTCCGATATTAACCCATTAATGCATGATTTTTTATTTAGTTCGGAACACCATATATCTGAGTCTATTTATTTTTATTAACCACTAGAAAAATAGTAAAAAAAAATATTTATGTTTATGTTGGACATAATTTCATATTGTCACTCGTGAGTTACATAACTAAATTTTCTCATACAATGATAAATTTAAATTATATACTTACTTTGAAGTGTTTAGATTGCACAATAAGAAAATGTTAGAGAAATAACGCCAGTCGAGCACATTGCAAGCAGTGCCAACAAAAGGTATTATAACCTCCCCGTGTTAACAAATTAGTACAAGAACAGAAAACACTACCTGAAATGCACGTTATCACACTTAAGTAGCACCACGTAATAGTTCACCAAAAGATCAATAGTAAGCGCCAAATGGCAATATATATATATATATATATATATATATATATATATATATCATATAACTCCTGAGTTACATTATGCATTTAAGGATTAGCCCTTTCAGAGGCAAAGCATTTTCAATGCTTAAGTGTGTAAATAAAGGAATGTCATCGGAATTTACCAACAATTTTATTTGGAAAAAAAGAAAAAAAATATTCCACATAAATATTAAATTTAAAATATTTTACCAAAATTCTGGTGCCAATTGTTGCCAATTGGTTTGGGAATTAAAATTAAGTGGTTTCATAAACATACCATCGTCCCTGAAAGGTATTAACACTAGAACCGCCGGAAATTTTACTCCAGTCTTATAAGAGTATTTTACACGAGCATTTTTATTTAAAACTATTTGACTTATCTTATTTAATTAACCTAGTTTTGTTCTCTCCACATTAAACGTTCCTTTTTTAAAAAATTCAGCTTCTAATCGACTTTGTTTAATTTGATATGGGTCAAAATGTCTCCTGTTGGTGATTCTAGTGTTAAAATGGGCGTTTGTTGGTAATGCTTGATTACCAACGGGGCAAAATTCCAGCAGTAAAGAGAAAAATAAAATGTTGACTGATTCGTGACAGTAATTTTGCAACAATACGGCGTTTAACCCTTTATCTGCTGACGCTACTTATAAGTACCACTCATTTTAAACTTTCATCCCATAGTGAATATTACTAATATTCTAATGGTACTTTACAAAAATACTCTTTTAACTCCACTTTATCCAGATACATGGCAGCAGTAGTTCCAAATTTGTTATTTTAGTGATAAAGGGGGGCTGGCTATCTTTGACACAGTTGATGTGTTTTGTGGCGACATTTTGCACAGATTGTCACGCTCGTCTTTTTATTGCTGCAAACACAGTAAAGGATATAAGATAAGTGTTGGATTTTTTTATGTGTTCATTATGACTTTATAATACAGTTTGACGAGCTATTTTAGGTGAACTGTGTATGTATTTGATTTAACAGTTGAATTTCTCGATGGTACTTATAAGTACCGCCAGTACACTGGGTGTTGGAGAAAAACTTCTTGTTTACTTTTCGTCTGTGTAGTTATCCATCGTTTTCATCTGCTTTAAAACGTAATTATTAAAATGTAGTGTAGTAATGATTTCCCTGGTATTTCTTTTCTGTTTCATTGTTATTTTTTGTAGGAAAAAAGTTGTGGCACCGGTCGTTTTTGCTATGCTAGAAATGGCATATGTAAATTCATATATTGCATATGTTGAGATGCCAGAGAACATGTTCTCACTGGAATATAGATGTCGCATAACTAAAAGATTGCTAACAAGATCTAAAAAAAAAAAAAAAAAAAAAAAAAAAAAAACCCTTTTAGGGTCAAAGCAATTAAATTCTAAAGTATTGAAATAAATGATTGACACCGGAATTTGTCAAAAGATTTATTTGTAAATTTCGAAAAGCATACTCACATTTCTCTTACTCATCTCACATACTCATATTTCACATACTTGTTAAATCGAAAATATTTTCTGGTGCCATTTGAAATACTTTGTGGGTTTCATAGTGTAATGACGGTACTTTAACCTTCCGTCTACCAGACGGGTCCATTGGACCCGACATGTACATTCAAAATATTTATTCAAACCAGAAATTTCTTCAAAACAAACTAAATGTATAAATCAGACAATAATAAGTTAAATAAACAAATTAAATAGTTTTAAGTAAAAATTCTGGTGTAGAATGTTTTTATAAAACTTGAGTAAAATTTCCGGTAGTTCTAGGGTTAAAGTACCACTTTAATTAATTACCTCTAAATAATTAAATTTCACACGGGTGAGTATTTTTTTTTATATTTATCCTTTAATTTTCATTGTAGTAACTGAAAAAAAAATGTTACATGAAAAAAATTGCAGTAGATCATAATGCAGTAGATAAAGTGTTAAATAACAAGAACTGTATTATTGGTAGTATTCTATTGCACCATTTCTAAGAAGAACCCGTTTGTTTGCCATTTGTACTACTATTGCTGAGCAATAGTACTAATACCGAATCTTTTAATTTTTAATTGAAAGTATAAAAAATTTAAGAATTTTGCAATTAAACAGCAATTCATCCGATACAAGCATGACATACTGGGTGAGCCAAAAGCTCGCTACAACTTTAAAAATTCATAAAAAAGGAAGAAATTATGATAAGGGAATGCTGTTTGCAAGAAAGGGCTCACAAGGTAGTCGGATTTTTTAGAAGCAGAAAAAAGAATAGTTCAAAAATCCCATTTAACCCCTTGAGGGGCGGTGGGATATATTTTATCCCACCTACGATTAATGAAGATTTACACCAGAAAATTTTTATGAAATTTTACTTTTCTAACTTTGGTGGAAAAAAGTCGTAAAATTGCTTTTCCTTATTTTGAAATAATATTTTTCTAATTTTCCGGTGGGAATTCAGCATTATACAAACGTAATTGCTTGTTCCTCAAGGGGTTAAAGGGCACTGACGTTCCGAAACACAATGCTCAGGACAACTATAGTGTCGTAGAATGTCCTGGAGGTCTTGTTGAACATTTGTTATTGGAAGAACAAATGAATGACATGGCGTATCGCTGCCCTGTTTATTGTGTTTGTGTCGTCAGCGCCGTCAACATGTGATATTTTAACTAATTTTTTTTCGGTTGCTAAAAAAAAAAAAATAATAATAATAAATAAATAAATCCGGCTACCTTGTGAGCTCTTTCTTGCTTTATAATTATCGCAAAACACACATATTTTGTATGGTAAACTTAATCTTTATAAGAGGAGGTACATTATCATATTTAGGTAGATTTCGTAGAAATACTACCTGTTGCAGTCGTTACCATGGTGCGAATTTTGAAAAATTCCTTCATAACTTTTCATTATATGACCCCAGGAACCCAGAACCACCTCCCACCTAAAAAGTTTATATATATATATGTGTGTGTGTATGTATGTTCTAAATTTTGTCCGCACGATAAAAGTCGCAATTATGGACGGATCATCTTCGAATTCGCCAACAACTTTGAGATGGCTAATATCTCGGCGGCGATTGAAAATGGGTAAAATCGGCCCAAGGGAATGGAAATGGGGAGGGTTAAAATTTTGACTACAGTCTTAATAAGATTCTGATAAAACCAGGTCTCACACAACAATGACAGGAAAAAATAAATATTCTTCAGTATAGCAGTTACCAAAGAAAAAAGAAACACAATAGAATTATCACCACAACAATTGCTTTTCTATTGAAAGATTTTCACGTGAAAAAATAAATTAAATAAATAGTTTGACTAATTGAAAACAAATTGAATATTACGTCATAAGTTTTCTAGAGCAAAATGTCAGCATGAAAACTCAAAATGAAATAAAAAAAAAAAAAAAAAAAATTGCGTCATATTGGAAATATAATGGACATCAGCAGATGAATATGCAACGTCAAGTGAGTTTGAAGAAACGTATTAAAATATGATAAAAACCCGACTATGGAAATAATAACATATTTTAACAGTTTGAGGTTCTCTGAATTTGTTTAGCCATTTTTAAACCTATTCCAATATGCATGCGTGTGTGTATTCGCGTATATTAGAATTTTCACAAAATGTTTAGCTCACTAGAGCTCATTCTTAGTGAAGGAACTGGGTTTATCTCTAATCTTGATTTATGTTTTGTTGGTGAATTTAGTACTTAAGTTCGAAATCTACCTCCGCCTGTAGGTCCGAGCCGGTAGAGATTTCTTTTTAAGTGAACCCCCTAAATTTTAGTATAACCCGAAAACAAGGACTCGAAAACGCAAACACTTATAACACAGATAAAAATTGTCGCAGCCCACACAAATTTCTTATGGTAATCGTAATCGTTTTAAATGGCGAGGGAGGGGGAGGGTGCCTCTGTTTATTTTTGAAGAAGCCGCCTATATTTTAGTATATTTTAAGCATAAGGTCCTGATAAATTAAAACTTTTATAACTCGATCTATATATATCGCAAAAACACTCATATTTTGTATGGTAAACGTATTCTTTTTATAAAGGACATTATCGGAATTACGTGCCCTCAACGCCATCCAGGCGAGTTCATTGCAAAATGTGGGAATGGTCGCAAAGTTTTGGCTCTTCGGTATATATTGGATTTTACAGTATTACTATTACAAAACAAACGTATAAAAAAGAACATATAAAATAATTACTTAAGTTAAATAATAGGTCTCTTAAGTAACAATTTTTATAATAAAGATTTTGTATTATATTAGTATGGAAAAATACACATAATATAGCGAGCTCCGATATTAACCCATTAATGCATGATTTTTTATTTTGTTCGGAACACCATATATCTGAGTCTATTTATTTTTATTAACCACTAGAAAAATAGTAAAAAAAAATATTTATGTTTATGTTGGACATAATTTCATATTGTCACTCGTGAGTTACATAACTAAATTTTCTCATACAATGATAAATTTAAATTATATACTTACTTTGAAGTGTTTAGATTGCACAATAAGAAAATGTTAGAGAAATAACGCCAGTCGAGCACATTGCAAGCAGTGCCAACAAAAGGTATTATAACCTCCCCGTGTTAACAAATTAGTACAAGAACAGAAAACACTACCTGAAACGCACGTTATCACACTTAAGTAGCACCACGTAATAGTTCACCAAAAGATCAATAGTAAGCGCCAAATGGCAATATATATATATATATATATATATATATATCATATAACTCCTGAGTTACATTATGCATTTAAGGATTAGCCCTTTCAGAGGCAAAGCATTTTCAATGCTTAAGTGTGTAAATAAAGGAATGTCATCGGAATTTACCAACAATTTTATTTGGAAAAAAAGAAAAAAAATATTCCACATAAATATTAAATTTAAAATATTTTACCAAAATTCTGGTGCCAATTGTTGCCAATTGGTTTGGGAATTAAAATTAAGTGGTTTCATAAACATACCATCGTCCCTGAAAGGTGTTAACACTAGAACCGCCGGAAATTTTACTCCAGTCTTATAAGAGTATTTTACACGAGCATTTTTATTTAAAACTATTTGACTTATCTTATTTAATTAACCTAGTTTTGTTCTCTCCACATTAAACGTTCCTTTTTTAAAAAATTCAGCTTCTAATCGACTTTGTTTAATTTGATATGGGTCAAAATGTCTCCTGTTGGTGATTCTAGTGTTAAAATGGGCGTTTGTTGGTAATGCTTGATTACCAACGGGGCAAAATTCCAGCAGTAAAGAGAAAAATAAAATATTGACTGATTCGTGACAGTAATTTTGCAACAATACGGCGTTTAACCCTTTATCTGCTGACGCTACTTATAAGTACCACTCATTTTAAACTTTCATCCCATAGTGAATATTACTAATATTCTAATGGTACTTTACAAAAATACTCTTTTAACTCCACTTTATCCAGATACATGGCAGCAGTAGTTCCAAATTTGTTATTTTAGTGATAAAGGGGGGCTGGCTATCTTTGACACAGTTGATGTGTTTTGTGGCGACATTTTGCACAGATTGTCACGCTCGTCTTTTTATTGCTGCAAACACAGTAAAGGATATAAGATAAGTGTTGGATTTTTTTATGTGTTCATTATGACTTTATAATACAGTTTGACGAGCTATTTTATGTGAACTGTGTATGTATTTGATTTAACAGTTGAATTTCTCGATGGTACTTATAAGTACCGTCAGTACACTGGGTGTTGGAGAAAAACTTCTTGTTTACTTTTCGTCTGTGTAGTTATCCATCGTTTTCATCTGCTTTAAAACGTAATTATTAAAATGTAGTGTAGTAATGATTTCCCTGGTATTTCTTTTCTGTTTCATTGTTATTTTTTGTAGGAAAAAGTTGTGGCACCGGTCGTTTTTGCTATGCTAGAAATGGCATATGTAAATTCATATATTGCATATGTTGAGATGCCAGAGAACATGTTCTCACTGGAATATAGATGTCGCATAACTAAAAGATTGCTAACAAGATCTAAAAAAAAAAAAACCCTTTTAGGGTCAAAGCAATTTAATTCTAAAGTATTGAAATAAATGATTGACACCGGAATTTGTCAAAAGATTTATTTGTAAATTTCGAAAAGCATACTCACATTTCCCTTACTCATCTCACATACTCATATTTCACATACTTGTTAAATCGAAAATATTTTCTGATGCCATTTGAAATACTTTGTGGGTTTCATAGTGTAATGACGGTACTTTAAAGTACCACTTTAATTAATTACCTCTAAATAATTAAATTTCACACGGGTGAGTATTTTTTTTTATATTTATCCTTTAATTTTCATTGTAGTAACTGAAAAAAAAATGTTACATGAAAAAAATTGCAGTAGATCATAATGCAGTAGATAAAGTGTTAAATAACAAGAACTGTATTATTGGTAGTATTCTATTGCACCATTTCTAAGAAGAACCCGTTTGTTTGCCATTTGTACTACTATTGCTGAACAATAGTACTAATACCGAATCTTTTAATTTTTAATTGAAAGTATAAAAAATTTAAGAATTTTGCAATTAAACAGCAATTCATCCGATACAAGCATGACATACTGGGTGAGCCAAAAGCTCGCTACAACTTTAAAAATTCATAAAAAAGGAAGAAATTATGATAAGGGAATGCTGTTTGCAAGAAAAGGCTCACAAGGTAGTCGGATTTTTTAGAAGCAGAAAAAAGAATAGTTCAAAAATCCCATTTAACCCCTTGAGGGGCGGTGGGATATATTTTATCCCACCTACGATTAATGAAGATTTACACCAGAAAATTTTTATGAAATTTTACTTTTCTAACTTTGGTGGAAAAAAGTCGTAAAATTGCTTTTTCTTATTTTGAAATAATATTTTTCCGGTGGGAATTCAGCATTATACAAACGTAATTGCTTGTTCCTCAAGGGGTTAAAGGGCACTGACGTTCCGAAACACAATGCTCAGGACAACTATAGTGTCGTAGAATGTCCTGGAGGTCTTGTTGAACATTTGTTATTGGAAGAACAAATGAATGACATGGCGTATCGCTGCCCTGTTTATTGTGTTTGTGTCCTCAGCGCCGTCAACATGTGATATTTTAACTAATTTTTTTTCGGTTGCTAAAAAAAAAAAAAAATAAAAAAAAAATAAATAAATAAATCCGGCTACCTTGTGAGCTCTTTCTTGCTTTATAATTATCGCAAAACACACATATTTTGTATGGTAAACTTAATCTTTATAAGAGGAGGTACATTATCATATTTAGGTAGATTTCGTAGAAATACTACCTGTTGCAGTCGTTACCATGGTGCGAATTTTGAAAAATTCCTTCATAACTTTTCATTATATGACCCCAGGAACCCAGAACCGTCTCCCACCTAAAAAGTTTATATATATATATGTGTGTGTGTATGTATGTTCTAAATTTTGTCCGCACGATAAAAGTCGCAATTATGGACGGATCATCTTCGAATTCGCCAACAACTTTGAGATGGCTAATATCTCGGCGGCGATTGAAAATGGGCAAAATCGGCCCAAGGGAATGGAAATGGGGAGGGTTAAAATTTTGACTACAGTCTTAATAAGATTCTGATAAAACCAGGTCTCACACAACAATGACAGGAAAAAATAAATATTCTTCAGTATAGCAGTTACCAAAGAAAAAAGAAACACAATAGAATTATCACCACAACAATTGCTTTTCTATTGAAAGATTTTCACGTGAAAAAATAAATTAAATAAATAGTTTGACTAATTGAAAACAAATTGAATATTACGTCATAAGTTTTCTAGAGCAAAATGTCAGCATGAAAACTCAAAATGAAAAAAAAAAAAAAAAAAAAAAAATGCGTCATATTGGAAATATAATGGACATCAGCAGATGAATATGCAACGTCAAGTGAGTTTGAAGAAACGTATTAAAACATGATAAAAACCCGACTATGGAAATATTAACATATTTTAACAGTTTGAGGTTCTCTGAATTTGTTTAGCCATTTTTAAACCTATTCCAATATGCATGCGTGTGTGTATTCGCGTATATTAGAATTTTCACAAAATGTTTAGCTCACTAGAGCTCATTCTTAGTGAAGGAACTGGGTTTATCTCTAATCTTGATTTATGTTTTGTTGGTGAATTTAGTACTTAAGTTCGAAATCTACCTCCGCCTGTAGGTCCGAGCCGGTAGAGATTTCTTTTTAAGTGAACCCCCTAAATTTTAGTATAACCCGAAAACAAGGACTCGAAAACGCAAACACTTATAACACAGATAAAAATTGTCGCAGCCCACACAAATTTCTTATGGTAATCGTAATCGTTTTAAATGGCGAGGGAGGGGGAGGGTGCCTCTGTTTATTTTTGAAGAAGCCGCCTATATTTTAGTATATTTTAAGCATAAGGTCCTGATAAATTAAAACTTTTATAACTCGATCTATATATATCGCAAAAACACTCATATTTTGTATGGTAAACGTATTCTTTTTATAAAGGACATTATCGGATTTTTTAACTCAACCCCATAAAATTTAGTATAAACTGAATATAAGGACAAGAAAATGCAAACACTTATAACTCGCAACCAAATTGTAGCACCCCATGCAAATTTCGGATCGTAATCGTAATCGTTTTAAAAGGCGGGGGAGGAGAGGGGCTCTGTTGATTTTTGTAGAAGACTCCTATATTTTAGTGTATCATAAGTATAAGATACAGATAAATTAAAACATTAATAAGTCGTGCTATAATTAGTGTAAAACACTCAGTTTTGTATGGTAAACGTAATATTTATCAAAAGAGGGACATTATCGGATTCTTTGACTGAACCCTCTAAATTTTAGTATAACCCGGATATAAGGGGTCGAAAAAGCAAACACTTATAACTTCGGATTCAAATTATTACAACCAACTCAAATTTCGTATGGTAATCGTAATCGTTTTAAAAAACAGGGTGGGGGCAGGAGTTATATTAAATTTTCCTATATTTTAGTGTATCATAAATATAAGGTCCTGATAAATTAAAATATAACTCGAGCTATAATTATCGTAAAGAACTCATATTTTGTATGGTAAACATAATCTTTATAATAGGAGGAACATTATCGGTTTTTTTAACTGAACCCTCTAAATTTTAGTGTTACCTGAATATAAGGGCCCGATGCAATCAAATTGTAGCACCCCATTCAAATTTCAAATGGTAGAAGTAATCGTGTTCAGGAGTGGGGGAAGGGAGAGTTTTGTGGATTCTTTATAGAAGTTCCTCATATTTTAGTCTATCATAAATATAAAGTCCAGACAATTTAAAAACATTTATAAGTCGAGCTTTAATTTTCATATGCATATATATATATATATATATGTCAACTGTTTTTGTCCAGACTTCCCCCATTTGATTATGCTAAATAAAGCTCCAGAGAGAAAAATTATTCTACTCGCGCTTTCTTTGTTCTAGTCAGCCGGCGCTCTTTGTGGCCACACTGTATTTTTCATCTTTAATAGCTTTAAAAAAACTACGGGACAACATGCAAGAGGGATCTTTCCTTCAAGTTGAGATCAAATGTCCTTACCTCATAGAATTGTTCTACCCCCCCCAAATGGCAGATCCAAGAGAAATGTGGTCACGGAGGTCAAGACCCTGCCTCCTGTCGCCTCCCTTCAACAAAACAATGCAAAAAATCATTTTTTAAACGAAATATATATCTCTTTCAATTTTTCTCCCGCTCAACAATATGAATCTTTCTAACTCTTTAAAGCCTCAAATCGAGATTACGTCATTTCTAACACATCCGTGAAATTATTTTTAATCTCAAGAAATTTGCTAGTGCACTTATTCAGAAAGTGTTTTCCATTTTTCAATAAAAACAAAGAATCTTTCGAAAAAATCCATAAAACTTGGCATTTTAAACTGAATTTCCGGACGCGGCTGCTAATTGCTCCCCCATGACGATATTTCTGTGGCTATCAAGTCCTAAAAATTGGCTTAAAATGCTAACTTTGACAACATTTCTGAATCATTCTTTGCCTTTATACGAAAACAGGAAACGTTTTAATTTCTTGGTATCTGAATTAGATCTGTAATTTATATATTTTTGCGCGAATACTAATTCAATCTTTTTGTATTTATTGTACAAATGGAAATGAATTCTCGAAAGTATCAGAAAAATCGTCAATTTTAATTTGGGAATAGCCTTCGATATACAAAGTGACCCTGAAGTGATGTAAGTCTCCCTCCAACAAAAGGGAAAAAAAGAGCCAGACCCTTCTCCCCCCCCCCTCCACTAACTGGAAGGTTGGATCCGCCCTTGATCTCCCAGTCCTATTGTAAATAAACGGTGAAAGGGTTAAAAATGATGGGTTTCCTTGCCGTTAAGATGGGCTTTGACAATTGATTGGCATGCAGAATTTTCGCTAAGAAAGGGAAAATAGTATTTAGCTGCTACTTTATTAGTATTTCAAATTATATACCAACACCAACATCAAAATAGTTTTAAAAAATCCCAGTCCGGATTTTGATTTGTTATTTGTTTAACATCATACTGTATTTTATTAATTGACTAGCAGGCTATGCCCGCTGCGCTGGTCAATATTTCCAAATGAACTTTGGATTAAACTAAATGGTGAATTTGAACTTGTATTTTAAACAATATGTATCTTCAGCTTGACCTTGCTCATCACTGAAAACGATGCGAACGCCATTGCGATATAATGTTATCTTAAGCGTTGGACAAAATTTAGCAATTAAGAAGTAATTGTTTTAGTTGATTATAAACAGCGCACTTATGGTCGGGTAATGAGACCGTTATGACAACAGGAATTAATACCTCTGTAACTAATCAACATATAATGAAATCGTATATACTAACACCATTCCTAAAAGTCATGCAACAGGGCCACTTGTAACAAAATATGGTCTGTAGATTTTTTTAAAAAGGCTAAACTTTCATAATCAGGTTCACTTAATTTTTGAACTTTTACTGTTGCTCTATAACTAAGTACCCTTGAACAATATGTATACACTAAAACCTTTCCAAAATTATTACCTAACTAATTGTGGTATATCCTACGAAAGTATTATAAACAATCGGAATGAAATACAAATTTCCGTTGTCAATATATAGTAGATGATGATGATGCGATTTTGTGTAATAGAATTCATAGTAAAGTTTTCGCTTCAAACATAAACGATGCTTTCAACATTAAAGCTAATACACCAATATGTTAAGTATCCGATTACGGAAGGTTAACTTAAATTCTCATGAGCAACTACTCAAAGAAAAGTGAATATGTGGCTTTTGTGATACTTTTATGTCAGTCGGGCGCAGGTAATAAATCAATAAAGATTGTTTTCATAGCATATTCTTATTTTATTATTTTCATTTAAAACACAAACCTTTCACTCATTTCATTTAAAATGCATGCCTTATACTAATTTCATTTAAAAAACTGAAAAGATAAACAATAACAGGAAATAATTCCATAATTAAAAACAAAAAAATATTTTTAATTTACATACGCAAAATGTAACTACTGCTACTGGGAATTTTAAAAATGCTATCAGCGAGATGTGCGCACGGTTATTATAAATGTAACCATTTTTTCTTCTTATCGAGGAGCAATTTATAAATCGCACAATATTATTCCAATTCCAATTTCTTTCATTGAGGAACCTATGACCGGGAAAAATGGAAAAAGACTCTTGTAGATTCTTCGGATGACGGCATCTGACGCCATAAACCGAGTTTATATATATGAAAATAATTTTTAAGTCGTTACAAACATTGCTTTCATACTTAAATATTTTCATTGGTACTACTTGTTATCCCGTCGACCAATTTCGCCAAATTATATAAATCGCCAAACCATTCGCCAAATTATATAAATTGACATAATATTTATTTTAAATAACGAAATAACAAATAAATTAGTATAACATTAATAAAAATACAAATAAAACGTCGAAATTAAAATCACTTGATGACGTAAACACGTGTAGCTTGTTTAAATTCAAGTGAATTTGATATTTACGATCAACCATTATTGGCATTTAATCTTATAGTTTGACGATAAATTTTTGGTCGACGGAATATCTAAGTAGTACATTTTCCATTTTTGTTTTATAACGCTAAATTCTCAGTAATTTTTTTCCTTTTATTTTACATAAAATCACTATTTTTTTTTTTTAAATTAAGATGCTTGCATTTTTATTTCAAACTCATAGAGCCGTTTTTATTTTTTAGCCAAAAGGGTTGATTTGAATTTTTTCCGTTGCTAGAGTAACGGATGTAATGATAGATATTTTGAGGTTTAGATGCCAAAGACACCGCCAAATTAGAAAAATATGAAATGTTCCATGAACTGTTGGACTTATAAAAATGTATTTGGTAGCATTCGATTCAGCATACAAAACTACATTAAAATATGCTATCATTTGACGCATAATTTTGATATTCGATTTTTTTCCCCTCCCCGTGCAAAAACCATTAGGGGTGACACTTTAGAAAGTCCTTTCTTAGCAGAAGTCTATGTCATAAGAAGTATTTTTACCACGATTTTCAAGATTTTAGGTTCAGTAGTTTGCGCTGTGCGTTAATTAGTCACCTAATCCAGACTTTATTTTATATACTGTATTAGATATTCCATTTTGCGGTGAATCGATGATCGAAAATTAGTCCAATATCATTTGAAATATTACATAACAGAGGAGAAAGTACGAAGAAAGACGAAGAAGAAATGACGAATTACAAAAGACTTGTATTTTTTTTTTTCAAAATGTTGAATTTTTCGATCGTAATAACGTATTAAAACATAAATTTCCTTAAAAATTATCTTTATTTCCTAGATTTCGAATCTGTGAATTTTCCTATAAATGAAATTGGCGATATAACTTGAGAAAAAATGAAATAAACAATAGATAATATTTGCTTATATAAAATAGGTAATATTCGTTGATCTGAGTTCGAGTTTATAAATATCACATGCTTTCGGAATTACGGCGAAAAACATTTTAAAAAGTATGAAATTATTTTACAATATGTATGTGTGGCAGAAATTCACACTGAAATTTAAGCATTCGATTCCATTTTTAAAATATTAATTGATATCTATATAAGTTACAATTGAATATGAAAATGTACTCAAAAAATGATCTCTTTCACCTAAAAAAACACCATTTGTGAGAGCATCCTCAAGCTAATGTCACGCTTATGCATTTTTGGCTTAAAATCACATTGTTTGGCGACAAAAGAAAAATAAAAAATTGTAAAGAAACAAATAGTAAAGAAACAAATAGTATGTGACTCACAATTACATCTGCTTGTTTCTTCTTTAAGTCACGTGATGTGACAATTAGATATAAAAAAAAAAAAAGAAAAGAGCAGAACAGAAAGAAAATGTCGTTAAAATTTCATCTAATCAAATTTTCAGATTCGTTTCCATATCTAACGCAAGCGATAAAGAGCCAAATATTGCGTATCAAGTGTAATATTTCTTATTAAATTAATTTTTAAGCATTACAAATATTTCTTTCAGGTTTTGATTAAATGTTTCCGTTTTTTAATATTATCACTCATTAAAACGGATTTTCTTCTTCTTTTTTCTTTTTTTTCATTTAAATAAAATTAGTAACAGTTTTTCTTTTATTTTTCGAGGTTTAATAGCCGTTTCAATTTTTTTTTTTATCAACGATGAATTTCGCCAAGAAATAAAATGGTAACCTTATCGCCCAAAATAACAGAATTTTCCGTCATAATTCTAAAACTAATATAGGTAGTATAATGTGTTATAGCTTAAAACCTTCCCTGAAACAATACCTATCTAACGGTATCAGTTCCGTAAAAATCCATGAAGTAGAACTCGAAATCTAGGCGTTCGGAACGAAATTTCCGTTTGGATTTTATATATATATAATAGATAATAGAATAGATAATAGATTTTATATATATATAATAGAATAGATAATAGATTATGTGTTATGAACTTTCTCAAAGTTTAAAACAGATCGCATTGTTAGATTTCCTAATTTTAACAATATCGCGTTATGTTAGTTCCACATTCCACCACCAGGGAGCGCACTCTATTCTTAACGAAAGCGTATCTGAACGAAACTCCTTCATGCAACCTTTCCGCAGATACTTGAATCGGGAGGGTGGCGTTCTTAACCAATAATGTAAGATAATTGCTGAAATTACTACGAAAAATATGTTAAAGGGGCCCTACGCGGCCCCCTAATAGAGTTGGAGTAAATCGGAAGACGGCAAAATAATCGCGAGGAAAAGTTTGCTTGGGTGCTTCGGAGCTACTTTTGGCGCGAGATCTAAGCTCTACGACCAATAGGAGCCCAGATATTTAAGGAAATATGAAGTAACAAAGTCCCATATAAAAAAATTTCCGTTATAATTCTATAACTAATCTAGGTAGAATGATGTGTTATAGCTTAAAACCTTCCCTGGAATGATACCTATCTAACGGTATAAGTTCCGTAAAAATCCATGCGGTAGAACTCGAAATCTCGGCGTTCGGAACGAAATTTCCGTTTGGATTTTATATATATAATAGATTAATATCATCTTAGAAAAATTGAAAACACTCATAGTTATATTGTTAAATAAAAAAATCTCAAAAATTAAATTGTTTTTATTAAACGTATTTATTAATATCAATTCAAAATTATTCTAATTATTAATTGTTTATATAACTAATTTATCAATTACTTGTTTAAAAACTATTACATGAACTATAAAATAGTTTTTATAGGGTAAATGCAAATATATATATATCTTTTATTTTTCGGTTACTATAACGTTATTAACTTTATTAGGATGTATAAAAATGATAAGGGTTCTGTAGATAAATATGTTGTTTATTTATTTATTAGTTAATTTATAATATTATTTTTGGTCTTTAATTATAATTAATTAATAATATCTTGCTTTTTGCGAATTGCAAATTATAACTGTACTTAAAAATTTAAAATCTGCATAATGTCACGTAACACTGTTAAAAGTTATTTTCACGTATTTGTATAATGTTGCATTATTATTATTATTATGCTTAATTAATTAATTAATTAATTATTACTTAGACTTTATGTTTTTGACTGATTTTTCAAAAAATACCTATTTTATTTTTTGGAAATAATAAATTAAAAAATTTAATAAAAACTTTAAGTGATGAATAATTGCTATTAATTAATTCTCAAAAAAAGTTACTAATTTTAGCATAAAAATTAAATTAGTATTTTATTAAATATAATTGTTATTTTATGTATCCTTAATTTATTAAATTAATAACACTATTAATATACATTACATTTTTTAATTTTAAAATAAACTCAATACATAATATATTTTATATTAAATTTATCATATAGTAGTTATAAACTGAAATTTCTCTTTTACCTGTTTATTTATTTTATATTTCAAGTCACCGAAATTTAAAATTATTAATATAATTTACAATAAAACAAAAATTAAAAAAATTATTAAATTTTATTTCTGGGAATGTGGGAGGAAAAGGGTAATATTAAAAATCAATAAATAAACGACAAATACAAAAAAGCTTAGTTTTGTCAGTTAAAAATTGAAAATAAAATTAATTAAAATAATACTTACACTATTACATAAATTAAAAATAATCATCTTATTACAAAGAAATAGGCCAGTCTCAATAAAATTAGCTCACGTCGTTATTAATTAAAATTATTAATTTCTTAAAATTAGGAATCGTCTTCAATGGTTGAGAAGACTGTTAAAATGCAACCAATAATAATTTTTTTTAATGAAGAGGTGGTGGATATTTCTGACAACAAAATATTTTTTCTAGCACTTCTAATTACCAAATCACTATTGTTTTCCCATACTGGTAAAGTAACTTATGAAAACAAAATTATAAAAAATTGTATTATAAAAAAATTTGTATTATTAAAAAAAATAATAAAAATTAAATATTTGTGCTTCAATAAATATATCTCATTTCTGAATTATTAAAGGAGAGGATGTAGAAGGATGATTTGAGGAAATATTTACCTATAATAGCTTATAAGTGTCTAATTGAATTATTGAAGACATTTATTATTAATCTGACTGAAAGAAGGAGAAAAAATAAGCACAGTTTTTAAAATTATTTAATTAATGATAATTTAAAGGTTCTAAAAAAATGTATGGAAACAACCAAAAAACATATAATTGCAGTTTATAGTATATATAAAATACCAAATATTAATAACAAATAATAAAGCTTGAAAAATCCATTCTGTTAAATAATAATAATAATAAAAAGACAATGTCCCCTGTAAAATTATATCACATTGTACAATCAAAGAAATTTTCAGCACGTTGTGATTTCATTATCTCGAGTTATAAAAGTTTAAATTTGTCGGTCTGTTATATTCAGTTTTTTTTAAGGAGGGGGGGGGGGGTGATGAAAAATTTAAAGGAGCCCAAATAATGTTGAAATTACGGCGTTTGGCGGTCCACGATAATTAGAATCCGAGTTATAAGGTGGTGGGCACCGAAATGACAAGGGACCGAAATGGCTAAGGGCGGAAATATTCAGGGACCGAAATGGCTGGGGACTGAAATGTCTCGGGAGCGAAATGGCCAGGGACCGAAATGTCTCGGGACCGAAATGTCTCAGGACCGAAGTGGCGGGGCCGAAGTGGCGGGACCTAAAAGTTGTGTACCCGTTAATTTATATGAAACTCATTTCAAATGTGCCAATGACACAAAATTGCCGATATTTGAGTCCTGATCTTGTTATATTTTAATATATAGATTTCTAATTTTTGGAAATATAATGAAAAGTAATTGTTATTTCAAAGTGTGTGCCTGAAGTTTTCCAGAAAATATGTAGTGTATGTTTACAAAATGATATAAACTTTAAAAGCTATAAATTTTCTTAGAAACAAAAAGAATCGAGATTTAACAATTTGTATTTATTGAGATACTATTCTACAGCTCTTTACCGATTCTACATAGCGGCATAGCCTGATGTAGGGAGGGGCATTGTTATAGGTATCCCTTTTTTTTCCTTTTTTTATGTTTCATTCATTTTGTGAATATATAAAGCGAAAAATTGTATACTAAAAAATGTTATCCCTGACATAACCCTCTCCCATCCCCCGCCAGCGAGTACGTCAATGATCCTAGATTATTTATATTCTTATAAAAAAACTAAATATATTGTTCATGTCAAACGTATAGATATGAAGATTATATTCTATACAATTATAGAAATAAATACAATATATCTGAAAGATTTCGACTTGTAACAATTGATCACAAATAGTTTATGTTGTGTATTGTTAGCAGCAATTTTTCCACAAAATAGACAGTTCATTAATAAAACAAAAGAAAGGAAACAGACATACTGAAAAAAGTGAACAGCTGTGACTTTTCATACGACAAAAGAAATAGGAACTAATAATGCACATCTGTAAACACACTATTTTCTGACATTTTTTTTTTTTTTTTTTTTTTTTGGCTTTTATATTCTTAAAACATTAAACATATTTGTTCCCTTTTTGTTGAATATCAATAATAAGATAATATGCCGTTGTTTAACTATTTAATAAATTAAAATTAGATATATACCAAATATAAAATCTGTTTTCTACACTTATAGGCGGAATAGCTCAGCTGATTAAAATGAAAAAAAAAATTGCGAATTGTAATCATACCCTACTTAACCTTCTCGTGCATAAATTATTTTTTAGCCTTCGGTACGGTAGGCTATTTCTTTCTCCCAGCTTATTTTGTGTCCAAAAAATAACGTTACCTTACAGAAGATAGCCGTAAAACAAAGCTCTACGATTAAATAATCTTTAGCAATTTTTTAAACTTCTAAGCATCGCACATTTTCAATTTTTATACTGTCGTATTGGGAAAAAAAAGTTCGTTTAAAAGCATTTTGCTTGAAAACTGTATCTCCATTTATTTTTGAAATATTAATTTTTTTCTAGTTTTTGGAGCCATTTGCTTAATATTGGCAACGGAAGTACTTCATTTCTGTAGAAAGTAAAGGAAAAATAGTTTTAAAATAGTAATTATATATTTTGTTGCCATTTTATCGTAACAACCGAAAGGAAATGTAATTAAAATACGTGCTATTTTGAAAAAAAAATATAAACGTATAATTTCTGTTAAAACAATGGAACTTTTATATACTATATTTAATTGAAAGTATCTATGAATCATTAGATGGCCGTCTTTTTTTTCGATTTCGTTGAATGGCGGAATGTTTTTGCTGCATTTGTGCATTATTTCGCGATAGCGATGTGCTATGCATGCTTTACTGCAGATGTTTAAGAGTAGATAGTAAATGTGGAATTCTTAAGCGGATGCGAATGACGTCATTTTACATAAACTAAAACGTGTGCTTTAAGTCTTAAAATTGAAATATGTTTCGTACGGCAGTAGAATCCCGCTTAACCGAGTTATTTTCTTCAGATAGACTGGTGGCTTCTATTATTATGAAACAGCCGTTATAAATGAAGTGTTAGGTGAAGATGAAAGAGCAGCCGCAGAAAAATTATGGCCATTCCCCCCCCCCTCCCCCCATTCTGACCAGAAAATCAAAGTTCAAACTTTTTACGGCTGCCCTTTCATCTTCACCTAACACTTCATTTATAATGGCTGTTTCATAATAATAGAAGCCATCAGTCCATCAGAAGAAAATGAAGTAATGGAAATGCCAGGGGCAACACTAAATTCTGAAAAAGCAGAATTCCTGTTCTCTAGTCATTTTTTTTCATTTTTCACAAAAAATATTTTTTGTGATAAATGAAAACCCATTATAAAATAATTTTATTATTGTGCTGCGTGCTAGCTATTATCTGTCCACAAATCAGATCTCCATAAATGAATGCTGATATTTATTTTGCTTTATAAGACAATACTTATCAGTCCTCATATGAGGGCCGTATGAATGAGAGATTTAACCCTTCGCCTACCAGACGTGCCCAATCACGGCTTTTCTGAAATCTCTAAGGCTGTGGCGTATGTTTTGTGACATAACGATTGCAGTGCTGCAACGAGCTGTAAAGAGAACGGCAAACAGTGTTGCCAGTGGGCTACTTTTTTTAAATTCAGATATCTAGATTGCCACCTCTTATTTGATACGGTAAAATTATCTTTGTTTTCGCCTTAATTAATATGTCATTAAATAAGGCACATTTTACAATTTCAAAAAAGTGGTGCCAATCAAGAATCCGAATTTAAAAAAAAAGTAGCCCATCTGGCAACACTGGCGGCAAACCGAACAATATTTTCTCTAAAACTATAGTGGTGTACAAAATGCCGGAGACTTGGCAACTTTGGAAAAGCAATGCACTTCTAGAGGCTAACGAAAAATACAGGCTACCTCTTTGTATTCCATGCATCGTTTTTTACGGACAGCTGAGTCACGTAATGCTCGAATGCTCCAATGCAGGTGAACGAAAAGAGCATCACGTCACTTTAGCAGTCTGCAAAAAAAAAGTGCACAGCGTTAGACTCTCTTTTTCGTTATCCTCGTGCCCTTCTACTGTGACGTCACTACCTCAGGTGCCACAGCCTTTGTAAAGATAGCCGTAGTCCAATGGATCAGAAAATGAAACAAATAGTTTGACGAATTTTTAAAAAAAGTGTATTACGTCATGTTGAAAATATAATTGACGTCAGCTGAAAAATATATAACGCCTTATGAGTTTGAAAAACCATATTGAAACCATGAATTTATGAAAAAAGAGAAGGAGACATATATAGAATCTCTCAGTTTCGAATGAAGTAACTGAGTAGGTTGTTACAAGATGGAGGCTGATATTTTACATCAGATAAATAGTTTCTGATTACCGCTGAGGAAACTTCCACCAGTAAATTTTGAACAGAAAATTTCAACTTATTTTAGCAGTTTATTCGTGTAAAATTTTCCTCAGAAATATGGTAAAAATTTCTATTAGTTTATACTGATAACAGTTGACTCGGGAATTATAATATATTTTGCTAACACTCTTAGGAGTCTGTCTAAGTTGTCAAAATATGTCGGAAACACAGGGCTTGACTACTGCTGAGATACACAGTTACCAGTAAAAATAAATATATGTTTTTGGTCATAATTATGACTGAAATTCTCCTTTATTACAGCATTTAAATAAGGAGGAAATTTCTATTAAAATTTACTGGTGGAAGTTTGTTCCGTGGTAATGGGTCTCTGTGAAACCGATTACATTTGAAGCTTCACTATTTTGAGGGTATGTCATTTCCTCTTTATTCATAATTCCATGATTGAAACATCATAAAAACCTCTGCCATCGAAATACTCAAGGCCAGAGGACACGAGCTGTGACGTCATCACAAATCGATAAACTTCTCACTAGTATTGGAATTTACTAGTATTGGAATGATTTTAGTATATGGATGAAGCATTCGTCCACGCGCAAAAGCATAGCTACTAAACATCTGTTTATTTCAAATTCAATTTCTACCAGAAATTTTGTATCGAAAAATAAGTTTTTTATTTTAATTAGCCTTAACTTACCAACTGAAAAAAAAAAACTTTTATTTTGAAACTTTCTGAAGATAATTGGTTAAAAAATAATTACCAATGCTGGAAACTGTGTTTTTTTTCTTTACAAAATTCCTGGTGGTAATTGATTAAAAATATATACAAAGCTTGGAAACTCTGTTTCTGCTGATTCCCGAATGATTCATTAGAATAGTAAAATCATTCGTTCTGCCAATCACTAATTCATGGATATTTTGTTTAAATAGTTTTATTTTGAAAAAATTATATTATTTTATAGGCTTCTAAACATTTCTAAATGAAAAGGCACATCACTGTAAAAAATAATACCACATACCCTTGATAAATATGCAGTCCTAATCTATACAGTTTATAAATCTAAATGCTTTTCAGAAATTTGTTTATGTCACTGAAAAATATAACACCGCATTTTGAAAAGATAAATTGATGTGTGTAAATAACATACAATCGTTTTCTAGATCAAGACATTATGTTTCAAGATATTAAATCCATGTTTTCCGGAGATATGGCGTGTTTTTGTGAAAAAAAAAAAAAAAGGTTAAACATATTCCTTAAAAGTAAAAGAAAACTAGAAAACATAAGATAAAAATAGAATTACAGGTTACGAAATGGAATAAACTATTGAATTACTAGAATCATCTATTAGAAAATTCATAGATAAAATAAAATTTTGTTTTTTTAAACTTCTAGTTACAGAAAACTAATTTAATGATACATATTTTTAAACTTTGCTTTTTTTTAACCTCAGTCGTATGTAATGTAAAAAGTAATATATCATCTACTGCTGTATAAAAATTGTTAATTCTTATTTGTGCAACGTTAATAAACATTATTTCTGTATTTCAGAATTTTAGTAGTATGCAGATTTAATGTAATGTATCTTCAGATAAGAAACGTATTTTTCGATGATTTTCTTAAAACTTAGAAATTGTTTAATAAAAATAATTATAAAATGCATTATTTTGAACATTTTGTTATACATTTAACTGGGCTTCTACGGACGACTTTTTTAAATTCTATTTCGCACAACTTTTTCAAAACAAAAGAAACTTTTACATACGCTTTGGCAACATTTACCAAAGAATATACTACAAAATGAATTTTTTTTCAAATATTGGTGCGAACAGAATAAAAAAAACAGTTGTCTGTGGCAGCACAGATTTAAAGACGTTTTTAATGAATTATATTACAATATGAATTAACAATATGAATTTGATAATTAACATTACACACAGGGCTCGCAGCGTTCCTAAAATTTTCGCACTTTGCTACCACTAAATTAAAACGATAATCTTTGTTGTATAGTTCTATAATAGATGTTAAAGGAATCTACTACGAAGAATTCTTATTTAAAATACTGGTAGCAAAGTGCGAAAATTTTAGGAACGGTGCGAGCCCTGCACACATCACAAAAACCAAGGTATTTTATAACATCTTCACAAGGTTATATTTTATTATCGGAATAACATATGTTTTAGAAATATTCATTTATACAACGTGTGTGCAATTTTAACCACTTTTGCTATAAAATGTTTCGTCTTATTTAATCATTGAAAAATATTACACTTTATGGAATTAATCACAGGAAGTTTTTAAATCTAACAGGGATGATACATCTGCGTTTATGCACACAAGTACATTCTTAGAGAAAATTTTGTTCTGTTAAATGCCAAAAATTTCCGATTAAATGAAATACTATCATTTTCTCTAACAAAATAACTGGTGTGCAAAAACGCGGAAATCTCATCTCTGATCTAGATAAGAAATATCAGGCAATGATTTTCGATCAAAAAGAATGGAGTCAGACTCATTGGAAATTATAATTAGTGTACACACCTTGTATCAGGGCTGTAACTAGCAACTATTTTTATATTAATTCTCTACCACTATTTTTTTAAGTATATTTCTCTTGCACATGTTGTAAAAGCGTATGTCAAAGCTTTTTCTATCGAAAAAGTGGTGAAAGATAGAATTAAACAAGATGGAAATTGTACAACAACGTGGGAAATGAGGAGCGTTCATACAAGGGCTTCCAGTTTGTCCTCCATTTTTATTCAGAAAACCCGAATTGGTGCCAAAAATTAAAAATAGTATTTTTTGTTTTATTTAACCCTTTCCGGCACACTGTGCCCGGTTCGAGATACCTAATTTTAATTCCACTTACGAACGGCACCAAGAATATTTTAACATAATTTTGCTTTCACAACGAACAGTTAAACTAACATGTTTTTAATTTCTGAAAAACTCGTTTTAAGATTCCGGTGTCAGTCGATTATTTCTTCATTTTACAATAAAAAATGCCCATGCCGGAAAGGTTAACCCCTTGAAGAGCGGTGATGCCGTAACGGAATCACATATTTTTAATCCCTAATTCCCATATTGGCACCGGAATTTGATATTGAAAATGTCACTTGTATTAAATACGCGAAAATATGCTCTTACTTGTTTACAAATAAATTATCTTGTAAAGACAGGTGTCATTCAATTATTTAATCATTTTTACGAATGCAAGTACCTTACCCCTTAAAGGGTTAATAAGAGAAATATTTTGATTACACAACGTACAGTTTCTTCTTTCAAAATTTCTGGTAGGAATGTGAAATATCGAAATAAATATGGAGACCAAACTGGCAACACTGGTTCGTATTAGTTTTATAATTATTCAGATCTTGGTACAACAGCTGTTGACCTACTATGCAAAAATGCATGAATACAACATTTATTACGATTATATACATTAAATTACCTAATACGAAAATAATATAACTCCATCAAAAATAGGGCGTGATCGCCATAGCAATGTAGAATCATTACCTGTCATTGGATATCATTGCATTATTATTCACGCATGATAGAATTTATTAAAATAACAATCATGTCAATCTAGAATCATTACCTATCATAATATATCACTGAATTAAATACGCATGATAGGTTTTAATAGAATGAAGAAAACTTGTGTTAATACATTATAAAGTTTTCATTAGATTTTCATTAAATTAGAAATGACTCGATAAAATATTGCAGCATTTATATGTATTGAATTTCAAACCATCCGTTTGTGTAGTTTTTACGGTGTTGTATGCGAGCAGACGGACGGACCAGAAGACTACTATAGGTGCTACCTATTTATATAATTACAAAAGCAAATAAAATTAGTCACCAGCGTTGGCCCTGTTGTACGTACAGTCGTGGAAAAAGTAAAAAAGTAAACACCCCCTACTAACTCCTCAACAAAGTATCGTAGAAGAAAGATTTTAGTACAGAACGATTGGAAATAAAGTGTACTTTTAAATGATGTATATGAAATATGCTTAGGGGGTCATCTACATATTAAAACGAACCCAAACTTCATTTTTTTTCAATGGCAATACCAATTTTAACGAGATATTTCAAATCTTTGGTTCAAACTATACCCAGACACCAAATTTGAAATCATTTGAATGATAAGTTTTTGAGTTATAAACACTCAAAATTTAGTGCTTCTAATGTTAAATTACATTTTCATATTTTTATTTATATCTCCTGAAATTATACTCCTACTGTGCTAATTTTTTGTGTAGCAATAATACTAAAATACCTAAACATAAATACGTTGAATTTGGAATTTTTATAATATTATGATAGGAATTATGAATTATGAAATCAATATTAAAAAAAATTATGAATAGCAACCTACAATTTTTTTCATGGATTTAGGTTTAGTAAGTCCTGCTTTATGGAAATCCAAAATTTCACATTTTTCTTCCAAGTCGTTTTCAAATTATGCTTAATGGCAAAATGATGGTTTAAGGGGCCGTCTATGGTAGAAGTCCTAGATATATTGGAATTCCTTATGCTATCCTGTAATGTAGCAGTCTCCAATGACTGCTTGAGTGACGCTTAAGACACCTGCATCAAGAAGGGAGCTCTCTCGGTTAACAATCGAGTACAAAACTTCAATTTGGTTACAGCCCCTAAAATACGCTCGTACTGAGACAATTAATTTCTTGGAAACTTATCGTACGAATTGCATAAAAATTTTATTTTAGGCTATTGAAAGTTTTAGAATTAATTTATGCTGTCAGAATTATGTACTGCTATAAAAAAATGTTTTGGTTCGTTTTAATTTGTAGAAGCCCCCCTAGGCAAATTATATATATATATAATTTAAAAGTAGACTTTATTATCAATCGCGTGTTACCAGTAAATTTCTTCTACGACTTTTTTTTGCAGAGTTTATAAGGGGTGTTTACTTTTTTCACACGACTGTACCAACACATAACACCATTAAAACACACAACAACACACAACACAATACGTTAAAAGCTTGCGATTCACATTGTACTTTCAAAATATATTTAAAGTTGTGTTTTATCAGTATTTATAATTTATATTGAAATAAAAACATTAATATAAAAATCCAAATAAACCTCCATATATATAACGTTCTCATCTTTAAAGTTTTTTAATTTAATGCTATTAAGAAACTGGTTTAGGTAAACAAAACCACATCAATAAATTTTTCAAAAGCAAATGATCAAATATATTGTGTACCTTATGTATAATCAATTTGTACATTGAAAATGCGTGCTTCAAAAAATTGCAACTCTGTTTTCTAAGACACGATGTTGTTCGCTTCAAGGCCACAATTGTTTTTTAATTATAAAATTACAAAAAAAAAATGTATAAAATATCTACCAAAAAAAAAAAAAAAAACTACTTAAGCCATTTAAAAACAAATTTACAGATAGAATTACTATGGACTTTAACTTAGTCTTAGGAAGCTGATTTTGATTCTCCGTATTTTGAAAGTTTGAATTTTTATCATGAAACAGCTAAAATGTAAATTACAGACGTACAACAAGAGAAAAAACATATTTACTCTACACAAAGAAGCAAGGATAAATCATTGAATTAATATTTGAAAATTTGTGTTGCATTAGATTCAGATTAAAATAACTGAATTTCAGATACAGTAAAACCTTTTGGACGTATTTCTTAAAATTAGGATTCCTACATATAAGAAGTATAATATTATTAAGTCTTCCATTGTTTTAGTTTTATAAAACAGGGATAAATTTGTAAAACATTTAATTAATTATTCTCAATATTTCATTACCCGGTGTAAGTCTGTTGGTTAGTTAAGTATTTGAAAAGAAGAAGAAAGATTTGATAGTTTATGTTGTTTAGCTGAAAAATAAGAACTTTTTCTCAAATGTTAAGTTATGTTTCAATGTTAGAAAAATGTATATAGTATAAATGAGGGGTTCACAACCATAGAACAGGGTTCTTAGGGGTACCGTAATTTTCAAGGCAATAATCAGAATTTTTTTTTTTTATAGAAAAATAAATCTAGTTTAAACGTGTGAAATTTTGCCTTATCTAAGGAGAAATTTTCTATAAAAAATACTGGTACCGAAGAATTTCTTAGTCTTAAAATTCAAGGACCCGTACGAACTCTGTAGAAGACCAAGTCCATTTTGAAAAAAAATGAGATAGTCCATTTAGAAGGTGAATAAAACCTGTTTTATGCACTCCCACAGTGAACCAAATGTGTAAACAGGTGTGTAAACAGATGCCATATATGAGGAAGTATTTGAAAATAGGCTTGGTTCGCTGTGGGAGTGAATAAAACACATTTTATGCACCTTTTAAATGGGCTATCTCATTTTTTTCAAAATGGTCTAGGTTATGAGCCCATCAAATATTCTTCTGTTCACACTGATGGGAATATAACCATCCTCAGATCAGCAGTAAACAACGAAAACAGGAAATTGAAACGATAATTTTAAAGGACAATAACATTTTCGAATTCTTATCAAAATAAATTAGACTGGAAATCATTGAATAATCATCGAACTGTCGAAATATCTAAATAGTATTTATCCAAAGCGTAATAATCATAAATCAAACTGATTATTCCCCCCACGGGTGATGCAAGAAATCACATGATTGGACTAAAAAGCTAAAAAAACTTTATTAGCTTTATTATGATGATATAAGCTGTAAAATCTGTAAGATGTAAGATTTAAAATACAGTAGAAGCTCTTTCATCTGGAATTCTATGGTTCGGCACATTCTATAATCATGTACGCGAGCCCGCGTTTTCTTTTTCTTTCTTTTTTTTTCTAAGACTGCTGTTGACTGGGATCACTAGGATGCGAACATCCACCAGAAGCCCAGATTCAGGAGGTGGAATCGGATGAAGAATGAGACGTGGCAGATGAGTCTAAAGTCTCTTGGAAACAGGCTTCTGATACATTAGATACACTCACAAAATATGCGTAATCGTACTAAAGCTACAACGCTACTCAACACATAAATTTGTGTATAATCCGTAACTATTTTTTGAAGAAGAAACCCAAATCGCGGAAGCAACATAATATCAGACGCTTTTTAAAAATAAAATATTTATGTTAATTTTTTTTTATTACATGTACAATGTAATGTACATATACAGTGTCCTATATGTGCATTGCATTGTACACATACAGTATATATTAAATAAATGGATTTTAAGTTTGTATTCTATGTTTTTCTTTAATGCTCACAGTTGTTAGAATGACAAAATATAAAACAGTATTTATCAGATATTTATACATTTTTTAGCGTCGTTAATGTAGGTGAACATAAAAAATGCATTGACGTTCGATAATTCGGCAAAATCGCTAATTCGGCATGGCTGTGGTCCCGAACGTTCCGGATTAAAGAACTTCTACTGTAGCTGCCTTAAGATGCAGCGTAATTTTGCACGTTAAAAATATATATAATTACAATATAATTTAGAATGACAAAACAGGCTCACTATTGAATTTCCTTCATATGTTCAAAAATATTCAAAAATATTACAACACAACATTTTTTTTCGTTTCACACTATAGTGAAATGCATAATTTGAATTTCATCAAGGAATAACCAACATCGGCCATATACCGTAACTAGGAATTGCTGCAGCGGAAAAATAAAGCTAAGAAATTTACCTTTAATATCTATTTGATTGATTTATTAAGAACGGCCAATTTATATTTACTTTATTATTATCTATATATTAGCGCGCGTGGCCTACTATGCAAAAAGAGGCGGGATTTTTGCCAAGACACACACATATATGTATATATATATGTCTTAAAACTTAAAACGCAATTTAATATTTTACCTGTTGGTAATACGCAGTCAATGCAAATTTCAAAAGTGTTCAAAATAAGGTAGGAAATAAGATTACGTGAATGAAATTGTCCTGCCATCTTTTTAAAATTAAATGTGTTATTTTTTTTTCTTTACGATCTGTGGGTACTATAATTTATATATAGAAAACTTCTCTTAATGTTCTGACACACAGAAAATGTCTCAGTCTTTTACGACGAAAAATCACCCAGGTGTGTTGTTTTAAATTTTATGAAATTTCAGATCTTTCCCAAAACCGAAGACACATACTTTCGCTTCACCATTTATACACTGCAGATTGAGTGGCGCAGCCTGATTTGCATAAATCCACAACGAAAACAAGCAACCGTAGATTTCAAAAGAACAAAACAAACGTCAGAAAAGTAGACTAACATACTGTATAGACGTTCTTGCTGCGTACACAGGTTAAATGTTTGACATCACGTTCACATTCAAAACGATAATGACTCTATATCAGGGTTCGTACAGGCCCTTGAATTTTCGGAATAAGAAATTCTTCGGTACCAGTATTTTCTTATAGAAAATCTCTCATTAACCCGTTGAGGGCGGTGTGATATATTTTGTCCCACCTAATTTAAACTTTAAACAAGATTCGCACCAGAAACCCTTAACTAACTTTTATATAACTTTGGGTGGGGATGTTGAGAAATTGCTTTTCTTTATTTTAAAATAGAAATTTTCTATTATTCCGGTGAGAATTCAATATTACAGAAACATTATTGCTTGACCTTCAAAGGGTTAAATAAGGTGAAATTTCGCACCTTTAAACTATATTTATTATCTTATAAAGAAATACCGATATTTGCCAAGAAAATCACGGTTCCCTGTATATGTTTGAGTTGCTACTGCACTATATGTTTTTATAATATGCAATCAATTTGTATATCGAAAATGTGTTTTAAAAAATCGTAACCCTGTTTTCGAAAGACACGGCGTTATTTACTGTAAACGGCCACAATTGTCCTGTAATTGTATAATTACCAAAACCAAATTGTAGAAAAAAAAAGTCTGTGGCATTCTTAGTGCAAGAAAATATTCGAATTATTAAACTATTCAGAAGGAAATTTATAGATAAAACAACAATTACTTTCTATATTAACTTAGTCTCAGGAAACTTATTTTAATGTTCCGTTTTTTTTAAGTTTGAGTTTTTATCATGAAACAGCTATAATGTAAAATACTACAATACAAACACAAAAATAGAGGAAAAAAATAGTTATCCTACTCAAAGTAGCAAGAATAAAGTATTGAATTAATATTTGATAATTTCTGTTGCATTAGATTCAAATTAAAATAACTGATATTATGATAAGATAAAATTGGACGGCTAACCGAAACTTTGGTTTCGTGTTCCTTTTCGGCCAAAAATCTGAATTTCACCGAAAGTTCTTTTTAGGCGAAAATGTTGCCGAAAATTCTGCGCTACCGAAATTAACTGTATTCCAAAAATCTCGTTTTATTTTTCGGAAATTTTCAAAATTACTCTTTTATTTGATGTGTATCGACTCAAATGAGACACACTTTATTTCTTACTATGAACTTCACTTTTTATAATTATCAGTCATGACTTACTCAAGACGTAAGTGAAACCTAAAAGCAAATAATCAAATATTAATAATATTTGAAGGCGCTTTTCACGTACTTATTGAAAGCTGCAGACTTAACAATAATAGAAATTTGTTAGTTTGAAACCGTATAAGTGTTTCGAATACTCCTTGAGAAAGTTCTAGTACAACAGATGATCATTTACAAAAAGCATTATAAAAGATAAATCGAATTATGTGTACTTAAAACATTCTTTTAATTAGATGACATATGTATAATTAGAAAAGCATTCTGTGTCGTTGATAAATTAATTACGTTTCATTTTATGTAAAATAAAAAGTTTGCTCATAGGCACAGAGAGACAACTTGGGCTAAACGTATAAATAATTAATAATTATATTTATTTAGTAAACAAGTATAATCAATTACTAATTATATATGTTTATGTATGTATTCATTAACTTAAAAAATCCTTTGGACATTCTTGTTTCTTTTCCTTTTCGGCCAAAAACGAGAACATTACCGAAATTCGATTTCGGTCTTAAAAAACTTTTTCGGTCTATCCTTAGATAAAACATCTTGGACAAACTTATTAAAATTAGGTTTGCTAAATACAATAAGTACAATATTATTAAGTCTTCCTTAATTTCAGTTATATAAAATAGTGATAAATTTATGAATATTTAATTAATTATTATCAACATTTCATTACCCGGTTAAAGTCTATTGATTAGTTGAATATTTTAAAAAAAATATTTGAAGGTTTATGTTGCTTCGATGAAAATTGAGGGCTTTTTCTCAAATCTTAAATTATCTTTCAATTACAGAAAAATGTATATCTATCAATATTCTTCTGTACACGTATAAACACATCATGTCTCGAAAAATTTTAAATGTTCTTTAATTTTTACCTGTTGAAAATATGTAGGCAATGCAAATTTCAAAACTGTCTAAAATAAGGTAGAAATTAAGATTATTTGAATGAAACTGTCATGCGATTTTTTCTTAGTTACACTTTTAAAATTTTTATTCAATCCGCGGGTATTAAAATTTATTTGTAGAAAAAAATTATCTATGTTCTGACAAGTACAACAGTTAAAGTTTCATTATTTTGTGATGAAAAATCACCGAGCACCAGAATTGTTTTAAATTTTAAGAAATTTCAGAGCTTTCCGGCAATAACAAGTGCTGGTCTTTTTTAGTGTGGTAGAGCGCAAATTTTCATAAATTTCAAAGTACAATAAGTCAAAAAGTTTTAGTTGTTGAAAAATGGAAATTGTTCTGTTGTACTTGCCATGTACATACATATATGATCCAGTGTTCGTATAATAATTTAAAAGAAAGGAATTCTAATTTCAGGACACGATTATTTTATCTACATAATCTAAACCTCTAACTTTATTTGGACACTTTTCACTTTACATTGCCTACTTATTTCCAACATGTAAAAAAAATTAACCTTCCGTCTACCAGACGGGTCCATTGGACCCGACATGTACATTCAAAATATTTATTCAAACCAGAAATTTCTTCAAAACAAACTAAATGTATAAATCAGACAATAATAAGTTAAATAAACAAATTAAATAGTTTTAAGTAAAAATTCTGGTGTAGAATGTTTTTATAAAACTTGAGTAAAATTTCCGGTAGTTCTAGGGTTAAAGCGGGTTATATATTATATATATATATATATATATATTTATATATTATATATATATATATATATATATATATACTCTCTCTCTATATATATAGAGTATACGAGTGTATATACTCGTTTATATGTCTATGTCTTTTATTGTATCTAAAGAGTAGTGTTTTTATCCTTCTCTGTTCTGTTGCTTCAAACCAAGTTTTATAACTTGCATAGAAATAAAAACACCTGTATTGATGTACAAAATATATTCAATCAAAATATTATTCAGAAACGTTCTATGCCTCTAAATGTATACCAATACTGTGAAAACTTGTCAACCGTGCCAATCCCAAAACTTTCGTCTATCTCATAAAATGTTAATATTGGTAATAAAACCTAATAGAATTCAAAAATTCTACGTAGATTATTCACTTGCGTGATTCAGTATAATTTTTTATATTTTTACTGGTTAGTGAATATTATATCATTTCCGCACGCATCCAAGATTTCCCGCATCCTGCTTTTGCAAATATGGACAACTGGTATACATCATCACAATAGCTTGGTCTTTCGCTATCCCGTTCGGCAAACCACATTCAAATTACTATCACAGCTCCGTCTTCCTGGGGAATATACCAATTTTCAAAAAGGACCTGACGACCATCGTCAAAAACATTTATATGCAGAGCTGCCAAGACTTCGGCTTTTTGGATACAAGTATTTTAATACAGAAAATGTCGTTTTATTTAATTGGAACGTTTGGGCGATTTAAAACAATGACATTTTCTCTAAGATAATAGTGGTGTGCAAAAGCCGGAGAGTTGACAACTCTGTATATGAAGTTTAATTCAGTTTTATGCATAACTTCGTACACTTTCCAAAGGTAGAATAAAGAAAATAGCACAAAAATCGCTTCTACAGTGCCCTCTTCCGTCGGAATATTGCCAAATCCAACTGGGAAATGATGTCTGTAGCCTAAAACATACATATGAAATTTAGTTCAAATCTACGTATAACCTCATACACTTTTCGATGAAACAAAGAGGACACGCATACACATAGACACGAACGCAAATACGCGGACAGATAAACAGACATTTTGTTAAAACATGTTTTGGGGGATCTCTGATTCATAAAACGTCTAAATCCGTCGAAAACCGGACCGCGAAAAAATTTTTTAGATTACAATATTTTCTATTTCAGAAGAAAAATAAAAGAGCAAAAGGTCAAATGATGTCAGTGAATAACATGCAATAGATTTGTACATCAAAAACTTATGTTTCATGGAATTAAATCCATGTTTTACGAGACAATACAATGTCTTTTTGTGGGAACAGGTCATAAATCTTCTATTAGAGAACAAAAAAGTAAAAACTATTAGATAAAAATAGAATTACGGCTTACTCAATGGAAGAAAATATTGAATTCTTTAAGCGACCCAACAGCAAATTTATAGAGAAGCTAAGATTTTTTTTTCTTTAACATTTTGTCTGAGGAAACTGATTTCATGTTATGTATTTTAATGTCGATTTCTATGAACTTTTTGGCTGACATTCGTTTGCCAGAAGAAACTGGAAAAGTAATTTTTTCCCTATTTAATTGCCGAAATGTCAGTGAAGGCTAACCGTGGAGACACGGAAAGTTTTTGGTTTCCATCTGTCTGTTTGTCTGTTCCGCGATAACTGCCACAAAAAGCATCAGATTAACTTGAAATTAAATGAGAATGTTGATGAGGTATTCGGAACTATCTGTATAGTTATTTTTTTTTTGTTATATTTGGTTCATTCGTTCGGAAAATCGAGAATATTTTATTTGCGTTGAAAACTTCAACTTTAACCCTCTCAAGCCTATGGTAGCATATATGCTACCTCTAATGTTTCGAATTTAGTAGATTTTTAAATTCGGATGTGTCAAATTCATACCAGAATTTTAAAGAACAATATTTGGTTTATACAATAACATACAGTCCGTATTTAAATAAATTGAAATTTATTATTAAAATTTTCTGGTATGCATTCAGATTTATTGAATTACGGAATTTTTGGAATGTATTTTACCAATGGAGTAATAAATAAATAGGAGGAGATTCATAGCGTATTGTCTACCAGTTGCAAGTGAAGCAACTGAGGAGGTTATCTCAAAATGGCGGCTGTTTAATTTTTTTTTCTATCGGATCAGCAGTATATGATTAACGTCGAAGCAATCTTCTACCAGTAAATTTGAATAAAAAATTCTGCCCTATTTAAGTGCTTTACTCACGAAAATTTATCTCACAAATATGGCAAAAATTTCTATTTGTTTTTACTAGGATCAGTTTACCGTGATATTGTAATCTTTTTCAGTGACATTGACATAAGATTGTTCAGACTGTCACAATAAGGCGGAAACGCTGGTGTGACTATCGCCGAATAAATCATTTACTAATAAAAATGAATATCTGTTTTTTCCATAATTTATGATTGAAATTCTCCATTAATAAGGTGTTTAAATAAGAAGAAAATTTCTATATAAATTTACTGGTGAAAGTTTTCTCCGGCCGTAATCAACACCTGCGAAAGCTGTCACAGTTGAAGATTCTCTATTTTAAGGGTATGTCAAATCCTCTTTATTAATAGTTACAGGATTTTAACTGCTAATTAAAGGGGTTAAGAAATTTATTATTGAAATTTTCCTTTACGCATTCTTTACGGAATTTCTAGAACGTATTCTACCATGAGACTTAGACGGTTAAGATATTTTGTACAATATGTTTCAAAATTCATTTCAAAATTACTTCTAATTTAACCTCAATATTTGAACCTCAATAAATGAATAAACCTTTTCTTAAAGGTTTAAAAATCTAAATACCATTGAGAGCAGTGGTGTAGCCATGGAGAGAGGTGGGGTAGATACTTTGGATACTACTACTTCAGTTATAACATTTTCGCCTTGGTTAATCTCTGAAATTTTGGGGATATAAGGCATAGAGTATTTCTTTAAAATATTGGTATCCATATCTTCTTGAACACTCCTTAGCAATACCACTGACGGGCAGATTGCCACGTCACTCACGACACTAAAACACGTGAATGCATTCAACGCTTTTGGAGGCATTTAATTGTGTTCCTCTGACGTTGTATTACCACCGGAATTTAGGGGGGGGGGGTATTTTAAAACAAGGAAAATAAATTTTACAACTTTTTCCACCAAATTTATAACAGGAAACATTAATTAAACGTTTCTAGAGTAAAGCTTGATTACACTTGGGTGGAATATAATATATCCCACTACCTCTCAAAGGGTTAAGAATCAGCAAATGATCAAATGATGTACATAAATGATAAGAAATTGTGTTATAGATAAAAAAAAATATGTTTCAAGAAATTATACTACGTTTTCTAAAATATACGATGTTTTTTTTGTTTTTTTTTCCTGCTAAAGATCGTAAATTTGCCATGGCTATACAGAAAAGCAGAAATTTTCGGATAAAAATCGAATTACGGCTTACTCAGTGGATAGAAATATTGAATTGTTTAAGCAATCTAAATGAAAATTTAGAGAATATATAAGTTTTACTCTTTTTTTATCTTAATCTCCGGAAAAGGATTTTATATTATATACTTTGAAGAAGTCTGTCTGTTTCCTTGGAACATCCAAATTGTAAAATATTGTGTAACTTGTCCAAAATAGAAGTAAATGTTTAAAGTAATCTGTGTAATGGAGATAAAAGCATGTATAATAATAATAATAATAATAATATATATATATATATATATATATACTATTATTATACAATAGATATAATGGTAAAATAAGTGAAATTTTTATAAAGTAGTAAAAATTTTTGTAAATTGTAAATCATTTTTTTTTCGTCAACAGGGGAGGCTGTGAGGCCTTATTTAGAAAACAAAAATTCTTTATCTCACATGTAAACGTAGATTTAAAAAAAACTCAGTTTTTGATCTTGATAAGGCATAGACCATTTCTTTAAAGTATTGGCATCCATAGCCTATTGAAATTCGTCTGACAACACCACACACTTGGGATTGCCCACTCCACTAAAACACACGAATGCATTTAAGAAGACGCAAAAGATCAAATGATGTGTATAAATGGCATGCAATGGTTTTGTAGATCAAGAACATAAGTTTCAAGAAATTATATACCTGTTTCCTGAGAGACACGATGTTTTTTTTTTCTTCTAAAGATCATAAATTTCCTTTTACAGTACAGAAAATAATAAATTATCAGATAAAAATAGAATTAGGGCTCACTCAGGGGAAAGAAATATTCAATCGTTTAAATTCCTCAAATGAAAACCTATAGAATAAAAAAGATTTACTTTTTATTAAGATCCTAATCTCAGGAAACGGATTTTATGTTATATATTTTGAAGCATTTAGTCCATTTCATTGAAACACTCATGTTGTAAAATATTGTGTAATTTGTTAAAAATAAAAATAAATTGTTAATTGTAATCCATGAAATGCAGATAAAAGAATGTATGATATATGGGTGATTTTCAAAAAGTGTCGTGATTTACTGACCTTTCAACACAGAAAAACTTTTGCACAGAAAAAGAGTTAAAAATCTTAATTGTAATTATTGCATTTTAACTAAAAAACATTTAATGATAATTTATAGATATATTATTATTTATATAAAAAAAATTAAATTAAGAACTATATTCATTTGTAGTCAAAATGTCATTACGATAGGTTGTCCCAACAAAAATTTATCAGGTAAAGATTTGACTAAGTTCTATTTAAAACAGATAATTATAATTTTTTTAAATACATTTTTATTTATTAAGGTGCTACTAATTAAGAAAATATTTATTTTCATAAATTAAACTTATTTATAATTCTTAATATTTTTTCCTTAATAATTCCTAAGGAAGTGTGTTATTACCATGCTTCTGACAAAACGTGTATCTGGAATTCATTAGAGGGCAGTACGTGCTTTTTTATCAAGGCAAAAATAATCCTTAAAAGTGAACTTGTCATGAGGTTTAGGTGAATAGAGTAAATGCTTTTATAGCTTCAATAAAACAAGCAAAGACTTTAAATGTTTTTGTGAGCATTTTTTTTTATGTCATTAACCGTACACAGTTCTTACTGATAATTAAATGAATTATTATTTCTTAATCTGATTTTATTATATAAAGAATAGAAAGTAATTGTATGGGCTAGAAGATATAATGTCTGCCATTTATGCCTGTGGGAAAATAAAAATATTTTGCTTAATTTGTCATTACAATAGATGTCATTGCCGTACTCACTTATTTCATTACCAAATTCATTAAAATTAAAGTTTTAAAATGTTAAATTAGTAATTTGGTCTCTGCAGATGCTCATATATTAACGTTTATGAGGTAAGGTAATTATTTACCAAAAAATAAAACTTTATGATTATTTCTAAAAAATTGATATTGCTATTCGAATGCAATTGAAAATGACTCATATGTATGCATATTTTTTTACGTTTCTGGAAGGGTGATGGTTTAATACAATTCATTTATCTTCCGATAAGATCCCATCTTTTTGATAAAGTTTGTAAAATAAAATTGCTTTTTGTGCGAAATATAATATTTTTTAGAGTTGCATTTTTCATGTCATATAATTATTGATGTCCTAGCACGATTTAAGGTTTACCTGCTAAACAACGTGATTAATTATAAATTTCTAATATTGTGAAATAAAACGTCATACACAGAGTGTCCTTTCATAAGAAGCCTCAACTTTAAAATTTAAATATTCATTAAGCATAAATTATATAATGATGAAATAAATGAATAATTTATAAAGTAATGCAAAATTTTGCTACATAGTAAATTAATTTTTTTCGTCGACAAAGGAAGTTATGAAGCCTCATTCAGAAAGCAAAAATACTCTTTCTCACATGTAAACGTAGATAAAAAAAAAAAAAACTCAGTTTTTGAACTTTAGTCTGTTTAGTAATAGAAAGTAACATACAAGTCTGTGTATTGAAATTCTGAAGTTATTTTGAGCTTTTTTGCTGTCTTCGACAAAGAAAAACCACTTATTGGCGAAAATCCAAATATATTTTTAACCCCTTAACAGTGTTGCCCGAATTGGATTCGGGCAAGAACACTTTGATTGTTTCGTTATTAAAAGCATTTTGATACCACTAATTTGTAACTGTAAATTTATCTTTATTGATTGTCAGATATTTTTCGATTAAGTAAGGTAAATATTTTAGTATGGAAAAAGAGGTGTCCAGCCCCATTTTTAATTTGTTTTGTAAGAAAACAAATTTCACTGTTAAGGGGTTAATTATTACATTAAAAATGTATGAGCTATTTTTTTGTAATATCACGCATTTCTTCTTCATATCTGTTGATCTTATTGAAATGCTGAATATAAAAAAAGACATTTTTGGCTACGCTGTAAGTTATTTTAACAGTTTCCATTTATAGTTTTATACTGTCACAAACCATACTCATTTTAATTAAAATAAATAAAATGACTATATCTTCATATTAAAACCCTTTCAGGGGCAAGCCACTTCTATTATTAACATAATGAAATGAATGAAAAACACCGGGATTTATAAACAAATTTATATGAAAATAAATAAAGTTTTTTTATTTAGTTATTTAATAAAAAGAAAATTTTCAAACCAAACTCCTGGTGTCAATGTCCCATTTAGGGATTGAAATTATGTGGTGCAAAAATGAACCACCGCCCTTAAATGCGTTAGAAAAAGAGAATATGAAAATTTCTGTCAGTTCAATAACCATTTAAATGTTACATTCACGGGTCTATCGATGGTCCGTTTTTTTAATCCCAGAATTAAAAAAAAAAAAAAAAAAAAAAAAAAAAAAAAAAATGTGATACGGTTTTTACAACATTTGCAAAAAGGAATACCTTCTGGATATCTTTCTGCAAAATCGATAAGAAAATATAAATAAAAATTTGTCATTAGATAGTGATCTAGTTGTAAGTTATACTGTGCAATGCACAAAATCTGATCGAAATAAATACAGGTAGAAAAAAGAATAAGCACAAAGGGAAAGTATTAAAATTATTACAAAAGATAGTGCAGTTTTCTGATAATCACAGAATGCATGAAAATCTTAAATTTGAATTTTTCAAGTTAGGATTCAAAAATGTTTCGATAAATTCAAAACTCTACAGGAAATGATCTATATATTGCGAATAACAATATCAAATGTAATTGTAATTACTGTTATAAATACACCGAAAAAAATTGAATGTATGTTCCTGTTATATAAAGTGTTTCGAAGAACAGCAAATATCAGTGTTTTCTGACACAAAAAGCAAAAAAGGCCGCTTTTAATGTAAAAAAACGCTGAGAATTCCGGAAATTGTATATATCATAAATCAGTAAGTTTTGATCATGCAAGAGTAGATTAATATTTTATTTGTTATAACACAACTAAAATTTTTTTGTAAATATAAGGGACATTATTTGAGAATGCGTATTTTATGGAAGAAATTTACAAATATTTACATATTTTTCCTACAGCAACAGTTTTTGCAATCAGTCTAAACATTAAGGTAAATCTTCTAAGAATATTACAAAATTGACTCTTTATATAAAAATTGTAATTCCGTAACTTCTCAAAAACAATCGTTATGAGGTAAATGTACTTCTGTACGATCTGGAACAACATTTAACCATTTGTTGTCGAGTGTCGGCCAATAGCCGACCAATATTTATATACAATATTCTGTTTCTATATTCATTCCACCACTATATTTTAAATGTAAATTTTTTAGTAATTTTCTCTTGCACATCTTGTAAAAGTACAAGTAAAACTGTTTCATAAAATAAAGTAGTGAAAACCGAATAAATTCGTGTAAGAGATGCCTATGCCTGGGAGGAGTAGGGGAAGTAGGGGAGGTTTAATACATAGGGAAGGATGATACATTGACAATTTTTCTCAACAAATGGCATTAGAAGCCATTGTAACAGATGTAAAGTCTTCTTTTATTAGCAGAGGTCATCATTAGCTGGACTTAGCAGAGAAGAACTGACAACATTTTTTTTCTTTTAATTTTGAAGACTTTTGGAATGTCAATGTATTTTTTTTTTAAATATTGGTTTTCTTTCATAATTCTTATTATTGTGAAGATAATATCTTGTAATTTCTTTTTAACGCACATTGCTAGGGTGAGTTTTACCAGAAAGCAGGTTGGCAATTTGCAACTGCATTTATACAAAGTGATTGAAAATCAGATGAGACATGATAGGGAGAAATGATACACTTATATATTTGAAATTTAATTGGTTTTTTTTTTAAATTTTTAAACTAATATAAGACTATAATATTCATTATTGTTTTACAGCAAGAGCTACTGAAATTAGTAAGGAAGAGCAAATAGACTATTAATAGACATTATGTAGGTTACATAGAAAAGCAGTGCGATGATAGGTGGTTAGTTCGCTTTGCTCTTCATGTAGAAGGAAAAAAGTTTAAATGTCCTGAAAAGGAAGATGTTTCTATAATTGACGGAGGGCAAATAAAAAAAAAAAAAAACATTAAATCCACCCAATTTTACTTACCAAAATGATAGAGTTATTAGTTTTTCTTTTAACCATTTCAGGGTTGGTGGTATGTTTATGAAACCACTTAATTTTAATTCCCAAACGCCACATTGGCACCAGCATTTTGTAAAATATATTCCATTTAATATTAAAGTGAAATATAGCCCTTTTTTATTTCCACTTAATTTTGTTTGTAAATTCCGGTACCAATCATTTATTCAACACTTTGCAAGCATTCAAGCATTGAAAATGCTTTGACCTGAAAGGGTTAAAGAAATCTTAAATGTGCTAAATTTATGTTAAATTGTTTGCAAATCAGCAATGTTCACTTAATTTTTTCTTGCAGCAAGATCTCTAGGGGTTTTTTTTCATTATTTATTTTTTTAAAAAAGTGTTAATAGAATTGTTTAAATAATAGCAATTGTTTAAATATTTTTGTAAAAAAAATCTAAAACAAAAATATGTCAATGTCATTTTTTTTTATTTTACTTAAATATTTCAAGATTTATCATAAAAAATTGTATGACACAAAAATTGTATGAATTGTCTGCATTTTTTTTTCAATTTACATAACAATGTATCAAACCTCCCTTGCTAGTGTATCAGTCCTCCACAGCAATGGGGAGATTTGATACATTAGTAACCATTCACAATAATTGGAATATATTTTTTGAATGATTATTTTTTAAATTCACAATATTTTTAATAAATGAATAAAAGGTCACTTTATTAGAAATCACGAAAAATTTGTTTAAAAATAGGTTTCTAAGGGTTGTAAAAAATTAGTTTAAAAAAAAGTGTATCATACCTCCCCTACCTCCCCTACTTCGACCGCAGAGGGTTAAAAGTTTTTATATCAGAATTCTACATCTAAATCTGAAGAATTAGCAATTGGATACCGGTTGTAGAGAACAAATTGACAGGATATATATTTAGTTAAAAGTTTTCTGTTGAAAGTGTTTTCTGTAATTCACACAAAATCCGACAGCTGTGATAAGTGCGAAAGAGAAACAGTTTATAACAATCAGTAGCGACTGACATTCTCATGATTTTCGAACAGAGAAAAACGTAGACAGCTTCCATTAATGTCAGAAAATTATTATCTTATATTTTGAAGTGTTTTTTTAAACTTAATATTTAGATTTATTTCTCCAAGATTCTGTTATCAAAAATAATTTACATATGTATTTTATGATTAATAAAAATAGTTTAATTGTGTTAAAATATTATAATTTAATAAGTTATTAATTAGTTATTTAATAAATTATTTAATAATCTATTAATTAGTTAAATAATAATTATTAATATTTAATAACAAATTATTTAACCCTTTCAGGGGCAAGGCATTTCTGCTCAAAGATGTTTAAATAATTAATCCACACCGCAGTTTGCGAACAAATTAATTTGAAAATAAACAAAAGCTTTTTTTTTTTTTCATATATTATGAAATCGAAATTGTACTAAAAAATTACTGGTGCTATTTGGCAGTTTGGGCATTAAAATTAAGCGTTTACAGACTGCAAACGGCGCCCCTAAATGGGTTAATAATATAAATTAATAGCATTGAGTGATTGTTTATACAGTGCTGCGTGTGGACCTCCTTAAAAATCATGTATAAATATAATAAAAAATTAAAAGAGTAAAAATTTTGTTACTCGCATCAGGTGAAATTAATTAACCAAACCTTAATAATATTGAAAAAATCTTAAATTTTTAAAGATCTTTTATGAATTGTATCTGTAATGCAGTTCTGTAAAGACAAAAATATAGTTAACCCCTTCGCGACGGGAGCCTTTTACGAAATGTTTATTACTTTGCTACCGGTTTTAAAAAACAGAAGTTTGTGTCTATTCAAATCGGGAAAATGCTCAGATTAAATAAGGCAAATTTTACAGTAACATTTTACTGGTGAGGACAAACGAGGATCCTTAGGCCTATTTCCGGCACGTATACGTGTCGCTCGGCCCCAAGGGGTTAATACATACTTGAAATCATAAACACGCATTATATATACATTTTTAAAATAAGTAAAAGTTCCTACGAAAAGTACTTTTATAATTTTGATGTAAATTCTCGCAATTGTATGGAGTGAAAATAACACGAGATTATATAACAATAAAATATTATGTCTAATTTTTCAAAAAAATTTAAGGAATACTAATCTTTTATCAAACCACAAAACACTTTTATTTCTGAAAATATGTATATGTAAATTTTAATATAAATTTAATATCAAACAGAAAAAAAAATCATGCATAGGAATTGATTATGAAACATTTTCCACCACATTCACAAAATTCTATGAAATTTCATTTTCTCATACAATGAATTGACATGTCTATGTCAGGGGTACCAAACAGTGACTCGCCGGATACCAATGATTCTTTTTTAAAGAAATAGTTGATTCCTTGAATCGGATTTATACAGTGGAGCTATGAATAAAAATAAGAGGACATATAGTATATAGTCTACCAGTTGCAAGTGAAGTAACTGAGGAGGTTGTCATAAGATGGCGCTTGATTTTTACATCGGATGAACAGTTTATGATTATCGCCGAAAAAAACCTCATTAAAAATGCGTTTTCCCAAATTGCTGTCCATTACCCAGGGTTCGCACGGCTTTATCACTAAATTTTAACAGTATTTCACCGCAGAAAAATATTGCAAAATCTGTGAATAAAGGTGGTGGTTGGGAATTCTGTGTTTTAAAACTTAAATGTAAATTTTCTTATCATTAATAGTGGTGTCAGAGTCCTTGGAAATTCCAAGGAGTGTGCGAACCTTGATTACCTGTAATCAGCGTTTTTTCCCTCCTTTTTAACACTATAAACCGCCATTAGGGGTGATTTTGACCCCTTGCAAAATTGATAATAGTCGATTCGAACCAGAAATTCCTTCATAAGATATACTTAATATATAAAATACAAAAATTGGCTAATTAAGTAAGTTAAATAGTTTTAAATAAAAATTCTGGTGTATAACACTTTTCTATAAAACTTGAGTAAAAAAGCCGAAATGTTCTCGTGTTAATGGAATATCTATCATCTTATAATGTAAAAAACAGCTATTAAAACTTACTGGTGCGAATTCGGAATGTCTAAATAAAAAATTAGGCAGATGCGGCAACACTGCTTCTAATTTGAGCTAATTCCTTCAGTGTAGCCTGTATATAATGCATGGATTTTATACACACTACGTAATACACGGAAAACGAGTTATATTTAAAAATTCATATCACTGCTGAAAACGCACTTCCAGCAAATATTATAAACCGAGACCCGGCAGCACAGACAATTGCCTCATCGAGTTCACGGAAGAAATCCTAGGATTAGCTAAATCTTGATTCGCATGTTAAAACGCAATCGGTCTCCCAAGTCATATCTTGGTGGAAAACACATGGAAACCCGATTTTAGCAGCTGACTCGTAGGTTTACCATTGTGTTTTCATGCACCAAAAGGTACGAAAACATGGCTGGCTGGGACTGGAAAATACAATGGTAAACCTACGAGTAAGCTGCTAAAATCGGGTTTTAAGGTATTTTCCACCAAGATATGACTTGACAGACCCATTGAGTTTTAATATGCGAATCAAAATTTAACTAATCCTAGAATTTCATCCATGAACTAGATGAGATGATTGTTTGTGATACCGGCTCCCGGTCTATTATAGATACTCAGTCCTAAACAGAAATATTTTGCGTCCTAAGTAGCACACAAGGTTTTTGACTTATTGCTGGCCAACGGTGGCTCATTGTTAGCCATGTTGGTCCACAGCAAAATGAGTCCTCGTTGCCGTAAGATGAACTTTTTGCCAAGAAAAGCCGAATTGTGATCAAAACTTTAGCGACTCAGAATCCTGCTTATATACGATCTGTAAACAACTTTTCTCCAGAGTTCATTTTTTTTCCTTAAGCGTGTAACGAATTATGAATTCTACTTACTTCATATTCCATGAAAGCATGTTGTAGACATATATGAATTTCGATATGTTTGAATTATCGTAACATTACTGAAATGCGCTGCAAAAGCTTTTTTCCTCATAGACCATAATCTGACGGATTATTTTCGTGTGTCCCTCCAAGGAACTACTGCTGCACACATCATTTTCAATACCAAACATACTATAGAATCTCTAATAATATATAGAAATTTCATGGTACTCCCACGGTTACACAGAAGTCGAAGAAAAGGAACCAATTTCTCGGACTTCTATCTAGGGATTTGAAGCGTACTTCTCTAAAATGAGTCGCGATAAAAAAAAAATGTAATTTTTGACCAAAGCAATAATTTTAGCAACATGTGATATGATCCATTCTTACACTTAAAAAATTCAGTTGTAAACGCGTTTTGTCAAATCTGTTTCTATTATACTTTCAGAATGAATGCAGCGTTACTCTTATATTTTTCTTCAAAATGAATTCAAATTCTAACTGAAATATATGGTTGTTCAGTCATATAAATAAATATGATTGAAAGATATCGAAAATATCGAAAAAGTTTCATTTGTTAAACCCATCGGGACGAGCGTCTTTTACGGAATTTTCCATGTTTTATCACCGGTTTTTCTAAACAGAAATTTTTGCCTAATTGAATCCGGAAACTTCTCGGATTAACTAAGGCAAAATCTACAATAAAAAGTTTCTGGCGAGAATAATCAAGGATTCTCAGCACCTTATGCGGCACGTACAGCAGTCGCTCGTCCCCAAGGGGTTAACTTTTATTGTCCATTTAGCATAATCGGAGTTCAAGCTAGCGAACTACCAGAAAGATGATCATTGTAAATTGTGGTAAAATTGAATATAAAAATAGACGCATGCGCTCACCACTTTCTTGCCACCACTAAGTTTGTAAAAGAAAAGAAGCATAAGCTTAGTACCCAGCCTTGGTAATTTTCTGATGAATTTTCTTCAGAAATTTTTAAGGCAAAAATAATTTTTAAAAATTATAATGTTCATAAATTATTTCTAATTAAAATAAGAAATTTCTTTTCGATACAAAATGTCTGGTAGATATTGAATTAAAAAAGAAAAACAAAGGTTCGCTGTTATGCTTTTGCGCATGCCCGAATGATTCTTAAGTATAGTGAAACCATTCATCCAACCATCACTGCATTACGGATATTTTCTTTTCTTTTAATACATTTACGTTAACTCTGATTTAAAGTGTTTTAATTCGTATTGAATCAAGTTTGAAGTATCAGTCCGGGTCTGATGGTTCGTTTGTCTGTTGTGTATCACCATGACATTATGCTGCATATGTAACAAGCATTTTCTATTCTTTAGTTGTTGTTTTTTTTTTCGTAATTGAATTTGATACCTCTTTTAATGAGGCGAAAAGCGAATTATTCTAAATTTATCCTTCTTAAAATGATGAAAAATGGTTTCAAATGCTAAGAAAAGAAAAGTAATGCTACAATAGCAAAAACTAAAAGCAGGTAATGGAAGAAATGTAATGTTAGAATACAACAAAATAAAGTATCTATTGCTTGTGAATTACTGCTAGAATAGCAGAAATTACAATCAAGTGGTTGTCTTGATTGCTGCTAGGCCAGCAACATATTCAAGCAACACAAGCTGGATTATGTGTCTGGCCAAGCAGTGAAGTGGCCCAAACATACCATGACTTGCTGGTAATTCTTGTGGAACCTGCTAATGTGCTATGGTAGTTTATGCTATTTTACTTGCTGGGATACAGCATTTAATGCTCTTCTAGCAAACAAATACCAGAATGAATTTCGACATGGGTGCACAAACTTCCTAATGAAAAACCAGAATCCAAAACAATCTAACTATTATGGAAATTTAATATCTGCAACATTGCGTTTATAAATCACAAAAATTTACGTTAAAAAATATTCTCAATATGCTGTAAGAATTTCATCAGGCAAGTTTTTCTTCAGTTATGCAGAAGTTTACTTATATATAACTACTTCTTGGGAAATTACAGAATGTTATTAGCTTGAAAAAAGAAATCTGTGTTAATGATGAATATATCCCTACTGGAAAACTCTCTGCGCTCTTGGCAATCTTTTAACCCTTTCGTGGGCAGTGTCTTTAAAAAAAGACACCTAATTTTAATTCCAAAACTGACAATCGGCACCAAGGATATTTAATTATAATTTTCCTTTTATAATGTACGTGAAATTAAGCAAGTTCATATATTCTAATAAATTCGTTTATGAATTCTGGTGTAAGTCCATTATTTCACCACCTTATAAACAGAATTACTCCGCGTCGGAAATGGTTAAACCCTTCGGGGCGAGCGTGTTTTACAGAATTTTTAATCTTTTATCACCGGTTTTTCAAAACAGCAAGTTTTGCCAAATTGAATCTGGAAAATGCTTGGATTAAATAAGGCAAAATTTACGATAAAAATTTACTGGTGAAAATAATCACTGATTCTGAGCACCTTTCGCGGCACGTATACGTATTGCTCGTATCCAAGGGATTGAACCAGCATAGAGACAGGCCTCTAAATAACATCTTTAAGGCGCATTAAATATACATATTATTTATAAATGTATCCTTTGAAGAAAATTTATAAATAAAATACAATCACTTGTATAAAAATAAATGGAATACAAAATACAAAAGACATAAGCAGTGTTGCCAGTGGGCTACTTTCTTTTAATTCAGATTTCTTGATTGGCACCACTTTTTTGAAACGGTAAAATTCCCTTTGTTTTAGCCTTAATTAATATGTCATTAAATAAGGCGCCTTTTACCATTTCAAAAAAAGTGGTGCCAATCAAGGATCTGATTTTTAAAAAAGTAGCCCATCTGGCAACACTGGACACAAGAGATTGAAAATAGAAACTAATCTCTCGCTATATATGGATTGATTTCTTATTTTTTAATTTTCACTCTCCTGTGTTTGATTTTTATTTTTGTATTTTCTATTTAATTTATTTCACAATATTATAAGTATACATATATATATATATATACGTGAGTATATTACGTGAGTAACGTTGAACAATTGATTAGAAACGAGATGACCTGACATCCAGATAGAAGAAAGACGTAAAATAATAATAATAAAATAAGGATTTTAAACTATGTGCCAAAAGTTCAAGCAGAAACAATTTGTTGGAATGAGCAGCAAATAATCCTTTCTAGTGATCCACAACGCTAACACTGAAGATAGCACCATTAATCTTAAAGAAATATTATCTATCCGAAGAAAGAGAATTTGAAAGGAGACAGATAAGATTATCCAAAGGTGAGTTAAATTTTTGATTTTGCTAAATTAATCTTTTAAGCGTAATAGTAGATGCATTTACTTTTAAACGTCGCTGAATTTGAAATACTAACCAATACATTTCATGAAATATAAAATTAGATTCAGCGTTATACACAAAAATAGGAAAACGTATTAAGACCTGTAAATGGAAATTGTTAAATCTTTTAAAAATAAAATGTAATTTTTATGTCAAAGCATTAGTTTTCCAAAACTTAAAAAAGGTGAAGATTGATTGACTTAGCAATAATGAAATCTGTACGTGATAAATTTATATTTGTATCGAATATCGTATTAGTTTCTAGCTAATACCATTGAACTGTGAATAACGAGGAAATGGTATATCCTCAAAATGGCGAAGCTTCAAGAATAACCGGTTTCGTAGTGGCTCATTACCACCTGGGCAAACTTCCGCCAGTAAATTTGAATAGACATTTTCACCTTATTTTAACATCTTATTCATGCAGAATTTCAGTCATAATTATGGAAGAAAAGATATATTTAGTTTCCCTTATGGATGTTTATTTCGGCAGTAGTCAGGCCCTACGTTTTCGACATATAGAGTTAACATAAAAAAACCTCCTCTCAGTGTCAGTTAAAGATATTATAATACCCGGGCTAACTTACACCAGTAAAAAGGAATAGGAATTTTTTACATGCTTGCGAGAGAAATTTTGCATGAATAAGCATATAAAATAAGGTGCAATTTTTCAATTGAAATATCACTGGTGGAAGTTCGCTTCAGCGGTAATCAGAAACCGTTGATCAGATGCAAAAAATAATGCCGCCATCATGTGAGAGCTTCCTCAGTTACTTCACTCGCAACTGGTGGAATCTACATCATGGGTGGCCACTGTGGCACGTTAGTCACCACTAAAACTTTTGCCTTATCTAATCATCGAGTCTCTGCGATTTAAAAAGTCGGATATTTCTTTAAAGAATTAGTGGTATGCGTCGTGCCACAGATGGTCATCCCTGCTCTACACTGTATGTCTCATCTTGTTTATTAATAACTCCATTGCTAATATTATTGAATGTTATACGTCGATAATTTATAAATACTAGTAACACCTACATTAAACAAGTGGGTAAGTGTGATCACAGATCGTACAGAAGGTTTCGTTTAATATTCCTTTCAAAACACTTTTTCCTTTTAACATTTCGCAACCAAAGGGCGCACTCTATTCTAAACAAACGTCTATCTGAACGAAATTCCGTTTTACAAACTGTCCGTAGATATATTAGTCGAGGGGATCGGGCACACGATATAGGTAGACGCCCCCTGGCGGTAAAAATTGGAACTAAAATATGTACGGCTATGGTGCACAGAATGACAGAGCGGTCAAAGGAGTGTCAACAAAAATTAGAAAAATGCACCCCGGATGAAAAGGTTGGAGGTTAGAAAAAAAGATAAAAATACACAAGTTAGAGGACTGGGGGTTAAATAATATAAGACTTTTTGAAAATTTTATTATTTTTCGTGTGATCGCAAGTCTTCTGTTATAAGTATTCAAAATGTCACATTTTCAACTTAATTAGGGGCCGAGTTAGAAAAATTGCTTAAAATATACAAGTTAGAGCCCAAAGAAGAAAATATAAGACTTTTTGTTTTTTTGTTTTTTTTCAAAATTTTATGATTTGTCGTTTGCTGTGAGGTTTTCAACTATAAGTATCCAAAATTTCAATTCTCCAACTTAATTAGGGGCTCAGTTAGAAATGAAAACTTAAAATACATAAGTTACAGCCCAGAGGGGTAAATATAAGACTTTTTCAAAATTTAAAGATTTGTCGTTGGATGTGGGTGGTCAGCTATAAGAATGCAAATTTTCAAGTCTCCAACATATATAGTTTCTGACAACGAGCTCTGTGACGGACAGACAGACTGAGGATTGAGACGAATTAGGTTTTGTCATATGAACGAAACCCTAAAAAGTACTGGTATATAATACTAGTATATTATACTTTACTATGCTATTTCAAAAAGAGATTTTAGTAATTAGGAAAGTTTAACACTCTCGCAGCAGAATTGTTTCATCAAAATAGCTTAAAAATTGCGTATTTAGCACCTTCGCGACTACCGCTTTTAAGAATCTTTATTGTTTTGCCACCGAAAAAAAAAATGTCTATTTTAATCGGGAAAATACACCGATTAAATAAGGCAAGATTTAGAATAAAAAAATAACTTATGGGAATAATCAAGGAGAGTTAATTACACGGAAAAAAGGCAACACCGAGAATATCTCGGGATCCGCAAATTTTGCTAGTTTTACGTTGCACGAGGAAATCTTGGGTTGCGCACCGAGAGTGTTAAAGAAAATACTGCTCTGTGTTTCGGCTTTCCCCTTTTTTTTTCATTTTTCCATACTTATTAAACCTTTTGCTGTTGAATGTCGGTAAATACCCCCCAAAGCTTTTTATACATGATTTTATTTTAATATTCCGTTGCACCCCTATTTTTTAAAAGAACATTTTTGAGTAAATTTCTATTGTACATGCTGGCGAAGTGCTAATGAAAATGTTTCTTTCAAAACGTGGTGCCACCGAATAAATTTATGTAAAAGATGCCTTCCAAAACTGCATGCATATTAAGCGTACAATCTTAATGCTGAAATCTGGCGTAAATTGAGACATCTGCGTTTTCTAGTGGGCGGAGTTGGTAATGCAAATACGTGGGATTTTAGTATGATATCATATATGACAGATTATCTATTATCTGCGCATCTCTTGTGGATATTTTCTGAATCCTTACTCACTTATGGAAGATGAATCGTGTATACCAGATTTATTGAAAAATATTTTTGTTATAGTTTGTTTTGATGAAATCATGTACATTAAAAATATAGTCACAATATAATTTTAATTTCTGGAGAAAAATTTGCCACTAAAGAATGCTACGAAAACATTACTGCCTTTTGCCCTGAAACTACAACACATTGTGACTAGTTTTTAAATACGCATATCTTTATCAAAACAAGCAGTAACAAAAATATTTTGCAATAAATTTGGTAAGCAAGATTAATCTTCCATAAATAAAAATGCAAATTCCATTTGAAATTCGTAATTGTATTTTTAACACGGGTTCTCTAAATGGCTTTATCTGTTTAACCCTTACCGGCGCGGTGTCCTTAAAAAAGGACACCTAATTTTAATTCGAAAACTGACAAATGGCACCAAGAATATTTAAGTAAAATTTTCCCATTATAATGTACATGAAAATAAGCAAGTTCATATTTTCTAATAAATTCGTTTATAAATTGCGGTGTGAGTCCATTATTTCATCAGTTTATAAACAAAATTACTCCGCACCGGTAAGGGTTAAAATACATATATATATAATCTGGCAATTTTAGGAAAATTATTTAAGCTATTTTCTAGAACTGCAAAATATTTAAACGAATAAATGAACAACACTTGCTCGTTTAATAAATACAACATTTAATTCATGCATTTTAAATTAAAGTGATTCCGAATATAAAATGAAATGATTTTTAAATTAAATGAATGTAATATTTATAAGTTAAATATCAAGAGAATATTGGAAACTTATCGTCGCACTCGATAAAGGAAAAAAAAATTAAATTGAATATTTTATTTATAATTAAATTCTATACATCTTCCAAACATTCATAAATCTTGTATTCTCATCGGGAGTCCAACCGCGTATATCATTTTGTATAACTTTAACACACTAAGAAATGAGAAAAAGTGAGACTCTATATTTTTATCTTTCCATATTAACTACTTACTAAATTTGATGCGTTATTTTTCATTATATTAAAAACATCATAATTAAAATCGAGCGTATTTAAATCAGCAACGTTTGATAATATGTATTAAATAATATTTTACCTTTTTTTATATATAAAACAAAATAAAAACACGAAACTAACTTGTTTTACTCTTTGGATAAGGGCAGAGAGGAATTCTAATATTCTATCACAGAAAAAAAAAAAAAAAAAAATCTTCCAATTTAAAAAATTATAGCTATTTTATGGCCAAAATTTTGCCCTTTTAACAAATAATATGAGTTCTAAAAACATATTTTATTTAACTAATTAACTGTAATAATAAATGAAATAATCATGAATAAAGATTAATAGAATATTCTATACTGAAAGAATATAAATGCTACAAACAAATGAAAACACGACGTTTACGCAGTTATTTCATAGATGTAAAATTAATATATTATCCATAAAGAAGGAAACAGTTAGGAATATTCCAGTAGTTCAACCACATCCGCTACGTGGCGTAAGACCTTGATTGATCTGACCTCGCCTTCAATCTTGCGGTTACCTCTCCCATTTAAGATAGGACACTTACTTTGTATCCTGTTTCAGATGCCTGTGTCTGTGAGGAGTTTTTCGATCGGTTTAAATGTAATGCATAGATAGAACAGAGTGGAAAATTCACCTATGCATTGCACAAACGACTATTTTTTTTTTTAATTCTTTTTCGTACCACTTTTTCAAAACAAAAATCTTTTACAGACTTTTCGACAACATTTGCATGAGAAATATACTAAAAAATATGATTTAAAAAAATAGTGGTGCGAGTTGAATATAAAAATAGTCGCCCGTGGATAGCTCTGCCTATACAGTTTGAAGTTCTTTAGCTATTACACTTTTATAAAGATTGTTATATATTTTATTACTAAATTGTTCTGAAAATAGTACTTTTTATGATTCTTGATTTAATCGAAAATAATGTAAAATGTCTGGTAATGGAATAATTAGTAACATAATATTATGGTAATTATTAATTGAGGTATGGTGACAGAAGTATGAATATCATTGCTACGATGCTAAAATTATACTTTTCATTAAAGCTTAACACCTCTTAAGTTCATAGTGCTGTAATAATTGTTTTTTTAGAAACATGTTGAATATCTGATTACAGTTTAAGACTGCCATTGTTTTTTGTTTGTTAATCGATAATTCTTAAATAAACAGTTACCATTGTCATAGAACATGCTAAATTAATATATTCAATTAGAGAGGCCATATAGCATTAAAAAAAATAAACAATTTTATATATAAGTAACGCTTATTATATAAAAAGAAAATAATAATAATTTAGAAACAAAATAGCAGTTTTAAAGCTGCAGATATTTCACTACGAATAAGAATTTTTTTACTCCAACATTTTCGGAACAACTGCTCGCTTGCTGTGAGTCACGTGGTCCTGCGAGAGCAAATCGCTGTTAGATCTGTTGTGATTGCGGACGCAAGCAGTTGATATTCATCCTAACCCCTTAATTCTCGCTCCCATGATATTCACGGACTGTGTCTTTTATTCAGATTATCCAGATTTGTTTAATTCCCACAAGTTTTATAGAATTGTGTAATTGGCTTTATTATGGTATCATTTTATCCGTCATTAAATAAGGTGAACATTTCTTTTTCAAAAAAGTGGTGCCAATAAGCAATTTGAATTTTTAAACCCTAATTTAACGCGACCGTTAATGTGTTTAGCTTTCGCGAGGCACTTCAACCCGGTTTACGCTTTGTTTGTATCGTGAGTCAGTGAATGGATCTTCAGCGCGGTACCGCAAGCTCAACTTTAATAGCACTCACGCTTATTATTCCCTGTTGTGGCAAGTAGAAAGTGCCAACAAAAGTGTCTGTCATTTTAAAAATATTTTTTCTATGCATAAATATTATTTTGTCTAAATCTCAGCGTGCCTCAGATACTGCCTTGGGGCAGTCCTAAAATACCACTTGACACGTGTCTGGCACAGTTTTTGGGCCGACTAAAGAGTCTGGCTTTGATACTTTTTATTTCATTAAATACTAAATTTGACGGTATTAAAATTTCAAAACGCCTCTAGGATATTTTTTTGCAACGAAAATTTTGGAAATTTAAAAATTCACGGGTCGGCTAAGTGCCACGATCCTTCAACCAGACATTCGATTTTGTATTAAGACATTGCAATAGAAGTCTTACAGAAATTTTCATGGTGCCTCGAATACCTACGCTAAAATGTTTAACAGATCTCCTGATAATAGTATTTCCATATTTTCACGTAATTTGTTTTCTGAAATTCTAGAGTGAGTTAAAAATTAAACAGAAAGCAAAAACTTACCGTAACCCATTTAGGGGCAAGAATTGTGTTTCTGCATTGTCGAATTCGCACCGGAATCTTCAAAATAATTTATTGCAAAATAAGGAAAAGCAAATTTACGAATTTTTTTCCACAGAAAAGTAAAATTTAATAAAATGTTTCTGGTACAAATCTTCATTAATCGTAGTTGGGATATAATACGTCCCACCGCCCCTCAAAAGGTTAACCGCTTAAAGGGCTGTGGTTCATATTTTGACAACTTAATTTTAATCCCTAAATGTCGCAGTATCACCATAATAGTAGAATGGAAATTTTTTTTAGTAAGTACGTGAACAAAAGGTTTAGCTGATTTGGAAAGAAATTTGTATGTAAATCCTGGTGTCAATCACACATTGCAGCATTTTGCGAATTAAACTACCTTGACCCTGAAAAGGTTAAAAGGAGTAATGTTTGTGCATTTTGCTTCCTAATTTTCATTTACACTTTCGAACATAATTGAAAAGCATTTATTAATTCTGATTGGCTGTCCTACTGTCAATTTTTCTGTTTTCCCACGCTCTAACTCACGTAAATATACACGGATTTTCATGCAATTGATATATGTTAATGATGTTTATTATGGCATGTTCGGCATTGAATATAACGTGTGAAGCATTAACAGTTCATTTTCAAGGACACTCAAAAGAATGGTGTTGCATTACGTAAAGGGAGAAAAATCGTTTGCAATGTATTTTATTGACATTGCGATATTTCAAATGTATTGAAAGTGATATACAGGTGGGTGACAAAATCATACGGACACCCATGAAAAAGGTATGGTCCATTTCAAAAGGCCAGAACGCGCACGCCACTGTGAACTCAATTCTGCACATAGTGGTTATAAAAGGTAAGGTATCAGTCGCCCAACATCAGTCATAGTTGTTGCATGCGTTTACCACACGCTCTGGAAAACTCAGTAATGACTGACTTGTCAGAGTTCGAAAAAGGAATAATTGTTGGAATGCGGTTGCGCTGGTTGCTCCGCGACGGAAACAGCCAATTATTTGGGGCGTGCAAGGAGTACTGTGTCAACCAGTATGACAGCGTACACGAAATGCGGTAAATTGTCGTCTGCGAAGTACAACAGTGGACGGAAAAGAAAGCTCTCTGAGAGGGATAAAAGAGAGTTGACCCCCATTGCGGTCAGAAACCGCAGACAATCTTTATCCCAGGTAGCGTCATATATAAATAGTAATCTCCAGAATCCATTTCATCAAGAACTGTCCAAAGGGAACTTCATGCTTCGAACATTTATGGAAGAGTTGCAATTCGTTCGCCATTGGTTTCATAGGTGTTCGTATTATTTTGTCACCCATCTGTAAATCATAGAATTTCACTACAAGATTATTATTGTAGAATAGGGAATTCATTGCATTGATCGGTCATTTACTGGAACATACAAAAGAAAACAGTTACAGTACTGTATTTGATAATAATTGCTGAAAGTGCGTTTTCAATTTCGGTATGTACTTTTAGATTTAACTAACTTTGCATGTTACTCAGTGTGTGTATATATCAAATATATCATATACAGGGTTTCACAAAAGAATTCTCGCACTAATGTCCTTATTAGAGGAAATTGCTAAAAGACAATTTTCAATTGTGGTATGTAATTCCAATCTGAACTGAATTTTTTCATGCATGTAGTTTACAGATCCAAATCTATGTATCATATGTAGGGCTGCTGAAAGAATTCAGATAATACCTCCACTGTAGATCAGACTCGCTGAAACTGTGTTTTCAAATATGTTATCAAAATGGTTGAATTAAATATCATATTTCAACTTATGAAATGGTGACGTTTTGTTACATTATTCTGATTGTGTTAAAAATTGTGTCAAAATCTATGATTGACGCTTGATTTTTTTCTTTATTGTTTCTAATATGAATATTAGAAACAATATACAAGTTATTACTTCATTGTTGTAGTAATTCGCGTACGAATATCGCAAATGTTTCTAATACAAATATTGGAAACAATATAAAAAATATTGTTTCATTGTTGTAATTCGCATATGAATATTGCAAACTTTTCTAATACGAATATTTCAAACAATATACAAGTTATTGCTTCATTATTGTTATAATTCACATATGAATATTGGAAACGTTTCTAACAAATTATTACTTCATTGTTATAGAAATTAGCATATTAATATTGTCAGCATTTCTAATACGAATATTGCAAACAATATACAAGTAATTGCTTCATTGTTGTAGTAATTCGCATACGAATATTGCAAACCATATACGAGTTATTGCTTCGTTGTTGTTGCAATTCGGTTACGAATATTGCAAACGTTTCTAATTTGAATATTGAAAACAACATACAAGTTATTATTTCAATTTTATTGTAATTCGCATACGAATAATGCAAACAATATACAAGTTATTGTTTCATTGTAGTAGTATTTCGCATTTACCATTTCTATTCCTATAATGCTCATTCAAGGAATTATTTAATAATTCTTTATTTTTCCAATGAATTCAAACTCCATTTAAAAAACAAGTCAGTTGTAAATTACATTCAATTCAATATTAAATTTTCAAACAAAGTAATTTGTTTTGTTTGTTGATTTTTTCCGTTACAGCAAGAAAAATGCTTCGGAAAACAATTTATTTTAATGCTCTAGAAAAGGCTTACAGCCATGTTTTCAAAATTAGGCAGATAAATATTGATCTTTAAAAAGTCGATATCTGTTTTCATAATTTTTCATGTTCCTTTGCAGAATATAAGTAGAATGGAAAAATGTTTCTGTTTTTATTTCAAAGAATGTGTTGTTGAATGGTAAACTATGTTTTATTTCAACGCGCGAAATATTTCAAGTAAAGGACAATTTTCGTGAAGTTTCGATGTCATGATTGTGTGTTCTTTGAAAATTGTATTACTCATCTTACATTATTTAGTTCTTAAGAAGTTATTATTATAAAGCTCGGCAATAAATATTTCTTACGATATTTACGAATGTTACTACAAGATCACATATTTATTATGATTCTGTTCATAATGTGGTAAGGAAGCAAAATACAAAAATAAATAAACGATAAAACGTTTTATACATAAAATATATATTTTGAATGTAATGAATACATCAAACAATGAAAAAATATTGCTTCATTGCAAAATATAATATTATACAATATAATTTTATTTTCATGTTTTTTTTTAGAATAGTATATTGCATTCATAAATATATAATTTTTAAAGACGTGCTAATGCAATATTAAAGTTTGTGATGTTGAATATTATTTCGACACAGACTATTGTAAACACCAGTTTACACGGAAGACACACAAAACTCATATATGAGTTTTCAAGTAAGTAAATAGTAAGTAATAAGTAAACATTGAATTGATAATGTAAATATTTACTTTTAATATTTTTCATGTTTCGTTCTCTAATATGAATATCAATACAACTGTATTTTCATTATAGAATATCGTTGGCTGAATAATGATGTTTTTCTTCGGAAATATTTTATGTATAAGCAGTCTTGATAAAGAAAGTAAATAGAGTTCTCAGTAAAGCGCTTATAGACGGTCTGCTAAAATGAATGATGAAGTTTTTTCTTTCGAAATATTTTATATATAAGCAGCTCCTATAAATTTTGATATCATAAGTGTTGGGTAATTTGCAGTGTTTCTATGTTATAGCGTCTTCTGCTACTAAAATTGCCGTTATTACTTCTCCAAAGTTCTTGCCAAACATTTATATACACACCATGTACGGTTGTGGAAAAAAAGGTCAACACCCCTACTAACTATGCAACTAATTATAGTAGAAGAAACTTATTGGTACCAAACAATTGGAAATAAAATCTGCTTTTAAATATGTACATAAATTCGCTTAACCTTTTATGTACTGAATTATGAATTAGTGAAAATTGTATCTTCTAAAGCATTTTTCGTGATTTTTTTTAACTACATTAGACGATTTACATAATCATTTTATAAATTTTAGAAGGATTTTAGAAGGATTTAAGGATTAATTAAATTTGAATTTGTAGGGATTTTGTTCAATATTTATAATCTCCACTCAAATCTTTTATTTTAAATGTTTTTCTTAGTATTTTGTAGAGAAATGTACCAATATATAATACTTACAATAGAAATATAGAAATATTTCCGAATTGAAAAATTCACCTCCCTCCTCCAACAGCAAAAAAACTGAAAGTATGCAAAGGCAAAAGAAATCCACCTTTTAAAAATATTTTTATTTTGTGTAACCAATAATGCTTTTGAAACAAATTAAAGTAATGCATCTATAACTCATTCTAAATGTATTACAACTAATCGATGTATTAAATGAATTTTATAACAACTTATTTTAATGGTACTTATAACTACCGTTAGTAGATAAAGGGCTAAGAGGCTATTTACAAATCATAAGCAGACCAAACTTTGTTTTCTTCAACAGCAACACCCAATTTTGACAATATATTTTTAATCTTCGGTTCAAACTACTGCTTAGAAACGAAATTTCTAGCCTTATGGATTATCAGAAGTACAGGTCTATTCAAAGTCATTAAGCTAGAGGGACAGAAGACAGTTACAGCTAACTGGTACATCACTAAGTGTGTTTCAGAAATTCTTTAACACCTTGAGGGGCAAGCAAAAATGTCTCTAAATATTGAATTCTCACCGGAATAATCGAAAAATTTTATTTTTAAATAAGGAAGAGCAATTCATTGCAGAAGGAAGAGCAGTGATTTTCCTCCAAAGTTAAAACTATAAAATTGAGTTAAAATTTTCTGGTGAGAATCTTGTTTAAATTAGGTGGGATATATTTTATCCCACCGCCCCTCAAGGGGTTAAGAGGTGAATGTTAGTGGACAATGCTTCACCATGACAATGCATCTTTTCATTCAGCAAAGTTTACAGTCGATTTGATAGAACAAAAAAACGTCAAAGTGATAGAACATCAATCCAATTCTCCTCATCTTGCTATATGTGGCCTTTGGCTATTTTTTAATCTAGAAAAATACGTGTGAGATATTTTCAATCCAAGATGAGATTGGTGAGGATACAAAGGAATATTTTTCGTCTATTCTAAGAAATGGATAGCTTGAGGCATTTGATCTTTGTCAAATTTGCCTACAAATGTGCATCGATCTTCAAGGGAACAACTTTGCATACTCCTAAGACAGGGTTCGTACGGGTCCTTGAATTTCCAGACTAAGAAATTCTTCGATACCACTATTTTCTTATAGAAAATCTCTCTTTAAATGAGGCGAAATTTCGCGCATTTAAACTACATTTATTCATCTAAAAAAAGTGCTGATATTTGGCCTTGAAAATACCGGTATACGTACGAACCCTGTAAGAGTTGGTAAGTTTAACTTTTACTATTTAGCCGTATCTAAAATTTTCTGTGTGATCCTCGTATTTGAGTCCATTCAATGTATCGCATTATAAACAAACCATTTTTATCGTATTATTTTGAGGAAATTGATTATTTTTATTATTATTATTCGATAGAATAAAAGCAAATATAAGGCTGTCTGCATTGAAAATGTCCATACGGCCTCCTCTCCTCATATGTCGACCGATTCTTAACCCCTTAATTCTCGCTCCCGTCATATTCTCGGGATGTGTCTTTTACTCAAATTGTTTGACTCCCACCAGTTTTATAATATAGTGAAATTGGGTATATTTTGGTATCGTTTTTACTGTCATTAAATAAGGTGAATATTTCTTTTTCATAAAACTGGTGACAATAAGCAATTTGAATTATTCAACCGTAATTTAATTCGAGCGTTAAGGGGTTACTCTCTGGATATAGAAAAAAAATATATTTAGTATATACTTTACTGCTGATTTAATACTAGATAAAATTGTCGCCAATGTTTCTTCTTCATATTCAAAATACCTACCAGAAGGTTTGGATAATCCTTTTTGTCATTTATTCATGATATATCTGTCAAATAAATGAAAGGTTACTATACAGAAACTATGATAAATATTATAACTCCTTGAAGACACCGCTATATTATACGAGGGCATTTCGAAAAGTAAAGATACACCTTACGCTGGAGGAAAAGAAAAGTTTTGGAAAGCAAGTTGGCAACACATGTGTTAAGCTTGAACCGTTAGCTTTCTCCTCGCGGTCATTCGGCATTTCAACGTTGATTCTGGTTGGAGTAGGTCGTGTTTAAAATGGTTTCGCCGATTCAGAATCCCGCCAAATCCGAAGTGCGCTCTCTCATACGTTTTCTTCGTGCAAGAGGTCAGCGACCAGCGGATATTCACAAAGAAATTGTTTCTGTTTATGGGAACATTATGAATCGTCAAAATGTAACGAAATGGTGTCGTCATTTCTCTGAAGGTAGGACCGATGTTCATGACGAACAAAGAACAGGTCGGCCATCTGTGACCTCTGATGCCCTTCTTCAGAGAACAGAGGAAGCAATTCGTGGGAATATTCGTCTCAATTTGAAAAAATTGCATCAGATCATACCGGAAGTGGAAAATCATTCCACCACGATGATGAGATCAAAGATGAAGTTGAAATGCGGTTCCGACAACAGACGGAAACCTTCTATGACTGTGGGATACAAAAGCTTGCGCCCTGACTTAACAAATGTTTGGATAACGGGGGTGATTATGTCGAAAAATAATAAATAATCCAGTTTATAAGATGTAACTTTCGTTTTCTAAATAAATGTTTTTTTAAGGAATGCTAGCCATTGTATCTTTACTTTTCGAAATGCCCTCGTATATACCACTTAATTTTAAATCCAAAATGCCACAGTAACACCAGAATTTTGGAATAAAATTTTGCATTTATAATGCACAATTTTATTGATTATGAAGAAAAGATCTTATTATTTTAAAATAAATTTGTTTTTAAATCCTCGTGTAATTTATTCAGTTCAATCTTTTAGCACCGGAAGGACTTTGCCTCTGAATGGATTAAATAAAAAGTAGCTAAGTTGGCAACGTTGCTAGGTACGCAAATGAAATGTGTTTCAAATTAAATTTGGTAAACATTTTAACATGTAGACGACCTCTTAAGCAAAAAGACATTCATATTCGAAAACAACTGCATTATTCCGAGTCCCCTTTGTTGTAGGCAACGAACTGCGAATAAAGGCAGTCTACTCTTTTTTTATAAAATGAACTGTAAAAAAGGTAATAATATGTTTCCCTGTTTCAAAGTGTATGTCTTATATGCTTAATAAATAGATAATATCATGTTCTTTTTTAATGGAATTAGAAACAAAAAGTTATAATGGATTTCTTAGAAAGTATTGTAAGATTTTACCATATCAATATTCAGTTTCGATAAGCACTCTATTTTGGCTCTGAATTTATCGTATTTCCATTTTATAAATTAAATGCATGTCCTTTATTTTCCATTCCATTTCATTATACTTTCTGCTTCTATATTTTTTAATAATTGTGGAAATGGTGAATATGCCTATACCTCGTATAGTGTTTATTAGTGTAGATTTCATGAACATGGAATAGAAGAATTCAAAACTTTTATTCAGTTCAGCATAATATAGTGTTATAACATGCAAAAAGTGCATTTAAAGGCTTATAAATACCTTTTAATAAAAAAGATAAACATGTTTCGTATGCACAATGTGAACGCCATTTCAAGAACATTGACAGAGACATTTTTGTGAACGACCAGATCAATATTCAGTGGCGTAGCCAGAGGGGGGGGGGGTCCAGATGCACTTCACACCACTAAAATTGTAAAGTTTTTTTTACCTTGATTAACAGCTGAAAATTCTCTGATTAGATGAGGCGATGAAAACTTTATAAAATTAGTGGTGTCAAGTGGATCTGGACCCCCCCCCCCCCTCTGTGGCTACGTCACTGTCAATATTGTAAAACAATTCATTTCCGCTAAAAATAAAATAATAATAACATTTTTTGCAGAAATGATTTATTTAATAATATTGATCGTGAAATTTTCGCCAGATGTGTGTATAAACCATATAGATCTCTTTATTATAACGTATTTATAAACTTTTAAATGTACATTTTTTTATTTTAGCATGTTATAACTGTAATTTAATGATAGTAAGTGATTTTCTAATGTAATTTTGTATCATTTCAGTATATCGAAACGATATTAACACACTTGAAAGGACGTAGAATATATTATATCCCACCTAATTTTAATAAACGCTCACATCAGAAACTTTTATGTAAATTTTCTTTATAATTTTGGTAAAAAAAGCTAAAATCCTGCTTTTGCTCATTTTGAAATACATTTTTTGAAAATTCCAGTGTGAATTCATCATTACAGAAATACAGTTTGCTTGCCCCTGAAAGTGTTAATAAAGGGAAACTATCTGTAATTTTAAAAGTTTTAAAGATGAAATATTAAGCAGAAAAACAAATATACAACTGGCAGGACGATGCTGATCACCGCCCTCTGAATACTAGGTCTGAGCGCTCACACAAAAATGACACAAAAATGGCGGCTGCCGAAGGCGGGTTCCTTTTAGTGTAGGTACGGTCCCTTAAATGTAGACACCAGTATTTTATAAAAGATTTCTCTACCTTGTTTATTCTCAGAAAAACGAAGCGGAAAAAACTTCAAAAAAATATTGGTAGGAATATTTAAGGGACCGTACACACGCTGAAAAAAATCCGCCTTCGGCAGCCGCCATGTTTGGTCCAGCGCTTAGGCCTACTATTCAGGGGGCGGTGTGCTGATAGTGACTGACTCACCAGTGCTTGATGATCGTAAATACAAGCACTGGTTGGTGTCAGTCCCGCAAGTTTCCGTCCTAGATCGAGTGCCCACAACCCTTTGAATACAGGGCCTATACCAAAACTGCATACATGTTCAGCGTCCAAACTTAACACTTTGCGCTCCGTTGTCGCCGCTGTGGCGACATCGACTTTCTTTGCAAACCTTATTTTTGGCACCAGTAATAAAGGAAAATAAAATTTTCCTTATTTAATCAGAGTATTTTTGAAATTGTGTACTTGAAGTGAGCTTCTTTTTAACCCCTTGAGGGGCAAGCAATTGCGTTTGTGTAAGGCTGAATTCCCACCGGAAAATTAGAAAACATTTATTTCAAAATAAGGAAAAGCAATTTTACGGCTTTTCCCATCAAAGTTAGAACAGTAAAATTTCGTAATTTTTTTCCGATGTAAATCTTCATTAATAGTAGGTGGGATAAAATATATACCACAGCCCCTCAAGGAGTTAAAAAGTAGTGCCGACCGAATAAAATTTCCGTAACAGATGCGGGAGTGCAAAGGGTTAATGCTGGAATCGGGCGTAAATTAACACAGTGGCGCCACTTTGTGGACGGGGTTGATAATCCACATACGCCGGCTTTTATAGTGACGGCAAATATGACAGAATACCTACCATCTGCGTATATTTCCTAAATCTTTAGTCGCTCATGGAATACGAATCTCGTTTACCAGATTTATTGCAAAATAATGGTGTAGCGAGAACGGGGTTTGTGTCTAGATGCTCTGGACACCACTAAGTTTTGTTCGCGTTATCTAATCCGAGAATTTTCAGCTATTAATGAAGGTGAAAAAAACTTAACAATTTTAGTGGTCTGACAAGTAAGAAAACAGTTAGGCATCTTTCTGTAGTTCAACCCCATCCGCTATGTGGCGCGTGACCATGATTGATGTGACCTTCTCTTTAATCTTGCTGTTACCTCTCCAATTTAAGATAGGACGCTTAATATGTATTCAGTTTTGGCCTATAAGTTAACTAGAAAATAGCGGTAGTCCTAGGCTGCACTTTTTCAGAGTTTGTACGGGCTTTTGAATTCGACATGACACTATGCAGATTTCTTCGTCGAAATTAATCATTTAAGAACAAAATAAAAGAAAAACTGTTAAAAATGAGAGATTTCAAATTTAATGGCAGTATAAACGCTGAGAAATGTAAGCCTACGACGCCCGCAATTTTTAAGTAGGATATTAGGTCTAATAGTAAGAGTTTTTTGAAATAGTTGAAGAGATCAATTTCGAAAATGCAAAACCATTCACGTTTGCATTAGATTTTCTCATAGATACTAGCGCCCTGTGTCGATCCGCGGCAAAACGAGTTCCTTGACTAGAAATACAATCTTTCATTATTTTGTGAATTTTGTTGTTCAAACAAAAAATTAAATAAAATAACAACGCAACGTTCGTTCTATATCCCTTTCTAAGACTTATTATACATGGTAGTTATATATCAAATAATTATATTTAATAGAATTTTCAATAAGGATATTAATCTAACATCATTCTGTTTTTTTTTTTTTTTTTTTTTTTTTTTTGGTCAATTACTTTTATAATAACAATTATTCACAGAGATTTTTAAAACATTATTTGGAGCTGCTCTTGAAAAATAAATGGTAGCACTGTGAAATTGGCAGCGTGACCACATTTGAAAACCCACTTCTGGAAAATTCTTAGCAGCCCTAAAATATTTCGCGAAAATGAGTTTCCATGGTAGTACGAATCGAAAGAATAGGTTAGACATGTGTTTCATGATTAAGATTTTAGATTACGGAATGATAATAGTTTTTTTTTGTGCCAGGTGGAGGACATTTGCTGTCACTCAACTTATGTACGAAGATATTTTTTTTTAATTATCTCGATTCTTTTCTTGTACGTATGAGTAGAGGCGTAGCTAAGGGGCTATGCATATATAACGTTATCATTTCAGGAGGGGAGGGGGGGGTCAGGCACACGATATCGTAAGATATCACTAGGGGGAGGGGGGGTTGTCTTTTGATATCGATATCATTTTTGATACAACTTAAATTTTCTCATTTTAACTTTGTCTTTAAATCAAAATGGTATGCTATTTTCTTTTAGTCTATTATCTATTTTTTTGAAAATATAAAGATATTAATAAAATCATTAAAATCATGATTATAAAACTATATATTTAATTCCAAAATATGGAATACATTAACGATTTGGCATTTCTATTCTTCTGTCATATGTGTATGCCTATATAATATGCTGTTTGGGAAACCATATGCGAAGTATGTTTGAAATGATACTTGTGCTTACTAGTAAATAAAAGAGAAAGACAGTTTTCTGCCTATTCTTTTAATAAGAAGTTCTGTTTCCCGCGTGCGGGGGCAAGTGCAAGAAGGTATTATTACTGTTGAATGCATTATGTAACAAAACTATATTATTAAATACTTTTAAATAGTAACTATTTCTTTTGAGTGTTATTTGATATAAAATTATTTCATATATAAAGTGGTATTTTATTAACCTCTCTTGAATCAACTAAGTATGCAAAAAATAAATGTAACCCTATTTATATATCACTCCAAACAAAAGAAAAAAAATATTTAGACACTGATAACGATATCATTAGGGGGGGGATGAGGTATGATAACTTATGATATCCTAAGGGGTGGGAGGAGGTCCAAAATTACCAAAAAGTTGATAACGTTACATATGCACAGCCCCTAACTTGTATTCTTATTTAGAATTGAAAATTGAATAATTTGGTTTAATCACTGGCAAAATTTTGTATAAATATTGTTTGAAATTTTGTTTATATTTTCATTTTGTTTTTGAATTATTTAATTCGAAAAATATGTATGCTATTTCAAGACTTTATATTATGTTTGTACATTGTGTTTGAATGTAGGTCTAGCTCGCATTTCGTACTCTGGAAGAATTGATAGCGGTGTTTGGAGTCTTTTTCCGCTTTTCCACCCATTGACGAGAGAAGGCATTCTGTTCACCGTGTAGTTTAATGTTAATTTTTAATGTTTTTCTTTTAATAATTTTTTGTGTATAATCGTTAATATAATATAATATTGTTATATTATATATTGTTAATATATAATCAATATTGTTATTATATATTGTTATTAATATATATATAATTATAACAATATATATTAATATACAATATATTATTGTTATTATATATTGTTAATATAATATAATTTTTAATAATTGTTTAATTCTTGTTCTATAATTACATCTTCTTTCAAGATTTGAGATTCAAATTTTCCCGTTTTGATGAATTTTATGTATATAAGCTAATAATATTAACCAAACATAATAATTACCAAAAAATATAATTACACATTCGCTCAAATACTGCAGTGGAACACACAAATAAAAAATAATCTTGAACAAGAAAACATATAGTCTGAGCAACCACACTTCTTCCCCAATCGGGAAAACAAGAAACATACACATAAACACTACAAATATAAAAACATTGAAAACCACGCATAAACATGCGACGGCCTAAATAGGATTAAAACTAGTCGGGCGTGGCAATCCCAAAACTTTCTCCTATCTCTTACAAGTTTATGCTTCATAATTCGCTATCATAGTGCCGAAATTAAATGGCAATCTATACCCATCATGAGGATTCTAAAGATAGGAAATTCCGTGCATTAGTTCTTGAGATATGACTATCGCTAAAATCGCGTAAATCTTGGAAAATGCCTCATAACAGCGTCAACTATTGGGCATTTAACACCGAAACTTGATCAGTAACAACTTGTATCAACATTTAACTGAATTCGAAGTGTGGCACTTTGTAATGATAGACTTGCAATACAAGTAATGTTGTTAGAAGTAAAAGTGTAATAGACAAAAGTGGAAATTAGGTTATAATAATAATATATATATGTATATATATGGATACTTCCATGGGATTTTGTAGTGTAAGTCATATAGCTGAAAAGTGCTATGCTTGTTGGCCACCGTTATTTTCGGTATGTTTGCTTGGCGTTATTCATTAAATGAGATATCTCCGATAAAAGAGTCACATTTTCCGTTCTAAAATACTTTTAGCCAAAAATCGTAAAATATGACTTACACTACAACCACTCATGGAACTAGCCATATATGTGGAGTAAACATGCAAATCATGCTTTCTCCTTTAGATACAAATTTTCGAAAAACACAAAAAACTGATAAATTAGAAAATAACTTGTATTTAATTCTAATTTTTACTGTGTATTTATATTACTGGTAATTATAAAGGATTGCAAGCACACATAAGATATTAAACATAAAACGAATTAATAAAATGCATTTAATATTTGGAGATATCACGTTTTGACCGAATTCAGAGGAGGAAACATGTTTTAATTGTTTGACAAGTGGATAAAACGCATTTTGAATGAAATAAGTCCTAACTCGCAAATAATACAAAAGCATTATTCTACTTGAGCAAATACAGAACTTTAGTTAATTATTGATAAAATAAAATGACAGATTATGGAAACCTAGTAGTTTTCATTAAATATTTACTAAATAAATACTTGTTTGCCAAAAATCCACTTCAAATTTTAAAACCAATACCTTCATCTAGACAGTCACACACTCGCCCCTCTTCTTCATTGCAGGCTGGTAAATCATGAATAATGTGGTTGTACCATTTGAAGACATCATCAGGTTGATTTTGCCACTGTTCACCATCATTACCTTCAAAAGTTTGCCAACATCATTTTTCCTTTTCAACTGATATGGCGTGGCTAAGAGTGAGATTCTAAAACAACCCTTTGGACACGCGCAACAGTAACTCTCTTTTTAAGAAGGTTTATATCATATTCTTCACTTAGATCTTAAAATCTATAATTCTGGAAGCCTCTAACCTTAACAGTTACCTTATTTTTCTCTAAAACAATCCGTTTCAATTGTGATATGTATGGTAGGTTTCGAAAGTACGCATTAAGTGACAACTCCGATTGGCAGACTGGAGAAATCACTGTTTGACTGAATGCAGGCTTTGCAGAAAACACCCTTTGATTGAAACGTCAAGTTTTAAAATTGGTTTATTATCGGAGAAATTTTTTGTTGTTGTTAAAATACCACCTATTTCTGTGCAATTTAACACAGAGCTCATAAAACTAACAATAACTCATTTTTTATTTTTTGTGAGAAAACACGGTTTGCATGTTTGCTCCTCATATATATATGAATTTTAAATAAAAACTAATTATAAGATAACTAAATTAAACGCTATAACTGCAAAAAAGGATAACTATTTTCTCTAAATGCAAAAACGTATGAAGAATTTCTGGTGATAAAATTAAATATCACTTGAAAATATATGTAGATAAAATACCTTTTAATAAATCAAGAAAAAATGAACGGTTTTTGTACTTTAACCCTTTATTGCACAGCTTTGCATGTATGCAAACAACAGTGTTTTGAATTTACTAGATTTTTTTTTCATTCGTATGTACCTAATTCGCACCACAAAATTAAAATAGCAATATCTGCTCTTTAATTAATAACAGACATTCCGTATTTAAGTAAAGCGGATTTAAGCATTGAAACAATCTAGTTTAAAGTCAGTACCTGTGAACTACGTAATTTCTAGAACGTATTCTATCATGGGAATTAAAGGGTTAAAATTTAAGATTTATAAAATGAATAATTATATGAAATAAGATATTTGGAGACATACTTCTTCAAATATTTAATAATTTGCAATATTTTAGCGTAAAACAGCCGCACGTCAGTAGTTTTTACGTGTATTGCAGATGTGCAAAAGAAGAAAACACTGACGTGTTATCTGAGAAATGTATCTGTGATTTTTTTCATTATTTTTCCTGTGTAATAAACCTTTCAGATAATCATGTATAATTTTTCGAAACAAAATAAAAAATCGCGCATTTAGGGGTTAAACCTAGAAATACGTCTATACACATTCCGCTTGTAACACAAGTGTGTTTAAATTTATTGCCTACATTATTCAACTGAGTTATGGGAGGCACATGGGACTTACAATAATTATTGATGTAGTCCTCAAGCGTGAAAAGCTGAAGACTCCCACTTCAATACAGGGTTCGTACGCATCAAGGGATTCGGGTGATTTTAGGTGTTTTAGCACCAGAAATTTCTTAAGTTACTGGTCGCTATATCTGAAGATAGAATTTTTCTACAGTAAATAAGGTATAAGTAAATAAGGTATAAGGTTCAGTAAATTACTTATAAAAATTCTCATAAAAAGTGCTTGAAATTCCTTGAAGCGTACGAACCCTGTTAATACTTTTTTGATGAGATGTATTCTAAATGCTTTTGTCTCAAGGGCCTGATTACACACGTAACAAACTTCCACCACTAATTAGAAATAGAAATACTTGCCTTATTTATGATTTTCATTCTCCATGAATGTAATTTTGGCGTTTATATAAGCCGAAAATTTCAATTAAAATTTACTGATGGAAGTTTGCCGAGTTGGTAATCAGGTCTTGTTTTCTACAATTAATGTTTCTTCAGATATAATTTTAATCACATTTTGTTGGACTCGGGTATGAGAACGCTCCGAACCAAATCGTCGATTTTCATCACTAAATTTTATTAGTCCTCTTGGTTTTATTAACCCTCTCGCTGCGCAAGCAGGGATTTTCTCGGGCAAGCATTTTCCCGTCTAAGTAACCCTCCTTCATTATTCCCACCACTAATTTTTTTATTGTAAATTTTGCCTTATTGAATCGGAGCGTTTTCCCGATTAAATTTGACAAAAAGTTTTGTTTTGAAAAATCGGTGACAAAAGAATAAAAATTCGTAAAAGGAGCTCGTCACGAAGGGGTTTTGATAAAACAATTACGCAGCGCGAGAGTTAAATCTCAGAAATTCTCTCATTAAATACTACTAGAAATACTATTAATCACTTAAACTTTAAATGCGCGATTTTTTATTTTATTTCGAAAAAAATATATATGATTCTCTGAAAGGTTTATTACACAGGACAAATAATGAAAAAAATCCAGAGATGCATTTCTCATATAATACGGATATTTTTTCTTCTGTTGCACATCTGCAATACAAATAAAAACTATTGTCGTGTGGTTGTTTTACATTAAAACATAGCAAATTAGTACATATATTTTAACCCCTTGAGGGTCGGTGGGATAAAATATATCCCACCTAATTTAATCAAGATTCTCACCAGAAAAGTTTAACTAAATATTATATTTTTAACTTTGGAGGAAAATCATGAAAAAATTGCTTTTCCTTATTTAAAAATAAAATTTTTCGATTATTTAGAGACATTCAATATTTAGAGACATTTTTGCTTGCCCCTCAAGGGGTTAAGAAGTATGTCTTCAAATACCTTATTTTATATAACTATTTATTTTATAAAACTTAATATTTAACCTTTTAATTCCTATGATAGAACGCGTTCCAGAAATTACGTAGTTCGCAGAATATGGCTGTAAACCAGAAAGTTCCAATGGTTAATTTCGTTTTATTTAAATAGAATTAGGTATATACGAATAAAAAAATCTATTAAATACAAAACACTGTTCTTTGCATATATGAAAAGCTGCGCACTAAAGGGTTAATTCTCGCTAACGTGATATTCAAGGGCTGTGTCTTTTATTCAGATTGCTCGACTCACACCAGGTTTATAGAATAGTGTAATTGGATTTACTATGGTATCATTTTACCTGTCATTAAATAATGTTAATGTTTATTTCTCAAAAAAGTGGTGCCAATAAGCAATTTTAATTTTTAAACTGTAATTTAATGCTACCGTTAAGGGGTTAAAATTTAGTGGTAGGAATCGGTCATTTGGGACAGCGCACTCTCATATCTGAAGATTTCAATATCTAATTGCAGGGCTGTCAAACTGTGTCCTGCCGGATAAAATTACGACTAATTTTTTTCAAAGAAATAGTCTACTTCTTGAACAGCAGAGATTCGATGATTAGTTTAGCAATGATAACGACAAAATTTTAGTGGTATCCTGGCCCCAAATTTGACACCCCTATTTAATGTTTAGCCTGAAGTAACTATATCAGTATAAAATATGAATGCTTGTAAGTAGGAGGTGAAAATGGTTGAAAATGTTTATTGACAAAGAAATGAATGAAATTTTCTTGCAACGTTACTCGCGTCCATAGCATTCCTTAGGCTACACGTGCTCCCTGGGGTGTGCTAAATGAGTAACCACTTTGCAGCCGTTATCACCATTTATGAAGTTAAACAAATACTTAAGACAAAATATATGACACTACTAAAAGAACGCACAAAAGAAACAATGTGGAGCAATACCATCCTTAACCTCTCCTTTTGTCCACGAATCAGTGTTGTAGGTGCCTTTCGTCTCGCGACAAAACATGATTCTTTATAGGGTCATCTTTTCCCGCTTCAGATAGTGGATATTCTTGCCTACTCTCTCTGCCGCAGTGGCGTGACGATGACTGCTGATCATCATTCCGACTGTTCAGTGCTCTCGAAGAATTGTATTTACTCCCGTTACTGGGAGGCCAGAGACTCTTTACGCATCTTAACTTCTTGATTTTATGGGTTTCTCATGTTAACTATCCTTTACTTTGTTCCTGTGTTTGATGTTATCTTTTTTACACATATTTCTGTTCTTTTTCGTGATCTCTGCTTGTCGCAAGGATAATGTCTGTATCGCTTGCTGCATTGGAAATAAAAAATAATGAATGAAATTTTCACAAATGGCTAATTCCATGAAAACTTGTTATGTCTGTCACGCAGCTGAAAATCGCTATGCTTGTTGGCTACCAGTATTTTAGAACGAAAACATTTGACTTAATTTATTGGAGATATTTCGTCAATTGAGTAATGCGAAGCAAATTTTTCGAAAATAACGAATAATAAAGTTTTAAATGTCGAAAATAAGTTTTCATGGAATTTTCCAAATGGATATTTGATAGGTTAAAAAAGTTTAAAATTTCTAAATTTGGGGTCGAGAAAAACCCGTTAAATATAAATTTATGTTTTTTTTTTTTTATTTAGAGATCTTTTCCAACATTGTTTTTTTTTTTTAAACCAAGATTCGTGAGAAAATTTCATTGTCTAGAGAATTTCATAAATTGAAGTTCAGCTAATATTATGAAACGTATCAGTTTCTTATCTATATATATACTTATGTAAGCGTAAAATTTAATAAACATTGCATAAATTATTCAAGAAACCTTTATTCTTTCAAAAGAAGAATACAACCCTTATATTTTCATATTTGCGTTTAATCTACCGGAAAATTAAGTAAACAACGTTATCATGAAATTAGATTAAATCAACCCCACTAGAAAAATATACACTCTTTTACTAATGTTTATGAAAACATTGTTTTAGAAATATGGAAGAATAAACACAATGATAAAATAGTTTTTAAGAGCCCAATTACTGGTCTATAATAGCAAGCAAGTTTCTGTTGATTAAAGTAATATTCCATGAAACATTTTGTAAAAAAAAATATTTTTGACTTTTCTTTTTATTTCTTCATGTACTTCAGTTTTTCATCATACATATAATTAAAAATTATTTTTAATTTATCCTAGAGTTAAAAAAAAAAAAAAAAAAAAAAAAAAACTATTTTTTTTTTTATGTTAACTTATAAATTGAAAACTTGAAAAAATACACAGATTTGATTAATTACCGTAAGCGTATGATTCGGCATATAATTAAAGGACAAGAACAGCTTCCAACTGTTACGCATTTTTTCTAACACTACATAAAATTTCCTTTCTTTAATTGGAAAAAAGTTAAGATTAAATAAAGATTAAATCAAGTAAACATTACCTTTGAAATATAGTGGTATCAAAAATCCCAAATAATTGGTAGCTATGTACAAATCGAAAAACGGTATAGCAAACCCGTTTGCATCCGAAGCGCATATATTATTCGCTTATATAGCGCTAACTTAGGATTTTCTTTTATATTCAGAAACTCCGAACCCATATAGGAACTTCTGGACGAAGAATTCTTACTTTTTGTAATCAGAAAATGAATGCCATTACATAAACAAAAAAACACAATTAAGAATTATGTTATGAATTCTAAATTTCTGAATGGATAAGACATTTCCGAAATGCACGCTTCGGCTGCAAATGCGTTAAAGCATATTAATTAAAGAGAATCATGGATACACCTGGGTGTTAGGTTTTAAAGTGGGATTCAGATATTCATTACTCAGAATTCATTACTAGATAATTAGATAATAGAACAGATGCCGTGCAAACCACAAAAAGTTTAACCAAATCCATACTGGAAGGTCTCCATACGGGCATACTCCTAAAAATCTGAAAAAAAAAAAAATAGAATGTTGTTCTCATGAGGATAGATATGTTTATGAAAAAAAATTCGGAGGAAACTTGATAGAGTGCCCGTAAAAAATAATAAAATTTTCGTTATTTCGCGATTTATCACCGGTTGGCGATGGAATAAAATTTAAAATAATACTTTTTTATGTCAAATACTCTTTAAAATAAAAATGTTTCATGTTCAACTTGTTTAAATAAATTTGATGTAAATAGCTTTAGTTTTGTCAGTTTTAGTTTGTTTTAACTATTGTTTTGTCATACATATATATTTATAACAAAAGCTAACTATGAAATTTTATGAATAAAACAAAATTTCGATTAATTAAAATTGTTTCAATCTCGAAATTAAGTCCAATTGAGCACTGTCGATCAATTTCGTTGCTATGGAAACAAAAACTTCTCCGATATTGAAATGTATAACTACAACATTCTTTACCTGACCTTTATTTGGAAATACGCTTAAATATATGAAAATATATTTTTCAATATGAAAATATTTTTATAGTATATGAAATTATATTTACAGTGATAAAATTTAAAAAACTGCAGCAACAACCAACATAACTACTGTAAAAGCACTTATTTTCGCGATTTTCACGAGCCTGTCGTAATCGCGAAAATTTAAGCCTCGCGAAATATATTTTTTTTTCTTCGCTTCAAATAATAATAAAAAATCAGAAAATTTTCCAAAATTTAAGGATTACAGTTACTTAAATAAGAAATAAGTACAAAAATTTCTTGAATACTTACAACTATTTCTTGAATATTATACAAATATTTCGTGAATAAAAACAATAATACAACTAATAGAATGCAGCTCATTCACTTGCAATATTTATACCAGCTTCTTTGAAGCCATTCAAAATTATCTCATGGGGAAATTAAAATTATCTCAAATTAGCTCAAATTATCTCACCGTCAAATGTTCGCACAAACCAAGAAGCGTGTGAATCGGTTTTAGTCGTGATATTCGCAGGTCCACAGATTCTTTTTCCTCTAGAAATTTAAGCTCATTAGAATACCACTCAATAAACTCATTCTTGAGCAAACGCTTGAACTCGCCGTTTACAGTTAGGTCCAAAGGCTGGAACTCTCTTGTGCAGGAAGCGAGTACAAAAACTAAAATAATATTCCTCTTCTCTAGTTCAGCCAGAAAAAGAGGATATTGGTGTGCTACACCAGGTTGTTCTAGAACCAGCCCGAGAAGCTCTCCCTGCTTGTCGCAATAAGGTACAAGAATATTCTCGATATATCGAATAATTATGTCAGAACAAAAGGAAGTTTCTTAAAGCGCCTTATGCAAAAGGGGTTCTATTCAGGTAGTTTCGGAATTTTTAAAATTTCGGATCTGTTCATATAAAACTCGCGAAATTTTCAGCTCGCGAAACCACCGATATCTTCATTTTCGCGAAAATTACGGCTCGTGAAAATAAGTGCTTTTACAGTATATAATACAAAAATAAATTACGTATTGAACTCTCTCATTGTTTAAGTTTACATTCATTAAATATTATTTACACGCATTCTAAAAATCAATTAAAAAGCAATTTTCAGATGCATTAAAATCGTTTGCTTTTGGCGATGAAAAGTGCTGCTCGCCAAATCGCATGATACTTTCGTCTTCTCGCGTCAAATACTCGAATGTATTTTATTTTTTTACAGACTTTCTACTGTAATTCCGCCGCTAAATTCGACTGATTTTTTATTACATACATAAATAGTTTAATTCGTATTTCTTTCAAAATATTCTCAGCATGCCCCGTAAAAAGACCTTCCTTGTTAGACATAAATTTCGATTTTCCTAAATACTGAAGTATATATCAATCTACTTATATTGTAGAAGCACAGAGAAGAAGAAAAATGTTATTAAACGTTACAGGGTTCGCACGCTATTAAGCCCCGCCACATTGTTTAAGGACTCTACCACCAGTATTATTAAAAAAATCATTTTCTTCACGATTCATTAGCTAGTAGATAGTTTTATGCGATTACTGGTGGTAGAGTCCTTACAAAATGGGGCGTGGCTTAATAGCATGCGAACCGTGAATTATCCTATATAAAACAAATTATTATATGTGTGTGCTTTTAAGAAAACTAGTTGCGTATGTAACCCGTTGTGTTGCTTTTGAATTGCATGAGACAATCGATATTTTTGCAAATAATGAAATCTTAACTTTATTGTAAATTTAGAAAGACATTACAATATTAATTTTATTAAACACAATATTTCAAATAATAAGTTATATTTACAATTTAAGTCAAAAGCTTTCCCAATAAAAATGCACATATATTATAACTTTATTTGCCTAGAGCTTTTCGCTCTTCCAAGATTTTGCTTTGAATTTAGGAATTGATAGAAATGATGTCATTTGGGTCATCTTATACAAAAATGTATTTGTTTGGATGAATTTATTCAGAAGCATTTTATATTTATAAATTAAAATAAATATTTAGAAAATTATTTTTTTTCTCGCTAAAATATTTCATTTTTAATGTCCGCTTCTGAAATGTTTTATTAGCCATCTTAAGGGAATAGTTGAAAATCTACTTTTTGGCTTTAAATTAAATGAAAATAACGTACGATTTTTTTTTCTTTTGACGTCAACAGAATTTATCTCAATATTCCAGTCGAGAGTCGAATTTGTGTTTCTAAAATAAAGGATTCCCGAAGCTTGAATATGTGTCAGTTTGTATTTCGTGAAATTTTTTTGAAAACTATAATAATGTTTTCACTATTCAGTCAAATAAACGTTAATTTCAATTTAAAAATGATTTCAAACAATGATACTTAATAATCCTTGTCATTTTCCCTCTTCTTTCTTTTATCCACAAAAATGGAACAATTTTATTTTTCATCATTACAGAAATGTCATTAAAAATAACGTAAAAATTTTTATCTCGAAAACTAATCAAAATTTTAAAATTCTACGACCACTTTTCACATCCTCGGACTCGTGTGGATACCTGGCCTTATTTTGATCATCCAGCATTCCATATTCTAGGAGGAACAAGCTGTGAAATACAAACGGATAGTCACTTTTTAATATAATAGATTGATGAAGTTTTAATTTCGCTATAAAAATTAGTCAGGGACAAATGCTCAATTATTTATATTATTTTAACTGCAAATGGCTTATTTTGTAATGGAGCCTGTACGCAATTGATATAGATTAAAACGCATTGTACTTGAAAATTATTTAAAAAGACATAATAAATAAATAAATTAAGATAAACTTTTCAAGCAAATTGCATTTGAAAGTAGATTTTTTTCCCTATATAACGGGTGTAGAAATTGAAGATGCACCATGTTTAGAAATTAAAAAAAATTGCAGTAGTAAAGATTGCAAAACCGACATTTAATCGTTAAGCGTTGCCATTCTCAAAATAACGTCAGCCTTACGCACAGACATATTTCTCCTTTATAATATAGATAGATTTTCAAACGTGAAGTATTCTGTTTGTCAGCTAAAACTTTGCATGTGAAAATGTATTCCTTTGGCTTGAGGTTCTAATTTCAGTACCGCGAAGTACAAATTCCAGAAACTGATGTCTTTTAGATGTATTCGTGTAAAATATATAGTTTTATCAAAGAAAAGGATTGTTTCTTTTAAATATGGCACTTACTGAAGCATTACGCTAAGTGTCTCAAATTCGGTATCAGCCGAATGAAAATATATTGTGGCATTAGCTTTATGGGCGAAAATGTTTTTTAAATAGTGACGTCATTTTCTGTTCAGACTTAAAATAAAGTTATTTTTAATTGTAATGAGTAAATGATATCATTAAGGATAAATAAACCCCAATATTTCTTTTTTTCTGCAACAGTGGAAATAATACAATTGCTACCATTTTGATGAAATTTCAAAAAAAAAACTTTTCAAATTAAATTAAAAATATAAAAGTGGAAACATTTAGAAAAATAGCTAATGCGAGGACATCTACAAATGAACAGCTTTCATTTTAAAAAAAATAATTATTAGCAAAATTGGTACAGTAGAAAGTTGAGAGAAGATGTCTAAAAAAGCTATCTTGTGTTTTCAATGTATAGATTATTTTTTCTTTTTTACTTTAACAGTTGCCTAGCAACTCTATTTCATACAAATTATATTTAAAAGCACACATTTTTCCCAATTCGGCTCTAAAAATTTAAATTGTTCGATTACATATATGTTAAATACGTGCTTTTTTATACATTATTCTTTTATTTATTGATTAATTAAGCTTTAATTTCATTGTAGAAAATTAGCGCGAGAGAAATTCTGAACTTTTTTTATGTACAAATTGTTTATTAATATTTCGCAATGGAGCTGGCACGGCAAAATCATTTAATTGATAAATAAATGCGAAATAAAGCCAAAACTCACTGGGTTTTATAACAGACCATATTCTTGACATATAGCACGTATTTTAATTTCAATTTTTTCGGTTTTTATGAGAAATGGCAACAATCTACTTGCAGCAATCTACTATTTTCATTCCCCCCTCCCCTTTAGTTTCAACATGACTTTCAACAGAAATGGAGTACTTCAGCTGCCACAATTACAAAAAAAGTAATTAAAACTACAAAAAAAAATAATATCTTAAAATAAAATTGAGATACAGATTTCAAACAAATTGCATTTAAAAGAGCATTTTTTTCCTTATACGGCGGTGTAAAAATTTAAAATGTGCGATGTTTAGAAGTATAAAAATTTGCAGTAGAGAAAATTACAAAACCAAAATTTTATTTCAAATTTCAAAGTGTTGCCATTCGCAAAATGACGTATGCGTTACGCACAGATATGTTTGTCCTTTATAATATAGATACTTTACTACAAAATGGAGAGATCAAACTATGCTATAAACTCATATGGCTAGTTTCATGCATGCTTGTACTGTAAGTTACATAGGCGCAAATTTATAGGAATTTTGACTGCCAGTATTTTAAAACGGGAACATTTGACTTATTTTATCGGATGCATCTCATTAATTGAATAAGGCGAAGAAAGCTTTTCGAAAATAACGGTGGCTAAGACATAATAGTTATCAGCTATGTGACTTAGAATACAAAAACCTATGGAACTAGCCGTATAAAAATATCGGTTTGGTAAATGAAATTTAAATCACACTAACATGATAAAGTAAAATCTTGGAAGATAAATATGAATTTCATTATTATATTACAAGTTTATTATTTTACATTGAAATTTTCTGATATTTTATTGTTTTCTCTTCTTTTCAGTAAATTTTATCATTAACAAAGTTTCTCAGAAGAAATCGATTGGCAATAATTTGGCTAGATTGAGGTCAATATAGTATTATATCCTCAAAAAATCCCGGTTTTGTGCGGCTAATTGCCGTCTGGCCAAACTTCCACCAGCAAATTTAAATAGTAATTTTCTCTTTATTAACCCTTTGTTGGGCTCCAACACACTTTTAATCATGAATTACACCAGAAACTTTCACTACATTTTACTTTTTTAACTCTGGTGGAAAAAAAAAAGCTGAAAAATTGATTTTCCTTATTTTGAAATGAACATTTTCGAAAAATCCAGTGTGAATTCAACATTAGAGAAACATAATTTGTTGCCTCTGAAAGGTTTGCTGGCAAGTTTCAGACATAATTATAGCCAAAAACAGGTATTCAATTTTACAGGTTTAAGTTTATTTCGGTGGTATTGAAGCATTGCGTTTCCGCTATACATTTTTAATATATTTGGAGATTTTTTTTTTTTTCCTTATGAAGCCGCAAAGATAAGTCGAAATTTTCTATTCAAAATTTACAGGGGGAAGTTTGCTCCTGCGTTAGCAGAAATATTTCATCCGATGTAAAGATCAGCCGCCATCTTGTAACAACCTCCTCAGTTGCTTCACTCTGTTCACACTTGGGTTGATTCCTTAACCCTTTAGTGCGCAGCTTTGCATATATGCAAACAGAAGTGTTTTGAATTTAATAGATTTTTTTATTCGTATACACCTAATTCACACCAGAAAATTCAAATAGAAATATTTGAATTAATTAATAACAGACATTTAGTGTTTAAATAAAGCGAAATATACCATTAATACTTTCTGGTGTAAAGTCAGATTCTCTGAACTACATAATTTCTAGAACGTATTCTGTTATAGCAATTAAAGGGTTAAAGGTTAAGTTTTATAAAATAAATAATTATATAAAATAAGGTATTTGGAGACATACTTCTTAAAATATTTACTAATTTGGATTATTTTAACGTAAAACAGTCACACGGCATTAGCTTTTACTTATACTGCAGATGTGCAACAGAAGGTAAGGTTGCCGTATTATATGGAAAATGCATCCCTGGTTTTTTTCATTATTTTTCATGTGTAATAAACCTTTCAGAGAATCCTTTATAATTTTTTCGAAATAAAATAAAAAATTGCACATTTAAGGGTTAACATTTTAAGAGTAAACATACCGCGAATTTTATTCAAGTTTTATAAAAAAAAAAAAAAAAAAAAAAAAAAAAAAAAAAGTCACACCATGTATTTATTGAAAACTATTTAACTTTTTCTTTTAAATTTATTTATGTAAAATTTGAAAATAATTTATTTTATAAAGAAATTTCTGGCTCGAATCAAAACATGTTCACTTTGGTACGGATCATATGACGGTTGTTATCATCTTTAGTGCTAAATTAAAAAAAAAAAAAAACATAACAGCATACATATCATTTGTTTTATGCCGTTAGAATTTATAACAAACATTTATTAAACTGCAATTGTATAGAAACGAAACGTCAAATGCAATAATCGCATACTTCTTATTTATCTGAAAATTAAAAGGAAAAAGAAACAAAATAAAATGTAACGCATTCTAAACGGAAGCTCTGAAGATTCTGTTGAATTGTAACATTCACACAAACATACAAAAATACATATAAAAAAGTGAAATTCAATGATTTATATCAGTTTCAATACATTTGAAATATCATTAAATTACTCTTGTCTTCAAACGATTCTTTCCAATATGATATAATGGAATGGAATTCTTTTAAGTGTCCCTGTAAATGAACTATTAATCCCACGTACTCCATATACAATACCAAACATGCCTTGGTGACCCTAAATAACTTTTACCAGTTGCATGCAGTTCCGAATATATATTTACATGAGTTAGAGTGTGGACAGACGAACAGACAAACCGAATGCACAAACACTTTTCAACTTTTTGGAAAGTGTTTAGAGCACTAGAACGCCCGGAAGTAGTTGATCCGACTCCGAGAATATGATTAAATGTCAACTGAAACCAGAAATTCTTTCATAAAATAAGTTAAATTTAAACTACGCAGATTTATGTTAAATAAATCAGTTAAATCATTTTAAATAAAAATTCAGACGTCAAATATTTTGGTGAAACTTGAGGAAAATATCCGGGCTTTATAGTGTTAAAATATAACAACATGGGTAGTATTTATTTTATTTCGTTAGAATTTATAACAAACCGAAAGAAACATGTAATTATATAGAAACTAAACGTAAAATGCAGCCATTTCATACTTACTATTTTTCTGAAAAATTAACAGGAAAATAATCAAAACCAATTGTAACGTATTCTAAATGGAAGCTCTAGAGATTCTGCTGAATTGTTGCATTTACATGAACGTACAAAAATACTTTCGCTTATCGGTGCAATAGTGCTTTTAACGAGTCCCTTGTTTCTTTTTTGGCTCTTACAATAGATTAATCAGGCAATCAAGCCTGTGAAACGGTTATATAGCCCATTAAGTAGAAGTTTATGTGTTTCACTGATGACACGGGGAATTAGCTCTATCCAAACAACTTACAATATGACATAAAGTGTATACAACAGCATTGACTTAATTTCTGTAAAATGTTTAATGAATAGATTTAGATCATTTTATGTTTAGGAAGTCTTTTTTTCGAAGTAATAAATTTAACACGTTCACTATTAAGCCTATAGAGTAAGAATTTTCAAATTTCTTCTTGAAAGTCGTTTGCTACCACACATTCAGAAAGGTAAATTTCGCTTTAGCAATACAGCGAAATTTCTGCCAATAAATAAGGCATTTTTTTTAATTCTAAAATAATATTGACAAAGTAATTAATAAATTAAAGCCACGAATATTAAAGCTACGAGTATACTCGTAGCTTGGCAGAGAACGTGTTAAACATGATTTAATTTTAAAATTTAATACTAATTTAACAATTAAATTTTGTTTTATGCCGTTAGAATTTATAACAAACATTTAGGAAAACTGTAATTGTATAGAAACGAAACGTCAAATGCAATAATCGCATACCTCTTATTTATCTGAAAAATTAAAAGGAAAAAGAAACAAAACCAAATGTTACGGATTTTAAACAGAAGCTCTGGAGGTTTTGTTGAATTGTAACATTCACACAATACTACAAAAATACTAAATAAACAGGAATAATTTATTTCTTCGCTTATCGGTGCAATAGTGCTTTAACGAGTCGCTTGTTTCCTTTTTGGCTCTTACAATAGATTAATCAGGCAATCAAGCTTGTGAAACGGTTATATAGCCCATTAAGTAGAAGTATATAGTGTTTCAGAGATGACACGGGGAATTAGCTCTGTCAAAAGAACTTACAATATGATGATCGTAACATAATGTGTAAACAACGGTATTGACTTAATTTCTGTATAATGTTTAACGAATAGATTAAGTTCATTTTATATTTAATTTAAGAAGTATTTTTTTTCGAAGTGATAAATTTAAATATGATCAAATTTTAAAATTTAATACGAATTTAACAATTTGATTTTTTTTTCGTAACCCATGAGAGGCACGAGAAGAGGTACCATTTAACCAGATTTAAATTTTTAATCTCAGAAATTCTGTCTTTTGTTTTTAGCTTTATTTTCAAAGAACATATTCAAAGAGCTCTACGATTTGGCATGGCAAAGTATACGACTAATATATTCTCATGGTTCGTTCGGGTCTTTGAATTTCTAAACTAAGTAATTATCCGGTACCAGTATTTTCTTATAGAAAATCTCTCCTTAACACTAGAACGCCTGGAAGGAGTCGATCCGACTCCAACCATATGAATAAATGTCAACCGAAACCAGTAATTCTTTCATTCAATAAGTTTAATTTAAACAACGCAGAATTAAGTTAAATAAATCAGTCAAATAATTTTAAATAAAAATTCTCGTGTGAAATATTTTTATGAAGCATGAGTAAAAATGCCGGGCGTTCAAGTATTAAATAAGGCGAAATTTCGCGTGTTTAAATTAGATTTATTTTGCTGCAAAAAAATGCTGAAATTTTGCTTGAAAATAACGGTACCAGTACGAACCTTGATTCTGGTAGTAAAATAATAAAACAATATAGACCCTATATGGGACACGTACGTCCCAATAGTGTTGCCAGTTGTCCCGCGTAAATCAGGGCTCCAAATGCTCTGGTTGTAGAGGAGATTGTTGTAGATTCCAGGTTCATGGATGAATGAAAAAAAACTCCAATACGAAGATTTCGAGGACTTAGTTCTTTATTATGAAACTTTTTAAAAGGAGGGCCATGATAGTACAGTGGGACGGGAGAAGTCAAACGGAAGGCTGCCCGACGGGAGCGACCCCGAAGGGCAGCGAGCTGAGGTCTCTCACCTTCAAGATCAGCGGGAGTAGTGTTCAAATATTCATTACAATCACTCACTCATTGGCGAGATGAATAGCAACATATGTACTGTATTGGCGATGAATATTGGTGGCGTGGACAAAGGAATCAGAAGCATGCCGAAGTATTACATAGAATTCAAACTTACGCCATGGCGCGGCTAAATGGTTACACGTATCTTAACATTCTTGCGGTAAGGGAACGTGGTTAAAGAAATAGGAACACGTGATTTTTATATGCACGTTACAGACCTAACTACAGCTGCAAACTAGTCAGCAATGGGCATATGGTTTGTATCCGACAGAGTAAGGGTGAGAATTGAATACTAATGCAAGCCCAGAGGCTGGGAAAATATGCATTAGATAATGTCGGCTGCAAAGCGAAAAGACATTCATTTGTATTTTTTCCTTTTACTTTATTTCAATGGAAAATAACTGCGGTTAAGATCTTTTTCTATCGTGTGAATTTGAAAGACAGAAAAAGGAACCGAGATAAATGATGTCTGCATTTGAAAAGAACTTTAAAAAGTAAAAGCGAAACTTACAGTAGTGAGAGGGGGGGGGGGGGGACGAGAATGAATAAAGACATATGAAATTAACTCTAAAATGTCAAATTTAAACTAAATATTTTATTTGAAGGGGGGAGGGGAAGAATAATGACAATTTATAATAAACCAGTAAAGTTAAAAGTTGATTTTTTTGAGGGGAAAGGAGGAATAATGAATATATAACGGTAAAGCCGTTATATATATCACCCATTACCACCAGAAAAAAAAAAGACTGTGAACCTTGTAGAACAGTTTTTTTTTTATATTTGAAGATTACTTTGTCCACCCCATACATATAAGTATTTAAAACAGATATAACATAATAAGAAAGATAAGCCTCCATATATATATATATATATATAACATATAACTGTGTGCTTGCAATTCTTTAAATGTTTGCATAAAGCAAAACTTTTCAGGTCATGATAAATGGCGCCTTTTTATTTTTATTCATTTCTTGGTATTCATTAGTCTTTACAGTCACCAGAAACTGCAAATAATAATTTTTTGATTTAACAGGATCCTTTTTAAATATCTTTTTAGTATTTGATTAAGCGGCTGGTACCAGCGTTTTTCATGACCAAAATAAGAGAAGTAAATATTATTTTTAGTAACTTGTTATAATATCTTCTCAAAATAAAAATAATATAATATAAGTACAAGCAACAAAAGACACAGATACTACTTTAAAATGAAATAGAAAATAAATGACATATGCATGTCTGTGAATAAAAGCTAAATGAAGTAATATAAAAAATAAAGTAGAAAGTTGGTTTTCGTGCACACCGCACAGGACTACTAAAGAACGGGATGCATATAGCATGCCTATGAATGGGTGTAGCCCTTAATCTTGTTAATAAACAAGTGTGATGGCGTCAGTTTAGAACATCAGCCCTAGGGGGGGAGGGAGTTATGAGACCCAGACACCAAGTGATACCTAGGTCATTGCTCCCCAAAGATCACATTGATCTTCAAAGAAGCATGCGTCATTGTATCATATAAAAAGTTATGTTTATTGAATTGAAACAACAATTCAAGGGTTTTGTCTCTCTACACAATGAAGTTTGGACCCTTAGGGCAAAAATTTTGAACGGGAACAAAACTTCAGAGGGAATAAATTAAAAATAATAAAAAAAACTGAGATAAATATCTCACATATCAACGGTAAAAGGACAATCCGAGTGTGTGGAGAGACTGGTGACATGATCGGGTAAGTATAACAACCACATTTTTTTTTAAAGTAAATTCTAACTTTGTATTCCTTGCAATGTATCGAGCAGGATATGAACTGTATGTGTATTGTATGACCTTAACTAATGTTTTGAAACATTTAGTGTAGCTGCACTAGGTTACTAATACTATAAACAAAAAAACTTTTTTTTGTTATTGTAAAGTTATGTTATTACAAGAACGACATAATATCTTAGACGTGTGTATTGTCTAAGTGAAGCTTAACCAGAGATTTTACTTAATCTCCAAATTTAAAAGAAAACGTGTAATTATGTACCTGTAGAAAACCAAAACAAGTCTGATGAAAACAATAAAAACATCATAAGTTTAAAATTTAAAGAAAATGCATGTGAAGGGGTAGCATCCTGTAAACTGGGCATTCTTTGTTGTGAAGCAAAGTCATGGTGACATGAAATGTCATGGCATAAAAGAAATATAATAATAATGGAAAAATTAAGAATGTGTTAAAACTTAACCTTTTAATAAATGTTTAATTTGTGCATATCATGTGAGGTCAAAAGTAGTTCCTTGTATAATGAAAACAAAAAAAAAAAGGAATATCCTAATGTTTAACGTTGAAACCTAGAAACAAAATATTTTCAATTGTGTATAATGTGTTTTTTTTTTTAACCAAACAAAATATCAATGAACTCAATTGTAATAACAATGAACTAAATTGTAATATCAATGAACTAAATTGTAAGTGTATCTCTATGAACCAAAGAAAAAATGTGTATTTCAATGAATGAATCAAAGAAAAAGTATTTCACTATGAACTAAAACAGTGTATGTCAGTGAAAGAAAAGGAAAATTTCAACGACTTAGATGTATGTTTGTGAACACAGCAGTCGAAGTATCTCAATGAACAAAGTATGAGCAAGTATTTCACTGACTTTAAAGTGTAAAAGTAATACGATGAACTCAAATGTGTGAAAAAAAACTTACAATGAACTCATGTGTCTAACAAAAAAAAATATTCCAATGAACTAAAGTGTCTACCAAAACAAAAATTGGTATGAACTAGTATGCAAAACAAATCACAAGAAAGAAAACAAACTATGAACTAATATGTGTAAGGAAATATTCTATGAACTAAGTATTGTTATGAAACAAAAATGATAGTGCAATTGGTCCCTGAAGTACACAAAGAATTGACAATGCTATGAACTCGTGTAAAAGTGTTTTTTCTATGAACTCGTGTAAAGTGTATTTTCTATGAACTCGTGTAAAGTGTATTTTCTATGAACTCAATGAACTATGAACTCAGTGAACTATGAACTCAGTTGTGTAACCTATGAACTCAGTTGTGTAACCTATGAACTCAGTTGTATGACCTATGAACACAAACTCAGTGTGTACATATGGAACCAAGAGCATTGTATCACAAGTACAAAAATGCATCGCCTAAAGTTAAAACAAAAAAAAAACAAAAAAAATTGTGCTTTTAAGTAAAGGAAAGTGAAAAAGGATAAAATGTAACCAGGAAACGCTACTTGTGTGATGAAATGTAACTAAATAAACTTAACTACGATTAACAAGTTAAATTATATCCAAATTTCTAAAAAAATAAATCTACAAATTTAACCAGTGTAATGATGAATTTTTAAAGTTGAATTAATGTGTACTCTTTCAGTAACATCTACCTCAAATGTGAAAATCCCAATGTCTGATGACCCGCATCAGAAAAATTTTCACAAATGTTCCATTTCGAGATTCATTTAACTATTTGCCGGCTAAATAATCAAATGCAAAAGCAACTCACTGTACACTTGTGTTTATAAAAAAAAAACATGAAAGAATTAAGTTAATTTCAAACTTCAAATCAGTATAAATAATGTTGTCGAAAACTGACATATGTATGTAAATGTATAGGAAAATAAAAATTCTAAAAAGAATGCTGTAGATAGTAACTCCTTCACAGTAATGTGTGTTAAATAAAAACGAAAAATGTAAAATGTATGTTACATTGTTTTGGTTTTTTTTTCCCAAAAAGGAAGCTGTATGAGATGTTTATGGGAATGTATTGCAGTTGTATACTTTTTCTCACATTTGCTTGATGAATTTTTTTAATGATGGGCAATAAGGTGCAAAAGCACTGTGGAAAATGTCAAAGTTGGTGTTATTGCTATCATTATTTCTAATGCAATTAATGCATTTTGGAGGATTTCTACACTGAGGGTCAATGTGTGGCAAGGCACACACAGAGCATCTAATGTCATTATAACATGAAATTGCAAGATGATCATTGTATACCTGACACTTAAAACAACGTTTAATATTTATATGTGGTTTAACAGGGTACGGTTTTGATTGTATGATAATTTCCCTATGCATTAATAATTGCCGAGCATCCTGTGGTGCAAGCTCAAAGATCCAATTAAAGGACTTAATATGTAGGAGCTTGTACTTTTTAACAAAGTGAAAATCAGGTTCAGGTATATGGATTAAATCTGAGATACCAAACAAGATATCAGGAATATTTAAATTTTCAGGGAGGTTAAAAATAATAACACGACTAGGCTTAGGTACATTAAGTTTAGCAGGGGATAAGGACTTTAGAGAGGAATCGCTAATAGCTGTAAATATTTCTTTGTGCTTACCTTGAGTGTGCAGGTCGGAGCTAAGATATGTGTTTTTTTTATCATTTTCCAGTTGTGGTAACTTTTCTTGTTTACACATATAAGAGGCGATAGTTTGTGTAGATTTATCTAGGGCAGATGGAGGGAGTTTGTTGTTGACATCTACCACCTGATCAACCATAGTCTTACTACATTTAGTAAGCTTCTTATTTTTCTGTTGTGCTGTGATTTCATGTAATCTCTCAATAAGTTTCTGATTTACAAGAAATAAATTATCTTTATCCTGTTTTAATTTGGAATAATCATCCTTTAGAACATTAAAGTTTAGTTTAATCACATGAAAATTGAATTTAATGATCTGAAGGAAATTTATAATATTTTCAGACTTGGATGCAGCATTTTCGGTCTTAAGTGAATTTAGAATAGATATAATTGATTCCATATTAATGGAATCCGAATATCTTAATAATATCTCCTCGAAATAATCTACCCATGGAGATACAGAAATGGGGTGATTAAAATCACTAATAGAATTTTCATCATTTGCTGCCATATTGTAAAAATAGCCTGGTGAAGTGTCTGTTATCTCCAAAACCTTTTTTTTATTTACTGGTGTTTATTTAATTTCTGTTGTTTACTTTTTTTTTTTTTTTTGACAGCCAAAATGGAAAAAAAGGAGGAATTCTTTTTTTTTTTGAGAGAGCAACACAAATAATGCAAAATAAATAATAGTAGTATTTCAAAAAGGTGTATGTATGCAAAAACTCTAGTTATCAGAAATGAAATGCATGCACATAAAATAAAACACAATAAGTTGCATAAATAAATTATACACAAAAGGAAAAAAACATGGAGGGGGGGGGGGGGGGGAGTGTAAAAAATAATATGAGTGTATCAATCACAAGATTTCTGAAAGTTAAATTTCTGTCAACATCCAGTTGGATTAAAGTTTCCGAAATTCAATAAAATAAAAAAAACAGGTAATTAAATTGTAATTCTGGTTTAAAATACAGAAAAAAAAACCAAAAACAAACAAGGTCAGAGTCGAGCAACACATGCTGAGAATAATTGTGCAAATGTCACACACAAGTGAAAATGTGCAAATGTTGTGAGCGAAATATGCACATACTTATATAAAAATATCCAATACTGCAAAACTTGGAGCAGAGAACCTTTTTTGTTACCTATCGGCAGAATAAGTGTACTTTCAAAGTACGCCAGTGGGGCTAAAGGGTTAAACTCTAGATTTTTGAATGCATAAAAATCATTTTTACGAAAAAGGAAACATAGCATGTTTATGTAAATTCACCTAAGAGAAAAAAAAATATGAGAAGTATGTCATGATTTAACCATAAAAACATTATAAGTGAAATATTAATAAAAGTATAATAATTTTATCATTTTAACTGCAAAAAGTACTTAAAAAACAAACAAACAAACGCAGCTTGGAAGAAGATAATAAGGAGCAAATATGCTATCACTGTTAAAAATATTGAAAAAAAAATAGTTCAGAAGTGATTTCTCCGTTCAAGCTGACAAATCAACAAACTTATGAAAATCCAAATGGTAAAAGTACAAGTATGAATAGGGAACCATAACATGGATAGAAACTGATAATTTACTGATATTGAAAAGAAAGAAAAAAAAGTTATAACAATTTAGAGTAAATAATTTAATGTAAAAGTATTCACTGTTCATACTTACATGGAAACTGTATTTCTTTTTTTTTTTGTATAAAGTATTGTGACACAAGTGTTTTCATTAAATTCGATCAACTAGTATGTCATTTTTTTGTAGAGAGCATTCATTTGGAACACAAAAACAGAGCGAGGAGAAAACAACGCTTGTTTTTTTTTAAGAAAAAGGAGTTAAAATAAAAAGATTTTAGTGACAATTTGCAACGGAAAAAAAATTAAAACAAAAATATCATTAACGTCCTATTTTCGTACTTCTGAATGCTATAAAAATGTTGAATGATAGATGACACAACCTGTGAAGTGTGATTTAGTACACTCTTTTTTTTTAATGCAGAGTGGTTTCTTTTTTTTTTTTAACTGAAGCATTTGCACACACTAGGGTAATTTTTTTTTATATCCTGATAACACACCACAAAAGGAAAACATTATTCCTCTAATTTATGGCATACTTAGTGCATTCTATATTTTTTTTTTAGAAAAATTGAAGATACCACCACAAAGAAGCACAAAGTAAATCAAAATTTTTTGACTATTGCTTCGGACACAATTTGTTATACCTAACATAAGATGACACTTTCACGAAATTATATATCTTTTTAGCATATTTCATTATCTTGTCACCAAATCTGTGGGATTCCTGGACACTTTGCACTGCAAATATTAATCACAAGATCACAAACAAAGCGAAACGGCGCACATTTCTTGGACTTGTTGCACTGAGAACTTTGTTTAAAATGTGTGTTACTTGTGCGGATAATTCATACCACAGCTAGGTGAGGACTTTTTCACAAAACATTTACTTTTAGGAAACAATCTGGAGTGGATGTACGCTCAGATGGCACTTTTTTTTTAAACAGAAATATAAAACACACTGATGGAGATTCCCTTGGATATGGTCGAACAAAAATATTATTTCATAAGTAGAACAGAGCGTTATTGGAGACACAATTTTACACTAAGCGGTCACACGGAATGGAAGAGCAGAAAGCACACAAACAGGTGAAAATCACCTTTTTTTTTAGGAGTGGGGGTGGTTATTTTCAGGTGAATGCACATCACAGGACCGACGTAGCAGTTTACCGTTCAGATGTGTCCTTTTTTTGAGCGAAGCGCACCGCTATCGGAGAAGGTTTCTCGACTTTATTGACGATTACACGATAGAAGTTTACACATTCTTGAGTCAGGCTTTGGAGAAACCACAGAATAGTGAACCAGGAAAAGTCAGCAAAGGATGGAGGGTAGTCACATTCGAAGGAGATCGTAGCTGAGACCTGAGACAGTAGAATCACAGAGAGATGTTGAGGGATCGCCGGCAACGACAGCACAATAGTTCATCAGGGCAGCGAGGGCAGGGGAAGTCCCGTAAAGATGACGCCGGAGAATGAGTGCTCGAAGTTGGATGAGGAAGCCGGAACTCCCGTGGGAAAAAAAGGCCTATGGACATCCTTTCGCGTCGCTGGTAAGAAAAGTGAAACGGATTGAAACTTCTCCTCGTATTTTTTTTTATTATTACTGTTGGAGAAAAAATCTGGGCAACGGCGCCAATTTGTATGTAGAGGAGATTGTTGTAGATTCCAGGTTCATGGATGAATGAAAAAAAACTCCAACACGAAGATTTCGAGGACTTAGTTCTTTATTATGAAACTTTTTAAAAGGAGGGCCATGATAGTACAGTGGGACGGGAGAAGTCAAACGGAAGGCTGCCCGACGGAAGCGACCCCGAAGGGCAGCGAGCTGAGGTCTCTCACCTTCAAGACCAGCGGGAGTAGTGTTCAAATATTCATTACAATCACTCACTCATTGGCGAAATGAATAGCAACATATGTACTGTATTGGCGATGAATATTGGTGGCGTGGACAAAGGAATCAGAAGCATGCCGAAGTATTACATAGAATTCAAACTTACGCCATGGCGCGGCTAAATGGTTACACGTATCTTAACATTCTTGCGGTAAGGGAACGTGGTTAAAGAAATAGGAACACGTGATTTTTATATGCACGTTACAGACCTAACTACAGCTGCAAATTAGTCAGCAATGGGCATATGGTTTGTATCCGACAGAGTACAAGGGTGAGAATTGAATACTAATGCAAGCCCAGAGGCTGGGAAAATATGCATTAGATAATGTCGGCTGCAAAGCGAAAAGACATTCATTTGTATTTTATTGTTTTACTTTATTTCAATGGAAAATAACTGCGGTTAAGATCTTTTTCTATCGTGGGAATTTGAAAGACAGAAAAAGGAACCGAGATAAATGATGTCTGCATTTGAAAAGAACTTTAAAAAGTAAAAGCGAAACTTACAGTAGTGAGAGGGGGGGGGGGGGGACGATAATGAATAAAGACATCTGAAATTAACTCTAAAATGTCAAATTTAAACTAAATATTTTATTTGAAGGGGGGAGGGGAAGAATAATGACAATTTATAATAAACCAGTAAAGTTAAAAGTTGATTTTTTTGAGGGGAAAGGAGGAATAATAAATATATAACGGTAAAGCCGTTATACTGGTCACCACCAATTTCCTACGGTTTATTTAGACATCGTTTTCGCTGATAATTTCGCCATTTGATAAAACGAATGAAATTACTTTAACCACTTGAGGGGCGGTGGGATATATATTATCCCACCTACGATTAATGAAGATTTGCACGAGAATTTTTTTATAGAATTTTACTTTTCCAACCTAGGCGGAAAAAAAGTCGTAAAATTACTTCTCCTTATTTTGAAATAAATCTTTTTGCAGACTTTGGTGTGAATTCGACATTACAGAAACACAATTACTTACCCCTCAAGGGGTTAAAATACTGGAATCAAGAGAATTTGGAGCAACAGATTTACGCGGGATACCTGGAAAAACTAGTCCCAACCATCCTGAAAGGATTAATGAAGGATTGTAGGCATTTTACGTTTTAGTGGATGCTGTATTTTATAGCATTCTTATGGTACGTACTATGAATACTTGTAACGTGTTTTCATCGGTAAACTACCATGGTCGCAGACTTGATTATAGGAACAAATGAGTGAATTGTGTTAGGCTGAATGTCATCTGGGTAACTCAAGAGATGCTGAGATTGGCGCGTATAGCTAATGTCACAGGTACGAATACTGGCCTAGACACTTTTCTCTATGTTCGGAAAATTTGTTCCATTTTGACATTCAACTTACTACAAATAAGTCTAGGTAGAAAAAAGATGCTGAGATTGGCACGTATAGTTAATGTCATAGATACGAATACTGGACTAGATAAACGTTTCACTATGTTCGGAAAATTTGTTCCATTTTGACATTCAATTTACTAGAAATAAGTCTAGGTAGAAAGCTCATATGGCTATTTCCATGAATGCTTTTAGTGTAAGTCACAAGGTACGTTTTTTGCTACCAGAATTTTAGAATGGAAAAAAATGTGACTTATTTTATCGGAGATATCTTATTTATTGAATGAGGTCAAGCAATCTTTTCAAAAAAACGGTGGCAACACGCATAGCAGTTATTAGCTATGTGACTTACACTACAAAAACCCATGGAATTAGCCATATGTAAAATTAATGAAGGAAATATTTGATTTTAGAAACTTATATTCTAAAAGAGAATCATTTGATAGGATTGTCTTTCCCATAATTTTACTTGCATTTTCTCACATCCATTTCCTATTTTTTTGTGAAATGGTCTTATTATATAGTGAATATGGTGTTATTGAAAATAAAGATACACATGCCTTATTCGCCTATCGGTTACGAGAAAATCAAAGAAGTATTTTTTCCCGTAATGAAAAATAATTAATCCATGAAGAAAACCAAAGAAGTATTCTCCTGTAATGAAGTATAATTAATCCAGAAGAAGTATAATTAACCCATGAATAAAGTGACCAATTAAAATATTAATGCTACTTTTTAAATAGAGAACGTCTACAAAGTAAAATTCGCCAACAAAGTTTTTCCAAAGGTAATACACGCTTTTTTCAGAGTGTTTGAGCTCCTTGGATTAAGACAGTCCAAAAATAGCTATAGTTTATATACATTTTAGTAAATCTTCGTAGATTTATAATGGAAAATTTAATAGGCATTCATTCACAAATTTCAAACAAATAAATTACTATAGCACAAGAAATAAATTCCAGGCTGATACCAGTAAAATCATAAAAGTAATGTTTATATAAAAGTAGTAATTTAAAAGAAAGAACCATCATCCCATTGACTCCTTGGAGACGAGCGACACGCACACGTGCTGGAAATAGGCTTAAGGATCCTCGCTTATCCTCACCAGTAAAATTTGCCTTATTTAATCCGAGCATTTTCGCGATTTGAATAGGCACAAACTTCTGTTTTTTAAAACCGGTAGCAAAGTAATAAACATTTCGTAAAAGGCTCCCGTCGCGAAGGGGTTAAATTTCTTTCAGTTTTTTCATAGGAAAAATTTTCTAAATTTAATTATGTAAAAATATATGGTCCCTGTTTTGGGTCTTTTTTTTGGTATATGCTGCTTTACCGGCCTCCTGATTCCATCTATCAAAGCTTGGCATGCTAACATCACGTTTATGCATAACTCATCAGTTATCTTCATCCAGTCTTATGTGACGGGGCTGTGGGGCAAGTGGCCCCGGGCTCCTCGACCAAATCGTCTAGAATCAGAAGAAAACAATCACTAATTTTCTAGTTTTAGTAATTAATTTTAATTATTACAAAATTCTTAGTTTTACAATTTGTTTTTGTACAACCAGGGCTCGCAGCGTTCCTAAAATTTTCGTACTTTGCTACCACTAAAATAAAACGATAATTTTTGTTGTATAGTTCTGCAGTAGATGTTAAAGGAATCTACCACGAAGAATTCTTATTTAAAATACTGGTAGCAAGGTGCGAAAATTTTAGGAACGGTGCGAGCCCTGGTACAAAACAATTACTAAATTGTATTAATTTTTTAATTAATATCTCTGGTTAAGGGAGTTATTATGTGTAACGTGTTTAGATTGCTAAACTGTCGGGTTCGCAGATCTGATTTTCGACCCTTTCAAAGGTAAAGTACTTGTCTTAATAATATAGCAAAGTGACTAAATCAAACCAGGATTTACGAACAAATTTATTTTCAAAAAAATAAACTTTTTTTTTTCACATGCATTATAAAAGCAAAATATGTTTACAAATTTTTGGTAACATCACGTTATTTGGGAGTAAAATTAAGTTAGATATAAAATAACCCAGCTACCTTCAAGTGGTACAAAAGAATTTTTCAATTTTTTTTCCTCACCTGCAAATGGATGTAGTGTTTCTGGTAGAAATCTTATATGCTTAAATAATTAATTAATATATGTGGTGTAACGGCATTTCCATGTGTAACATACTTCCATCGGTAACCTGTCGGGTTCGCACATCTGGTGCAAGTTTACAAATTCTCCGACGTTTTGCAAACCACATTATCTTTCAGAAAATTTTGTTCTTTTAAATCCACAGACTGTTCAAATTAACACTAGAATTACCGTAATTCTTGTATACCTAGAACTACCGGAGTGGGTCATAATTGACCCATGGATTTCAATTACATTATTCTTGTTTTTTTATGCGCGCTACCGGCAGAAAATAAGTTCTGAAGATTAGTACAATTATTTTATTTAAGTATTAATGAAATTTAACCATTTAAGTATTACATAATGAGAAATTTATTGAATAGATATAAATAGAAAATTTAAACTATTAATTTCGGAATAGATACTTTTGAATATACTAGCAGTTTGTATGAAATAAAAAGTAAGAAATATCCTTTAAATAATGTTTCTACATTAGATGTTAATACACAATAAAAATTAAATATGTATAGCTGCATGATTTTTGAAGTGAAAACTTCTTTAGGTGCGTTGACCTTTTTTTTTGAGATGAAAAAAACCACTGATTTGGAGACACTGTTACGTAACCGACATGCTAGCATTTTGGCACATAAACACTAGCGCGCCAAGCGGTGAATGACAGGAACTTTTTCCTCTTCAGCTCAATCCGCAAAAGAAGAACGAAGCTAAAACTCACTTTTTCTCCCGGCGTTCACACAGGAACACACACAAAATTTACATTTTCGTTGTAGTGCGCTGTTGTGTTTATTGTTAAAGACAAATACTTGATACTTTCATTATTGAAGTGAAAGCTTCTTTGGGAGCGTTTGGCATTTTTTGAGATGGGAAAAACCATTGAACTCGTGATACTGTTATTTTAACCGACACCTCTGTATATAATTATGTACATGTATTGTGCATAGTTCGGTATGAGGAGGGCAGGCAATTAATTGTTATTGATATTGTTTCCTATTTTAGTTACCATAAACCTATCGTATCAGTTCTGGAATATAATGATAATAATGATGATGATAATGATGATGATGGAAGAGTTGTTGACATTGTGGATGAAAATTCATAAGTTTCATTGATATTCATTTCAAAGAATACCAATTAATTAATTTTCATATTTCATGTTTTTGTAAATTTACGTTTTAAGCAATAGATTGCAATTTTTGTATGTAAAATTATATGCATTATTTTTCATGTACAATGGCGCATTAAATGAAAATTGTATTATAATTTTGGTAGTAATAGTTTATAATAATGAATAAAAAAACACTACATTTAAAAGTATTTCCTGCAGAATAAAACATTTCCTGACGATTAAAAAAACACACACGTAATTGTTGAAGTTTTCACTTCTATTGTCACTCCCGGAGTGCCACTTTTTTTTTTTTTTTTTTTTTTTACTTGCATTATGCTATTTTCCATCGAAACAATCCACACAAAATGCAATGGTCTTCGTTTCTCTTTTTGTAGTGCATAATCCACACACACAAATTTTGAACATCTTTCACATACAGGATTAGTCTTATTATTTTTGTAATTCTTTATCTGACCTCGTTTTCGTTTGTTTGAAACCACTGTGATGGTTCGTGGACGGTACTTGGCATATTTTCATTTATCTCACTGGCACTTGAACTGAATTCAGATGATGAAATTTTGTTTGCATTTTCACCAAAATTAGTTTCATAATTTATATTAAAATTCTCATCATCATCAGATGTAATTTCGTCACAAGACTCCTTTTCAGATAGCTCATTTAGCAATTTTATAATTTCCTCATTAGAAAAACCTTTACGGCGCGAAGCCATTGTTGTACGTGTGTAGAACTTGAATGTCACTAACAGACTGATTTTGTTTTTTCGCGCCTTTAGTTTACACCTCCCAAATAGTATATTTACTTAGTTTTAACTCATAATAGACATAAGAACATTCTTAAAAATTCCAAATACATAGATACAACAGCTTGAAATTACATAAAATATCTCATATCTGTCTTACAGGTGCATGGCGGACGTGTGAACTCCCCCCACCCCACTATATATCCCTTCATGAATAGCAGGTGAAATAGATTTCCTTTCATAATTCTTTTGTTACTGAAGAATGTAAAGTTGAAAACACTTCTGAAATAAAAGAAAATGCTGTTAGCTTGTTCTGGTCAGCGAAGACCCGCCATGGTAATTCTAGGTATACAGGCGTGCAGATAAAAAAAAAATATCCATTGGATTTCAATTAAACTTGCGTTTAGGCATTATAGTGAATATTTAGGAAAAGTCAAACAATTTCAAAGTTTTATTTTCCAAACAACACTGATACGACCTAAAAATCACGCCTTGGGTCACAGTTGACCCGCCACGGTAATTCTAGTGTTAAAAGAAACAATATTTTCTGAATTAAAATACCGGTATCAAAAAGCCGAAGACTTAGCAGCTCTGCTGGTGACATTATTTTTTTATTTTATTATGGTTAATTGAACTGTAGCATTATATGGTCCCTTTACAATTTCGAAAAGTAAAATTTCGCTATATCTTGGACATTAACCCATTTAACGCCAAAACTATAAGGTTGAAATTTTAAACTTTCTAGATGAGTGTCCTTTACCACCACAAACTCTGAAATATAATTTTTGCTTTATGTGATCATTAAATTTTATGGCTTTAAGTAAGGCCAGTTTTTTAATTAAAAAATAGGCGTGGGTATGTAAATAACTTAAATATGTGCGTTTATTTTTACTGTTGCGTGAACGCAACACCAGCAGGTAGTGGGTAAACGATTGGATTGAACTCCAAACTTTAAGGCCCATGTTTCTGATGATGCTCATTCTGTTAATATTGATGCTGGGCATATTTCATAATGGTTTTGAATATGCATTCACGAGTAATTTACCTAATTTAAATCGACCTTTTGAGTAAAAAAAATCATCTTCAACATTTGTTTCTTCTGTTAAACTATAATTTTCTCTAGGTTAAACCATACACTGATCAAATAATAAACCAAGATCTAGTAAAATTTAGAACCGTAAAATTAAAAGTGATATATAAAATCCCACGAAAATTCAAGGGGTAAAAGAATTTATCAATCAATTTTTTTGATTCACCAGCAAATAATTGTAGCATATCGGGTAGAAATTTCATATGTATGATTAGTTATTATACAAGGTTCAGTCAAAAAGTGCACGGAATTTCGTTGCAACTAATTACTACCACAATATAATTAATTTATTTGTTTACTACCACTATATTTTGGTCAAAGAATGGCATACAAAGCCCTTCCCTCAATCAAAGAAATCACGTCATGTCAAATCCAAAACAAAAGTGATGCTCATTGCGTTTTTCGTCAATGAAAGTGTGGTGCACCATGAATTTGTACCAGCTGGACAAATTCTTAACGGCCCTTTGTACGTACAGGTTTTGAAAAGTTGGCAGATCGAAGAAAAACTGCAACGAAATGGCAAGGAGGATGGTAACTGTATCACGACACTGCACCCTAACTCACATCGATTGTTGTGCAAATATGGATCGCAGAAAATAACATACCACTCCTCCATTGGCCTCCCTACCTACCGCAATTAGTCCCATCGGATTTCTGGCTGTTCCCGGAGATCAAAATGGGCCTCAATGGTATCCATTTTGACACCGTAGTAGACATCTAAACCAATGCGAAGGCTGAACTTGGGAAGATACCAAAACAGGAATTTCATCGTTGTTTCCAGCAATGGAAGGAGCGGTGAAACAAGTTTGTGTGTTTTGCGAAGCCTATTTTGATGGCAATTAAGTAAATGTGTACATGTATTCTACAAATAAATAGTTACAACGAAATTTCGGAACTTTTTGACAGCCCTCGTATGTGGTGTAATTGAAATTCCGTGCGTAACATGTTTCCTTCAGTAAATACTCGTATTCGAAGATCTGGTGATCGTATTTTTGATTTTCTTGCGTGTAACTGACCTGTAGCATTATGCAAACTCTTTACAATTTCGAAAATTAAAATTTCGCTGCATCTCGGAAAATAACGATTGGAATGAACTGTAGACTTTCAGATTTATGTTCCTGACAATGCCATTCTGATAAATTGATGCTGGTCATAATTCAAAATGATTTTGAATATGACGTCATAAATAATTTATATAATACATCATCATTTTGAGTAAAAAATATGTCCAACAGTTGGACCTTCGTTTAAACTATAAGTTTCAGTAGGCTGAACCATAAACTCATAAAATATTTAACACGATCTAGTAAAATTTAGAACCGAAAAAAATGTAAACTTTTGAATCATAGAGGGACTAAATTTTCACTTTCCAAAACCGAGAGCTACTTAACCCTTTATCTACAGACGGTACTTATAAGTACAACTCACTTTAAACTTTCAACCCGTAGTGAATATTATTAATATTCTAATGGTACTTTGCAAAAGCACTCTTTTACAGTGGTGGAAAATTGGCGCAGAGGAGGAGCCTATTGCAACCACTAAATTTTTGTGGTATTTTTCGCCTTATCTAATGACAGAATTTCTGCGTTTTTGTTATGGTGAAGAATACTAACAAATTTTAGTGGTGTCAATAGTCTCCTCCTCTGCGCCAATTTTCCACCACTGCTCTTTTAACTCCACTTTATCCGGATACATGGCAGCAGTAGTTCTAGGTTTGTTATTTTAGCGAGGAAGGAGGCGATCTTTGACACAGGCGATGTGTTTTGTTCCGACATTTTGTACAGATGGTCACGCTCGTCTTTTCATTGCTGCAAACACAGTAAAGGATATAAGATAAGTGTTGGATTTTTATGTCAGTATGCTCTTAGAATACAGTTTGAGTAGTTATTTTAGGTGAACTGTGTATGTATTTGATTTAACAGTTAAATTACTCGGTGGTACTTATATGTACCGTCAGTACACTGTATGTTGGGAAAAACTTCTTGTTTACTTTTCGTCTATGTAGTTATCCATTGTTTTCATCTGCTTTAAAATGTAATTACTAAAATGTAGTGTAGTAATGATTTCCCTGGTATTTCTTTTATGTTTCATTGTTATTTTTTATAGGAAATTGAAAAAGTTGTGTTACCGGCTCATTTTTGCTATGCTAGAGATGGCATATGTAAATTCATATACTGCATATGTGGAGATGCCAGAGAACAAGTTGTCCTTTGAATATAGAGGTCGCATAACTGAAGGACTTCTAACAAAATCGAAACCTAAAAAAAAAAAAAAAAATAGTATTTTTTAACAATTTCTGGGGCAAAGCATTTTCAATTCTAAAGTGTTGAAATAAATAATTGGCACCCGAAATTGCAAAGCGATTTATTTTTAAATAAGGAAAAGCCTAAATTTCACGTACTTATTAAATCGGAAATATTTTCTGGTGCTATTTGAAAAACTCGTGGGTTTTCTGTTACGATATTTTAGTCATAGTGTACTGACGGTACTTTAAAGTATTACTTTAATTAATTACCTATAAATAATTGAATTTATCATGCATAAGTATTTTGTTTATCTTTATACTCTAATTTTCATTTTAGTAACTGAAAAAAAAAATATTACAAGAAAAAAATTGCAGTAGATAAAGGGTTAAATGGGAGCGTTGGTTTAAAATATAATTGGGCAAACAAGGGTCTACTAAATATGAATGAGGATTCGAATTGACAGCACTAGACAAGGAAACGCAAGTCCGATCACTCGAAAGAAACAAACGCATAGTGCACAGAATTATTTTACTTTTCTTAGATATTATATATAAATAAGGTGGTAAAAACTCGATACATTTTTGAATGTGTATAAGTCTGGTGTTTCTAAGTATGAACTGAACTAAATTTTTTTGTTTATCATTTATGTGCCATCAACTTGGAAGTTTTTTTTTTTTTTTTTTTTTTTTTTTTTTTTTTTTTTTTTTTTTTTTTTTAAGTGTATATACAATAAATTTATTTTCTTCGAATACTTTTATGGATTTTAATAGAACTACTTTTTAACCGCTTAACGGTCGTATTAAATTACGGTTTAAAAATTCAAACTGCACCATTATTTGAAAAGAAATATTCACCTTATTTAATGACAGCTAAAATAACTGGATACCATAACAAAGCCAATTACACAATTTTATAAAACTGCTGGGAATCAAACAATCTGAGTAAAAGACACAGCCCGTGAATATCACGGCAGCAAGAATTAAGAGGTTAACCTTCTCGCTGCGCAACCCGAGATATTTTGACCCCCATGCATTTTTCAGTCTAATTAATACTATTTGGTTATACCCACCAGTTATTTTTTAGTGAAAACTTTCTCTGATTTAATCAGGACAGTTTTCCCGATTATGATAGTAAACAATTTCATTTCTGCTTTAAAGAACCGGTGATAAAAGATTAAAAACTCTGTAAAAGACGCTCATCGCGAAGAATTACTTACGCGGCGAGATGGTTTAAAAACTTTTGCTTTCAATTTTTAAATGTTTAATCTTTATTTTGTGTCAAGATTATTTATGAATGGCTATTAATTTCTTTAATTTTTGCTACTTCATTTTTTTTTGGAATTTTGATTAATTTTTATTTATGTCTCGATAATAATTAACAGACTTAAGAAAGAGACTTATGACTTCTAACGAGACTTAAGAAATAACACCGAAACAAATATCAAATGCATAAAATGAAGAATTACATTTATTATTTATAAATACTAGGGGTTCGTACCCGGGTTTCCCGGGTTACAGAATATAGTTGAAAACACTTTTTTTAATTTATTGAAAATTAATATTTTTTACATGCAGTGTATTTTTTAGATTGCCCACTAAAATTAAAAAAGCATTTTTCATATGAAAAATAAGAATTATACAATCAAATAAAATTTTGAATTTATCAAAAGCGATTTTTTCGGATTAGCCATATGGTAAGAGTTATTAGCCCAAGATTTTGCTGCTTACGGCATCCTTTTATTTTCTTATAATTTCAGAGCTTTAAGCGCGAAGTTCAATTACATGCCTGTTAAATTTGTGTTTTATTTATATTATTTTATTTATTTATTCATAGATTAAGTTTTATTTTTTTTTATGGAATATTAGTCTAAGAAAATGGTGAACTCTTTATGTTGTTTTAAGAGCAAACGGATTAATCTTTCTTAATCGAGCTCCACGCGATAGAGATAAATTTAAAAATATTTCATGCTTGAAAATTACTTTTAAAACCATAGACAATCAGTAAACTGAGATGCAATTTGCAAACAAATTCCATTTGAAAGGGTTTTTTTCCCTATTTGGCTGTCAAAAAATTTAAATTGCTCGATTACAGATATGTTAAATTGCGTTTTTAATATTATTCTTTTATTTATTTATGAAGAAAGTATTAATTTCGTTATGGAAAATTAGTCAGAAATAAATGCTGAAAACTGTTCGTTGCTTTATGTGTAAAATGCTTATTATTATCATATATTGAAGCCGGCACGTGATAAGATAAATTACAAAAAATCATGCTTGAAAATTATTTTAAAAAACATAATAAATCAGTGAATTATCATACAGTTTTTAGACAAATTGATTTGAAAGTATATTTTTTCCCTATACGACGCTTTAAAAATTAAAAATGTACGATGGTCAGAAGAGTAAAATATTTCAGTAGCGAAAATTTCAAAACCGAAATTTGATCGTGAAGTGTTGCCATTCGCAAAATGACTTTAGCGTTATGCACAGATACGTTTGTCCTTTATAATATAGATACGTAATCAGTAAAATGTAATAAAGTTCAGTTATTATAATAAAGATATCAATTGATGCTCTTATGCTTGGTATTCCGGAATGAAAAAAATCAAAATTTATTCCACTTTGGCACGATCACAGATTTTTTTCCCTATGGAATCTAAACCCGACATCATTTTCACCTTCTCAAAGTTCACACACGCACCTCTCAAATCCTCAATTACCCTTTCTAAAAAATTTGTATTTTAATTTGATCATTTTAAAATAATTTCATCTCAAAATTTGAAGCCACGATCGTCAGCAAAATATTTGCATGTGAACAGTCATTCTCCTAACTCGAGATTCTAATCTCAATATCGGAGAGTAAAAAATTGACGTAATTTATGTTTTTTAGACACATTTGGGTTAAAAAGTTTAGTTTTATCTAAGAAAATCATCGTTTTCTTTTAAATATGACGTCATTTTCACTCGTCATTTTGCCTAGTGTCGGAAACTTCGAACACATAAAGAAGGGGGAAAAATATGGCAACTTTATGAGGAAAATGCTTGTTTTCAAAAGCAGTACGTAATTTTCCGTTCAAAATATTATGTTCCTTATGGGATTTTGTGCCACAAAACCCCATACAACAATTTTGAATTTTTATCTGATAATTGCATGAATAATCTTAAATGAACCTCATTATTTCTCTCCTCTGCATTAATGAAAACTATTACCATCCATTTGAAGAAATTTCATAGAATTCTTTTAAAATTAAAATATAATAATGGGATATTTAAAAAAAGCATCTAGAGCGGGCACATCTACAGATGAACAGCTTTCAGTTAAAAAATTATTAGTAAATTTGGTTCAGCAGAAAGCTCAGGGCAGATGGCCAAAAAATGTCTTATGTTTTAAATGTATAGATTGCATACAATTATGAAAAATTGACTTAAGCAAATTATATTATTTTGATAAAATTACAGTAGCATGTCTTAAAGAGCAGCAATAAAATTTTAGACAAAAACTTGGGGAACCTGATATTAATTTTATTTATTTTAATTTCTCGGCGAAACGAATTTACCCAAGAGAGAATCATCAAGTTCTGTTATATAAATCGTTATTTTTCGGACAAAGAGCATGCACACTGTATGTTACTGCTCTTTCATAAAGACACTCTAAATGTTTGTAAAAATATTGCGTTATATCAGTGTATGATTTAGATTACGTTATTTTCAAAAATGAAGCGTTTTCATCTGTGAAGAATTTCAAAGCAGCTGGAGTGAAAATGACGCACTTTTACACAACATATTTCAGTTTTAAGAATTAAAATACACGCTGTTTTTTATAAAATTACGTCAATTGCATCCACCAAAACATTAATCTTTTACGATCCCGTCTTAAACAACATCTATAGAAAGGTATGCATATGACATCATTATCGAGGAATAATACACAAACACTGAAGGAAACAATGACGTCATTTAAGAAGTTTTTCAAAACAAATCAGGTATCTAATGATTTATATCTAATGATTTATATTTTTTTTGTTTATTTTTTTTTTTTTTTTTATCAGAAGTCATCCATTTATATTTTTTTCAAAATTCGGAAAATGTCATTTCACACGGATTGATAAAATTGCATTCTTTCAGATTTTTAATACGAATAAAGTAAATGCGGGGAAAATAAGTCTTTAAAATACATTGTTGTAAAGAGAAAGTGTTGTATCGTTTATAAAGTTAAATTGCAATAAATTAAAAGTCATTTAATTGATAAATTAAAACGAAATAAAACCTAAACTCACCGGGTTTTATGACAAGCAAATATATTAATTTAATTTTTTTAAATTAATTAATATTTTTTTATTAATATTTTTAATTGGGATTTTTTTAAATTAATTAATATTTTTTTACAGCAAATATATTAATTTAAATTTTTTTTACAGTTTTTATGAGAAAATCGCTACAAAGAGATACATAAATCTAATCCTTTTTTTCCCTTTATACTTTCAACAGAAATGAGTACTTCCGTTGCCACGATACAAAAAATGTAACAAAAACTACAAAAAAAATTAATATCTTAAAATTAAATGGAGATATAGCTTTCAAACAAATTGCATTTAAAAGAACATTTTTTTCCTTATACGATGGTGTAAAAATTTTAAATGTGCGATGTTTAGAATGTTAAAAATTTGCAGTAGAGAAAATTTCAAACCCAAAATTTCATTTCAAATTTCAAAGCGTTGCCATTCGCAAAATGACGTATGCGTTACGCACAGATATGTTTGTCCTTTATAATATAGATACAAAACGACATAATGAGTTATGATTTCGATTGCAGAAAAATAATTCTTAATCAATTTCAAACATAAAAAAGGAAAATAGTATTCAAGAAACATTTTGAAATCTTTCATTATGAAATTGTAAAAATTTTCGTTTGATTGTAAAAGATGTATTACATTTGTTAAGGAAAAACTTGTTTAAAAGAAAGATGTAAAGACTATTTTTTTTTATCATTAATTGATTTAATCTTAAAAAGTCTCAATAAGTCTTTCAATAATATAGTAAAACTAGTATGTTGTGGCCATCACAAAACTTTCTTCTATTTAAATCACGTCAATTAAATCATTTAAATAGTACAAGAAATAACAATGATTTAGCACCAATTCATATATCAAAGTATATCTGAATTTGAAGTTGGATGAAAATTCGCGCATTAGTTCTTGAGATAGAGCTATAGCGGAAATTCTGAAAAAATGTAGCATAGCAGCTCCACCTGTTGAGCGATTTACACCAAAAGTAAACAGCACTAAACGATATCAAGGTATACCTGAATCTGAAGTTTGTTGAAAATCCAAGCATTAGTTCTTGAGATAAAGCTATTGCGGAAATCGTAAAAAATACAGCATAGCAGCGCCACCTGTTGAGCGATTTACACCAAAAATTAAACAGCACTAATTTATACATCAATTCATGTCAAGGACTAACTAAATCTGAAGTTTGATGAAAATCCGTGCAATAGTTCTTGAGATACAGCTCTTGTGGAAATCGTGAAAATGCAGCACAGAAGCGCCACCTGTTGAGTGATTTACACTAAAAATTAAACAGCACTAATTTATACATCAATTCATGTCAAGGACTAACTAAATCTGAAGTTTGATGAAAATCCGTGCAATAGTTCTTGAGAAAATCTTGTGGAAATCGTGAAAAATGCAGCACAGCAGCGCCACCTGTTGGGCGATTTGCACCAAACATTAAGCAGCACTAATTTATATCAGGGACTAACTGAATTTGCAGTTTGATGAAAATTCGTGCATTTTTTCTTGAGTTAGAGCTATTGCGATAATCATGAACAATGCAGCATACCAGCGCCACCTGTTGGGCGATTTTCACAAAAAAGTAATCAGCACCAAACTATATCCTGGACTAACTGAATCTGAAGTTTTAATGAAAATCCGTGCAGTAGTTCTTGAGATACAGCTATTGCAGAAATCGTTAAAAATGCCGCATAGCAGCGCCACCTGTTGGGCGATTTTCACCAAAAACTAATCAGTTCCAGTTTATATCAAGGTCTAACTAAATATGAAGTTTTGTGAAATTTCGTCCATTAGTTCTTGAGATAGAGCGCCCACAAAATTTGTGTCACATACAGACAGACGGACAGACAGACAGACAGACAGACGGACAGACAGACAGACAGACAGACAGACAGACAGACAGACAGACAGACAGACAGACTCACAGACAGACATTTTGTAAAAACATGTTTTTTGGAATCTCTGACTCATAAAACGTGTAAATCCGTCGAAAACTGGAATTCGAAAATTTTCATGAAACCAATACTTTCTTCTTGTAAAGATAGAAGAAAGTAAAAATATATTAATATGTTGATGGATTTTTATTCATTTACTTATTTTTAGCATCAATCAAATCCGAATTGTATCAAATGCTAAATATTTCGAGTCGTAAACGAATTTTTCATACAAAATAAGAACATGTTTATTCATTTTACAGATTTTTTTCAAATACTAATATACTCAAGTACTTTTTTAAATAATTTATTTTTAAACAACACAAATAATATGTAGTGAAAAAAATCACATTATTACAAAAGTCTCAACGTATGTCCAGTAAATATATATATTTTACTTACATTTAATTACTTTAAAACTAACTGTTGAACATTAATTTTTAAATATGTTAAGTATGATAAATTATCAATGCGCAATAAATGATAAATTTTATTAATATTATTTAAATTTATTTTAATTTATTCCTTGGTAGTAATGCTTTTTAAAATCAAAGAATGACAATCAAATAAAAAAAAAAACTATCTATTATTATTCAGTATAAACAACATTTAAGTAACCCTGTTTCATTGATCACTTTGTTATATTAGCCACTGTTGTAACTCTCATACAATTTAAACTATCTCGTTGCTATAGTTAAACAAACGTGGTACTGCGCAAAATTAATTTAATTGTTTTAACCGTTGATGTAAGTATATTGCTCCGGCTCAATTGAATACACCAAGTTATCTACAAACAAATATTCTAAAACATTGTTTAACACTAAAACGCCCGGAAATTTTACTCATGTTTCAAAAAATATTTGACACCAGAATTTTTATTTAAAATTATTTGACTGATTTATTTAACGTAAGTCTGCGTGGTTAAAATTTAATTTATTTTATGAAAGAATTTCTGGTTCCAGTTGGCATTTAATCATCTGTTCGGAGTCGGATCGACTCCTTCCGGGCGTTCTAGTGTTAACCCCTTAATTCTCACTCCCGTGATATTCACGGGCTGTGTCTTTAATTCAGATTGCTTGATTCCCTCCAGTTTTATAAAATAATGTAATTGGCTTAATCATGGTATCATTTTACCTGTCAATAAATAGGGTAAATATGTCTGTTTCAAAAAAGTGGTTCCAATAAGCAATTTCAATTTTTGAAGCGTAATTTAATGCGACCGTTAAGGGGTTAACAACCGATATTTGAAATGGTATTAATCCTCAAAAAACAATTCAACACTCATGTTCAACAACAACTTTTAAAGACACACATTCTAATTTAACGGCTAAAATGAAAATTTTTTTTTTTTTACTTTTGCATGAATAAATTCTGTTACGCAGCGGTAGATATTTATTTTTGAAATTGTGCATGAAAAAAGATATTTCGCGCCAATACTGGCTTGAGAATGCAGATTAACGCACTATAAAGACTACTTCGTAACATTTGTGAGACTCCAATTCAGTCCTTTTTTGGGAGACCAGTTTTTTTTTTTTATTATTATTATTAAAATCCTCTATGGGACAATATCACAAAATACGAAAATTACAGTCCGCACAATAAAATTTCTATTTAATGTTATATAATGCAATTTTCTTAATTATATTCTAATAAAGAACATTCTTAGAGGTATTTTCAAGAAATGTTCTATTCATAATAACACAAAAATAAAGAAAGTAAAAGACTTAAAATTTCAGATTGTCATTTTCCTGGCACATTGTGGTGTGTGCAAAGTAAAAGGCTTTCTGCTATACTGTACAAATATCTTTTTCAAGTTTTTTTTTTTTTATTTCTAATTAATAATTTTACATTATATAACACATATATATGGAAGGTAACAAGTTCTGTATTTTACAAGTATTTTACAATTTTTCGTTATTAAAATATGATTGTCACTGAAAATGAATTTCATTTTCCTAGCCTGGTCATTTTAGTTCTTTATGAGGAATAAAGATGGCGCTGCAGAGTAATTCTTCTTGTTCTTGACATAGTTCATGTCAGAAGTAATAAAAACATTGCTTCCAGCAAGATCTTTCAAATATTTCTTTAAAAAAAAATGTGTTTAAAGGCTTTGTAAAAATAGAGTGCACTTCGATTATGTCATTTTCCTGTCTTCTATAAGTTACAAATAAAACTTAACATTACACTGAACTTGAGGTACGCTACTATAGAATAAACATGTTCCTTTAAACAAATTAAAATGTTAGATCTAAGAAGAAGAAAAAAAAAAAAACGAGAATGTGAAAAATAATTTAGAATGAAATTGTCATTATCCTGCCATACATATTTCCAGAAAATGACAGATAATTATAATTACATAGAAATGTACTATGTGCTCTTCAAACTTTAACAATTTTACATATAAATTCCTTTATCCAGCTGTTCAACCAACATTTAAAAAAAAATCAGAAGCTTTAAAAAGATTTAAACTTTCAAAATTTTTGTTTTCAAAATCTCACATTTTGTGACATTCACCCTCATCTATATTTCTCAGATTAAACTTTACAGAAACCCACAATAAAACATTTCTTTACTACCAATCTAATAAAAAAGTACACTGAAAAAGTTTCTATAGAAATACTGGTATCCATAAAACGGTCAAGTGGGAGTTTTGGGTTTGTTAACTCGAAAGATATACATTTTAGTAAATCTTCTTTGTTGATGAAGAAACGTTTCTCCAATTTTTTTTCTAGGTAACCCTGTGTACGTAAATGAACGTTGAAATCCTATCAAGCTTTCTAAATGGAGTTATTAATAAAGAGGAGGGGATATATAGTGTAGAGTCTACTGTTTCAAGTGAAGTAATAGTGGAGGTGGTCAAAAGATGGTGGCTAATTTTTCACATCGGATCAACAGTTTCTGAGTACAGCCGGAGCATTTACTAGTAAATTTTAAATAGAAAATTTCGATCTATTTTTGAAGATTATTCATGCAAAATTTCCCTCAAAAATATGGCAAAAATAAATATTCCTTTTTACTGGTGGAAGTTTGCCCAGATATCATACTCTCTTTCGGAGACGCTGACAGGATTTTTTTAGATGTTCACAATATGGCGTAAACGCTGAGCCTGACTACCACTGAAGTAAACCTACTACTAAATATGAAAAACTGTTTTTGCCTACAATTATGACTGGAATTCGGCATTAACCGTCTCACTGCGTAATTGATTTATCAAAATAGCTTCAAAAATTGCGTATTTAACACCTTCGCAACGAGCGACATTTAAGAATTTTTATTCTTTTGTCACCGGTTTTTCAATACATTTTTTTTCCTAATTTAATCGGGAAAATGATTCCCTTAACACTAGAACGGCGGGAAATTTTACTCAAGTTTTATAAAAATATTTCACATCAGAATTTTTACTTAAAACTATTTAACTTATTTATTTAAGTTATTTTTGTGCAACATATATTAATCTTAAATTAAAAAAAGCTTAGAATCGACATGTATTCGTTTGGCAGGGGTGAAAATGACCCCTCGCCGCCGTTCTAGTGTTAAATAGGGCAAAATTTACAATAAAACAATAATTGGTGGGAATAATCAAGGAGGGTTAATTAGACGGGAAAATGCATCCCCGAGGAAATCTCGGATTCCACAGCGAGAGGGTTAATAAGTCGTTTAAATAAGGAGAAAATTTCTTTTCAAAATTGCTGGTGGAGCCACTGCGAATCCGGTTACTCTTGAAGCTTCACCATTTTGAGGATATTTCAAATCCGTTTTATTCATAGTTCCATGGTTTTCGACGTGTGGTTTAACACGCCAGAATGTGGACTTTAAAAAATATTACGTTGTATGGAACATATTATTCCTGTTATTTCATAAATAACCTTTATAAACTATGCATAGGAAATTAAATATCTTCTATTAATACAAGATGCGATACTTAGAGCAATAATGGGGTAAGGAAAATGAGATAAACAGGTAAAGCCCGTAATTAAAAATGTTTTTTTAACACCTTTACATGTCTAGATTTTTTAAAAGCTTTATGTTTCGAATTATAATTGTTCGGATCATTTTATTTTTTCATGGGCAATCAGTACTCATTGTTAACCCCTTGAGGACGAGCGACACGTATATGTGCCGCATCAAGCGCTCAGAATTCTTGTTTTTCCTCACCAGTAAAATTTTACTGTAAAATTTGCCTTATTTAATCAGCGCATTTTCTCGATTCAAGAAGACACAGATTTCTGTTTGTAAAAAACGGTGATAAAAGATTAAAAATTTCATAAAAGGCTCCCGTCCCGAAGGGGTTAATGATTCAAACTTTCGCCAGTAAAAAGTAATAGAATTTTTTCCCATATTCATTACAGTAATTTTGACTTACAAAAGGGCGTTTATGTAACAAAGAAATTTTTTTTTTACTTTTTTGGTGAAAATTTGTCTCGTTAGTAATTGGGATCTGGAGGCAATTCATATCTCATTAACCATTTATCTGCTGACAGTACTTATAAGTACCACTCACTTTAAAATTTCATCCCATAGTGAATATTACTAATATTCTAATGGAACTTTTCAAAAACATTCTTTTAACTCTACTTTATCCGGATACATGGCCGCAGTAGTTCTAGGTTTGTTATTTTAGCGAGGAAGAAGTCTATCTTTGACACAGACGATGTGTTTTGTTCCGACATTTTGTACAGATTGTCACTGTCGTGTTTTCATTGCTGCAAACACAGTAAAGGATATAAGATAAGTGTTGGATTTTTTGTATTGTTCAGTATGCTCTTAGAATACAATTTGACTAGATATTTTAGGTGAACTGTGCATGAATTTGATTTGACAGTTGAATTACTCAGTGGTACTTATAAGTACCGTCAGTATACTGGGTGTTAGAGAAAAATTCCATGTTTTCTTTTCGTCAGTGTAATCCATCGTTTTCATATGCTTTAAAATGTAATTACTAAGATGTAGTGTAGCAATGATTTCTCTGGTATTTCTTTTCTGTTTCATTGTTATTTTTTATAGGAAATTGAAAAAGTTGTGGCTCCGACTCGTTTTTGCTATGCTACAATGGCATACGTAAATTCATATATTGGATATGTGGAGACGCGAGAGAACATGTTGTTTCTGCAATATAGACGTCGCATAACTAAAAGACTGCTAAGAAGATCGAAAACTAAAAAAAAAAAAAGAGTATTTTTTTAACTCTTTCAGGCGCAAAGTATTTTCAATTCTATTGTGTTGAAATAAATCATTGGCACCGGAATTTGCCAAGAGATTTATTTTTAAGTAAGAAAAAAGCCTACATTTCACATACTTATTAAATCGAAAATAGTTTTTTGTGCCATTTGAAATACCTTGTGTGTTTTCTGTTATGATATTTTAGTCCTAGTGTACTGACGGTATTTTAAAGTACCACTTTAATTAATTACCGCTAAATAATTAAATTTCTCACGGGTGAGTACTTTTTTATCATTATCCTTTAATTTTCATTATAGTAACTGAAAAAAAGATACATGAAAAAAAATTGCAGTAGATCATAATGCAGTAGATAAAGGGTTAAAATTTGAGACTTATTTTATTTTTAACATTTGATATGTTTAATAAAGTTACACGATTTTCTGGAATCAGTTCCAATGTCAGGAAAACTTAAATAGAATTACAAGATCATTATATATATAAGTTAAACTTCTTAGAGTTTAAAATATTTTTTGTTCGATTTTTACAAAACATTTTAAATTTCAGATGTACTTGTTTAAATATTAATTTAGAATACGTAACATTTACAATGTTACTGATAGACCCATTTAATTTTCTTAGAGATACATAATATGAAACATTACAGCGTTTACCTTGCATTTTAAAACGTTAAACATATCATTATTTAAAAGGATTTCAGCTCTAAAGGTAATTAAACTAAATATGCAAAATAGTTGGTATATAACATTAATATAAAATCTAATTAAATATCTTTATATTGTCTTAATAAAAATCTTTGCTTTTATTAAAACACTTCGTTGCATATGATATATACTCAATTTTAATAAAAACTTTGAAGGAAAGTGTTGAACTTTAACTAATATTATTTTCGGCAGAAAGCAAATTATTTTTTTCGTTCCACGTAATTTTCAGACTCCAAAAACTCTGTATAAACATTGCGAAAATTATTCCGGAAACCATAGCGGTTCGTCAATTTCTCTTCTTTTAAAGTTTTTTATCTTACTTACTTATATATATATATATATTCTTGATTACTACATTTCCTTCACTTTTCTTAAGAAAGTTAGTAAAAAACTTATTGCCTGATCAGATTATCAAAGTCCCCGTAGAAAAAAAAAAAATACTTATTTTCGTCAAAATACTCATCCACATAATTCTTACGAAGGAATTGTTTTTGAAATATCGGTAGAAGAATGATCTATAAAATGTTTACTAAATTAAGTTTCTTTTCGTCTTAACTTACACAATTTTCATAAGGTTTTTCCAGAAAAAAATTCTTTTAAGAACTCCCTTAAACAAAAGTTTTGATTAATTTATGTAGATTTTTTGGAAAATATAATCTTAAATAGAGAGATAAAACTAAATAAAACTTAATGATATGAATTTCAGTTATATCTATACGTATTTCGTTATTCTTTTTGTTCAAAAGTAAATGACAAAAATAAAATAAATTTCCTTAAATTTGATTACATAAACGTTTTTTAATCTAAATCAAATAAAATTTATTAAATTCTGTTTATTTATACGTTAATATTTAATACATATTATTTCAAAAGAAATTAATTAGGTTTTAGTTATACTTTTCTACAGCAGATAAAGGAGGGTATAACATATTCCATTTATATTATCGTTTTAATTCAAAAGAATTACAAATATACATACAATTTAATTAAATAGTTTAAAAAGATATAAAAATAATTAAAATTATATATATATATATGGGGCATTCTTACAATCTTTTCACTTTCGGGAATAAAAATCTGGGGAAATTAAACTTGCTAAAATAACATTTTAATCTGATAGACGAATGCCTTAATGATTCAAAATAAAGAAAAAATGGTCAGCAGCGAAAATTTAACTTGTTAGTTTAATTCTTCTTACCATTATACCACTAAAACTTTTTATTTTCTTCTAAATTTTTACATATAATGAATTTGCATAGTAATCACAAGACATTCGAATAAGAAATAATAAAAGTGTAGTATTTTTAACACAGAATTTTTGTATAACATTGTCTTAAAGGACTGTTAACACTAGAACCGCTGTAGAGGTCATTTTGACCGCTATCAAATAAAACTATTTCGAATATCACCAGAAGTTTCTTTCTAAAATAAGTTTGAAATGTACCACGGAGAAACAAGTTAAATAAATAAGTTAAGAAGTTTCAATTAAAATTTCCGGTGTAAAATATTTTTATAACACTTCAGTAAAATTTCCGGTGGTTCTAGCGTTAAAGAAGGAACGTTATATAAAACAAGTTGGAAATTGCCCGTCAAACGTGGCAAATGAGGTGCGTTCGTACTATAACTAGTTTTATAATTATTTTTTGCACCCCATATTCTACTGAATGTATATTTTTTTGCGCTTCATAAGTGCATAGTCTGTAACATCATTAAAATGCACTTACAATAATTTTTTCCCCATTCCCCGTAATGTAACGGAAAACTTTTGACTGTCCCTGTAATTAAACTATACATTCGATTTTCATAAAATTTGAAATGGCTCGACAAAATTTTGCAGCAATTATATATTTAAAATTTCAGACCATTCGGAAGGCTGTAAAATCATTAAAATGCATTTGCAATATTTTTTTCCCATTGGCCATAATGTAACGGAAAACTTTTGGGTGTCCCTGTAATTAAACAATACATCCGATTTTCATAAAATTTGAAATGGCTCAACAAAATTTTGCAGCAATTATACATTAAAAATTTCAGACCATTCGGAAGGCTGTAAAATCATTAAAATGCATTTGCTATAATTTTTTTCCATTGGCCGTAATGTAACGGAAAACTTTTGGGTGTCCCTGTAATTAAACTATACATCCGATTTTCATAAAATTGGAAATGGCTCGTCAAAATTTTGCAGCAATTATATATTAAAAATTTCAGATCATTCGGTCGGGTAGTTTTTGCTCTGTTATATGCGGACGGACAGACAGACGGACGGACAGACAGACGGACGGACAGACAGACGGACTGAACGACGACTATAGGTGCTACGTATTTATATAATTACGAACGCACCTACAAAGGAACGAAATGGGAAAAAAGGAAAAGTATGGAACGGAAATGGAGTTATGAATAAAGAGGAGGAGACATATAGTGTACTGCTTACCAGTTGCGAGTGAAGTAACTGAGGAGGTTGTCACAAGATGGCGGCTGCTTTTTTTAAAATCGTATCTTCAGTTTTTGATTACAGCCGTGTCAAACGTCGCACCAGTAAAATTGAACAGAAATTTTCTTCTTATTTAAGCGTCTTCTTCATGGAATTTTTTCTCGGAAATGTGGCAAAAATTTCTATTTGTTCTTTCTGGGGTCAGTTTGCCTTGTAAAACTGTCAGTTTGTTTCCCTGGTTGTCACAATATGGCGGAAACGCAGGGCGTGACTACCGCAAAAGTAAAATTTTACCAGTAAAAATAAGAAACTGTTTCCACCATTATTTATGACTGAAATTTTGCAATAATAAGACGTTTAAATAAACAGAAATTTTCTATAAAAATTTGCTGGTGGAAGTTTTCACCGGCGGTAAACAACCCCTAAGATAGCGGTTACAGTTGAAGCTTCACTATTTTAAGGATATGTCAGTTCCTCTTTATTAATAGTTCCATGGGAACGGAAAGGAAAATCACCACCTATTTTTAGGAAAATCATGTTAAGACTAATTGATAGCCACAATGTTCATTGAATTTTAGAAACAGTTGTTAAAATTGTATTAAATTAAATTATTTTTTTATTTACCTCGAAAAGTGCAGGAATAAACCTTGGGGACGGTAAGACTACCAATAAAGCTACGATCTTGAAATTGATATTTAAATGCTGATTTAAATTCTGCAGTAAATTTCCTGTCAAAGAATTTTAGACATTCTTTCTCTAGCATAGTTCTGCATGAGAAAAAACTTGAAAAAATTCTGTGGCTGCAACTGAAGTGATTTTCTGTGTAAGTTTAGCAAGAGGGACGGTAAGGATGAAAAACCCAGGGAAAGAGTTCAAAAAATAACATCAACCGTAAAAATATGTGCAGGTTAATTTTTTGCTACATCTACTATATATATAAAATCCAAACGAAAATTTCCTTCCGAACATCTATATTTCGAGTTCTACTGTATGGATTTTGACGGAACTTACACTGTTCGATACATATCGTTTCAGAGAAGGTTTTAAGTTATAACACATCGTTCTACGTAGATTAGTTATAGAATTATGACTGAAAGTTCTGTTATTTTGGGCGATAAGTTTACTATTTTATTTCTTGACGAACTTTACTGTTGATGAAAAATTGAAACGGCTATTACACCTCGAAAAATAAAAGAAAAAACTGTTACTAACTTTATTTAAAATTTAAAAAAAAAGAAAAAAAGAAAAGAATAAATCAGTTTTGAGGAGTGATAATATTAAAAAATTAAAATATTTAATTTAAACATGAAAAGGAATGTTCGTAATGCTTTAAAAAATACGAAGTTGAATTATTGCAATTAAAGGAGGATTTGGCGATTTATCTTTCTTTTGTGTCAGGTTAAGAAAAATACATCAGAAAAATTGATAAGATGATATCAAGGAAGTTCTTCATAAGTGCATACTTAGAAATATTAAAGAAAATATATAGAATATTCTTCTTATGAGGATATATATATTTATTAAAAAAAAAAAAAAAATCGGCAGAACCTCGATTTATCTTTCGTAAAATAATAATAATAATAATAATAATAATAATAATAATAATAAATAAAAATAAAAATAATAATAATAATAATAATAATAATAATAAAAAATAAAAATAAAAATAATAATAATAATAATAATAATAATAATAATTTTTTTGTGATTTAACTCTGGTTGTCGACGCAATAAAATTTGAAATAATACTATGATAAATATTCTTTAAGAAATCTTTTTCAAATTTCCATACGAAGTTAGTTTAAGTAAGTTTAACTTAAATAAATACATTTTTATAACAATTAGTTTTGTGATATACATGTATGTGTATATAATGAAATTTAAAGATAGTAATTATGCTGTTTAGAACAAAGTTTAAATGGATTAAAATTGTTTCAAACTCAAAATTAAGGTCCGATTCTGAGCACTGGCAGTTTGACTTCCATATTGTTAGTGTCAGAGACAACAAAAGAAAAGTATTGTTGCCATGGAAACAACGACTTAATATCGAAAATTTTAATGATAGCATTCTTAATCAAAATACACTTAAAACTTATCCAGCCAAGGACACCGTATAAAATGAAATAACTACAGCACCACGCAATTTGTATAGACTATATAAGCTTACAGAAAAAATAATAAATTAATTCATCTTTTAAGTTTAAATTCGTTGAGTATTAGGAATTTAAATACTTATTTAACAAGTAATTTATAAATGCATTTCAATCTCTTGTATTTGACCACAAAATGTTTTGGTTCGCCAAATAGCTTGCAGCGTTCGTCTTTTCGCGGCAAATACTCGAAAATATTATATTTTTTTATATTTTTTCTACTTGGATTCTGCCACTACATTCGACTGATCTTTTTTACATACTTGGGTAATTTTATTAGTATTTCCTTTTTCAAAATATTTTGAGTATGCCCTTTAAGGAGACCTTCCAAATGAGTAACAATTTTGTTTTTTATTTGTTATTTTTTTATTTACTTTTTTTGTTATCTAACCCTTACAGAAAAAAATAGCAGATTTTACTTTTGTAGCCAAACAATTTGATTTTAATCCAAAAAGGCGTAAACCTGACATCAGCCCCAGGGGTGTTCACATTATAGGTGATTTTTAAAGCGTAAGACAGCATTTTTGAGCAACTTTTTTTATTCAAATTTAAACTATATAAATATCAGTTAAAATTTTAAAAGTGGAGTTAATACTTACATTTTAGTTCAAAAGTCTGCACCCCCACCCCCACACACACGCACACACATATTGTAAAATATTTTAATTTCATACATTTATAATATTTTTCACATACTTTACTACGGAAACATGCTGGTTTGTTTTTTCCAAACTTGCGACTTTTATAACACCGAACGTAGATCAGCGAATATAATCCACTCTTTTTTTTTTCACATACGGCCAGTTTTCCTTTTATAAATGTCTACTGCTTCAAATGTTAAGTACTAAAGATAATTCTTAAGAAAATTTATGCAATTATGCGTTTTTAATACCACAATGAAAACATTTTACAATAAAAATTGCTTACTGAAATAAATTTCCGATAATCTTTTTAATTCGTCATTGTCTTTTCATTTTTTTTTTTGGCATATCTTTTTTTCTTTCTTGAAGGTTTTTTAAAGATATTGAATTAATTTTCCGTAATCAGGTTACCTGCTAATTAGCGTATTTACTGTACCATTGAATGTGTCTTCTTATATTTGAAAGAGACTCTGGACAGTGAACCCGATTGCAGAACATTACATGAAATTTGTACTTAGCGATTAGTAAATTCATGATTTTTCATTATTACTGAAATTATTGTGTTTCATCATGAAGCAAACGAACAAAAGAGGTTTTGCTATTATTTATTCTTTATCTCAAATTATTTTACCTCATAAAAAACTATACTTTCAATGGAGGGGAAAAACTTTATTATTCCAATGGTGGCAAATGTAATAATATCTGTCGACTTAACATTTTAGCCTACATAGGATAAAATTACCTCAAATTTCTATCATCATAAAGCATATTGTCCTGAAGCAAACCCTAGTAGCTAATTGTAGCAATAAATTAAGAGTTATTTTCATAATCTGGGTTATTTACACAATAGATGGAAGAATAATTTACACTTCATAATGTAAATATCAAGCCTATTTATTTCTCCGTGTTAATAGGCTCTTTAGAATAATGGAAAATAAATCTTCAATCCGTATTGACCAAAATGCATATTGCTAAAAATTTTGTATAACTAACTTTATTTAACGTTGTCAGTCCTATTTAAGGTATGGAGATTTGTTGGTAAAATATCTATAATTGAATCAATAAAAACTGCATTATTTATTGGAACGTAATTTGGCGAGTAATTTTGTTTTGCAATTACTTCTGGTGCATGTGTAACAATATTGATGCATCACTTTAAACGTTTGTCCCAACCCTCACAATGAGGTCGATCATGGATGATTAGAAATATTTTATTAAATGCATGAAATTTATTTTTCTAAGTCGTAGAGTTTCTTCCCGGGTTAACGGTTACATGATTTCAACTGATCTACAAAATGAAAAGGCAATGAAAATGACATTATTTTAATTTTATTCAAACGATTCAGATTTAAAAACACACATTTTTATGCGTCGCTTTTCTGTTAAAAATGAAAGTTAAACACTCCTTTATGTCGGCAAATCATTTAATAAAATACATGCAATCATCTTAATACATTTTTGACGGTATTTACTCTACTGGAATTTCAAACAGGGAAAATATAGTAATAGAACTGTCAAGAGAGGACATTTATTACGAAGTATCACGTATAATTCAGTGAGATTGTATTTAAGCTACCAAAACTACATATGCTTAAGCTGAGAGACCAGTAGTTCAAGAACAAGTACCCAAAAATTAACTATTCTAACACTATTCGTATTCAATGGTCAATCTCTGTAATCATTGTAATGCTATCTAATTTAATAGTGTCAGATTAGAGAACATTTTAATTCATGTTATCATAATGGCCTCATTTCCCTACTAAAATGCACTGTAAATGATCAACTGAAAGTATTGCTTCTTAATAGCTCAAAATTTCTGCAATTAAGCGGTAATATAATATCGCAATGACATTCGCATCGTTTTCAGCATTGTGGAAGGATATCCCAGGTGAAGGTCCACATTGTTTTAAAATACAAGGTCAAATTAACATTTTGTTTGACTCGAGGTTCGTTTGGAAAAATCGACCAGCGTAGCCTGCTAGAAAACAATTGTCCCACTTTCGAAAAAAATTACATCGAATTACTTTTTTTGAAACAATTTTATACAGACAGCTCCAAACGGAAAAATCAGCATCACGAACGCGGGACGATATAGGTGTTTTCCTGGTATTTGGATCCCCAACATCGTCCAAAACTTATTTATCTCGTTAATATTGTTATGCAGTCATGCAATGGGTTGTTCCCCAGTATATGAAATAAAATAAAAACACACAAAAATGTTTAAAATAAAAATTATTATTCAGGGACATAAAAGTCAAAAGATTGTGAGAATGCCACATATACCTTTCGAACTTTTGCAAAGTTCCATTTTAATTCATTATTTTTAGTTCAATGCATTAATGTAAATAAACACTATGTTTTCTCCTCTTTAATATACAGTAGAACCTCGATTATCCGAAGTAATTGGTACCGACCATTATTCGGAAAATCGAAATTTTCGGATAATCGAGAACACTTCAATTTTAAGATTAAGGGCAAATATGTTCGTATTTCTTGTTATGGTAACAAGTGCTTAATAAAAATAAACCAATAGCAAAATAGAAACAAGAATAAACTGCCTGAGTTTTAATTTTGAAATAAAGTACCTTTTATATATTTCGATTGCCTTTGATTTGCAGATCCGTCACGAAGTTTTTTAATACTATTGGTTCACCAGTATCACAGTCATCCTGCTACTTTCTTCGTAAGATTTACTCATTTTTGCACCATCTCTCTTCATAACACTAACCGCTGCAATACCAATGTCGTATTCTTGAGCTTATTTTATCATACTCTCAGGCGATTCTACACGATTTATGATTTGAATTTTTTCTTCTATACTTAAAGTAACGCGGGTTCTTTTTGTACACATGATAAAAATGAAAATTTTTACTCTAGTAAAAATGTCGTACGGGAACTCAAGTTAAATTCAAAGAAATACTAAGAAAGGGGTTCCAAAATATTTATCTGTACTCGTGGTTCGGAAAAGACCGCTTGTACACGAGGAATGTAATAAAAAAGCATTAAAAATAGATTTCAGTTAACCGAGAGTTTCGGTTAAAAGAGTTTCAGATAAAAGAGGTTCTACTGTATACATAAAGAAAGAAACACATTTTATGAAAATATTGAGATATTTACATAAAAAAGAAAAAAACATTTCCATCATTTTTCTAAACGCTCTATTATTTTCATTATGTGGCACATTTTAATGAGACTACTCCATATAGTACTATAGGAAAGTTAGCTGTTTCCAAAAAAAAAATTATGCAGAGTTCTCATTTTTCATGTTTAAGAATACTGAAGACATAATCTCAAAAAACTTTTTTCGATGAAATTTTTCATCTATATTTCACAAATAAAGCATCCACCATATTATTTAAAAAAAAAGAAAAAAAAATCAATGTGTACTGATTTAATCTGACCTGACGATATTTTTTTCTCTGGGGAATAAAGCAGAAAGATTTCTTTACAAGATTTCAAGAAGAAAAGCTAAGGAAGGGGAAACTGTTTTTTATCTCCTGAATAACTTAAATAAGTTTACTAAATTGCATTATTGCATTATAATTTGGAAATCTACAAAACTTTTACAAGAAAAGATATATAAATTTTTAATATATCAGCTGTTTTACTAAAATTTTTTAATAGTTTTATTTTATTTTATTTTTTGGTCTAAAAGTTTTTTGTAGAAAAATAAATGTAACTTTTTTCGTTGCGCTGTATTGGATTTCAAAAACCTTTAGATAAAACTAAAAATTGTCACACTTGTCAATTTTTAAAAATTAATATTTATAAATTACATATAATGTCTATAGTAATATATACAGGTTCAGTGTTGCCAGTGGGCTATTTAATAAATTCAGATTTCTAGATTAGTAGCACTTTTTTGAAACGGTAAAATTCATGTTGTTTTTGCCTTAAATAATATGTCATTAATAAGGTACATTTTACCATTTCAAAAAAGCGGTCCCAATCAAGAATTTGATTTTTTAAAAAGTAGCCTATCTGGAAAGATTGAACAGGTTGTATCCTAAAAGACGGGTAAAACTTTAAGAGGTGATAGTACACATCCAAACAAATAACTTTCATCAAAGAATCCAAGGATCGGAAATAAAACGCAAAGGTACTTTGGAAATAGTCCAATGTTGCCAGTGAGACACACCTTTTAAATCCAGGTTTATAGATTTCCACAATGTTTTTGATGTAGCGAAATTCGCCTTATTTGATAACAAATTAAATAAGGTGAACATAAGCCTAATTATCAATTTTTAAAAACTGGTGACCATCAAAAAATTCGAATTTTAAAAAATAGCCCACTCGCAACACTGACTTGGTCCATGCAAAAGTTAAAGCTGCATATCTATTGGGAATTATCGAGTGAATAATGACACAAATAACATGCAAATGTGATATGGGGAAGAAGAAGAACGCGTATGCAAAATTTCGCCACGATTAATACATAAAAACTGCTGATCAGAGTGTGCAACTGTCAATCGCAGTAGGTACGCAACAGAAGATGTTCACCTTCACTAATAGGGAAAAGGCTGATATGCATATTCACTACGGAACTGTAAATTGAAATGGACAAGCGACTCAATGACTGTACGGAGAGGGGTTTCACACCTTGCTTTTGTCACTTATTCATTCTTTCCTTGTTTTTGCCTCGCATAACAACACATCCAATGTTGCCAGAGGACTGTTATTTTTAAATTCCGATTTCTTGATTAGCAACACTTTTTTGAAATAGTAAAATTTGCCTTATTTAATGCCATATTATTTAAGTTTAAAGCAAGGGAAATTTTACCATTTCAAAAAAGTGGTGTTAATCAATACATCTGAGTTTTTTTAAAAGTATCCCACTGGCAACACTGAGTATCTCCTTTGGCTCCCCCTAGCATCTTTGTGTTTTAAATATGTTGAAAAATAACTAAAGAAACAAAAAGACGATGCTGGATCGAATTGAGTATATTGTGTTACATATTCACAAGTACTACAACAACTGAACTAAAGAAGATACAAAAACAATAACGCTTATTTATAGATTAACATTAAATAGAGAAATAACATTTATTTATAATTAAAATTGAATAGAGAAATAACATTCATTTATAGATTTTGAAAGCTTATGACAGAAAGGTTAGTGGGCGTGAAAGAGAGCTACATAGTTAGCTTAAATAACAAAACACGGTTAAACATAAACAATTGTATTAAAAGGATAACTGAAATTAATATGAGAATAATGTAATGCTATGGTTACAATATTCTAACACACGCCCATAATCTAGCATTATCTCAGAAAAATAAAAAGAAAAGAAACTTTTAGTAAACAAACATTAAAAATAGTATGACGCATTTTTTAACCATTTCAGTGCCTCAATACACTGGTCGAAAATGCCAGGAACGCGATCGCACTCCTCAATCAGGGTGGTGAGTGGTCAAGGAAAAACAGAGGCAAAAAAAGTGGAAACTACCAGTATTTTCTTCTAGAAAATTCTTTCAATAATATAAAGGGAATAAAGAAGTCGAATTTCTTTTTAACAAAATACTGGTATTTACACCTTTTTTGACTGGTTTTTTCCCTGACCACTCGCCACCCTGTCAATACACTGGCCGAAAATGCCAGGAACGCGATCGCTCGCCTGGCTCGCAGATGAACTAATACGATCTCTATTTCATACTTGTCGATTCTTGTTTTTTTTTTTTTTTTTTTTTTTTTTTATCCCGAATGTGTATTTATAAGAAATCTAAAAAAATACGATATATATTCATACTTGTCGATTCTTGTTTATTATCACTTATGTTGAAATTATAACATTTATTTTTTTGTTTTTTAAATACTTTTCGTAAATAAAATGTTCCGAATTTAACTAAGAAATATATATATATTTTTTAATTTCTACTTTCCTCTAGCAGCGTGGCACTTGTAGCTAATTCTCTAAAAATCATGTTGACACTCAAATGGTTAAACATCACTTGTACAAACAGCAAAGATATAACAGTTAATAAAATTTAACTTTATGTGAAATCTTCATAAATAATTCAGCAATTTGAATGTTTGTAAGAATATATTCAGCTTTGATATTATTTTCTGTTACAACATTACGAATAAATTTAAGTTTTATATGAGTTCTTAATATTTACAATTTCACCAGCAATGTTTTTAAACCATAACAAGTCTTGAAATCAATTAGTAAAAGCAATGGCTTCATCTTCAGCTGACGATAATGTATCACACTTTTGCTTAGTACAACACCACAGAACAGGTATGATACAAAACATGAAAATTTAAGCTGATTATGATTTACTGTAAGTTCCTTTTAAATATCTTAAAATTTTCTTTAGTGCAATCCATCCATAGGATTTTCCTACATTTGACTCAAGCAGTTACCCGTTTTACAAAAAATCGGGTCGGGAAACATATGCTAAATACAATAAACAACCTACAAGTTCAGGATATAGACCATTAACCCCTTGAGGGGCAAGCAATTACGTTTGTGAAATGCTGAATTCCCACCGGAAACGCGAACCGGGTCTATCATGCCCGGCGTGCGTCCTCGCGGGTTAACAATTTAATTATATAAGAAAGACTCTTCATCGATAATTAACCCCTTAATTCTCGCTCCCGTCATATTCTCGGGCTGTGTCTTTTACTCAAATTGTTTGATTCCCACCAGTTGTATAAAATAGTGAAATTGGCTATATTTTAGTGTCGTTTTTACTGCCATTAAATAAGGTGAATATTCCTTTTTCATAAAAGTGGTGCCAATAAGCAATTTGAATTTTTAAACCGTAATTTAAATCGAGCGTTAACCCCTTGAGGGGCAAGCAATTAAGTTTGTGTAATGCTGAATTCCCACCGGAAACTTTGAGAAATTCTATTTCAAAATAATTAAAAGCAATTTACGGCATTAAAATTTAATAAAATTTTTCTGGTGTAAAACTTCATTAATCGTAGGTGGTATATAATATATACCGGTGCCTCTCAAGGAGTTAAGGGGTTAAACTATTGGTTGTGAATTACATTTGAATACTTAGAAATTCTGAAACACTTTCTGACTTTGACATGTGAAACTTTTTAGACAATAAGGAAATAACTATATTAGTTTCATTTACATCTGAACCTGAAATTAGCATATCATCTACATACTGAGCAATAATTATTTTATGATTATTACTATACTTAGTAAATATGCGGGGTTCACTATCAAGTGATTTGAAATTAAATTTTGAAACAAATTCAAGAAATATTTCAAACCATTGTCGTGGAGATTGTTTTAGACCAGATAAACTTCTTTTAAGTTTATACTTTCGCGCACTATTATCACCATAGGCTTGTGGCTGATCCATAAAAACTAGTTCATTTAACTTACCATTCAGGGAAGCAGTTTTTACAAGTAATACATATGGATGTAGATCTTCATTTAAGATCAAAGTGAGCACTAAACGTAAGCAGGCATGCTTTTAACAGGTGAAAATGTCTCAGTGTCGTCCGCTCCTTCTCTCTTGATGAATCCGCGAGCTACAAGCCTTGCCTTGTATTTACCGTCTCTCTCTTTCGGCAGCACCAACTTGCAGTAGATGGTATTATTATCTTCTGGCGGCCTTTTCTAAATTCCACACTTCATTTTCTATGAGGGACTCCATTTCTTCATCCATAGCTTATTTCCACTTTTGTTGTTCGTTGTGAGGCAGAATAGAAATGTCATCAAATTTTAATGTTGCTTCTTTAGTAAGCATTCCTTCATATACAGGGTGTTTCATAAAATATGGGCAAAACTTTAAGAGGTGATAGTAATCTTCCAAATAAACAACTTTTATCGAAGAATGTATGGTCGGAAATAAAACGCAAATGTGCAAGAGGGCACCAAAGGTGATGTTGTTGTTATACCGCCACTATATTCAGAAAATCGGAATTCGTACCAGAAATTAAAGATAGTATTTTTTGCTTTATTTAATGACAGAAATTTTGGGATTATATATAGTACAGATTTTTTTTCCGGTATGAATGCGAAATTTCGAAATAAAAATTGAGACCAAACTGGAATCCCTGTAATACAAGGCAAAAACACAAAAAGAACGATTAAGTGGCAAAAAAGGTGGGAAACCGCTCTATGTATAATTGAGCCTCTGAGACATTTTCCTTTGTAGATAAAATGCAAATCCACCTTTTTCCTGCTATGTATTAATGGAGGCGAAATTTTTCATACGCGTTCTTCTTCTTCCCCATATCACATTTGCATGCTATTAATGTCGTTCTTCTCCCGATAACTTGCAACAGCAATGGGGCTTGTACGTTTGCATCGACCAAGTTTCCAAATGCACCAGATCATTTGCGTTTTATTTCCGACTACAAATGAAAATGGCTCAGAGCCTCAACAATTGTACGGAGAGTGGTTTCCAACCTTGCTTTTGTCATTTAATCGTTCTTTCTGCGTTTTGGCCTCGTGTAACAGGGTTGTCAATTTGGTCACCATTTTTATCTCGACATTTGACATTCATACCAGACAATTTAAAAAATCTGTACTATATGCAATCACAAAATTTCTGTCATTAAATAAAGCAAAAAAATACTATTTTTAATTTCTGGCACAAATTCGGATTTTTTGAATAAAAATAGAGACCAAGCTGGTAAATCTGTCGTATAACAACATCACCTTTGTTGCCCTCTAGCACATTTGCATTTTATTTCCGACCATGCATTCTTTGATGAATGTTGTTTGTTTGGATGTGTACTTTTACCTCTTAAAGTTTTGCCCATCTTTAATGAAACACCTTGTATTTCAGGTCCTGGAAACCTAACAGAATATTTCTTTTCTCTGGATGATTTTCTCACACTTTCTTCTGTCGAATTATTTGCTTTTCTCTTGATGGCAAGGAACTAACGGTTACACTTTCTTGAAATGGACATTCATCATGTGGTTCATCTTCATCGATGCTCTAGAAAACATTTATGCAATCATTGGAAGTTTTCTTCTCTTCATTAAATTTAACATTTTTGGATATATTGATGCGCTTTTTTGTAGGTTCTAGTAAGCGATATCCCATTAATGAATAGCCTACTAAAATCTTTTTTTTGTTCGCATTTTACATCTAGTTTCTTCCATTTATTTTTAGGTATCAGTGTATAGGCATCACAGCCAAATACTCTAAGATTCTTCAAATCGAGAAAATTTTTGTGCTTTAAATAGTATGGAGTTGAATTTTAAATTGATGCTGAGGTAATCTATTATTAATGTAGACGGCAGTGAGAACTGTAAAACCCCAAAGGTTCTTGGGTAAATTAGCTTCAAATAGCATCGCCCGACCTTTTTCTAAGATACTTCTATTAGGAAGTTCTGGTACACGATTCAAACATGGAGTATACGGTGGCGAAGGATTAATATGTATACCAGCTTCAGTTGCGAAGTTTAAAAATTCACCATCAATATATTATTTTGCATTATCGCATCGAATTCTCTTACTATGGGATGCAATTTACAGGAAGATTTAAACTCACTTGCTGCATCGCTTTTTCGTTTTAGTACACGAATTTCAGTAAAATGCGAATAGTCATCTATTAACCACTTGGAGGGCTGTGCCGTGACGGCATAACATAATTTTAATCCCTTATTGCCACAATGGCAGCGAAATTTTATAATGAAAATTTCACCTTTTATAAGTACGCAAAAATATACTTTTACTTCTTTACAAATAAATTCTCTTGTAAATACTGGGGTCATTGAATTATTCCAACATTTTACGAATACAAGTACATTGCCCTGAAAGGGTTAAAGTTATAAAATATTGCTGCAAATATATTGGGTCCTATCGACACACATATATCTTAGTGAATCATTGCCATTGGTTCAGATTCTCTTTTTCTAGGACATTTAACCCTTTCCGGCACGGGCAATTTTTGTTGTAAAATGATGAAATGATTCACTGATACCAGAATTTTAAAACGACTTTTTTTAGAAATTAAAAACAGGTCATTTTAACTATTCATTGTAAAAGTAAAATTTTACTAAAATATTCTTGGTGCTGTTCGTAAGTTTGGAATTAAAATTAGATATCCCGACCCGGGCAGACTCTGTCGGAAAGGGTTAACAACAAATAATGCACGTAACATTAAATTTGTACATATTTCTCAGAAATTCTAGGAAGTTGGTTATCCTAACTATTTCAGGGCTTGGTTGCACGAGTGCCCTAATCTGCACCACTTTTTTTAAATAGTAAAATTCGCCATATTTAATGACATATTGATTAAGGCGAAAACAAACGGAAATTTACCATTTCAGAAAAGTGGTAACAATCAAGAAAAATGAATTTTAACCCCTTGAGGGGGGGGGGATATATTTTATCCCACCTACGATTAATGAAGATTTACACCAGTAAAATTTTATGAAATTTTACTTTTTTAACTTAGGTGGAAAAAAGACGTAAAATTGCTTATCCTTATTTTGAATTTTTTCTTTCTAAATTTCCAGTAGGAATTCAGCATTACACAAACGCAATTGCTTACCCCTCAAGGGGTTAAAACAGTGGCCCACTGTCAACACCGTTTTCATATTGTAGTAGTTTGACGTGGTACCGGCGATATGAACAGAAGATATTAGTATTATTATTACTAAATTCTGGTATTCAACTTTCATTTTTTATTAGCGAGAACATTGACCTATACTTGAGTATAAACGGTATTAATTATTATTATTCTGGTATTAACGAATAAAATTAAAAACAAATAAAACTTAAGATTTCGTAGAGGCCTGTTATAGATGACTATTTTTATAATCTATTCGCACCACCATTTTAAGAGAATAATTTTTTTAGTTTTTCAAATCGTGTCGAAGGTTATGTGAAAAATATTTATTTTATAGAAGTGGTGCGAGGTAGATTTAAAACTTGCCTGCGACAGCCCTGCTCCCTCGTCTTCCGTTTTATGTCAAGTGGCAAGATATCGAGATACATTAGTAGCCTTAGTTGCAAATATTGAGCGCCTGATTACCAATGGGGCTCATTCCCACCAGTAAAAGGAAACAGAAAATTTTGCTTCATTCATATCAGAAATTTTACATGAATACGGTGTTTAGATAAGGTAAACATTTCTTTTAAAATTTATTGGTGTAAGTGTGCCCGTTGGTAATCAGGCCCTGCCAATATTGTCTCCCTTAGAATCAGAAATTTGGAAATCGGATAATCTGAAGAATTTTTTTTTATTTTATGTAAGCACGAATTTCCTGTCATTAACCTTTACCGGCGCGGTGTCCTTAAAAAAGGACACCTAATTTTAATTCCAAAACTGACAAACGGCACCAAGAATATTTAACTAAAATTTTCCTATTATAATGTACATGAAAATAAGCAAGTTCGTATTTTCTAATAAATTCGTTTATAAACTGCGGTGTCAGTCCATTATTTTATCAGTTTATAAACAGAATTACTCCGTGCCAGTAAGGGTTAAATGTAGCAAAAATTGCTATTTGGAATTTCTTGAAGGAACTCGGTATGTCTGATTAAACATGAAGCCAAACTAATAACCCTGTATACGATGTACCCGACATAAGTTACTTAAACAATTTTGAAATACCACTCATATACACAATTATTTTTTAATACATTTTCTTAAAATTATAGAAAAATCCGTTTTACTTTTTAACATAAAAATGTATCAATTATAAATATGATCTATGACGTTACTGACGAATGTATTCATACATGGCTAGTTCCATGAATACTTGTAGTGTAAGTCACATGCTACGATTTTTGGCTACCAATATTTTAGAACGGAAATATGTGACTTACTTTATCGGAGATATCTCATTTAATGAATACGGCAAAGCATACTTTTCAAAAATAATGGTGACCAACAAGCATACCAGTTATCAGCTATGTGACTTACACTACAAAAACCCATGGAACTAGACACATGTATAATGTTTAAGTATTTGCAATACCGAAAGGTGTTAAAAATTACGTTTTCACTTACTCAGTAGATAAATTAGGAACAGATGTAATAAATTCACGGGGCCGCCATCTTGGAATTTTTCTTGGCGTGAAACCCCCCTTTCTGCCAAGTAGTAAATGTCGCCGAACACCGGTTTATATGCATTTTAGGCTTAACGAAATAAAACGTAAATAATAAACAAAACTCCCTAAAGTGGCAATCATTAATCGTTCTAGGAGCGCTTAGCGCTCGTTAACCAAAAAAAAAAAAAACATCACTGGATTCAGCAATTCTCGCTGTGTAGCATTCTCAAAATTCAGCACTTCTCGCTGTGTAGAATTCTCAAAATTCAGCAGTTCTTGCTGTGTAGCCATCTCAAAATGTAAAAAACTCGAAAGGCAAACAAATATACATAAAATTATCAAAATCCCTTAACAGACATCTGCTTTCTTCAAAACTCAAGCACGAAATACTGTCATAGCATCAACGTCATTTTCAAAAATAGGCTTATGAATACGCATTGACACACAGTAAATAAACCTCCTTTTTTCGTCAAAATTTCCTCAAATTTCTTAATTACTTTAGCAAGAGCGTTTAAACGGACTACAGAAACCATAGTCAGTCTAATAAATCCAATAAATTTAACATAAAAACAAAAAAAAACAGAACAATACAACACGAAATCAAACCACATCCGCAATATCCTAGCCGAAAATGACCTTCACAGGGGTTGTCATAATACGACACGCCAAACACACACGTCACACGGGGTTCCACATATCGATAAAGATCGCCAACACAAAATCGCCAAGAAATTTCAAGACATCTACGATGGCGGTCATCCGGGGGTATAACGCATCTAAGCCATAAATTGCGTTTTTAACTACTTAGATGTCAGAAACTAAGAGTTACTTATATTTATACATATGTTTAAAAAATAAGACTATATGATAATTAAAAATGTATATATATTAATGTTTTTTCTTTCAAAATGCTAGAAGAAAGTAGATTTTTTTGTTCAAATTATAACTTTACATACTTTGAAAGCATAAGAATTAATCTCATAAAAGATTTTATCGATCACTTTTTCCAACCATATTCCAAAAACAATATGTATATAAGAATATTGTGAATAAATAATTTCTTTCTCAATGGAGCCTGATATAATCAGATTTGACGATAAAATAGTTTCTTTTTTCCCCAGAGAATAAAGAAAAAAATGTATTTATTTTTTATTGTATGTAATTCTGCTTTTAAAGGGTGAAAAACTGATAAAAATTCCTTTCCTTGAATAAGTCATACAATGTATATTAAATTTTATGCGTGTACGAGTGTTTTGAAAATAGGAGAATATTCCAATAAAAAAATGTCTGAAATTTCTATCAAACGTGGTAAATTAGATGCATTCGTTTTATAATCAGTTTTATAAATATTCAGATCTTGTTGAAATAGCTGTTGCACTCTTATTGAAAAACGCATAAATATAAAATTTATGACGATTATATATATTCAATTCAGTAATAAAGAAATAATAGGACTCCACCTTAAATAATTGGTAATCAACATGGTAACCTAGAATCATTACCTAACGTGGGATATCATTGATTTAATAAAGTGTGATAGGATTTAATAGAATGAAGAAATCTTTTATTAATATATTTTTAAGTTTCGATTCGATTTTCATGATATTTGAAATTACTCGACAAAATTCTGCAACGAATATATATATAAAATATATAATGTGACATTTAAAAAGTGCACAGTCTTACTTAAAATGAGACAAAAGTAATGAAAAAGATGTTACAAGTTTAAAATATACATTTTATTTAAAACTTCTTAGTAGTTTCAAGTTTTCCAAGCTCATCATCAAAGAATATTTTAATAACTAAATGTTGTTAATTCATACAAATAAGTCACTTTGTTTTGAAAATGAGAGCAAATAATTACTAGAATTGAAAGTGGAAGTAGCAGTAGCAGTTTTCTTGGACTGAATTTAATTAGAGGAAATATATATTATCATTAATTGCAGTTCCATTTATTATTGCTACTTTCACTTTCAACTGTAGTAATTATTGGCTCTCATATTTTCAAAACAAAGTGATGTATTTGTACAAATACGTCATTTGTATAAGACATTTTGCAAATGTCTTGCAAAAAAATATGGACAACATTGTAGTAATGCATTTTTGTGAGGTAGTAGCCACGCCTTTAGTCAATGATGTTTTTGAAGGAAAACGAGAATTCTCGTTACCCGTCGTGAACGTGTTACACATTTAGTTGAAATGTTATATAAATATCAACTTGTCTTTCTTTTCAATTAAATAACAAACACTAGAAAACAGGAATTCTGCTTTTTCAGAATTTAGTGTCACCCCAGATGAAAAAAAAATAATAATACATGTATATATAAATAGTAGAAAACATATTTAAATTTTAAGACTTACAGCACACGCTTTTATTTTATGTAAACTGACGTCATTCGCATCCGCTTAGGAATTCCGCATTTACGATCCACTCTTAACCCCTTGAGGGGCAAGCAATTACGTTTGTGTAATGCTGAGTTCCCACTGGGATCTTTGAAAAATTCTATTTCAAAATAAGTAAAAGCAATTTTACGGCTTTTTTCCACCAAAGTTAGAAAAGTAAAATTTAATAAAATTTTTCTGGTGTAAAACTTCATTAATCATAGGTGGTATATAACATATACCGGTGCCCCTCAAGGGGTTAAACATCTACAGTAAAGTATGCATAGGACGTTACTATCGCGAAATAATACACAAATGTAGCAAAAAGATGCCGTCATTAAAGCAATCGACAAAAAAAAAAAAAAAAAAAAAAAAAAAAAAAAACAGCTGTATAATGCTTGATAGGCCTTCATTTGTTTGTGACATTAATATAAATACTTAAAATTAAATATAGTTTATAATACCTCCATGTTTTAACAGAAATTATTCGTTTATATTTTTTTCAAAATAGCACATATTTTAATTACATTTTCTCTGGGTTGTTATGAAAAAAATGGCAACAAAAATATATCCTTATATATATAATATTATAAATGTCAATGTGTGTCCGAATGTTTGAATGAAGTCAGCATCTAAACGAATGAATTAATGCTTTTGTAGTTTTGGATGTAGATGGATTAGAACCCGGAAATGAACATAGGCTGTGTTTAATTTGTTTTATTCAAATATTTTGCTTAATAATCCAAAATTTCATTATTTTTCATGCACAATGAATTAACATTTTTCCGATAAAATTTTATCATCTTTCTCTTTTCGTTGCCAAAAAATAAAAACTTAGAATAATAATTTAATTTCTAATTGAAAGATTAAAACAGAAATTTTCAAGTACGTTTAATAATACAAGGTGCATGAATTTTGAGTAGGTGCGGAAAGAAGGCAAATGTGACGTCATATATGGAAAATATAAAACGGATATGCTTTGAAGTTGAAATAAATTGAGATTGTGTTATGGTATTAATTCTTATTATTTAAAGAAAATTGTTATCAAGGCTTACGGTTTATCGTCTGCGCACGGTTAACACAAAGATATAAATTTCAATTTAACATTAAAAAAAAAAAAAAAAAAACTTTTGAAGTGCAAATGGATAGCAAATGTCAATAATATGCACAGTAAAATTTATCAATGTCGAAAATGACGTAATGATTAGCAGGAGATATGTATTTTCATTCTTAAAAAGTAAAAAAATTAACTGGATAGAAAATTTATGTTCTATAATCGAATTCAATTTGCTTTTTTTAGAGAAAGAAATTAGGTGCAAAAGTAAATACATTGTTCTAAATAGGTTTGTTTTTTGCGTGGTAAAGTCTTCGCCCACCTTTGGTGACAAGTATGATTCTAGAACATACAAAAAAAGTATCATCCGATAATTTTCTTGGCACACATGCCATATACGCACCTGGTTTGGCGCGATCTGTTTTTGACGCCAATTTGGCGAAAACGTCGTTTTCGAATACCAGTTACATGTATATTTTTATATTATGTTCTATTACTTAAAAAGGGAAATAACAATAAATTAAAAAAAATTTTAATGTAAAACTATAGAACAAAGTAATTTATATAATTTAAAAAGAAAATTAAAGTAAAGTAACAATTTATTAATAAATAAACAACAATAACCGGGTTACCATGTCGAGCAAAATAATATTTTTGGCGACAATTAGGTACCCCGTTTATTATATGAGATTTGTGCCATTTTCATATTACTTCATGATATAAACAGACATCCTGGTTCAGCGTATAAACCTAAGTTATGTCAATGACCCTATTATAAAGAAATACCTTAAATTAGACTAGCCACCCTTGGCGACCAGTTTGGTCTCCCTTAAAATTTATAATTGGAAAAGCATGCTAAGCATTTTATCATGTTACTTTTATTCATAATTTAATTTACACGGACTCCCTTAACCCTCTCGCTGCGCAACCCGAGATTTCCTCGGGCAACGTAAAAGTAGCAAAATTTGCGCAATCAGAGATTTCCTCGGGGATTCATTTTTTCCACTGGCGACTATATTTTTTTTGTCTTCAGTGACAGACCTGATTCCGCCTATTTTCTAATATCCTATCCCATCTAAGGTCCTGAACTCTTTTACAAAAAATGTTTACATATTTAAACCCTAAGATAGATTATAAAAGATAATACTATAGATTTGAAATATGTAATAAAAAATGCATAATTTTTTAACCTATTTTGGTGGAAAAAAAAATACGCAGCGAGAAGTTTAAATATAATTAATATAATCCCTTAAGCTAATATTAGTTTTTGTTGCATTAAAATATCTCAATTTGTTGATTTTCTATAAGCAAGTAAACCCTATTGGTTTAAAATGGAAGTCAATGGGAATTTGGCGAAATATTAGAGATAGCACAAAGTTAGTGTCACTTTTGGCGACAAACTTAGTGGCATTTGGCAACAGAACAGGGTCCCCTATGGTAACCACCCCTTATAGATATGGTGATGCATTAAATGCTGTTCAATAACCAATGAGATGTGTTTCCTTTGGGCGTTGCCATTAAACAATTAACAAATAATTGCGATTTCTTTGCCACGTACGATAGCGTAATATATATATATATATAGATTATCTGCTATAAAATGTGATAAATAATTGGTTTATTATATATGTTTTTAATTATCGGAAGGGAAATGCTTTGCTTAATTAATTCATTTCTTCTTTTTATGTTACGTGAACGACGTCACGGGTAACAGCTAGTAATTAATATTTTACAACTGTTCTTCCTTTACTTTCTACAGAAATGGAGTACTTCCTTTGCCAATTTTAAGAAATGGCTCCAAAAACTAAAAAAAAAAAAATAATATTTCAAAAGTAAATGGAGATGCAATTTTCAAACTAATTGTACTTAAAAGTACTTTTCTTTTCCAATACGAGGGTATAAAAATTGAAAATGTGCGATGCTTAAAAGTTTAAAAAATTGCTATAGAGTATTTAATCGTACTGCTTTGTTTTACGGCTGGCGCTGTGTAAGATAACGTTATTTTTTGGAGACAGTACAAAATAAGCTGGGAGAAAGAAATAGCATACCGTACTGGGGGCTAAAAAGATTAAACGACACTTCCCTAAAGTGGATTTGCTTTTTCTTTTACGGTTAAAATCGATTTCTCTTTTTTTTCACATTATTGTATTCTTTATAGTCTGTAGATTATCCCTCTAAAAATATCTTGCCCAGCTTGAAATTCTTTCGTAGTTATTTAGTGCTTCAGCGCAATGCGTCCGTAAACTTACATTGTTTTGGATCACTTTATAAACACATTTTACGCAAAATGACTTCTTTCAAACTGGACGGAATCAGAACGCAAAAATTATTAAATCTAGGGATGAGATTTTCGCTTTCTTTCACACCAGTATATTGTTAGAGAAAAAGTTAAATTATTTAATCGGAACGATTCTTTTGATTTAACCCCCTAATTCTCGCTCCCGTCATATTCTCGGGCTGTGTATTTTACTCAAATTGTTTGATTCCCACCAGTTTTATAAAATAGTGAAATTGGCTATATTTTAGTATCGTTTTTACTGTCATTAAGGTGAATATTTCTTTTTCATAAAAGTGGTGCCAATAAGCAATTTGATTTATTCAACCGTAATTTAATTCGAGCGTTAAGGGATTAACAGAACAACATATTCTCCAATAATATACTGGTGTGCAAAAAACCGAAAATCTTATCCCTGTAAACCGATCTTGATACTTTATTTTATTAATGTTAATATAATTTATTGGAGCTTGAACCACTTTAACAGGGTTCGTACGGGTCCTTGAATTTCCGGACTCAGAAATTATTTGGTACCAGTATTTTCTTATACAAAACTCTTCTTAAATAAGACGAAATTTTGCGCGTTTGAACAACGGAGTTATGAATATAGAGGAGGAGGCATACAGTGTATTTTCTACCACTTACGAGAGAAGTAACTGACGGGGTTGTCACAAGATGTCAGCTTATTTTTTAATCGGATCAATAGCTTCTCTTTTCCGACGGGGCGGCCCCCACCAGTGGCCGAGAGGTTCTGCTCTCGAAGCTGGTAGACGGGAGGTGCTGGGCCCGAACCCAATCGCCCCCGTCGGCCTAATCGTTTCGGAGTTTTCGTGGTTTTCTTCGAAACCTTGGATTTCCAAGCGTAAATACGGGCTAGGTTCCTTAGAAAGACCCCCTCGAAGGCGTATATCCCTCGTGTTGATAATTGGCCGTCACAAACACAACCGACGGGCGAACTTCCAACACGACATTCGAATAGAAAATTTCGTCTTCTTTAAAGAGCATTGTTCGAGAAAATATTTTCTCACAAACATGGTTAAAATCTCTATTTATTTTTACTGGTGTTAGTATGCCTACGTATTATAATATTTTTTACTGACATTAACGGGAGGTTGTCTTGGTTGTCACAATATGGTCGAAACGCACGGCTTGACTATTGCCATAGTAAACTGCTACCAGTAAAAATGGATCTCTGTTTCTGCCAGTATGTATGACTAAAAGTTTGGAATAATGAGATTTTTAAACAAGGAGAAAATTTCTATTTAAATTTACTGGCGGAAGTTTCGCCCGGCAATAATCAACCCCTGCGAAAGCGGTTACAGTTGATGCTTCACTATTTTAAGGATATGCCAATTCCTCCTTATTGATAGTTCCATGGTTTAACACTAGAACCGAAATAGCGGTCATTTTGACCGGTACCAAATAAAAATATGTCAGTTTGAGCCAGAAAACTCTTTCTAAAATAAGTTATATATGTATCACAGAAATAAGTTAAAAAATGAATTAAATTGTTTTAAATAAAAATTCTGAAAGAAATATTTTTATAAATCTTGTGTACAATTTCCGGCGGTTCTAGTGTTAAACTAGATTTGTTTTTCTATTTAAAAAAAAAAAAAAAAAAAAATACTGATATTTTGCCTTGAAAATAAGGGTACCCGTACGAACCCTGTTTCAGCCATTTTTATAAAAAAATAAATACTTTCAGAATCACGCCAAAGTGCGTAAAATGGGTCAGGAAGAGACTTTTTTCTTCGAAGGGCTGCCAATAAGTTGATTTTCAATGTTTTGGCTTTCATAATCCTTAACACCTTAACGCTCGAATTAAATTACGGTTAAAAAATTCAAATTGCTTATTGGCACCACTTTTATGAAAAAGAAATATTCACCTTATTTAATGACAGTAAAAACGATACTAAAATATAGCCAATTTCACTATTTTATAAAACTGGTGGGAATCAAACAATTTGAGTAAAAGACACAGCCCGAGAATATGACGGGAGCGAGAATTAAGGGGTAAAGGAAAACCGATTGCAAACCAATATGCGATCTATCGGATTCTGACTGAGTGATGTACACGGCGCGCACTCTAGGACGCCCGCCATCACAACTCGAGCCACATCGTCATTTTTTTTTATTTAACCCCTTCACGGTCATATTTGGAAAAAACACCAAAAAATACATATTTCTTTTATTACAGAAATTGAATAATTGTAAGGTTTCTAAATAAAATATGCAATTAGTTTTCTTTAGCCCCTTGAGGGGTGCCGTTTGCAGTCTGCAAACGGTTAATTTTAATGCCGAAATTAACAAATGAGACCAGAAATTTTTTAGTACACTTTCGATCTCATAATATACGTGAAAAAAAGCTTTTGACTATTTTCAAATAAATTCGTTCTTAAATTGCGGTGTGAATTAAGTATTTGAACATTTTTAGAGCAGAAATGCCTTGCCCCTGAAAGGGTTAAGGCAAAAAAATGTGTTATAGAACAAATTCACATTTGTAGAAAGTCCATTATGCCATAATTCTGTGTCTCAATGTTTGTTTTACACCATAAAATTAATGTGAATAAGACCTTTATTTTTCAGGTCTTAAATCTTTATTTATCATCATCACACACATTTTTACGAATAACATTTGAAATAATACATATACATTAAATTTTGATTATTAACAATTTTTTGAGCATTATATACAAAGCGTTATAAGTAAGCGAACAAACTTAATGCTGGAATCAGGCGTAAATTAACACAATAGCGCCACCTTGTGGACGGAGTGATAATTCACATACTCGTGTGGCGCATATTTTCTAAATCTTTAGTCACTCATGGAAGTGAATTTTGTTTGCCACATTTATTGCATGATAGTGGCGTAGCGAGAGAGGTATGCAGAAGCATTTGACACCACGAAGTTTTCTTCGGCTTAGCACTCGCACTTCAGTTATTAATGAAGATAAAAAAAACTTTATAATTTTAGTGGTGTGAGTAAGAAAACAGTTAGGTATCTACTTGTAGTTCATACTCCATCCGCTACGTGGCGCATGACCTTGATTGATGTCACCTCGCTTTTAATCTTGCGGACACTTCTCCCATTTAAGATAGGACGCTTACTTATATCGCTTTGATTATATATTTCGAAGCATGAATTTCAGATCCCAGCATTACAATCAGCCCCAAAAACCAAACTCTAACGGTTTTATTCAAAGACTTCACACGGAAATGCCAGTTAAATTTTTCTGGTTTCAGAAGTTTTTACAGCAATTAAATCTCCAGCCCGGAAAAATGACGGGCACGAGAAATAACGAACGACACCTTAGCCCAGGATATTGACGGGAGCGAAAATTAAGGGGTTAAAAAACGAAATGATAATAAATTACTTGCAAAAATACGGCAGTTAAAATCCTTATTCTTATTCCAGAAATCAAAATCCTAAAAAACACTCTTTATTCGTCCTTCTAGACTAGAGGCAAATCCCGTCCCTTCTCCCCTTAAATAATTTTTTTTTCTTTAAACATAAACTATTTTTGATGACATATAATATATTCAAAGGATCGATACATATTTTTGCAAACGTTTTGCCTTTCTGTGTGATTTACATTTAAATTAAAAATTACTAATCCTATTGGTATCAATTCGAAATAAAGGTTAGTGATCATCTGCACCATTGAATATATCCTTTGTTTTAAAATGTCAATCAAAAAGAAACAATGGATTAAAAGCTATGTATTTCGCTTTAGAAAGGGAAATGATGTTATTTTTTAATTGCAAAAATCTGTGAAAAATATGGAGTTAATATTTCAGGGCTGCCACAGGCGATTATTTTGATATCATTTTTGCACCACTATTTTAAGAAAAACAATTTTGTAGTATATTTCTCTTGCAGATGTTGTCAAACTATATGTGATTTTTTTTTATTATTATTGGTTTGAGATAGAATTTAACAATCGTCGCCTGTGTCTGCCCTAATAACAAAAGAAAGTGGCATTTAAAAAAATGTATAGAAACGCCATTTTTTTTTTCATTTTATTGGGAAAATGGTATCAAATGCATGCCAATTAAGGTACTTTTACCGATTATTATATGAAAAGTCGCATCTCATGTTTTATAAAAAGCAAAACTTACAAAGAACTATCTTAAAGAAAAATCTTAAAACATCTCTATAAGAACTGTAAACAAAATTCTAAAATTATATTTAAATCCATTCAATGCGAAAAAAAACATAATGTTCCGCGCAGCGTAAAGAATGTGCGAAAAGAATGTGCGTTTAAAAAAGGGAAATTTACAGTTACAATTGATCAATCTTCGATAAATTTATCTGATTTCAACAGAAAAATATCGATTTAGTACCGAAAACTACGAGAAATAAAACTAAAATTTTGGTTCATAGAAAAGAAGGAAAGTTTTGCTAAAGGTTTTATGATCAGTCCTGGATTATTGCATAACATAAAACTTGAAATAAGGAAACTAGAAGACAAGTAACAATTAATTGCGATTACTATAATAATTGTGTTTTAACACCTGATTTCAAAGAAGACATTCCATATCTTTAGCCAAACAGACTTGATTGTGTTAACCTCTTCCGCTCTGTGATATACGTATCGTACGTCATGCTAATTTGTTTCATTTCCGACACTGACGTACGCTGCTTTTACTTGCACAGTCTTTATTGTATTATACACAACTTCAATAAAATACTGAAATTTTGGCTGATTTCAAAATTCAGAAGAGTATTTCAAATTACATGCAATATTTTATTTAAAAAATCAAAAATTGATTAAAACTTATTCTTAACATAAAAATTTAAATCAAATGAATGTTTATTTCTAAAATGTTTTTAAGGATTGATTGTATAAAGTCTTATATAATTTGCCTTTTCACTTAATAGTATTACAGTAGACTCCCTTAAATCCGCACATCATCACAAATGTAAACAATGAAACTTCCAGTTCAGATGTAGGAGCAAAATTACAGATTTTTTTTTGTTTGTTTTAAATCATTCCATATGTATTTTAATATGTAATTCTCGATAATATGACTGAACTCATGATTTTTGATGAAGGAAGTATAAATTTATTTGTCAAAAAAAAAAATCAAGATATTAATGATATCACTGATAATCACAATCTTTTTACCAAATATATTTATTATATTATTTTATTGTACATTATATTATTTATTATAATTTAATCAAACATTTTTGGTTATTAAAAATGGCTAAACCTGAAATAAACTTTTCTTACTTTATGATTTTGATGTGAATTAATATGTTACCTTTATGAGCAAAGTTTCAATGAACAATTCTAGGAAAATGTATCTCATCTTTATTATGCATATTTAATTATACTGTGGACTCTCTTTATTTTAAACACTGATGGGACCGACCAAAAATGTTCAGATTATGGGGCTGTTCATTATAGAGGGTGATTGGGAAATGTATTATTACTACTACTATGCACTGATTTTATACATTGTATAGAATACTTAACCTGGTTAGCCATGCCAATTACAGAGGTGGAGGTGTTGAATTTCGATTTGGCGGCTACTGCAATGTCAAACTAAATTCAGTTGGACCTGTACTCTACCATCTCATTCGCTTTTTTTTATTTAAAATGTTTTACAAAACATACAATCGCATATATACATTACATTACTTCGAAACATAATAGGTGCATTACTTAAAAAAGTGAATAATTTTAGTCTTTTTTTGTATTTTGTATGTTCGTACAGTGGATATGTTACCTAGTTGTTTACAAAGAGGAAAGGCTTCCGGGTGATCTTCAGTCGCGTAGTTCAACAGGTCTTGAATTCCTTGGCCATATTGCTTGAAGGTAATCCTACTTCTTGTTTCATCGGTCTGTTTTGGTTCTGCTTCTTCTTCACCATCATCTTCCTTTTCAATTATGCTGTTGTCGCAAACCGGAAGGCTTGCATCGGCAGTTAGATAAGCTCCAGGTTTAATTTCATTCTGAAGTTCCCTAAGAATTGATCCAAAGTTGCTCACAACTGTTGCTTCTTGATCTTCTATTCTTGATTACTCATTCGCACATGGGAATCCAGCTTTGCAGACGCATCTTTGGATGGTGTAGGGAGTTACTTTATTCCAAGCCGTTGATATCCAATGGACAGTATCCATGACGTTGGCCTTCTTCGTTAGTTCGGTTTCCGATTTTGTCTCCTCCATCACCATGGACATTTTTTTTCAGAAAATGTTTTCTGTAGTGAGCTGTAAAGGTCTTGATTACTCCTTGATCCAGCGGTTAGATTATAGAAGACAACATACAGTAAGATCAGATACACTTCAGTGGCAGAACTTCAGGCTCACGTTGCTCAGCAGCATGTTTGTATGTGATCTGGCACAATCCACAAAAAGGATTTTTCTTCCTTCTCTCTTCATCTTCTCGATAATACCCTCCAAACATCGTGCAGAAAATTGTGAATGCCATCCAGACTTTTCGATTCGATTTATAGTGCACAGGCAATGATGCAATCTTCACATTTTTGAAGCATCGTGGTTTTTCGCTTTTTCCGATCACAAGCGGTTTGAGCTTCGTACCCGTAAAACTGGCACAGAGCATAACTTTTAATCTTTTTTTCGACATTTTCCCGCCCACGCATTTCTCGCTTCTTTCTGCTAGGGTTAGTTTTGGAAGATCTTTAAAAAGGAAACCTGTTTCTTCGGCATTGATAATGTCAGCAGCGTGGAAATCCTTTGTTATGTCCGGCAGTTTTCTTTTCTATTCCTCCGCAGCTTCGATATTTACGTCTGCAGCTTCACTATTGATTATTTTGAATTCAATGTTATGTAGACATTTGAAGCGAGTCAACCATCCTTCCAATGCCTTGAATTCCGTGATTTTCTCTTTTTCTGCAAAATCCAGATCAATCTGCTTTAGCAGGGGTCCGGTGACAGGGACAGGCATGTGATTTCCGCGTTTTTGCACACCAGTATATTCTTAGAGAAAATGATATTTCATTTAATCGAAACATTTTTGCGATTTAAGAGAACAACATTTTCTCTAAGAATATACTGGTGTACAAAAACGCGGAAATCACATGCCTGAGGGAGAATCTTTGTTCTCATTTGGCAAAAAAAAACTTCCAGACGTGATTGTTAATTTCTCGTTTCCCGATTTCTTTTCGAAGCCGCGGATATCAACGTCTTGGAATAAAGTAACACCCTACACCATCCGTTTTCTTTTTCCAAAAATAGAAATCGATAGTTTCATTTGATTCAAAAGCGGATATCATTTCTTTCTCTTTCTCGCTGATGGCGTTAACTTGGCCTACTGAAATTCCAAACTCAGATGCAATTCTCCTTTGGCTTACTTTTTATTTTAATTTTTGAACAACTTCTTATTTTTCATGAAGCTTCAGTTCTTTTAGTTTTCCTACTTATTTCTGACATATATGTGTAAGTGCTGTGCATCTTTTTCTGCAATTATAGCGAAATGGCGAAAGAAATTTACCTTTGCCAAGCAAAAAGAAAGGGTGAAACTGAAGCAATGATGCTGCGCAACCAGGTGTGCGGAAAAGAAACCACAATCCTTTTTTGACCATTCCCTTTAATACCTGTTGTCTCATATCTGTCACTGGGTAGCAGGGCATTTCTGTTGCATAATCTTTCTATTTTTATCTCAGCTCGGGAGAGGAGGAATTACGTGACTGTGAAATGACAATACATATCTGGACTTTTTTGTTTATTGGAAATATAAGAATGTTCTAGTTAGTTGAAATGTAAAATACGTAGGGTAAAGACTTACCTCTTTGAAAAATATTCTTTCGATTTCTTTTTTTTTTTTTATAATCAATGTGTTGTTTGTTTTGTTAACTGCAGATTTTATCTGAATCAACAAATTGCAGTCTGGGGTACATGCTTAAAATCTAGCAATGATTTTGTCTGTTTACTTTTAAATTGAGTTCGTTGAATCTCTTTATTTTTCTACAACAATTTCTCCAAATTTCCCTGATGTGTGAATTTTCCAAATTACTATTGCAAAAACACGTTCAGTTTACAGAGAGGCTGCGTAGAATGAGGATCAAAAGTAGCGTTCAGAATTGCGGGGTGTTCATATTAGAGGGTGTTCAGAATACAGAGAGTTCATCTTTGTTAAGGATATCGAGTTTCGCGGTATCGTCAGAATGTGTTCATATTACTGGGGTGTTCACATTAGAGAGTGTTCAGGTAGAGAGAGTCCGCTGTACATTATTTACTTGACCTTTACTTTTAACAATCTAATCATTTTTAAAGTTATCTTACTTTTTATTATTTTAGTTTATTACTTTATTTAATAATTTTAATATTCTACTATATTGCAAGCATTCATTAGAATTTTAATTGCATTATTACATCCAAATTACTGTTTAAAAAATGTAAACAAAGAAATGGCCAGAAATCTGCACAATCTCTGGTCCCAAGCTGTGCAGATTTGAAGGAGTTTACTGTTATTATTGTACATCGAGGAACTCCAAATTGCTTATTTGCATGTAATACACCCATTCCTCCTACTTGCACAGTCCTTGTTGTATTATACACAACCTCAATAAAATACTGAAATTTTGGCTGCTTTCAAAATTCAGTAGATCATTTCAAATTATATGCCATTATTTCACTTAAAAAATCAAAAATTGATAAACATTAAAATTAAAATAAAAAGAATGCTTATTTCTAAAATGTTTTTTAAGGATTGATTGTATAAAGTCTTATATAATTTACTTTTTCACTTAATAGTATTATTAATTTAATAGTATTTAATTATTTAAATTTATTGATTATACTTGATATCATACTACAGATGAATGTGTCCATTTTCTATGTTTTAAATTACCATAATTTCCGGCGTATAATCCGCGGATCAAACAATTCTGTTTGGACCCAGAAATTCTATTTAGTTATTGAAGCCAAATATTTACCACGATTTAAAGAATTACATTTCATTAAAAGAATTTTCTGAGTAGAAAAATGATTGTTTGATCCGCGGATTATACAAAGGGCATGATTGTGCAACAATAAATATCGTTGAAAACCAAAGAAAACTTATGTACAATGAAGTAAATACCTATATTGAAGGTCGATGTATCACTCCACCAAAAGCATGTTGGCGATTATTTGGCAACGAGATTCAAAAGAAAAGCCATTCTGTTCAACGCTTAGATATCCATTTACCAGGTCAATTTCGAATTGCAAACATTGATCTAGCACAAGAAGATTTAGCAGATACGGGTCAGAAAGGTTCAACATTAGAGGCATATTTCCGGCATAATCGAGGTCTAAAACAAATAAATGAAAATAATCTTCTGAACGGAAATTCTCAAGAAGTTATATATCACTACTATTGGCAAATTCCTGAATACTTCAAATGGGATTTAAAATCCAGCGAATGGATTCAGAGAAGTCGCCGTTTGCGCGTTATTGGTCGAATACATAACGTAAATTTCATCTCTCAGCCAGAACTCTACCACTTACGAATGTTGCTGTACCATGTTAAGAATGTAACAACGGTTTACACAGATTCTCATTTTTGGATCTCCTGAAAATCCAAGACGCCTACGGGGAATGTTTAAGAAAGTTTTGGCTAAAGACTTCATCCGAGAAACAGGACGGATGGTTAATTCTGTCGAAGAAGCGCATAAGCGTGCTTATCAAATTATCGCATTCAAGTTAAATACAGAAGCTACTTGAGGTAGGAATTTCTTATACAGGTTCATCAACTTGGTATGGAGGATATTGATGGATACTAGAACGTGCTAAATGAAGAAACTATGAACACCAATGAGTTTATTTCTATTGGAGAACATATGTATCAACTTCTTAAAGGGAGACAAATTGAAAATTTTGAAACGTTTCAGTAAACGTTTCAACCCCTTGATCAAAATGTTTCTTTATTGATGGACCTGGAAGCACTGGAAAGAATTTTGTATACAAAACTCTTTATTACATCCTTTCAGGACAAAAGCATAAAGTAAAGTGCATGGCATTCACTGGGATTGCTTCTATTCTACTACCTGATGGAAATAAATCACACCAGACTTTTGGACTTAAAGTTCCATTGACATCGGATTCAATTTACAACATGAAACATAGATCCACTAAAGCAGTCGAACTCAGCAAACTTGATGTATTTTTCATGCATGAAGCTCCTGTGCTGCCAAAATACGGACTTCACAATATAGATCAATTGCTGCGCTCTATTGGAAATACAATTTTGCCATTTGGTGTTAAGATTATGGTCCTAGGAGGGGACTTCCGTCAATGTCTACCCGTTCAACTACGAGTAAACAGAAGTGAAATATTGTATTTATCAATAACAAAGGTGAGCTGTGGCACCACTTCAATTCATTTTCATTAACAGATAACATGCGCGTTGATCCGGAACAAAGAGAATTTGCCAAATATCTTTTGAAACTTGGAAATGGGGAGCTACCTGAGAACGCGATGGGTGAAATCGAACTACCTGTAGATATACTTTCAAATGGTTATCTCATTGATGAAGTCTTTGGAAACTGCTTAAAGAAAGGGAGTTATGAAGAAATGAAGTATCGAGCTATCCTTGCGCCATTAAATAAAGATGCCAGCAAGATTAACGCCGAAATTATTGAAAAGCTTCCTGTAGAGTATAAAATCTACCACAGTTACAATTCCGTCAAAGATCAACTTGAAGGATCAGTCCAGTTTACGACGGAATTTCTCATATTCATCAAAATAGCTGATTTGCCACCTCATGAGCTAAAGCTTAAAAATAACGCAATAATCATACTATTGCGCAATTTAGATGTTTCAGAAGGCCTTTACAATGGAATAAGGCTAATTGTTAAAGATCTTTGCAATACCATAAAGCAAAAATAATCACAGGAGAATATTCAGGTATCGAAGTACATATTCCGCGAATAACTCTCGATTCAAGCAGACGTCACCTTGGATGCACGATGCAAAGGAATCAATTTCCTGTGAAGCCAGCATTTGCAATATCTATACATAAAGCTCAAGGTCAGACTTTCGAATTTGTTGGCGTCGACTTACGGACACCTGTTTTTATGCATGGAATGCTCTACGTTGCTTTTTCCGGGATTAAGAGGCAAAACAACTTAAAGGTACTTCTAACTACAGAAAATCCTCATCACACTCATAATGTTGTATGGAAAGAAGTATTGAATACACAAACAACCAATCAATTTAGTATTTAAAAGACTTCAGAAATATGTAACAAAATGGTTTACTAGAAAGTACTAAGAAAGGGATATAGATCTGTAAGTAAATAAAAAGCTCAAAAAACGAATATTTAGTATGTGTTATTATTATATTTAGAAAGTAGAAATGACATGTTCATGTAGAAATAAATACGCTTAAATAATAAATAAATAACATTTTTCCAATGCAATATGATCGCAGAATAAAAAAATCACCGAGTGATGCTCGGTGTACCAGGTACTTTTCTTTAAGAAGGCAAGATGAAAGACTTTTTTTACATGCTTTTGAGAGCATAAGATTTAATCTCATAAAAGATTTTATGGACTGCTTTTTATGGAACATATTTGAAAAACAATATGTCTATAAAAAAATTGTGAATAAATTATTTTTTACAAAGGAGACGAATATAATCTGATTTGAAGACAACTTAGTTTATTTTCCCCCGGAGAATAAACGAAAAAGTGTATTACATGGATTTTACTTTTAAAGGGTGAAAAACTGAAAATAACTTATTTCCTTGAATAATTCATACAATGTTTATTAAATTTTATCCTTGTCTGAGTATTTTGAGAATATGAAAACTTTATAGAAAAAATAGAACATGTATTAGGTATTTTGTCACGATTGACATAAGATAAATATCAATCATTCTTCATTTTCAATTATATAACACAATAAAAAAACATTCACTCTGTACCATAAATATAAAATTTGTAGGTAAAGGGAGTGTATTTTGGATGATCTATAACAGTTAGTTTCGTAAAATAATGTTACAAAAACTATTTTTTCTTCGAAGCTTTTTGCTTAATATAGTGGGTAATGGTACAGTAATTGAGCATACTGGTTGATATAGTAGTCGGTGCATACATTTTTAAAGATCAGTTTACATATTTTTTAATTTAACACAAGAAAGACAGAGACATTTACTTAAGTTTTATAAAAATATTTTACGGCATATTTTTTTAAGTTTCCTGTTTAAAAAAAGAAAATTAGCCGTCACCAATGTGTTAACCCTAGAACTACCGGAAATTTTACTCAAGTTTTATAAAAACATTCTACACCAGAATTTTTACTTAAAACTATTTAATTTGTTTATTTAACTTATTATTGTCTGATTTATACATTTAGTTTGTTTTGAAGAAATTTCTGGTTTGAATAAATATTTTGAATGTACATGTCGGGTCCATTGGACCCTTCTGGTAGACAGAGGGTTAAAAACGTAATTTTTACAATGACTGGATAAATATACATTTATTATTTCGGAATAATGTTTAATTATCATATACATACACCTTTAAAAAATAATCTTTGCTTTAAAATGTCACCGGAAAAGAAACAATGCATGGTTGCCAGTCTGGCCTCCATTTTTATCACGAAATTTCGACTACACATCAGAACATTTTCAAGAAGAATTTTTACTTTTATTAATCAAAAAAATGTCTGAAATTATATAAATCTGAAAATATTTTTTTACGGTGCATATCCGAATTTTTTATTTTTAAAAAATAAAATAAAAATGGAGGCTAAACTGGCTACCCTGAAACAATAGGCTAAAACAGGGGCGGCGAACATATGGCACACGTGCCACTTTTGGCGAAACCACTTTTTGCCACTTTTCACGCGAAAGAATAATTTTGGCACGGCATTGCTTGTGGCTCTATATCAAAATAAATTGAAATTTCACAAAATCGCAACTGATTTTTTCTAAATTAGATTAAATGGAAGTTTGAAAATTTAAAATGCGGCATATTATATTCCAATCTAATTAATTGTGGTCTTAAAAATTTTCAAACTAAGGCGATATTTGAAAACTATCGGCAAGAATTGGTTATTAGACATTACTAAGTTCCGAAGGTAATGTTATGGCAACTTTGAATTTATTTCAGAGCTATTCAGAGAAACTGGCGTTTGATATTTTAACTGTTTTTGCCTATCTATGCTTTCGAATCACAACATTTTCACACAATCGAACATTTTTTTCACAAATGAATAATATCAAAACTCAAACTGAAAGCTTTTATCAGATAAATTCGGATAAGTTTGCTTTAAAATTAACCAGATATTAAGATGCAACAACAGAAATCAAATTACATCGCACTACTTTTTTTTAATTACTTTCTAAAATATATTTGTTTCCATGATTATTCCAGTGTAGCACCTACGTGTATGTTTCTAATATTTTTTAAATCTTAATAGAAAATTTTAAATAATTTTAATCCCTTATTTTTCCATCTACTAAATTTGTTTTTAATTGGCACGTCATGGTCACGTAAAATATTTTTGTACCAAATTGGCACGCGGTAACAAAAACGTTCGCCAACCCTGGACTAAAAGTTATGGATGCTTTAGGAAAATAAACACTCTTATTCAGTTATTACAAAAAGCTGTGAAAAGTATGGTTTTAATATTTCTAAACTTAAATAAAATGATGTTTCTAATAAAAAAGTAAAGAAACCTCCAATTAGCCATTGACAGGAAAAATGGTATAAAACGTACAACAAATAGAGTTACGTTCACCGTTTATTATATACAGAGCCGCACCTCACGTTTTAAAAGAAAGTACAACCCCTCCAAATAACTATCGCAAAAGCATTAAACAAGTGCATAGTAAATGTAAGTAAAATGTTAAAATGTGATATAAATCTAATTAAAACAAAAGAACATGACGTTCACCGCCTAATGCGAAAACGTGTATGTCAGCGTAAGACGATGTGCAGATTGTTGTAAAAAAGTATTAATAGGTGAAAAGTAAGGAAATATGTAGTTACAATGCATTTATCTAATTTCAATTGAAAAAAAGATCGATTTACGACCGAAAAAGAGGAAATACACATCTAAAGTTACAGTTTAGAGGAAATAACGAATGTTTTGCTATAGGTGTATAAATTAGTCCTGTATTATTGTATAGCCGAAACTTAAAATAAGGAAAGTAAAAAAAAAATGCGAAAATTAACTCCGATTACTATTAGAATCATGTTTTAATACATGATTTCATAGAAGATATTCCGTCTCTTTAACAAAACCATCTTCATTGTTTTAAAATTCATTAGGTAAGGACTATAAATCTACTGCTCTAATTTTAGAAAAAAAAAGAGAAATGAAACCGGAATTCTGGGTATTACATTTAAATGCATCCCACCAAAGTGTCCTTACGTGACTCTCATAAATTACCGAGCATTAGAACTATTAAAATATGATCTTTATAAGCAGCATCCCAAAACTATGGATGGACTCAGGAAGATTGTAGTCGAGGAGTGGAACAAATTCAACCTCGATACTTTAAGAAAAGCTCTTTTATCTTGGAAGTCAATATGTAATATGACAGTTCAAAATATCGGCTGTCAAAATGAACGTATTATAAAATAAAATTCTTATATTTATTGATTTTTTTCTAAAATCTTTACAAAATTGCATAAACACATCTGTAATTTCTTAAAATAATTTTGCGAAAAACTAATTTCTCCTATCAAAGCTTAACCGAATAATCCTTTTATGGTTACTTTATGCACCTTCATATCATTAGCTAAGCGATTTTATTTTTGCCATTATGTACTGTAGCGCTGAAAAGTATTCTGACAAAGATAACAATTGACTTCGTTAAAAGCAATAATAAAATAAAAAAATCAATCATTTATTTTATTTAACTATTCAGTATTTTACAGAATTTTGGTAAATTAACTATCATTTGATAGAAAATAACGTGAAACACATGAAAAATCAGACAAATGATACATCAAAAGTATTTTAACATTATAATAAAAATCGTTTTAACAGAATAATTATCAAATATAGTAATGCGTCCGACAATATTTAGTAGCATATCCTCTGGACTTTACGGCAGCCGCACAACGCACGGGCATCGAGTCGACTAACTTTTGTATTCGATCTAAAGGAATTCGACCCCACTCAATTTTAAGAGCTTCGTATAAAGGGTCCTTATTTGAATATCTTTGGCATCTTACTCTGCGATCTAACTTCTCCCACAGATGCTCTGTAGGTTTCAAATACGGACCTTGACTTGGCCACTCTAGAAACTTGACACTTCTGCGTTTCATAAAAATGACTTGCGTACATGGATTAGTGTTTCGGGCCATTATCTTGCTGAAAATACCACTTAGTAGGCATGTTTTCTTTAGCATGTGGTAGCATATGAGTCTTTAATATATCAGTATACATGAACCGATCCGTATTCCCCTCAATTCGAGCAAAGGATCAAACTCCGCTGCGAGTAAAAAACAACTCAAACCATCACATTGATGCCTCTATGTTTGACGGTGGGTATTTGGTATCGAACATCGTTTTTTTAGGAAGTCAAATCTAATTGATTCTATCAGAAGACACTAAATTAAACTTGCTTTTATCGCTCCACAAAACAGTAGGCCACTCTACACTTGTCCACGATTTATGCCGTTTTGCAAATGCAAGCCTAGTCTTCCTATTCTTAGCAGATATCAAAGGATTTTTTCTGGTCTTCGGCTAAACTTCGAACCATAGACGTTTAGATGTCATTTTGCAGTTGAAACGTGTATGTCTATGCCGTAATTTTCTTTCAATTCATTTTTTATCGCTACAGCCGACTTACCACAAATACTTGTAGATAGCTTTTTACTTTCTTCTATCTTCAATAGAAGAAAGTATTGTAATCGAAATTTTTTTCGACTTCCGGTTTTCGACGGATTTGCATGTTTTAGGGGTCAGAGATTCCAAAAAACATGTTTATAGAAAATGTCTGTCTGTCTGTGTGTCCGTCTGTCCGCCTGTCCGTCTGTCTGTCGCCATTGTACCATCAAAAAGTGTATAAAGTTATGTATAGAATTAACCTTTTACACGCCAATGTTCCATAAATGGAACATCAATTTCAAAATTCTGCGAAAAATACAATTTTATTCGCATTCCTCTATAAAAATTATTATGTAAAAAGAAAATGTGGATTTATTTTTTGGCGTCAATATTGCGTTAATAAAATAAATAGTGTGTACGGGAGAAAATCACAATTTGGGTCTTTTTTTAGGCTTTTCATCGGACAAAATTCGAAAATTCATATAAAATTCAAAATTTAACAAATGTTTTTTATAACTAAGTGAGAGTTATTAAAAATGATCATTTTATTCGTAGAACATAAGTTCTAACAAATAAAAAATATTTTTGTTGCTTCTTTTACATAACAAATCTGCATGTTCCAGAAATGGAACATTGGCGTGTAAAGGTTTATTTTTTAACATGATAAAGTTTTTTTATTACAGTGCATATAAATATTGATAAAAAGTTTCCGAATACGAGAATTTTAGTAAGTATCAATGAAAGATGTTTACGACTTTGATTTACTTTCTATTTCCTTGCACACCTCCCCTCCTGACCCCCCCTTCCCATCTTTCACACACGCTCTCTGGTCTGAAGTAGATTGCCGCTGAAAAACACGTGTGTTTCTTGATAGTCAGACGTTGTTTATGACTCAAATTGAGAGCCAAGATAGGATTGGAGAGGTAATATCGTACAATAAGGAATTATTATTCTTTTTACTTCCCTCTGTAACTGTTTTTCAGTTAGTATACGTCGCACAGATGAGATGTCTCATTCAAAACCATTTGAACATCAGAAAACGCACTAGAATACCTTATGAATTATCGGGTGGTTCTGATGAAGAATGCATTGATATTTGTAAATTACCTCCAGAAGAAAGTGGATTTTCAATAGATGAGGAAAATATAAATGAAGACATTTTTCGGTCTGTTCTGCCAGCAGATGTGTATGTTGAAATTGAAATAGATCTAGAAAAGTAGATAATATTGAAATTTCTAATGAAGACGGATTTGATCCTGAAGTACCTTCCACGTCAAAGAGAAGACTGAATTTGAAGCGAGTAATTATGTAGAAAGAGAAAAATATCCAACATCACTGCGAAAAAAAATGCAAAATTTAAAAAAAAGTTCTAAAAACTAAAAACATTGCAAATATTTCTGAAATGCTTCCTGAGTTGGTTACTTTATCTCTAGTTGAAATATTTCATAAGATCTTTCTGATAGAATATCTATCATGTGTAGCAAACATGACAACATTTTATGCATTTTAAAAAGGAGAAGTTGCTGTAGATGAAAATAATATAGGTCAATATTTTGAATTATTTTTGTTTAGTGGATGTCACCAAGTACTTGGAGAAAATTCATATTGGAGCACCCAATAAGATCTATTGGCTCAATTGATTCTACAGTAATGCCTAGAAATAAATTTAGAAAGCTAAAATAAAAAAAAATCTTGTTATAGATAATATCACCTTGAAATTAGGAAATTATTTATTACTCCTTGTATTTTTTACACTTTCATTTATACGATTATTGTGCTGCGAATTTTAGAACAGGCATTATTATCATTTTCTTATGCTGTTTTTATAATTTTTTTTATTATTATTCTGATAAATGATTGTAATTTTTTTTATACAGTAATTCCTGATCATCTAAATAATATATACATTTTTAATTTAGTGGTGGTTTTCAGTGAAATCTTCCTACCGCTTCTTGACAATTTTTGCTGGAATCTTGAACACAATGAATACTCGACGGGCGAAGCCTGGCTATTTTTCTGCTTAACCTGTGTTATTCCTGAATAACTTTTATAACTTAACATGTAGTTATTAAAAATAATGGGCATAGAAATAGAAATTTTGATTTAAAAAGTCCTTCCGGCCAGTGCTTGGAGGAAGAGGTAGCTTTCATATTCCTTATTTTAAAAAAGCCAACTTATATCATTCAAACACACGAAGCTCAATTTAGTGGAAACCGAATATAGGAGATTCAATACTAATTTTTATCAATATAATGAATGAGAATTTCGCGAAATTAGTCAGCTTTATCCAAGCTGCTTTTCTTTAAAGTAACTTATATTTGGCTGCCAAATTCGGCGATTTCTTAAAGTGCCTGCCATTTTAAGACAACATGGTGGATGAGGCTAACTAGTGAACTTGGTCGAGACCTTAGTAATTGCTGTGCACATGCTCACTCACATCGGAATCGGTTGATATATACGAGTGCTGTCGCATGCAAAAAATCAGATTTTTCAAAATGTCACCCACAATAGAAATTGAAACTGCTGTATCTGAGCCATTTTTTAAGGTAAAGACAAACAAAAAATGCTTCTGAATCCTTATATCAATGTCCAATACTTAAGAAAGAAACCTTTTTCAATTTCTAATTTTTTTGCACCTCACTTTATATATATGTATTTTTTTTAATTTAATGGCCGACATTTTGAAACAAGATGGCTGATGAATCTGGCCAGCGAACTTGGTCGAGGTATTGATGTATACTATCCACATGCCTTCTTACATCGAAATAGGCGAATACGTGTGTTATCGCGTGACAAATACAAGATCGTTTCAAAATGTTAGCCATGCTAGAAATTCAAAGTGCTATAATTCAACCATTTTTTAAGATATAAACAAAAGAATAGATTTTCAGAAACAAAAACTGCTCCGGAATCTTTGTATCAAGGCCAAACACATAAAAAAAATCTTTTTCATTTTCCAATTTTTTTAATACCTCATTTTAAATTTTAAATTTAATTTTTTTTAAATGGCAACCCTTTTGAAACAAGATGGCGAATGAAGCTGGCCAACGAACTCGGTCGAGACATTGGTATGTACTATGTACAGACCAAGTTACATCCAAATCGGTTCATAAATACGCCTGTTATCGCGTGACAAAAATCAGGTCGTTTTAAAATGTCAGCCACATTAGAAATTCAAAATGCTATTACTCAGCCATTTCTTAAGATATAGACGAAACAAAAACTGTTCCGGAATCTTTGTATTAATGTCAAACACATACGAAAAAATATTTTTCATTTTCGAATTTTTTGGTATCTCATTTTAATTTTTTTATTTTATTTTTTTTTTTAAATGGCCGCCATTTTGAAACAATATGGCGGATGAAGCTGGCCAACGAACTCGGTCGAGATATTTGTATGTACAATGTACACACCAAGGTACATCCAAATCAGTTCATAAATACGCCTGTTATTACGTGACAAAAATCAGGACGTTTCAAAATGTCAGCCACGCTAGAAATTCAAAATGCAATAACTCAGCCATTTCTTAAGATATAGACAAAACAAAAACTGCTCCCGAATCTTTTTATCAAGGTCAAACACATAAGAAGAAAATATTTTTTCAATTTTCAATTTTTTGGTACCACATTTCAAATTTAAATTTTTCTTAAAAATTTAAATGGCCGCCATTTTGAAACAAGATGGCGGATGAAGCTGGCCAACGAACCCGGTCGAGACATTGGTATGTACTATGTATAAACGAAGTTACATCCAATTCGGTTCATAAATATGCCTTTTATCGCGTGAAAAACTCAGGACGTTTCAAAATGTCAGCCACGCTAGAAATTCAAAATGCTGCAACTCAGCCATTTTTTAAGATATAGACGAAACAAAAACTGCTCCGAAATCTTTGTATAAAGGTCAAATACATAAGAAAAAAATATTTTTCCATTTTTAATTTTTTGGTGCCACATTTCAAATTTAATTTTTTTTTTAATTTTTAAATGGCCGCCATTTTGTTTCAAAATGGCGGATGAAGCTGGTCAACGAACTCGGTCGAGACACTGGTATGTACTACTATGTACACACCGAATTACATCGAAATCGGTTCATAAATACGCCTTTTATCGCGTGACAAAATTCAGGACGTTTCAAAATGTCAGCCACGCTAGAAATTCAAAATGCTATAACTCAGCCATTTTTTAAGATATAGATGAAAAAAAAAACTGCTCCGGAATCTTTGTATAAAGGTCAAATACATAAGAAAAAAATATTTTTCCATTTTTAATTTTTTGGTGCCACATTTCAAATTTTAAATTTTTTTTTTATTTTAAATGGCCGCCATTTTGAAACAAAACGGCGGATGAAGCTGGCCAACGATCTCGGTCGAAACATTCGTATGTACTATGTACACACCGAATTATATCGAAATCGGTTCATAATTACGAGAGTTACAGTGTGACATAGGTCAGATATATAGATATATACATATATATATATATCAATTTTGAACGGAGGGTGGTTTCGGGGTCTGGGGATCATGATCGATGAAAATATACTAAAATTTTTTGAAATCGCTTTCATCCGAACGGCTGCAATAGGTAACTTTTTGTAATGAAAGCTACCTAATATCGTTAATCATATTTTATAAAAATATGTGAAAAAACTAAGTGTTTCCCGCCAATGTTCCATTTCTGGAACATGTTATAAATCCTATACAATTTTTTTTTTTTTTAAACAAAATTACTCATAGTGCTTATGTTCATGTTTTAATATGATTTGTACCAATAAATAGTTTGAGTTATCTTTCAATCATAGTGTGGCGTTTAAAAGGTTAAACCAAAATTTTATTATAAGTTTTTGGCTATGGCAAGCAGGTCCTCCCGGAATTTGGAAAAAATTCGCCGGTAGGGGGCGCTGATATAACAATTTTGTGCGATTTTGAATATCGTACGATCCAAAAGTGTATGGAGTTATGCATAGAATTGAACAAAATTTTTAGTTTAAGTTTTTGGATATGACAAGCAGGTCCTCCCTGAATTTAAAAAAAATTGCCGGTAGGGAGCGCTGTAAATGCGTTTGTTGTGCGATTTTGAATATTGTACCATCGAAAAGTGTATGAAGTTATGCATAGAATTTAACCAAATTTTTATTTTAAGTTTTTGGCTATGGCAAACAGGTCTTCCCTGAATTTCGAAAAAAATCGCCGGTAGGGGGCGCTGTAATTGCGATTTTTGTGCGATTTTGAATATTGTACCGTCCAAAAGTGCATGAAGTTATGCATAGAATTAAACCAAATTTTTATTTTAAGTTCTTGGCTATGGCAAGCAGGTCCTCCCTGAATTTGGAAAAAAATTCGCCGGTAGGGGGAGATGTAATAGCGATTTTTGTGCGATTTTGAATATTGTACCGCCGAAAAGTGTATGAAGTTATGCATAGAATTGAACCAAATTTTATGTGTTTATTTTTGGTCATGTCACGAAGGTCCTCCCTGAATTTGGAAAAATTCTGCCGGACGGGGGCACTATAATTGCGATGTCTGTAACATTTTCATTATTGTACCATCGAAAAGTGTATGAAGTTATCCATATAATTGAACCAAATTTTTTGTGCATGTTTCTGGCTATGGCAAACAAGTCCTCCCTGAACTTGAAAAAATTCCGAAAGAAGGGGGCTCTATAATTCCGATCTCTGTGCCATTTTCATTATTGTACCATCGGACAGCGTATAAAATTATGCATACAATTGAACCAAAATGTTTGTGCTTGTTTTTGGCTTTGGCCAACAGGTTCTCCTTGAATTTGGAAATATTGCGCGGTAAAGGGGCTCCGTGCTAGCGATTTTTGTATACTTTTCTTGATTTTTCGTAGTTCTATTGTGCATCGGCAGCTCATGCAGCGGCGGGAACTCGCTTCCTGCTATGCCGGCTATTCGCAAACAGCTGATAACGACAGAATAAGGAAAAATTAATAATTTTAACAATTATCATGATATAGATTAATTCGTTTTTAGTCCGTTTAATTGACTTGAGCAGAAATTTAAGATGAAAATCAAAGTTGGTATAGTATTGAACTAATAATATTGAAGTATTAACATGTGTAACTAGGTTTTGAAATATTAAGATGTATAAGATAGAAGAAAGTTTTGGGATTGGCACATCCAACTAGTTTATAATACGGTCAACATTGCAAGTTTTTTTTCGATAGATTTCCTTTTTTTTTAAACTTTATTCCTTGTACTAACAAGCTGCCGAGACACGTTAAAAAAACGAGCAACTTCTACTTGCGTCCTTCCTTGCTTAAGTGTATTTACAACGTCTTTCCTGAAATCACTAGAATAATCTTTGTGTTTTGGCATTTAAAAATAATCACAATAAATCAATATAAACACTAATCGAAGCTATAGAGCAACTGACGCCTTCAACAATTAAATGCAAACTAATTGTCAAAATACTTTTGAGTTAAGGAGGAGTCATATTTCTTCGGTGGCGCCTAATGTAAACAAAGAAGTTGAAACTTGATAACTTTGAATACTGCAATCATAGTGTTCTTAATGATAAGGAATATATTTTCTTTTATATTTTTATATAAAGCAAAATAAGAGCGAATATAATGGTATCAAAATACTTTTTAGCACTACTGTATATTTATATGTACATTAAATAAACATTGAAGTATATTTCTATTAAAGTTTAACAAATTATGTGTCATCTAAAGTTAAGTTTGTTAGAGGTAATTCATGGTTTCTGTTTGTATTTCTCGTGTAGATCAGTACTACGGTAGGGGCAAATTTCCGCAGTATCTATCTATACTTATAAAAGTATACTAATAAATGAATGTTTCGTGTGTGCGTGTTGTGAGTGTGTCTTTTCGCGATTGCTATCAAAAACTACGGCACGTACCAGACTCAAATTTTTTGTGAGGCTAGCCCAAAGTGTGTCCCAAGATGCACCTGAGACACAATTAAAAAATTATAATAATTAGTTGAGTTATTAATTAACATTTGCAACTCACTCTCATTAACACTAGAACGGTGGCGATGGGTCATTTTGACCCTTGCCGAATGAATACATTTCGATTCGAACCAGAATTTTTTTTTAGAATATAAGATTGATATATGCTGCACAAAAATAACTTAAATAAATAAGTTAAATAGTTCTAAATTTTATAAAACTTGAGTAAAATTTCCCGCCGTTCTAGTGTTAAAAAGTCATCTCGGTCTTCCCGAGAGGGGGCAAAACCTGTGATACATGCCAGATAGCTTATTTACGCAACCGTTGAAAATAAAGAACGAGGAAATGTAATTTCGGGTGTATATTAACAGTATTTAATAACTTACATCGTCCAAACCGCTTAGTAAACTTAAAAACGGAAGCTATATTCTGAAAGAACGTCCTATTACGTCTCAAATGCCGCAAGAAATTAAAAATTAAATCGCAGTTAACCCCTTGAAATTTTCAAGAAAGGAGATTTTTCCGAAGAACGTTTTTCTCCTTATTGCAACGCACCTCCAGGACGCAATTTTCGAGGTTCCGAAAACTAAACATATGTTCTTAAAACGGGAACGTTCTTCTAATAGATGGAGAAATATGTTTTCAAAAATAGTAGTTTTAACCTTTTTAAATAACCAGCGAACACAGGTCACTTCGCGCTTCACGGAGACGATATATTTTCGGCGATGAAAGGAACAAAACGTTCCCATATTTCAACACAATTTTTTTAGAGTATCTCAATTTTTTAAGATTTACATGACCTACAAATATCTGAAACGTTCGGAGCGGTAGAAATTATTTTAGAAAATACAGTATGTGACATTTGGTTTAAATCAGTAAAAACTTCGGTGTTTCGTCGCAGTTTAGGTCGCTTTTGGTGAACATAAAGTTCAAAAATCAATTTTCGCCGAAAATAAGATACGACACAGCATATACTTTCAATTCAATATTTTTTCATTTAAAAATATAAACTCGGATAAAATGAAGTCTTAGATGTAAAATGATACAAATTTGAGGTTAATTAAAGGGTCATTCATCACGGGCCCGAGCAACGCCTGGCGGATGAGCTGAATATTTTCATAATAAAATATTTTGCCTTAATTACGACAGAAATTCAGATTCAAAATATGGTACAAATTTCTATATTAATATATTGGGGGAAGTTTATACGGTGTTCATTTAATGTGACAACAAGCTGAAAGAGATTGTGGACATCAACAAAGACAAAATATGCATAAGACCAAAAAAACTGTGTAAAAGGACTACTTCCATTTACATATCTGCAAACCTTCCAATTTTTTTTTAATTAAAAGGTTCATATATTTGACCCAGAAAAATTCAATGACAAAAAAAGTATCTTTATTATTTTGCTTGATTTACTTGTTTACTTACTTTTGCTACTTGAAAGTTATTGTTGATGCAGATTATTTTCACTTAGCTACAGTGTTGCCAGAGGGCTATATTTTTTTTCGGATTTCTTGATTGGCACCACTGTTCTGAAATGGTAAAATTACGCGTGTTTTCGACTAAAATAATATGTCATTAAATAAGGCGAATTTTACTATTTCAAAAAACTGATGCCAATCAGGAAATATGAATTTTTAAAAAAGTAGCCCACTGGCAATACTGCTTAACTAGGAAATTGTTAAGTCAAAAATACAAAGAGCCCCATTGCAACTTTAAAGCGAATTTACCTTACCCCCTTGGGGACGACCGACCGGTATTCGTGCCGCGTAAGGTGCTCAGAATTGGGGATTTTTCTCTCCAGTAATTTTTTATTGTAAATTTTGCCTTATTTATTCCGAGCATTTTCCGAATTCAATTACGCAAAAATTTCTGTTAAAAAAAACGGCGATTAAAGATTAAAAATTCTGTAAAAGACGCTAGTCCCGAAGGGGTTAATTCTCGCTCCTTAGATATTCACGGGGTGTATCTTTTATTCATATTATTCAGATTTGTTTGATTCCCATAAGTTTTATACAATAGTGTAGTTGGCTTTATTGCTGTACCATTTTACCTGTCATTAAATAAGCTGAACATTTCTTTTTCAAAAAGTGGTGCCAATAAGCAATTTGAATTTTTAAATCGTAATTCAATACGAGCGTTAAGGGGGCAATAACTGTATTAATATTCAAGATAAAGTACCGAACTTTACATATAAAGAAACGCCTACCCAAAGGGCTACTCGATTTGGTTTACAGACGAGAATAAACAAAGAGGACTGATAGGGACTTATTTTCCTTTGTCTGAAAAGTAATATTGTAATTAATAAAGAAATAGAGACTACCCCTACCATTTTTGGAGGTGTGATAAATGATACATATAGCGACACTGATTTATTTATTGAGGACTTGAAACAAGTCTTGCAACGTCCATTGCATTTCCATGGCTGTTCACAAACACCGTTAGTTCGTTGAAAAATTCTCACCTCCGTTTTTTTAAGATACGATACGTTGTGTATGTCTGGAAATGTCACAAAATGTGGTTTTTACTGAATAAAGGAAATGTGACATCGGTTTCCTTTTTAAAGCTGCTTTTTCTTGACAGATACTCTCATCTCTTTCAATTTTGTTCCACAATAACTGAGCATGCTGTATACATACATAATTTACACTTAAACTACCGGATCAATTATATTATGTTTACCAAACAAAGTAAATGAAATAGACTGTCACTTTCATCATAGAAAATCAAATTAAGACAACGACTAATAAACACAACTACCAAAACAAAAGAATTGAGCAAACTCTGAAAATAAATTGTAGAAAATATCTCAAGTATTTACAACCTTTGTAAGTATTTCGAAGCTGTCTTTTACGCAGCTCTAACTCTCACAAATGGCAGGTAATTTCACTGGAAAGAATCATGGTCCATAAGCGGCGTTTTTGGCCCAAAAGAGTTTGGTGCTTATATTCATGTATGTGTTAGTGTAGGTCATATAAATTATAAATATAGATTAGACAAGTTGAAAGTTTTAATAGCAATATGATATTACATGGCATAAAGTAGACATGGCATCAAATATTTTAAGATATTAGAATTTTAATTAAACATTATGGGATGAACAAAGCATGTAAAATATAATAAAAACTAGACTAATCAAACTTAATCAGACTCTTCTGTGCCAGATTTCTAACCAATGGGAGACAGCAGCGTCCAGAACATAAACCTTGTAATCAGCAGTGAGACGCTTTTCCTTTGCAACATGCCTCTTATATCCCAAATACCACAAAACGGCTGTAATACGAGTATGTGCAAAACAACCCACTACACGGGCTCCGACTTTGCTCTGAGAATACGAAGAATGATTTTTTGCGGAGAATAACACTTGTTGTACTGAATCTATGCATTATATATCTTCGAAGGCAAATGTCTTCATTGCAGCTGAACACAGAAAATATCATTACGGCCATTATAAACAAATAATTCATAAAGACCTTAATAACGCAGGTGTTCCTCAGTATAAGAATCTCTTAACTTGTTTATACAATCCAAGTTTTAAGTTACGCAATTCATTGATTGGTAATCTAAGAAAATGCGTCATGTACGTGCTTTTATTCTCAGCCAAATTATTCGTCGTGTCATCCAGTTTTTAGACTCTACCGATGTTTTTAATAAATTGTATTGATTTACTATGTTCATCATTATTTCAGAAACAATTTCATCATCATTATTTCCCATCATTCTAGGTTGTCGAAAATCATTATAAATGACGCAGATACTGCGCACGATGTCACCTATCAATGGTAGTTGTGAATTGGACATTACTTGGTTTAAGTTTTCCATCTTTTTATTAACCGAGAGAACACGCGCATGCCCAGGGTATGAATGGTTTTTACTTTATCAGCAATAAATACAAATAGATATCATCATCTTATTTAATTGGAAAAAATTAAGCAATAAAAGAAGTTGAAGATTACTTTTATAAAGATAGTGGTGACAGTTCTAAAAACCGTACGCATCCGGGTCTATCAGGCCTGGCGCGCGTCCTCGTGGGTTAAACCATTTCCAGTTTCATTGACCCACCTAACAGATGTTATTAATATCGATTCATTCACCTCTTCGCAAGTATGCTCACTTTTATTTCGCAAAAAGTATGGCTCTTTGCAATAAAACCCAAATCTTCAAGGAATCTTATACTGTCTCGACATCTGCGATCGATGATCAAAACATCATTAGATTTAAGCTAGTTCCTAAAACTTAAAGATTCAGAAGCGAAGTCCGTAACTGAAGTCCGTATAGACATCAGTATAGTATGGACCTAAAACTTCCCAGATGTGTCCTGTTGTTCTAACGGAAATCATTGGTTTTACAAGAGGACTGTGTTTACGCATACTGTATGTCCTACGCTGAAATAGATAATAACCACTTTTATCAATATATACAGGGTGATTTTTTTTTAAGTCGTGAAAGTAAAATCCTATAACAAAAGAACCACTCATCCAAATGACCTGAAATTTCACCAGTATGCTCCCAAAGCAATGCAGTGATGGAACACTGTAGCAGCTGAGAATCAATTGACACCGCTAAATTTTAGTAGTATTCCTTGTTTTATTTCAGGATAGAATTTCTGAGATTTTTTACAGCGAAGAATACTATTCAAATTTAGTGGTGAAAACGCCCAACTGCTGCGCCAGTGATCCATCACTGGCAACGGGAATTTTTTAGCCGTGGTTAAAAAAAGACTTAAAATCGTACCGACAGATGGCGCTGTAAATGCAGTAAAGTCGGGGGACGAGCTTGCGCACGACACACGCACAGTGCAATAAAAACCTGAAGCACGCACATCTCGTGTCCATTATTCCGATCTCAAACCCTGCGATTTGTGGGTCTGGGGGTACCTAGAGAATGCTGTGTATTGTGATGGTGTTACGAACTTAGCTGACCTGAAGACACGCATTGTGCACAAGATCCATAGCATCCAGCCGGATATTCTTTGTTTTGTTGTGGATTATGCGGTTTCACGTTTCCAACTCGTAGCTCAAAACACGGTGGACACACATTGCAAATCCGTTTCGTTAGTCGTGCAGTTCCGCATGAATGCTTGCGCTCCGTATTTTTATTTCGTTCTGTTTCTGCGAAGGTGTTCGCAGTGTCTTTACCAAATTACCGCATTCTGTATTGTTTTTATACGCGTAATAAAGTTTTCTTTTTCTTGAAGTACCGTCCATTGCTTTCCTCCCACTGATGATATTCTTTGTTTCTGTTAACTTACAGCACCATCTGTCGGTGCGATTTTAAGTTGTTTTTTTTAACCATGCCAAAAAACTTCCCATTGCTTTGGGAGCATACTGGTGAAATTTCAGGTCATTTGGATTAGTTTTTATTTTGTTATAGGGTTTTACTTTCACGACTTTAAAAAAAATCAACCTGTATATGGAATTATCCTTTTGATCACAATAAAATGCAGACTTAATACCAGAAAAAATTACGACTTTCTCTTAAAAAAATAGTTGTATTAAGAAAACGATATTTACAGGACAGATACATGAAGACAGCACTCACACAAACATTTAATGCATCTTAATTTGATTCGAACATCTACGTCTTTTTTACTGCATTGTTCCGTCTATCTCCTCCTAGCACCAACACTCGAATTCTAAAGTTTGTCTCGTCACTTCAGTTTGTCTCTCTCGCAGCACGTCTCTGTCGCCGACAGTCATTTTTTACGCGCATGCGTCAGCATCAATAGAGTACTTGATTGCGAAGTTGTGATATCGGCTCCTGGCTGTGCTTTTGTAAGCTAGCTTTGTCGGGTTTTGGGAAATGGGATCTCACAGCTATGTAGGTTCCATCAACTACTACAATAGCAACGTCATCTTTTTCATTAGTAAAATGTTTTTTAGCAGCTCCTCTTATGTGCTTATTTATGAAATCTCCATGACTGTTATGTTCCAAGTGCAGTTGTCATGGATCAAATTCCGGCATTAGTGCGTTAGGAGCTCCACAAATGCATTTTCTGATAGCTCTCCTCTTTATCTTAAATACAACTTATACGATTGAATGCGAAAGATCAGTCCGTTAGGTAACTAACTGTATAGCTAGACAAGTTCTGTAACTACGCGTAGAAGTACAACGAATTTTGCTCTTAATATAGTTAGCAAAAGTATCAAAGTCATTCCTAGTAACACCTGCTAATTGATAATAATCATATTCTGATAAAGATTTAACACTATCGAAATCGAGGTCTTTCCTGAGAGCAATTTTCTGTATTTCTTGAATTAATTTCTCAAATTCTATTTTAGATATATTGTAGATTCAGATACTATTTTCAATTTTCCCATAGCATCATTCGATAGTAAATCGTTCGTCAAATGAGACTTGAAATCTCCGGCATCGAACTCCGAGCGGTATCATAACATTCGATTTAACAAATGCATGGCTTCACGCCCTTAACGTGATTTTTCGAGTATTCCTTGTAGAATTGTACATTATGAAGATTGCGTGAGTGCTACTTGTTCTTTTTAGGCTTAAAGTCCTGTCTCTTAAACTAATATTAGAATAATATTGTTCACTATTTCAGGCTGGATCTATGTCATTACTTGATGTGGATGATAAACTCAGGTCATCTTGCATATTTCCTAAACTAACAGAGCCTGATTTTTGATGAAATTTTTTATGCTTATACGCTTCTGTGTAGCATTTGGGACAAACTTTGGAAGTTTTGACAAAGTCTGAACGTGTTATCCCTAGAGTACTGAACGGCATAAAGATTCATAACACGCCTTGCGTTTTCCAAATCTGTTCTCTTTAAACAGCCACCACATAATATATTCATACTCGGCTATTTTCTTGCGAACTTGTCATGTCTGTCACATACTACGATTTTTTGCCACCAGTACTTTAGAACGGAAAATTTGACTTATTTTATCGGAGATAGCTCATCAATTGAATAAGGCGAAGTAAACTTTTCGAAAATAAATGTGGCCAACACGCATAGCAATTTTCAGATGTGTGACAGACATGACAAGTTCGCATGGAAATAGCCACTTATTTTAGTTAATTTATCACTATCGCCATTAAATATCAACTTAGTATTCAAAAATCCCGATATACTTTTCATTCGCTCTAAAAAATGTCACTTGTTTACTATCAACCCTGAGTCAATCGTAGATGTACAACACAGTACTATTTTTTCTAAAAACATATTTTATCACGTTAAATTAAAAAATGTTATTTCCGTAGTAAATACCACACGTAAGCAACACAAGTCTTATTAGCAATATTTACGTTCATTTTAACGCGTTTAACACTAGAACCACCATAGCGGTCATTTTGACCGGTACTGAATAAAAATATGTCGATTCGAGCCAGAAATTTCTGTCTAAAATAAGTTATATATGTACCACAGATAAATAAGATATATAAATAAGTTAAATTGTTTTAAATAAGAATTCTGGTGTAAAATATTTCTATAACACTTGTGTAAAATTTCCGGCGGTTCTAGTGTTAAACATTCCGCTGTATCCAGGGCCTGATTACCAACGGGGCACACATACATCAATACATTTTAAAAGAAATGTTTGCCTTATCTAAACACTGTATTCATGTAAAATTTCTGCCATGAATGAGGCAAAATTTCCCGTTTCTTTTTACTGGTGAAAATATGCCCCGTTGGTAATCAGGCCCTGGCTGTACCCTAAAGTCTCTTAGTGACATGAAGAAATGCAGTTACTTAGCTCTCTACTTTTAATATTTTACTATGAGCGAAACTTTGCAACACTTTTACTTTGACATATGTATATAATTTCATTTTACTTGATTCTATATTATCAACTTAATCGAATATCGCATTAAAAAAATTCTAATTTGCAGATATTCCCAGTGGGAAGGGAATATACGGTCTCGGCCAATTGAAAATTAGCTGCATTCCTTTCACAGACATTTTGTCTCCAACGTAGTGATCTTACTACAATTCTACTTTTTATCTCTTTAGGGCATCATTCATTGGAAAGACTATTGATCTTTCGACAGGGTGTGAAGTTGATGTCAAGTGAGAGGACAAACAAGCTATGCGTTTGCACTGTTTTAGCACTACCTGTAAATATATATTGGTTTAATTAACCCATTACCCGCTGGTGTTGCGTTCACGCAACTGTCAAAATAAATACATAAGTTCAATTTATTTACTTGCCCACAACTATTTTTCAATTAAAAAGTTAGCCTTATTTAAGGGCACAAAAATGTAAGATCACACAAAGCGAGAAATATCTTTCAGGATTTGTGTTGGCAAACGCCGTTCAGCTAAAAAGTTGAAAAACTCAACGTCATAGTTTTGGCGGTTAATGGGCTAAATGAATTTTAGGGTTTAAAGTAGTGATGGGCAGAATGAATTATTTTACTAACGAATAAATCTTTCGGACATGCGCAAAAACATAGTTTACAACCTTACCTTTGTATATATTTATAATCATTACCATCAGATATTTAGTAAAAAGAAAACACCAAAACTGCTTACATATTAAGCGTACAAACTTAACGTTGGAATCGAACGTAAATTAACACAGCTGTGGACGGGGTTGATAATCCACATACGCGGGCTTTTAGCGTGACGCCATATATATCAGAATGTCTACCATCGGCGCATATTTTCTAAATCGTTAGTCTCTCATGGAATATGAATCTTGTTTACCAGATTTAATCCAAAACAACGACGTACCAAGTGGGGGGTGGGGTCCCGATGCACTTGACACCACGAAGCTTTCTTCGCCTTACCTAGTCGGATACGTTTCAGCTATTAATCAAGGTAAAAGTAACTTTACAATTTCAGTGGTATGAAGTAAGAAAACAGTTAGGCATCTTCCTGTAGTTCAACCCCATCCGCTACGTGGTGCATGACCCTGATTGATGTGACCTCCTCTTTAATCTTGCGGTTACCTCTCCCATTTAAGATAGGACGCTTAATATGTGTGCAGTTTTGGGAAAGAACCAATAGCATAGTTGACATATATCGTAATTTATTGAATCGGTTGTCATCAGAAATTTTGAAGATGAAAAGGGTTTTTTGAATATTAAATAAGAAGCGTCTTCTTCGATACAAAATTTCTGGTAGAAATTGATTTAGAAAAAGAACTAAGATTGGCAGCTATGCTTTTACGCATACCCGAAGGATTCATTCCAATTGCAAAAAAATTCATTCTGCGTTTACTAGTTTAAAGTACAATAGTACTTTTATCCAAAAATCCATTTTTAAAGGTTTTTTTTTTTTTTTTTTTTTTTTTTTTTACTATCACATTTTGTGTGTGTGTGCAAAATCCATTTTGAAAGCTCTTTTTTTTTTTTTAACTGTTATATTCCTTGCGTGCAAGAGGTCCTTTCCGAATTACGAGTGCACATATATATTTTCGATCCCCTTTCTTAGAGTTCCTTTGAATTTAACTTCAGCTCCCGTAAGACGAAGAGTGGAACGAAGAAAACGAACAAATTAGGAATTTTGAAGTTTTTGAATCTTTTGCAAAAGGTTTGGCATGGCTGGAGCAGCAGAAAGACTGTGATACTTGTGAATTAATAACATTAAAAAATTTCGTGATAGAGCTTCAAAGCAAATGTAATCGAAACTGCTACAAACATAACATTGATTCAAATCCTTGTGATATATGTAAAAGGTACTTAGTTAAAAATTAAAATTCAGATAATTTATTCTTGTTTCTTTTTTTCTGTTGCTTTATGTTTATTAAACACTTGTTAACATAATAAGAAATATTGCATATATCTTTCTCCTTAATCTTAAAACCTTATATTTGAAGCATTCCCGATTATCTGAAAATTTCGATTTTGCGAGAGATGGTCGGTCCCAATTACTTCGGATAATCATGATTCTACTCTATGTTTATTTGATTAAAAAATTCTGGGGTGCTGGCAGGTATGTAAGCCTGAATGAAATCATTATAATATATTTTCTTTCAGATTGCTAGATAAATCTGTACTGTCTATTTTTTGAAGAAAACTTTATACTAAACTCTAAAATTACGTACTTTTCAAAACAGAAGACTTAATCACATAAATGACCGACCACTTTTCCACCTATATTCAAAAGAAAATGTGCCTATAAGAATGTTTTGTATGCGTAATTTCTTTCAATAGACCCTGATATAATCTGATCAAATGATAACATACCTTATTTACTTTCCCTAGAGGATAAAGGGAAAGAGTGTATTCAACAGATTTTACTTTCAAAGGATAAAAAATTGAAAGGAATTTCTTTCCTTGAATAATTCATGCAATGTATATTAACTTTTATGCTTGAAAAAGTATTTTGGAAATATAAAATTATTATAATAAATTTAAAATATACATTACATATTTCGTTCCAATTATTATAAGACAAATATCAACCGTTCAACCTTTTTTATTAAATAACAAAGAAAAACCCAGTTCCTAAAAAGGAAACATTTTCATTAAACTGAAGATTTTTTCAATGAGATATCATAGGGGATTTCGTAAAGTAATCTTTTAACCCTTTCAGGGGCAAAGTACTTTTATTGGTAAAATGCTAAAATGATTGAATGACATCGGAATTCGCAAACAAATTTATTTGAAAATAAGTAAAAGCTTTACTTCACGTACTTAATAGAAGGAAAATTTCAAATCCAAAATTTTGGTGTCAGTGTGCCATTTGAGCATTAAAATTAACTGGTCCAAAAATGAACCACCGCCCTTGAAGGGGTTAAAAAGCTATTTTCTATTATCAAAATTTCTATCTGATAATAATTGATATCTGTTTCTGTTATGATTATATTATATACATTTATTTGTATTATTTTACTAGTTAGCAGTTTTTTTTACCACTATGTAATTTTTTACCCATATATAATAAACATTGAGTTATATTTCTTTTAAATTTGAAATAACCTTCCGATTTTTTCAATATCGATATGCATAAATTCTTGTTTTATACAATCGCACAATTTTTTCAATTAAATAAAGCGGACATTTTTCAAGAATTTACAGGTATATAAAAAAAAATCGGACAGTTGACAATTATGCGATATCTGAAGTCAACATTGTTTAGTGAAGTAATTATTTATGGTTTCTGTTTTTATCTCTGTGTACAGAGCTTCATTACGGGAGAGACAAACTTCCATTAATTTTATAATAAAAAATTTATCTTATTTAGGGCATAAGTTCTACTTTTAAGTAAGGCACAGATTTATTTCTATATTATTCTAAAAGAAGTTTATACACGGTGTTCGGTTAATGAGACAACAACACTGAAAGATATGATAGTAAATATCAAAATGGGCAATTTTTGGATATACATGGATGTTTCTGTCACGGAGGAACCAGCGCAGCTCATTCCAAAATCATTCCTTTTTCGAACTCTGACAGGTCAATCGTTATTGAGTTTTCCAGAGCGTATGGTAAGCACATGCAACACCTATGACTGATGTTGAGTGACAGATACTGTTATAATTAAAGCAGAGTTATAAATACGCAGGTTTTAAGGTCATTTGGTGTGGCGTTAAAGTATAAATCACAGTCGACGAAACAGTTCATTTCAAAATAACAGTTCATTTATTAAATTCAACTTGAATTTTAAAAACTTAAATAATAAAGATATATACATACACCTCCAGCTTTTGCTGGGAATCATATTGACATATTATAGCTATAGCAAGGAGTAAGTTTAAACTCCAACTCAATCGTCTTTCCATTCCATTACCTCCATCACTACACATCATACTCCATGGAGTTGTTTCACACTAAATATACTTACCGAGTACATCAAAACTGTAATAAAAATATGCATACAGATACAGTTAAAAGAGAGTGCCTTTACGACCGAAATGGAAAAATAAAAACTGGTTTGGAACGATATAACTTCCGAACAAACCAGACGACAAATTTTGGGGGACAAGACTTTGTCCAGATTTCCAACATGCGGCCCCATCGGTCGTAAATACCTCCTCTTTCTTTTCATAATCCAAATCAAAAATATTACAAATAGCTCCTTGAAACTTTACATACAGAAGAGGTTTTGTCAGAAAGTCTGCCTTATTATCTTTAGAACTTACATGTTTTAACTCAAAAACATTTTCATTAATTAACTGACGAATAAATTGACATCTTATGTCAATGTGTTTCGTTTTAAAATTCTCTTGGCTATTTTTTGAAAAATAAATGGCAGATTCATTATCACAGTACTGAATTGGTTTTATTCTATCGTATAAATTAAGTTCATTTAAAACTCTTGAATACCAAGTTAGTTCCTTTACGCTTTCAGTTAATGAGATAAACTCAGATTCCATAGAACTTAGTGCAATACATTTCTGCTTCGATGATTTCCAAGCAAACGGAACGTTACTGAAGTAAATTATATAACCACTACTTGAATGTCTTTTAGTAAGTTGACATCCCCAATTAGCATCAGAATATGCACACAAACTTAGTGATTTTACATTAGACAGATTTATTTTAAAACTTTTAGTAGCAAAAACATAATTCATAATATCTACTACTATTAACCAGTGTTTATATGTATACCCATTACAAAACTGTGACATTACATTTACAGAAAAACTAATATCGGGTCTTGATCTATTTGACAAAAATGACAGACACCCGATTAAAGATCGGTATGGAAATTTTTTCATTAATTCATTTTCGATAATTTCATTTTCGTTAACTTTATCTGGTAAAGCAGAGCCAATTTTAAAAGGTAATTTAACATAACTTTTAGGTAAATCTTTATATTTTAATTCTAATCTTTCAATATAAGTTCTTTGATGAACGAATAATGAATCTTTAATCTGTTCAAAGTTAACACCTAGCAAATACTTTGTTAATCCTATTTCAGTAATTTCCAAGCTATTTTTTAACATATTAGTTACAGATTGCAATACATTTTCATCTTTAGCAAACAAAACTAAATCATCTACATAGACAACTAAAATTGCGTTACTATTCGGTTTATACACACAGTTACACCATTTTAATTTACAAAATCCAAGATTATGTAATATATTATCTAATTCAGAATTCCATTCACGGCCACTTTGCCTTAATCCATAAATTGATTTATTTAACAAACAAACTTTATTCTCAGCACCCTTCATTTCAAATCCCGGAGGTTGTTTCATAAGCACGGTTTCTTTTAAAGAACCATATAAATATGCTGATTTTACATCCAATTGAATATGATACCAATTTAACATAGAAACTAATAAAATGAACATTAGTTTTATAATTGAAAAATTTACAACAGGTGAAAATATATCATTAAAATCAATACCTGGTTTCTGTTTAAAACCTTGAGCTACGAGACGTGCCTTGTACTTTTTAACATTTTTTTCCGTGTTTTTTATAATATAAACCCATTTACTTCCTACAATTGTGGAATTGCGTTACTTAAACCGTTTGTTTTAATTTGAGATTCATTAAAATTCAATATCAAATCCTTATATTTGTTTTCTCCCCCAAATAATGTTTCTACACCCTTTTTGGATTCTCTTTCAATATAAGTAGTCTCTACAATTTGCCTTTCTTTTGGAATGTAAATTCTATATCCTTTAGTTTTCATGGTATAACCAACTAAGATACCTAGTAAAGCTTTCGGTTGACGTTTATTTCGCTTAACTTTAGGAACATGAACAAATGCTAAAGAACCAAAAATTCTTAAATGTCTTACCGAAGGTTTGAATCCCGTCCATAATTCTTGCGGTGTAAGACCTTGGGTTAAACTGTGTTCAGTCCTATTTTTTGTGTGAACAAACGCCAAAAGAGCTTCCCCCCAGAATGACGGTTTTAACCTGCTATCGTGTAACATTGCTCTAACTGCATTCATTGCTACTTTATTAAAATTTTCAGCAACACCCACCTGCTCTGGAGTATAAATGGAGGATCTTTCGATTCTTATACCTAAATCGGTTAGCAGTTTCTCAAATAATTTATGGGTAAATTCCAGCCCATTATCAGTTCGTACACATTTTAATACTTTTTGTCAGTAATTGACGATTATTCTAGAAGGACTGAGGTTTATATAATTAAGGATAAAACGGAAGTGTTTGAATGCTTTAAAAAGTTTTTAGTTAAAGCTGAGAGACAAACTGGTAAAAAGTATTTCCCCCCTCCTAACGAGTTAACAGGGCTAGGACCCCACAAATCCATATACACTCTATCGAGGATTTGATTAGAAATGCGTTTATACAAATAATTTCTTTTAAACGATTTTCTGTTAGATTTTGCAATTACACAAGTTTCACACATCTTATTTTTGTTTTTACAGTTAATATTTTCAATACTTTTAACACAATTATTTTTACTCATTTTTTCAAGTAAAGGTAAGTTTGTATGACAAAATGTACGATGCACAATCTCTGAATTTAAACTAGTAGAATAAGCAAAATTTTCACATTTTGAAGCATAACCTTTAACAATATACAATTTATCAACTCGAGGTACAGTAAAACAATATCTATTAAATTTATCATACACAATCATTTTATTATTTCCCCATTTAATTTGGTTTCCTGCAATGTCTATATTAGACCCACCAATTAAATTTCTCCTCATGTTAGGAGCATATAACACATTTTTTAAAGTTATTTCTACATTACCTGTTACATCTAGGATGGTAAAGTCAATATCACCAATACCCAGTATTTCCGACGAACAGTCCTTGTCTCCTATTAGCACTTGCTTAGGGGGGAGGTTCCTATATGTTACAAATAGACTCCTGTCATTCGTAAAATGAGAAGTAGCCGCTGAGTCCAAAAGAAATTCCACGAACTTTCTACCATTTGAAGATATTAGGGCGAATTCAGATTGCTTTGTAGGTTCACTGTAGAAAACTTGCTTTTTCCCTCTAGAGTTCTTTTTGAAACACCTTGTATCTGTGTGACCAGGTTTCTTGCAGTAACTGCATATTAAACTCGGCCCCATACGATTAGCTGGTGAAGTATACGATCGTCTGGTGGTGTCCAGGTCGCTTCCACTACGTGAAACCCATGGCTTTTTACTGCTTCCAAAATTCTCCGCTGGAATGGTTGGTTTAACGGTAAGGTTTTTAAACTTAGTTGCATAAGCATCACCTACAGCGACAACCTCTTTACCTTCATCTTTTCGTTTTAAACAAATTCTGCCATATTCAGTTATTAACTGAATATGGCTTAAATACATTTTCTAATTTAAATTCTTTATCTTCTAATCTATATAACACTTGAACTAGATTATCATATTCCTCAGGTAATCGACGGATTAGTTGAAAACATACTAACAGTTCTGGCATCTCAAATCCAGCATCTTTAATCTGAACTTTCTTTTCTTCAATTTTTTTACAAAATAAACCTATAGTTTCTTCTTGCGAGTTTAACTTCATCTCGAAAAATTCATCGACTAATCCCGCTAAGAGTGCTCGTGAAGTTGGTTCGAAGTTTAACTTTAAAATATCCCAGGCATCTTTGCCGCTTTCTGTTTGAGCAATTAGTATCTGGAATTTCCGTTCGATGGATTGGTAAATTGTTGTATAAGTTCTTCGTTTACGCCATTCAAAATCGCTTTTCTCACGATCAGAGGCATCTGATTTACATGCGATATCTACCTTTGTAATAAACTCCCAGCAATTTCGGTCAATCAATACACATTTGACGTCGAGCTTCCAGGAAGGATAGTTATAATCCGATAGTTTCGGGAAGGAATAAGTTAACTCTGGAACTTGTGCCATTATGCAATATATATTGCATATAAATCACACCATATTTGATCTATTTGACCTTTAAATAGCATGACATGGCCCATAACCATGTTATAATTAAAGCAGAGTTATAAATACGCAGGTTTTAAGGTCATTTGGTGTGGCGTTAAAGTATAAATCACAGTCGACGAAACAGTTCATTTCAAAATAACAGTTCATTTATTAAATTCAACTTGAATTTTAAAAACTTAAATAATAAAGATATATACATACACCTCCAGCTTTTGCTGGAAATCATATTGACATATTATAGCTATAGCAAGGAGTAAGTTTAAACTCCAACTCAATCGTCTTTCCATTCCATTACCTCCATCACTACACATCATACTCCATGGAGTTGTTTCACACTAAATATACTTACCGAGTACATCAAAACTGGAATAAAAATATGCATGCAGATACAGTTAAAAGAGAGTGCCTTTACGACCGAAATGGAAAAATAAAAACTGGTTCGGAACGATATAACTTTCGAACAAACCAGACGACAAATTTTGGGGGACAAGACTTTGTCCAGATTTCTAACAGATACAATAGCTTTCATAACCACTAGGTGGCAGAATTGAATGCAAAGTGACATGCGTGTTCTGCTTCTTTGAAATAGACCATGCCTTTTGCATGGGTGTTCGCATTATTCTGTCACCCATCTGTAAGTGATAATAATTGGATTTGTAATTGCTGGATTATTTATGTTTAATTCAGCCTATTTTAGGGCATGTATGGTCTTTAAAAATCGTAAACAAGGCTGAAGCAATCAATTCAATACTGCCTATAGGCGTGAAATTCTTATAGGAGATTTTTAATTGCGTTATGCACTTTCCAGCTGAATTATGTTTGTTATACTTAGATATGTTTGAAAAATACAATAAATAACACCATATACAGAGCTACGTATAGAACTAGATATATTGTCATCTATGAAAGATAAATGCTGAAAGTGCGTTTTTAGTTGTGTTATGTGTTTTTTGACCTTTATTCAATTTTAACTTTGTATGTCATGCATATAAAAACATGTTCATAATATACAGAGGAATACCAAATAATTCGAGTACGTTGCCGCCTATTGGTCGTTACGTATAACAGTCTATTACATTTGACTTTTGAACTGTGTTATGTATTTTCTAAGTGAATTAATTTTTTAATATATAGATATTTATACCTATAAAAATTATTTTAAGTATTCTACAAAATTCGAAACATAAAAGAATTCTAAACAAAGATAACTAATGCTGTCAGTGCGATAAATGACTGTTTTGTGATCGCGGGTCCTTCTAGTCTAATATTAAGAATACTAATGCATATAAAGATATGAAAAACTGTAGTTTTATAGAGAAATGGTAGATAAACAGACTGAAGAAGACAGCTTTATTTTTAAATCGAATAATTATTTTAAGAGCTATTTAATATTGAATTCTGTCAAAATAGTTCCGTTAAAATAGTTTTAGATTAACAAATAGAATGCATAGCTTGAGAATCTTGCGGTGTGTATTGTGCAATTAGTGTTGTTATTTAACTAATTTTTTGAGTAATTTTTTATTCAAACTTTCATGATTTTGATAGACATTTATTTGATCTTTCGAAAAGTTAATTTTTTATGTTGTTGCCAAACTATGAAACAGCTGCTAGACAAAAGTTAGAAAACTCACTCTGCTGTTACACAAATCATTTTTTTTTTGCTTATCTAAAGTTACTTCTTCTTACGCATCAAGTGAGAATGAATTTCTGACATATGTAGGGGTATTACTGTAAGCTAATTCCATGAGTACTTGTAGTGTAAGTCACATGCTGTAAGTTTTGGCTACCAGTATTTTAGAACGGAAAAATGTGACTTATCTTCTCAAAGATATCTCATTAATTGAATAAGGCCGAACAAACTTTTCATAAATAACGGTGGGCAACAAGAATAGAAGTTATCAGCTATGTGACTCACACTACAAAAGACCTTGGAACTAGCCTGTATTATGATTATTTATCATTAAATGACTAGTGAGGAAAAAGATTTTTTTTTATGCTTATACATTATTTGAATACTTAAAAAATATTAGAATATATTATAAGAGTGTGAAATAGGCACAATTGCGCATATGTTTATACTTATTACATTGCTCATTAACTATTTTAAATTAAAAAAGAAAGAAAAAAATCATGCTTCAAGCATAGATTTTGAAACACTTGCCAACACATTAAGAATAAGGTAGCAATGCTGCACCGTTTAATAAGTTAAAATATTATGTCTAATTCAACCATGTGAAAACGTATAACATATTTGAAAACCTAATTTCAGCTGCCCCCATCTACAATCGGAAAATTATCCGAATTCTTTGAACAGATCTGATAAATAGATTTGTATTTTATAACTGCATGCATGCCAAAATTTAGTTCAGTTAAAAAATACGTAAATACTTTAGTTGAAAATTCGCTTTCAGCAATTTCCGCTAATAAGGAAAATGGTAGACGCATTCTTTTGTGCAGCCTTGTATATGAGGTATAGAATTTATATGTAAGGAGTAAAATGTGAAAAAAATAAAGCCCATGCTGAAAGGCAGTACCGTAACCGATTCCTTTGAACGACAAATGCTATGAATGCCTTATTCTATCGTAATTACCTTGTAGTGGAATTTAATGATTTATATCGGTTTCGATACATTTGGAATAGGGTAATCTCATTAACCCCTTAACGCTCGAATTAAATTGCGGTTTAAAAATTCAAATTGCTTATTGGCACCCCTTTTTTGAAAAAGAAATATTCACCTTATTTAATGACAGGTAAAACTATACTAAAATAAAGCCAATTACACTATTTTATAAAACTGGTGGGAATCGAACAGTCTGAGTAAAAGACACAGCGCGTGAATATGACGGGAGCGAGAATTAAGGGGTTAAAATACTCTGCAAACATTTTTTCTCCACATACCACAATGTAATGTAATTGTTTTGAGTGTCATTGCTATTAATCCCTCATACTTCATATACAATATCAAACATGCGTTGGTGGCCCTAAATAATGTTTCTCAATTGCTTGAAAATCCGAATATATTTTCGGGATTTAGAGCGTAGACAGACGAACAGACAAACCGAATGCATAGGCACTTTTACATTTTATTTTTGGAAAGAGTTAAAAATCAGGACAACGTGAAAAATCTTTTACTCATGTGATTTAAAACGTCAGATTATTGAGTACAGAAGTATTTAATTGCTACATATAAATGCGATTTATTTTATATTCAAAGGGTACGTTAACACCTATGTATAAGAGGGGCAATTTTAAATATTATTTTATTTTCTTTTAATTTTTATTCCTCTTTTTGAAGTAAATTTTTCTTTCATTTGTATTAATCCTTAAATGCATGATATTTTATTTTGTTTCGAAAAAATTATACGTGTTTCTCTGAAAGACATAAGACTATAACACAGGAAAAATAATGAAAAAAAAATCAGACATACTTTTTTTCTTATAATGCGACAACCTTTTCTTATGTTGCACATCTTCAATACAAGTAAAAACTAAAATATTGCAAATTATTAAAAATTTTAGTAAGTCTGAATTTAATACCTTATTTCAGTGTTGCCAGATAGTCAAAAGTCAATTTCCCCAAAATTTCTGAAATTTTCCCGAAATCAGTGTTTTTTTCCGTAAGAGTCCCCAACTCAGTTTTCACTAAAAAAGGGAATTTTTAAATTTTCAATTTACCACTATAAAAAATATCTAAGTAATTTAAGCTAAAAAAATTTCCCCAAATCAAGCCTTTTTCTGAAAAAATTCCCCATTTACAAAAAACAAACTTTTAAACTGGGCTGAATGCATGTTCTGTAGCTACATTAAGAGAATGAGAAATATTTTGCAGTGACAAGTGCGGAGCTTCAGACAATGTCTTATCAATTGGGATTTGAATGAATCCGAGATGGTACGCTGTTTTAATTTTTTTGTCATCCCTATATTGAAGCACATAATCATAATGCAAAGTATTTTTGCTGTATCAATCGGTGTGCTTTTGCATATCATAAGAGAAAAATATCTGCTTTCCACATATTTAAAATATATATATATATATATATATATATATTTTTTTTTTTTTTTTTTTTTTTTTTACAGTACGGCGAAGGAATTTTTCGTTAAAAGTCCTGCAGATTTAGTAATGTGCAGGTTTAAGCTGCTTAAGACTTTAGAGCCTCATGCATCTGTAATATGTGCAAACTGTAATGTAGTAAACAATGAACACGACCACATCCAAGAGAATAATGATTGATATTTCGGGTTTCTGGATTGTATTTTCGTTTTTCAAATCAAAATTGAGTTTGAGACAGATCCAGTCATTCTACTTGACTAAAAGAAATCCTTACGGAAAATGGTAATAATAATTAAAAAAAAAAAAAAATCCCCAAGTTTCTCCCCAAAATTTTTTTAGTCCCCAAAAGTTTCCCCACGAAGTACTTGGCCCCCAAAAATTCCCCTAGAGGTTCAAAATTCCCCAAAATGGGTACAAAATCCCCAATCTGGCAACACTGCCTTATTTTATACATTTTTTTTTTTTAATTTTGTAAAACTTAATCGTTAAATACACGATTTTATTTTTTTTTTATTTTTTTTTTAGAATCATGTTTTAAATCTAATATTACAGATTAGACGCCAGAAATTTTATGATAGATTTTTATGTGTTTTTTTACAATATTTCTAAAACACTTTTCTTTTTAATTTTTACAATATTTCTACATAATTATACTGGTTGCTAAGAATTAAATAAAAAGTTATCAAGGTATGCATCACTGTGCATTTAACGCCTTGAGGGGCGATGGAATATATTATATCCCACCTACGATTAATGAAGATTTGCGAGGGAAAAAGTTTATTCAATTTTACAATTCAAAATTTGATGGGGAAAAGTCTAAAATTGCTTTTCCTTATTTTGCAATAAAACTTTTGAAAGATTCCTGTGTGAATTCGGCTTTACAGTAACGCAATTACTTGCACCTCAAAGGTTTAAGGGTTAATACTATAATAACAATAATAAAAAAAACTATTCATTAAGGCTGCGCACGCACCATCCTTCTATCTGTTATCAGTATCGGCTTCGTTTTTTGTGGCCACGCGGTGTCTTTGATTTTTATCGACTTTAGCAGGAAAGGGACTGATGTCCGGCAAAAGAGGAAACCTTTACTTCAAGTAGAGTCGAGATCCTTATCTCGTTACCCATTGTTGATTCCCCTCATTCTTTTGTGAATAAACCGCAGATGGGTTCAGAATAAAAGATTTTCCAAGAAAACTAGAGAAGTAGGCAAATTACGCGTCAAAACGCAGCTTTACCCCTTGAAGGGATATCCACTTAATTTTAATTCCGAAATGTCACATTGACACGAGAATTTTAAAATGAAAATTTTAATTTCACCAAATACTTGAAGAAAAGCTTTTACCTATCTTGAAATAAATTTGTTTTTAAATTCTGGTGTCATTCAGTCATTTCAGTATTTATCGATAAGAACTTCATTGCCCCTGAAAGGGTTAAATAAACTTGTAATTTTTACATACAAATTGGAGATCACTAATACATATTCTTTTCTTTTAAAAGTTATTTACATTTCATAGTTCTTTATTTTTATGAAAGCATCAACGCTTTTATTTATTTTTTAACTCCTTGGGTACATTTGACGACTGAGACTCCTCATGCATTTGGCCATTGGCACCTATTTTTATATTCTATTCATACCACTATTTAAAGGAAAATATTTTTGTTGTATTTTCCTCTTGCACATACCAAAGCGTTATAAGTAAGCGAACAAACTTAATGCTGGAATCAGGCATAAATTAACACAGTTGCGCCACCTTGTGGACAGAGTGATAATTCACATACGCGGGCTTTTAGTGTGGCGCGTATTTTCTAAATCTTTAGTCACTCACGTAAATCAATTTTGTTTGCCACATTTATTGCAAAATAATGGCGTAGCGAAAGAGGCATTCAGATGCACTTGACACCACGATGTTTTCTTCGCCTTATCAGAAGCACTTCAGTTATTCATCAAGGTGAAAAAAACTTTACAATTTTAGTGGTGTGAGTAAGAAAACAGTTAGGTATCTACTTGTAGTTCACACTCCATCCGCTATGTGGCGCATGACATTGATTGACGTGACTTCTCTCTTAATCTTGCGGTTACTTCTACCATTTAAGATAGGACGCTTACTTATAACGCTTTGGCACATACTGTCAAAGTGTATATGAAAGATTTTTGCTTTGAGAAAGTGATGCGAGATAGAAAAAAAAATAATAAAAAATAAACGCCAGTGGCAGCCCTGAAATAAATCCGTACCCAAGGAGTTAAAAAAGGAACCTGAAAAAAGCAGTCACTCATAAAAATATTTTTGACAAAATGCATAGGGAATTTGAATTCTATTCTAATATTTTATTCTAAGTTAATAATTTCTTATTTACAAAAACTAAAGGCTTAAAATCGTGATAGTTTTATTGAGATTTTTTTTTTATTTCAAAACAATATTTCCTGATAGTAGAAGTGCGTTCAATACTTCAACAATTTTTTAATAGAATGCTCCACATCGTTTTATTTAAGAAAAATATTACAAATTCTGCGGTTAACGTTTTGAGTGCATTTGTGTTTTGGTAATGTTGAATTCCCACCGGAATTTGGAAAAAAAGTTATTTGTAGATAAGGGAGAGCCATTTCGCCAGGTCTTTTCACCAAATTTATATACATAAAACGTTCTTAAAATTTTCTGATGCAAATTGAATTATAATTAGGTCATATATAATTTATCCCACCGTCCTTCAAGGTGTTAAATGAAGTGTCTAACATTTTTTTTCAATTGAATTTTAGGATTTAAATAATTAATAGAAATTTCCTAATACAAAATACCGGTGAAAAATATTTTTGCAAAATTCAAGGACGCACTTTGACTTAGTATTAGTGATTGGTAAAATGTATGATTTTACTATTCGAATGAATTATTCGGGCATGCGCAAAAAGATAGTTTCCAATCACTGTATATATTTTTAATCAATTACTAACATACAATTTCTAAAAAGAATAGAAACGAAAGCATAGATTAAGCCTTCGTATTTGTTTAATCAGTTATCTTCAGAAATTTTGAAGATAAAAAGAATTTTATACTTTTATGGGGTTCTTTAATTAATTCTAATTAAAATATGAAAACTTACTTATTTTTCTATATACAATTTCTGTTAGAAATTGAATTTAAAAAACAAAACAAATGTTGGTAGTTCTGGTTTTGTGCATGTACGAATGATTCATTCTACTAGCAAAATCATTCATTCTGCCTAGCAGTATGTAATCAGGGTTCGTACGGGTACTGGCGTTTCCAGATCAGGAAATTCTCCCGTAGCAGTTTTTTCTTATAGAAAATCCCTCCTTAAATAACTCAAAGATTCGCGCATTTTAACTAGATTTATTTTTTATAAAAAAAATACTGATATTTCACCTGGGTAATAACGGTACCTGTACGAACCCTGTCAACCCCTTGAGGGGCGGTGGGATATATTTTATCCCATCTACGATTAAGTGGGCTCAGGGCTTGATCGATACCGAAAAACATGTAAACAGAGCTCTCGCTTCGAATCCATATAAAAACAGAAGCTTTCAATGTAACTAATTTAAACTTTCTGATATTTTTAAGGTACGTTTGTAGTCTTATAAAATTATAAAATGAAGTACTTCAATGTAATAAAAGAAAAAATACAGCAAAATCTATATAATACAATTAAAAAAAAATAGATGTCATATCACCACCCGCAAGATATCTTAACGTTGAATTGACATAATAACCTAATTTTTGCTTTAAAATGATCAGGACACTTTACTCTATAGAATGAATTAAGGGTATAACTAACACTCAAAGGAAACTTTAAAAAAAAAAAAAACACTCAAATGTGAAAATTAAAAAACCCCTAAAAAGTTTTTTTCCCTTATAAATACGCAAAATATTAAGGTATCTAAAATATATTACTTCATTCTATAGATAATGATGTTATTTGCATGCAAAAATATTTTTAAGCCATTCCATCAAATAGTTTTTTTTTAATCTTACGGATAGTCGTCAAAAATCAAGTTTTGAGAAAACGCGACTTAAATTTGCAATTAAATGGGTGCGTCTATGTAAGTGATTATTACATAAATGCTTATAACTCCGTTAAAAATGCAAATATTTTTATGCGATTTTTTGCACTGTGTTCAGAAGTAATTGAATAATCAAAATAGATACTAAAAAAATCAATTTTTTGAAAAGTTTTTAAGCCCTGAGCCCCCTTAATGAAGATTTTCACCGGATTTTTTTTTTTAATTTTTATTTTACTTTTCTAACTTTGGTCGAAAAAAAAAAAAAGAAGTAAAATTGCTTTTCCTTATTTGGCAATAAATATTTTTGGAGATTCCGGTGTGAATTCGATATATCAGAAACACAATTACTTGCCCCACAAGGTGTTAATATTGCCAATAAATAATTTAATTCTGTGTATTTCAATTAGTATGATTACACTTGATGTTTGTTTATTTACTTTATACCAAAGAATAAATGGTAAAATTGGATTGATAATGCTTTTAAGGGGTCTCAGGAGTCTTACTTTTTACCTGGCGGTGCAATTTAGCAGCATGTCACATTTAATTTTTTTTCTTAGTCTCAATAAAATATAAATGCATAAAATTTTTAGTATAGACAAGCTAATATATCTTCTATTTCAAATATTTTTTTTAATATTCTATATTGAAATTTAATTTAAAATTTTTTATGTATAACTTTGATAAAAAATTTAAAATTCTTTTTGACTTGCATGCACTGCGCGCAACATTTTTTATAAACTAATAAAGCAATTTACATAAAACTTGATAAATATCTTCATTTTAACGTAAAGAATAACTTATACTTCAAATTTAGTTTTATAATTGCATTGATTATTTAAAATTGGCAATTTTTCAATAAAAGAATGAATTTTCTCAAAAATTTATAACTTCAATTTCAATTTCAAATAAAATAAATAAATAAATTGCTTACAAATGAAGTATACGTTTAAGATACATTAGGTTTACATCATTATCAATATTTAGGGGGCTCTTGAATCAATAGTTTTGATACAGTCTTGCGCGCAGTGCATACAAGTCAAAAACAATTTTAAATTTTTTATCAAAATTAAACATAAAAAAATAAAATAAAATTTCAATATAGAGTATTAAAAAAATTATTCTAAATAGAAGAGATATTAAGTTGTATATATTAAAAATTTTATGCATTTATGTTTTATAGAGACTGAGAAAAAAATTAAATGTGACATGTTGCTAAATTGCGCCGCCAGGTAAAAAGTAAGTCTCCTGAGACCCCTTAAATTTTAAGAAAATATGAAAAATGGAAAAGGGCTTCTTTTTCCTGAATAATACATGCTATGTTTATTAAATTTTATGCTACCATTAGCGTCTTGGGATTCTGCAAGATCTTTCTAAAAAAAATACAGAATACATTTTCTATTTCCTGGAAACTCAACACTTGCGGATTTTGTTTCAAAATTTAGTTATAGAAAGAGTTTTTTTTTACATTAAATTCATTTTATTAGAAATAAAATATTAACTTTTACAAATAACACGTTCATAACTACCTTTTTGCCAATGAATAAAGATTAACCCCTTAATTCTCGCTCCCGTCATATTATCGGGCTGCGTCTTTTACTCAGATTGTTTGACTCCCACCAGTTTTATAAAATAGTGAAATTGGCTATATTTTAGTATGGATTTACCTGTCATTAAATAAGCTGAATATTTCTTTTTCATAAAAGTGGTGCCAATAAGCAATTTGAATTTTTTAACCGCAATTTAATTCGAGCGTGAAGGGGTTAATACCATTTTGATAATTTCTGAATTTCAAGATTTTTGTGTCTCTTAAAGTACACAATACACATTCATCACACGGAAATAATATTTGACTAGAAATCGATATCGCAAATTAAAAGGCAATTTTAGAATTACAGAAATCCAGCGTGACACAGCGAGTAAGCAACAACAAAAATTTCGTGTCTTTTCTTTTTCTTTTACACAACTCCAAATATTTTTAATGTATACTTGACATTTTGGAAAAATTAATCTTCACATATTTGTACAGGGAAATACATATGGTCACCCACCAGAAAATTGACACATCGTGACAAAAGTAAATTTCACTGGAGAGCAGAAGACGTTTCGTATGTTTTTACTGTAACATGGAAGTGCACTTAGAACTGCATGCAGAAGTTAAAACGAGTATGAAACCATAAAAAACCCTTAACCCTCCGTCTACCAGACGGGTCCATTGGACCCGACAGGTACATACAAAATATTCATTCAAACTAGAAATTTCTTTAAAATAAACTAAGTATATAAACCAGACAAAAATAAGGTAAATAAATAAGTTAAATAGTTTTAAATAAAAATTCTGGTGTAGAACGTTTTATTAAAACTTGAATAAAATTCCCGGTAGATCTAGGGTTAAGGGAGTTCTGAAATCCAAAAGGGCATCTTTCTTTTCACATCTTTCTCTCTTCATTTATTTTTGTTCGAAAATGCATGAAACTAGCTGGTGCTGTTGTTCAGAAACTATGTAAGTCAGCTGTTTTTTCCATTTTTTTGCAAACGCAATAGATTTTTCAGAAAATAGTGTCAAAGTGGGTGTTTTGAACCGAATTTCATCGCGAAGAAAGAAAGAGCACTCAAGAGTGGGCGAAAAACTTGTTTATCACGTGATCAATATTGCTTATAACTCAATAGGTAATCGATTGATCAAAAATAGAAAAAAAAAACAGTTAAATTCCAAATCGCTTCCTTGGCCAGGCTTTCGAATTTTATACCTTTCCGTTAAAAAATGAATTTGTAAATGTGTCAAAACGTTTTGCGTTTGTTGAACAGAGCAGTTAAGAACAGCCTTAAGAATAAAAACGAAGGTGATGCTTAGATAGTTAAGTAATTTCACTTACCTACATAATTTCCCACGCTTCTGTGTTCACGAATGAGAATTAGCGTAATAAAGCGACTTTCCGAATAACTACATTTATGGAACCTTTCCTGGAGCAAAGTCGCTATGCTAGTGTTGCCAGTTGTCCCGCGTAATTCAGGGCTCCAAATGATTTGGGCACCTCTAATTTTTTACAGTTATTTCGCCATCTTTAACGCTACAACGACCGGAAATTTTGTTCAAGTTTTATAAAAATATTTTAGACCGAATTTTTTATTTAAATCTGTTTAACATAGTTATTTAACATTTTTCTTCTTAGTACATTTTAACACGTTCACGCCGGCGATGTAGGTCACACTCGACTGTCTCAGAGCTGCCAGGTCTCCGGCTTTGTGGCTACCAGTTTTTTAATACAGATAATGTTGTTTTATTTAATTAGAACAATTGGGCGATTTAAAGGATCAACATTTTCTCTAAAATAACAGTGGTATGTAAAAAGCCGGAGACTTGACAACTCTGAGACAGTCGAGTGTGACCCACCGCACCGGCGTGATCGTTTTAAACTTATTTTACAAAGAAATTTCTGGTTCGAACCGACATATAATCTTATGGTAGGTGTCAAAATGACCCCTCGCGGTCTTTTTAGTGTTAATCGCAGAAAACTCTCCAGTTAGATAAGACGAAGACAATTAGTTTAAAATACTGGTGTCCATGGAATTTAAAACTCCAATTTACGCGGGACATCTGGTAATGCTATATCTATGCCAGTCTTATAAGTCTAATAAAATTCAAAATGAATTTTTGCGAGTTATGTTACGTTTCTTCGAGGTGAGTGATATGCAGGTTTCTTTCTTTCTTTCTTTCTTTTTTTTTTTTTTTTTTTTTTTTTTTTTTGTAACATCGATGCCTCGCTTTTCTGTATAACTTTAAGTAGCGACATCTTAGATTCCAGAGTTGCATTTTACTTTTAAGTGAAATCATTCCACTAAAATTGACTATTTTATAAAATGGTTACTTATTTCACTAGCCGTTAGACAAAAAAAATATTATGTTCTATCTTATTGACCTATGTTAAATTTACGATAAGTTATCATGGGCACCGTTTGACAGTCGTTTTCGAACTTCTTATTGTTTAGGTAAATAGGTTTATAAATATTTATTATGCAATATTATACCATGGAAATGTGAAGAAATAGGAATTGATATATCTACAAAATAGTTAAACCTCAACTATAACCGATTTTACAGTGGCTCATAATCGCCGGGACAAACTTCACCAGTAAATTTGAATAGAAAATTTCTCCCGATTGAAACGCCTTAAAAATGTAGAATGTCAATCGTAATTATGGCCAAAAACAGATATTTATTTTTGCTGATGGAGGTTTTCTTCGGCGGTAGTCAGGCACTGCGTTTCCGCTATATTGTAACAACTTAACACCTTGGGGACGAGCGACACGTATACGTGCCGGAAATAGGCCTAAGGATCCTCGTTTATCGTCACCAGTAAAATTTTACTGTAAAATTTGCCTTCTTTAATCCGAGCATTTTCCCGATTTCAATAGGCACAAACTTCTGTGTTTTAAAACCGGTAGCAAAGTAATAAACATTTCGTAAAAGGCTCCCGTCGCGAATGGGTTAAACATCCTCTTGTCAGTATCTGTGAAAGAGATTATAATACCCGGTCAAACTTCCACCAGCAAAAACGAATAGAAATATATACCATTTTCTGAGAGAAATTTTCATTAATAAACCGCTAAAATAAGAAGAAATTTACTACTCAAAATTTACTGGTGTAAGTTTGCTTCTGCGGTTATCAGAAAATGTTGATCCGATGTAAAAAATTATCCGCCATCTTGTGACAACCTTCTCAGTTACTTCACCGGCAACTGATAAACTCTAGACCAGGGTCGGCGAACCTTTTTATATCCGCGTGCCCAATTTTTTTTTTCCAAAAAAGATTTTACGTGACCATGACGTGCCAAGCACCAAAAATAATTTAGTGGATCAACATTTCTGGATTTTCATTCATTGGGATTTAAAAATATGGGACAATATACATCTAGTAATAGATTAACATATATTATAAAGTAATAAAATGGTGAATGCGATGTCGGTTATGCCAAATATTAATACGTTGTTCAGCCTACTTATTTTTTATAGGATGCAAGCTGAATTCGAGTTATCTAACAAGTGGTTTGGGTTTCTAATATTTAAGGTTTTCGTATCATTTCCTAAAATAATGACCCGAAGGAATAAATAGAGCGAGCAATTGAGAAACTACATATTTTATACCAAGTCTCTTTAGTTTCATCACTGGGAGTTTTACTTATAATGCCTGATGTTTTTGTTTTTTGATATTCTCCCAACCTTCTCTTAATTTGACAACTTATTGAGCCCACACTGGAATAATTTAGAAATTCAATTAGTTTCTTTCCAATTAAAAAATAAAGAAAGGAAAAGCCCAGTTTGTGTAAGTTTGCGTGTTTTGTTTAACTTAATTCTATTTTGTTTTAGGATTTCAATCAACGCCGTGCCGAAAATATTCTAATGCGTGCCAAGTTTGGCACGCGTGCCTTAGGTTCGCCGACCCTGCTCTAAACTATATGTCTCCTTCTCTTGATTCATATCTCCATTCTTTACTGTCTGTCCTGTGTGAAACGAACTTGATTTTATTTTCGTGAAAATACGTCTAATCTATAGGAGAATAATTTTGTTGATTACTGAAACATTTATACTATCTCTCTATTCTAAAAAAAAGTAACTACCGCTGTCACCGCCGCCGCCGCCGCCGCCGCCGCCGGTTTTGATTTTTTTGTGACCGGAGGCCTTTCTTCGTTAATATTAACAAAAATAATGCATACAAAAATATGAAAATCGGTGGTTTTATGCAGAAATGTTTGATAAATACGCTGATGCAGACAGTTTTCAAATCGAAGAATTATTTTAAGAGTTATTTAATGCTAAATTTGGATAAAATCGTTCCACTAAAAAAGTTTTATAGCAGCAAAAACTATACATGGCAGCTTAATCATTTTTAGATCATTTTATGCGTTAGAATTTGCCGGAGTGCAGATTGCATTAATTTTTTTATTTTGACTCATTTTTTCAGGTTTTATTTCTATTTTAAATTCAAATTTTCAGCATTTCTAGAGATATTTTTTACAGATTTCAGAAAATTGTACTAATTTAAACTGTTGCCAACTGTATAAAAAGCGCAAGCAATAATGTTTGCTTCAAATTAAAAATGTATTTACACGTGACTATTATAAACAGGAAAAAAACTTTCAAATTAGAATTAAATAATTACGTATCAAAAGCAGGAACTTATTAAAAATTACGTCATAAAAAGTATACACGTGAATTTTAAAAGGATATTGTAAAATAATAAATTCATTAACATGCGTTAGAAGTCTTAGGAGAAATTACGTCATATTTACGTCACATTATAGTTATTACATAAAATGAACACAAAATAATATTGCAAAAAAGTTTAAATTTAGAAATTGCGCTAGACATTTATTTGATATTTTGAGAATTAATTTAAAATGTCTCATTTAAAAGAACTTTCTTTTCGCTTTGTTAAAAAATACCAGGAGACAAAGACTCTTTACTTAATTCCTTTTATATTAGCTTATTTTGAAATGTTGTTACACGTGTATACGTCATCGAGTTATTTTTATTTCGACGTTTTATTTGTGTTTTTATTAATGTTGTACGAATTTATTTGTTCTTTCGTTATTTAAAATAAAAATTATATCAATTTGTATAATTTGGCGAGTAGTTTGACGATTTATATAATTTGGCGAAATGGGTCGACAGGATAATCAAGTAGTACCGCAGCGGATGTGGCGTTAAAATTCCCCAATCAAAGAGAAATGAATAGAAATTCGTTTATAGGGAGATCGCCACTGTTTTTTAAATTATTATTCAATCTTTCGAAATCATTTTAAAGCCGATCAAATTAGCGTGCATTTAGAGTCTGCGGTGTCTATAAGGGGGTTGGCGAGCGTAGCTCGTAGGGGGCCGATCCCCCTAGTCTTCTAAAAAACTTTCAAAGCGCCAGAACCGCTAGTTCATTCAAAATCATGTGACAATTGACACTGCCATTTAAATCTCGGACGTAGTCCTCTAGATGCCTAAATTCGTTTCGAAAGGCTTTCCTTTCACTGAAAATTTTAATTCTATAAATAGTAAAAAAAAAACTAATACAAGTGAATACGATGGTTGATAGAGACTGCACGTCTAACAGCTTTCGAGCATGTTGAAGGAATATCCTCTACTGTGCGTAGTACGGCTTCTTTCGCAGCAAGAATTCTGCGATATCTTCCAGCGCCAGCATCACGTCTCTAATCATAAAACTATTTACTCGCGCAGAACTACCTATAAAAACTGTCAAATTTTCGGCGATCTAGCAGATTCCTCTCCAGAAAGCGTTCCATGTATATCCTCTGAGCAGCCACTGCATTTCCTTGTGCAGCCCCATACATGAAATGCATGTCAGCAAGCTCCGTATTCATGTAACAACACATATTTTTCGAAATCTGTGTGGAGAATGAATATTCAAGCCAGCGAAGTGCTTTTATCCACTGATCTCAACAGCGCCATCTACTGCCGCAACGTTGCATTTCCGCACCCACATTCCTATACGAAATCTTCTTATTTAGCTCCCTTCTACATTTCTTTACATTTTTGACATATATTACTGAAACATTCTGTATGTATGAAACAATTTTCCAGATATTTTTATAGTTATTTTATAAAATTATATCCTACATCTAGTAATTCCTTCGCTTCTGAATTTTTATTTTTAGATGTACCAAACAACTCATAGAATCTTTTTTCATATTTTGCATCAGTAGTAATATATATACAATTTTCTCTCCAGGATTTTGTATTTTTCATTGATTCTATGAGTTTCTTTTTTCCATTTTTGAAACACTCTATTATATATTAGAAAAATATGTGTGACTTTGGTTTGTTTGTCGCCTGTCTGCCGTGTGGGCGTCTTAAAGCAATAGAACTAACGTAAATTTACTTTGATTTCATGATAATAATTTATGTTATTGAGGTTTAGTATATCATGTTTACTATTGAAAATAAAGGGTGTAGACATGTGTAGTTCGACCACGGTCACACACAAATAAATTGCGTCTCATTATGCTATATGGGGAATTCGCCTGTAGTGCAGTTTAACGGAGTTACATTATTTCAAACATACGGAAATTCCTGCGCACTGCTGAAATGTGCTAAAATAAGCTTTTTGTAGAACTTTTAGTGAAAAGCATGCATTATTCATTTTCAAATTTACACAAAAGATTACATTATGGTCTGGTCGAAAAAAATCGTTTGTAATGTATTATAATTATGTTGTACTATTTCAAAAATAATGTTATTGATATTACTTTCTTATGTACACAACAAAATGTTTACTGTGGAATATAGTATACACAGCATTTATCATTCATTTACACACACAAAAAAATTTATTACAGTAAAGTCTATAAACGATAATTGTTAAAAGTGCATTTTTTATTGTGGTATGTATTTTTAAAAACCTAAATGTTTGGACATGATGAGATGTTTATAAATTTTATAAATCATATACGGGGCTACACAAAAGAAATCGTATGAATCCCTGTCTATGGATGTGAAATGCTTAACGGGGTATTTTAAAGGTGTTATGCTCTTCCCAACGGAACTATATTTTATATACTTTGAGAATATAAATAAACTCATTTACAGGACTACACAAAAAATTAAATAAATTTCTGTATAGGAATTGCTGAGAGTATTGTTTTGTGTGTGTATGTTATGCGTATTTTTACCCCAATTTAGTTTTAACTTCATAATGTAGTATGCTATTTCTAATTGCTAAATGGTGTAAATTAAAAAACAGTAAAAATAGGTTTATCCTACTGTTTACATGTTTCGACTCTACCAGCGTCAATTTCAAAACAAATAAATAAAAATATTCTAAAATTGCGCTGTCTATGAAAAGTCATCATCCAATTTTTCCACGTAATCTTTCATATTATGCACGTTATTTTTTATATTATTTTACTTGGATGTTTATTTTATTTTCGTAACCATTAAGTAGCTCGAGCCATAATTTTGGTAAGTTAAATGCTGCTGCATCGCTACATGTTGAAGTTTCGCGTGTTACAATATCTATGGTTTCTCTTATAATGAATGGATAGTATAGATTAGAGGGGAAAATTACCTTTCTTACATTGAAATTTATTTCGATGGCCTCTTCTTGATATAATCTTGCTAAAGCGGTGCTTTTTTCTATTATATTTAATATCAGCTATATGCTTCTTTTTTGCTATACTTAATTTTCCTGCCAGTCATAATTTGTTTTTTAAGTTTTAATTTACACCTTTCAGCAATTAGAATTAGTATACAATTACAATGTGTTAATTTTCTATATATTTTCATAATATGGCATGAATAAAAATCTGTAAATAAAGGGCTATACAAGAAAATTCAAGTACAGTTCCATCTATTGGCGGAAATTCCAGAAAGTAATTTTTCAACGATGTTTTACGTCAACTACTGAATTACGTTTTAGCATGTATGTAGTTATACAGATCTATAGTTTATATATAAAGAGTTTGTCAAAGGAATTTGAAGAAGCTAATCTTCCGTCTATGAACGGTCACTGCTTAAATTGTTATTTCAACTGTGTGATGGGTTTTCTGATTTGTTTTCTTATATAGCTGCTCCTAGCTTATTAAATGGTTAAATTTCATTACGGTATTCCGGGAGTGTTGAAAAGTGCTTCATATTCTATGCTTCACGATTTTTTTCTTGTTTTAAGTTTTGTGTAAATATCCTAAATTCCTTTCTTCACATTAATAGCTTACAATATTTAATAAATAATACAATCTGTATTATATAAACCTGTCCTAATATGCATGCTGAATACAGCTCATTAATGGAAAATTTAACGTTTTTGTTACACATTTTCATAAAACCATTTAAATATGCAGACCTATCTAAAATGTCAATGTATTTAACCCTTTAGTGAGCAGCTTTGCATAAATGCATACGACCCTGTTTTGAATTTAATAGATTTTTTTTATTCGCATATACCTAATTCACACTCGGAAATTAAAATAGCAATATTTACTTTAATTAAAAAAACAGACATTCCGTATTTAAATAAAGCGAAATTAACCATTGAAACTTTCTGGTGTAAAGTCATATTCTCTGAACAACGTAATTTCTAGAACGTATTCTATTATGGGAATTAACACGTTCATTGCCGCAAAAAAGTAAGTATTTTCAAATTTCTTCTTGAAAGTCATTTGCCACCACAATTCTGTAAGGTAAGTTTCGCTTTACTAGTACAGCGAAATTTCTGCCAATAAATAAGGAATTTTTCTTTTTAAATAGTGGTGAGAAAGTAATAAACTACAGCTACGAATATTAAAGCTACGACTATACTCGTAGCGTGGCAATCAACGTGTTAAAGGATTAAAGGTTAAGTTTTATAAAATATATAATTACATAAAATAAGGTATTTGGGGACATACCTATTAAAGTATTTACTAATTTGCATTATTTTAGCGTAAAACAGCCACACGACAGTAGTTTTTACTTGTATGACAGATGTGACACAGAAGAAAAGATTGACTTATTATATGAAAAATGTATGTCTGATTTTTTTTCATTGTTTTTCCTGTGTAATAAACCATTCAGAGAATCATATATAATTTTTTTCGAAACAAAATAAAAAATCGCGCATTTAAGGGCTAAACTAATTTTTAATAAATTGAGCTTAAACTATTCATAATAATATTTCTTTCACGATGCTTAAGGAAATTTAGTTTTTATTTGGAAACCTTATCTCAAAATATTTACGAAAACTGAAGACTTAATGTCATAAAAGTTTCAATGAGAATGTTTTTGACCTGTATAAAAAAACTGTTTTCCTAAGTATATAGCAAATAAACAACTTCTTTTTATGGAGATTGAAATAATCTGATTATACGATTTTGTTGTTTACTTGTATTGCCCTTGAGAATACGGGAAAAAAGTGGATTGATAGTATTTTATGATTAAAGAAAAGATGATAAAGATGAAAAGTGAATCTTTCTTGAATAATTCATGCAATGTTTATTAAATTTAATGCTTGCATAAGCATGTTGGTTTTTTTCCATTGATTTAAGGAAAATATCATATATATAGTGAATACTCATTAGTACACAATTTTCGTCCGCTGTAACCGATATTCGCATTAAGCGATGAAAACATCTAAATAATATAAAAATAATCCCTTCCGTCGAATTATTTGAATTAGGCTTTTTGCGAAATTATGTAGAATGAAATTTTACTCTAAAAAACAACTTTCTGAGTATTTTTCGTTAAAAAGAGAAATAAACAACAATATTTTTAATACAGAATAACTAATTACTCACAAACAGAATATATAAACAAATTGCCGTATTGACATAAACATATATAAACACACTCTTAACTCTCGTAAATCATTAAAACACTCTTTTTTTCAATAGTGGATCAAGAAATACTTTTAAAGTGTGGCTTTTTTATAAAATTAGTCAACAAAAACAAAAAAAAATACATACAAATAAATTGCCGTATTTACCTAAATTAAAGGTATTTAAATTATCAAAACATTTGCAATAGTGGAACAAACGCTTTTTTACCACCATGTTTTCTAAATTTACGACACACTCCAAAATTTGATCTTTTACATCAGATTATAATTAGGAATATTTCCGAATATCCGGCAGATTTTCTTAAACCTTTCACATTTTTGTTCCTGGAAGGTTAAATTTCTCTCATAAATGTCATTAACAATTTCTTCATCTGTCAAAAGTAGATGGGGTAACAAAATTGTACATTTTTTTAAATAAACTTTTTTCGTTAGTAAAGCTATTACCTATTAAACTGCGATGCTGAATGAAGAACTTTCGCAAGTTGAAAATAGCACCCTCTAAGGACTGGCTGTCTTTTTTCCTTCTGGAAAAGGAACAGTTTAAACCATAAATACCTCAAAGTGAAACTGAAAAATATTAATCGAGACAGGTCTATTGGTTTGAATTTCTGCAAAATGTTGTAGTGCAGTGGTAGCCACTACAGCATGTATATCACTATTTTTTTTTAAAGAAATAGCTGATTTCTTGAATCGCAGAGATTCGACGATTAGATAAGGCAATGCTTACTATAGTGCTGTTTAGCGGGCCACAGTTGGCCACTGCTGTTGTTAATTGTATGACTCGCGCATCTTCAATTTCTTTTCTTTCTTATGGTGAGGATACCTCTATTCTAAAAATAAATGAATCGCCTTTTTTTATAAACATCTATAAAACGTATCTATGACAAGGAATTGCAAGATCCTAGCGAATATCTTATTAAAGATAATAATTATAAAATTGATGTACAGGAAAAAAAAACCTTATTGTAAGATACTCAAATGAAGGCATGAAAACAACAATGTTGGATAACATTCAACTTGAAATAAATACGAAATTTCAAGAGGATAGTAGCGGATTCTTTGACATTGATTAGAACTTTACCCTGGCAAAAAAATAAGTAACCAGCACGCTTACAAATATCCCTACTGGCAACTAAACTGAAAGTATGAACGAGTCAGATTACGACAAACTATTATTGATGAAGCATTCCCCTCCCTGAATCCTACCGTGAAAAAACCCAAACCAATTACTGTTACTGAAATTTCCAATATTCTGCAGTTTACTAACGAATTGATACCACGACGAGTTGAGTCTGAGACGAATTGACCCCACGACGAATTGAGTGTGAGGATTTTTTCCGTGATGAATTGTGCGCAAGGAAAGGACGCGACACCACTGTCATCTAATGAATGATTTAAATTTGAGGAAACTTGGTTGAAAATTTCATAAAAAATTCTCCTGAATCAATACGTTAAAGGTTACTTGATGAACACTTAAAAAATAATATTCAGCCTTTTCTAATGTCTGACAGGAACCTCCTAATACAAATTGTTATTAGAGGGCTCCCTAGAACCCCAGGTATGAACATGGTAAATAAAAAGCTCATATACAGAGGCTTCGCCACCTTCAAAATAGCACAACATAAACGCCGTAGTGATGGGAAATTACTACCGCTGTACCTCATGGAACTACCCCAAAAAGGAACTATTACAATATTTACAATATCCACTCAATTTTCAGACTACGTGTTACAATATCCGTTCAATTTTCAGTCTACGGTTTGAAATTGAAAAAAAAAATTCAGCCGGCAATAAAAGCCCAGCAATGTTTTCTTTGTCAGAAGTTCTAATCATGTGTATATGAAGTGCCATATCAACCTAAAATGTGTTGCATATGGAGGCGATTATCTCACACAAGAGTTCACCTCTCCAGAGGTATATAAAACTCTTACAATACCCACCTAATTATAAAGGTTTTTCTAAATTTTCGATTAAATCCAAATTCCGTAATAGTTATGAAAAAGTCGCCCCTACTCTTAAAAATAGCCTGTAAGAAAATTCTGACACCCCCCCCCCCCCCCCCCTCGATCAAACATTATTAAATCTAAGTCAACTTCCTCATCCAAGCAGCTTTATGATCAGCACGAATTCTCAGGTTTTATCATAACTATAGTTGGTATTCTTTTAAAAATGAAAGAACTACAAGTAAGTTGTTTTCTCGATATTCCCATCAAACTCAATAGTGTCCTAGAACACGTTAAAAGTAAAAATGATCCATTCTCTGAAATGCTTGCCTTCAGCAAGCTGTTGACAAACTCCATTAATAATCCTCGCTGTAGCTTGTCATAACTTTTTCTCTTGTCTCCTATGTTCTAATAAAAATTTCAGTATATTCCTAGTTAAAATGCCTGGTCACGAAAAGTGTCTTTTTTTTTTAAAACGAACTTTGTTAACTTTTCGGCTGCTAACCTCCCTTTTTATCACTTTAATTTTCTATCATTCTACTTTGAACTTCCCATTATTAGTGAACCCTCACCCTCCCTATAGTCAGAATGGTTGCGCGAGGGCCTGTCCGCCAGGGTTGTCAGTTTGGTCTCCATTTTCATTCTGAAATTCTGAATTAATACCAGAAAATGCGAACAGATTTTTTCTAATTTACCGAATGACAGACAGTTCGTGATTACATCGAGTAAAAATTGTTATTTGGTAATTTCCGGTGCGAGCTCGGAATAAAAATGGAGGCCAAACTGGCAACCTCATCCACCAAAATCAGGAGTGGCAAACTGTGGCACGCCGCCTATTTTTTTTAAAGAAATAGACGACTTCTTGAATCGCAAAGATTCGATGATTAGACAGGCAATGCAAATGTAAGTAAACGTAAGTGTAATAAGTCTTAATTACATCCACTTATAATCATATCACAATATATATTCCAAACGGAAAAGTTAAAAGATACATTAAAATATTTATTTGCTTAAAAGACGTTCCTAAAAACAAATTAAAAGTATATTTAAAACCTATATTGACATGTTTCAACTCCTTCACAAGTTGTCATCAGAAAGTATAACATAAAATAATTTCAAATAGAATGAATGAGAAAACTGGAAAAATATTGAATACAAACAAGTAAACGTAAAACACCCCTCTACATTTTCGCTTTCGCACGTGTTCCATCTATGTCGTGACTCCGCAAGTTCTCCAACCATTCAATACATATATTCGGGATGCGAAAAGATAACGCATCGTTACAAACCCCTGAACCTCTTAAATAAATGTTAGTGGACTCTCTTATAAGTAATTGTAAATAAAATTAGATTTGTAGATTAATCTACTCTCTACTCCTCGTTAAAATCTCGTTAATAAAATATAACAAATGTAATACTGCTTTATACCGGCTGAATCAAATAGAAAGCCTTAACATAATTTTTAACGATAGTAGATTAATCTACAGATCTAATTTATATGTACAATTACTTATAAGAGAATACATTGAAATTTATTTAAGAGGTTCAGGGGTATGTAACGATACGTTATCTTTTCGCATCCCGATTATATGGATAGAGTTGTTTGACAACTTGAGGAGTCGCGACATAGAGGGGACACGTGCGATAGCGAAAACGTAGGGGGCTTTTTATATTTATTTGTTTGTATTCGACGATATTTTTCAGTTTTCATATGCATTGTATTTGAAATTTTCTGTTATACATTCTGATGACGACTCAGGGAGTTGAAACATGTCAATATAGGTTTTTTATATACTTTTAATGTGTTTTTAGTAACGTCTTTTAAGCAAATAAATATATGGTATTTTTAATATATGGTTTAACTTTTTCGTTTGGAATATATATTGTGATATAGATAGGCAATGATTACTTTTAAATTTGAGTGGTGTCTAGCTTGCCACAGTTAACCACCTTTGGCGTAAATAGACTTTTTCATGCTTTTCCACTGATTTACTTTTCAATTGTCTATGTTTTTGAACCGTACCACAGTGGGACGTTTTCATGATCTAGGTGGACAAAAACAATTTTTCCGTTTACCTCGAAATTTGATAAAACCGCGTGCACTGGTACTGAATATCTGTATTTTCGAGATCCATAGTAGTTTTGACTTTTAGTCAAAGGTGCTGATTAATTGTAACCGTAAATTAGCCGTTTGCGCAGTTGCTTTGAGGGAGTTGCAAAAATTACACTAGCTACTCTAACTTTGAAAGCACGTCGTGACTATTCTGTTTTATTTAAAAGCACGAGTTTGCTGATCTAATGTCACAGCTTTGTTAGGTTAGATTTAACACATTTTTGTTTGAAAATAAGGGATATTAAAACCGCTTTACCGTTTTTTTTTCAATTCTGAAATCCTGGATGATTCTTGATGTTATTTACAAATTTCATATTGACTTTTAACAAATTATTCAGCATTATTCAGCAATAAGCATTTTTTAAATCAAAGTGCCATTTCAAAAATATTGAAAAATTAAACAAACTCCTGATGATAGCTGCGGATGATTAAGTTTTTATTAATAAATAAGCATCATATTAACTTACAGTGCATGGATGTATGTTCAGTTGAAATCTTGCAAGTCCAATTTAAATCACTTTTAATTATCCTATTGAGCCGAAACAGTGAATACATGTTTAATTTGAATGACAATACAATATTATTGTAATTTAAAGAACGTAAGAACGTAGAAGTTTGGGATATTGTTTCTACGTGGATTGAAAAAATTTAAATTAAAACTTGCAAGTTAATTTTAAGCCAATTTCAGTGATCTGATTGAGCTGAAATTTTGCTCAGGATGTGTAGTTTTGATGACAATACAATATTATTACAATTTATTGAACGTAGCTGTTAGGCTTTTTTTTTACAGGGCAACATAAAATCTAGTTCAAATCTTGCAAGACAATTTTAAACCACTTTCAATTATCTAATTGAGCTAAAATTTTGCCTACATGTGTTTTTTGACAATTCTATTAAATTATAATTTGACGAACGTAAAAATTATGCATATTTAATAGGACAACGCAAAAGATCGCGAAAAGATTGTCGCTAGTATTTTTTAAATTGAAAACAAAGTACGTAGCAGTTATATATCTTTTACAGGGACACATTAAAAATTCGGATACATTATTATATGTAGAAATTTTATTTCAAATTGAATAAAATGTATATAGGTTATTTATTCCCTCAACAGCATTTTTTACAACCCAAAGTAATTTAGGTAGCATTTATATGTTTTACAGGATAACACAAAACATTAAAGTTTTTTTAAATACGATTTTACTTTAAAATTTTTATTTTTAGGATGACTACACAAATTTCTAGAGCAAATCTGAGTAGACAAAAATATAAAAAATAAATGAATGTTAACTTACATAGGCGAATTAAATTGTTTTGTACTTAATAGTAAAATGAGTACGTTTAACGCATTCTTTGTAATTCATTATGTTTTTATTTTGAAACATTATTGTTAAATAAAGCAAATATATCTCACTATTTGAGCTATTCTATTAGGGATACATTCGAAAAATCGGCAAAAACTAATTAAACTTCAACGAAAGAACTTTGTCTACCTATATCGTCAAAACGTCTCAAGTGTGTGTAAGAGTGTTTTGCTGTATGTGACGGTCTTTTTAAAAAACAAGTATTGTCTGTTATCAGAGCTCTCGTGACTTTCTGCCCTATGACTCTGCTACAGACATACTTCTCCCACTTCCTTCTTCTTGAGGCTCAACAACTGCACATTTACACGGATTGGAACCGCTCCTGAATGCTAGGCCTAAGCGCTGACACAAAAATGGCTTCTGCCAAAGGGAGATTTTTTTCAGCGTGTGTACGGTACATTGAAGTTTGGTATAAATAATTTATAAAAAAGTTTCTCTCTATAATTTTCTGAAATTAAACAACCCAAAGAAATCTTTTATAAAAAATGATGTCTAAATGTAAGGGAACTTACATACATTTAAAAAAATCCGAAGCCGTCATTTTTGCGTCAGCGCTGAGGCCTAGTATTAGGGGCGGTGCGAAGTGCAGTTTGTTCACAACTGGAAAGCCCCTGAAAACATTCAGAGATTAACCTGTTTGGTTAACTAGGCACATGTGCGATTTTAAAAGACACCCTTTTGTAAAGTTAGCAGGATGAATGTGTATAACCGACGGGCAATCGAACGTATGAAATATGAAAAGTGGCTGTTTCTTTTTCTTGTTTCTGGGCGGTGAACTTCAGTTTTGAAAATTTGTCACATGAGAAAATGGACACTCATGTTTACGAATGGTAAAAGTGGTGCCAGCGAACACAAACCAATTAAACGCGTACTGCATACGCTTTATGTATAATTGCTCTGGTCTTTAAATTTAGACCTCTTAATAGGGAAAATTTTGACCGCGTTAAACAATGAGTAGTGCGCACTAGGCTATGTCGTTACCATTAATTTGAAGCAGAAAATTATAGGAGAAGCAGAATTGTCTATATTAACATGAGATACTTCTTAATTGGAGAAGCCTTTTTGAAAAATTACCCTGCAAAAATATGAAACTCATTTTACGGAAAAGAATACTTAATTCGAGAAGTTCCAATATTTTTTTTACTTAACTCATTTCGTAAAAGATCGTTAAGATTACAATAAACGTATAGTTTCTTTCTGCATCTCACAATTTAATCGTAAATGATGATAACTCTGTTTACTTACTCGTATTTTGAAAATACAGAAGAAGAAAGACGGATTCTTGGAATTTTGTTTTTAAACCAATAGAGAAAGTGGGAGAATTGTATGAATAAATCATGTAATTTTTTTTAATGTTATGTTTGCATGATATTTTAATAATCTGAAAAAGAAAATTAAATGAATAAATACATTTTACTTTTCTGGAAAAAAAGCATGCTGAAATATGGACTCAGATTTGTTCTTGTTTTGTGACATTAAATTAAGATGAGATTTTCTCACTACGGCTTGATTTTTAAGGCATTGTAGTTTTATAATTATTTGTTGTTGTTGCTTCTTTAAATAGTGGATACAGAAAACATAGCATTGAATTTAATGCATTTTAAACTCAGAGTTTTAGAGTTCGTACTCCTCCGGAGACTCGATTGACATTTTTTTTCAAAATGTAATATTTAACTTAATAAAGAAATTATCTGTTGAATATGTTGGCCATTACTTTACAAATATCTGCTATTCTCATACCAGCGTGCGAGTGAATCATGAAAAATGTTTATAATTTAGTCGATTAAATGTGCACAACGTATATTTTGCGGTGTATATATTTTTCATATATGCATGGTACATATATTAACTGCTCACCATGTGCACAATAGATGGGTTTATGTGATTGCGCTCTTAATAACCTTTTAAAAATCACTCACATGGAATCTTAAGAAAAATATTAAAATAGTTGAATGCATGTCAAACATAAATTTTATAAGATAAATCAAAATATCTCAAAATGGAGACTGTTTGAAATTTTTGTCAATATTTAATTCTAGTTTGATAAAAAAAAAAAAAAACTCTCAGAAAAATCGAAATCATTACAATAACAATTAAAAAAATAATGCGTACAGCATAGATTATGAAACACTTTCCAACACCCCCTGAAAGCTTTAACGAAACTTCTTACGTAGGGAAATAAGGTAAATAAGATAACTAAGTAAACATTTAAAAATCTGATTTCAATAGTTATCGCCCATAGCCAAATATGTATTCCAATTCTTTTGAACAGCCCTGTATTCGATCTGTATGTTGATATATATACTATATAATGGGAAAAATTAGTTTAGCAAGAACATGCATAACAGGTTGAAATTCATCTTTCAGCAATTTATACTAATAGATGGAAACATAATTGCATACTTTTGCATAGCCCTGTAGTTTACCTAGTACCTTTATCACATGCCACTATTTAACTAAAATTTAATTAAAACTAAAACACGCTTAAAACTACTGAAATTACATTTCCAGAAATTATCACCCATAGACGGCCATGTATCCAACTCTTTGCGTGGCCCTGTATATCATTTTATCTATATTCTACAAATATTTCTTGGTACACTGGAACACTAAATTCAGTGCAGCGTAAAAATGCATAACTCCTTTAAAACCCACCTTTAAGTAATTTATGCTCATGTTCAGTAGCCTTTACGAATTCATTTCTGTAGCTCTGTATATGAACTATAGCATTTATACGCATTTTATTGTATGCATAAATATAGTGAACAAGTAGGTAATTGTGATCAAAGATCGCGCAGAGGGTTTCGTTTAATATTCCTTTGAAAACACTTTATCTTTTTGAAAAAATCTGTTAGTTCCACATTTCGCAACCAGGGGCGCTCTCTATTCTAAACAAACTTGTATCCGAACGAAACACCGTTTTATATACTATCGGTAGATATATTAGTCGAGATGATTGGACCGATAGCACCCGAGATAAGTAAGGACCCTTGGCGGTAAAAAGTGGAACTAAAATATGTAAGGCTATGGTGCATAATATAAAAAAATATTCAAAGGGAAAATACGCAAAAGTTGAAAAAGTGCTCCCCGGGTGAAAAGGGCGGACGTTAGAAAAATTGCTTAAAATACACAAGTTAGAGCCTGGAGCAGTAAATAATATAAGTCTTTTCGAAAATGTTATGATTTGCCGTGTGGTCTAAGGTACACTAGGGGTGTCTATACCAGGGGTGTCAAACTGTGGCCCGCCGGATACCACTAAAATTTTAAAGAAATAGTTGACAAGTTGAATCGCAGCAATTCGATGATTAGATAAGGCAAAGATAACTGTAAAATTTTAGTGGTATCGGGCGGGCCACAGTTTGACACACCTGAGCTATACGTATGCAAAAATTCATGTCTTAATAATTAGGTCATGTCATATTTTATATCTTCTTAATTAGGGGCTCTCTTAGAAAGAATTGCTTAAAATACATATGTGGTAGCTCAAATGGTTAAAGGTAAGACTTTTTCAAGATTTTATGATTTGTCGCCTGGCCTCAGGTGTTCTGCTATAAGTATGCAAAATTTCAAATCTCCAATTTAATAAGGGGATCATTTAGAAAGAATTGATTAAAAAATGCGTGTGGGATTCCAAAGGGTTAAATGTACAATTTTTTCAAAATTTTATGATTTGTCGTATGATATGTGGTGTTCAGCTATAAGTATGCACAATTTCATGCCTCCAACCTAAATACTGGCTCACTTAGAAAGAATTGTTTAAAATACACATGTGGGAGCTCAAAGCGTTAAATGTACGGTTTTTTCGAATTTTTTTTATAAAATTTTATTGTTTGTCTTTTTATGCGAGGTGTTCAGCTATATGTATGCAAAATTTCACGCCTCCAACCTAAATAGGGCCTCACTTAGAAAGAATTGTTTAAAATACGCATGTGGGAGCCCAAAGGGTTAAATGTACGATTTTTCTAAAATTTTATGATTTGTCGTTTGATATGAGGTGTTTAGCTATAAGAATGCCAAATGTCACGCCTCCAACCTAATTAGGGACTCACTTAGAAAGAATTGTTTATAATACACATGTGGGATCCCAAAGGGTTAAATGTACGACTTTTTCAAAATTTTATGATTTGTCGTATTATGTGTGGTGTTCAGCTATAAGTATGCAAAATTGCAAGTCTCCAACATGTATAGTTTCTGAGAACGGGCTCTGTGACAGATGGAATGACGGACATACAGACAGACAGAGGAAGCGAGACCAATAATGTTTCGTCAGATGAACGAAACCCTAAAAAAGCGCATATCATAATTAAGAATGCATTTCGAGTAATCAGTCCTAATATACAGTAATTCGGATACAATATAGTATCTGAAATCTTTTCAAATACACCGCAAACAATTTCCCCTATACCATTATGAACGGAATTCTTTTGTGTGGCCCTGTAAATGAACAATAACTATTCTTTGCAACGCATATTCAACAGAATGCATATTTTGGTGGGCTTCATAAATGAATATCAATTTTACTATGTTTGAAAAAGTGTTACACCATTAAAAATCATTTGAAACGATTTTTTCTCATTGGCCGTAATGTAACGGGAAACTTTTGACTGTCCCTGTAAATGAACTAAACCGGCTACAAACTTCATTTGAAATAGAAAACGTGCTATGGTAGAGGTCACTAACATCCAAAAATTTCAGAACGATCCGAGCAGATTTACGAGAGTTAGAGCGTGGACAGACGGACAGACGGCCAGATGGTCAGACAAACCGAAGTCATAAACACTTTTCAACTTTGTATGAAAGTGTTAAAAACTTCTTTTGAAGGATTGTGCTCCAATGAAAAACGTCTAGATTTCTTAACAAAAAATAAAACACTGAAAACTTGAGAGGTTTAAACATAAGCACCTACACCGTTTCGAATGAACTTGATCCAAGAAAAGCACGTTGAAATTTTTGATCTTTAACACATCTCTTTATTACAAAATAATCATTCTGGTTGCCATGACTGTTCGAAAAATCGCATTCAGTCCTATAGAAACTGTTTTTAAAGGTTTAAGCTCCAGTCTAAAACATCTTCTTTTTTTATCTTACAAAAAAAAAATAATAAAGCATTGAAAGCTTGAAATGTTTATATGTATAAGCACCTACACCGTTTCAAAAGAACTTATGTCAACAAATCTACGTTTGCAGTGATGATCTTTAAATTTTCTCTTTATTACGAAATAATGATTCTGGTTGTCAAGACTTATTGGGTGGAACAGAAAACAGATTTGAAGGCATGTTGTAGACACTTTAATCCTTTCAGGGGCAAGATTTTTGTATTCCTAAAATGGTCAAATAATTTATTGACACCAGTATTAACAAGAGATTTTATTTGTAAACAAATAAAAGTAAATTTTCGCGTACTTAATAAAGATGACATTTTCATCATAAAATTTCTGTGTCAATATGGCAATTTGGGATTAAAATTATGTGATGCCGTGACGGCTTCACCGCCTTTCAAGGGGTTAATCCCTTCCGGCACAGACAAATTCTGTCCGTAAAATGATGAAATGACTGACTGACACCAGGATTTACAAACGAGCTTCCTACAAAGTAAAACGTTCTAAACATTAATGACAAAAGCAAAATTTTACGAAAATGTTGTTAGTGGCGGTTGTAATTTTCGAATTAAAATTAGGTGGTCCCGCAGTTGGGTCATTGCGCCGGAAAGGGTTAAAGCATTGGCACTCACTTTTGAGAAAACTTTTCTTACATTACTATTTTCAAAAAATGTTTGGTTTATTTAAACTTACAGAAATTCTGCAATTACAGAAGACGAATATTTCTATTTTATAAAATGGGCTACCCTGCGGTACATAGTTCATAAAGTGAGTACAGCTGCTTTAACCCTTAAAAGCCATGATACCATCAGTGTTCCCGATTGAGTGGATTTTTTTATTCACATATTCCGTAGTGACACCAGAAATTTAAAATGGAAATTTTTGATTTAATTTATAACATTTATTTCGTTATTAAAATAACCAAAGTTTACTATTTAGTTTTTTCGGTCATGGATTCCGATTCTCTGACTTAAGCAATATCTGGAACGCATTCTACCCTTGGCATTTAAAGGTTACAGGATCACAAAGTGCAAAAAAGGGAAAGGTGATTGAAACTTTTCCCGTTGAAACTAACATTAATATTAACCCCTTAACCTACGATTTAAAATCAACAGTTCCACAGTTTGGCAAATCCATAGCTACCACTAAAATTTAATAGAGATTTTCGCCTTGTTTAATCATGGAATTTCGGTGATTAAATTAAACTATATTTATTCTGAAATTTTAGTGGTACGAGAATTTACATTTGGCTCGATCATCGTGCTCGGGCTATGCCCGTCATTGTAGGTTAAGGTGTTAAATAGATATTTTAACTTAAGCAAATTATCTAAAAAGACAATGTCTCTAATAATTAAACAACATTGAAGACCTGAGTGGAAGAAGATGTTATGTAACAAAAATTAGAATTCGAGAAAATTGAAGTGAAAGTTTTTTGTTGTAATTTAGTTATTTATTTAATTCTTCTTAGTAGAATACGCTTGAGTGTTAATATGCGATAGTAAACTTTCCTCTAAAAGAATATTAATATTTAATTATTAAATATTAATAATTATTTTCACCATTTAATTTATTAAACATAAACATTAAAAGATACTGTCTCATATCGTCAATATTAAGTAGAATTTTGTATTCTAGTTTTACCATACTATATAATACCTCATAACACTTTTTCCCATATAAAAAACAATTTTTGAGAAAATGTATCATAACATGTTCTTCCACTAAGTTCTTCTATTAATAAATAAATTTCATATACATTTAGTATTATGAACAAAGTTTTCTCTAGGTTTAGTTTTAATTCAACAACCTTATATGCATTTACATTAGTTTTTTTTTTTTTTTTCTTAAACACAAATAATTCTACAACAATATAAAACGTTTCCAAAGAAAATTTTCTGTAGCACTGAAATTTCTGCATTAAATGTTAATAAAAAAAAATCTATATTAATCTCTACAGAATTCTGAATAAAATCTTTCTAAATAAATGTTTCTACAGTAAATCTGTAGATTTTCTGTTGAAATTTTTCATATGAAAGCGATTCTATCAGAAAAAGTAAAAAATTATCCCACGTTGTTTGAGTACCAGTATTTTCGACGTGTAATCGTCGTCTTATAACTGACTGAAAAGAAAGGTTATGCGTTTCACGCGTATCAGTGTATGTGGATTTTTTTATACCCTCGAGACATCCCAACGGGAGGATGGATTTTAGTGAATGAGGTTATCAATTCGTCTTAACGGTCCGATGGTTATAGGCTAGGGTTTTTTTATAAATTCAAAATGGCGGCCGTAAAATAAAAAAATAGCGGTAGAGAAGAAAAAATTAAGCACCCTATTGAGTGGCATATAATTGGATAAGTCTTTCAAAATGAAGACGATATTTCATTGACTATTTACAGTCAGAAGCTCCATTAAATTATTAAGCAAACTTTAAGTTGTGTATGTAGGATCTCTAGCTTTACTGCAACCCTAACCATCATAGACATATATAGACCTCATCAAAACAGTGTTTATAGATAGGAACTAACAATTAAACATAACTTAAAAGTATCAATAAAAGTAAATAAAAAAATACGTAAATAATATTAACCCTTAACTGCATGAATTATTCTTTTAGAATTGTGTTTTTTATTTTTACATTAAGTATTAGATACAAGAAATCTTAAGATAGATTTTTAACTTTATTTAGTAGCATATTTTTGTAACTTTTAGAGGATTAATATTTTTAAATAAATATAATGATTCTAAGAACTTAATTTATGTATTAAAAATTAAATAAAAAGGTGATGGAAATTTATTTCACTATGCATTTAAGGGTTAACAAGTAATATAAAAAAAATATTTTAAGTCAATTCCTACTTAGGTCAATAAGATAAAAAAAAATTTCTCCCATTCTTCTTTCCTCTTGGGTGGCGCTTAAAAAGCCTTGTTCAAGAAGAGGGCTCTCTCGGTCTTAACCCCTTAACGCTCGAATTAAATTACGGTTGAAAAATTCAAATTGCTTATTGGCGCCACTTTTATGAAAAAGAAATATTCACCTTATTTAATGACAGGTAAAACGATGCTAAAATATACCCAATTTCACTATTTTTTAAAACTGGTTGGAATCAAACAATCTGGGTAAAAGACACAGCCCGTGAATATGACGGGGTCGAGAATTAAGGGGTTAAAATACCCTGATCAAGAAGAGGGCTGTAAATTAATTAATTTAATTTAATTAATGAATTAATATTTGAAAAAAATGGATTAACATCAAGTGTCATCCACTACAATTTTTAAAAAAAGTTTATTTGAGCTTGATTGGATGAATAATAAGTATTTTATTAACGATTGAAAATTTGAACAAGATCTATATAGCGAGAGTGTGAGCTAATAGTAGGAATTGAAAAAAAAAATAGTTTCACATTGATGATAAATAATTAATTAGTTCGCTTTTTACGCAGTCGGGTTTTTTGATTTTTTAAATTTCATTGTTTATTTAAAAACTGTAATTCAGATTTAAAATTAAGTAAATATTACGTTTTAAAAAAATACTAGTTTTTCCAATGTTTTAACAACCCTATCTTCCAGGAAGCTAAATGAAACGTTTTCATACAGGTAAGGGGCTTGCATATATAACGTTATCAACTTTTTGGAAATTTTGGACCCCCTCCCTCCCCTCTTACGATATCATACGTTATTATTTCTCGAACCCCCCCCCCCCCCCACCCCCCACCCCCCAGTAATGATATCAATGTATAAAAATTCTTTAGATTTTTGGATTTTTTTTTTCTTTTGCTTGGAGTGATATACAAATAAGTTTGCCTTTATTTTTCGCATACTTTATTGATTCAAATGAAGAGAAGTCAATAAAATGTCACTTTATATATGAAATAACTTTATATCAAATAGCAATTAAACGAAATAGTTACTATTTAAAAGTATTCAATAATACCATTTTGTTACACAATGCATTCAACGTAATAATGTCTTCTTTCACTTTCCCGTAGGAGATGGAGCAGAAAGAAATTCTTATGAACAAAACAGATAGACAACATTCTTTCTATTTTATTTAGTAGTAAACACAAGTACTATTTCAAACATACATCGCATATGGTTTGTCGAACAGCGGATTATATATGCCTACAAAAGAATTGGAATTCTATAGGTTGGGGTTTTCATATTTTGGAATTAAATAATTTTATAATCACTTAATAATTCTAGTAATAATTTTGTATTTTTATAAAAGTAGATGATAAATTAAAAAATGATAATTGTAAACCATGTTTATGATAATTCTAAAAGATAATCGTAATGAACATACTATTTTGATGTAAAGACCAATTTACAAATAAAAAGAGAAAATTTTGTTTGGATAAAAAATGATAACGATATCAAAAGTCAAACTCCCTCCCCCTAGAGATATTTTACGATATCATGTGCCAGAACCCCCCCTCCCCCCTAAAATGATAACGTTATATATGCATAGCCCCTAATATATTGAAATATATTCTAAAAGTATTCTTCCCTTTATACAACATCAGAAAATGAAGGCGAAGATTACTTTATGAAAACATTGGTATTAAAATTCAAGAGATCATGCAAAAAATCCTCTTACGACCTGCACCTGTTTTTGTGTCATCGCGCAGGCCTAGTATTCAGAGGCAGGGCCTGATTGCCAACGGGGCACACTCACACCAATAAATTTTAAAAGAAATGTCCAGCTTATCTAAACGCGGTATTCATGTAAAAATTCAGCCATGAACGAGGCAAAATTTTCTGTTTCTTTTTACTGGTGGGAATGTGACCCGTTGGTAATCAGGCCCTGTTCAGAGGTCTGTGTGCAGACAGTATAATCAATAGGGAAGGTGTTCTCGTAAATCAATCAGGGCCTGATTACCAAGGGGGCACACTTACACCAATAAATTTTAAAAGAAATGTTTGCCTTATGTAAACGCCGTATTCTTATAAAATTTCTGCCATGAATTAGCCAAAATTTTCTGTTTCTTTTTTACTGGTAGGAATGTTCCCCGTTGGTAATCAGGCGCTGAAATCAATAAATAAAATTTTGTCAATAAATAAAATGTGAATAAAATATTTTTTTACGCGAATAGTGTTATTCAAATTAAAAAAAAAAAAAAAAAAAAAAAGATTCCCCAACTATGATTTTTAGTTGCGTAGTCATTTCGAAATGTAACAAATACGAAAAATACTCGGAAGACCAAACATGCCAGGTATTGCCAGATAGTCGAAAGTCAATTTCCCCAAAATTTCTGAATTTTTCCCCAAATCAGTATTTTTTCCCCAAAAAATCCCCAACGCAGTTTCGACTCAAAAAAAGTGAATTTTTAATTTTCAGTTTTTCACTATGAAAAATATTTTACTAATTTAAACTCAAATTTTTCCCCATAACAAGCCTTTTTTTGAAAAGATACCCCATTTATAAAAAATAAACATTTAAACTCGGCAGAATTTTTCATGCATATTCGTAGCTAAATAAAGAGAATGACAGATGCATTTTACAATGACAAGTTCATTTACACTTGTTTTCTAAATTGTTGCCAATCTATGAGGCTGGCCTATCATTACATTGATACTCCATCTATGCTAATACAATAACATTTTCAAGGTTTAAACTAGTGCTGCACAACCTTTTTACCAGAAAATTTTTGCCACCACAAAAAATTTAAAAGTAACATTTGAATTATTTAACAGCAAAGTTACTGTCAATTAATTAGGAAAATTTTTCTGGATAAAAATAGTGGTAAAATTGGTGGCCCGCTGGCCACAGGTTGTGCACCCCTATTTTAAACCATCTCTAATCGGTTGGGATTTGAATGAATTTGAGATGGTGTTTACATCATCTGCTTCTACCTGACTTACCTATAGAACTTTGTTTTAAATTTTTTGTCATCCATACTGAAGTGCCTAATCGTAATGCGTGGCACCTTCGTATCAATAATAATATTTTGTCAATAATAAAAGAAAAATAGCTGCTTTCCTAGGGTATGTTGCATTCATTCAGCAATGTTCAGTTATAAACGTAGCAATGTGATTGTAGTATGCAATTGCATGTCTTGTAAGTCTTGTAATAAGCCCTAATGCTATTCCCTGAAGCACAAGTTAACTAGCTTTAAACAAAAAATATATATAAAATTGTTTTTATTTCTGTTTCTAATAAAATAAATGTGTATATATGTCTGTCTGGGATGACTAGGAAGATCTGTCGCACTTATATATTGATCTGGAAATTCAGGTGGAGGTACTCCAAGGCAGGTCATGATGCACCCGTGATATGTGTAAACTGTACTGCTGTAAATGATGAGCACGATCACTAGAATAATGATAGATATCTCCGAGTTCTGTATCGTATTTTCGTTTTCAAATTCAAAATCGAGATCGAGGCAGATCCAGAGTTGTTATAAAAGACTAAAAGTAAACTTTACGTGAAATAGTGAAAAAAATTCCCCAGTTTTTCTACAAAAATGTTGATAGTCCCCAAACATTTCCCCACGAACTACTTGTCCCCAAAACATTCAATGGACTCAAAATCCCCAATCTGGCAACACTGAAGACGCCTTTACCGTAGCCGAAAAATTGTCGCTATAATTTCGATTTCCCACAGACTCCATTACAGACGACTGCGATTCTTTAACTTCAGAAAGGACTGCTAATTAAACAAACTTCAATGTAGGTTTCAAATCTACTTATAACTTAAGAAGCAAACTTTTTCTGGTCGGAAAAGAATTACAAGAAAACAAATTCGGATACTTATAAAAAGTAATACTAATACTCTTCATAGTCCAACGAATATACCGTCAATTGAAGGTTAATTTAACAAAGATTAAACACATTTCGTATAGATCTCCCCCCCCCCCTTATTTTTCATTTAACAGAAGAAATCCCCTAATTTCCATGTAGATCAAATACATTTTCTAGTTCGAAACTTCTAGTTCACCCTTTATCGGGTAATTGTGATATACTTCACACTTATTTTTATTGAAAACTTATCGAATCAAACCGGAATTCTTAGTAAAATATTTTGTTTTTATAATGCATATGACGAAAAAGGTCCCTGCTTATTTTCAAATCAATTTGTTTGTAGATTCTGGTAGCAGAGAATCTTTTCAACATTTCAGCTACAAAATGGTCTTGCCCGATAAAGGGTTAACTCATATTTTATATATGTTACCTAATGAAACTTGAAATTTGGAAAGTTTTGGAATGTATATATCAACAGAAAATATTTATTTCAAAAAAGTAGCCTCAGTTTATTTTAAATGTTGGAATATGATTTTATGTATCCAAAATAATTGAACAGTTTTGGTAAAATGTGAGAATTTACATATGAACATATTCAACATGTTCATTTCGCAACTCTTTCATGACCAACAATAGATTTATCTACAAATAATAGTTTTGAATTTAAAAAAAAACAATTAAAAAATAAATAATTTTCATAGAATCCTCTTTGCAAACCAAAATATGATAGAGTGGTACTGTAGCGTCTTTATAGTTCTTGTTTGCAACTGTTTTCTTTAAAAAATATTGTATTCCATTAAACCATTGTCAGATAATATGTTCCTTTTTATCTATTCATTTAATTTTAATTTAATTTTAAATATTTTTAACACTAGTACGCCCGGAAATTTTACTCAAGTTTCATAAAAAAATTTCACCCCAGACTTTATTTAAAATTATTTAACTGATTTATTTAACGTAATTCATCATCGCTTAAATCAGTCTACTGGTGCCTCTTGGAGGGAACAGACGTGGTTACTGGTTGCTGGTCGTTTTATTCTCAAGAGATCGTATTCGCAGTTCGATGTTTTTAGAACTTGCGTGATCTTTTGCAAGTATCTTCGCATGAGTTGTGGTGCTGATAGTGACACGTAATAGAAACTAGTTCGTACGAATAGGTGACTGTTTACTGGACTTGATGCATCATAGTAGTATAATATAGAGAGCTCACCGACGATAATAATGGGTACTGAGGACCCGCTTAAATTTTCTGACAATGCACTCCGCATCCTGAATGGAGAGGAGAAATCTGATTTAGCTGCTGCGTGGATGGAATTTCCCGGAGTAGCAGATGAAGTCCAAAGAATGATTGTACAGCAATTCCTGCAAGATTGTGACAACTACATAATGAGACTTTTAAGTGAAGAAGACTACCTGACGAATCCTCAGCATAAGACTAGCGTGAGTAATCTTCTCAATAATCTTATGTTTTTGTTCAATGAGCCATTTGACCCCCTAAAATTAAGTCAACTAAGAGAGTTTAAAACTTTTATCTATGATCATGACTATGATCTAATTGACATATTAACAAAACTCAAGGCAATTGCGGTGAACTCAGATGACGGATTCACCCCCGCTAATTCACTAAAACGTAGGAGAAATGATCTAAAATCTAATATCCCCTTAAAGAATAAGTATGCTAGTATATCTGAAAAATACCTAGACGAAAATAACATGGACTTTTCTGAGCCCTCTCAAGGTGTGTCAGCCGGTAGCTCCAATACTGAAGTAGTCCCTAAAAAACCAAAAATCCACCCCTTCTATATTGAGTTTCAAGGCAAGTGGACGGAGCTTGCAAGTGAGATTAAAAAACTCAACGACAGCAATCCCTCGATTAAATTAGACGGTGAATTACTCAAAATCCACTGTAAAACTGATGCAGATTTCCGAAAAACACAGGACTATCTTGATTCTAAAACAATTCCATATACAACCCTGAGCCCCGCGGAACAGCGCCCCAGGAAAGTCGTCATTAGGGGAATCCCCCCATATACCGACCCCCAGGTCATAATTGAAGCTCTTAAAGAACATAATTTCGTGGCCAATAGAGCCTCAATGATGAAAAGTAGGAAGACCGGTCGTCCTATGCCCCTCTACGTCGTCAATGTCCTCCCACGTGAAAAATTCGAAGAAATCTACCAAATTCACGAAATTTGCTACATTAAAGTAGATATTGAGCGATTTAAAGGCACCAACATCGTAAAGCAATGCTATCGTTGCCAGAAATTTGGACATTCCAGCGAGATTTGCCGCCTGCCGCCAAAATGCGCCAAATGCTCGGAAGAGCATTTAACTCCCCAGTGCAATAAAATTGGAAAGATCATCCCCAAATGTTCAAATTGTTATGGCGAGCACGTGGCTACTTACCGTGGTTGCCCCAAAACCCCCCAGTTTCATAAAAAACAGCAGGACCCCAAAACCGTCCGAAAAGAAAACCCTAAAATCATTCCAAACGCAATGGCGGAACTCTTATCAACATATAACTATGTCCGTAGAGCCAGAGGCCAAAAAACCAGAAGAAAAACCTACGGAAGCCCCGGCTCCGCTCCCTTCTCCCTCCCAAGACCCTAACCCCGAAAACACTACACCAAATAAGCCAAATGACACTCAAAATGCAACACCAGAACAACCCAGTAGTTCTAATTATGCTAATGACTTAAAAGAAATATTTAAGACCTTCAAGGAGATGAAAGAACTCCTAAAATTTAACAAATTCATCCAATGTTTCAAAAATATTGCTAACCAAACTAAAAATATACAAGATCCAATAGAAAAAATACTCATCCTTATGAGTGCTATAGAAACTTTAGCCACGGAATTTAACACATTTAATGATGAGTAATTCCTCTCCCACTTTTTCCTCTCTTATTTTTCTTTCCTGGAACTGTAACTCCCTGCAGAATAAATTTAATGAACTTAAACTCTTTATGCACGAACATCCTCAAGTTGATGTTATTTTCCTTCAAGAGACTTTCAACCCCACCTTCAACATTAACATCCCTGGGTACAGGCTATTCCATACACCTCATGCGGATGGTACGCACAGAGGAGGTACCGCTATTTAAATCAAGAACCATCTTCCACACTACCAATCGCACAACCACACCTTTAATGATCTTGAGTATACCAGTATCAATCTTAAACTTCCTCATATCAATATTAAATTAGCTTCTATTTATGCTCCACACACTGGTAACTTACCTGTTAATAGTCTTACACAGCTTTTTTCACAACATCACCACTGCTTTTTCGTAGGCGATTACAATGCCAAAAGCAGACGCTGGAATTGCCATGGCAATTCTCGGCGGGGTACCTCTCTTCACAACTTAGTACAAAACTTAAAATTAAATCTTCATGCACCACCCAGACCAACACACATTTCCAAATTGCCTGGTGCCCGGGACTCTATCATTGATCTTGCTCTTTCCAAAAATCTTCCTTACCCTATCTACTCTACAGTTATTAACGACCTCTCCTCTGATCACCTGCCTGTCTGCTTTAAAATAGATATTATTAATCCTCTTTCTCCCCCCCCTTCCGTGGCTATTGACTGGAATAAATTTACTAACTACCTTAACTCTCAGGACATCACCTTCCCTGATATTAATAATACCGATGACATTGATGCGGCTGTTGAACATCTAAACTCCCATATCACTAATGCTCAAAATTTTTCTACATTTAACACCTTCAAAAATAACTTTGCTTTTGTCCCACCCCGTTATATTTACAACCTTATCAAACAGCGTAATCAGCTCCGGCGACAATTTCAAAGTTCAAGAGACCCCTCCATTAAACCTCTTCTCAATAGGTTAAACAATAAAATCAAAAACAGTCTTTATAAAGAAAAACAGAAAAGTTGGAACAACTTTCTCAAAACTTTATCATACGAGGACAACTCTCTTTGGATTCTTAAACGCAAACTGAATAAACACTACACTTCCATCCCCCCCTCACATCTAATAATGTTACCGCTTATACTGACCCAGAAAAAGCTAATATGCTTGCTAATTCTTATGCCACCCAATTTTCTCCTAATCCTACCCTCGCAAACCAAGCTCACCTTGATCATGTTAACGAGACAGTTCGGAATTTTTTGGCTAACCCCCCTCAAGATCCTCCCCCTAAAATTCAACCTATTGTTATCCACAATATTATCAAAAAACTCAAAAAGCGTAAAACCCCAGGATACGATAAAATTACTAACTCTGCTCTTAGAAACCTTCCTCCTAATTGCATTATCTATATCACTGACCTCACTAATGCTATCTTAAAACATAACTACTTCCCTAAACCCTGGAAACTTTCTATAATCTCTCCTATTCCAAAACCTGGAACTAACCTGTCTGACCCCACTAATTACAGACCTATCTCCTTGCTACCTTCTATCAGTAAAGTGGTGGAACGTGTCATTCGTGCCCAGTTGCAGGAGTTCATTCAGCAGCACAACATTCTCATGCCCGAGCAGTTCGGCTTTCGCCCAAAACACTCAACACAACACCAGCTTCTTAGGGTTATTGAGTTTCTCAGCGAGAAACTCAATGCAAAAATTCCCGCAGCTGCCATCTTTCTTGATGTCGCAAAGGCATTTGACAAGGTCTGGCATATGGGCCTCATTTACAAATTAATTCAGCTCGGTTTTCATCCCAGACTTATACATTTAATATATTCGTACCTTTGCGACCGCTCTTTTCAAGTCCGCATAAACAACATTCTATCTATTATTCTCCTTATCCTAGCGGGCATCCTTCAGGGGAGCGTGTTGGGCCCATTTTTATTTAACATTTTCTTTAACGACATCCCACGCTCCTTGCACACTCACCTCGCTCTTTATGCGGACGACACCTGTATTTACGCTTCGGCACACCACCCGTATACTCTTTACAGGTACCTACAGACTCATGTTGATGACTTCATGGGCTGGTGCATGCTTTGGCGCGTTGTCATAAATGAAACTAAAACTACTGCAGTATATTTCTCTCGCAAAATAATTTTCCCTAACAGAATCATTATTAACAACACTGTTATCCCTTGGTCAGACCAAGCAAAGTATCTTGGGGTCATTCTGGACCGCCGCCTAACCTGGAAAAAGCACACTTTCTCCATCAGAGGTAAAGTCGCCGGAGCCTTTAACTCTATAAAACCTCTCCTTAACAGTAAAACCTTGTCTGTTCATAATAAATTAATCCTCTATAATTCATGCATCCTTCCCATCATCACCTATGCCAGTCCGGTCTGGGGCTTCACTTGTAAGACCACTATGGACAACCTTAGTCGCTTGCACAATTCCAACCTGCGTACTGTCCGTAACGCATCTCGTTACCTTCGCAACTCCACGGTCCGTAGAGACCTCAAAACTACTACATTACGTAAACGCATAAACGACTTAGCCAAAAAAATTTTATGAAAAAATTTTTGACCTCCCTAATGAAATTGTAGCGGAGCTACCGGATTATGACGCTTTTGAACCCCACCATCGGAAACGGCCCAGGTTCTCCATAATTATGGACACTCAGTAACATCTGAGTTCTCCTCGCTAATTTTGCCTTCTCTTTTTTTCTTTTATTTACTTTTCTTAAAAAAAAAAAAAAAAAAAAAAAAAAAAAAAAAAAAAAAAAAAAATCTCTATATACATAGAGACCATAAAAACAGAAAAACTTAAAAATAAAATGTATGGCCCTGAATTGTCCCTTTATTTTTTTGGTTGGATGTTGTGGTCTTGCCACCCTAGCTTTTCTTGCCCTTGCTTGGTGAGTGTTTCACTGAACAGTACTAACTTTAACTTTTAAATATCCATATAGTAGTTCTACAACTACAGTTAGACTTTAATTACTTTAAGACTCATGTAAATTTTCTTAAGATTTATTGTTAACTTACTTTCTTCTTAAGTTTTTACTTAAATTTATTTTTATTCCTTTTTTCCTTAATTTTCTTATTTTTCTCTTGTAAACTTCTATTTTTTTAGTAGCATTGCTACAGTTTAACTTTATCCCAATGGCTCATTAAAACATAAGACATTCTAATTTCCTAGTCTGGGTGTTAAGCTGATAACAGCTAGGAAACCCCTCAATGCTGATTACCTGTTCAGTACCTGTTCATCGCTTAAATTTAACTTATGCTATGAAAATAATTCTGGCTCCAGTGGACATTTAATCATGTGGTCGGAGTCGAATTCCGGGCGTTCTAGTGTTAAATATAATAAAAGAGCAACCGTATCATAAAATTAAAAAAATATTTTTTTATAGTGACTCAAATTGGAATGAAAACCAATTTCCTTTTATATGCCATAGATAATTTTCCATTATATAATTACATAAACAAATAATAGTAACACTATCTAAATTAAAATGGGAGTTGATTGCGTGTATACGAAATACCTTCGAAAAAAATAATCTCACCGGTTCCTGCGACAGTAATAACCAAATCAATGAATGAATATCGTATGTAACTATGGTACAAATTACAATTTCTCAGATATTGAATGAACTTGATATTAGATATTTTAATAGAAGAATTTTGAATTTACATAGGAATACGAAATGGAAATACTGCATTGATACCAAAAACAATAACAATTTTGTAAAAAATGTATAAATAAATAAATAATACAATGCGCAAAATGAGCTATATTTATCATGCATTTTCTACCAAATCAAATTATTTAATATTTCAAAATGGGCGTATAAAGGATTGTATCAAATGCAAACTGCAATGAAATTTATAATAGGCTAATCAAATACATTCCATGCATATTCGCCCAAAGCAGCAGAATATTATAAAATTTTATATATGTAAAATACCTTTGAATCAAATGTATTTGACAAGTTCGTATGACGATAATAACGAAATCGTTAAATGAAGATGGGATGCAATAAAGGCGCAATTTACAATTTCTATTATATATATATTAGTCCAGGCAATAGGGAATTTTACCTAGCAAAATTAATGGTAGTACTGGAAATCGGCTGTCTAGATGTTTTTGGGTCGCTGAATCCGAATTTGTAACTTCCCACCAAAATTTCCCCCGGCAACCTCCCAAAATTTTGGTAAAAAGCCCCCCAAAAAAGGTTTTTATTTAAAAAAATGATTTTTTTTTATTATTTTATAGAAAAGTATCTAGAAATTCAGAAAGTAGGCAAAATTTACAACAAATTAGATATATGACATTATGACTTAGGATGAAGGGGAAGGGGGGATCTGCCGCGGAAAATGCGCGCGGTGTTGCGTAAACTAAGTTGCACAATTCCACTTAACCACTCACACGTTTACATTCGCCCTCCCATCTTCCCTCCGAACTTTCTCTATAAGGTTTACTTTAAGATTTTTGGGTGGCTGAATCCGAATTTTTAACTTTTCCCCCCAAATAGTTGTTTTTGACTTAAAATTCTTATTGTTTTAGGGGAAAAGCATTACGAAATTCCGAAACTAGACAAAATTTGCAACAAATAGGATATATGACATTATGAATTAGGATGAACGGGGAGGGTGAGGGCTGCCTCTGAACATGAACTGCGGCGCTACGTGCACTAAATTATGAAGTCCAGGCAATAGGGGATTTTATCTGGCAAAATTAATACTAGTTCTGGATTTCGACTCACTTTATGTTTTTTGGGTCGCTGAATCCGAATTTGTAACTTCCCACCAAAATTTCACCCGGCAGCCCCCCCAAAAATTGGTTTTTTGAAAAAATTTGGTTTTTGAGAAAAGCGCGCGGGGAATGTTCAGAGGCAGCCCCCTCTTTCCCCGTTTATCCTACGTCATAATGTCATATATCCTATTTGTTGCAAATTTTGTCTAGTTTCTGAATTTCGTAATGCTTTTCCCCTAAAACAATAAGAAATTTAAGTTTAAAACAACTATTTGGCGAAGGGTTTCGGGGGGGGGGGAAATTTGGGGGGTAAGTGAAAAATTCGGATTCAGCGACCCAAAAAACTTAAAGCAAACCTTATAGAGAAAGTTTGGAGGAAAGATGGGAGGGCTAATGTAAACGTGTGAGTGGTTAAGTGGAATTGCGCAACTTAGTCCACGTAGCATTGCGGCGCATGTTCCGAGGCAGATCCCCCCTTCCCTTTCATCCTAAGTCATAATGTCATATATCTAATTTGTTGAAAATTTTGTCTACTTTCTGAATTTCTAACTACTTTTCGCCTAAAACAATAAATTTTTTTAATAAAAACCTTTTTTGAGGGGCTTTTTACCAAAATTTGGGGGGGGGGGGTGCCGGGGGGAATTTTGGTGGGAAGTTACAAATTCGGATTCAGCGACCCAAGAAACATCTAGAAAGCCGATTTCCAGTAGTACCATTAATTTTGCTAGGTAGAGTCCCTATACGGTCTCTATTGCCTGGACTATATGTAATCATTGAATAAACTTTCCCGACCACCATCAAAAACTGTGAAATTATGAATAAAATAACATTAACAAATACAGATACCGACAACACACTTAACATAGATTACAAAAACATAGAAAAAAACAACATATATTGAATAACAGAAATATACAGGGTGTCCATAATTAAACGACCCTACCTTAACCCCTTGGGGACGAACGACACATATACCCACATGAAGCGCTCAGAATCCTTGTTTTTTTCTCACCAATAAAATTTTAATGCAAAATTTGTCTTATTTAATCAGCGCATTTTCTCGATTCATGAAGACACAAATTTCTGTTTTTAAAAAACGGTGACAAAAGATTAAAAATTTCGTAAAAGGCTCCCGTCCCGAAGGGGTTAAAGTTGTCTACAGACAAAACTATTTTTCATAAAGTTGTGAAATTTTGTGAAAGACATAATAAAGGAATGGGGATATTTTTAGGCTAAAAAAATTGTAAATAAAAGTAATTCAAAATTTTGCCACCAGAGGGAGTTTTTTAATAAATTACACATTACGATAGTTTAAAAATTTAATTTATTAACTTAACCTTACTCTACAGACAGCTTTTCACATTTTCCTAGCTTTTCCCTAAACATACTGCGGTCAATTCTGGAAAATGCTATTTTACGATTCCAGATGGTATCTGAAAATGATGAAAATCATGCAGGTCGATTAATTATGAACATCCTGTAAATAAAATTTCTAAACTAACTTAATGCTAAATATGTAATTTACTAAAAATCGCCCTCTGGTGGCGAAATCTTAAACTATTTTTATTTATATTTTTTTAGCTCAATTTGCCTTCCCTTTATTTTGCCTTTTCCAAAATTTAACAACTTTATGAACAATAGTTTTGTTTGTAGACAACTTTAAAATAGGGTCGTTCAATTATGGACACCCGGTATGTATATATATATATATATATATATATATATATATGATGATTTAATAATATTTATTCCAAATTTTTTAAACCTAAAAATACTTTTACCTATTTATATTCCTTAAATAAAACCCTTTTATTATTTAAATCCATATTAAAATTCACTATTATTCCCCCTGTATATCAAATACACGGATATACTCGATTTAAATGATGAGTGCATGCTGGCCACTACATACGCTCTATTGTTTAGTTTTTAAACATATTCTCGACAAGGTGAGCTGTATTACGTGTTAGCATCATTAAATGAAACAAATAGGCAATGATTGCAGCGTAATTTATGACACATCTGGAATATTTCGTCTGCGTAACCTTTGAGCTCTGAAAATGTCATTTCGCGTAATTTACAAATCCGTACGCATTTTTCCAACAAATCATACAAGCTAAAATACGTCAGTATTAACCTGATTAAAAAATATATATATACCCGAATAAGTTACTATATATAAAATCGTGTGATGGCAATTAAGAAAAGGACCTTATGACTAGATCTTTAGATTAGTGAAGCTGAAAAAAAAATTGCGTATCAAGTTTAAACAGACAATTTTTCATACCGACTTTTATTTAACCCCTTAATTCTCGCTCACGTCATATTCACGGGCTGTGTCTTTCACTCAGATTGTTCGATTCCCACCAGTTTTATAAAATAGTACAATTGGCTTTATTTTAGTATCGTTTTACCTGTCATTAACCCCTTGAGGGGCAAGCAATTACGTTTGTGAAATGCTGAATTCCCACCGGAATCTTTGAAAAATTCTATTTCGAAAGAAGTAAAAGCAATTTCACGGCTTTTTTCTACCAAAGTTAGAAAAGCAAAATTTAATAAAATTTTTCTGGTGTAAAACTTCATTAATCGTAGGTGGTATATAATATATACCGGTGCCCCTCAAGGGGTTAAATAAGGTGAATATTTCTTTTTTCAAAAAAGTGGTGCCGATAAGCAATTTGAAATTTTAAACCGCAATTTAATTCGAGCGTTAAGGGGTTAATGTTTACACAACTTATTCAATGCTAGAAAAGTAGCTACCCGTTTTGCTGGATTTAAGTTGCATGTTTGGGGGGGGGGGGAGGTGTAGATAATTATTAAATATTTAATGTTTCTATATCTAACAATGCAAATTAATGGTAATTTGGAACGGTTTTCGTTCATTTCATCTTTTTTATTTTTGTATTTTTTAGAAGCTATTCTTAGCCATTTTACCATTTACATCTTAAAAGTATCCCGTCCAAAAATTTCCAACCTATAAAATGTTTTTATGTCAGCAGTGGTACGGAAAAGAAAAATCGAAAGTTGTTCGTTCCTGCATCATTTTACATAGCGAAATTTTTAGAAATTGTTCTATTGCGAGTATTTACGTCTTAAAGCGACATTCATGCAAATTTTAAGCTTTATATTGCTAATAATTCCATGTACTTCGATATTTAGATCACCTTTTGAACTTTTCCCGCTTTATTTAATATTCTTAATTTCGATTTTTTTAGAATTCGTTCTAATGCGTGCATTGCAGTTTGAATTCTTTCTATATCGAGCATTTAGATCTTATAAGTTAACCATGCCAAATTTTAAGTTTCTAGACCCAACAGTATCACAGAAATTGCAGATTAGATCTTTTTTATGGTGCACCCTTTATTTATATATATATATATTTATTTATTTTAACTGACCGGTATTTACGATTTAAAAGTAGTAGCCATGTGATATTTCAAAATTTCTTTCTCTAACAATTCCAAATAAATTGGGATTTAGAAATTTTCTAGAAGGTTTTACGCTTATTTCTAACTTAAAAATTTCGAAACTTGTAGAAAGTGTTCATAACGGGTATTTACATCTTAAAAGTAACTACCGCACAAAATTTCAAATATTTAGCCCAAACAGTATATCAGAATTCGCAATTTTAGAACTGTTCTGCTCCTGAATCCATGGAGATTGTTGTACTGACATAAAATACAGGTTTTGTTGGAGCAGAGATGGTCACCAGCATTTTCAAACCATTATTTATTAAATAAGCTAGGTAGTTTCAGAGATTACATTGCACAAACACACAAACGTTACTACTTTATAACATTAGAATACACCTAGATAAAGGAGCCATTTAACTTTTATTATATAAAACATAAATAGTTTATTTAATACGTGTTAGCAGATGCATTTATTAAAATACATGCATAAACTAGCTTAATACTTCTTCAATTTTATTTTCATAGTCGTTTATATCATTTGGCAATTATTTCATTTATTTTGTTTATTTGCTGCATAGCTGCATTTTCTTCAATTCAAAGAAATTTAAATCACAATTAACCGCCATTGGCGACCAGTTTGGTCTCTCTTAAAATTTATGTTTGGGAAAGCATGCTAAGTATTGTATCATGTTACTTTTATTCATAATTTAATTTACTTGGACTCTTAAGTTAATATTAGTTTTTGTTTCATTAAAATATCTCAGTTAGTTGATTTTCTGTAAGCAAGTAAACCCTATTGGTTTACAATGTAAGTCTATGGGAATTTGGCGAAATATTAGAGATATCAACAAGCTGGCGTCACTTTTGGCGATATATCGCCAAGTTCGCGACAAACTTGTCGGCATTTGGGACTTGTGTTGTTACACAAGATCTTGGTACACAAGATCTTGTGTGATCCCGACAGAGATCACGCGGGGCACAGAGTAACACCACTCATAGAAAAAAAACAGTCCTGGGAGAAATTTTCATCTGTAATCAATCATCCTTTTTGTATCGTACTGCCTGACACTTCCCTTGGTAGGTGTAGTGTTAATTGTATTTGCCTTTCCTTTTATCACGTTAAACAATCACTTCTTGGAATCTATGTGCAAACTGGGTGAATCTGTCTCCCCACGCGACCGTTAATGCTTCGAAATTTTTCATTGTAAGCAGTTCTGCATTGTCAGTAGTTTTCTGTTCTGAAGTGTTTCTGTTGTTTTGTGCACATTTTTAATGCATTAATGCGCTTATTGCTTAAAATCAAATGACATTTTTCTAATTTTCCGCAAATGTTTTGTATAAAATGATCGGAGTGATCAACTTACCCCGAGCGACCTCCATCGTCACAGTTGGGCGAGCGTCTTCAAAGATTAAAAAAAATTTCTCCAGTAAGGAAGTATACTGTCTTAAATACTTTATTAATGAATTAATGCACTTATTGTTTGTAATCAATTGATTTTTCCTAATTTATAGTGCATTTTTTGTACAAATCTCATTGGGTTGATCAAGTCACCCCGCGCGATCTCCAACATCACAGTTGGCTCCGCTCCTTCTGCCGGGTTAAGGAGCAGTTCGTTGGTTTAAATTTTTAAAATCCTCATAAAGAAATCTTTTTATCATGAAAAGCATTTTCGTCTAAACCACACTGTCGTACATTAGTTAGTTAATATTTTATTGAATTTTAGAATTTGGCACGAACTTTTTCTCTTCACTATATATTATTATCTTCAGCACTATTTTAGAAATAAGATATCCTAGCTACTATTTCTCTTTAAAACATAAAGAAAGTTTCCTATATATTCGTAAACACAGCTTAACTTTTTATATGGACAGAAAAAAAAGATGTCCTATACATCTAATCCGATGTTAAAGTTACATGCATGTGTTTTACGGAAAAGAAATATCTCCTTTTTCTCTATAAAGCTGCAAATGTATGTACGTGACCTAATTCTGTTGATATGACTGCGAATATTTTGTTAAAGTTGATCTCACTAAATGTAATAAATACGAACTGATCTCTTTTTTTTAAGATACGCTTGTGGACATTAGTCTGAAAATATTTATATATATATATTTAAAAAAAAAAACTATTGTACGGGAAATATTTGCTGCTTTGATTTTTCTATCTTAAACATTCCGTTCATAATACATTTTAGATTTTCCATCATAAATAAATATGCGATATTTCAAATTTCGAATCTTAGCCATTTCACCACGTGTTGGTACAAATATGTACTAGTGGGCTACTTCTTTTTCTATTCCAGGGCTGCTACTCGGGACTTATTTTAATTCTATCTCGCACCACTTTCACAAAACAAAAATCTTTCACATACACTTTGAAAAAACCTGCAAGGGTAATATACGAAACAATTTTTTTTTTTTAAATAGTGGTGCAAATAGAATACAAAAATTCTCGCCAATGGCATCCGGCGAATAAGACATCCCATCTTCAAGTAAATATTAACCCTTCCGGCACAGTGTGCCCGGGTCAGGATACCTAATTTTAATTCCAAACTTACAAACGACACCAAGAATATTTTAATACAATTTTGCATTAACAATGAAAGTGAAAAGTACCAAGTTTTTAAAAAAAAAAAGTCGTATGTAAATTCCGGTGTCAGTCGATGATTTCATCAATAATAAAATTTGTCTGTGCGGAAAGGGTTAACCCACTAAAGACTGGCCTTGCAACATTATATTTGTGACTTTTGTACTATTCTTGATACCAGTAAAAGACAAATGTAAATTTGGCCTTATTTAATTAACGCATTCCAGTGATTCATAAAGTAATTGTTTAAGAAAAAGTGGTGTGAAAGGAATAAAATTCCAGTAAAACATGCTATTAACACATTGTATGCGGGACACGTACTAGTACGTTTTTGTGGGTTGGGGACAGAAATTATTATTGGTACCGGAAATATTGTACGGACGAAAAAAGAAGGCGTAATCCAAGCATGCTTGCTTCTGATTGGTCGTGAGCAGGTTTTAATTTACAGTGGCATTTGTGAACGTAAATTTAGTGCTCATTTTCGAAAAATTGCCCGCATACAATGCAAAGCGATATAAGTAAGCGTCCTATCTTGAATGGGAGAAGTAACCGCAAGATTAAAAGCGAGGTCACATCAATCAAGGTCATGCGCCACGTAGCGGATGAAGTGTGAACTACAGGTAGATACCTAACTGTTTTCTTACTCACATTACTAAAATTGTAAAGTTTTTTTCACCTTGATTAATAACTGAAGTGCCCCTGATAAGGCGAAAAAAAAGGGTCGTGGTGTGAAGTGCATCTGGATGCCCCTCTCGCTACGCCATTATTTTGCAACAAATGTGGCAAACAAAACTGATATCCATGAGTGACTAAAGATTTAGAAAATACGCGCAACACTAAAATCCCGCGTATGTGAATTATCACTCCGTCCACCAGATGGCGCAACTGTGTTAATTAAGCCCGCTTCCAGCATTAAGTTTGCACGCTGACTTATATCGCTTTGCATACAATGTGTTAAAATACATAAAATTAGTTCCAGCATAGATAAATTCATAGTTAGGATAAAAATGCAATCACCTGAAAATGTCTTAACCCCTAACTTAATTTTAATTCCTAAATGCCACATAGGCACCAGAATATTGGAATGAAAAATTTCTTTCTATTAACCCCTTTCGGGGCAAGCAAAAATGTCTCTTAATATTAAATTCTCACCGGAATAATCCAAAAATTTTATTATTAAATAAGGAAATGCAATTTATTTTCGATTTCCCTCCAAAATTAAAAATATAAAATTTAGTTAAAATGTTCTGGCGAGAATCATGTTTAAATTAGGTGGGATATGGGTTAAGACCGTGAACAAAGCTTTTGCTTATTTCGAAAAAAATTTGTTTGTGAATTCTGGTGTCTTTCATTCCTGTATGCCAGGGTTGTCAAACTGTGGCCCGCCGGATACCACTAAAATTTTAAAGAATTAGTCGACAAGTTGAATCGCAGAAATTGGACGATTAGATAAGGCAAAGATAACTGTAAAACTTTAGTGGTATCCGACGGGCCACAGTTTGACACCCCTGATTTATGCATTTTACGAATAGAAGTACCTTGCCCCTGAAAGAGTGGAAGATGAATACTGTACTTGAGAACATCCACTCAAATTACAACATTTTTATTCGTATCAAAATATTATTTCTAGTATATTATATCATGATTAGTGTATTAGACTTCAATATGTAGCTTTATATTCAAAAGAAAACAATAATAGGGATTAATTTATATAACAATATTTAACCTCTGTTACTTGTTTTCTACATTCCAGTCAAAATTTTCTATTCTCTGCTGTAAATATATTTGTAAGTGGGCAAATAATTTTAGTATATTGAAAGAACAGATACCTTTTGATGTTTTGGGAACATTTTTTGAGAACTATTCATTTACAACAAGAAAAATATAGAAAAAAGTGCGAGTAACAGAAATCATATATAGTAACAGAGGTTACATTTTTGTAACAGAAGTTACAATGAGCAACACAAATTAGACACTCGAAGTATATTTACAATAATCTAAACAATGACACTACTGAAGCACTTTGATGGATTTTTATTATGCATATGAATTTTAAACTAGATCTTTGTTAATTTATCTACATCTGTTACAAATATGGTGTAACAAAAGTTACAGGTAGCAGATGTTACATTTAGCAAAGGAAAAAATTGTATTTTCTATAGTTTTATAAAAATATGTAAATCTTACATTTATTTAACACGTTCACGCCGGCGCGATAGGTCACACTCGACTGTCTCAGAGTTGTCAAGTCTCCGGCTTTTCTTTATACCACTATTATTTTAGAGGAAATGTTGTTCCTTTAAATCGCCCAATTTTTCTAATTAAATAAAACAACATTTTCTGTATTGAAATACTGGTATCCAAAAAGCCGGAAACTTTGCAGATCTGAGACAGTCGAGCGTGACTCACCGCGCCGGCGTGAACGCGTTAAATTAAGTTAATATTATTTCATATGATAAAAATAAAACTTTAATTAAAATAACAATATTTAAATTTACAATTCATGTAATATAGATTGCAAACAGAAAACACACTAATATGGGATTCAGACGTTTCAGCTTACTGACCATATGTGTGCAGAACAAAAACAAAATGGCTATAGCATATCTTTTCTAATATTTTTACCGTCAAGTAACCGCAGTAATAACCTTTGTAGAGGGCAATGGAATCAGTGTTGAATTTAGGGAGTGGCCCGGGGGGGGGACATACCCCCCCGGAAGATTGGAGATTTTGTGTTTTCAATGGTCAAAAAGTGCATTTTTCCTCCCGAAACTCTATAATGTCCCCCCCCCCCTCGGAGCCACAGAAATCTCTTCCGGAGAAAAGTTTCTGAATTCAACACTGAATGGAAGTCATTTCTTTGATAAGAAAAGTTCCAGTAACAGAGGTTACAATTTCAAAGTAAAAAATTTAATCTTAAAATATAATAATAAAAAGTAAATATTTTATTGTTTCGAGTCTATCTAGTTAAAATATTATGTTTTATGATTACATAAAACCAGTTAAAAAGGTAACTTTAAATATTATTAGTTAAAAACCTAAATTGAAAACTATGCCTACAGTTATCCAGACAGACTGTTTTGTTAGTCAAGATGAATAAAAATGGATAATTTAAATTAAAAAATATATCTTTTTAAACATCTGTTTTTATTAATGAAGTCCTTGCTCATTGTTTTAATGGAAACAAAAAAAAAAAAATAAAAATAGCTATTTCCCATTTTACCCAGGTAAAAAAATTCTAATTATGGACATGAAAAAGACATTTTTTTTTGTTTCACCCATATGATAAAAATACTACCGCTAATCGCATACTTTCCAACGCTCTGTTTATTTTAACTAAAAAAAAAAAGAAAAAAAAATCATATTTTGAACCCGAAAATTTGTAATAAAGGAAAACAAGTTGATATCAATCAAATACATAAAATCTAGGCATTTAAATAAATAAATTTTCTTCTTATATATATATATATATATATTTATTTATTTATATTTAAAGAAAATGGACGCCGATACGTAAGAAAGCTATTAATTTTACCAAAGTCGTTGCACAGAAAATAGATACGATTATTTAAACAGAACTGCGAAAACAGAAACTGACGATATTGAATTGTGTGTAATCGGACACATTCATTGCTAGGAATATTTTTAATTGATTCGCTTTTGCACGATTCGATTTTGCAGACAATAACCTGCTGACTGGTAGTTCTTTGACTGTATTTTTATACTAATTTACTTCACGATCATAACGATGATTTTAGTAACATTTTAAGACCAGAGCTTATCAATGGAAATGTGGGAAGGGTTTTCGATAATGTGCTGTTAATAAATGTATGAAGGCCTAAGCTGACTCATTATTTCATAATGGAGAAACTTTTTTTTAATTCCACTGCCTGTGTAATGTCACTCCATGACCTGCACCAACCTCAGCTCAATGCATCGGCTATTTATCGAATCTTAATGATTCGATTCACGACTGATACGCTGTATCTAATCTGTAGGAGTTACATAACTTCTATCACTGCATTATTCTTCGATTGAATGCTTCACACTAAGCGCACCAGAATTTCCACAATTTTACATATATATAGGACATATCGTCGGTAACATGTCAAACTATCCCATATGACAACACTGTTGCCAATGGGCTACTTTTTTTAAGTTCAGATTTCTTGACAGGCACCACTTTCCTGAAATGATAAAATACCCATTGTTTTCGCCTTAATTAATAGGTCATTAAGATTAAATAAGGCGAATTTTACTATATCAAAAAGGTGGCGCCAATCAAGAACTCAGAATTTCAAAAAAGTAGCCCACTGGCAACACTGTTTTCATATTGGATAATTTGACATGGTACCGACGATATCATTATGTATGGAATATGGTATTTGAAACTGACAAATCTGGTGTTTATTTATTCAAAGATTTCGGGTTCACTCCAGTAAAATTTTAATAGTAATTTTCTTTTATTTTATTCACGCAATATTTAACAATTAAATCCCTTGAGGTGCAAGCGAAAATTGCTCTAAATATTGAATTCTCACCGGAATAATCGAAAAATTTTATCTTTAAATAAGGAAAAGCAATTTTTCAACGATTATCCTCCAAAGTTATAAACATAAAATTTAGTAGAAATTTTCTGGTGCGAATCTTGTTTAAATTAGGTGGGATATATTTTATGCCACCGCCCCTCAAGGGGTTAATAACTAAAAATAACTATTAAAATCTGGGGAGAACGAATTTCCGAATAAAAATCCGCCAGATGTGGCAATTGAAATTGTACGTTTCATTTAACCATTTCAGGTACAGTGGTCCCACGTCGGGACCGTCTAATTTTAATTCCAAAACTACAAACATCACCAAATATTTAATAAATTATGCTTTTACAATGACAGCTTAACCCAAAGCGTTATAAGTAAGCAAACAAACTTAATGCTGGAATCAGGCGTAAGTTAACACAGTTACGCCACCTTGTGGACGGAGTGATAATTCACATGCGCAGGATTTTAGCGTGGGGCGTATTTTCTAAATCTTCAGCCACTCATGGAAACGAATTTTGTTTGCCACATTTATTGCAAAATTATGGCGTAGCGAGAGGGGCATCCAGACTCACTTGACACCACAAAGATTTCTTCGCCTTATCAGGGACACTTCAGTTATTAATCAAGGTGAAAAAAACTTTACAATTTTAGTGGTGTCAGTAAGAAAACAGTTAGGTATCTACCTGTAGTTCGCACTCCATCCGCTACGTGGTGCATGACCTTGATTGATGTGACCTCGGTTTTAATCTTGCGGTTACTTCTCCCATTTAAGATAGGACGCTTACTTATATCGCTTTGGCTTAACCCCTTGAGGGGCAAGGAAAAATGTCTCTAAATATTGAATTCTCACCAGAATAATCGAAAACTTTTATTTTTAACCCCTTGGGGACGAGCGACACGTATACGTGCCGGAAATAGGCCTAAGGATCCTCGTTTATCCTCACCAGTAAAATTTGCCTTATTTAACCCGAGCATTTTCCCGATTTGAATAGGCACAAACTTCTGTTTTTTAAAACCGGTAGTAAAGTAATAAACATTTCGTAAAAGGCTCCCGTCGCGAAGGGGTTAAATAAGGAAAAGCAATTTTTCAACAATTTTCCCCCAAAGTTAAAATTATAAAATTTACTTAATTTTTTCTGGTGAGAATCTTGTTTAAATTAGGTGGGATACATTTTATCCCACCGCCCCTCAAGGTGTTAAAATGACAAGTTTTTAATTTCTAAAAATGTCGTTTGTAAATTCCGGTGTCAGTCAATCATTTCTTCATTTTACGAACAGAAGTTCTCTCTGCCGGAAAGGGTTTTAAAGACCTAATACTATACTATACCCAACTCAAACATGTTACATTTAATTTGTTGCTGCAACCAGGCAGCATCTGTAATAGAAAAAGACGAAAGCGTTCACTGCCTTGTAAGAATAGCAAAGTAAAAAAAAAAAAAAAAAAAAGAACGTTGCGAGTCCTGCTTACATTCCAAATCAATAAATCGGTGATTCACAATAAGGACTATATTACCCGTCCCGGAAAGCTATTGAAGTCGCTTGGGAAATACAAAGGGAGAAAAAATATTGTTGTATATGTGGGAGGGGCGCAATTTTAAAAGTTTTTGTGCGGTAAACAAACTTTATGAACATAGTTTTCAATAAATGATCGAATACTGTATCGAGTTGTTTTCTAACAATATATCACTGATGTTTCCTTTATGTTTTAAAACATTCTGAAACATACTTATGAAATTGCCTAGACAATAGTACAAATATAAATTAGAAACAGACAGTTCTCCTGTTTTAAATAACTGTAATATAACCATAACCGCTTTGTGATAAGACATATAGTATAAGGCCATAGTTTCAAGCATTTAAAAGTAAGACGATGATTCTTTATGGAGCTTCATACTCTTTAGAACCCCTTTATTTAAATACACATCATATACAAATATCTCATTAATTGTTCTTGACATTTGCTGTGCTAATCTTACAGAACATTTATTTTAGATGAAAACATTCATTTTTCCCGTATATCTTTAAATTATTTCATCTTGCATCCGAAATAAATTAATATGTAATACAAACAAAACGTCTTTTGGTTCACCAAGTAACATAGCTTTACTTTTGCATCATAAAAAAAAAACACCTAGTCCATAGCTGCCAACTCTTACGGTTTTTTGTACAACAAAAAATTAATAGTAAATTTCACCTTTTTAAATCGCCGAAATCTACCGACTAAATAAGGTAAAAATTTCAATTAAATGTTTTGGTACAAAAAAGCGTAAGAGTTTGCAGATACGACCTATTCTTTAGGAAGTCAATCTTTCAGTAAGCTATCAATTACATAGCTGCCAACATTTAAGGGGGTGGATACCTTTGAACACTTCGAAAAAGTAAAAATGTCACTATGTTCCAAGCTTCAAAACATGTGTAATAAGTAAAAAAAAATCAAACTTCATTTAAATATAAAGCTCATATTTAAATTTATATTTAAAAAAATATATATACACTTGTAAATTCATAAATAAATATTAAAATGATATAATAATAAGAGAAAAAAATCTTGCGCGCATGATAAAATCTGCAAATATGCATATAAAGAGGAACTCTTGGTGAAAATAAATACATAATATTGTTACCTTTATTTTTACCAGAATATTTGTAAAAAATATTGACTAAATTAAAAAATTAACAAAAAGTTAAAAATTTTCACTTTTTAAAAGATATTTTCAAAGTATAAAAACACAGGGGTCCCAGCGCTGCGCCAGAAATGGCCGATTGCTACCACTAAATTTTAATAGATTTTTTGACTTATTTGATGACAGAATTTATGACATTTAAATAAGGACAAGAATGGTAATAAAATTTAGTGGTAGCAATCGGTCATTTCTGGCGCAGCGCTGGCACCCCTGAAAACATAAAATAAATAAAATCTTACCTTTTCCTGGTTTTAACCCCTTGAGGGACAAGCGAAAATGTCTCTAAATATTGAATTCTCACCGGAATAATCGAAAACTTTTATTTTTAAATAAAGAAAATCAATTTTTCAACGATTATCCTCCAAAGTTAAAAATATAAAATTTAGTTAAAATTTTCTGGAGAGAATCTTGTTTGAATTAGGTGGGATATATTTTATCCCACCGCCCCTCAAGGGGTTAAGTTGTAGATAATACAGAAATGATGTGGTGAAAATTTCTTTTATTGTCATGCATAGTTTTTTAAAAACATTGCGCGCAGTATCAAAATTCATCATTTTGAATAAACGCAAAGCAGAGTTTAATTATCCTATGTAGTCTTAATATGTAGTCGTAATAAAACTGTCAAAATTTGTAAACTAATGGGATTTTTTAATGCGTTTTTTCATATTGTTCAGAAATGATTACGGAATCAACATATGTATTAAAAAATTTCGAAAATTTTGAACATTTAAAAGTATCCTACCCCCGTTAAGCTTTTGAATTACTACTCTTTTATAAAATAATATTTTGCCTTATTTCTGGAGTAATTCTGCTATAAAAAAAAGAGATTTTTCTTAAATTGTAGTGATGGCAAAAACACTAAAAATTGCTAGCTATGAAATTATTTTTTAATGAAACACTGTTTTTCTTCTTATAAAAAATATCACACCTCCTAGAGAAACATTGAACGCATGATGTTTGGGAATCGCTGCCATAAATCTATAACGGAAAAGCCTATAGTACATTATATATATATATATATATATATATATATATTGTAAATTTAAATCGTTTCAGAAACAATTGTTAAATAAAACTGTAAAGTGTCCGGAAGAGTTATTTATCAGAAAAACGTATAAAGGTTTCGGAAATTTATGACACGTTTTCTCTTTTAAAAGAATTGTTTCTTCTAGACAAAATACACTTACCTTGTGCCATTATCTCTGCATTTGGCAGCAAAATAAATTTAGCTGCTTATTCTAACAAATAGCATATGTCGTACTTTTTGGCATAGCTCCCGTATTTTTACAAATTTGTAAAAAGATATTGCAGAATACCATTCTTCCGTACATTATATCTCATGACTTCTTTTAGCTTATTTAATACTTTTTCTGAGTACTTATATTTTTTTTACGAAAATATTTTTTACGAAAATATTTTTTACTTGAAAGCAAAATCTTACCTATGTACATTTTTTAGTAAAAAGTAGTGAACTTTTCGTTTAATTTTATTTTTTAAAGCCCTAAAAATATAACTAATTTTCTTATTTTACATAATATACAGGATGTCCATCATTAACCCTTTCAGGGGCAAAGCATTTTCAATGCTAAGGTGTTGAAATGAATGAATGGCACCGGAATTTATCGACAAATTTAATTTGAAATAAGAATTACGCTATATTTCACATTCACATTAACCCCTTCGCGAAGGGAGCCTTTTACGAAATGTTTATTACTTTGCTACCGGTTTTAAAGAACAGAACTTTGTGCCTATTCAAATCGGGAAAATGCTCGGATTAAACAAGGCAAATTTTACAGTAAAATTTTACTGGTGAGGATAAACGAGGATACTTAGGCCTATTTCCGGCACGTATACGTGTCGCTCGTCCCCAAGGTGTTAAATGGAAAATGTTTTATCAAAATTCTGGTGCCATGGTACCGCTTCAGAATTAAAATTAAGTGGCATCTTTAGGAAACCACAAAGGGGCTGTGGCGAAAGGGGCTGCGTGTGAAAGGCCCCTAAACGACCCTATTTTAATGTTGTCTACAGACGAAACTACTGTTCAGAATGTTATGAAATTTTATGGAGGACATAATGAAGCTATGACAATTTGTTTGAGCAAAAAGAAAAAAACTGTTCAAAATTTCGCCACCAGAGGGCGTTTTTAAAAGAATTATGCATTTAGCATACAATAACGCTAGTTTATCACTTTTAAAACAACCAAACAACGGTCATAATTTGAAGATACCTTCTAGTCTCATAAGAAAGCCTGTACAACAGATGATCACAGTGTGTTCTTTGAAATGCTAAGAAAATATCGTTATATATTGTCTTTAAGATTAATTACAGTTAATAAAAAAAGTTTCTAAACTATCCCACATGTGTAATACGTTAAAAAACGCTCTCTTGTGGCGAAATATTGAAATAATATTTTCTTTTCCCTTAAACAGATGCCCATCCCTTCAATCTTTCACAAAATATCACAATTTTATGAACAATATTAAAAAGCAGAAAACCGACGTCTAAAAATGTACAAATACAATTATCCTAATAATAATAATAATAATAATAATAATAATAATAATGTGGAAATTGAAGCTTGACAACATTTAATTTTTAACTAAGTTATATTTAAAGTTAAGGTATTTACAAAATATTTATAAAGAAAAGTGTCTTCATATTAATTACATCACAATTCTACGAAAACGCTCACAGCACATTCTCATAACGCACTAATCATCGTTTTACTCCGTCGTTCCAGTCTGTTCAGTTCAGTTCGTCCTTTCCCCCCCCCCCCCGCTCACAAAGAGCGTCTGCCGTTCCGAAGTCTGTCCCTCGAACGCATGCGCGCTGTACGTTCATCGTGAAACGAAACAGAGTGAAGACGCTTTGATCGACAGTTACGTAAAAAGTTGATGGCGCTGTAAGCAGTAGACACTTACTACACCAGGAGGGACGCAGGTGGCGCTCTGGAAGCTATTAAAGGCACTTTGGATACTAAAAAGGCTTTCCCACAGATCGGCCAGAGTGACCGGTCGACTGCCCTCAGTGACACTGTAGATCCGCTGGTAGGAGCAACTGGAACATCTGAATAGACAAAAAGAAAAAGCAGCACCCAAAGTTCTTTAAAAAAGGAAAACATCGTCAGTTCATTGTGAAGCGTCAAAAAGTTAGCGCATCAGCTTCTAAAAAGCAAAGTTTGGCAGAATAAAGTTCTTTGGACATCTAAGGGTTAACATTTTTAAAAGTTCATCTTCACGAAACAGATTCGTCATAAAATGCTTCTCACGTCATAAAACATCATAAAAATTATTTCTTCATCTTTATCTTTTTTTTATGTCTTTTTCGTCTTATTTATTTCTCTACGTCATTCCTTCTTTTAAGTCTTTTTATTTTTAAACTATGTCTTTTCGTCTTCTTTCATCACATTTCATAGTCACGATCGTATAAGGATTTTTTGCTTCTTCAGAACTCAACATCTTCGTCAGAATCAAAGGATTTATCAGGAACGATGCCATACTCGTCAACATCGGTCAAAGTGTCATCTTCGGAATTTAGGTCAAAGTTACTTATATTTTCTTCTAAAAAGGACCTTTTATAATTAGACTTAATTTTAGAAAACTTCTCCGTTGGTTTCTGAACTTCATAATTATTAGTTTCAATTTCATCTGACGAATTAGGGATATACTTAATTTTCTTAGAAACATTATTCTTCAACTTCTGATTAGACATTTTCTTAAGATTTTCTTTTCTAAAATTTTCTTCATTTATTACATCAGATTTCTGGTTATTTTCATTTTTTGAAGAATACACCATATATTCTCTATTTTCTAACTTTGTGGAATCTGAATCATTTTAAAAGTTTTTAACTCTGTTATTCATCTTAATTTGCTTTTTTAACATAGTCATTTCTTATCGTAAATTTTCGAAATCTTCCTGGGAATTGTTCAGTTTTATCTGGATTCTTCTTTTGGACATATTTATTTTTGAACACTCGTCTTCTGATTCTTTTAACTGTTTTTCAAGATGTTTTGAATAGTTATTTATTTTTATTAATCGTAATCGGTTTTGTTATGAACGTTTACTTTCTTCATCGAATTGGGATTTTATATCTTTAAAACATCTCTCTAATTTTCTATAAAAATTACTAATGGTTTGTCTTTCTGCTACTCCTTGTTCTAATTTATCTTCTAACGATGTTATTGCAATTTTCGACTTCATTTTTTCTGACAAAAATGCTTCTTTTAAATCGATTACATCTAATTCTAATATTTTATATTCTCTTTCAACTTCTTTAACTTGGGCAGTTAAATTTTCATTTTCCAGACTTAATTCTTTAATTTCTGAGCTAGAATAGGACAATTGATGAGAAGGCAAATATTTCTTTTAGTTTAGAATTTGTGAGTTGCGACCGTGGAAGGTGGACGAATGAGGGTAAAATTTAGGATTTACAGTTACTTCACTTGAATTAATAACATTGACTAAGGAATTATTCTGACATTTATTTAACTTAACATCATTACCAGAAACAATTAAGGAGCCTTGTTGTATTACATCAGCACCACTAATTAAATCATATTCAATAGATTTGTCATCCATCACAAAAATAGATGTTTGAAATTTAGAGTCTTCGATTTCGGTCTCAAAGTAACCGATTGGTCTGAATGATTTTTTTTTTTTACCTAATCCATTTAAAAGCATATCTGTTGGTTCCAAGTTAACGTAATTGTTAATTTTATCAAAATTAGTTTTCTTTAGAATAGTTCTTTTGCTGCCTGTATCAATTAATGAAATTAAATTTAATGAGTGCAACTTTAAATCTTTAACCCTCTGTCTACCAGAAGGGTCCAATGGACCCGACATGTACATTCAAAATATTTATTCAAACCAGAAATTTCTTCAAAACAAACTAAATGTATAAATCAGACAAAAATAAGTTAAATAAACAAATTAAATAGTTTTAAGTAAAAATTCTGGGGTAGAATGTTTTTATAAAACTTGAGTAAAATTTCCGGTAGTTCTAGGGTTAAAAACCAAATTCTGAGAATATGTTAGAACATTTACTTGAGAATCATTAGGCAATTCTGAATCTTTGGTTTTAACATATTCAAATGATTTGTGGCCATACAAATTACAAGAAAAGCAGAGGGGACCTTTACCTTTATTTCTACACTGATTACTTTTGTGGAATCTATCGCCACAATTATAGCAATGTATATCAGTTTTAATGGGTCTAGATTTGTTTTTAAATTCAACTTCTGGTTTCATATTAGGCCTAAAATCAACGTCAGGTTTAATATCATAATCGACACGCAGTTTATCATAAATTTTAAGTTTTTCTTTAAATTCAACAATATTTGGGCGACCTTACAAAAAGGATTTTTTAAAAACATCATCATTAATTCCATTAACCCTCCGTCTACCAGACGGGTCCATTGGACCCGACAGGTACATACAAAATATTCATTCAAACCAGAAATTTCTTTAAAATAAACTAAGTATATAAACCAGGCAAAAATAAGGTAAATAAATAAGTTAAATAGTTTTAAATAAAAATTCTGGTGTAGAACGTTTTATTAAAACTTGAATAAAATTCTCGGTAGATCTAGGGTTAATTACATACTGAATAAGTGAGGAATATTCTATATTGCCTTTTGAACATAACTGTTTCATACTTAAAAAATATTCGTCTAAAGATTCATTTGGTTTAATTTTCCATTTAGATATCAATTCATGTAATTCAGCTGAATTGCACCTTTTACCAAATTCAGAAATAAGTAACGCTTTCATTTTAGATCACGAATTTATTTTTGTTTCACTTTCAATAAACAATTTAGCTTTACCTGTCTTAGCCAAAATCAATTTGTGCAAATCACTAACATTAAATAAGGAAACAGTATCTTCAAATTAGGCAAGCCATTTTTCAACATTTTGGTATTGGCTACCATTAAATTCCGTAACCATATTCTTAATGTCATTAATGGAAATGGATGTTTTAAGAACATAATCAGGAATTAGAATTTTCTGATTTTCATTATTTTCACAACTACCAGAATAATTTCTCAAATTATTTTCAGAAACATTTGAGATATTATTAATTTTATTCAAATCACCATTGCTTTCATCATCGGTAAGAGCGACTTCGTCAGGAATTAAATTAGATTTCAATACATTAAAGTCACATAAACTAGAAATTATTCTGGCAGCAATTTCATCGAGAGTTTCCTAATTATTTATACACAAAACATTGCAAATAATTATTAAATCGTTTACTGAAAAATTATCTTTAATATCTTGCAATTTTGATTTATATTCACCAGAATCAATTTCAAAAGCAAACCCAATAAAATTTCGAATTCTACGTCTTCACCGACTTCTCCAAAAATTAATATATGTAAGTTATTAATACAGTAGAACCTCGATTATCCGAAGTAATTGGGACCGACCATCTTTCGGAAAATCGAAATTTTCGGATAATCGAGAATGCTTCAATTTTAAGATTAAGGAGATATGTATGCAATAGTTCGTATTATGGTAACAAATGCTTGATAAAAATAAAGAAATAGCAAAATAGAAACAAGAATAAATTACCTGAATTTTAATTTTGAAATAAAGTACCTTTTATATATATCACAAGGGTTTGAAAAAATGTATTGTTTATCGCAGTTTCGATTGCTTTTGCTTTGAAGCTCTATCACGGAGTTTTTTAATACTATTATTTCACCAGTGTCACAGTCTTTCAGCTGCTCCATCCATGCCAAATCTTTTGCAAAACATTCAAAATCTTCCGAATTGCTAATTTGTTCGTTTTCTTCTTTCCACTCCGCAGCTTACGGGAAGCTCAAGTTAAATTCAAAGGAATTCTAAGAAAGGGGATCAAAAATATTTGTATGTACTCTTAGTTTGGAAAGGACCGCTTGCACACAAGGAATATGGTAGTTAAAAAAAAATAATAATAAAATAAAACTTTCAAAATGGATTCTGCATAGAAGGAATGAGAAAGAAAAAAAAATTCAAAGATAGATTTCGGTTAATCGAGAGTTTCGCTTAAAAGAGTTTCGGATAAAAGAGGTTCTAGTGTACTTAATGATTTTTCAAGTTTCAACGAATGTCCTAATTCCTTAAAATCAACCAACTTTGACATATTGAATAAGTAAAAATAAACTTCTCACTTCATAAATAGATAATCCAGCTTGACTACATACAAACACTTCTTCTCTTGCACTATTTCACATAAAGAATTTTCTGGGCGGTGTCTACCAGCAGGGCATTTTATAAACACTTGCATTATTAAAAAAAAACTTTCTGGGCGTAAAGTTCGCATCCCACTTCAGACACCATTTGTGGAAATTGGAGCTTGACAACATTTAATTTTTAACTAAGTTATATTAAAAGTTAAGGTATTTACAAAATATTTACAAAGGAAAATGTCGTCGTATTAATTACATCACAATTCTGCGAAAGCAATCACAACACATTCTCATAACGCACACATCATCGTTCTACTCCGTCGTTCCAGTCTGTTCAGTTCAGTTCAGTTCGTCCTTTTTCCCCGCTCACAGAGAGAGTCTGCCGTTCCGAAGTCTGTCTCTTGAACGCATGTGCGCGTAAGTTCGTCGGGAAGGGAAACAGAGTGAAGCCGCTTTGATCGGCAGTTACGTAAAAAGTTTATGACGCTGTAAGCAGTAGGCACTTACTACACCACGAGGCACGCAGGTGGCGCTCTGGAAGCTATTAAAGGCATTTGGGATACTAAAAAGGCTTTCCCACAATAATAATAATAATAATTTTAAAAGAGCATGATGGTTATGTTAAAAATCAGGAACTTAAACGTTCTTCTATCGCACAACATTGTTGCTCTTTTCAACATAGGTTTAATTTTTCCTCAGCCATCGTTATCCAAAAATATTTTCTAACCTTGATCTTGATTTTTTGGAAGCTTACCAGATCATTAAAAATTCTCACTATTAGACCCCTTGAAGGGCGGTGATGCCCTCACGGCATCACGTAATTTTAATCCCTAATTTTCACATTCGCACCGGAAATTTATAATGAAAATTTCACCTTTATTAAGTACCCGTAAATATGCTTTGACTTGTTTACAAATAAATTCTCTTGTAAATACTGGTATCATTAAATTATTTCAACATTTTATGAATTCAAGTACCTTGGCCCTGAAAGCATTAATCAATGACTTATCTAGTACTTCTGATTTTCTAAATATTTGGAAAGCATTAATTTAATTTTCCCGTTTATTGGTTTCTTTTTCTCTTGTTCTCCGGTAGATGTCGCCACTTGTACACTCAGTTCTTTGATCTACTTCTGTCTCATTGGTTGTTTTCGCGCATTCGCTCCTCGTATCGGGAATTGCTTTTTCTAGAAGCTGAGCCTTGCTCTAATTTGCACTGAAGAAGAAACTCCCTAGTAGATTCGAAACAGCTGTTTGCTGTTGTTGTTTTTTCTTTGTATTATTTGTGCATTTGTAGACGTTGGTTTTCTGCTTTTTAATATTGTTGCACAAAGTCTTTATTTGCAATTTTTTTCCCGAACAATGGTTTCTTCTGTAGACTACTTTAAAGTAGGGTCGTTTAATTATGGACATCCACCCAGCAAAGAGGCAATTGCTGGCCAGCAGCAAGATATGTGCTGGCTAATGATCTACCACTGCATGACCACTGCTGGAAAGCTTCAATCAACTTTATTATTGGAAATCATCAGACAAAAGTCTGGTGGGCTTCCGTTTTATATCATGTGCTGGCCCCCCACTAAATGGAAGTGCACGAACTTTTGCAGTATTATTACTGGGAACCCTTACGCTAGGTGGCATTGCGAATATCATAGATATTGAGTATTTGAACACAAATCTGAAATGAATATCTTAACTCAATTTAAGTTGTGAAGCTATTTTTTTTAACTGTGAAATATATAGCACAACTGCCACGAACAAAACAAATATGTAAATGAATACATAAATAAATTCTTTGTTTCAACGCGCTTTTTTTTTCTCCTTAAATCTGGTTGTACTAAGTTACAAAGAATTTCGGTTTTCATAATTTACGCAGTTGAAAATCAATGATAATAAAAAAAAACGTAAAAAAGAAAGCGTATAAAATATATAGGAATTCTATACAATACAATAATTTCTGTTCCAGTTTAATAATTAAAAAGGTAAATCACAAAAGAAACAAACTTAAGTAGTGTAATGAGAGCTTGAAGTGTGCGAGCGGTCTTAGAATACGCTGAAAGTACTTTTTCATGTCCGATCACGAAAACCAAACAGCACCGAGCGCGGTTTGTACTTGGGAGGGTGACAACATGGAAACCGCAGCAAGTTCAAATGTTTCTATTTACACTTCAACAGATATTTCTATAGCTCTTGGTGCAACTAGCTTATAGAAAAAAGGGCCATAATTCTATAATATTTTTTTAACAGAATTCTATAAGAATTTTTTGTAAGGGAAAGTGCTGGGCCAGCAAAGGAATAGCAGTGGGATAGGTGCTAGCACTGCAGGAAAAGTGATGGGTTGAAGTAATGTGATGGCATACCAATGCTGGCCAGCTGTTGGTCATCACTGATGGGCCAGCTGCATTCCGCACGGACACTTTCTTGCTGGTTTAAGTAATGGAACAATTGCACTTTACTGCTGATGGCAGTGCTGGCTGCCATCTTTTTCCAGCTGATGGCCCACTGTTTCTTTCTTTGTTGGGCAATATCAGTGTTGCCAGATTGGGGACCTGTTTAATTCTTATTATTTGGTTGCCATCACTCTTTTAAGATAGTATAATTCGCCATATTTTTGAGAATTATTAATCTATTTTTAAATTTGCCAGATATTTCTATTTCAAAAAAGCGGTGTCAATCAACAATCTGGTGACAAAAAACTCCCCAATCTCGCCACCCTGCCCAGTATATTCAAAATACGTTAAATTACTTATTTGAAATAAATTATATAGAGATTAAACAACTATTCTTCCGCAAAAGAAAGAACGTATACAGGGCGTACCTGAACTCATTGGCCAAACTGTAAGTGTTGATAGAGGACACTGTAATAAGTATTTATTGCGTAGGAATGTATGAGCGCAACTGGTGTGTTTAAGCACAATCACAGGAAAGAGGCATGAAACGAATGTTTATTGTAAGCGTCATTGACAAATGCTGTGTTTACAAAAAGTGTTCCAAATTGCATGAACCGTTAGGAATACATGCCTGGAAGTGTCGACGAAGAGACTGACGTACAAATTCAAAGATGCCAGGCATTTCAGGTACACGTGCAGCGGCAATAGATATTCGTGTAACGGGATCTTCACCAGAATCAACTAGAGTTGCATAAACTAAATTATTCCGGTGTCATTATAAGACGTAATCAATTGTAGATAAATATTGAGATCGGGGTTGTCAAAGGACTGGTCCAGTATGCCAAGATAGACAGTTATTATCGTATTTTTGGAGAAAAGTTTTACAACAGCTACTTGAAGATTTTCCGATTTACATTCTTAAGCGACTGTGGTTTCAAAACATTGAACTCCATACATAAAAGGAGATCTGTCTTCCTGTTTCCCAACATAATTTCCAGCGGTCAGCACGGAAGGATACAATGAGAATAAATTTAGTTCCCATTCATGGCCAAAAATGTTGTTTATCACATTCCCTTACATGATTACAGAATCATTTAATAATTTGATAAGTATAACATAATTTGAGAAGCCTAGGATAATAGTAAATGGGAACACTAATATGTAGCATTGATAACGCGGGCTATTTTTTACCTTTGCCTTGCATGCTTCATTTGCCTTGCACGCTTCTGACCGCTGATTAAGAACTCCTGTTATGCATGGAGCTCAGTGTTTCAGAATGATGGGGTACCAGACCATTTCATTAGCCTTTAGACCAATTACCTGGAAACCGCTTTTGAAACACAATGGATTGTGGGTACGCTTTTATGCGACTCCAGGGAAATTTTGTCGCTCCAAAATTCGTTAGAGCTAGTATGCGTGAAACAACTACCATCTTTGAATCTTTACGCCAATCGCTGTCAGGCATGTATTGCTTCTGGTTGATGCAATTTTGAATACTTATTGTAAACATAGCACTTACCGAAGAAGCTATCTATAAAGATTTTTTTAATGTCTTTTTTCACTTTTCTTGACTCAACGTATCCCTTGCGTCCATATATTCCTGAACAATAAATGATTGTTACAGAGTCCTCTATGAACCCTTTTGTCTGAGTTCTCGCCGGTTATATATAACTGCCGTACATCGGAAAATTTTTGCTCTATAAACCATATGCAATTTAACTAACAAATTTTTAACCCCTTAACGCTCGAATTAAATTACAGTTTAAAAATTCAAATTGTTTATTGGCACCACTTTTATAAAAAAGAAATATTCACCTTATTTAATGAGAGGTAAAACGATACTAAAATATAGCCAGTTTCACTATTTTAGAAAACTGGTGGAAAACAAACAATTTGAGTAAAAGACATAGCCCATGAATATGACGGGAGCGATAATTAACCCTAGAACTACCGGAAATTTTACTCAAGTTTTATAAAAAACATTCTACACCAGAATTTTTACTTAAAACTATTTAATTTGTTTATTTAACTTATTATTGTCTGATTTATACATTTAGTTTGTTTTGAAGAAATTTCTGGTTTGAATAAATATTTTGAATGTACATGTCGGGTCCAATGGACCCGTCTGGTAGACGGAAGGTTAAGGGGTTAACGCTATGTTTACAAAAAGTTCTAGTTTGTTGAAGCTTTGATAAAGTTTCATGGAATAGTATGGTACAGGAAGAGAGTATTTTCTGAATATGGGCAAACATTATGCAAGAATAAAGTGGCTTTATACGGATGCTTTTGGGGCTAATTATTTATGATGGAGAAAATCCTTGGATATAGGATCAGCTGACTGCTTGGTGTTTTCTGACGAAAATCTTCGACATTTTGCGCATTAAAAAAAAATTCTGGTCATTCGGGTAATAAATTACCTGTTTGTTTTTAAAATATGTGTGACGTTTTCTTTTAACCCTTTAGTGCGCAGCTTTGCATGTATGCAAACAACAGTGTTTTGAATTTAATAGATTTTTTTACTCGTATATACCTAATTCATACCAGAAAATTAAAATAGCAATATTTGTTTTAATTAATAACGTATTTTCTCTTGTTAAATATTATATATTTATATTTTTATATTTTTTCTTTTATTATAAAAAAAAAAAAACCTCTCTATATATTATAGAGGCCAAAAAAATTGTAAAACTTTTAAAAGATAATGTATGGCCCTGATTAGTCCCTTTTTTTGGTAGGATAATGTGGTCTTTTCCAACCTAGCTTTTCTTGCCCATGCTTGGTGCGAGTTTCTCTGAACAGTACTAACTTTAACTTTCTAAATTCCTTATAGTAGTTATACAACTACAGTTTGACTTTACATATTTTAAGATTCTTGTACTTTTTAAAATTTATCGTTAATTTTCTTTCATCTTAAGTTTATACTTTAAAATTCAATTTTATTCCTTCTTAAACTTCCTTATTTTCTCTTGTTAACTTCTTTTACTCTTCTAGTAGCTTAGCTACAGTTTAACTTTATCCCAATGGCTCATCAAAACATAAGACATTTCAAATTCCTAGTCTGGGTGTTAAGCTGTTATCAGCTAGGAAACCCCTCAAGCTGATTACCTGTTCAGTACCTGTTCAGTCTTGTTAAATAAAGCGAAATTAACCAATGAAACTTTCTGGTCTAAAGTCAGATTCTCTGAGCTACGTAATTTCTAGAACGTATTCTATCATTGGAATTAAAGGGTTAAAGTTTAAGTTATATAAAACAAATAGGTATATAAAATAAAGTATTTGGAGACATACTTTTAAAAATATTTACTAATTTGCATTATTTTAGCGTAAAACAGCCACACGACAGTAGTTTTTACTTCTATTGCAGATGTGCAACAGAAGAAAAATTTGACGTATTATATGAAAAATGTATCTCAGATTTTTTTTCATTATATTTCCTGTGTAATAAACCTTTCAGAGTGTCGTATATATTTTTTTCGAAACAAAATAAAAAATCACGCATTTAAGGGTTAAATATCACACCCAACTTCGGCGATGTCTTCTGCAGGGTTCGCACAATTTTACCACTAAATTTTAATAGTATTTTCAAAGTATTTCACTGCAGAAAATTATTGCAAAATCTGTAAATAAAGGCGGTGGCTGCGAATTCTTTGGTTTAAAAATTAAATGTAAATTTTCTTATCATTAATAGTGGTGCCAGAGTCCTTGGAAATTCCAAAGAGTGTGCAAACCTTGCTTCTGCCTTTAACCTTCCGTCTACCAGACGGGTCCATTGGACCCGACATGTACATTCAAAATATTTATTCAAACCAGAAATTTCTTCAAAACAAACTAAATGTATAAATCAGACAATAATAAGTTAAATAAACAAATTAAATAGTTTTAAGTAAAAATTCTGGTGTAGAATGTTTTTATAAAACTTGAGTAAAATTTCCGGTAGTTCTAGGGTTAATTAATAATAATTTACAATATATTTCTAAAGTTTTTTGTATCATATTTTGAGATTGATTTAATTTGCTTGGCATGTGCGTTCTTTCACGGTTCGCAGCGCTCCTGAAGTTTTTTACCCTTGCTTCTGCTATTTTATCCTTTTCAGGAATGAGAGCGTTCCGATCCAAATGACCGATTGCTACCACTAAATTTTAATAGTATTTCCCGCCGTATTTAATGATAGAATTTCTGACATTTAATAAATTAAAAAATACTATTAAAATTTATTGGTGAAAATCAACCATTTGGGTCGAAACACTCTTATCCAGTGTTGCCAGATTGGGGAATTTTTTGTCCCCAGATTTTTGATTGCCACCGCTTTTTTTAAATAGAAATATTAGGCCTATTTACCAATGGATGAAAAATTCTGAAAAATAAGGCGAATCATACCATTTAGAAAAAGCGGTGACAGTCAAAGAATCTGAATTAAAAATGTCCCCAATCTGACATCACTACACTCATCCCTGCCCTTTACACTCGAGAATTGACTCTCAGTGCCCAGTAGTGTTACTAGGTGTCCGGTGTAAATCAGTATTCCAAATGCTCTGGATACCTATGTTTTAACCCCTTGAGGGGCGAGGGATATATTATATTTCACCTAATTTTAATCAAGGTGCAGAACAGAAACATTTTATTTTATTTTATTTTTTAAAGTATGGTGACAAAAACATGTAACATTTCTGTACTTTTTTTTTTTAATTCCGGTGTGAATTTAACATTACAGAAACCCAATTACTTATAATTGGAATCTTATTAGAATACAGTAGAGCATCGATTACCCGAAGTAATTGGGGCCGACCCTCTTTCGGAAAATCGAAATTTTCGGATAATCGAGAATGTTTCAATTTTAAGATTAACCCCTTAATTCTCGCTCCCGTCATATTCTCGGGCTGTGTCCTTTACTCAAATTGTTTGATTCCCACCAGTTTTATAATATAGTGAAATTGGCTATATTTTAGTATAGTTTTTACTGTCATTAAATAAGGTGAATATTTCTTTTTCATAAAAGTGGTGCCAATAAGCAATTTGAATTATTCAACTGTAATTTAATTCGAGCGTTAAGGGGTTAAGGAGAAATATGCGCAATATTTTGTATTATGGTAACAAGTGTTAAATTAAGTGTTAAGTTAAGTGTTAATTGTTATGTTAACAAGTGTAAGTTAATGAAAATAAAGCAATAGCAAAATAGAAACAAGAATAAATTACCTGCATTTTAATTTTAAAATGAAGTACCTTTTATATATATCACAAGGGTTTGAAAAAATGTATTGTTTATCGCAGTTTCGATTGCTTTTGCTTTGAAGCTCTATCACGGAGTTTTTTAATACTATTATTTCACCAGTGTCACAGTCTTTCAGCTGCTCCAGCCATGCCAAATCTTTTGGAAATCATTCAAAAGCTCCAGAATTGCTAATTTGTTCGTTTTCTTCGTTCCACTCAGCAGCTTGCGGGAGCTCAAGTTAAATTAAAAGGAACTCCGAGAAAGAGTATCAAAATTATTTATATGTACTCGTGGTTCGGAAAGGACCGCTTACACACGAGGAGTATGATAGTTAAAAAAAAAAAAAAAAAAAAAAAAAAAAAAAAAAAAACCTTTAAAATGGAATTTGCACACAAAGAATGTGATAGTAAAAAAAAAGCTTTAAAAATGGATTTCAGTTAACCGAGAGTTTGGATTAAAAGAGTTTCGGATAAAAGAGGTTCTACTGTATTTTAATTTCTTAACTCAATGTAAAACCTTTTCTTTACATACTTAATAAAAAAAAAATCATTCTTAAATCCTTTTGTCAATGTGGCATTTAGGTATTAAAATTATGTGGTCCAAAGATGAAATACCGCCTTTCAAATGGTTAAAAGTTAAATTACCCTTAATATCTGCAATAGAAATTTACTACAAATCATTTTGTATTAAACTTGTGACAACAAAGGTTGAAAGTTTCAGAAACGCTATTTGCCCTGTTCTTTATTTAACCCCTTAATTCTCGCTCCCGTCATATTGTCGGGCTGCGTCTTTTACTCAGATTGTTCGACTGCCACCAGTTTTATAAAATAGTGAAATTGACTATGTTTTAGTATGGATTTACCTGTCATTAAATAAGGTGAATATTTCTTTTTCATAAAAGTGGTGCCAATAAGCAATTTGAATTTTTTAACCGCAATTTAATTCGAACGTGAAGGGGTTAAAGTAAAAGACATTTTCTATTTTCGGTAAGTATACAAACAAAAAAGGAATAAAGAAGCATCTAAAATTAATATAATTTTTTTTTTGAAATTTCAAATTATATAACGATACAAAATAATCTCTGTGGTTTCACTACATTACCAAAGCGGCGTGCATTACAACTTATTTTTAATTATTCCTCATTCATTTTATTTTATATCCTTTTAAACAACTGCTTATAACATACTACTTTCTCCAAATAAAGAAATCTTTTCAAAAATTTCAAGCACATTAGAAAAATATTTTTCGTTCAAAGGAAACTGTTATATCATGTCATTCTTCGCGATAATTTCCTTAAAATGAAACTCTTGTTATTTATCTAACATTTGCAAGCTGTTTTAATTTAGCAGAAAAATGTCACAACAAAGAAAAAAAAAGATGCATGAAACATTGAACAATTTTATTCTATACTCAGTTTTGTATGACCGAGTCTCAAAAACTAGTCGTTCATTTTTGCCACAGCAGAAAAGATTTATTCTTGAAGTTTTATTACCTTATACAAAAACATATGTACAGTCGTGGGAAAAGGAAGTAAACACCCCCTACTAACTCCTCAACAAATTATCGTAGAAGAAAGTTACTGGTACCGAATAATTGGAAATAAAGTCTACTTTTAAATGATGTATATAAAATTTGCTTAGGGGGCCATCTACATATTAAGACGAACCATAACTTTGTTTTTCTTTCAATAGCAGTACACAATTCTGACAACATAAATGAACTCGACACCCTTCAATTAGTTTAAAAACAAAACAAATTTTTATGCAATTCGTACCATAAGTTTCCGAGAAATTAATTATTTTATAACGAGCGTATTTTATGGGATGTATCCAAATTGAAGTTCGGTACTCGATTGTTAACCGAGAGAGCTCCCTTCTTGATCAAGGTACCTTAAACAGTCAATTAAGCCTGTTAGATTACAGGATAGCATAAGGAATTTCAAAATATTTAGTTACTTCTATCATAGACGGCCGCTTAAACCATCATTTTGCCGTTTTTTAAGCATAATTTATGAACTACTCGGAAGAAAAATGTGAAATTTTGGATTTCCATAAATCAGGACTTAATAAATCTGAATCCATCAAAAAAGATGTAGGTTGCAATTCATAATTTTTTCTAATATTAATTTCATGATTCATAATTCATATCAGAAAATTATAAAAATTGCAAATTCAACGTATTTATGTTTGAGTATATTAGTGTTATTTCTACACAAAAAATTAGAACATTAGGATCATAATTTCAGAAGTTATAAATAAAAATATGAAAATGTAATTTAACATTAGAAGCACCAAATTTTAAATTTTTATAATTCAAAAACTTGTCATTCATATGACTTGAAATTTGGGGTCTAGGCATAGTTTGAATCAAAGATTTGAAATATCTCGCGAAAATTGGGCATTGACATTGAAAAAAAATGAACTTTGGAATCGTTTAAATATGTAGATCTCCCATCCCAAGCAAATTTTATATACGTCATTTAAAAGTAGACTTTATTTCCAGTCCTTCGGTACTTGTAACTTTCGTCTACAATAATTTGTTGAGGAGTTAGTAGGGGGTATTTACTTTTTTTCCCCACGACTGTACATAACAGCTAGAAGTTTAGTAAATAAATATACAGGACGTTTAAAAAGAGCTTGAATAAATTTTAAGAAGTGGTAGTATAAAAGCCAAAGACACATTTTTTTTAGAGGAAACCACTATTGGAATTCATTTTTTCACTAAAAAATATAAAATGTCTCAGTCCAATTCTATCTTAACCCCTAGAGGGGCGGTGGGATATATCACCTAATTTAAACAAGACTCGATCCAGAAACGGTTAACTAAATTTTATATTTCTTACTTTCGAGAGAAAATGTTGAGAAATTGCTTTTCCATATTTAAAAAAAAAAAAAAAAAAAAATGATTATTCTGTTGAGAATTCAATATTACAGAGACATTATTTTTTGCCCCTGAAAGGGTTAAAATTGGTGTTACTTGAGAGAACATTAAAATTTTGAAATTGGCGATTATTTAATCCAGTAACTCGATTACTTTAGCCACCATGCAGCTATTCTCAGGATGTAGAACGTTCTCATATTTACTTAATACATATTTTAAAAGTTTCGAAAATATCGATTATATTCAATATTTGTGTACCTTACCTTCAGAAACGTATGCACGACCGCTTTAAAATATCTTTTATGAAAGGGGCTTTAATATGCAGTTTTTTATTTAGTCTGAAAAAATATCTAACCGGAAGGTGAGATATTTTACACTCCAAAGATTCACCAAATTCTGGAGGGTCAAAAGAAACCCTACTTTCCCTACACGGAACGTCCACAGTATACTTGAAGAAGCGTGAAACATCCTTACACTCTATTAACTCCAATTAAATTTATACAAGTATTTTTCTAAAGTTTTTTTTTTTTTTTTTTTTTTTTTTTACTATATTTTGGCTAGGTTTGCCAATTTGGACTTTTTAATTCCGAGATTTTGCACTCACACCAGAAAATACTTACAATATTTTTTTTCTTTATTTAATAATGCATTAGTAAGAGTTTCCGGTATGAATACGCAATTTTTTAATTTAAAAAGAGGCCAATCTGGCAGCCCTGACATATACAGTAGGGTGGAGCGAAAAAAATTAATTTTTTAAAATCAAAAACGGGTAGGTGCCAAAAGTTGCCTTTATACTAGTACATCAGCTGCCTGCAGTTTTACCGCTGAAACAAAATGGCTTGAGTCTGCGCTTTTGGTCCAAAAGTCGAAATTTTGGGAAAAATTTGACATTTTTTCAAAAAAATTAAAAAATTCCTATAGAGATGGTTATTATTTAGATGTTTTATATAAACCATTATTATTAATGACTTAACATATTTAAGCGATAAAACGATATCTTTATTCTGTATAACTGGAGCAAAACTGACAACTTTCGGTAAAAATGGGCGTTGCCACTTTGTTGTGTCATTCAACGAATTGTTGTTTAGAATATAGCTCTTATCTAGTCACTTTCAAAATTACCCAATAATTTCAAAACTACCATCTAGCTTGACCACGCTACCATCTGAACACAATGTTTTATTTATACATTGAATAGTGATTTTTTTATCAAAGACTGGCATAAATTTTCGATTTATCAACCTAGTCCATCTCTTCAGTGTATCCACAGGAGTTGGATGCTGCTGCTGTGACAGCCCTTCACTTATATTTCTACTGCTTGTGTATAATAATACAATCAGAGTAATGCAGTGGAATTAATGGAATCTATTCACCCGTCTATTATCTTCACCAAAATTGGATCCAGTTAATGCATAGTGATTGGGAGTTCTGTTACTACAACCTTCTGCAACGTTTAGGTACTCTTTGAGTATGTCATCATTCACTCTACCTCTTGCGTTTTTTATATGCTGAGAAGCTTGATTTTTAATAAGATGGCGATCATCACAGAGCATTGCAATAAGAATTTGCTCTCGATTTGCAAAGCAACCATTATCCTATATAATTTTTTTAGTATTTGTTTTATGTCATTTTCTGTGATGTTTAGTAGCCCAGTAATTTCCCAAAAGTTTTTAGATCCATTTTTTAGATGTGGATTGCATTTGGTGTAAACCATCCTGCAGCATAAACTTGGATTAGATACTTTGTAAGCGAACCTATAGACTCTGATGGTCAGTCAGTGCTTATATCAAGGCGAAAAATTTTATACGCCTTTGTGAGCCATCTTGCGTAAAACAAGTTTCTTGTGTTCTTATTAGCTAGTTCTTCTGAGCAATATCTTATTGAAATAACTTCGCAAATGTCTTGTGTATTTCTGGTCTGTACAGAGTACCCTTTTCTCAATTTCAGGAAATGATGTTTTATAGTTAATCTCTATGGCTTCAAATATTGAAATAAGAAGGAAATGGTACATGGACAAAAATTTTACTATTGGTCCAGCAAATCCCTGTGGGTTACAATCTAATTTTTTCCAACGATCTTGTCTAATAAATGATGCAGAGAAAATTCACTGGACTTGGAGGCGGCATATGATCCATTGAATTGGTTCATTGTAAACATGTCCCACGCAGAATGGATGGCAACGACGAACAGAATTATCCGCCTTTAAATGAGCACTCACTGCCCATCAGAGTCTCTACGTTCACTCAAAAAGTACTACCTAATCCAAGTTTGGCCCCAGGATGGTTTACAATCAAATGTAATCCACATCTAAAGAAGGGATCTAAAAACTCATGGGAAATTACTCGGCTACTAAACAACACACAAAACGGAATAAAACAAATACTAAAAAAAGTTATTTAGGACAATGATTGCTTTGATACGTAGAGGAAATTCTGACGATCGCCATCACATTAAACAGCTAGCTTCTCAGTGCATAATAGTTGAAAGATGAAAGTAAATGATGGCATACGAAAATCTGGAGTATCGACAATCAACTTTGAAGCGGATAATTAAATAAATCTAAATTGATTGGAAAATTGTTGTGGTAACAGAACCCCTAATCAATATGCATTTATCGGGTGCAATCTTCGTGAAGATAATAGACGGTCGAATAGATTGCATGAATATCATCCCCATTGCATTACATTGTTTACCTTCTATTACACAAGCAGTAGAAAAATACGTGGAGATCACAGCAGCAGCATCCAAAATCTGTGGATACAATGAAGGGATGGACTAGGTACATAGAAAACTTATGCCAGTGTTTGATAAAAAATCACAATTCAATATATAAGTAAAATATTGTGTTCACATGGTAGCGTGGTCAAGCTAGATGGTAGTTTTGAAATTATTCGGTACTTTTGAAAGCAACTAGGTAAGAGCTATATTCTAAACAACAATTCATTGAATGACACAACAAAGTGGCAACGCCCATTTTTACCGAAAGTTGTCAGTTTTGCTCCAGTTATACAGAATAAAGATATCTTTTTATCGCTTAAATTTGTTAAGTCATTAATAATAACGGTTTAAATAACACATCTAAATAATAACCATCTCTATAGGAATTTTTTAATTTTTTTGAAAAAATGTCAAATTTTACCCAAAATTTCGACTTTTGGACCAAAAGCACAGACTCAAGCCATTTTTTTTTCAGCGGTAAAATTGCACGTATTTGATGTACTAGTATAAAGGCAACTTTTGGCACCTACCCGTTTTTGATTTTGAAAAAAATAATTTTTTTCGCTCCACCCTAATATACAGTGATTAACTCTTTATATACTGAATTATGAATTCGTGAAAATTTTATCTTCTAAAGCCTTTTTCGAATAATTTAAACTACATTAGAAGATTTACATAATCATTTAATAAATTTTAGAAGGATTTAGGAAGATTAATTAAATTTGAATTTATAGGATTTTGTGCAATATTTATAATCCCATTCATATCTTTTATTTTAAATATTTTTCTCAGTACTTTGTAGAAATAGGAAATTTACAAATATAACGTTCTTACAATAGAAATGTAGAAATATTTCCGAACTGAAAAATTATCCACCCCCTTCCCAATGCCAAGAAAGCTGAAAAGATGTAAAGATAAAAGAAATCATCTTTTTAAAAATATTTTTGTTTCATGTAACCAATAAGGTTTTGGGAACAAGATAAAGTAATGCATCTATAACTCATTGTAAACTGTATTACCAGTAATCGATGTATTAAATGAATTCTATTACAAGTTATTTTAATGTTATTTTTAAATAACGTCAGTAGATAGAGGGTTAAATTTGCGTGCCATGTGGTTTATTTAAGGGTTCGCAGGGTTCATAAGTTCTTTTTACCTTTGCTTCCAATGTGTTAGAACTACACTATTAATGTTACATTTCTTCAAGGGGTCTTGCTCAATTTAAACGGAAAATAAACATTATAAAGAAAACATTATAATAAAAATAAAATTAAAGTTTCAATTAACCCCCTCACGCTCGAATTAAATTGCCATTAAAAAAATCAAATTGCTTATTGGCACCACTTTTATGAAATAGAAATATTCACCTTATTTAATTACAGGTAAATCGATTCTAAAATATAGCCAATTTCACTATTTTATAAAACTGGTGGGAATCAAACAATTTGAGTAAAAGACGCAGCCCGTGAATATGACGGGAGCGGGAATTAAGGGGTTAATATATACTTAATGACTTACGAAGTTAAAATATATATATATATTATAATTTCAATAATACACAAATTCTGTAAATGTCCAGTCAGATTTAATGTTAAAGATTGCAATCTGATTAATCAATTTTCAAATTTTCCTGTTTATACATAAAAAATAATTTGTTCTTTGCCACATATCATGTGGTTAGGAACTTGTGATAGTAAAGGATAAAATCTTCAGAAATGCTGAGATCCCTGGTTCTTTTTATAACGTAAAATATGTTTTTTATTTTCGGTAAATGTACAATAAACAATAAAATTAAGAAACATCTAAACTTATGAATAATTTCTTAAATTTTGAATTTATTTAAGGATAAAGCACATTTATAATGAATATAAAAAATTCCATATGAAATATAGGAAAAACTTATAATGAAATTAAGAAGCATCTAAGCTTATGAATAATTTCTTGAAATTTCAAATGATATAAGAATAAAAAATAATATATGTGGTTTCATATATAAACCCACTACATTACAAAAATAATGTATTACAATTTATATGTAATTATTTCTTATTCGTTTGATTTTTCTATCCTTTATGCACCTTCTTACGACAAACTATTTTCACCAAATAAAGAAATCTTTTCAAAAACTTTAAACACAGTAGAAGAATATTTTTCGTTTAAATGAAACTGTCATACTATGTCTTTCTAGGCGACATTTTCCTTTAAATGAAATTCTTGTTTCTTTATCTAACCTTTGCAAGCTGCTTTAAGTTAACACAAAAATGACACAACAAAGAAGAATAAAAGAACATGAAAGCTTGAACAATTTTCATTCTATATTAAGTTCAAATGCAAAAAGGTGTAAATTAAAACTTTAAAACCAGTAAAAATACGCTTGTGTCGACTGTTGACATGTTTCGACTCACCCGAGTCATTTTCAAAAACAAATAAATAAAGCTTTTTTTAATTTGCACGTTATGTGACACGCAATCATTCAGTTTTCCGCGTGTTATTTTATACTATTCGCGATACATTTTTATTTTATATCGATGTTTAATTTATTTCCGTACTCATTGAGTAGCTCAAGCCATATTTTTGGTAAATGAAATTATGCTGCATCGTTACATATTCAGATTACATAACGTAACGTGCGTAATATGAAAGAATACGTGGAAAACTAAATGATGGCGTGTTATAGAGTGCGCAAATTTAGAATAACTTTATTTATTTGTTTTGGAAATGTTTCGGGGTGAGTAGAAACATGTCAATAGTCGAAATAAACGTATTCTTACTGGTTTTAAAGTTTTAATTTGCACCTTTTAGTATTTGAAATTAATACCGGGTGAGCAAAAACTCCGTATAAACTTTAAAAATTTACAAAAACGAAAAAAATAACCGAAATGAAAAACTGTTTGCAGGATTAGCATCTATAGGTCACGCGATTTTTTTTTAAGACGGAAATAAAAAATTACTCAAAAAACAGCCGGCAGATGGCCCTGGTTTGTGCGATTTCAGTAGAAATATGCAAATAAAACGGGTATAAGAACTTACGCTCTTAACCCAAAGCGATATAAGTAAGCGTCCTATCTTAAATGGGAGAAGTAATCGCAAGATTAAAAGCGAGGTCACATCAATCAAGGTCATGCGCCACGTAGCGGATGGAGTGTGAACTACAGGTAGATACCTAACTATTTTCTTACTCACACCACTAAAATTGTAAAGTTTTTTTCACCTTGATTAATAACTGAAATGTGCCTGGAAAGTCGTAGAAGACCTCGCGGTGTCAAGTGAATCTGAATGCGCCTCTCGCTACGGTATTGTTTTGCAATAAATGTGGCAAACAAAACTGATTTCATGTACGCTTACTTATATCGCTTTGCGCTTAACCTACAATGACGGGCATAGCCTGCGTACGATGATCGAGCCAAGTGTAAATTCTTCGTATCACTAACATTTTACAATAAATATAGTATAATTTTATCGTCGAAATTTTATGATTAAACAAGATGAAAATCTCCATTAAATTTTAGTGGTAGCTATGGATTTGCCAAATCGTGGAGCTGTTAAAAGTAAATCGTAAGGGGTTAATTCAGAACTAGTTCACCATTGTGAGCCGTGTACTTGATCAAGGACGCTGAGTATGAAGGATAAAAGCTGTGTTGGTGAAGTTATTTTACGTGAACTAGTTCTGGATTAGGAGTGCAAGTTCTTATAGCGGTTTCATTTGCATATTTCCACCAAAATCGCACGAACCAGCGCCATCTGTGGACTGTTTTTTGAGTTATTTTTTATTTCTGTTTTTAAAAAATTCCCGTGACCTGTAGATGCTAATCCTGCAAACAGTTTTTCATTTCGGTTATTTTTTTCGGTTTTTATAAATTTTTAAAGCTTATACGGACTGTCTGCTCACACAGTATATTATTATAAGGTGTTTGTTATATATTTTCTTATATATTTAGTATTGTTTACCGAGTCTCGAAAACAAGACGTTCATTTATGTCACATAATGCAAGTTCAAAGAAAACAGCCCACTGCAGAAAAGATTTATTTTTAAAATTGAAAAACGCTGTTGAAATACTATATGTTGTAGGCTAATCGAGAAATCTGGCTCTTTGCAAACAGCCGGGCTAATTGGAGAATCCATCTCCCTTTTTCCAATTAGCCTGGTATTTTTCAGGCTTATTGCAAAGAGCCTAGAAAGCGTTATGCTAATTGAAAAATGACCACTTATTATCCGATCAGGGTGACATTTTTAGCTCCCAGGCTACCAAAGAGTGAGAGCTTATGTGCCCGCCGATTCTGTATGTACGTGTGTACGTACGTATGTACGTAACGCGATAACTCTTGATAGAAATATCCCATTTGCTTCAATCTTTTTTCTAGGTTCATTCTGATAAGGTGCTACCCTGATTATTTTGGGGGGTTCATTGGTTAAGGATAAAGGGGGAAAGGGGGGCTAGTCCAGCCCCTTAATTTATATAAATGGTTTTTTCGTGCAGAAATATTCGATTTGTTCCAAATTTGGTATACCGGAATATTGTGTTAAGGAGCTTCCCTCATTAGATTTGGAAGCTCATTATTTAAGTATAAAGGAGGGAAAAGGGGGCTACCTCCCTTAATTTAGATAAATCGGTTTTTCATGATGAATTATTCGATTTTCTCCAAATTTGGTATACCGGTTTATTAAGTTAAGGAGCTGCTTTGATTAGATTTGGAGGTTCATTAGTTACATATAAAGGGAGGAAAGGGGGGTATCCCCCAACCCCGTACTTTAGATAAATGGGGTTTTCTTGCAGAAATATGCGATTTGGTATAAATTTGGTATACCGGTTGTTTATGTTAAGCAGCTTCCCCGATTACATTTGGAAGATCATTATTATGTATAAAGGGGGGAAAGTTGGGCAATTGCCTCTCCCCTTAATTTAGATAAATGCGTTTTTCCTGTAGAATTATTCGATTAGCTCAAATTTGGTATACTGGTTTATTATGTTAAGGAGATGGCTTGATTAGATTTGGATGTGCATTAGTTGAGTATAAAAGGAGGAAAGGGGGGGTTACCCCCTAAATTTAGGTAAAGGGGGTTTTATTGCAAAATTATTCGATTTGCTCCAAATTTGGTATACCTATTTATTATGTTAAGGAGCTTCCCTTATTAAATTTGGAGGTTCATTAGTTAAGTATTAAGGGAGGAAAGGGGGGCTAGACCCCCCTTAATTTAGATAAATGGGTTTTTCATGCAGAGTTATTCGATTTGCTGGAAATTTCGTATACCGGTTTATTATGTTAAGGAGCTGCCTTGATTAGATTTGGAGATTTATTGGTTAAGTATAAAGAAGGGACAGGGGCTAGTATCCCCTTAATTTAGATAAATAGTTTTTTCATACAGAATTATTCGATTTGCTTCAAATTTGATATACCAGTTTTTTACGATATGGCTTCCTTCATTTGATTTGGAGGCTCATTGGTTAAGTATAAAAGGGGGGGAAAGGGGGGCAGATGCCCCTCCCCTTAATTTAGATAAATGTGTTTTATGCAGAATTATCTAATTTAGTTTCATTTTTTTCTAGGTTCATTCTAATAAGGAGCTTTTCTGATTAGATTTGAAAGTTCATTGGTTCAGCATAAAGGGAGAATAGGGGGAGCTAATCCCCCCCCCCCCTTAATTTAGTGAAATGGTTTTTTCATGCAGAATTATCTGATTTGCTTCAAATTTGGTATACCAGTTTATTATGTTAAGTAGCTTCCCTGATCAGATTTGGAGGTTCTTTGGTTAAGTAGAAAGGGGGGCAACGGGGACTAATACCTTCATTTATTTTTCGAGGGGGATTATTCTTTGAAATAAGAGTATAACATACAATTAGTGTGAATAGCCTGTGAGCTCAATGCCATCAGTTTAATTGGGCAATTTTCTTTTTATTAGGTTTATTAACGCATAACCCTACCCAAACTCGAAAAATAAATTACAACAGACCGTGCCCCGATCCGAGCAAGACAAAATAATTTCAGTCTACATGCAACCTAACCCGAACCTGAAAGTTCCATTTGATAAAACCCGAAATCCCCAACCAAATCTGATAACCGACAAAAATATTCCAAAGATCCATAACCGGATCCGAACAAGACAAATCAGTTTCCGTGGACACGCAGCGCTACCAGAACTTAAAAATTCCATTCGAAGTCAACCTGAAACCCGTCCCGAACCAAATCTTAGCCGACAAAAATATTCCAAGGAACTATAACCCGATGCAAGCTAGACAAAATAATCCTCGTCCACCGGCAACCCGATCCGAACCTGAAAGTTCTAATTGAACTCAATCCGAAACATGGTTGTGGTCGGTATTCGGGTTGACTTCAAATGGAACCTTCAAGTTCGGATCCGGTTGAAAAAAAATTAAACTAAATCAGATAATTCTGCATGAAAATCCATTTATCTAAATTAAGGGGAGGGGCAATTGAACCCCTTTCCCCCCCTTTCATACTTAACCAATGGACCTCCAAATCAAATGAAGGAAGCCATATCGTAATAAACTGGTATATCAAATTTGAAGCAAATTGAATAATTCTGTATGAAAAACCCATTTATCTAAATTAAGGGTACACTAGCCCCTGTCCCTCCTTTATACTTAACCAATAAATCTCCAAATCTAATCAAGGCAGCTCCTTAACATAATAAACCGGTACACGAAATTTGGAGCAAATCGAATAACTCTGCATGAAAAACCCATTTATCTAAATTAAGGGGGGTCTAGCCCCCCTTTACTCCCTTTATACTTAACTAATGAACTTCCAAATCTAATCAGGGAAGCTCCTTAACATAATAAACCTGTATACCAAATTTGGAGCAGATCGAATAATTTTGAATTAAAAACCCTAAATTACAGGGGGATAGCCCCCCCCCCTTTCCACCCTTTATATGCAACTAATGAACCTCCAAATCTAATCAAGGCAGCTCCTTAACTTAATAAACCGGTATACCAAATTTGGAGCAAATCGAATATATCTGCATGAAAAACCCATTTATATAAATTAAGGGGGGAGACTAGCCCCCCTTTTCCCCCTTTATCCTTAACCAATGAACCCCAAAAACTAATCAGGGAAGCACCTTATCAGAGTGAACCTAGAAAAAAAAATTGAAGCAAATCGGATATTTCTATCAAGAGTTATCCTGTTACGTACATACGTACGTACGTACGTACACAGTTACATACAGAATCGGCGGGCACATAATCTCTCAGGCTTTGATAGCCTGTGAGCTAAAAATATCACCCTGATCGGATAATAAGTGGTCATTTTTCAATTAGCCTGACGCTTTCTAGGATCTTTGCAATAAGCCTGAAAAATATCAGGCTAATTGGAAAAAGGGAGATGGATTCTCCAATTAGCCCGGCTCTTTGCAAAGAGCCTAGGCTGTTTGCAAAGAGCCGTATTTCTCAATTAGCCTACGACATATATAATACCTAGAAATTCAGTAAATAGGCTGTTTGCAAAGAGCCGGATTTCTCAATTAGCCTAAGACATATATAATATCTAGAAATTCAGTAAATGAATATGCAGGTCTATTAAAATTCTTAATATCTGCGACAGTAATTTACTACAAATCATTTTGTACTTGTGATAACAAAGGTTAAAAGTTTCAGGGCCGTTCACGCCGCGCCGAAATTCATGTTTTTCGCTGTGAGGCGGCGCTCGAATTCATGTTTTGCTTTATCTGGCGGCGCGGTACTCTCGTTTATTCAGACACTGTATGTAATGACCCGCCCTCTCATATTTATTGAATTGAACTCGAATATAACAAGCAGAGTTGATTGTGAATGTATGAAAGTTTGTAAGGAGTAAGCAAATTACATAGAGACATGATTTTATTGACAACATAGGTACGGATTTAATATAAAATATCTTACAATCTAAAGAAATATGGACAACATGATATAAATGCATTTCTGTAGAAGCCACGGCCTTAGTCAATGATATTTTTTGAATGAAAATGAGAATTGTCGTTTCCCGTCGTGAATGTATTAAGTTTATAATACTAAATTGTTTTTAATACTGAACTATCGAATATTCAAGCTTGACCCACCTGTGGTACATGCCGTCTATAGGATAGTCGAGTGTGAACCACCTGTAAGTACACGCCTTCTATGGAACAGTCGAGTGTGATCCACCGGTGATGCACGCCGGCATGAACGTGTTAAATAAAAAATGCTTTCCATTTTCGGTAAATGTACCCCCAAAAATGAAATTAAGAAGCATATAAGATAATTTCTTGAAATTTGGAATATAAAAATACTTTCTGCGGTTTGATTTAAACCCACTTCATTGCGAAAACTATGTGTTAAAATTTATTTGTAATTATTCCTCATTCTTCTGATTATTCTATCGTTTTAAACAACTTCTTAAGACAAAGTACTTTCCTCAAATAAAGGAATCTTTTTAACACTTCAAACACAGTAGAAGAAATATGTCATTCTACGTGACATTTTCCATTAAATGAAATTCTCGTTTGTTTATCTAACGTTTGCAAGCTGCTTTATATTAACAAGAAAAAAAACAAAATTGAAAAAAAGAAATTTGAATGTCCCCAAATTTTATGGATCTCAGTTTACTCCTTTAACATTCAAAGGTTTTTCTAATTACTTCAAAGACTCGACCAGGCATACTCAAAACAAGAGTTTGAAGAAATTCTGACTTTAACCCCTTAATTCTCGCTCCCGTCATATTCACGGGCTGTGTCTTTTACTCAGATTGTTCGATTCCCACCAGTTTTATAAAATAGTGTAATTGGCTTTATTTTAGTATCGTTTTACCTGTCACTAAATAAGGTGAATATTTCTTTTTCAAAAAAGTGGTGTCAATAAGCAATTTGAATTTTGAAACCGCAATTTAATTCGAGCGTTAAGGGGTTAAAGAAAATCAACTTCGTTCAAATTGCAGCTTTATATCTGGAACCTTTGTAAAGTGACACCTTTCAGCATATACGTACCTAGCTAATCTTCCTTAGAGGTTCTCTATTGATTCATGCCAAGACTAAGGGCTGGTCAGTCCATAACAGTTACTTGGTTTTGTCCAAACCACTGCATTGTACAGTTGGACACCAGATTGGAGCAATGGTCTGGTTAGTACATCCATCCTCCCCCCCCCCCATAGAGGCTTGTAACTGTACTTTAAGCCTTTTATGATAATCTTTGGAATATTGACGACCTTTCAAGACCATTATAAAAAATATAAGGTTCTTCCATTATAAGAAAATGCTGCTCACACCATAAACGAACCCCCTCCTTGTTGTCTACTAAAAAAAGTTCGTGAATCCTTGTGAAATCGTGCCTTTAATATTCCCAACCATCGAGGCCATCTAAATTGAGTTTCTCTTTATCAATGACAAGAACACTCAACCATTCATCGGACCAATTCCTGTGATTTCGGGTCCACTGTACACGAATGTATTTATTTTGTTTTGTAAACTTTGGCGAATGACGCATCTTTCGAAACGTACTTGCTAACTGCCGTCGATGGACCGTGGATATTGGTACTGAAACGTTTACTTCTATAGAAACTAAACTTACACACAGATTCTGGGTTGAAATTAATGTCAAAATTTCTCTGTCTTATCATTTAGTTATGTTCTTTTGTCTTCTAGAACGGGATTTTGCTTAAGATTGTCACTTTTTGACAAAATTCGGAAAATATTAAACCTGCTGCATCCAGTTTGTCTTGAAATGTCCACAACTTTCCATCCACGAGCCTTTAAAAGATAGATTTCCAAAATTTCCTTTTTGGAAAACTGCATATTGCAAGGTATCGTTGCAATCAGTCGGAAACGGAAAGACAAATGAGATTTTATCTGAGAAAACTGTTATGTCACATGTACATGACCTTGGAATATGCAATTTTGGACATCAGTACTTAAATACTTAATTAACACCGGTTGTCTCTATATTTTTGAGATAGCATTTTTTTTTTTTTTTGTAATGTTTATATTAAATCTATGATTGCTAAAAGTTTCTTGAGTATTTTATTATTTTTAGTTCATCATTATATATTTTCATTATTTGTTTCGTCTTTTTTTAATTAGCTCTTTTAAAAAAAAATGTATGTCTATAAAGTTTTGGGACGTACTATATGAGAATATGGTGACATAGGAAAATTGTAACAGTTGTTACATAAGGAAATACAAGCATGTTTGTGACCAATCAGCAATTGATGGAGAACGATAATCACTATTTACTGATTTTTATTTTCTAGTATCAAAATCCTCTTACGTGTATCATCATTTCTTTTAATGGCACGTTTCAAGTTTCATAAACGTTTTATAAAATTAATATATTATGCTTTTATTAAAAAAAAAAAAACACTGGCTACCACTTCTTCAAAATAACCTAAAAAATAAACTCGGAAAAAAATAGTATCAAATAGATTGCGTATTGAACGAATTGTATGTTCAATGTCTTGGTACGTTCGGATAACGCTATAAATGTCTTTGACATAATTAATTCTGTTAATACACAGTTGATTTTCCACTCGTTCTTGGTCTAATATTTTGAAACTACTTTAACAAATGTGCAAAAAATGCTACTTATAATTTAGTTTAGATTGGTACAGCTAGTAAAGAAACTGAAAGAACGTAACAAACTTATCAAAAATTTGACATCTGAATTAAAATAAAAGAAATACTTTTTTTAATTGTACGTATAAAATATACTACTATTAATACTAATCATAATAATAACAACAATTAATATTACACAAATAATAATAGTAATTACACACACACACACACACACACACACACATATATATATATATATATATATATATATATATATATATATATATAATACAAAACAAATAGGCGTTGCTATCCAACGTACTATTTATTCAAAAATTAAAAGATGTAAAATAAGCACATGAATAAAATAAATCTCAACGTTTCGGTTTAATTTTTAAAACCTTCATCAGGAGTAAAATTTTCTAAAATAAAAATCGGCAAAAACATTTTATATGCTACATCTTCAAAATCTAATTCAAATTGGTAAAAAGTTCAACGGAAACTTATTAAATCCTAAAAACAGCTCAGTGGCGCCATCCAAAGTAAACAACGAAGGAGGAAGGACTGTAGAACACCATGGGAATTTTAATAGATGTTTTAAAATAGAAAGCCAGATTTCAGGATTGTGAAAACATCAACATCATGTTGAAGAGGAAATTAACATCCAGTTAAGTTAAATTGATTAAAAGATTACTTTTGCATCAGAGTATGCTCAGAATTTTTATTTTTTATTTTTTAAGATTTTTAAAAGTTTTAATAACATTTGAGAAATATCTCAAAGTACCACAATTTTTTATTTATGTTTAAATAAATATATTCCTTGTCACTTCTCAAATTGGAGTGTCAACATTCTCAATTATCTTTTCTAGAAAAGCTGTCAGATGCTAACGCGAATTGTGACAATGAGAGATATATATTGGCAAATAGTAAGTGTAACTATATTTCTGCTGGCTTTTGGATTTCTCTAATACATTTTATACTTATATTTATGTTTGCTTTCATATCTTGAATTGGTGAGCTCAAAAAGATGGAAACTGATCTAAGAAAATCCTGACAGTATAAGTGAGTGACTGAACAGAAATTTATTTCTGTGTTTGGAAAATGTGAAATAAAAAAAACAAAAATTTCTGAGGTTTTATTTATTTTATTTACACAGACACAATCATTTAATTTTCTAAAGTTAATGCATAATGAATCCATCCAAAGTAATTTCGCAGGATTATTTACAGAGGTAAAAGTATGGGAAAATTACAAAAAGTTAAATTAAAGTATAAAATAAGAAAAGTGTGCTAAAAATATAGATTTAAACTTTTTTAAGATTAAACAAAGATTTAAAGTTTTTGTAGATTTAAACTGTGTCTTTAAAATTTTATTATACATAGATTTTAAAAGTATTAATAAGAGATTCACATTATCTCACATGAAGCCATTTTATATCTTATTATTATATTTTTACCATTTACTGTAAAAAATATTTAATATTTTAGAAAATCGTCATTGCATGAGATGAAAACAAAACAAACGAAAATTACTGAAAAATTACTAAGGTTTTCCTTATTTTATTTAATCCTTTCAGGGCCAAGGCATTTATGTTCCGAAAATGTTCAAATAATTAATTCACACCGCATTTAACGAACAAATGTATTTGAAAATAATCTAAGGCTTTTTTTTCGCGTATATTATGAGATCGAAAGTGTACTAAAAAATTACTGGTGCCATTTGGCATTATAAGCGTTAAAATTTGCCGTTTTCAGACTGCAAACGACGACCCTCAAGGGGTTAAACCGTTGCCATCGAAATACTCAAGGCCTGAGGACACGAGTTGTGACGTCATCACTAATCGACCGATTTCTCACTAGTCTTGTAATTCATATCGGAAAATTTTGAGTAGTAATTTTCTTTTATTTTATTTGTGGAATATCTATTATCTTATAAAGCAATACTAACTATTTAAACTTACTGGTGAGAATTTGGAATCGCCAAATAAAAAATCCGCCAGATGCGGCAACACTGTGAAATTCCGCATTGGCTGATTTTTTTTTTTTTTTTTTTTTTGAGACTTAGAACTCTCACCAGTAAGTTTAAATAGTTAGTATTGTTTTATAAGATGATAGATATTCCACAAATAAAAGAAAAGAAAATTACTACTAAAAATTTCCGGTGTGAATTCAACCACTAGTGAGAAGCCGGTCGATTAGTGATGACGTCACAACTCGTGTCCTCAGGCCTTGAGTATTTCGATGGCAACGGTTAAACAGATCCAATCATTTAATTTTCCTAATTTAATGAATAATGAATCCATCCAAAGTAATTTCTCAGGATTATTTACAAATTTAAAAGAAATAGGAAATTTCTATAAGTAAAAGTAAAATGTAAATCAGGACACGGGTGCATAAAAATAAAGATTTAATCTTTTTTCGGATTAAAGTAAGATTTTAAGTTTTTATAGATTTAAACAATGTCTTTAAAATTTTATTATACATGGATTTTAAAAGTATTAATTTTTTGGCTACTATCCACTAAAAAATAATGTTATACGTTATTTACGTTCAAATAAATATATTCCTTGTCACCTCTCAGGATGCATTTTATTTAGAGTGTCAACATTCTCATTTACCTTTTCTAGAAAATCTGTCAGATGCTCACGCCAATTGTGACAATGTCAGATATATATTGGCAGATAGTATGTGTAACTATATTTCTGCTGGTTTTTGGATTTCTCTGATACCTTTTATATTTCTATTTATGTTTTGCTTTCATATCTTGAATTGGTGTCATCAAAAAGACAGAAACTGATCTAAGAAAATCCAAACAGTGTGAGTGAGTGACTGACCGGAAGTTTATTTCTATGTTTTGAAAATGTGAAAAGAAAACAAACAAAAATTACTGAGGTTTTAGTAATTTTATTTACACAGATCAATCATTTAATTTTCTAATGTTAATGCATAATGAATCCTAAACTTTTATTATACATAGATTTTAAAAGTATTTTAGAGAGATTCATATTGGCTTACATGAAGCTATTTTATATCTTATTATTATATTTTTATCATTTACTGTAAAAAAAAAAAAAGAATAATAATAATATTTTGGAAAATTGTCATTGCATGAGATGGAAACAAAACAAAAGAAAATTAATGAAAAATTACAAAGGTTTTACTTATTTTATTTAAACAGATCCAATCATTTAATTGTCGTAATTTAATGAATAATGAATCCATCCAAAGTAATTTCTGAGGATTATTTACAAAAGTAAAAGAAATGGGAAATTTAAATAAGTAAAAATAAAATATAAAGCGGGACACGGGTGCATAAATTCAAATTGCTTATTGCCACCACTTTTTTGGAAAAGAAATATTCACCTTACTTAATGACAGATAAAATGATACCATACTAAAGCCAATTCAGGGTTGCTAGTTTGCCTTCCATTTTTATTCAGTAATTTCGAATTTATTATAGAAAAATAATGCAATTTAACAAATTAAAACGACCATTTGGAAAATGATTTTTTTAAAACTAAAATTTAAGACATAAAAAAACGCACGGAGTTGATTATACATTACGTTCGTTATGAATTACATCTTTCGGTACTGTAAATTTTTAAACTTCTATGGAGCTGGTCATTCATTACGTACGCCATGGATTAAACATTAATATTCCTGGACCAATTTTAAATGAAATGAATTTCCAATCAATAATAACAAACATATTTCATCCCCAAAGATTTTCATAAGCATTACAAAGATTGTTTGTGATATCCCTTTTAATTTCCCAGTAATAATTATTGAAGCAAATATGCGTGGATTTGCAACTATTTCTTAGTGTAATAAATTGATGTTACCATCGGAATCCTATTGAATTAGGTTCCTATAACTTAATTTAGACTGGTACATCGTGAAATATGCTTTCTGTAAAGATTCTGTAAGAAGGAAATTCTAAAAATCCATATTTATTAAATAAATTAACATGGGAATATAAGATGCTAATATCCGGAATATCTAATCTAATATTTTTTATGTAGTACTTTTAAATGCATAAACGTGGATCTTGAAAATAAAAATTGTTATGATAAAATTCATGGAGTAATGCTTATATATTTTTTTAATTTCTGTTATTGAAGTATATATGTCTGACACTCGAATTTACTGATGTATCTTGAAACGCGATACATTTTACAGCATAACATTGTTCGTTCTAACCCTCTCGCTGCACAACCCGAGATTTTCTCGGGCAACGTAAACGTATCAAAATTTGCGCAACCCGAGTTTTCCTCGGGGATGCATTTTTCCGTCTAATTCACCCTCCTTGATTATTACCACCTGTTATTTTTACTATAAATTTTGCCTTATTTAATCGCAGCATTTTCCCGATTAAATTAGACAAAAATTTTTGTTTTGATAAACCGGTGGCAAAAGAATAAAAATTCTTAAATGTCACTCGTCGCGAAGGTGTTAAATACGCAATTTTGGAAGCTATTTTGATATAGCGCCTACAATATGTAGTGTGGAAATCGGCTATCCCTGTAATACTTAACCCCTTAACGCTCGAATTAAATTACCGTTTAAAAATGCAAATTGCTTATTTGCACCACTTTTATGGTGAAGAAATATTCACCTCATTTAATGACAGGTAAAACGATACTCAAATATAGCCAATTTCATTATTTTATAAAACTGGTGGCAATCAAACAATCTGAGTAAAAGACACAGCCCGTGAATATGACGGGAGCGAGAATTAAGAGGTTAAAAAGCGCTAAAATATTGTATCTCTTAAATTTGCAGTGATACTGCTGCAATATGCAGATCGCAGCGATATCTGCAGCATATTTTCTACAACTGCAGGAAATTGCTAGTCTATACAATGTAATACTAGTAATTCAAAAATCCCGCAGATGTCGCTGCGATCGACACTTGAAATTTTAGCAATATCGTCACACATTTAAGGGATACAAATTTTTAGCACTGTTTGTATAGCATATTTACACACTAGGTATTCTAGGCGCTGTACTAAAAACAGCGCTAAAATATTGTATCCCTTAAATGTGCAACGATGCTGGTGAAATATGAAGATCGCAGCGACATCTGCAGGATATTTTCTAAGACTGCAAGATATTGCTAGTCTATACAATGTAATACGAAAATCTCGCAGATGTCGCTGCGATCGACACTAGGGATTTTAGCAGTATCGTCGCACATTTAAGGCATAAAAATTTTTAGCACTGCTTGGATAGCATATTTCCACACTAGGTATCATAGACGCTATATATTTTGGTAAAACAATTACGCAGCGAGAGGGTTAACCCTTTGACAACGGTGCTGGGACATCTGTCGACCCAGAGAGTATTTCTTTGGTCCACCGCATCACTTTCCGAAAAATAATCGTCGTCATACACTTATAATAGGATAATTTGCACAGATATCTACCTTATTTTTTTCTGTCGTGAATTGTAGTAATAGTTATTATAAAAATTGCCACTCGTCCAGTCCTAACCCGTAATCAAATGGTTAATGAATTTCATTGGCACTTCATAGGTAGTTATAAAAGCACACCTATTCTTGAATATGTTTAAGGGGTCTCAGGACTCTTAAAGCTTTAAAATTTTAGAAATTTTAATTTTTTTAGATGTTAAACTCCTATCTTTTCTGAACATTTTGATATAATTGTTTCCTTGAAATTCCTATTAGAATTGAAGTTATGGCTTTTACATTTATACACTTTCAATAGCTGAAGCGTCGTTTCGGAAACTTTGAAGCCATTTTTCTTCAAATGACGTTTTTGGGCATAACGCGCACGATATCTCAAAAACTTATGAATATTTTTTCATGAAATTTTCAAAACATATGTTTCATGTTGATCTGTATAAACTAAACCTAAAATTTCCTTTTTATTGTTCAAAACAATATTTTTAGGCGATTATACTGTTGAAATTTTCTAAATTTTGCATTAGCTCAATACAACTTTGTATTAAAATTATAAAAAAGCTTTAAATACAAATTTATTTAGGTTCAGGATAAATATTACAATCTGAAGTATAATTAGGTACTAACATTTTCATTCTAGTTGCAATACTTATTTTGTAATCGTGCGCGTAAGCTGTTTTGCCGATTTTTTGCTTGTCAAATGTCTAACAGTTTGGAGACCCCTGTAGATGCTAATTCTGCATTTTACAATTTTTTAAATACATGAAATGAAAGAACATACATATATATTTTATTCCAATTAAAATTGTGTCTTAAAATCAAATACTTTTTAAGATATTAAATGCTGAAAATGGTCTTTTTTTTTTCTTTTTTTTCCAATTTTAAGAGTCCTGAGACCTCTTAACATATTTTTTATTGACGTAATTGTTAATTTCATGGCTTTTAAAATATTATATAATAGAATTCTAAAATTTCCCGGTATGAAAAGCAATTTTCTAAGGATAAATAACAACAGTCTACTAAATTTACGAAAAATAACTCTTTCTAATACATATAATGATTCTGTACATTTTTGGGATAGTATACCGTATACGAAATAGGTAGAAATCGGTATATGATATTTTTTTTTTACTTCAGAAATAAGAAATATTTGCAGAATTTGAAACGATTTTATTTTGAAATTTTTGAAACTATATTACTTAGAAATGTTTGCATGGTAAGTATTGCATACATTGCGTCACACGGACACAGTGTGACGGAAAATGAAACAATAAATGCTCTTAAAAAATGAGTAGACAAAGAAATTTAAGGTCCGTTGTCAATAAAGTTATGGGGGAAAATTGAAAATTAGATGGCATTAGACGAAGTGGCTGTTAAGAAATTAGAAGACTATGTTAAAGCTGTGCCAAGCAAATTCTAATCATTAAAAAATACTGATAACACATCAAATTATCGGTAGATCCATTTTATTTTGAAGACGAACAGGAAGCGGCAGAAAAAAAAAAAAAAAAAAAAAGAAATTCAATAAAAATCCGGCTTGAACAAGAAAAAAATTCTTTACAAAATAAACCAATACACGAAGTGAATTACGAATATATTTCAGATGATGAATTTTATGATTAAGTAAATACAGTGCGTTACGAAATTATAATACCCCAAAGAATTGGTGCACTTCCGACGAAGAAGACACAATATGTAAATTTGTAGCGTGTGTATTTAAAATTGATTGCAACTTATTTTCTGTTATAATTGCTAAATTAAAATTTAAGTTACATTTTACATTTTATTAAAATCTTCTAATTTTTTAAAAACGTAAATAAGGAAACTCTTAAGAAATTATGAGACCACCTGAGGAAATTAGCATATTATACGTCACATCAGAATCATTATAAATCGTACGCGTTCGTATATCGTGAAAGTATTCCCGAGAAGAAAAGGTGCAGGTTTAGATAATGTTATTTACGATATATTTGAAGATGCATCGACGTAAAGAGTTGTCTGCGACCGAAGTAAAAAAAAAATGGTTTTATATGGGTGCTGATAAATCTGAACGAGAAATAGCTCGATTAATGAAGCGTAATAAAACTGCCATTCACAATCAAATAATTAGAAAAAAGATTTAAATAAAATTAAACGATCATGAAGAAAAAAGGATTTTGACAGCACGGGATGATCGACAAATATTTCCATTATCATCTCAAAAAGGCCTTTCAACTCGGAAAAATGTTAACCGTTTCAGCAAAAGAACCTCACACGTACAGTCGTGAAAAAAAAGTAAACATTCCCTACTAACTCCTCAACAAATTATCGTAGAAGAAAGTTACTGGTACCGAACGATTGGAAATAAAGTCTACTTATAAATGATGAATATAAAATTTGTTTAAGGGGCCATCTACATATTAAAACGAACCATAACTTTGTTTTTTTTCAATAGCAGTACCCAATTCTGACAGCATAAATGAACTCTACACTCTTCAATTAGCCTAAAAACGAATTTTTATGCAATTCGTACCATAAGTTTCCGAGAAATTAATTATTTTAAAACGAGCGTATTTTAAGGGCTGTATCCAAATTGAAGTTCCGTACTGGATTCTTAACTGAGAGAGCCGCTTCCTTGATCAAGGCACCTTAAGCGCCACTCAAGGAGTCAATGTAGCGTGTTAGATTACAGTACGGCAGAATAAATTTCAAAATGTCTACTCACTTCCATCATAGACGGCTCCTTAAACTATAATTTTGCCGTTTTTTTAAGCATAATTTGAAAACTGCTTGGAAGAAAAATGTGAAATTTTTGAATTTCCATAAAGCAGGACTTAATAAATCTAAATCCATTAAAAAAAATTGTAGGTTGCAATTCATAATTTTTTCGAATATTAATTTCATAATTCATAATTCATATCATAAAATTATAAAAATTGCAAATTCAGCTTATTTATGTTTGGGTATATTAGTATTATAACCACAAAAAAATTAGCACATTAGGAGCATAATTTCGGGAGATATAAATAAAAATATGAAAATATAATTTAACATTAGAAGCACTAAATTTTGAATGTTTATAATTCAAAAACTTATCATTCAAATGACTTGAAATTTGGTGTCTAGGCATAGTTTGAACCTAAGATTTGAAATATTTTGTTAAAATTGGGTGTTGTCATTGAAAAAAATGAAGTTAGAATTCGTTTAAATATGTAGATGACCCCTAAGAAAATTTTATATACATCATTTAAAAGTAGACTTTATTTCCAATCGTTCGGTACCAGTAACTTTCTTCTATGATGATTTGTTGAGGAGTTAGTAGGGGGTGTTTACTTTTTTTTTCCACGACTGTACATAGCTGCCAACATTTACGCTTTTTTCATACCACTAAAATTTTATAGAAAACATTATCTCATTCAATCGTCGAAATCTCATTATTAAAGAAGGCGAAAATCTCCTTAAAATTTTAGTGGTAGCCAAAAAGCGTAAAAGTTGGCAGCTATGAGCGTAACAGTTTGGAAGAGTCTGAAATGAAGTAGTAATTGAAAATGATGAAACTGTTGAAAAAAAACGAGGTTAATGAAACTTCATAAAGAAGAAAGTCTGAAATGGGCTAAAAATGTCATGTGATGGGACAAGAAATGGAAACAAATGATATTTTCAGATGAAAAAAAATAATAATTTTGTCGGTTCAGATTGTTATAAACACTATTGGCATGATTTGAGGAAGGAATCGAAACAATGCTTTAGTCGACAAATGGGAGGGGGATCAGTAATGGTTGGGGAGTATTTAGTCATGATGGATTGTGTGATTTAACCCGTATTTCTGAAGGTAGGAACTATCCGCAACATTCGGCTATGTTACATGATCATTTGATACCGCTTGGACCTTTTTTAGGTGGTGCTAACTGGATGTTTCAGCAGGACAATGCTTCTTGTTATGTGTCTAAATCCACTCAGCAATGGTTTAAAAAAGCAAAAAATCATGTTTTGTCATGGCTAAGTCGAAGTCCAGACTTGAACTCTATGGAAAATCTTTGGGACGTATTAGCTAATAACAAACAGTTGTTATCTGCCAATGAACTAGAAGTTGCCATTGTAAAAGAATGAACAATATTTCGAAGTCTGCACTTAATGACCTGGTCACTTCTATGAGAAACAGAGTGTTTGAGGTTCTAAGGAAAAATGGAGGACCAATATCGTATTAATTTACGTATTATTTTTGTTTTTAGGCAAGTGCTCTTATAATTTGTAAACAGTGTATTTTTCAATCATTACTTATATTTTTGTTAACATATTTATTTATTGTATTATTCAAAATAATTGCAAACTAATTTTAATAAATATGTTATATTTTGATAAATCCTGCGTTTAACCCCTTAATTCTGGCTCCCGTCATATTCTCGGGCTGTGTCTTTTACTCAATTTTTTTGATTCCCACCAGTTTTATAAAATAGTGAAATTGGCTATATTTTCGTGTCGTTTTTCCTGCCATTAAATAAGGCTAATATTTCTTTCTCATAAAAGTGGTGCCAATAAGCAATTTGAATTTTTCAACCGTAATTTAATTCGAGCGTTAAGGTTAAACTATAATTAGAACCTTTATTTACTTCATAATTTTCAAAATCAAAGTGGTCTTACAATTTATTAACACACTATACTTTCGTAGGACTAAACCTTCCTAAACTAAATATTCTATTTAATATTTTAATAGAATTTTTTTATCTCCTTATTTATTCACAGAACTTGAAATACATTTCTGTAATTAAATAAAGTGAAAAAAATTTCAGAAAAACTCTACTATTCAGAATAATTCTGTTATCAGTGTTCGCACAGTCTACCACTAAATTTTTACAGTATTTTCAAAGTATTTCACTACAGAAAAATATTGCAAAATCTGTGAATAAAGGCGGTGGTTGCGAATGTTGTGTTTTAAAAATTAAATGTAAATTTCCTTATCATTAATAGTGGTGCCAGAGTCCTTGGAAATTCCAAGGAGTGTGCGAACCTTGGTTATTCTAAAAAAGCTGAATCCAAAATGTGCTTGCATGTAACGTCTGCATAACTGACACTATACTTTAACACTGGTAATGTTTAATTTTTAGATGATTTATGCCTCACTAACCTATAATCCATAATTAATCTCAATTTGCTTTTTGTGATTTCTAAGCATGGAATTTGAAATATACTTTTTTCTAAAATGTAGCACTATACAGAGTGGTTCAGAACTATATGTCAAAAATGTAAAGGCAGGTATAAGGGACCTAAATAAGCATGGGAATGTAGGTGCGGAAATTCATCGTTGTGCTATTAGAGGGCGCTGTTATCTTCGGTGGATGAAAGCGCTCGCTGACTTGAATGGTCATTCCCCGCAGGGATTTCGAGTAACATGCATCATTACACCAATACGGAGCTTGCCGATATGCCTTTTATGAATGGGGCTGCACAAGGAAATGACTTGCACACACTGCACGTCTAACAGATCTCGAGTCTGTCCAAGGACTTTCTTCTACTGTGCGTAATACTGCTTCTTTCTCAGCAAGAAATCTACGGTATGTTCCTTTACCCGTATCACGTCTCGAAGCTTAAAACGATCTAATCGCGGACAATTCCCCATGGAAACGCTCAAATGTTCGGAGAACAAGCAAATTCTTACTAGGGAATCGTTCCATGTACCTCCTCTGAACAGCTGCTGCATTTTTTTGAGCAGCCTCATACGTGAAATACATGTCAGCAAGTTCCGCATTCGTGCAACAACGTATATTGCTCGAATTCCGTGCGCAGAATGTCTATTCAAGCCAGCGAAGCACTTTTATCGACTGAACTCAGCAGCGCCCTCTCCTGCCTCAACGCTGCATTTCCGCACCCACATTCTTATACGAAATATGATTATATATTTCTCCTCTAGCTGCCTTTATATTTTTGAAATACTGTTCTGAACCACCCTAACTAGAATGTAAAATACGTAGTACGAGGATGTAGTGGTAGTCAGAATGAACGTTTTTACTTTTCAAATGAATTATTTGGACAAGCGCAAAAACATATCAGCAAATCTCTGTTTTTTAAAAACCCAATTATTACCAGAAATTTTAGATCGAAAAAGTATTTTCTAATTTCAATAGGAATTAACTTAATTTAATAAACCTATAAAAGTATAGTTATGTTGATTATCGTCAAAATTTCTGAAGATTAAGAAGGTTGCGAACGTTGGCACACTATGATTTTGTTTCTTCTTTTAAATTAAATTTCTGGTGGTATTTGATTAAAAATATATTCAAAGATTGGAAGCAGTGTTTTCCGCGCGCTTGAATGATTCATGTGATAGTAAAATCAGTCATCCTGTCCATCACTTCTAGGATACAATTTTCTACGTGTTATATTCTTATCAGGGGCAAGAAAATATTTTTTTTAATGTTGAATGCACACCAGACTTTTCGAAAAATGTTATTTCGAAATAAACAAAAGCAATCTTACAATCTTTTTTACCCCACCAAAGTTACAAAAGTAAACTTCAATTTCTGTTGTATATCTTGATTAAAGTTAGGTTAGCTTATATCTACTGCCACTGAATGGGATTTTTCTTGTTTCACAAACTTAAATTTCGATGTTCATAATCAATATTTTCTGATTTTTTTAAGTCTGCTCCCCACCTTCATAAAATCCACTTGTAGTGATTACTAATGCCCAAGGACCAAGGTGCACATTCTCCTTAAAATTTCCAAGGCATCTGAAGCTGCTATTTTCAATTTGAAAATTGCTGTTTATAGTTAAAATCGCGGAACTTGCAGGCGTGGTGTTTAATCGCAGAATGTGTATAACTTCTGCTAATAAAGTAGAAGAAACGTTCCGTTCAAAAAGTTTTGTAAAACTTTACTCACCCTACTAATGTCTCATTTAGACAAACACATCAAAGAAAAGAAAGAAAGAAAAAAAAATTATTCTTTTAAATTCAAATGTTAGTGCAAAAATTGTACAATATTCGCAAAGGAATGTTTAACCCCTTGAGGGGCACCGGTATATATTATATACCACTTGCGATTAATGAAGTTTTACACCAGAAAAATTTTATTAAATTTTACTTTTCTAACTTTGGTGGGAAAAGGCCATAAACTTGCTTTTACTTATTTTGAAATAGAATTTTTCAAAGATTCCGGTGGGAATTCAGTATTTCACAAACGTAATTGCTTGCCTCTCAAGGGGTTAAAGGATACGTAAATTCAAATTATAATTTGCTATCTAGCAATTGATTGTAGTAAGCACTCAAATCCAAATTATTTTATCATATACTACGTGCTTCTGGATTTTTAAAGTAAGTTGCGAAGAGGGTGTACGGGGACAGCTTTATACACAAAGAATTGCGAATAATGAAGTGTTTTAATTTTCTGTACATGACAGTATTATATAACAATTTCTTTTTCTTCCTACTTTTCGTTTTTTTTTTTGGTCTGATATATGTCCCGTCCTTTCATAAATATGCATTCCATTTTCCATAATTTTCTAATTTTTTTTTTTTTTTTCGATTAAAGACAGTCCCTTATATATGCATGTCTTTTTAGTATTGTGCTTACATTTAGGATGTAAAAGAATTTTTGCAATTTAAAAAAGAATACTTTAGATACGTATCAATTTTATTTATTTAAAAAAAGTAATATTTCTCACTTTATTTGATATATTGTTCTAAGTGTCAATATTATCAATTTATCTATCCACGAATAGCTGTCAGAAGTTAAGACGAATTGTGAAAATCCGAGTAAAGAAGGACACATAACAAGTGCAATGATATTTCTGCTGACTTTTGGATTTCTCTTACAAATTATATGTTTCCTTTCATGTTTTGAAATTTGGAAATCGAAAAGTCAGAAATTGTTCTAAGGAAAACTTGACAGCATAAGTGAGCGACTGAACAGGAGTTTGTTTTTGGAATTGAAGAATATAAAAAGGCAATTAATAAAATTACTAAAAAAGTACTAGAATTAACAATTATTTTATTTAGCAATTTCAGGAGTAAAAAAAAGAAAATATGTTGCTGAAATATTGAAATGATTCAATTACTCCAGGATTTGAGAACAAACTTCTTTAAAAAAATAAAATATTTTCTCCATATACACTATAAAGCAAAATTTTATTGTAATACTGTAATACCATTGCGGAATTTAGGGATTAAAATTGAATGAGATGTATAATATCCAAACGCCTTTCAAGGGGCTAAAGGAATCCTACATCTTAACTATCCTAATTTATTGCGTAATTAATCCACCCGGAGTAGGTTTCAACAAGAACAAATATGCGTATAAGACCAATGCCAAACGGGCGTCTTTTTTGCTGCTTTTTTGCTTAATTATTATCCAGTCACAATGCTATAGCATAGTGAAGAATATATCCATTTCCATATTATCGATTCACAATGCTATAGCATTGTGAATGGATAATACTTAAGCAAAAAAGCAGCAAGAAAGACACCCGTCTGACATTGGTCTAAAAATACCGAATTCTAATATTTTTAGAAGAACAATAGCATATATACATGTTTTTAATGGTGACATATATTAGGGGTGTCCAAATGTGGCCCGCCGGATAGCTATAAAATTTTACAGTTGTCTTTGCCTTATCTAATCGTCGAATTGCTGCGATTCAACTTGTCGGCTGTTTCTTTAAAATTTTAGTGGTATCCGGCGGGCCACAGTTGGACACCCCTGACATATATCTATTTATATAAAGTCCAAGTCTCTGTGTGTCCCTCACTATTCCGGTAGGACCGCCTCATAGAAATGAGTAATTATTGAAAAATATTAATGCAGGGTTACCACAGTAGCGGCAAATGTTAGCCAACTTGGCGATAGCTGGCTAATTTGGCGAAATTCCCATTTAAAACCATTAATCTTTCATAATGGAGGTCACCGAAATTTAATTTAAACTCCACACTTTTAAGATATTTTTTCGAAATCTATGGGTGAGAATTTAATGTACATCTTTATATCTTCCTCCCGATGCTACTAGCCCCACCAGTGGCCGAGAGGTTCTGCTCTCGAAGCTGGTAGACGGGAAGTGCTGGGTTCGATCCCAATCGCGCCCGTCGGCCTAATCGTTCGGAGTTTTCGTGGTTTTCTTCGAGCCGTGGATCTTCCATGCGTTAATACGGATTAGGTTCCCTTAGAAAGACCCCCACGGAGGGCACTCCCCCCGGGCCTATATCCCTCGTGTAGATAATTGGCCGTCAAAAATCAACCCAACCCAACCCGATGCTACTAATAAAATAACCACCAATAGACAACGGTGTATTGTGTGAGCTCCTAACTGCGCGATTTTAATGTGCTTTAGGTATTTTTCCAGTATAGGTGCCTTGGCGAAAAAGGAAATTTGGTAACATATTTTCCGGGAACCTATTCACTGTTTCATTTTATATACAAACGCATTTTTTTTCGATATTTATACGATTTATTTAACATAAAAAAGCCGTTTCTCTAATTTTATACAGAAACAGATGTAATTTGTACATAAAAACATCAATAATATACATATAAAACAAACAAAAAACGCTCATCAAATTTGTTTTCATAGCTGTTTATATGATTTGACAACAAATCTCGATATTTTTCCGTTATACAGACACCATGCCAAAATGTATGCTAATGCGCCAATTATTTCAAAATGCTAAAAGATATTTGTAATTTTATGCCAGCAGTTTAATATGAGTTTTATTTTATTGCTTTATTTTATAGCAGTTATTTGTTCACTTATTTTAAGTATATATTTGTGATTTGATGAAATAGTTCGTAAAAGTCTGGAATTTTCAAATGTTATATTTTTTAAATGCTCAATTTAGTATCGACAATGGTTTTTCTTTTATTTTTCAAATGCTTTAATTCACGATTTTGCGTCAACTGTTACGCTTGGCGACAATGGTGTACGCATAACGGAAAAGTACCCAAATCTTACTTTCTGATGGCCAAAATACACCAAGCTTTTTTAAAAAAATGCCAAAGCCCCTACAGTGGAAAAGTACCAAACTGTCTATTATTTTGCGCTATCCGTGTTATAGTTTGTACTATATGCAAGGGGAGTGGAGCGAAGAGTTTAAACATTAAATATTAAAGTTTCGGCACAGATGTCATATACACGCCAATTCCAATATATTCTGACGCCAATGTCATATACACAACGGGTACTTAACTGGCGCCAAAGTGTCGTAATTTTGCTTGATATGGTAATCCGGATATTGTTGTTTATGCTGTTGATGTTTTCGCCAAATTGGCGTCGGAAAAAAAATCGCGCCAATATATGATAACGTATATGACAACTGTGCCAAAGTTTCTATAAAGCAGTATAAGACTAAAAAATTAAGAATAAAATAAATGCAAAGTAAGACTAAAGAAGAAAAAAAAATAATGCGTTAAGCATAGAATATGAAACACTTTCCAACACATCCTGAATGCTTTAACAAAACTTCGTTATTTAGGGAAATAAGGTAAATAAGATAACGTTACTTCTTAGATATCCCGTCGACCAATTTCGCCAAATTATATAAATTGCCAAATCAATAGTAAAACATTAAAAAAAATACAAATAAAACGTCGAATTAATGGTTTTATTGGCCATTATTGGCATTTAATCTTACAATTATTTAATTAATGGCAACCATTATTGGCAATTAATCTTACAATTTGGCGACAGTAATTTGGTTGACGGGATAATTAAGAAGTACCAAGATAACTAAGTAAACATTTTAGAAAACGCATAAAAAATTTTAAAAATTGATTTCAGCAGTTACCGTCCATAGCCAATAGTACCGTTATTACATGCCACTATTTAGCTAAAATTTAATTTAAACTACTCTTAAAACTACTGAAATCACATTTCCAGATATTATCATCCATAGACGGTTATGTATCCAATTCTTTGCGTGACCATGTATATCATTTTATCTATATTCTACAAACATTTCTTAGGAAACTAAATGCAATTCAGCGTAAAAATGCATAACTCCTTTAAAAACCACCTTTAAGCAATTTACTCTCATACTCAGTAACCCTTACAAATTCTTTTGTGTAGCCCTGCATATGAACTGTAGCATTTATACACACAGTATAGTATGCATAAATGTAGTGAAACATAAAAGCGCGTATCATAATTAAAAATGCATTTCTAGCAATCATTGCTTATGTACAATACTTCGGAGAAAAGTTTCTTGGCGAGAAAGAAGTTTGCCAACGTATTTTCTGGCAACCTATTTACTGCTTCATACTCACAAGCAATTTTTTACATATGTATACAATTTGGCACAGATGTCATATACCATTATTGGCGCGATTTTTTTCCGCCGTCAATTTGGCAAAAACATCAACAGCATAAACAACATTCAGGCTACCATTACAAGCAAAATAACGACACTTTGGCGCCAGTTAAGTACCCGGTGCGTATATGACATCGGCGTCAAAAACAATCGCGACAATATGGGCGTATATGACATCTGTGCCGACAATTTAATATAAAAAAAGCTATTTACCCATTTTTATAAAGAAACAGAAGTAATGTTTGCACAGATGTCATATACGCATGGGGGTTGGCGTGATTTTTCTATGACGCCAATTTGGCAGAAATCTCGCTTTCGAATGCCAGTTACTTATATATTTTTCAATTATTTGCTATCATTTTGAAAAGGAAGTAACTATAAATAAATAAAATTTGAATAATAACTATAGAACAAAGCAGTTTATATAATTAAAAAACAGAAAATAAAAGTAACTAAACAATTTATTAGTAAATAAAAAACAATAGCCGGGTTACCATAGCAGGCAAAATAACACCATTTTGGCGCCAGTTAGGTATCCCGGTTCATATCTGAAATTTGTGCCGTAATTTGTATATAAAAAAAATTATATATATTTAGAAACGATTTTTTAATGTATATAAGTGCATATATAAACAAAGATAAAAGTTCATTAGATTTGTTTTCATAGCTGTTTATATATTTTCGCAACATATCTCACTTTCTGATTCTCGATTCGCGCCAAGCTTTTTTTAAATATGCGCTATAATGGAAAAGTACTTAAATAAATAATTAACAGAAATAACAAATTATACAAACTAAAACTTTTTATTTCGAGATCAAAGCATTGTTTTTAATTTCGATTAAAAATACATGTATCCTTGGATAACTTCAATTGAAATTAGGTTCACAGCTTAATATCTCATTCCATAAACCTAAACAAACACAAGTGATTCATTCATCGTGAAACGTCAAAAAAATTAAATCATTGAGGTACTCATTCACAAAGTAAGTTCTCCAACAATCAATGGGCAATATTCTAATGACGTCATAGTAGGTAAAATGGTGGCGGTATCGTTTGTTTATGGTTTGTAATCACAAAGATTTAATTTTGCAATGTCTCTTAGTTACATTATTTTATTGTCATATTTATGAGCTCAGAACAAAAGCCTATTTTTTCATTATTTAGTTATTAAAGACTGAAAAAAATCATAAATGCATGATTTGAAATTTTTAAATAATTTTCTTTCTTAATACTAAAAAATAACATCGGGAAGTAACAGCGGGTTTAAGTTAAATAAGTTTGTTTAATTCTGTTGTAATACTCAAAATAACTGTATTTATTAGATTTCAGTACTCATCAGGGCCCGATTAAACTTTGAAGTTAGAGGAATTACAATGTCATTTCAGGATCTTTCTTTTGGAGAAGCTTTTCTAAATTCCATATACACAGAGAAAATCTTCAGTGTTAGAAATATTATTCCTAGGACTGACATAACACGAGAACGGCCTGCAATTTTGCACAAGTTTTTGAAAGCTACTTTATATCAGAAATTTTACTAAAAACTGGTTACTTTTTTGTTATAGCGGCCCACACTATTAGGATTATGACAAGTTGCAGCCAATTTCGCCAACGTCGTAACCAAGATCGTGAAGCACACACATATAATACCATTTCATGAAATCGTATACGATAATTTAATAGTTTATAACCTTACTTCAAGTGTGTTATTTATTTATTTTTAAGGTTCAACAATCTAAATTGTCCAATATATGAATTTAAAAAAATATAAACAAAGATTGAATAGACATGGCCGCAAAAGCCTCAAATCTGCATAACACTTGGAACCAAACTGTGCAGATTAGTGGTCTTCTACTGTACACAGTTTTTCATAAATGTGTTTCGTTCTTAAAATGTGTTATTTTCATCTATCACTGCGGAACAAGCGATAAAACTCATATTCTTGCACATGAGTTGTATATATCTTTATATCTAAATTTCCGTCATTTTTGACGGGCTACCTTTCTAGTATATTTATAATTAGCTAAAATCATTTTACAGGGGACCTATACGATTGTTATTTTAGTGCAGATCGTAAAAGTCTCCTTCAAACCAGAAACGTTTATTTATTAAATTCAAATAAGTAACCAGTAGTAATAAGTTACGTTTTATATTAATTAGAATTTTTGATCTGTTACAGATTTACGCAACTACTAGAATTTCAAATGGGAATGTCTATGGTTAAATAATAATAATAATAATAATAAAACTCTGGCATTTTGTTAAAGTGGAACTTCATTAAATTTATAATTTTGAGCCGATGATTATTTTCTTTTCACAGGTTTACTGTTTTGATATGATCACACTCAGCGCTAATGAATTAACCCTTTCAGGGGCAGAGGAATTCTGTTAGTAAAATGATGAAATAATTGGCTGACACCAGAATAGTCAATCGAATTTTTTATTAAACAACAAAACGCTATTTTGCGCTTTAATTACAAAAGCAACATTTTATTAAAATATTATTGGTGCCAGTAGTCAGTTTTGGAATTAAAATTAGGTGGCTAGACCCTCTAGCCACCGCCCTTGAAAGGGTTAAAGGGAAATTTTCGTTTGGCCACTTCAGACCGGAAGTTTACCTTCGGCTACAAATACTCATTCATTGTTTTTTTACAAACAAATGACATCATAGATGACAGAGAAAATGTTTTTTTTTTTTCAGAAATTGATTCTTTAGGGAACTAGTAATATAAGCTGGGTATCCATAAGTACATGGATCTAAAATCACAAGTCCTTATAAAATATCAATTTAATTATCACTAACTCAAATTCTACCAACCACAAATTTAAGGGTTTTTACCCCTTAATTCTCGTCCCCGTCAATATCACGGGCTGAGGTATCGTTCGTTATTTCTCGTGCCCTTTATATTTCCGGGCTGGAGATTTATTGCAGGAAAAAACTTCTGAAAACAGAAAAAAATATCTGGCATCTCCGTATGAAGTCTTTGAATATTAGCGTTTGGGTTTGTCTTTTGGCGCTGATTGTGATATTGGACTTTGTATTGCATGTTTCGAAATATATCACACTCAAAAAATTATTAATAATCAAAATTTAATATGTATTTTATTGTTTTAAATATTATTTAAAGATTTGTTTGATGATGATACATAAATATCTAAGATGTGAAAAATTACGATTTGCATGTAATTCGATGATTCGCATAAGATGTGTATTCGCATTAATTTGTATGGTGTAAAACAAACATTAAAACACAGAATTTTCGAATAATGGCTTTTCCACAAATGTGAATTTGTTCTATAAGATCTTTTTTTTTTTCGCCTTTAAAAAAAAACTAATTGCATATTTTACATAGAAACCTTATAATTATTCAATTTATGTAATAAGAAAATAGGTAATTTTTTAATGGTTTTTCCAAATATTAAGCCACCGTTAAGGGGTTAAACAATTGAATGATATAACAAAGCCTCAAGAAATTTTATTGTAAAGGTTTTTAGATAAATACTTAAGAAAATTTCTCGCTTTCTTGGCCACACTGTCTTGAAGGCATTTTTCAATTTCGGATGGAAATAACATTTATTTTATGAGGAAATCAGCATACATGTTGTCATTTATAGGTTTGCTTTTAAAGCAAAAAACGTTCAGCTATTAAGAAGTGAAGTCAAAATGTAAAAACATTGGCCAGTTTAGTCTTTATGATGAAAAGAATAGAGGTCCACATATGTGGATCCATGTAGCGAAGAGCCTAGACGACAATAAAATTACGACTTCTGCTATGACAGGTTTCCCACGGGAGCTTCTATTTTCCCTTTTGAGTAGGAGTATTTCTCTAAAGAAAATTTCGTATCATGTAATATTCCATTAAACATAGCTATTTTTTTAATAGAAATACTGATATTCAAAATGAAAAATGTAAGCACAAGTAGAAACCTTGTGTGATGTGCATAAAATCCATATAAGTCAAATATTCATATACTAAAGATTGTTTTTCTTATGAATTTCGGCGCACAAAACTCACTGTAACATCAGTCTCTCTTCACTTTTCCAGAAGGCTACGATCATAATATCTACCCCAATGCCTGGATAAAACATATAAAGCTACCACCGGAGGATGAAAGGAAGTTTTTATTTTTCTTTCTTTTTAATTTCTTCTGTGCTTTTGTCTAGAAACTTTTTGTATAATATAAAAGCAAAATTAAATAAGTAATAAAAGGTCATAAAAATAGTTCCGAAAAAAGGACTAATCTTGATGCCAAATATTTTACTCTAAAAGAAAATTTCAGAGACAGTTACCTTATGTCTTTATTTCTGGAATTGACAGGAAAATAAATTTCGCTGGTTATTTTAACAAATGGCATATATCTCAATTTTAGACACAGCTTCCATATTTCTAGCAAAATGTTGTTACAAAAAAGTCACGAATTTAACAAATATTTTTATAATAAAATATATACATATATTTAAGAAAAATAACAAAACTTTTAATGATACCTTTTTAGCTAAAAATGAAGAACTTTTTAAAATTAGAATTAATAGTAATCATATTACATGCATCAAAAGATTTAATATTTATCTGTAATAAAAATTAATCACGATTATTTCACAGTGTTATTCCTTGAATTACTTTTTTATAAAAATACAGTGGAACCCGGTTAAGACGCTCACGGTTAATACGCGATCCCGCTTAATACGCGAATTTTTTCCGGCCCCTTGAACATCGTCCATAAAGCTAATGCAAAAACATCACGTTTAATACGCGGACGGTTATTACGCGATCCCGCTTAATACGCGATAAATTTTCGGTCCTTTGAGGGAAAAAATCACGCTTAAGACGCGAATTCATTGACCATTTCCTCCTCTCTTCTCGAGTGTTACCAATTTAGTGAATTTTTTTTTATTCAGATAAGAAACACTGGTCTCGAATAGTATTATTTACTTTATTTAATAACATATTAATAAAGGCAAAAATTAGTAATAGAAAAAAGTGGTAGATAGTTGAAGAAAACAAAAACCCGCTAAATTAGCAAAATTGCAATTCTTCTTTGAACCCTACTCGTAAGAATCTCTGTCTCTCACTTCGTGTATGTTTTTACTGTGTTAGAGATATATAGGTGGATTCAGGATACTCATACATGTTATAAAAATTATTAAGATTAGACATGATTATACCAGTTAGTAGTGAAGTTTCAAACGTACACTATAATGCATATTATAGGCAACAAAAAATGAAAGTTGTAATGAATAAACAAGTATGGCTCCAGTTGGATAATTCTTTTATATTTTCTTTACTTTTTACACAAGATTAATAAGGATAGTTTTTCTTATATTAAAAAGAAGGACATATTATAATGGTAATCATTATTACAAGTACTAAATATGATTTTTAAAACTCGGTTGTACTTCAAAAATTTAATTTTTTTTCTTTCTGTTAAAAAAAAACCTAATCTTGTAGGGAAATTATTTTTGTTGTTTTATTTTTAGTTGCAACGTATTAATCGTCAATAAAGCCATGTTTGAATCCATATTTATTTTCCATTGTTATTCCAGTTGGTCCTATAAAAAGAAATAATCAGTTAAAAAGGAATACAATTAAATCTCAATCTAAATATACATAAAAGATACAATTTTTAACCGTAAACATATAAATGAAAGCTCTAAAGTTCATTTGTATGTTTAAATGTGTAAATAAGACCAGTTCCTGTAACATTATACAAATCACGTTTAATACGCGATCCCGCTTAATACGCGACTTTGGTCCGCTCCCTTGAAACGCGTCTTAACCGGGTTCGACTGTATATGAAAAAAATCCTCGTAGAAAGAATGTAATCAACATACGTTATATTTTTATAATTTGTATTTTTATAAATCGACCATTTATTTTGTAAATTTTATAAACTACATTTAATATGAGATAAATAGTTATCTAAAATTAACAATATCTTTATTATTGGCTAGTTCCATGAGTACTTGTAGTGTAAGTCACACGCTACGATTTTTGGCTATCGGTATTTCAGAACGGAAAATGGCTTACTTTTTCGGAGATCTCATTATTTGAAAAAAAAAAAAAAAAAAAAAAAAAAAAAAAGAAGCATACTTTAAAAAAATAACGGTAGTCAACAAGCACAGCAGTTATCAACTATGTAACTTACACTACAAAAAAATCATGGAATTAGCCTATTATATTGGGTACGTGGAATGCTACTCCGATTTTTTAAAAGAATTTTTAACTTTATTTGAATAGAGAAAACTAATACAAATATTTTGAATAACCAAGACATTTTAGAATTCAGTGATTAAAATATTTAACAGATATTTGCTTATCATTTATACTTGGTGCAAATCTTTCGGAAACTTCAAGGATTGTATGCATCTGTTATCTGAAATTTGACTGTTTTGAACACTGTTGCGAAGACTGTTCTTGAATGTTATGTGCTTAACGCTGTGACTAACGGATCGCGACATATACGTCCGAATGAATTTTTTTTTGTTGTAACTCCTACCGTTTTTTCTTTTAAATATAGTTTGTGCCATATAATATATAAATATATCAAGATCTTCGTCATTAGCGTAATGACATTTTTTTTTTTGTACGTTTCGGTACGAAATAATATAAAAAGTGTTGGTTTTCGAAAATAACGATCCGCAGAACTATTTTGATTGTAAATGATTCCCTTTTTTTCTTGTACCGTCTTTGGTCCTTGTGGGACTATTTTAGTACATCCCATAAAAACAGTGTTTATTCTTTGTATTGAACAAACAATACAATATAATTTGGATTTTTTGCCCTTATTTAACAATATTTTATGTAATGTATTTCTTTTATGTAATTTCACTATCAAAATGTAAAATCTGCAATTCTGAATTCGCTTTGTTTCCCTTGCTTTATTCGTAGATAACTATTGTGCCATTCTGCGAAAAACATTCACTTCTAAGCGTCGAATATTAAGTGATTTTTTTTCACTTAAACATTATATATTTGAAGTTAAATTTTTACCTCTTTTAAGATTAATATGATTGTTTAACCCTTAATTACATGAATTATTCTTTTAGAATTGTTTTTTTTTTTTAATTTTTATATTAATGATTAGATAGTAGAAATCTTAAGATAGATTTTTAACTCTATTTAGTAGCATATTACTGTAATATTTAGAGGATTAATATTTCTATATAAATATAGTGGTTGAAAAAACTTAATTTATGTATTAAAAATTAAATAAAAAGGTGATGGAAATTTACATCACTATGCAATTAAGGGTTAATCTCTTTCCCCTTTACTTTCTGCTCAATGTATTTTCGAAAAACGTGCAGGGTAATATTTTTGTAATTATAGCGAGTATACATCTGTGCGGTAAGCAAATGCACACTATTTTGTTTTATAATGTTATGCTTACTTAGAGTAGGCTATGGAACTTTCGTTGTCGTTAAGTATTTATACGTTATTGACTTTTAGCAAAATAAAAAGAGCATATAAAATACGATGTTACATTCTGATAAAATTTACTTAAAAAGGTGCTAAAAATACATAACAGGTTTTCACAACATGAAAACCGTCAAAGATCTTAAAAACACCCGAGCGCTTTCAACTGCACTGCAACAGTTGTCATCAGGGGAAAAACCAGAGGAGTCGAAACTCCTCTGGTTTTTCCCCTGATGACAACTGTTGCAGTGCAGTTGAAAGCGCTCGGGTGTTTTTAAGATCTTTGACGGTTTTCATGTTGTGAAAACCTGTTATGTATTTTTAGCACCTTTTTAAGTAAATTTTATCAGAATGTAACATCGTATTTTATATGTTTTTCAAGGTGAATTTGACGTTCAACAATTATAGTTTGAACTATATTTTATAATAAAAAGAGCATTTAAATGTTTAATACACATAAAAAGTTTTTCAATCAGATTAAAATCCATTATGCTATTCGGCCATTTCTACATACGTGCCGAATTTTAAGTTACTACTTAGATTAAAAACATACAAAATTGTGAGCTTTACGAAGTGTAGTAAAATATTTTGAGTATGGCTGATTTTGCATATTTTAATTGAATGTGATTTTTAAAATATAAGTGCTCTAAATAACGTTTCAATAGTTTGATTTTAATTTACCAACCTAAAAATCTAGAGAATATTTTATTTTACATCTCCTTTTTCTTAGGTAAAGAAGATGGAAAATTAAATTTTATTAATTCCATGCAACTGTGACAATTATTTTACCTTTCACAACATCATACATGCCAACTGCCACGTTTATCGACCACAAGTATTTCCGAAAACAATTGCCTTATTTAATTGCGAATAAACAAACAGAAGGTTTCTTTTCGAAATTATTGTTGGCTAAAAAGGCACTTGGCAGTAATGCAAAACTTCAAATTTGTATTTTATAAAAAGTAGGTCTATAAAGATTGTATGAAAACTGTTGTTGTTTAGCTACATGGAACATCCGTTTTTCCAATGTTGAAGATTCATGAACCCGAAAGACAATTTTATTAAAGGCAATCGTGCTAAATGCAATAAATGCTATCTCTCTTTTTGTGGATACGTAGGGACTTATATACTGAATAAATGTGTGTTGATGAAATATATTATTAAAACGAATACAATTAGTAAAACATAATAGTCATGGACACTATTTTAGATTCTATTTTAGACTCTACTTCAGAATCGAGATATATTAGACACTAGTATACTTAAAATATAATTAACAGCAATTTCATAACTTTTTAATTCTATTCGAACGATTGCGGTATTTTAAATTCAGCACAAATGTACAATATTATTTTTAACTCAATTTTGAGAATGTGATTTTTAATAACTAGTTTTGTTAAAACAAAAAAAAGAAAGTGTTATTACGTTGTAAACCTCGTTAATCTGTTCATATGGAATAAAATATTTCTTTCTTATTTTAGATGTTAAAGTTCCATGTGTGTGTTTTATGGAAGGGAAACAATTTCTTTAACTTTTCCCGATAAAGCTCTAAATGCATGTATGTGACATAATTCTGTTGATATGATAGAAGAAAATTTTGTTAAAGCCAATCGCTGTAAATGCAATAGATGCGATCTCTTTTTCAGTATATGCTTAGTGACTTATATGGTGGAGAAAACTGTATTAACCACTTGAAAGACGCCCTTATATTATATATACCACTTAATTTTAATTCACAAATGCCACATTTGCACCAGAATTTTGAAATTCAGTTTTGATTTTTATAATGTATGCGAAGAAATGCTTTTTCTTACTTTCATATAAATTTGTTCATAAATCTCGGTGTGATTCAAATATTTGGAAATTTTAGCAACATAAGTGCTTTGCCCTTGAAAGGGTTAAAGAAGTTTACTGTTAGAAAGAAAAAGCGGTAAATAATATCCAGGGGTGAATCTTCTTATTCAAACGAGAAATGATCTTTCATACGAGTAGTTTCTAGAATTCTTTTCTAATAATTTTTTTTATAAAAAATTGGGTTTAGATATGGCTACGTAAACAGAAATGGAATAACTTTGTCACTAGTATCCGTTAAAATGTAATAGACACCAATTTCATAACATTCCAATTCTATTTTTAACGAAAGTTGCAATATTTAATTCAGTACAATCTGCAAGATAATATTTCTCTCTCAATTTTAGGAATATGATGTTTAATCACAATTTCTGTTAAATCAAAAAATAAAGTTATGTATCCCTACGTAAACATGGCTGAGTTGGTCATATCCATAAAAACCCGTTTCTTAATTATTCTCGATGTTAAAGTTCCATGTGTATGTTTGTTTTACGTAAGAGATTAATTGAATCAAATTTAAAGAATTTTATGCTTAAATTAAATATACAAATTTGATAGTCTGTGTTTTGTTGTACACTTGTGTATATTATGAATATATATATATATTTACTTTGAATTTCTGTTGTTTGTTTATTTTTTTCTTACGGACGCCAGTTTTTATGCGTTTGATGCACAATGTTTCCAATGGATGTTTTAGGTTTAGAGCCACTGGCTTCTATATTTTGGGAACCTGCACCTACATTTTTTGTTGATACGTTTACTGAAATAATGTGTGTTGTTAAACCACATTATTAAAAGAAACAAATACACCAGGGATACTATTTCAGATTCGATTTTAGAAATGCAATATATTTAGTGTTGCCAGGTAATCCTCGTAAAACATGGCTCCAAACTCTCTGGACACCTGTATTTTAACATCTTCACTCCCAAGACACGCTGCGTGCGTCCTCTCATTTCAGTAATCAGTGACCAGGACGTACGCTGTACGTTCTCGTATTTCAGTTTTATGTATATACTATATGTATATATATCAGTGTATGAATATAATGTGCAAGTTTTATCTATTAGTTTATACATATTATGATAATGTTGTAAATCCTTTAACGACCTTAAATTCATTACTATTATATCACGGAAGTTATGAAATGATTTTTGATTTATGACACGAATGTTTTACACCCCACAGCCTGGTATATAGCCCTTCACCAGCGAAATTAAGCCTCGGAGTGAAGTGGTTAAATTACGTAATTGCAGAATTATCTATGATTAATCCTCAATCCGCGGGAAACGCTTTTTTCGCGTTCCAGTGGGCTACTGTTAAAAAATTCAGATTGCTTGATCCCCACCACTTTTTTAAAAGCATATAATTAGGCTTATTCTAGCATTATTTAATCTGTAATTAAATAAAGTGGCTATTTCTATTTCAAAAACGTGGTGGGAATCAAACAATCTTAATTTTTAAAAAAACCCACTGAAAAAGTCACCCGCGGCTGGCGGATTAAAGGTAACGAAATAAACTGTAAGCGATTAGTAGTTTTCACAGTATTTGGAGATCTGATTTTTGCGGGACACCTGTCAACGCTATATATATTCCACACTCATAGTATTCATAAAAATATAATAAACTCCACTTTCATAACATTTCAATTCTATTTTAAACGAATGAGGCATGTTAAATTCAGTGCAATCTGTACAGTATTATTTTTTACTCAATTTTAGGAATGTGATGTTTTAGCCACTAGTTTTGTTAAATCAAAAAGAAAGTTTATTATTTCTTCGAAAACCTAGTTGAGCTGTTCATATGGATAAAAAAAAAAAGCCGTCCCTTTCTTATTTTCGAAGTTAAAGTTCAGTGTATGTGTTTTATGTATGAGAAACTGTTCTTTAACATTTCCCAATAAAGCTTTGAATGTATGTACGTGACGTAATTCTGTTGATATGATAGAAGAATTTTTTGTTAAAACCAATCGCTCTAAATGTAATAGATACGATCTTATGTACTTTAGTATAGGTAATATGTATAAAAGTTACATGGGTATTTTAAGGAAAAAAATAATAACATAAATGTATGAACAAAGGGCTACGTAAGTACTTAAGTATCTCTTTCTCTTTTTTATTTACCACAATGGAAGTTCCATATGTGCAATAAACCTGTGGAGAATGTAACTCCATTTTTATATCGAACGGAAGTATTTTTTATTAGTTTCGATAATTTTCTAATAATCCCACTTTGCCTTGTGTACTCCTCTTCATCTGTATCGTAAAATTTCGAGCTATAGCTGTCACACTTAAGAAATTTGTTTGATACACCCAACATGCTTTTTTAAAATTTTATTATGTAATTTTAATAAGGTATTATGTAATTGTCTTTATTGAAAGCAAAAAACAACTGTGGAGAAATTAATTTCCCGAAGTAAGAGAAACTCAAAAAGATGTTTATAATTGTTGGGTAACTGGATACCATATGGTCCAGTTACCTCTGATACAAGTCCCAATTAACCCATTCTTGAAACATTTATGTGGTAACTGGAACACCGGACTTACATTTGAAACATTGAGTAAATATTTATGGATACCTAATAATATTAATATATTTATGTGTCTAATCTTAAATAAAAGATTGTTTAGTAAAATTATTTACCGTATTTTAGTAAAAAGCCGCGGAAGTCCAATCGAATGGACATTGCATTAAAAAAAAAAAAAAGAAACCTAAAATTTCGGCAGCCTATCTCAGCAAAGGCAGAGTTATGATTGAGTTGAAGTAGAGGTGCATTGTTCACAAATGCTAGCTTAAAAAACATCAACAGTTTTTTATAAAATAGCCTACGGCCCAGTTACCTCGTGGGTCCAGTTACCCCAACTAATCCTATTTTTTACTCAATTTTATATATGTGATGTTTTAGTCAAAAGTTTTGTAAAAAAAAAAGAAAGTTTATCATTTCTTCGTAAACATAAGCTATTGATATGGATAAAAAGAGCCGTTTCTTTCGTATTTTCGATGTTAAAGTTCCGTCTATGTGTTTTATGGAAGAGAAACTGATCTTTACCATTTCCCAATAAAGCTCTAAATGTATGTACGTAACGTAATTATGTTTATATAATAGAAGAAAATTTTGTTAAAGCCAATCGCTCGCAATCTGATACATGCGATTTCTTTTTCTGAATACTTTATTGACTTACATACTGAATAAAATCTGCTTTAAGTGCGTTTACTGTAAGAAAGAAAATAATAGCGATAAATAATAACCAAGGGTGAATCTTCATATTCAATAAAGGAATGCTGTTTCATACAAATAATTTCGAGCAACTTTTTCTAATACATTATCCAGAAAATTTTTAGGATTAAATAAGGCTACCCAAACAGAAATTAGACAGATTCGACACTAGTATTCTTTAAAGGATACTGAACTCCAATCTCATAGCGCCCCACCAGTGGCTGAGAGGTTCTGCTCTCAAAGCTGGTAGACGGGAGGTGCTGGGTTCGAACCCAATCGCGCCCGTCGGCCTAATCGTTCGGAGTTTTCGTGGTTTTCTTCGAACCGTGGATTTCCATGCGTTAATACGGATTAGGTTCCCTTAGAAAGACCTCCACGGAAGGCACTCCCCCTAGGGCCCATATCCCTCGTGTAGATAATTGGCCGTCAACAATCAACCAACCTAACCAATCTCATAGCTTCTAACGCTATTTTTAAAGGTGGAGGCATATTTAATTCAGTGCAATCTGCTGAATAATATTTTTTACTCAATTTTAGGAGTGTTTTGGAACTAGTTTTGTTAAAACAAAAAATGAAGTTTTTTATTCCTACGTAAACATGTGTGAGTTGGTCATATCGATAACAAAGAGATTACTTACTTACTTCTTATATTAAAGTTCCATGAGTGTGCTCTTTGGAAGAGAAACAGTTCTTTCACTTTTCTCGATAAAGTTCTAACCGTGTGTACGTGACATAATTCTGTTGATATGATTGAAGAATTTTTTTTAATCAATCGTGCTAGATGCGATCTTTCTTTTTGTTAATGCGTTTATTAACTTACATCCTGAAGAAATGTGTTGATGGACTATATTATTAAGAGAAAAATACGCCAGGGTCACTATTTCAAACTGTATTTTATACTCTTTTTCAGAAATCGGATATATTAGACCAGGGGTGGCCAACTGTGGCACGCCGGATACCACTATTTTTTTAAAGAATAAAACCGACTTCTTGAATCGCACAGATCCGATGATTAGAAAAGGCAATGATTACTGCAAAATTTTAGTGATGTGCAGCGTGCCACAGTTGGCCACCCCTGTATTAGACACTAGTATTCTTAAACATAAAATAAACGCCAATTTCATAAAACCGCAATTTTAGTTTTAACGGTTGGGGCATTTTAAATTCAGTACAACATCATTACATTATTTTTTACACAATTTAACCACTTGAGGGGCTCCGGTGTATTATATATACCACTTAATTTTAATTCCCAAATGCCGCATTGGCACCAGCATTTTAAAAAGTAAATTTTGATTTATATTATATACCCCCCCCCTCCCCAGAAAAAAAAAACGCTTTTAGTTATTTTCCGATAAATTTTATTGTAAATTCGGTTGTGAATACCAATCATTTTACCATTTTAGCAACCGAAGTACTTTGCCCCTTAGGGTCAAAGCGATATAAGTAAGCGTCCTATCTTAAATGGGAGAGGTAACCGAAAGATTAAAGGCAAGGTCATATCAATCAAGGTCTCACGCCACGTAGCGGACGGTGTTAAACTACAGGAAGATGTGTCACTGTTTTCTTACTTCACGCCACTAAAATTGCAAAGTTTTTTCACCTTGATTAACAGCTGAAATGTCTCTGACAAGTCGAAGAAAACTTCGTGATGTCGAGTTCATCTGGACGCCCCTCTCTTCTATGGCATTATTTTGCAATAAATGTGGTAAACAAAATTCAGTTCCATGAGTGACTAAAGATATAGAAAATATGCGCAGATGGTAAATATCCTATCATATATGACGTCACATTAAAGCCCGCGTATGTGGATTATCACCCCGTCCACGAGATGGTGCAACTGTTTTAATTTACGCCCAATTCCAGCATTAAGTTTGTGCGCTTACTTATATCGCTTTGCTGAAGGGGTTAACATTAGCACGTCCAGCTGATTTTTCAATTTGACACCGACCAAAACGATTACATGCCAACTGGAACCAGAAATTTCTTCATACAATTAGTTAAATACAAACCACGGAAAACTATGCTAAATAATTAATTAAATAGTTTAAAATAAAAATACTGATGTAAAATATTTTTTGTTAAGTTTGAGTAAAATTTCCGAACGTTCTTGTGTTAAGGAATTTGAAGTTTTAGGCACTAGTTTTCTTAAAACGAAGAAGAAAGGTTTTTATTCCTTTGTAAATATAGCTGCGTTGTTCATATGTAAAAAAGTCGTTTCTTTGTTACTGCGATATTAAAGTTCCATGTACGTGTTTTATGGAAGGCAAACAGTTCTTTAACATTTCCGATAAAACTCTAAACGTGTGTACGTGACGCAAATATGTTGATATGATAGATGAAAATTTTCTTAAGTCCAATCGCTCTAAATGCAATAGATGTGATCTCTCTGATTGTTGGTGCGTTTACTGACTTATATACTGAAGAAATGTATTGATGAACTATGTTATTAAAAGGTAAAAATAGACGCTGACTCTATACACGCTATTTCTGACTCTATTTCAGAAATGGAATATATTAGACATTAGTATTCTTAAAATAGATTAAACGCCAGTTTCATAACATTCAAAAATTCTATTTTAAATGACTGGGTTATTTTAAATTCAGTACAGCGTTAGAATATTATTTTTTACTAAATTTTACGAATGTTATGTTTTAGGCAAGGTTTTGTTAAAGCAAAAAAGAAAGTATTGCTTCGCGAACCTAGTTGAGCTGTTCATATGGATAAAAAAAAAAAAAAAAAATCCGTTTTGTTCTTATTCAGGTTGTCTACAGGTGATCAGGGAAAACACAGTAAAAAAAAAGGTGAGACCCGAGTATTTTCTTATAGAAAAATACATTTAGTTTAATCACGCGCATATATAAGGCAAATTTTTCTATAAGTAAATACTGTTATTTCCGATTTTATTTGACTCTGATCTTTCCTGATCTGTAGACACCCTGTTAATTTCGATGTTAAAGTAAGAAAAACTGCCTTTAACTTTTTCCGATACAGCTCTAAATGTATATACGTGACGTAATTCTGTTGATATGACAGAAGAAAAATGTTTTAAATACGTTTTTTTTTTTTTCTTATTTTCGATGTTAATGTTCCATATGTGTCTGTTTTTAGAAGTGAAACAGTCTTTAACTTTTCCCGATACAGCTTTAAATGTATGTACTGTAAAGAAATAACTCAATTATAACTCACTGACAGAAACTACCATTTTCCATCGATAGATGGCGGTAGTCATCTGATGATAAAAAGATTGTTCTGCATTTTCCAATTCTGAAGAGAAGCGGGGGTGAGCGCGCAGTGTGTTGCTTTGGTTGTGAAGTTGACTCGACGTTAGAGTGATGTAGTTAAAAAAGAAAGTGTTTCCTGATTATAATTTTTGTTTGTGTACGTAATTTTATGTTTATGAACGTCTATTAAATCAAGAAAACCACACGATGGCCTCTTCATTTATCAAGTGTGTTCATTATTAAAGTATACCATCGTCTCCTACATTACAGTACGTGACGTAATTCTGTTGATATGATTGAAAAAAATTCTGTTAAAGCCAATCGGTCTAAATGTAGATACGATCGCTCTTATAGCTGATATGTTTGCTTACTGACTTACATTCTGTAGAAATGTGTGTTTATGAAATAGATTATTAAAAAGAAAAAATACATAAGGATCAATCTTTTAGGCTCTATTTCAGAAATGATACATATCCGACGCTAATATTTGAAAAATATAATAATCCCTAATTTCTTGACATTCCAAATCTGTTTTTAACGATTGAAGCATTTTAAATTCAATGCAATCTGTACAATAATATTTTTTACTCAATTTGAGGAATTTAATGTTTTAGGCACTAGTTTGGTTCAAACAAAAAATGAAGTTTTTTATTTCTTAGAAAACCTAGTTCAGCTGTTCATATCGTTAAAAAAGCCGTTTCTTTCTTATTTTCGATGTTAAAGTTCCATGTGTGTGTTTTATAGAAGACAAACAGTTCTTTAACATGTCTGATACAGCTCTAAATATACGTACGTGACGTAATTCTGTTGATATGATTGAAGTAAATTCTCTTAAAGCCAATCGCTCTAAATGTAATAGATACGATTTCTTTTATTGCTTAATGTTTATTGACATACATACAGAAGAAAGATGAAATATATTGTTCAAAAGAAAAAAAAATACACGAGGGACATTATTTCGCACTCTATTTCAGAAATGAGACATATTAGACACTTATATTATTAAAATTATAATAAACCCTAATTTCATAAAATTCCAACTCTATTTTTAAAGATTGAGATATTTTAAATTCAGCGCAATCTGTAAAATATTATTTTTTACTGAATTTGAGGAATTTGATGTTTTAGGTGCGACTTTTGTTAAAAAATGAAGTTTTTCATTGCTGCGTAAACCTTATTGAGTTGTTCATATGGATAAAAAAAAGTTCGTTTCTTTTATATTTTCGATGTTAAAGTTCCATGTGTATGTGTTTTATAGAAGAGAAACAGTTCTTTAACTTTTCCGGATAAAGCTCTAAATGTATGTACGTGACGTAATTATGTTGATATTATAAGAGTGAATTCTGTTAAAGCCAATCGCTCTAAATGTAATAGATACGATCTCTTTTATTGTAAATGTTTATTGACTTACATACAGAAGAAAGATGAATTATATTGTTCAAAGGAAAAAAAATACACGAGGGACATTATTTCAGACTCTATTTCAGAAATGAGACATATTAGACACTAATATTGTTAAAATTATAATAAACCCTAATTTCATAAAATTCCAACTCTATTTTTAAAGATTGAGATATTTTAAATTCAGCGCAATCTGTAAAATATTTTTTGTTATTGAATTTGAGGAATTTGATGTTTTAGGCGCAAGTTTTGTTAAAAAATGAAGTTTTTTATTGCTGCGTAAACCTTGTTGAATTGTTCATACGGATAAAAAAAGTCGTTTCTTTTTTACTTTCGATGTTAAAGTTCCATGTGTGTGTGTGTTTTATAGAAGAGAAACAGTTCTTTAACTTTTCCGGATAAAGCTCTAAATGCATGTACGTGACGTAATTATGTTGATATTATAGAAGTAAATTCTGTTAAAGCCAATCGCTCTAAATGTAATAGATACGATTTCTTTTATTGCTAAATGTTTATTGACATACATACAGAAGAAAGATGGTGAAATATATTGTTCAAAAGAAAAAAAATTACACGAGGGACATTATTTCAGAATCTATTTCAGAAATGAGACATATTAGACACTAATATTGTTAAAATTATAATAAACCATAATTTCATAAAATTCCAACTCCATTTTTAAAGATTGAGATATTTTAAATTCAGCGCAATCTGTAAAATATTATTTTTTACTGAATTTGAAGAATTTGATGTTTTAGGTGCGACTTTTGTTAAAAAATGAAGTTTTTCATTGCTGCGTAAACCTTATTGAGTTGTTCATATGGATAAAAAAAAGTTCGTTTCTTTTATATTTTCGATGTTAAAGTTCCATGTGTATGTGTTTTATAGAAGAGAAACAGTTCTTTAACTTTTCCGGATAAAGCTCTAAATGCATGTACGTGACGTAATTATGTTGATATTATAGAAGTAAATTCTGTTAAAGCCAATCGCTCTAAATGTAATAGATACGATTTCTTTTATTGCTAAATGTTTATTGACATACATACAGAAGAAAGATGGTGAAATATATTGTTCAAAAGAAAAAAAATTACACGAGGGACATTATTTCAGAATCTATTTCAGAAATGAGACATATTAGACACTAATATTGTTAAAATTATAATAAACCATAATTTCATAAAATTCCAACTCCATTTTTAAAGATTGAGATATTTTAAATTCAGCGCAATCTGTAAAATATTATTTTTTACTGAATTTGAGGAATTTGATGTTTTAGGCGCGAGTTTTGTTAAAACAAAAAATAAAGTTTTTTATTACTGCGTAAACCTTGTTGAGTTGTTCATATGGATAATAAAAGTCATTTCTTTCTTATTTTCTATGTTAAAGTTCCATGTGTGTGTTTTATAGAAGAAAAACAGTTCTTTAACTTTTCCGGATAAAGCTCTAAATGTATCTACGTGACGTAATTCTGTTGATATGATAGAAGAAAAGTTTGTTAAAGACAATATCTCTAAATGCAATATATGCGATCGTTTTTATGTATATGTCTGTTACTATATGTATTACTGTATAGGTTTATTGACTTATATACTGACGAAAATCTGCACTGGGGAAGTTTACTATTTGAAAGAAAAAAAAACTAACCATAAGTAATTTCTTTTTCATGCATGTAGTTTTTAGTAAATTTGCTTAAAAGAAATTCTAGAAAGTTTTTAAGATTAAATAAGCCTACGAAAATCATACGGAAAACTGGTGGAAAAGAGCAACCCTTGATTTAGTAATAGGAGCAACTACTAGTATCTATCTTAAATTATATAATATTATTAGACATGAAAAATATCTTCAATAAATCATATATAGTATAACTTCAAAAATGCGGCATCATTTGGACCGAGACTATGCCAGACTTTTGAAGGATTATCGAAAGTAGTAACTAGGAAAATCAAAAGTAGTATCTAAAAATATCAAAAGTAGTATATAACAATATCAAAAATAGTATCTAAAAATATCAAAAGTAGTAACTAGGAATATCAAAAGTGTTATCTAGGAATATCAAAAGTGGTATTTAGGAATATCAAAAGTAGTAACTTGGAGCTTCAAAAGTACTACTATATTCTTAATGGTGCCATTTGCATAATTTAATTCTTTATTAAGCGATAATTATGTACAAAAAGTGAAAAAAAAAAACTTACTTTAATTGATATTTTCTATGTTACAGAAAAAAACATCTAACAAAGAGTGAAATGATTGCTTTTCGTGTTATTTCGGAAACATCGATATCATTTTTGTTTGCTTCAATTTTCTTGACCATTCTTTAACAATTTTTTCTTGTATCATATACAAATGAAGAATGTCTTATTCGGAAATATACAGTCTTGTTTCTCTAAAGCAGATATTAATTCTCCAATCAAATTTATGCATTTTTCTAGCAACGTAAACGTAATAGGATCTTTTTTTCTGCTGGTTGTTCATCCTCGTCTTCTGAGCTGCTCCTATAGCGTTATCGACGCTTCTATTTAGCACACCATCAGCGATCTCGCTGTCCGTTAAATTGTTCGTTGTTGGCGCATTTTCGTCAGTTGCATAGCCAATCATCTATATCCTTTTTTTTCGACACTTAATGCATTTTCAGATTTTGCTTGTTCAATCAACTCATTAAATTGCGACTTTTCAATAAATTATATATATATATATATATATATATATATATATATATATATATAACGTTCATTTTTAAAGATTTCTCGAGGATTGTTATGGAACTCAAGATCTTATAAGATTTGATTGGTACAATAATAATCTTATATTTTCTGTTAAATATATATATATATATCAGTTATTCACTTTCATGGTTTATTTCATTTCCGTTTTATATGTTTGTTTATATCTTAACCTTCATTATATATAAACAAATAGTTGATAGGGCATTTTGAGAATTGGCCTTCGCATTCGGAAATCAACGGTATTTTAATTATATTGGAAAATATGTCCTTGACGAAAGTTTTACAATATAAAATTCAATTTTATTTTCTTTACGCTACTTACATTCCTTTTGTAATTTTTCCTATTATTTTTTCAATTACACTGATGTCCAAAATTAAGGACCAGTTACAAAATGCTAATTTTTAAGGAAGCGAATACTCAAAAGGAAATAATACAATTGTAATAAATACTATCCCTACAGCATAGCTGGTCCATACAGCATCTCATACATGTCGCACATGGTCACAAGTGTCACAGTCACTACGGTGAAACAAAAAATAATAAATTCCACACGTCTCATTATGGGTCTCAAATGATCACTATATGTGACTCCACTGAGACATCAATGTGACTGCTGCTTTGTAACGTGTCACCAGGGGACTTTACGATGTAGCTACATTGTGACTCTCATGTGACTGTCATTTTTAGACTCAATTTCAAAGTCATCATGAACGTTGCATTATGATAAGTCACCAATTAATATCACATTATAGATTCATGGTGTCTTTTCCCAAAAGAGCACAACGGTGACTTCAAAGTAGTCTCTCTGTCACCTGAAAGTCATCATGTGACTTTGATGTGGCATTATTTGGTAACTTATCACAATGCAGAGTTCACGATAGCTTTGAAATTGAGTCTACAGATGACAGTCACATGAGAGTCACAACGTATCTACACTGTAAAGTCACATGGTGACTCGTCACAAATCAGCACTCATAGTGACGTCTCAATGGAGTCACATATAGTGATAATTTAAGACTCATAATGAGATGTATGGAATTTCCTATTTTTTTGCCTCACCGTAGTGACTGTGACACTTGTGACTATGTGTGACATGAATGAGATGTTATATGAACTAGCTGTGTTGTACAGAGAGTAATTATTCGAATTATGTTATTTCCTTTCGCGTATAGTATTCGCGTACTTAAAAATTAGCATTTTGTGATTGGTCCTTAATTTTGGACACCAGTGTATTTTAGTTTAATATACAGCATTATGAATTTATGCTAAATTTAAAAATAGAATTAAAATAATGAAAATAACCAATATTTTTACAACTGGATTAAATCAAGGATATTTAAGGCTGGAGTAAAACAGTGATTTAATCCAGTTGGAAAGAATATTCGTTCGCTTCATTATGACCTAATTACATTGTATACAGGAGTTTCCATGTTTAACACACTGTCATCATGTAAATGTTATAGTTATAGTTCAAATGAATGAAACTAGCGCTGCAGTTTGCTGTCACCTTCAACAAATAAGATGTGAAATGAGCAATATATATATATATATATATATTTTTTCAAATTATGAGTTTCTGGACATCATAGAATCCATAGGATATCTCTTGTGTAATGTCCAAAATGTAATGTCCATTCTACATTACTTTGCTAGAAAATGATGCATTCAAATGCTTACATAGTTAATAAAATTTTGATTATAAAATAACATTTATGGGGACCTTCTACTTTAGGAGACAAAAAAAGGCACTTTTTCTGATTTTTTTTTTTTTGTAAGAAAACTGCATGATGGATCTTTTTGAAATTTCAACATTTTTTTTTTTTTTACTCGAAACATATCTTCAGGTATAAACAAGAAATTTTTTTATTAGATTTTGTTGCTTCTATTCTAAGTTATAAACAAATATGTTCAACTGCTTTGGAAATTTTCGTCTGGACGTGGGCATGCTAGCGCCTTGTAGAATTATCTGAAACACAAAAATATTTTTTTTTTCGTAAACTTCGTGAGTGTTGCTTGTAGTTAAATTAACCTTTAACTGATGTGACTAAAATTTGTCACACAACTGGTGTGATCCGGTCTCTCAGACACCACGAATAAAATGAATAAAAAAAATATCTTAAATGGTTGAATTTACATAAATTTTGTCCTAACAATATCGTTGTACTTCTCTTAGGAGCATGTGAATTAAATTGCATGAAAAAACTATTTTTTTCATATTATTTATCTTCAGTACAGAAAAGTAAAAAGCTGTAAAAGTGATTACAGCTGGGAGTCGCAGGGTCTGGGAGACCGCGTGACATCAGTTAAAGGTTAAAGAAACCCACAAATTTATTTTTTTAAAGTTATGCAATGGCTAATTTAAAAAAAAAAAAGTTAAAAAAATTCGTTCTTCTTTGTTAATAACTTTTTTTAAATATAATTTTAGTAAAAGCTTTAATTCATATCGAAGGCATTTAAATAAGCTTTATTTAAAAAAAAATCAAGATGATCCATTGAGCAGTTATTTTTTTATCTTGCCCACCGTGTCAACCACATTTTTTGACTAATTGATTGGTGTGATTTATGTCCTAATGTGATATTTTTTTTTTTTTTGTTTGGTTCTAATACTAAAAAAGAAAAGCATAAATACATTGAATTTGTTATTTTAAAAATATTACAATATGAATTATGAAATTAATACTCGAAATAAAATATATGAATTGCAAAAAACAAGATTTTGATAGATTTATATCTATTATGTATTATTCTCAATTTCAATTTTTTCTTCCAAGTAGTTTTCGAATTATGATTCAAAAACATCAAAATCATGCTTTAAGCGATGTCCTATGGATTCTGTGATGTCCAGAAACGCATAATTTGAAAAAGTATATATATTTTAATCATTTTACTGAAATATATGAGCTGGCAATACTCGAAACATATTAAGCGAGTGAAATGTTCATATTGGCAAGAAATAATACATTAATAGAAGTGACATTATCATTTTGTAGCATCTCAACAATCGAGTAGCAAATTTCAATTTAGATACAGCCCCTAAAATATGCTCAATATAACCCGGTATTTAATGCGCCAGCTCCTATTAGACCTAGAATGCGTATGTTTTTTTTTTTATAATTGTCACCACTATTTTTTTAAAGTAATCTTCAACTTCTTTTATCGCAGAATTTTTAACAATTGTCTCCGACTAAATAAGATGACGATAATTGTTTGACTTTATTGGTGCCAAAGTAAAAGCCATTCATACCCTGGCTATGCGCTCGTTGTTCCGTGATAAAATAATTAATTTCTCTGAAACTAATCGTAAGATTTTCGAGAAAATTTGTATTTAGACTATTAGTCTCATTAAAGGGTGTAGAATTTATTTATGGTGTCAAACGGAGGTATTGCTATTGAAAAAAAAAACAAAGTTTAAGATCGTTTTGATATGTAGATGGCCCCCTAAGCAAATTTTATATACATCATTTAAAAGTTGACTTTATTTCGAATCATTTGGTACTAGAAACTTTCTTCTACAATAATTTGTTGCAAAGTTAGTAAGGGGCGTTTACTTGTACTTTCCCCGACTTTACAAATCTGTTATTACCGCTAGTTCATGCTCCTAAAATTAGTATACAAATATATTTTGCTCATATATGTCTTTGTTGCAAATACAAATATCGCATTTTCTTCAAATATAACGCTATAATTAAAAAATGCAAATATAACGAATATCTTATTTAAGTACTCTGAACTGTTGTAGAACTTGCTATTGCATAGTGCATGTTTGGCATTATCACTCAATTTGGATAGCTGCCAACTTGAAAGGATATTTCTCATCACTAAAATTCAATAGTAAATTTTACCAGTAACAATCGTCGAAATCTAACGATTTCTAACGATGAACTAAGACAAAAATTTCTATTAAATTTTAGTGGTACCAAAAAACCGTACAAGTTGGCATCTATGACTTTGTATATCCTTTTTATAATAATTAATCATTTTATTAAAATATACATAATGGAAATTGACCTATATCTTATCATTGTTTAGTTACGCATTCTTGATGTATTAAAGTCATTAAAAATGTTCATTATTAAAAACCTTTTATTAAACAAAATTGTACAGAGTTCGAATTTTTTTTTAACGAATCTGTTCCTCAAACTCATATTCATAGCCCTTTATTACAAAATATTCCAGCGGGCTTCCAAAGTTATAAAATAAAAATAAAAAGTTTATTCATATGTAGAGTATATTAAAATGAATTAATTATATTTTAATAAGCGCATTAAGTTAGAAAATCACAGCATAACTGTTATTCGTAGAAATAATCTATAACACTTTATTTATAAAAAAGTGCCTCGAGCTCATAAAATTTACAAATTTCAACTTAATAGTTTTCCATTGAAGAACATTATAAACATTCAGTTTTACTGTTACAGAAAATTGCTTAATGCCCTTGAAAAAGCAGTTTTTCCTCTTAAATATACTTTTTTTTGTATTTTCTGTCGGTAAATTTTGTAATGATTACAATGTGAGATTATCCAAGAACATTGACTTTGGAATTACTTCATTATCATTGACTACCATCATTTGCGGCGTATTACCTACTTACCAAACAAACATGTTTAGACCCAGAAATTTTAAATAATAGTTAAATGCAAATAAGTATTGTTTTCAAGTAAGTTATATTTTGTTCAATATTTTCTTTCGTTCTAAACATGCTTGTTTAACCCCTTAATTGTCGCTTTCGTGATATTCACGGCTGACTTTCATTCAGATTTTTCAATTCCTTCCAGTTTTGCAATATAGTGTAATTGGCTTTATTAGGGCATCATTTTACCTGTTATTAAATTAGGTGAATATTTCTTTTTCAAAAAAGTGGTGCCAAAAAGCAATTTGAATTTTTAAACCGTAATTTAATGCGACCGTTAAAGGGCTAACCCCTATATGGGCGGTGGTATGTTTATGAAACCACTTAATTTTAATTCCCAAATGCCACTTTGGCACCAGAATTTTGGTAAAAATATTTCTGGTTTATTATGTGTGTAAAATTAGTTTTGTCATATTTACAAATAAATTTGTTTTCAAATTCCCGAGTTAATCATTAATTTCAACACTTTAGCAATGGAATTGGTTTTCCCCCTGAAAGGGTTAATCCGCGGAATATACGTCGGAAATTACAGTATATAAATGAATCACACAAATGTTTTTATCACTAGCACATGTTAAATGAATAAGAATAATATTACATTTCTAATCTGATAATCTGGGCAATATTCTTTTCTTCTAAAATACCGAACAAATAATCTCCAAACATGACAAAAGTTACTTTTATTGCAATTTTAAAATAATATAGAAATATGGCACACGCTATTGTTCAATAGCTTTTTACAGTTCTGTAAAAAGACGGGAGCTGTGCCAAAACAAGAGACATAAGCTATTTGTAAGAATAAGCAGTCTAATTTATTTTCCTGCCAAATACAGAGATAAAGGCATAAGGTAAGTATATTTTCTCTTGGGGAAACTATACTTTTAAAACAGAAAAATGTGTCATAAATCTTCCGCAAGTTTCTCGAGTTTTCAGATAAATAATATTTCTTGACATTTTAATGTTTTATTAAATGTTTGTTTCTATAACAATTTAAATTGTAGAAAGAGAAATTTAAAATAAAGTATTTCTATGTGCAGTAATATTATAGATTTACAGTTTCGGAAAGTTATACTTTAACAGAGAAATTGATAAATGTTGTTTAGATAATGATTTTCGGTTTTATTTCGAGTTTAATTTAGAAAAATTAATATATCACAAAAATTGACTGTTAGTTAAAATTGGTTTTCCAAATCTTTTTTTTTTTTTTCATGTTTTATAATTTTCAATGGGCAGCATATCTATAACTTTATGTTTATTTTTTTTATCTGCGGAATTTAAATATCAAATCGTCATAGTGCGCAAATTCACCTATTTAAGATAAAGTTTTTTTTTTTTGTTTGACCTAAAATTCGCGTGAAACTAAAGGATTCTTTTGGTTTCAGAGAAAAGATATACCATCTTCGGACTTTTTGCATTATATGTATTGACATTCCACTTATATATTTAGAGTTTTGTTTGAGAAAAAAAAATGAATATGACCATTTGTGTGACGAGGAATACCTGCAGTTGAGCGCGGTGAATTTTCAAACATGTGACAGTTTTTCTGTGGTCACAAGAGTTTAAAATATCTTTCGTCGCCAAATTTTGAAAGTTCGTTGAATTCCGTAGCGCTTATACAAAACTTTAGTTTAAAAAGTTGTTTTGTGACAAAATTGAAATCATTTAATCATTCAATTGAAATCATTTTGCGATCTGGAAAAAATAATTAATCAACGAAATTGTAGGTTTTGGTTGTATAAGCGTCAGTAAAAATGATTAACTTCCTTTTAAATACAAAAAAAAATAGGAAATCAGTCGAATAGTTCTTGAAAAAATATCGTCCAGTTTAAAAAACATCGCTTCGAGGAAAACAAGTTTAAAATTTTACAATCGCGCTACGTTCTACGAGTGCCGTTACGTTCAACGAGAAATTCTAAGATATTGAAATATCAAGCGTAAAAAAACAAATTAGAATAAAAGCAAATAGATAGAAAATCAAATAAGAAAAAAAAATGTTATGTTTTTTCTTGCTTTTCTCTTTTAGTTTTTAGTTTTTGATTTAATTTTTTAATTTTATTTATTTATTCATTTTTTTTTAAATTGTTTCTTTCTATTTGCTTTACTCTTTTCTTTCCTGTTACTTTTCCTATCGTTTTGGAAACACATTCCTCTTCTGCGTGTGCTGCTTTATGATTGGTGTTTTTCTTTTAGCTAGCGCCACCTGTCGCATTCTTTCTAAACTCTTCTATCTACACTTTCTGTTAAATTGTGACCTTGTTCTCTTATGTACAGGTGTTTACATTGGCTGATGACGGGCTGCTAAAATTTCCATTCCGAAACGCGTCCTGTGTGTTCTTTTCTTTTACGGTGAATCAGACAGACTTTTATTTTTACTTTTATTTATATGTTATTTAAATCGATAAATCGCCTTGTTTATAGCGTAATTTATAATAATTTCAGCGATTAAATATGGCAAAAAATGTATTAACAATTTGCGGTAAATCGTTATATTGCTTGTGGATATCAATAAAAATCTTCAAGTGCATCAAAATCTTTTTATGCGTAAGCCTGCGGTGTTGCTGGTATCTTGTGCATAGAATGATTAAAACTACTATCTAATACGAAAGCCCATCTTCCACTGACTAATGAGAGAAAAATTATTGTCCTTACAGAAAAAGTCTGTCAGCCAGGACGCCAGAATTTTATTTTTTCGGACGTATTCTGTATTTATTATGAATTTGATTAAAAAGTCTGTTAAAGTAACAGACAGTTCGTATTAAATATGGATTATTTTCGTAAAATAAACAGCATTTTTCTGTGATTCTGGTTGACAGTTCTGTTTGTAAAATCAACTGTTGTTTTTTATCTACACTATATACATAAAATCCTAATGAAAGGAATTTATGAAACGGTTGAAATGAAACGAATTTATGAAACGATTCTATGAAACGACTGATTAAACAACTGATTATGTTTCACGGCGATTTCTCCTAAAATGTGGAATATTTCGCGATGAAATCAACACCAAAAATCCGTATTGATCTCGAAACTGGTATTAGAATTTTTAAATTCGAATTAGTTTTCGAAATATTATTTTTGTTCTAATTTTAAATACTTTTCTCTAATGATGGCAACTCAAATTTTAATCATAAAAGATAATTTCTTTCATATTTTCGAAAAGGTTATTATTTTACACTAATTTGACGGCCAGTTTGTCCTCCCTTAAATGTATGCTAAGAACAATGCTTTTTTTAAATTTCATTATCATTTTATTTAATACAAAACTTTCATTTAAAACTGAAAAATTTAAAATTAACGGCTTTCACTTCTTTCTTTTTTAAAAAAAGAAACGAAAAAAAAAATATTAGACGCTGATGTTAAATACACACCGGGGTACCTAATTGGCTCCGAATTGGAGTTTTTTTGCCTGTCATGGTAACCCGGGTATTGTTGCTTACTTGTTAATAAACGTTTATTTACATTTATTTTCTTTTTATTTTAAAAAAAAAATGTTATAAATTGTTTTGTTCTATAGTTATTAATTAATTTTTTTTATTGTTATTTCATTTTAAAAATAATAGAAAATAATTTAAAAATACATACGTAACTGGTATTCGAAAACGATGTTTTCGTCAAATTGTCGTAAAAAAATCATGCCAAATCCGGTGCGTACATGACAACTGTGTTAAATATTAAATAATGCAACAAATCATGGCATTTAATTTCAAATTCAAAGCAAATGACCAATATCGCCAAATTATACAAGTTGACGTAATTTTTATTTTAAATAACGAAAGAACAAACTAATTAGTATAAAAATACAAATACAAATTAAACGTCGAAATAAAAATCATTTGATGGCGTAAACACGTGTAACGTCGTTACAGTCAAGTGAATGTGACATTTACGATCAACCATTATTGGCATTTAATCTTATAGTCTGACGATAGATTTTTGCTCGATGGGATAACCAAGAAGTGCCGTTTTAATTTACCACTCGAAAAATAAAAAAATGCTAACTGGCGAGTTAAAAAAAAAAAAAAAAAAAAAAAAGCTATTGGCGAGATTTGAAACCTGCTAACATAAAAGTACCAAGAATTCTTTGCGATCATGGCAACTTTTATGTAGTTTTATTCGAAAAAATATCTTTGATTTTTTAATCAAAATGGAAAACTTTCGTATGTAAAGCGAAGAAACTGTTGTTGATAGTCACATGACTTAGGCTATTATTACAGAGATTGTTTTCAATTCTGAAAACGGCACAAAGTATAATATTTCCGAACGATTAAAAATTTATTTACACATGACTATTAAAAACAGAAAAAAACTTTAAAATTACTATTAAATGAGTACGTGTTAAAAGCAGGAAAATATTGAAAATTATGTCTTGAAAATTGTACTTATACGTGAATATTAAAAATGAAAGGAAACTTTAAAATAATAAATACATTAATATGCTTTTAACCCTTGCAGGGGCAAGGTACATTCGTAAAATGCTGAAATCAGTGAACGGCAGCAGAATTTACAAACAAATTTCGAAATACGAAAATGCTTTTGTTCACTTACTTAATAAAAAGAAAATTTTCATTCCAATATTCTGGTGCCAATGTGGCATTTAAGAATTAAAATTAAGTGGTCCAAAAATGAATCACCGCCCTTGAAGGGGTTAAAGCAAAGGAATCACCGCCCTTGAAGGGGTTAAAGCAGTAGGTTGGAGTAATTGTAGTAAATTGTATTATGTCAATCGTTTTATAACGCTGTTAAAAAATATCGGTCGGCACAGACTCTGTTTACTTAATTCATTTTATTTTAGCTTCTTTTGAAATTTTTAACTGACCTTCTTTAATAAAACACGAAAATGACATTTGGATGTCTTAACAGCAGCTGATTCGACCTTAAATTTTCGCAATCAAAGGGGATTGAATGGAAACCCGTTTAAAGGGAGATCGCTATAGTATTTTTCATTATAATTCAATCTTTTCTAATCTTTTAAAAACCGATCAAATTAGCGTGCTTTTAGATTCTGCGGTGTCTGAACGGGGGTTGGCGAACGTAGCTTGCAAGGGGCAGAGCTCCCTAGTAGTGCAATAAAATTTAAATTTCTAGTTATTATTAAAAGTTCGAATCTCTTGCAGGACTACCACTGGTCCGTTTTTTCCAAACCAGAAACTTTTTAGAAAAACATTCCTGGCAGGTTTCTGCAAAAATTACAAGAAAAACGCTTTTCACGGTATTTTTCTACAAAACTTATATGAAAGATTTTTCCTATAAGTAAAAGTGGTGTTCAAAAAACAGACCGAGTGGGTGCACTGCTCTAGATTAGGACTCGCGCACCCAAACCGTGAAACCATGATAAAAGAAAAATCTGCATATTTTCAAATATTCATTTTTCTTTTTTTCATAACTGTAACCGCTACCACATGAGCTGATTATGGCAGGCACATCTTTTCACTAGTTAATTTGAATAGCGATTTCTTCCGTATTTAAACTACTTATTCATGCAAAATCTATGTCTAAATTAAAGCAAAAATATTTATTCGTTTCTACTGGTTGAAGTTTCCCAATCAGTAGTCTGACACTGCGTTTCCACCATTTTGTGTCTACATAAATAACACTCCAGTCAATGTCGGTGATATGTTTATGATACCTCCGGGACAAACTCACAGCAGTAAAAGCGAATAGATTTTTTTTTCCCTTTTTAAGACAGAAATTTGCACGTATAAGACGAAAATTTCTATTCAAATTTATTGGTTGAATTTTGCTCTGGCAATAATCAGGTCCTGTTGGTCGTGTAATCAGGTCGTGTTGGTCATATGTAAACTAACAAATGCCACAATTTTATGACTATATCCCAGTTACTTCATTCTCAAATGACAGGCGCTACACCAGGGGTGAGATTTCCGCGTTTTTGCACACCAGTATTTTATTAGAAAAAATGATATTTCATTTAATCGGAAAATTTTTGCAATTTAACGGAACAACATTTTTTTTAACACTGGAAAGAAGGGGAATTTTACTCAAATTTTATAAAATATACTTCACACCAGAATTTTTATTTTAAATTATTAACTATCTATATAAGTAGCTTTTTTCCTATTTACTTTTTAAACTAGGTTTATAAAAAAATATTCTGGTTCGAACCGCAATGTATTCATTTTGGTAGCGGTCAAAATGACCGCTCGCCGTCTTTCTAGTGTTAAAAAGAATATATTGGTGTGCAAAAACGCGGAAATCTCATCCCTGCGCTACACTAGATGACTTCCCTTTCTTTTTCGTAGCTCCTTTCGCAGTGATCACTTTACGAACAGGCGGACAGTGAAGTAATTGGAGCAAAATCCGGCCAAAAATATATTTCATCTGTTTTAAATTTAAAACCATTGCTGTTGACTTACTATTAGTATACACTTAATTAATGAATGGAGTAATGGATAAAGCGGAGGAGACATATAGTGTACTTTCTGGCAGTTGCGAGTGAATTAACCGAGGAGGTTGTCACACGATGGCGGCAGTTTTTCTTTTAATCGGATTAACAATTCTGACTACCGCCGGTGAATACATCCAGCAATAAACTTGAATAGAGAATTTCGTTTTACATAAGCACCTTATTCATGGAAAGATTCTGTCACAAATATGGTAAAAAATATATATATTTCTTTTTACCGGTGTCAGTTTGCCCAGGTATTTTAATTTTTTTATTGACACTGATTGTATTTGTTGCCACAATGTAGGGGAAGTAATCTTTTACCAGTAAAAATTAATATCAGTTTTTACTATTATTTTTTATTGCAATTTTCCATTAATGAGGCATTTAAATAAAGATATTTTTTTTATTTAAAGTTACTGTAGGAAGTTTGCCTCCTTGGGTAATGAAGCGTTGTGAAAGTTGTTACAGTTAAAGCTTCATTATTTTAAGGATATACCAGTTCCTCTTTCTGAATAGTTCTATAAATTAATGTTATATACACATAAAAATATGCATTTACTTTAAAAAATAAATATAAAATACAAAGTTTACTTAATTTTTTACTGTTTTTAACCCTAGATCTACCGGGAATTTTATTCAAGTTTTAATAAAACGTTCTACACCAGAATTTTTATTTAAAACTATTTAACTTTTTTATTTACCTTATTTTTGTCTGGTTTATATACTTAGTTTATTTTAAAGAAATTTCTGGTTTGAATGAATATTTTGTATGTACCTGTCGGGTCCAATGGACCCGTCTGGTAGACGGAGGGTTAAGAGGAAGGTAATTGCTGATAGAGTTGTTTTACTTACAAGTAATGTTAAAATAAATGTGGTTAATTTTATTAATTATTTATATAAGCCAGTGAAATAGCATACATGTTATTTGCACTTACTATTTAGCAAAGTCGAGTCGCTAAAGTTGAGTTGTAGTATAGAGATGCTGGTTTTTCAGTGTTTATTATAGATCACCAGAACAATTTATGTATGGAAATGGAAACTATATGTGTAATACTTTTTTTTAATTGGCTTTCAAAACTATGACCAATACGACTATATTTAAAAAATGGTCCGGAAAATCCAAGCACACCTTTTAAAAGCCATATATATAAATCAATGTATCTAAATTAGAGCTAAAACGGCTTAAAATAGATCAATTCTAATTTTACTTTTTTATATATATATTAACCCTATGCACTCCGTTGTCGCCGCTGTGATGACATGGTACGGTAATTTAAAAACTCCGTTGTCGCCGCTGCGTCGACATCATCTTTCCTTGCAAAATTTGTTTTTGCCACCAGTAATAACGAAAATAAAATTTACCTCATTTAATTAGAGCATTTTTGAACTTGTGTACTTATAGGAAACTTCTTTTAAGTCTTTCAGGGGCAAAGTACTTGTATTCGTAAAATGTTGCAATAATTGAATGACACCAGTCTTTACAAGATAATTTATTTTCAAACAAGTGGAAGTATATTTTAGCGTACTTAATAAAGGTGAAATTTTCATTATAAAATTCCGGTGCCAATGTGGCAATTACAATTAAAAATTATGTGATGCCGTGAGGGCATCACCGCCCTTCAAGCGGTTACAAAAGTGGTGCCGACCAAATAAAATATTTGTGTAATGACACGGAGTTGCTGGTACCCCACAACAGTGTTGCCAGTTTGGGGACTTTTTTAATTCAGATTATTTCACAGTCACCACTTTTTTAAAATAGAATAATTCGATTATCTTTCTGAATTTTTAATCGATTTTTAAATAGGTCGAATATTTCTATTTCTAAAAAGTGGTGACAATCAACACTCTGGGGACAAAAAAGTCCCCAATATGGCAACACTGCCCCACAATCAAAATGACGCAGAGTTACTGGTAGCCCGTACTTAAAATGACGCGGAGTGCAAAGGGTTAAAAATACAACTATAGAGTTCAACAATTCATGAAACTACAAAAAATATACATTTAAACAGAATTAAACATAATAACAAATTTGCAATGTAACAATAAAGCGTGTCTTCTCGCAAAGAAATCTCTTGAACAGAGGCGAGGAGCTACCGTATATGACTGATGCTCCTGAAATAGAAATTGAACGACAACTATTAAAAAAATATGCTTCTTACAATTGTTGAGCAAATTTTAAGTTTTGCATTTTTGGCCAGGTTTCTGCGTTAAATACTTCACTGTGAGTTATTTAATTGTGAAATTATTTTTAAATAATAATTACAAAATGAAATTTCTTATTTACAAAAACATATTATGATAAATTAATGTCTCACGCGAAATAAGCCATCTTTCAGTTTTTCTGAAAAAAGTAATTTTTTATCTTTTCAAATCCTTTCATAAACTGCACTTAAAATTTTCTATAAAAGTATTTTTATATCATCCAAATGTAAGAAAAAACTACCTTATCGCTTTCGTGTGAATCTGTTATATTTCGAATAAAACTTTGTAATACAATTTCTGAACAATCACTTTTTATTTATCTATTTTTCTTTTTACTTTTTTTGAACCCCTTCTTAACTTTTTCATGGGCGGTGGTATGTTTATGAAACCCCATAATTTTAATTCGCAAATGTAACAATGACACCAGATTTTTGTATTATTTTTTTCCATTTATTATATATATGACAAATGACTCTTTCATATTTGCTAATAAATTTGTGCGTGAATTTTAGATCCATTCATTCATTTCAACATTATTGTAATGGAAGTGCTTTTCCCCTGAAAGGATTAAGGGAACAATTTATTTTTCAGAAATACAGAAAGCTTCCTGAATAACGTTAAACACAGTAGAAGATTATTTTCTCCTCAAAAAGAACTGTCATTCCATGTCATTCTGCACGACATATTTCTTAAAATGTAGCCTTCTTCAGTTTATCTATCACACTCAAGCTGTTTTAAGTTAACAAAAAAATGCTACAACCTAACAATAAAGAAACATGTCACATTTAACAATCGTATTCTATACAGAGTTTTGTTTGACTGAGTCTCCAACAATAGTATTTTATGTTACTGTTTGTCAGTTCAGAAAAAGCAATTGAATGCAGAAAAGATTTATTTATTTTGAAAGGTTTAAAAGTCTGTAAAAAGCATTGATGGGTTAGCACATAAGTCAAGCAAGGTTTTTTTAAACTATATGTGTTGAAAAAGACATATTTCAATAAATTTCAGCGTGCCTAAATATTGTATTGTGTGACTTTAAATAAACATCGTTAGATTTTAAGAATAATTATGTATGAAATTTGGTGGAGTACCTTGTCACAAATTGCATAATATAACCAATTGTGGTAAAGTGGCAATCATTTTTGTTGCAGCTAATTAGGCTACAGAACAAGGCTACATAAATGCATTCGTAAGTAAAAGTAATTATGAGCGTGAGTTGTTAAAAGGTAGATTGTAATTTAGGAGCTTAGTGTACGATCATGTTATAATACATTTCTTAAAATAAATAAATAAATATATATATATATATATGTATATATATATATATATATATTATGGATGGTTAACTTTGGACTTATGGATGTGCACTTTTTTAATACCTCGGTACCAGTTGACACCGGTTTTCCCATAATGTAATTTTAACTTATTTAATCTCTCACAGTTTGAGATTAAGTAATATGAAAATTTCCTTACTAAACTGATGGCTTTCATATTTAACCCCTTAACGCTCGAATTAAATTACGGTTGAATAATTCAAATTGCTTATTGGCACCACTTTTATGAAAAAGAAATATTCACCTTATTTGATGACAGTAAAAACGATACTAAAATATACCCAATTTCACTATTTTATAAAACTCGTGGGAATCACACAATTTGAGTAAAAGACGCAGTCCGTAAATATGACGGGAGCGAGAATTAAGGGGTTAAATTTTTCGTACCAACCGGCGTTAGTGAGTTAATATTTAAAATATTTATATTTAATAATTTAATTAATTAATAATTTGTATATAAAAATATTTTTATATCATCCAAACATAAAACAAATACTCTTCTTGCTTCCGAATGAATCTATTATATTGCTAATAAAACTTTGTGATACATTTTCTGAATAATCACGTTTAGTTAATCTGACCTTTTTTTTTTTTTTTTGCTTTTTTTTTACAATCTGTTAAGGAAAAATGTTTCTTTCAAAAATCCTTAAAACAACCAAATAACATTAAACACAGTAGATTATTTTTTGCTTAGAAAGAACTGTCGTTCCATGTCATTCTGGATGACATATTTCTTAAAATGTAGCCCCTTTTCTGTTTATCTATCCATTTCAAGCAGTTTTATGTTAACACAAAAATGCTACATCGTAACAATAAAGGAGCATGACATATTTAACAATTGTATTCTGTACAGAGTTTCGTTTGACTGAGTCTCCAAAAATAGCACTTTATTTATGTCACTTCATGTCAGTTCAAAAAGAGCAACTCAAAGCAGAAAAGATTTATTTATTTTAAAGAGGTTCATAATTCTGTAAAACGTAATGATGGGTTAGCACAACTGTACAGTGTTGCCAGTGGGCTACTTTTTTTAAAAATTCAGATTTCTTGATTGCCACCACTCTTTTGAAACGGTAAAATTACCTTTGTTTTCGTCATAATTAATATGCTATTAAATAAGGCGCATTTTACCATTTCAAAAAAGTGGTGCATCTGGCAACACTGCATCTGTAAAATAAGTTTAAAAGAAAAACTATATGTCGTTAAAAAGGCATATTTAAAAAAAAATCCAGTGTACCTAAACTGTGTGTCTATAAAAAATACCCCAGTTATAATTTTTAATAGTATCAACTGTAAGCTTTGTAGAATATTGGTTCAAGATCGCAAATAAAGAATAACTCGAACGGTTTTAGATTAGCGCATGCACGAGTACTGCTTTGTTACTTATTCGCTTGCTGCTTGCCACATATGCTAAATGGCGACTCCTGAGCGTAATGCGCTATTGCTGGTCTAAAAATTAAAAACCGTTACAGACATGCGAATTTTTCCTTTGGAATTTTATAAAACGTCGTGTCTACGTTCCGCCGCTACCTAATGATTAGCCAGAGTTGAAACTAAGAATTGAAGAGGCTATTGTTTCCATCACTCCGGACTTGTCAACCGAAGTGTGGGAAGAATGACTTTAGGTTGGTTATGTGTCGTATAACTAAAGGTGTACGTATTGAAAATTTGTAAGAAAAACTAGATTAAATTACCTTCAATTTGATGCAGGATTTTGTTGTAAATAGTCGAAAATAATCTGTTATAACATACCATTGAAACTGTGCGATTATTTTATGTATATCATGTATTTTGTTTCATATGATTTTAAATGAACCATCTTTCAATTTGAATAATAACACAGGGCTGCGAAATTGAAGTTTTTGAAAAATACAAGAGAAGTTTTTGCTGATTTGCATGTTATCTGGTGGGCTGATTTCGAAAATGACCTCCATTTCCCCCATCACATCAGAATTTTTTGTAACATCGATATCGATATTTTGGCTAAAATCCTATTTGAAAAGGAATTCTCTCGGACAATTTCGCGTGTAGTATCTGGCAACAGTCACATAAAAAAAAATTGAGTGTCAGTAAGGCAAATTGATTTTTCAGTAATCGATTATTTTGTTATAGGTTTAAACGGTTTAAAACAACTGGGTCTATCGGAAAGTTGTGTCGTGTTGGGAAAATCAATTCGTACCGGAAAATTCTATCATTTAATTATTAGAGATTGATTCCGATATCTAACGTCTAATAATTACCTGGCAGGATTTACCGGTAGGAATTGATTTTTCCAACACGACACGAATTTCCAACCGACTGAATATTTTTCAAGAAAATGTGACGTGATAGACTTTTTTCATTATTTTTTTTTAATTAGCACCAAAAAATACATAAAGTTCAGCCATCAATACCCTTGTATTTTTTTCATCGCAGACCTGTGTAATTAGGTGTGAAGTTTTTAGAGTTTGGAGAAGTTCTTCATCTCAGTTTTTCATAATAAATCCAATTGAGAGATTGTGATAAAGTTAAAATCATTTTTGTTTCAGCTAATTACGCTACACAAATTCGTAAATAATATTGACTATGAGAGTGAACTATTTTTAATCCTTTCAGGGGCAAAGTATTTTTGTTGCTATAATGTTAACATGATTAAATGGCATGGGAATTTATGAATAGATTTTTATGAAAGTAACTAAAAGCTTTTCTTCTTGTGCGTTAAAAAAGTAAAATTTAATTCGTAAAAACTGGTGCCAAAATGGAATTCGGGAATTAAATATTTGGTATATATAATATACCGGTGCCCTTCTAGGATCTAGGGGTTAATAGAATATTTTTAGTACTTTTACAGAGTAATTATTTAGTATAGGCTATTTCCATGACTACGTGTAGTGTAAATCACATGCAACGATTTTTGGCTACCAGTATTTTAAAACGGGAAAATGTGACTAATTTTATGGGACATATCTCATTAATTGAATAAGGCCAAGCAAACTTTACGAAAATAACGGTGGGTAACAAACATAGCAGTTTTTAGTTATGTGACTTATACTAAAAAAACCCATGGAAATACCCTATACTAATAGATGTTTGTAGGATATAAATAAATACAGATACAGAGCTACCAAATATCGAGATACATTGCCGTTTATGGTTGCTAATTTCTGGAAGTGCGTTTTAACACTGTCCAACATAGTTCAAAAGTAATTATGATTTCGGTTTGTCTGCCCGTTTACCTGTGTTCTATCTCGAGCAAATATACTTGGATTGACTTGTTATTTATATATGTTATTGGCGTTTACTATAGCTAGCACGATAGCTATTGACAATGAAGTGTGTAAAATTTACTTACGAGAGGTATCATATTTGATATATATTCATGCAAATATCATAAGAGTTTATTAAATATTAAAATCGGTACTTCTATACTTTTTTACTTGAAAAATGAAAAATATTTCTCAAAAATATTTTGACTTTTCATCCGAATTTTATCCATTTATTTCACACCAAGCAAAAGAAGATTCCATTTAACATTGATATATGGTTATGTTAAGGGTACAAGGATTTATAAAATCTAAATTATTAAATATTATGCGGAAAATTGTAAATCTATTCATAAGTTAAAATCGTAAGCTAAAAACTTCCGAAATATTAAATGAAATTAAGCAGTTGAAAGTCAGACTTTTAGTAATATTGCCGAAGTTTATTCATAGATGGCCTTAGATGTCATAACTGAGCTATCGCTTAGCGAGCGGTAATCATTCTTGTTCGGCATTACAATAATGGAGGCGTTCAACGGTGCTGAAAAACGAAATGCTGTCTTTGGTTTCATGAAACTGCTGTGCAAGTACGACGAACATTTGTGATAAGGGTAAACTTCAACAATTTTTCTATCTTACATTACGTAATTTATTTATTTTTTTTTGTCAATTCCATTGAATAAATCATTCTTTTTGACCAACTAATTTGTATACACCCTGTATTTCAAACATTATTAAATATATTTGTTACGGCTTGCCTCGACACGGTTTTGAACGCACCCTTGTGCGTTCCACCAGACTTTTGTGTTTGCCGTTTGGCAACGGCAGTCTTATCGTTTTTTTGTTGATGTTCGCGCGTCGAATGTTTTTATGTATAAAAACCGTATTACTGAGCTATTTCGTTAGCAAAAAATGACCATGGGGTCTTATTTGTTTATAATAACGACTATTATAGTATAGTTGTAGCATAATTATACAGATTATGTTTTGATTCAAGTGGTATGGTCCACGAAAACAACATCGCAGTGTTTTATAACTGACTATGGTGTCAGTCCGTACAATTTCCTGTATATATGTATATATAAAAGAACTGTTTGTTGTTGTTTTAACTCTCTTCGTATAATTCGACTATCTTCGTATATATTTTCCATTTATTTGAACTAGTTACAGTCCATAATCAAAGTACATACAGGCACATAAGTGGTCCAGTCGTTTGGAGTTAGGAACTGGTATTATTCTCGGAGTATTAGTCATAGATAATCAATTAAAAGATGACTGATAAAAAGAAGATAACAACTTTAAATCGTCAGAGGGGAGCCTATAAGGGTCAATTGACTGGAATACAAACATTTCTAGATGATGAAGATAAAAAGGACATTTGGGAATATCAAGTTAAATTTGACAATATTCGAAAAATTGTCTCTAATCTAGACGACTTAAAGGTGAAATATTTTGAAACTGTAGAAGAGGATACGGAGCTTAATGATCATCTGGCAGCTTTTACAGAAATAGAAGATGAAGCAGAACAATTAGAGTTAAGGCTTAGAAAATTCTTACTCTCTAATAGTAATAATAGTGAAAATGCATCTCATGTTAGTAATTCAAATTTTGAAAATTCAAGTATAAATTACAAATTGCCTCATATACCATTACAAAAATTTTCGGGAAATTATCAAGATTGGTACACATTTAAAGATCAGTTTATGACTTTAATTGATTCGAATAATAAATTAAGTAGCACACAGAAACTGTATTATTTAAAATCTACCCTTAGTCATAGTGCTTTAGATGTAGTTACAGATGATGATTCCTATGAATCCCTTTTTAAAGCATTACAAGATCGTTTTCAAAATAAACGTTTTATTGTAAATTCTCATTTGAATGAAATATTATCAATGGAAAGTTTATCGCAAGATTCAACTAAAAGTTTAAGGGCCGATGTTGACGGATGTCAAAAACACATTCGCGCTCTTAAAACTATTGGTTTAGAACTTAATCAATTTTCAGAAATCATGTTGATAAATATTATTCTTAAAAAACTAGACAAAGAATCTAAAAAAACAATTTGAGTTATCGTTAACCACCAATGAATTACCCGAATGGGATGAATTTGTTGCCTTTCTGCAAAAGCGCTGTTTAGTATTAGAGAATTTGCAGGGTAATTTAAATACGAAACCTAAACAATTTTCAAATGAAAGAAATCTAAAGGCAAAAAGTTTGCTCATAAACAACGATTCCCGTAGAAAAAATAAATGTCTTCTTAGCCATTCTATCAATCATTCGATTTTAAAATGTAATATGTTTTTAAAAATGAATGAATATGACAGATATTCAGTAGCAAAAAGATTTAATCTCTGCATTAATTGTTTATCTCAAACGCATTTGCTTAAGAAATGTTTATCAAAATCACGTTGTTTTTTTTTTTTTGTTCAGATTTGCACCACAGTTTACTATGTCGCAAGCATGCTTCTTCTAATGAGAAAAATTATCCACCTGCCACACAAAAAATAAATAAAAAGGAAAACAAGTCAAAAGATGATGTAACGTTGGAATTTCCCCCCCCCTCACTTCCGCAGAAACGAACGAATGCAATTCGGTAAATAATGAATCGTTGAAAGCTTTAAATAATGTAAATACGAAAAATAGATCAATTTTATTAAGTACTTGTTTTGTTTTTATTGAAGATAAATTTGGAAATAGAAGGAAATTCAGAATGATGCTCGATTCAGCGAGCAATGTCAATATTTTGACTACAGAATGCGCAGATGCTTTGAAATTAAACAAAAGGTTAATTAATGTTCCACTAAGCGGTTTGAATGGTTCTTTACATAATATTAAAAAAAAAATCCGGTGTTATTTCCAATGTGATTGAAAGTTTCAAGGAGAATATAGATTTCTTAATTGTTCCTAAAATCACGGATGTAATTCCATCAAAGGAATTAAATATATCGAACATTAATTTACCAAATCTTGTGGAATTTGCTGACCCAACGTTTTTCAAACCGGGAAAGTTTCATGGTTTGATTGGAGCTGAATTATTTTATAGAATTTTAAAACCTAATTCAGTTAAGATTAGTGATAAGTTAATTTTGCAAGACTCAGTTTTTGGATGGATTCCAACCGGTACACTAGATGACAGGGAAACTACAAATAATTCCGCTATGAGTCATTTTATTAGCGATTTCGATGAAATTAATGATAATGTAAGACAACTTTGGGAATTGGAATCTATTGCCATAACGCATGATTCGAAAATATCGGAAACTGATCAAGCGCAACAAATTTTCGATAAAACTGTAACATTTGTAGACGGTCGATATGAAGTTCAGTTGCCCTGGAAAAGGGACTGGAAGGAATTAAACGATAACTTTAATATTGAGAAACAGCGTTTGGAAGATTTAAAAAGAAAATTTTATAGAAATCCTGAACTTTTTCGTCAGTATTCTGAGATAATCAATGATTACCTAAATCACGGAATTATTGAGCAGGTTGAAGGAAATGAACCTGTTTTAGACAAGGCTGTCTACTATTTGCCCGATCATGCGGTCTGTAAGGAAGATAAGCTCGCTACCAATGTTCGTATAGTTTTCGACGCCAGCTCTCATGATAACAACACGTTGTCTTTAAATGATTGCTTATGGCCAGGCATCAACTTAAAATCCACAATATTCGACATTTTAATCCACTTCAGATTAAATCAAATTGCCTTTTCTTCTGACACCGAGAAAGCGTTCCTTCAAATTTCACTCGCTGAAAAGGATCGTTATGCTGTACGCTTTATGTGGTTCGATAATGATTTCAGATCTTTCAAAAATATAAAGATTTTTAGATTCAAACGTTATTTTTGGAGTCAATGCTTCTCCATTTCTTCTATCTGCGACCATTAAGGAGCACATCAAGCAGTTTAAAAACGTATATCCAAGAACTGTTAATTTACTTGATAAATATATTTATGTAGATGATTTCATATCGGGCGAAGATACTCTGCAAGAAGCTCTTGATGTTTCCCTTAATGCTAAGAAAATAATGTCTGAAGCAGGAATGACTCTACGAAAATGGATAACAAATGATGAAACGTTAGTAAAGTGCTGGCAGAAAGAAGGTTTAGATATTCAGGCGGAACATGCTACTATAAGCCTAGGTAGTAATCTCACTAAAGTATTGGGTATGTCTTGGAAAACAGAAGAGGATTGTCTGGCATTCGAAGTCAGGAGTCTAATAGAATTCTTGTCATCGCAAAAAAGCTCAAAACGTCTACTATTGCAAGCAGTTGGTAAAATCTTCGATCCGTTAGGCATGCTGACGCCATTCACCATTAGAATAAAATGCCTGTTCCAAGAAATATGGCTAAAGAAGATAGCATGGGATGAACAGTTACCAGCTAATGTGCACGAAAAATGGTTAAAGTGATTCGAAGAACTTCCAAATTTAGCAGAATTAAAAATTCCGAGGAAAATTCTTGTTTGCTTGAATAAAGTAATAGCTGTAGAAATACATGCCTTTTCTGATGCTAGTAAAATAGCGTATGGCTCTGCAATTTATCTGAGAATAAAAAGAGAGAGTGGTCTGGAAGTCAATCTCGTGACTTCAAAGAATCGTGTTGCACCGATAATGGAGATAACTCTGCCTCGGTTGGAACTTCTCGGAGCCTTACTAAGTGCAAGACTGGCCAATAAAGTAAAACCCATCCTAGATCAAAAAATCACATCGATAGAGTGACCGATTCCAAAATAACATTATACTGGATCAAAGGCTCATCAAGGCGATGGAAACTATTTGTGGCAAACCGTGTTATAGAGATCAATGCACTGACTGATTCTAACTCATGGCATCACTGCTCCAGCAAGGACAACCCCGCTGATCTCTTAACGCGAGGTGCGACTGTTAATTCTATTATAGAGAATCCCATGTGGTTTAAGGGACCACAATTTCTAGCAGCTGACGACTTATCAATTCCCAACGAACTTATTTCTGTTCCAGAAAAGGAGTATTTAGTAGAGACTAAATCAAAATGTAAAAATGACTTTGATTCTAATATTTCTCTTTCTCTTTTCAGGAATCCTGAAGCAGTAGATTTTTTTCTATGTTTGAAGAGCAATTATTTCAGTATCCTTCGTATATTGGCTTATATTTATAGGTTTTTTCACAATTGTAAGTGTAAGTCAGTAGACCGGCGCCGAAGCAGCCTCACTACCTCAGAAATAAGGGCTTCAGAAACTTCTTTAATCAAGTTAGTACAAAATGCAGAATTTCAGGAAGAGATTAGCAGTTTAAAACGGAAGTCAAGGGTTCCTCCTTCCAGCAAAATTAAATGTTTATCCACCTATTTGGATCAAAATAATATCTTAAGAGTTGGAGGCAGATTGGAAAATTCAGATTTAAACTTTGATAATAAGCACCAAATCATTTTGCCGAAAGGCCATAAGATTACAAAACTCATATTTGAGTATTTTCATAGGAAATATTTTCATATTTGTCCCCAAAGTTTGATACATTACGTACGTATGAGGTTTTGGCCCGTAAGTGGAAAAAATTTAGCACGAAAAGTAGTGCATGACTGCGTTGTCTGTTTCAGGAGCAACACAGTTACTGCCAAACAAATCATGGGTGTTCTCCCATCAGAAAGGGTAACTCCAAATTTTACTTTCAACCATATAGGAGCCGATTTTTGCGGTCCTTTTGAGGTTAAATATAAAAATCAGAGAAAGGGGATTTTTCATAAGATTTATGTCGCGATCTTTATTTGCTTAGTGACAAAGGCTATTCATTTAGAAATGGTCACAGACCTAACACCGGACGCGTTTATCGATGCACTTAAACGGTTTTTTTTCTAGGCGAGGAAAATGCTCTTCGATTATTACAGACAATGCTACAAATTTTAAGGGTGCTAATTTAGAATTACGCAAACTTCATGAGTTAGTTCGTAGACCGGATGAAAAATTAGCTAATTACCTTACTTCAGAAGCTATTGAATGGAAGTTCATTCCTCCTAGATCGCCCAGCTTCGGTAGTTTATGGAAGGCTGGTGTAAAATCTTTCAAGTATTATCTTAAACGGACATTAAAAGGTGCTAGATTGACTATGGAAGAATTCCAAACAGTCACCACCCAAATCGAAGGGGTACTAAATTCGCGTCCCTTAACCCCATTATCGACCGACATAAATGATTTTAACGTATTGACACCAGGCCATTTCCTAATTGGTCGGCCAATAGACGCTATTCCAGAACCTCAATTAATTGATATTAGCGAATCCAGATTATCTCGATGGCAAAGAGTAACTAAATTTGTTCAATTAATTTGGAGAAATTGGCAATTAAATTACTTAAGTCATCTCCAAAATCGTTCAAAATGGCAGGTAAAGAGCGATAACATCAAACCAGGAGCAATGGTAGTAATAAAAAAGGACAATTTACATCCTTGTAAATGGATGCTGGGACGAATTCTAGAGGTTATGCCAGGGAAGGATGGTAATGTTAGAGTAGCGAAAGTAAAAACTGCCTCTAACGTTTTCGTTAGATCAATCTCTAAATTATGTGTCTTACCCGTTGATTGATGACCCATTTGTTTTAAGAAATACCCTATTTTTTTTTCCTTAAATTTTCCTTATTATTGTATTGTAAAGGTAATATTGTCATTGAAACTCATCCTTATTGTATTTTGTATTATCATTTATCTGTTTCTTATTTACTGTTATATGCATAGTATTGAAGTTTATATTGTAATATTTGAATGTGGTGTATAATATATACACTTTATATTGTTTTATGGAATGTTGGCACATGTCAATGGGGGGCCGGCATGTTACGGCTTGCCTTGACACGGTTTTGAACGCACCCTTGTGCGTTCCACCAGACTTTTGTGTTTGCCGTTTGACAACGGCAGTCTTATCGTTTTTGTTTTTTTTGTTGATGTTCGCGAGTCGAATGTTTTTATGTATAAAAACCGCATTACTGAGCTATTTCGTTAGAAAAAATGACCATGGGGCCTTATTTGTTTATAATAACGACTATTATAGTACAGTTGTAGCATAATTATACAGATTATGTTTTGATTCAAGTGGTATGGCCCACGAAAACAACATCGCAGTGTTCCATAACTGACTATGTTGTCAGTCCGTACAATTTCCTGTATATATGTATATATAAAAGAAATGTTTGTTGTTGTTTTAACTCTCTTCGTATTATTTGACTATCTTCGTATATATTTTCCATTTATTTGAACTAGTTACAGTCCATAATCAAAGTACATACAGGCACATAAGCTAATGCCTGGCCATAAGTAATCATTTAAAGACAACATGTTGTTATCATGAGAGCTTTGATTTATGGACTGTAACTAGTTCAAATAAATGGAAAATATATACGAAGATAGTCGAATTATACGAAGAGTGTTAAAACAACAACAAACAGTTCTTTTATATATACATATATACAGGAAGTTGTACGGACTGACACCATAGTCAGTTATGGAACACTGCGACGTTGTTTTAACAAATATTTGGGGGGAGTCAAGGGGGTAAATTTTGGGGGGAAGTTAAGAATTCGGATTCAGCGACCCAAAAAACTTAAAGTAAACCTTATAAAGAAAGTTCGGAGGGGAGATGAGAGGGCGAATGTAAACGTGTGAGTGGTTAAGTGGAATTGCGCAACTTAGTTCACGAAGCACCGCGCGCATGTTCCGAGGCAGACCCCCTCCCCCGTCATTCTAAGTCATAATGTCATGTATCTAATTTTTTGAAAATTTTGTCTACTTTCTGAATTTCTAGATACTTTTTCCCTAAAACAATAAAAAAAATTGATTTTTTTAATAAAAACCTTTTTTGGGGGGCTTTTTACCAAAATTTGGGAGGGGGGGGGGGTGTTGCCGGGGGAAATTTTGGTGGGAAGTTACAAATTCGGATTCACAGATCCAAAAAACATAAAGTACGCTAATTTTTAGAACTACCATGAATTTTGACAGGTAGAGCACCTATACGGTCTCTATTGCCTGGACTATAATGTTAATGCTATGGAAATGTGTTTGGTTCCATCAGTATGTGGCCCGTATTCGGAGGTTGTCGATGTTTAGAGGTCACTGTTCAATGAAGTTTCACTGTATCTGGTATAAAGTTAGATTCTCTTAACTACGTAATTTCTAGAACGTATTCTATCATGGGAATTAAAGGGTTAAAGGTTAAGCTTTATAAAATAAATAATTATGTAAAATAAGACATTTGGAAACATTCTTATTAAAATATATACTAATTTGCAATCTTTTAGCGTAAAACAGTCTCACGATAGCAGTTTTTAGTTGTATTGCAGGTGTGCAACAGAAGAAAAGGTTTACGTACTATATGAAAAATGTATCCTAAAATTCCATCCTAAAAATATGGCATTTTTTGCACATATGTACTCTGTTAATTCTCAAAGTTCAACAAACATATTTCATTATCTTAATACTCATTATATATTCATTATTATTATTTTTTTAATCTTTTTATTGTGTATTGATAGTGAATAATTGTTCTATGATATACTTTAAAATTTTCATGAATGTTGTAGCTCCCACTTATAAAGCTTTTACGATCAAAGTCTTTTAGTCTTCACGGAGTTGTATATTCATTGCAGAGATATTTCCCGAAAACATCCCAAATTCTGCCTGGTATAATTAATTAAGCAAATACACTGTGGATTTTCCGTTTCTTCTTCGTCCAATAGATTAATGTTATTCTCAGAAGTGCGGAGTAATCTCTGTGTATAATTTAGTTTAGGCTGGTGTTTGAACATCGTGAAATGTGTTTCCTGTATCACGGAATTCTCAAACGCATATTTATTAATTAAAGGAACATATGTTTATAAGGATAAATACGTAAAATATATGAACTAAATTTATTTTGAAGTATATTTAAATTCTTAATCATCGAAATTGAAAAAAATAATCTTTGTTTTTGCTAAAAGCTCTAACGAAGTATATAAGGTGAATTACAAGGTGAGGGGCGGTGGGATATATTTTATCCCAGTTACTATTAATAAAGATTTACACCAGAAAAAAATTATTAAATTTTACATTTCTAAATTTGGTGGAAACCAGTCGTAAAATTGCTTTTCTTTATTGTGCAATAAAATTTTATAAAGATTCCGGTTTGAATTCGACATTACAGAAACACAATTATTTGCCCCTCAAAGGGTTAATATATATGACATTCTAAATCAACGATATATGTTGAATTCAGATATATATTAAAATGCAAAATTGTTCGCTTTAAAATTTTAAATCCAATACAGCGGATTTAAATATTTCTTTGTTCCGATATTAGTATCCTACATTTTATTCTACATACAAAACTTCATTTTATTCTACATCTAACGTTTAGTCGTCTATCTTCAAAATCGTAGCTTTTTCGCAAGAAAATAAATACAATTTGACTTTCTAATATTTGAAAGGTCCATTTACGTATATCATTTATGTGATTACTCATTTTAATCTGAATATACTTCTTATGAAAGTAATTTTTTGAAGTAATTTTTTATTTTTACTACTTCTTAAAAATACACAAACATATAATATAGAAACAAAGACATGAAAAGAATTTCATTCTAAAAGAATGGCATATTAATTGCAGATATATATTTTGATAACTCCCCAAGTTCAACAAACGTAGTTCATTAACCCTTAATTGCATAGTGATGTAAATTTCCATCACCTTTTTATTTAATTTTTAATACATAAATTAAGTCCTGACAACCACTATATTTATATAGAAATATTAATCCTCTAAAACTTACAAAAAGATGCTACTAAATAAAGTTAAAAATCTATCTTAAGATTTCTGGTGCCTAATCCTTAATATAAAAATAAAAAACACAATTCTAAAAGAATAATTCATGCAATTAAAGGTTAATCAAATACATTGTCGATTTTCCGTTTATCCTTTGTGTAACCCTCCTAATACCAGGTTTTTATACTTTCAGAGAATTCGTAGTTTTACATGTTTTGAAACAGAAATTTACCTTAGGTAACTTCTTACAAGGAGATATCTATTTAATTTTATCTACTATCCATAAATTATTTATTTTTTCTTGTTTGAAACATTAACAATTTCAAAATTTAAAATAACTATTGGAAAGAAAAGAAATAAGCTATTCGGTACTGGAACGAGGACTGTAATTCGACTGTGTGCCACAAGGTGACAGCACATATCAGCGATAGGAAAATCCTATCGGACTTCGTTCTGCGACTTTTCAAATATCTGAACTTCTACTCTCTTTTTCTCAGCAAAGAGAATTTGATGACTAAGACTTTCAAAAATGTACATGTAAAAACCCTTATTCTTTCTTGGTTAGTGCGTATGGAGTTTTCTGCCATGGATACAAGCAAAATTATTAGCTCTGTCCCATCATACATATTTACATACTCATTATTATTCATATCTTATGTTTTTCAGTTCATGTAATGTAACCAAGAATACTCATTTTGTGGAAGAGTGCTATTATTAAACAAGCGCTTATGTAAGATCTTAATTCGCCCTCCCGTCATATTCACGGGCTGTGTCTTTTACTCAGATTGTTCGATTCCCACCAGTTTTATAAAATAGTGTAATTGGCTTTATTTTAGTATCGTTTTGCCTGTCATTAAATAAGGTGAATATTTCTTTTTCAAAAAAGTGGTGCCAATAAGCAATTTGAATTTTTAAACCGCAATTTAATTCGAGCTTTAAAGGTTTAATTAGACGCTTCTTCACTCCGAACATCACAGAACACACAAATAAAGCTAAACCACTTATTATATTTTCAGCAGCACAAAAGGAATCTGTGCAGCACTGTGCCCCATGAAGGAATATCATAGGTGAGCTAATTTTTTTCTTACCTAATTTTGTACTGTGAATTAATTAATTATTATTGAAGTAAATTAAGTTTGCTCCTCCAATAATTTAAATCGCAACGTTTTAAGAATAACTGTGGTCAAATAAGACCCCAATGGTACTAGGAGGGTTAATAGATTATGTTACTCTTTGAAGTGTGGGGAAACCTCTGAGTTTAATTTAGTTTAAACGGTACATGAACAATGTAAAATGTCGTTCCAAAATCACAAAATTTTATTTTAAAACATAATTTGATTAATTTATGAATTACATATATATATATAAGTTCAACAAACAGATAGAGAGTCAATGCACAAATGATGTAAGACTGATTTATATTATGCAGTCTATTTAGCACAAATACGTTGAAGCTGAAATAATTAATACTGCACTTAATGAAAGTTCTCAAATTTAAACTTTCTGACACATGTCCGTATTCATTTTTGATCGGAAACTCATAAGATTGACAGGTGTTTTCACTCAGAAACTATGCAATCAAATGGCATTTTCAATTTCTTGGTAAAAGAAAAAGATCTTTCCGAAAATACTGTGAAAGTGGAAGTTTGGAACTAGACACACCAGCGCGAGAAAGTGGAAAAAACTTTTTGTCTCATGTAAAGAATCGCTTATATCTTGATCAAAAAACGGTAAACGCTATTCAATTCCAAGTCGCTGCAACATTCAGGCATGCTAGTTTTATGCATTTACTTTTAATAATGAATAACAAATGTGTCAGAATGTTATATAGGGTCTGTCACCAGGGCACCTCGTATGTGATATGCTGCATAAGTCCTTAACCCCTTGGGGACGAGCGACACGTATACGTGCCGCATGAAGCACTCAGAATACTTGTTTTTAATCACCAGTAAAATTTTACTGTAAAATTTGCCTTATTTGATCAGCGCATTTTCTCGATTCAAGAAGACACAAATTTCTGTTTTTAAAAAACGGTGACAAAAGATTAACAATTTCGCAAAAGGCTCCCGTCCCGAAGGGGTTAAATGATACTACAGTGGAGTTCTCTAAAGAAATACTCGTGCAACAGATAACATCTTTATACTGCCTCTATGTGCAAATTACTTAAAAGATGAAAAAATATGTAAAAAGGTGTTAAATTACTTTAATATCCTTAGTATTTTCAACTATATACATAACCTTCGTCAGAGAATACAAAAATATAAGCGTCTTGTTTTCAAATTTCACGTAGTTCGTGTCAAAAGAAGTTAATGCGAAAGTCAATTTTTAAATCCGGGAAAAATTGGAAAAATAAAAATATGGATATAGAGGGAAGTGGAATATTACGTGTTTTATGATTCTTTAAGCAAACTGAGCCAAATTCTGGGTATGTTGTAGGATAAAACGTCATTACAAACAATATTTTCTTTAGTAATAATTTCTATTGATTCACGGATAATTAAATCATGATAATTCTTTAAGGGACATATAATTTTTGTATCTTCGAAGTTAATTTGTATATTCTGATTCTGGTTAAGACTTGAGAAGGCTGTTGTTGGCCAGTTGTACTTCAAATCTCTCAAACTTTCTTTAATACGATCTTTATGTTTACGAGAAGTCATTCCTATGTATTCGAGATAAATATCTTCTGTTTTCAGTGGAATTACATATACTCCAGAAACTTCATATTTCGGGATCGGGTCTATTTTGGCACTAACTAGATTGTTCAATCTTATTGGAAGAGTAGCGATAAGTTTACGCCAAAACGAAAAAGTGCATGTCTACGTTTTTCGAAAAGTTCTGGAATGTACTTCATTTTGCACTATCTCCTAATACTCAGGGGATTTTTTGTATCTTCATGTGTTTTTTCTGTGAGTTGATTAGTTTATCAATAATACGTTTTGGAAAAGTGTTCTTAACTGCAATGATTCTAATGGCATTTAATTCATTTTCAAGATGATTAATAGAGCAAACACTAAATGCTCGTCTTATATAAAAGTTAAACGGAGCAAGTTTGTAGTTGAACGGTGATGTAAGACTCATTTACTTTCTTGTAAACTGTGCGCTCAATTGTTAAGTTTGATAAGTTTTTGATTAGCATTACGTCAAGAAATGACAACTCCTTAAAATTTGAGGCCAAACTGGCAACCTTGTTGTAAAGAAAGGACAATCTACTACCAAGAATGTCATTGATTAATTTATTGGCCTAAACCTAGTAAATAATTCATGGTTTTTAACCCCGAACAAACTTAATAACACCACGAGATTATGTATGACAGCTTTTTTGACTCTTTTTCTTTTTCATAATTTCATATTTCGAAACAGAACGAAATATAGGTTAAATTTATATATAAAAGAAGTTTTAGGGACAAGAAACATTTAATAAATTAAATTTCTTGTTGAACTCTACCAGCACGACGAGCTTAGGCAGGTGCTGGAATTACACAAAGTGTCACACGCCATACAGATGCGAATTACACTTAAAAAAATTAATATTATATTAGTTTACTTTCTTCTATTTTTTTTCCGTGACACTGTTTCACTACTTTTTTTTTATAACAAGACAAATTAAAAAGAATGCTTTATTTTTCACACTTGACAATTCTTATGGATTTGTGCTACCAGTATATTTTAACAGTAAAATATGCTTCATTTAATCTTGGATTTTCTGTCAAAAATACGACAAATCTTAATTTTTGAAATTTAGTTCAAAAGTCCGTAAATAATACCAGGTATGGTTTTATTATTCTCCGTTGTTTGGTCAAGGGTTATGTTCTTCGTTTTGGAAAGGAATGCAGTTATTTGCTTAAGTTTATTAATAATGACTGTAAAAAATATCAACCACATTTTTCGCCTGGTAATCTGCGGTTTGTTTAATCGCTGTTAAATAATCCAAATATTCCTATTTTGAAAACTGGAAAGTAATTTGTATTAAAAAAATCCTTATTCTGACAAAACTGTTAAAAAGTGGAATTCTTAACTAACGAATAACAAAAATGTTTTTTGGATCGTTTGTATGTGAGAAAGTCATGTAAATGAAAAGCGTAACCAAGTTATGCGTAAGAAAGAAAAAGTTCGGAGCCTTTTCTTTTAGAGTCTCTAGAAAAACTAAAGCATTTGATTGGAGTTCTATCCATCCTTAGACGAGAAATAGAACAATGGATTAGAATAAAACAACAACTGCAAACTGTAAGAGATTTTTGAAAACTACAGTCGACTGTTCATTAATGCGTCTCAGCGTAAGAGGTATCTCCTTTTAGTTGATGACAATTTCATTTCCGCACATCATTTTCTATTTGTAATTAATGTTGAAATGTTTACTTAATATCGTTGGTATCTTGACAAGCTATCCCGTATGAAAACAGCGGTGCCAGTGGGCTACTTTATTATATTCAGATTTCTTGATTGGCACCATTTTTTTGAAATAGTAAAACTCGCTCTATTTAATTAGATATTCATTAACACCTTGAAAGTCGCAATAAATTACGGTTTAAAAATTCAAATTGCTTTTTGGCACCACTTTTTTGAAAAGAAATATTCACCTTATTTAATGACAGGTAAAAAGATACCATAATATGGCCAATTACTCTATTTTATATAACTGGTGGGAATCAAACAAGCGGAATAAAACACACGCTCCCGTGAATATCACGGGAGCGAGAATTAAGGTGTTAAATTACGGTCTAAATATTCTGATTGCTTAAAGACAGGTAAAATGATACCAGGAAAAAGCCAATTACATATTTTATAAAACTGGTGGTAATCAAACAATCTGAATAAACCACACAGCCCATGAATATCACGGGAGCGATAATTAAGGGGTTAAGAAAACAAAGAAAAATTTATCATTTCAGAAAAATAGTGCAAATCAAGAATTCTGAATTTTGAAAACAAAAATAACTCTGGCAACAACTTTTTCGTATTGGATGATTTCACAATATATACTGCTCAAGGTATAACATCCGGGCTGCCACAGGCTATTTTTCCATTCTATTCGCAAAACTGTTTTAAAGAAATAAATTGTAAAGTATGTTTCACTTGTAAATGTTGTCAGATTGTATGTCAAAGTTTTTTGCTTTGAGATAGTGGTGCGAGGTAGAATTAAAAAAACAGTTGCTAGTTGCAGCCCTGTAACATGGACGAAATTTTCGCAAACTCACCGGACAGAATCGAAGCTCTGTGCATTAAATCTTCAAAAGCAAAATTGGTGTAACTTTGGTTAGTAAGGGATTAGAAAATTGTCAGTGACAGTGGTTAAAAAAAGACAACCTACTAAGAAAAACTTTATAGATTCAAAATTTGGTATAAATCTAGTTACCCATTTCAAGCGCAGGATTTTTCCACGGCGGGACCACCTAATTTTAATCCCAAACTTATAAACGGCACCAAGAATATTTTAAAAAATATCTTTGCTTTTATGTTGTAGTACGTTTGTAAATTGTGGTGTCAATCTTTTCATCATTTTAAGAACAGAATTTTTCTGTGTCGGAAAGGATTTAAAATTGATTGATTTTACTTACTAAACACGAAAACATATAATAACATGAGGAGATTATGTATGACTTATTTTTGGGTGGGGTTTCATGGTTAGCCCTTTCCGACGCTGTGTGCGCCGGTCGGGATACCTAATTTTAATTCCAAACTTACAAACGACACCAAGAATATTTCAATAAAATTTTCCATTGACACTGAAAGCAAAAAGTAACAAGTTTTTAATTTCTAAAAAAGTTGTATACAAATTCCGGTGTCAGTCGATGATTTCATCATTTTATAACAAAATTTGTCTTTTCGAGAAAGGGTTAACCCCTTAATTCTAGCTCCCGTCATATTCACGGGCTGTGTCTTTTACTCAGACGGCTCGATTCCCACCAGTTTTATAAACTAGTGTAATTGGCTTTATTTTAGTATCGTTTTACCTGTCATTAAATAATGTGAATATTTCTTTTTCAAAAAAGTGGTGCAAATAAGCAATTTGAATTTTTATACTGCAATTTAATTCGAAAGTAAAGGGGTTAAAGCGAAAACCAAAAATTATTTCAACTTGATATATAAAGTACACTTTAGGCGGACTAAATTTCCAAAATTAAATTGCTTGCCAGAATCATACAAGATAAACCTGTTTTATCACTCGCATAACTCCACCGGCCTCAGAGGCGTAGGTGAGTAGCTGGATTAAATCAAGTTGCAATGAACCACAAGCTGATACGGTTATTTTTTTTATATCCATGAATATACTTGCTTTCTTATATTTTCCGGTACAGTGTGGCAATATTTTTTATTGCAAAAGAAATACAAATGCATGGTTTGTTCTTTAATAATAGAACCGCCGACAAGAACGTATACCTATAACCGCCAAAGCGGTCAATTTGACCGATGTGGATTATCATGCTCACCTGCTGTTTACTCGCCATTTTTTAATCTTAGTATCGTTTTATACTATTATTAGCATCATTGCCCATATAAAGATATATTTTTCATAATTTTTATTATATACTTCTTATATTTTATTATGTTATAATTGTATAATATTCAGATAGATATACAGGGTGTTCCGTTAAAGGGGTCCAATATTAATAGGGGTAATAGAGGAGATCACACGGAGCATAAATCAATATATAATGCCTGGCCGGATCTCAATAATTTTCAAATTACAGCAAATAGAATGAAAAATCGGAAATTTGTAAAAAAACCCTCATTGCTAAACTATCGATAATGCTACATAAAAGCGAAGCACATATTTAGAAAGAGCAGAAAAAATCCTACGAAATGACATAAGTTGTTTTAGAATATTGAGAATTAATGGCGAGTTACAAGCTCTGAAACAGTGAAAAAATACAAAATCAAATATTTAGCAAAATAGTTAATCGATAATTCCAAAAATGCAACTCTACCTACATCAAGGAAAATGTTATAAAATTTGGTCCATTCCGAAAGCTTTCGAAGAAGCTGACAATAAACCATATCAGTTTAATTGTATGGGAGAAATCAAGCAGTTCCCTAGTTACAACTCTGTACTGTTGCACGCTCGGAAAGGGCGAAACTCCGCCCATGACGATTGTAAACACCCCGTTTTAATATCTTTCAATTATACATTTCTGATCAACCTCTATCAATACCCTTTCATTATTCAGTCTGGTCAAGTGAATGACATATTGTGCAGCTCTCGCCTTGTCTTAAAGCAAACTCCGTGACTGCTGCGTTTCCTCCATGAACTTTCAGGATGATGAAGAAGAAGTACTTTTTATGCAAATTTTCTATGTGTATAGGAAGAAAAGTGTAATAAAACAGCGGTCATCAGTGGGCGTTATGTTAAAGGGAGGCTGTTGTAAGTGGGATTGTAGTAAGTTGATGTATAATAATTATGCCGGAATACTCTAACGAAGAATATGCGGACATGCATCTGATGTACGGGCAAGCTCATGGAAATGCATGTCTAGCACAGCGCATGTACCGTGAGCAATTTCCAAGGAGACGTTGCCCAAGTTCGAAACTCTTCATAAAAATCGATAGACGATTACGGGAGACTGGATCGTTTAATACAGCAAGCATTGATGCAGGGAAACCTCGACATGTACGAACACCTGCAATGGAAGAAGATGTACTGAATATTTTTAAAGATAACCCCTCCACGAGTACACCAGCTGCTGCGTCTGAAGTCGGTGTTTCTCACGAAAGTGTGTGGCGTGTTCTGCGTGCAGAAAACATGCACCCCTTTCATGTGCAGCGGGTACAACTGTTATCAGTAACAGATTGTGCTCAGCGGACAGAATTCGTACGCTGGTTGCTTAATGTAACAGAAAATAATCCACAATTTCTGGAAAATATTTTATTTACTGATGAAGCAACATTTACGAGAGAGGGCGTGGTAAACACGCACAGTATGCACGCATGGTCATATACAAATCCGCACACTGTTTTCCCGTCGAACGCACAACAAAAGTTCAGTGTGAACATATGGGCAGGTGTCCTCGGCGATTATCTCATAGGACCATATTTACTCCCAGATGTACTCAATGGCAGTACGTACTTGGTTTTCCTACGGGATATCTTACCGCAGTTACTGCAAAATGTGCCAGCAACATTGCGCCACAATATGTGGTTTATGCACGATGGCGCACCGGCACATTTTTTCATAGGTGTTCGCAATCACCTCAATTCAACATATCCTGGGAAATGGATTGGACGCAGTGGACCTGTTGCTTGGCCTGCACGCTCTCCAGACCTCAATCCGTTAGACTTTTTTGTTTGGGGACACCTTAAATCGCTGGTGTATGAAACGCCTGTGGATACACCGGAGGATTTACTAGCGCGAATCGTTGTCGCTGCAGGAGACATTCCCAACTCCGTCGGAGTTTTTCGGCGTGTTCGCCAATCTTTACGACGTCGCTGTCGGCTGTGCGATTCTGTTAATGGGCGCAACTTCGAACACCTATTATAATAATGTCGGTTCGTCTGCCTTCCGACATTGAACTGTGCAGCGCAGGCCAGAAGACTATGCTTCACATATGTCATAAAGTACGTGGAATGTAATTCTTTATTTGTCATTTTTCTTTTATTTTCAACACTTTTTGGCACAGTATTTTGTAAGTCACAGACTGTGGTGTACTCAAATTGTAAATTACAAAGTTTGTAAGAATTAATTTAAAATTTAGTGTCTTTTTTAAATTTATAATTAATAAAATTATTATGCTATTTGTTATTATTATTTCCTATCATAAATTATGATGCACATATACATACAATAATTTTCCATGTAAAACATGTACTGAAACTTCTTGCATAGTTACAAATCGCAATATTTTTAATTATTTCCGAATTTTCACCACCAGTTTAATTTTAAAAAATTTAACTTAAGCTTTATATCAATAAAAGACCACTTTAAAATGTAGACTATTATTGTAAAGTTATTTTGGTTCATTCAACTCTTGAATAATTAAAAATGTTGCATCTCAGAAGAAGCATGATCGAAAATGTATAGTTGAGAGTAATTAAAAAGGCGGTGTTTCCAATCGTGATGGGCGGAGTTTAATCTTTGCTAGTGTCAAAGAAAGCGGAGTTGTAACTAAGAAACTGATTAATTTCTCTCACACAATTAAACCGATATGGTTCATTGTAAGCTTTTTCGAAAGTTTTCGGAATGGACCAAATTTTACTACATTTTCCTTGTTGTAGCTAGAGTTGTCTTTTTGGAATTAACGATTAACTATTTTGATGTATATTGGATTTCGTACTTTTTTCACTGTTTCAGGGCTTGCATCTCGTCAATAAATATTGCTATTTTAATACAATTGATGTCATTTTGTAGGTTTTTTTCTGCTCTTTCTAAATATGTGCTTCGTTTATATGTAGCATTATCGATAGTTTAGCAATGAGGGTTCTTTTACAATTTTCCGAATTTTCATTCTATTTGCTGTAACTTGAAAACTATTGAGATCCGACCAGGCTTTATATACTGATTTATGCTCCATGTGATCTCCTCTATTACCCCTATTAATATTGGACCCCTTTAATGGAACACCCTGTATATATTATTTATATTTTTTATTTTAAGAATATTTTTATAGTAAAAAATATTTTTCATGAAAAATCAAAATTGTCCAAAACAAGAATAAACCTGGTGAAAACAAACATTTCTATTTATCCCCTGAGCAATGCAATATTCAGGGTGGCGAGTGGTCAGGGAAAAAAACAGTCAAATAAAGAGGAAACTACCAGTATTTTCTTCTAGAAAACACTATGAATAATATAAAGCGATTAAAAACAGCGGATTTCTCTTTAACAAAATACTGGTATTTAAAACATTTTTTGATTGTGTTTTTCAGAATTGATGCCCGCTAGATCAAGAAAATTATAAAACACTTATAGAGGTCAACGTCTAGAACTAGGTTTTGTAGAATATTTCCGTGCCATTTGGTCGACCACATCGACGCCAAATTTTGTAGAATTATAGAATTTTAAGTGTTTATCGCCAGTTTCAAATGTAACCGATGGATGTCGGGAACTTAGAATTAAAACATATTTATTTTTCTTCCCTTGACAAACTCAGCGTAATATAATCCTTGGCAAGAATTTGGCTACTGTACAAAGACTTTTTTTCAGATTTTATGGCCTGTGGAGTTTTGTCTTTCGTCCGCGATTGACTGTGCCAACAGAGCTGGTTTTTAGTGACATCAGTTTTTCTGCAAGGGGCAGTGAAGTAAAGAAGTTATATGTGGTAATGTACCTTTATATGGTATGGTTGTATGAAGTATGGATTGTTGCGTCATCTACTAGATAAAACGTGCATTAAAATTGACGGATGTCATTTTGACAGTTTCGGCGGTTCTAGGTATACTACTGCAATACTTCATAAATTTTGGCCGACTAGAAAATGTATCACTGACATATCATAGTTTTTCCAGTTATAGGAAAAGTCACGGAAACTGAAAGTTATACTCTAAATAGAAACAAATTGGTACGGAATTAAAGTTTCGAAACGGTCCGCATTGGGAGGGGGGTTCCAGTTTTAAACTTGAAAATTATAACGGATTTCTGCTACCAGTATATTTTAACAAATTTTTTGATATTTAATCTTAGATAATTTTTCCTTTCCAAATAATAAGATAAATGTAACTTTTGAAACACAGTGGTAGTTAAACTCCGAAAACATTAACTCCTATAATCGCAATATAAATAGCAGGTTGAATTGATGTCCTTGTTCGGTGTAACGATTTAATTCTTTGTTTTACATAAACTCCATTAACCCTCCGTCTACCAAACGGGTCCATTGAACCCGACAGGTACATACAAAATATTCATTCAAACCAGAAATTTCTTTAAAATAAACTAAGTATATAAACCAGACAAAAATAAGGTAAATAAATAAGTTAAATAATTTTAAATAAAAATTCTGGTGTAGAACGTTTTATTAAAACTTGAATAAAATTCCCGGTAGATCTAGGGTAAATTTGTTTTCATTTCTTTATCCTCCTGAAACCCAAGAAAATTTGAAACGCTTTACCTCTCTCTTTACTACTTTATATTCATCAAAATGTTAAAAAAATATCATTTTTTAAGATTTTTATTTATTTTTAATTTGATTAGGACCATAAATTAAAAATTTAATGGATGTTGAGGAAAGAAGATAATGAAATGTAAAGACAATTCAATTCAACTTTTCAGCTATAAAATGATACTGAAAAGTACAAAATTAACATTAAATTGAAACATATATATACTATTCATGATTAATTAAAGGAACAACACTGAATTATTTTACACATATTTAATCCAACTAAAAATGATTCAAACAATTTATTTTACTGATAATGCACAAAAACATATTGCAATTTGTACATCTAAATTTAGTTTTCTATTAAATAAATATTATTATCAATGTGATTCCTAAAATAATGATATATTATAATTTTATGTGAATTTGTGCTTTTTGCTCTAGCTGTTGTGAAATATCAAGAGGATCTGGAATGCTTGAGCAAACCTAAAAGGAAACATAATTAAAATCTGATTTCATGATGCTTGTGAAAGTAAAATATTCTTAATTGTTTCAATTTAACTCTTTTGTTTATATTAATGAATTTCTAACAAAAGAACCCTTAACTACTGTGACAATAATTGTCCCATAACTACTGTGAGCGGTCTCTCAGACAGCTAAATCAAAACATTATTAAAATTTCAACTAAGTGGTAAAAAAATGGTTTGTTTACCAATACTTATCTACATAATTGATTTATAAATCATCTTTCGAAATTTGAAGTTTATTTTTGAAGACTAAAAGACTGGTATCCCGTTATATGGGAATAGTAAGAGAAAGCGATTTATTGTAGGAGATCGAGGAAAAGAAATATGTAATTTTAAACTCATCTAATAATAATTGAATAAAAATGATTTTTTTGTAAAAAAATGTATGAATATCTAATAAAAGTATAGTTAAATAGTAAAAATTAGATTATATTTGCATAAAAATATCGTTATATAAATGAAAAACGCACGTTAATGAAAGTTTGCGTACATATCTACATCATTTTTTTTAAAGGAAGTTAAATACAATAGAATTTATGTATCACCATAGAAACAAACTAAATAAAAACAATGCCTTTTTTTATTACACAGTACAAAACATTAAGTTGCAGTCAATGCCTAGCATTCTCAAACATTGAAGGCAAACTCTCGATTTCATTTGAAATATGCTGAGTACAGTATTAATCCAAGAAATGCTCTTATTTCAATATGATCTGTATCACTAATTTCGTGTCTCTTTGATCAGAATAACGCAATTTACATTCTTTGATTTTTACTCTAGTCCATTAAACTATATTTTCTATAATATTTATAACAAATAGTAAATTCCAAGTTTCTTCTTGTTCTGCTTTATGCCCAGTTTTTGCAAGACCTTTTAAACTCGGCAGCAGCACCACAATATTATGTTCTGATGTTCTCATAACACAATTTGGTTCTTTTGTAGTCCATATAAAATTATTTTTTCCATACAAATACTCTGAGTTACTTGAAATATTTTCCTCATCGCCCAGTGATAATTCCGAACGGGAATCGAGATCACTTTCAATAAATTCATTTTCAGAATATTCAGAATCGGATATTCTATGGCCGACTAAATTTTCACAGGCCCCTAAATTTCAGTTTGTTTGAGGTACACTGCTCGTTTTCTCGAGTGATTAGATTCCATTTTTTACATAATATCATAAAAAAGTATAAAATTATCCACAAAATAAAAATTTCCTTCTCGACAAAAACAGATTCACAAGTACTGTGAGCGGTCTGACGGACCGCTTTTGGAATGAAAAGAGTAAAAAAAAAATAGCAAAAGTATCAGAATGAAAAGCGGAATGTGACTTTGGGGGTCGTTTCAGGAAGGTAGAGGTAAGGGTGAGGATCGTTATCTATTCTGAGGGGTGGAAATGAATACGATAAAATTTGGAGCGGTCTGTCAGACCGCTCACAGTAGTTATGGGTTAATTCCTATAATCCCAATATAAATAGCAGGTTGAATTGATGTCTTTTTCGGTGTAACGATTTAATTCTTTGTTTTACATAAACTCCATTAATTTGTTTTCATTTCTTTATCCTCCTGAGTCCCAAGAAAATTTGAAATACTTTACCTCTCTCTTTACTATTTTATATTCATCAAAATGTTACAAAAAATATCACTTTTTAAGATTTTTATTTATTTTTAATTTGATTAGGACCATATGCATTTTAATGGATGTTGAGGAAAGAAGATAATGAAATGTAAAGACAATTCAATTCAACTTTTCAGATATAAAATGATACTGAAAAGCACAAAATTAACATTAAATTGAAACATATATATATTTATGATTAATTAAAGGAACAACACTGAATTATTTTACACATATTTAATCCAACTGAAAATGATTCAAACAATTTATTTTACTGAATATCTAGTAATATTCACTGTAGTATATTCACTGAATATCTAGTAAGCTCATTTTCAGGTTGAGAAGAATCTTAATAGATTTTATTAATATTAAAATATTCATCACTAGAATCACTAAAATCAACATAAACAGCCCCTTTTGCTTTTCTTTCAGCTATTCTTTTTGCTATTCAGCTTCTACTGTTAATATTTTGGCTAAAATAAAATAAAAATGTATGTACTGATTGCTGTCTCTTTTTATAAAAAGTAAATAAAACATTAAAGAGGGATTAAATAATGATCAAAAAGGTGAAAATTTGGTACATGATTAAAACCAAAATTACTGATAAAACTAACTATAAATTTACACATGTAAGACCCAACATCCATTTTAACACCTTGTGGGGCAAACAAATACTTGTGTAATGCTGAATTCCCACCGGAAAATCGGAAAAAAATTATTTCTGAATAAGGAAAAGCAATTTTTCCACAATTTTCCATCAAAATTATAAAATTAAAACTTAGTTAAAAGTTTGTAGTGCAAATCGTAATTAAACTCATGTGGGATGTAATATATCCCACTGCCCCTCAAGGGGTTAAAGGATGATTTTTAATAGAACTTTAAGGCAATAAATCTATCAAAATCATACTTAAAAACTAGCTATGTAACTACAAAAACATTTAAATTAATATATACCCCCAAACATTTAACAACAAAATGAGTAAAGAAAAATTCTGACACTAAAAGAATCTTACTGACACATGGTCGAACACCGCGTTGACTCACCCACTTCTCCATATTGCAAACAAACGAGAAGCCGTTGCCAGATTCTAAAAACCTACAAGTAATCTTAGAAGTGTGTATTATATTTGATTATCAGGACTTGCTTCGAAAGAAATATTTAATATCTTTAGTAAGTTAAAACAAAAACATCCATTTTAGTGGATACAGGGCCATAGAAGGTTATAAGTCTGTAAAAAATAACTATCAATTTTTTCCATCTTGCCGTTTTTTGTTTATTTAACCCTTTCCGGCACAGAAAAAAAAATCTGTTCGTAAAATGATGAAATGATTGACTAACTCCAGAATTTCCAAACGAACTTCTTAGTAATTAAAAACCTGCTCATCTAAACTTTCATTACAAAAGCAAAATTTTATTAAAATATTCTTGTTCGATTGTAAATTTGGAAATAAAATTAGGCGGTCCCGTAGTAAGACCACTGTGCCGGAAAGGATTAAACACTGATTTCTGCGATTAAGTAAGACAAATATTTCTATTTAAAGAATGGTAAATATTTTGAATAAGAAATATTCCCAATCATGCTACACTGTTAAAAAGTGGAGTTCTTAATTTACGAACAAGACAGAAAAATCCCCAATCATGCTAAACTGTTAAAAAGTGAAGTTCTTAACTTACGAACAAGACTAAGTATTTCGGAACCATGTTTATCCGCTTGAGGGGCAAGCAAAAATGTCTCTAAATATTGAATTCTCTCCGGAATAATCGAAAAATTTTATTTTTAAATAGGGAAATGCAATATTTCGCCGATTTTCTTCCAAAGTTAAAAATATAAAATTTAGTTAAAATTTTCTGGAGAATATCTTGTTTAAATTAGGTGGGATATATTTTATCCCACCGCCACTCAAGGGGTTAAACGAAAACGGATGTGTATATGAAAAATATAAGCAAAGGACTAGTGAGAGAAAGGAATAGGAGCTGTTTTTTTTTAGGCTCTATAAAAAATAAACTTAATTAAATTGGCTCTGCGTGACACATATCTCCTATTAATGAAGAAAATGACTTTTATCGCTATAATTTTCTATTTGAAATTAATGTTAAGAACTTCTCTTAGTATATGGTACTCATCAGATATTGCGGAATTTTTTTTTACAAATTGACAAAATCTAAAGTATCTCTGTACATTATTTCTTCAAAAACTAAATTTGGTTTTGATTTTGTTATTGAGAGAACAAGAATGGACAATCCGTTACGAAAAGCATAATTGATTCAGAAATTGGCCCGAAACTAGTAAATAATTAATGGTTCATCGTTACTAACCTCAAACACCTCTAATAATATCGCAAGATTACGTATGATACCTTTTTTGTGTTTTTCGTAATCCGAATCAGAACAAAAAATGGTGATTGATATATAAAATACTTTTGAGGGAGGAGCCATATTTAATAAAACTATGTTTTTTGTTCGAATTATGTAAAATAAGTCATATACTGTTTTACCATTCCCAAAATTCTACCGACTCTAGCAGCATTGGTAAGTAGCTAGTTTACACAAAGTATCATTGAGTGAGGTTCGAAAGGAAAATATCCAATTAAACATTTTACATAATTTTAAACAGGACAGATTTTCTACATATTAATGGTTTTTTACTGATATTTAAAGGCAATTTATTAAATTCCAACCTATTTTAATATGAGATTTATATATATTTTTTTATATTTCATCAAATTAGGAGAAATGTGAAGAAAATGAAAAAGAATGATCGTTAGTCATTATAAAAAGAAAATGTCATTGACAGTGATGGAACAGTGGCACGGCAATTGAGCGATTGATTTGAGCACTAAATATTTATAGTGTTCTTCGCCTTCAAAGACCTCAGAAATTATGTCCTGAAGTTAGATGAAGAATGCTAATAAAATTTGATGTCAATTGATTCTCTACTGCTACATTGTTCCATCACTGCATTGATACAATTAAAGCGATTTAGTATAAAACTTTATCAGTTTAACAATTTTCCTCTCCTGCTTATGCCTGCTTGTCAATATTTTCGAAAAAGAATGATATGAAAAAATCAAATAGGAAGCACTTCTCAGGTGACCTCAATTCAGGTTGAATTATATGAAACATACTCTATAACAATCTGATATTAATTAGTTGTCATGCGATACCAGAAATTGCATTTACTATTTTATTATTCTCGAAAATTCGTACAATTATTACAATAATTATTACCGTGTAATATCCAAATGTATGCTTCCTCTATATTTTTTAATTCTTATAAATAAAATTTAAATTATTTTGATCCACCATTTTGTTTTTCATTTGTTGGCACGCCATGGTGATGTAAAATCTTTTTTCTAAAAATTGGCGCACAGATATGAAAAGGTATGCCATTCCTGTCCTATTCCATACCAGATTAAAAAAAAAATTCAGTAATTTATATAAGTAAACAATCCGTTATTTATGAAGTTTTTTAATATATTCGGGAACAAAGTGCGCCAAGAGAACTTTCTTTGTACTCTAAATTTCGGAATTTATCAATAAAAAGAAGAGGCCAAACTGGCAACCGTGGTTGAGTACTTTCCTTGTAAAGAAAAAAAAAATTGAATTTCAAAATAAATGTAACCAGTAAAATTAAAAGGAAAATAAATTAAGGATTTTGATCTTTAACTGTAGTACTTCTATGGACAATCTAACAAGGAAGGTATAATAAAACACTCATACTACAATATATATTAAAACACACATACACACATAAATAACGCCTGCATTCAATAGTTAAAGATATACATAAATATTATACAGACATACAAACAATAAATACAATAAATACAATACTCCAGTTGGGTTTATTGTATTTATTGTTTGTATGTCTGTATAATATGTATGTATATCTTTAACAAGGAAGGTCTCCTTACAGGCCGTATTAAGAATATGTTGAAAAAAATACTAGTGAAACTACTCATGTATGTAATAAGGGATCAGTCAAATTTAACGGCGGAATTTCAGTAGAAAGTCTGTAAAAAAATAAAATACTTTCGAATATTTGGCACGAAAATACGAAATTAACGCGTGATTTGGCTAGCAGGATTTTTCCTCGCCAAAAGCAAACGATTTTAATGCATCTGAAAATTGTTTATTAATTGTTTTTTAGAATGCGCGGTTTTTAATTAATTTAAACTTAATCAATGAAAGAGGTTATTATATATTTTTTATATTACATATATATGTTGCTTGTTGCTCTAGTTATTTAATTTTATTGCTGTAAAAATATTTTCTATGCTTTCCAAGTGTCAAATATCTGTTTTAATTTATAGTCAGCTGACATTTGATTGCCATAATACATTTCCACATCGAAGACGAAGTCGTTTCCATAGCAACAAAATCAAATCGACAGTGTTCTATCTGCCTTATTTTTGAACTTGAAATAATTTAAATCAATTTAAATTTTGTTTTAAATAGTAAAATATGATATTTAAATTTTATTATAAATACATATAAATATACAGGGTGATTCAAAAAAGATGGGAAAAATTTTAAGAGGTGATAGTACACACCCAAACAAACATTTTGTATCAAAGAATGCATGGTCGAAAACTAAACGTAAAAAAGTTTGAGGGCGCTAAAAGTTATGTTCTTATACGAGGCAAAAACACACAATGAACAATTAAGTTAAGTTACGAAAACAAAGTTAATGGCATTTGATTACAATAAGTGCTCAAAACATTGACCGGCAGCTGTTATGCACGCAGAACAACGGCGAAGAACAGATTGGCGATTTTCTGAAACACACCAGGCACCACCGCGCTCGCCAGATCTTTCATGTCTCGATTTTTTTTTTTTGTGGGGACAGCTAAAGGCTCTTGTGTATGAGTCTCCCATTGAATCCGCATAAGAACTTTCGTCAAACTTTCGGCTGCTGTAGGGGAAGTTCGCGATATGCCTGGTGTGTTTCAGAAAATTCGCCAGTCTGTTCTTCGCCGTTGTACTGCGTGCATAACAGCTGCCGGTCCATGTTTTGAGCACTTATTGTAATCAAATGCCATTAAATTTGTTTTCGTAACTTAACTTAATCTTTCATTGTGTGTTTTTGCCTCGTATAAGAACATAACTTTTGGCGCCCTCTAACTTTTTTACGTTTAGTTTTCGACCATGCATTTTTTGATACAAAATGTTTGTTTGGGTGTGTACTATCACCTCTTAAAATGTTTCCCATCTTTTTTTGAATCACCCTGTATATGACAAACTATAGTTAAAGCAAACTAAAAATGTCAAACTCTAGTTAAAACAAATTAAAAATGACAAAACTAATGATATTTAAATTAAACTTCTATAATCAAATTCAACATAAAAAGTTTTTTCCTACATAAAAGCGTATTTTTGTTTTCATCGCCAACCGGTGATAAATCGCCAAATAAACTAAAATTTCGTTATTTTTTTACGGACGCTGTATCGGGGTTCCGCCAAAATTTTTTTTTATAAACATATATATCCATATGAAAAGAACATTCTGTAATTTTTTCAGATTTTTCTGAGTATGCCCGTATGGAGACCTTCCTTGTTAGTTGCCTACATCATAGACATCTGCGTATTGTTCGCAACGCTTCCCGTTATTTACGAAACTCTACGGTCCGTAGGGATCTGAAAACAACCACCCTGCGTAAGTGTATCAACGACTTGGAAAAGAAATTCTACAGTAAAATATCTGATCTCCCTACCGAAATCGTAGCGGAGCTACCGGATTATGACACCTCTGAGCCCCACCCCGGAAATACCCCAGGTTTTCCTTGTTTATGGACACCCAGTACAATCTGGGTACACCACGCTAAGATTGCCTCTGTCTATGTTCTTTCTTTAACTTAACACTTTTTTATTTCTTAAAAAAAAATAAAAAAATAAAAAAATAAATAAAAAATCCTCTCTATAAGTGCTATAGAGAACATTAAAATTGTAAAATGTAAAAAATGTATGGCCCTGATGGGGTCCTTTTTTTTTTTTGGTTAACGTGGACTTCGCTACCTCTAGCTTTTCTTGCCCATGCTTGGCGAGAGCATCACCGAACAGTGCTAACTTTTATCTGTTTTAATCCGTTATAGTAGTTTTTCAACTACAGTTTGACTATTTATTTAACTTTTTAAGATTCTATTAAACTTTTTTATTCCTCTTAAGCATAGCTGCCAACTCTTCCGCTTTTTCAGACCACAAAAATGTAATAGAAATTTTTGCCTTGTTTAATATGTTGATTAAGGCGATTTAAAAAGGTAAAATTTACTATACAATTTTTGTGGTCTGAAAAAGCGTAAGATGTTGGCAGCTATGCTCTTAAGTCTTAACTTAATTTGTAAGTTTTCTCCTCTTTTTAATCTTAACTTTTAATTTTTTTCTTTAATTATTAAACTTTTGTCACTAGTAATTATGCTGTAGACCATGATCTGTAGCGAAAAATATTTTAAACAACTATTGCATTTTTAAGATAATCACCTTTTTGGAAATCCAGGTTCATGAGTCCTTGAATAATTAAAGACAGGCATAAAATAATAACTCGACAAATTTGAAGACAGGATGAGTTTATTGGATATGGACATGAAATATGCAAATGCCATAGAGGGACCCTTTCAGTTAGCCGTTGACAGTACGATGTATAGAGAAGGAATGGTTAATTTGTCAGAAATTGTTGCCAATGTGTCGAGCCAAAATCTTGGTACCCTGGACCATTATAACCCCAAAGATATATCACTTAATGCAACTTTGAATTAAAAAATAGCCAAAAGGACCGTTGATTGGCGTTTTAATATTTCAACGTACAAATATGAATGCCAAAGCTAAATGATGGGAAATATGCATTTAGAAGCAGCAACGGAGATGCAGGGCGCCGATTTTAATATAAACAGAGTATAATATTTGCGACCGAAAGGACAGTTGTATTGACGATAAAACTGAAAATTAACACTGATTGTATAAATAATTGCTACGACTGGAGCATATGGCCAAAGAATATCTTTTTTTATGTATATTCGTTAACCGAAGGAAAATATGATCGAACAGTTAATGATTTCAGGATGAGAAAAAGATTTGTTTTTGATTTATTTTATTAACGTCTTTGGCTGAACTTGGGAATTTTAAGTAACTGAAAAATAAAGCGCAAGAGAAGAAGAAAGAGATATATTCTTTTTAGAAAGGAAAGGAAGTTTTTATTCAATTTATAATTATGAAAGGTGAAATTAAATTTTAAAATGGGGAATTTAATTTTAAAAAAGAAGATAAATAATTATATGTGATGATATGTTATATTCAACATCACATATCTCTTCCCCTTTCCAGAAAAACTAACATAACCCACTAAATTTTTGGCTGGACACACTTACATGAAGTATATTAACATTACACTGGCACATACATAGTAAAAATCAAAGTTGCAACTAAAATATGTATAATATAGATAAATGAGCTCATAAAAAACATTTTAAGCATATGCATTGATGAATAAATATATTGAGATTTAAATTCTCAAATATAAAATACATGGTATACCATTATCAACATATTCGTTGATGAAAATATTATATAAAATCTCTTTATTACATTAGAGATCACAATCTGGAATTTCCGCTGTGCACAGGGTAAAAAATTATAATAGTTCCAGATCTTTCATCTTGCATGATTTTTCAGTCCTCAAACTAAAAATTGGGCATGCCATAAAGTTTTGGATAGGTTCCATCCAAAATATTATGTTGAAATATTAAATCTCAACACACAAATTTATGTGTTATGCTAAAATAAATTTAGTAAATAAAATAATATGTGTATGTACATTAGGGTGGAACTTAAGTATAGGGTAAAAAAAAAAAATATATTTTAATGTGTAATAGTGAAAACTTTTTTCCTTTTTGGATGTCTAAACTTTTGGCTGAAAAGGTTTTTTTTAAATTAAGTTGTTTTCCGGTTCCTCAAAGAGGTCAAAGTTTTGAAATTTCAGTATAAAGTAACTGAAATTAAACAACATAGCTGTTAGCTCATATCTACTTTTATTTAGCAAATACTATCCAGAAGTCACCACGAGGAGGTGGTTAAATATCGACTTCCACCCTCCTTACCTCCCTTTGTTATGAATTAATTAAATTGGATATTCAACCTACTGTCTTTTTAGGCAAACTTTGTCATTACTTTGTGGGAATTCAACTTTCCCAAGATTAAGCCGTCTTTTGCTTAATATTTAAAGACGGTTGACGCAGCTCGCGGGACAATTTTGACACACGTTTCCACTGTTTGAGTATGACAAGGAAAATCTAAAATTCAGGTGTATCCCCTGTTTGTACTTTTTTTAGTTTCTTCATCCGATCAGACCGTCAAGATAGGATCAATGTTTTTATAGTCTATAATTTCAATATGTTCGCATTTTTTCAAGTCGCTTTCCTACTGGTCCAGAAAATCCTTTTGTACCCGTACTTTTTCAGCAAGATGTTGAAATAAGTATCTAAGAAAAAAGTTCATTTGCATGTAATAATCAAATTATCGATTATAAAGTTTTTAGGGTATCGCTTCCGATGTTTTAACAACTCCAGATTTGCATCCTGCATTAAAGGTGTTTCTGTTTCACCTAATAACTCTCAAACTTGAAATGTCTGTATTATTATTTTGAAAATATACCAAAATTGCAGTGGCTATATTAATATAAGAAGAAGATATCAATGAAATATGACCAATATATTTTTATCCTGGTTTTTGAACTGAGACCAGATGTTCGTCTTTAATGATTCTTCATACTTTTTTCCCTCTGCTTCAGTTATCATAGCGTTATCCTTTCTACCATAAAAATACTAACCTTCTAAAATTAACTCATTTCGCCTTTCCTGTTCTTTCAAATTCTTCCTTTTCTTTTCTCTTTCTCATCTTCAAGTCCTTCTTTCAGTTACCTTTTCTTTATTATCATCAGAAATACCCATACCTTCTAAGGTGCCATTTGCAATAATATTTGCAGTTCTGTCTAATACTCCAGTTCTTTCACCGTGTTGATTATCAAATTCAGGTTTAGAAAAACAACCGATTGAACTATTTCCTTCCGAACTGTTTTTTACACTTGACGATCATTCAATCAAAACATTTTTTTGTTTTAAAATAACTTTTTTCCTTGATATTTCCATTTCCAGGCTTGCTACACATTTTTTGTAGTTTTTACATCTATTGATCCTATTGTCATCACCCCATCTCTCTTTGGTCTTTGGGAAAGTGACGTTCTTGTTCTGATACACGATAATATTTAGTGCTTTTACACAAAGAAATGTTTTTTACAGGATTACCTAACATTTTTCAATTTTATATTGGGTCTGGGATTATTCTTTCTAATCTTAATATTTTTCTTCAAATTTTGACATTTCTCGCACTAGTCTCTAATCATTTTTTATGATTTGTGTACCAGAAACCGTTGGAATTGAAGGTCTCAGCAATACACTTTTAATTGTATCATCAACAGCTTTAGATATTTTAGAAATAGTGTGTACCAGATTCCAGCTGTCAGATTTTAAGTTAAATTGAACCCAAAAATAATGTTTCATAACTTCTTCATATGTTCGTCAAAAATGACAGTCTAATGTTAATTGTTTTGGTTCACGAAATACAGGACACTTCAACAATTATCTAGATTTAGGTACGTTAACAGACTTTGTCACTTTTGACACCGAATGTTTATCGAAAAATAATTAAAGAAACTGTTAACACCCGTTAAATCGGACTAACTTGTTATGTGTCGCAGCCAAATAAATCAGAGACAATGAAAGCCGACGCCCACGACGCTGGCTTCTACAAAAATCAAATAAAGTGGGGCTAACTTTCCTAAGGCACTCAAACTAAATTATTCTCTTTATTACAGGACATTAACACTTAATTAATTTAATTTTGCAAAATATAAATTTAACAATAAGCTTAAAAAACTTTTCATGCAATTATTGGCTTTTTTTCGTTTTCTATGGAAAATCAGGTGCTTTGAGGAGCCGGAAAATATCATTTTAAAATTAAAAGAAAAATATTTTCTTTTTATGGAGTTAAAAAGGAATAAAATAATCACTATTAGAATATAAAATTCGAAACTTCGTTTTTTAGTTCCACCCTAATGTACATATGGCATAAGTATGATAATATAGGCTTGACAACACATAAAATATCTAGTGCGGTTTGGAACATCAATTATTTAAAAAAAAGTAAATACAATAAATTTGCTTAATGTTTTCAAAGTTTCATAAAGTGTTTTTTTTTTTTTTTTTTTTTTTTTTTTTTTTTACTCTTTAAGAAAAAAAAACTTGAAAATTTATCAAAATATGTTACAGGTAAAAACTGTTTATGTGAAACTCTGAAGCATTTGTTATAAAGAAATGCAGTAGTATGATAATGGTAAAATTTCTCCTGGATGTACAGAAATGTGTAGAGAAATGTGTAAGTGAAGAGAGGTGCTTTTAGAGAGTAAGCTTGTACAGTTAGAATGCAACCATTAATTAGACTTCAATTGAAGATAAAGCTGGTATAAACACCAACAAGGTTGAAATTTCTTTACGACTGTGAATAAAATACTCTCAAAACCAAAAGATTAAAAAAAATATGAACTAATATTAACAAATAAAGAAACATGCCTTGAATAAAAGGAGTAATATTAAACTGAATGTTTGCCATAAATGAAGTGGCAATTGCGTGTAAATATGTAATATGCATACAAGAGTAAATGAACTGTGTTAGTCACTTCTTGAGAAAATAACCAACATCATCAATTAAAATTTAATTTAGAATGCATAAAGCGACAAGATTTTCCTTATATTGAAATATCTTAAAGTGCGAGACTTGAAGAGAGACCAGTGACATGGGAAAAGTTTTTTTTTTTTTTAAATGAAATTTAGAAATCTGTAAATAATACAATGTAGTGGAATGGTATCAAAATGTCTAAAATATTTGTATATATCCACAGAATGAAATATTTACGCCTTAATCCTTGTAATTTCATCAAAGCAAATGTGCATTATCAGGAGTTTAATAAATTCCTATTAAATCTTCACATTATAAAAATAATATACTCGCCATAGCGGCATGATTTATTAATGCACATTTTTTTTTCAACTGTAGACAAATTAAATTTAGGGAACCATGAGAAAAATATGATGCAAAATAATAATTGAAATGAGAAATGTAATTAAAATATGATATCTGTGATATTTAAATAAAGGAGCTTATTTTTATGTGATAACGAATATTATGTTAATGTCAAAAGGAACACATTGCATGGTATAAAAACATTGATTGAAATTGTGTATAATGTGTGTAGTGTGTGATATGCAAAACTCGAATATAATCTCGACAGAAATTACTCAAAATGGCATGCTCACCATATAAAAGTTTGCAAGTATCACGAAAGGAACGAAAAGGAAAACGTGTGTAGCTTTTGACAATTGCAATGAATTAATAAAAAAGAACAACAGAAAGTTACATTTCCTATATAGATATACAACAGTGCGCGTGTAAAGTACAAACACTGGAAAACACTGAATGGTAGCTCTGAATGGTAACTCTGAATGGTAACTCTGAATGGTAGCCCTGAACGGTAATGTGAAAGAAAAAAAATAAAAAGGGCACAGTTGTATGTCACCAACATGGTTATAGGATATGGTAAAGCAGTATGAAAAATCATAAAGATTATTGTACATTTCACTTACGAGTAAGTACTGTAAAACTACTTTACCAAAATAATTGATAATCCGAGATTGAACTGATAATGGTGATAAAATCTCTAATAGAATATAGTAAAAGGAAAAAAATATTGTGTACCATACATTAAAATTAATTAAAAGAATATTAAAAAGAATGAGATAAACAAATATCATTTGAACTTGGCGAGAGGTTGGCGACCAGCACCACAAAGTAACAACCAAACGCAAAAGATAAACACTTTCACAAAATAATCCCCGGCCGTGAATAATCAAATGAAAGGGCTTATAACACTCAAAAATGTTATGGTTGAATTACTAATACAAAACTTAAAAAAAAATTAATGTAAAATAGTGAATCTAAAATTAAAAAAAATAATGTATATGTAATAAATATGGTACCTGAATGCTGAATTGTGTGAATGTTAAACATAATGTGTAATGAAAAAGAAAAAGAAACGAACAGGTCGTGTTAATACCTTTGAATGGTCACCTTGATTATCAGCTTTGATTAACATCATTGAATAACCCTGATTAGTAACAACATTGATTCGTAACATTGATTAGTAACAACATTGATTTGTAAACATGAATAAAAACAATGATTTGTAAACTTGAATGAAAACATTGATTAACATTGATTTGTAAACTTGAATGAAAACATTGATTAACACTGATTTGTAAACTTGAATGAAAACATTGATTAGCACCTTGATTGACAGCATTGATTCGTAACCTTGAATGATGACATTGATTGGATTGAACAGTATGTAACATCGACCTATGTTATACACAACACAATGTTTGATGTGAACTCAAAATAATTTCGACAGAAATTAACTGAACCAGATAAGAGCTAACAAACACTATGCAAAAAAAGAGAATTTAAAATAAAAATGTGTAAAATGTCATTGACACCTGTAAAACAGAAAAGAAAAACCTGACAAAGTTATTTCCTATATAATCTGCAACGGTGCTCGTGTAAAAATGAAAACATTATATGAAAATGTGTAACATGAAGCAAAATAAATACACCGCTACATAGTACCAACGTGGCTATTGGCTATGATAAAGCATGTGTAATGATAGTAAACAATTGTGTACATTGTACTAAAAGGATTGTACTAAAACATTGTACTAAAAGGAGGGAAGAAAATGCACGATGAAATGTGTACTAAGTCAACTGGTCCTGCAGTGATAGTATATTTAATAACCGTCAAAATTATTTTTATAATCTCTTCTTCTTTTTTTTTTTTTTTTTAATTAAGTTTACCCTGTAAACCAAAAATAAACTAGCAAAATATTAAATGCTAAATATCCGTTTATATTAAGCTGAAATTAAACATAAAGTTTCTTAAATGATAAATATAATATGGCTGATAGTGTTCAGTGTATGTATGTAAGATAATGAGAAAACTGAAAAAGAAGAATGTAAACATTATAGAACTACGCATTTTTAAATGTTTATATCCAGCAAAATATTGAATAAATTTTTTCTAACGCACATTATATATATATAAACTTAAAAATTATGTACAAAAGGATTTTCAATTTCAGACCCATTCGTACGATAAATTGAAAAAAAAAAAAAAAATGCGGAAGTGCAGTACATCAAATTAATGGAAAATTAAATTTAACTTTTAGAAATACGCCTCTTCAATATAATGAATGATATGAACTGATAACATAATATAATACAAAATATGATAAAATAAAGTTTAATTTTGTAAAGAATTATATGTCATGTGTGTGCAGATGTACGAAATAGAAAATGTAAAATAGTAACAAGGGTGGTTGTGAATTTAGAAACGAGAGATGTGTTAATGAAAATTATCTCAACATTAAAGTATCCAGTGTAAGTAAATGAAAAAAAAAATTTCAGAAACTTATTGAAATGTCTGATTAAATAACAAAAGTGAAAATGAATGTACATAGCATGATACAAATAAAACTGAAAGTTCATAAAGAAAAGAAAAAAGAACACACCTACAATATACTGAATTACCAAAAGGTCACAAATTGTATATAAGTATAAATGTTATACCATGAGTTTATCTAAGCGGTTTATAACTAAGTATGTGTACCATAAAATAAAAATTATTTTTTGGCAAAATGATATTGTAAGTGAGATACAAGCAAAAAAAAGATTGTTTCATAATAAGGCTCCAAAAGATAGCTAGAAAGTTTGTACTTATTATGAACGGAAAATGTAAAATGAATATTTAAAAAATTACGGAGAAAAATTTTGCATAATCTGTGAAAGCATTTAAAAATATTAAAGCTAGAAGGATACAGCGACAGGCGTATAAAATTATAAAATTCTTAAACCTCAATAATAATGTCTGCCAACTGTAAATATATGTGTATAAAAATAAGTAGGGCATTTCTGTACACAACTAACAGATTATAATTAAAGACATGAAAATGTGTGTGTGTGTTTTGTAAAAAAAAAAAAAAAAAAAAAAAATCACAGGAAATGAGATTAGAAATGTGCAAAGCACGTTAATTTCAATTAAAGATAAAATGTTCTGAATAATGAAAGTAAGAAAAACAATCATAAACAATCTATACTTAAAAGTAAAACAATGAATCATTGTGTCTTAAAAAAATATTCAACTGGATAATTTAAAATAAAAATAATCTACCTGTACTTTTCTTGCATATTTCCGTGTAAAATTATGTCCGCACCAAAACTTCAATAACCCAAATTTAGGGCATTTAATCATGCATATAAAATTGTGAATATCAAGATATCATAAATCACCATTATTGTTAAGACTAAACATTACCTTCAAATTAAAATAGGATCTTGAAATAAAACGCACTTTGAACATAAGAGGCAATGTTATTTAAACTTGATGCACTTGCAAACTCCGCAAAATATTTAACTTACAACACAGATATAAATGTAATATTATACATATTCCCTTGAAAAAATCTATCAAGATATACACAAAAAAAGTCTTCGCGTGTCATTATAAAATATTAACACATCAGTTAATATATAAAAAATATATTAGTAGTAAATGTTTTAGCTAGAATAATAATAGCACACAAAAATAATTTCGAGTAAGTATAAAAAATAAAAAATGTCAACACAAACTTAAAATTCTTCATTTCTAAGTTGGAATTATATTGGTAAATTACACCTTTAAAAAAAATATCAGTATTAACGTATTTGAAAGCATCAAACATTTGTCTCTCTTTATCATTTGTAAGAAAGGCTATACAAATAATGTCCTGGGAAAATATTTATCCATATAACACGAAATTGTACAGAAAAATATTTTAATATCTTGTAAGCTATCGTTTAATTATCTTAAGATACTGAAAATAGTATTTTTATCAAAATTATATATGTACTAGACAAGAGAGACTGTATGTGCCTTTAAAAATAAAAATAAGTATTTACATTGTAGCAAAACTATTAGCAAAATATTACTTACCATTTATAGTCGAATGATGAAGCTAAAAACTTTTTTTTTTTTTTTTAATATGATCAGTAGGTATTAAAATATAACAAAAATCATACAAATATAAAATGTTAGGCTTCTTTTCATATAATTATACTACCATATTTATATTTAGTCTTTGTGATAAATATCAAAATTTATGCAAAGAAATTTATGTAAACCAACATAATACTTCATTAAAATATTTTACCTAAGGGCAATTAATTATGTTTGGCATTGTAACATGGATACTGCTAGCTCACTTACCTCTGAAATCATATTATATAGTTGTTGATAGTTCTGCCTCGGAAAAAAAAATTGTGGCACAGATATCAATGAAAATTACGAAATGTTCTCAGGAAGAGATACAACGACAAATGCGAGAAAAATTAGTTTCTATTTAAAAATATTTAGCACGGATTGAATTAAAACAAAAGTATTAACTTAAGGACTTAGGAATATTTATGAACTTGAACACTGTAATAATTTGCTAAAATAAGAATAAAAATAACTTACAAAAAATCTCTTCCTGTGCACATAGTATTTATCATCATAAAAAAATTCGTAAAAATTATAATATTATGGACTAAAACTTCGTAATATTTCGTGGTTCATTGCAGACATTTTTTAAATCGTTGTTATTTTTTTTTATAATACTCAGAAAAATATCACTAAAATATTTTCTCAGTTCAATTTTTTTAAAAGTAATTTGACTAATAGTAGCATTTCGTGATATCTGAGTCATTTATTCATTCGTGTTTCCTATATGAATTTTTGTATAGTGTATATTTGAAACTAGTCTGGTTGGTGATCATAACTCACAATTTTCGAAAGGTGACAGACACTATTTAAAAAAATTGCTTTTTAAACTTCATTCAAAAACTTCATTGTTGTCTGGAAACTACTTTCGAGAAAGATGAAAAATAGTCATAGTACTTGATTCACCGAATATCAAAATAAGAGGATGCGAAGTATGTAAACACTCATGTTAGAGTAAAATCATATTGAAATTAAACTCAGTAACGATCGTTTGAAAAACATAAAAATCACCAAAGTACACACGATGAACGGAAATGCTTCGAACATCGTCACGGGAGTTTGATAGAGGGGCAGGAGCCACAACGTTCTTTTTTTCTCTTTACAAAAGTGGGAGAAAATATAAAATCCACTAGAACGCGAAATCCTTCTGGTTTCATTTCAAAAAAATTTCTCTTCATTTTGGAGCATGCAGAATAAGCAAAATCAAGTCTGAGTCATATTCGGAGCGAAGGCGCAAAGATGAGTAAATCTCTGAATGGTTGAGGCGGTCAAAGCTTCCGAGATAAGCCTAGTACGGGCAGAGGTGATCGGTAAAGTTTTCCGTCTCCGTAGGCGAAGCGTCTGTGAGAACGAATCCGTGTTTTGAAAAAAATGGTAGTCCATAGCAATATCCATATCATCGTAGGTAGTTTAAAAATATGCAGAAGCACATTATACGTAAGTCTCTGCAGCACAATGTATTCAGTTCTCACTTTTAAAGGGTACGGGATGCAAAAATACTGTTCGTAAATTTCAGGAGAGTGGCGATTAGGCTTCATTCACTTTAAAGTTTTTCATTTTTTTTTTTAATTCAAAGCAGGCCGTCGTTAAACACAGGGATCCCTCTCTGACAAGATGAAAATTTTGAAAAATTCAAGGCCTGGGATAGGCACCATATACATATGCTGTAGACCATGATCTGTAGCGAAAAATATTTTAAACAACTATTGCATTTTTAAGATAATCACCTTTTTGGAAATCCAGGTTCATGAGTCCTTGAATAATTATAGACAGGCACAAAATAATAACTCGGCAAATTTGAAGACAGGATGAGTTTATTGGATATGGACATGAAATATGCAAATGCCAGAGAGGGACCCTTTCAGTTAGCCGTTGACAGTACGATGTATAGAGAAGGAATGGTTAATTTGCCAGAAATTGTTGCCAATGTGTCAAGCCAAAATCTTGGTACCCTGGACCATTATAACCCCAAAGATATATCACTTAATGCAACTTTGAATTAAAAAATAGTCAAAAGGACCGTTGATTGGCGTTTTAATATTTCAACGTACAAATATGAATGCCAAAGCTAAATGATGGGAAATATGCATTTAGAAGCAGCAACGGAGATGCAGGGCGCCAATTTTAATATAAACAGAGTATAATATTTGCGGCCGAAAGGACAGTTGTATTGACGATAAAACTGAAAATTAACACTGAGTGTATAAATAATTGCTACGACTGGAGCATATGGCCAAAGAATATCTTTTTTTTATGTATATTCGTTAACCGAAGGAAAATATGCTCGAACAGTTAATGATTTAAGGATGAGAAAAAGATTTGTTTTTGATTTATTTTATTAACGGCTTTAGCTGAACTTGGGAAAGTTTAGTAACTGAAAAATAAAGCGCAAGAGAAGAAGAAAGAGATATATTCTTTTTAGAAAGGAAAGGAAGTTTTTATTCAATTTATAATTATGAAAGGAGAAATTAAATTTTAAAATGGGGAATTTAATTTTAAAAAAGAAGATAAATAATTATATGTGATGATATGTTATATTCAACATCACAGTAATTATCACCTACAGTATAAATTTTTCTCAATGGATCATAATAACGTAAGATACTTTAATTTCCAGTCTGAGTGTTAACCCTTTCCGGCACGGGCAATTTTTGTTGTTAAATAATGAAATGATTGACTGACACCGGAATTTTAAAACGGCCTTTTTAGAAATTAAAAACATGTTATTTTAGCCGTTCACTGTACAGCTATTCACTGTAAAAGCAAAATTTTACTAAAATATTCTTGGTGCCAAATGTAAGTTTGTAATTAAAATTAGGTATCCCGACCCAGGCACAGTTAAGCTGTCATCAGCTAGGAAACACCTTAATGCTGATCACCTGTTCAGCACCTGTTCATATTACATTTTTCAATTTGAAGCGCTTTATTAATGGGAACAGTAAGGTTAGATGGGGTAACTGGACCCAAGAGGTAACTGGGTCATAGGATATTTTATAAAAAAAAACCGTTGATGTATTTTAAGTTTTAGCTTTTGTGAACAATGCCCCTCAACCTCTACTTCCTAAAATAACATGTGTCAACTCAATCATAACTCTCTCTTTGGTGTGATAGGTTGTCTAAATTTAACGTTTTTTTTAAAAAAACAATGTCAATTTGGTTGAACTCCCTCGGCTTTTTATTAACCCCTTGAGGGGCACCGGTATATATTATATACCACATACGATTAATGAAGTTTTACACCAGAAAAAAATTATTAAATTTTACTTTTCTAACTTTGGTGGAAAAAAGCCGTAAAATTGCTTTTACTTATTTTGAAATAGAATTTTTCATAGATTCCGGTGTGAATTCAGCATTTCACAAACATAATTACTTGCCCCTCAAGGGGTTAAAATACTGTAAGTACTTTTATTAAACAATCTTTTTTTAAAGGTTAGGCATATAGCTACATTAATATTATTAGATATCTATACATATTTACTTCATGTTTCAAATGTATGTCCGGTGTCCCAGTTACCCCATAAATTTTTCAAGAATGGGATAACTGGGACCTGTATCCGGGGTAACTGGACCATGCTGGATCCAGTTACCCCAATAATTATAAATATTTTTTTTTAGTTTCTCTTACAACAGGAAGTAAATTTCTCCATTGTTTTTTGCTCACAATAAGGAAAATTATAGAACACCTTATTAAAATTACGTAATAAAATTTAAAAAAAAGCATATTGAGTGGTATCAAACGAAATTTCTTGACCTTTTGAGAGGCGGTGTGCCGTTATGACATCACATAACTTTAATTTCTAGTTGCCACATTTGCACTGCAATTTTATTATGAAAATTTCACCTTTATTAAGTACGCGAAAATATACTTTTACTTGTTTTCAAATAGATTCTCTTGTAAATACTGGTGTCATTAACCCCTTAACGTTCGAATTAAATTACGGTTTAAAAATTCAAATTTTTTATTGGCACCCCTTTTATGAAAAAGAAATATTCACCTTATTTAATGACAGATAAAACGATACTAAAATATAGCCAATTTCACTATTTTATAAAACTGGTGGGAATCAAACAATCTTCGTAAAAACACAGCCCGTGAATATGACGGGAGCGAGAATTAAGGGGTTAAATTTTTTCAACATTTTACGAATGCAAGTACCTTGCCCCTGAAAGCGAGATAGCCAAACAAAGCGATATAAGTAAGGGTACAAACTTAATACTGGAATCGGGCGTAATTTAACACAGTTGCGCCATCTTGTGGACGGGGTGATCACATTTATCGCAAAATAATAGCGTAGCGAGAGGGTCGTCTAAATGGACTGGGTACCACGAAGTTTACTTCACCATGTCAGAGACATTTCAGCTATTAATCAAGGTGAAAAAAAATCTTTAAAATTTTAGTGGTGTGAAGTAAGAAAGCAGTTAGGCATTTCCCTGTAGTTTAACCCCGTCCGCTACGTGGCGTGCGAGCTTGATTGATATGACCTCGCCTTTAATCTTGTGGTTACCTCTAACATTTAAGATAGGACGCTTACTTTTATCGCTTTGTAGCCAAACCTTAAAATTGTACGATACACAGGTGGTCGCATTCTATAGGAAAACTTATATTGTTCCTACCACTATTTTGAAAATAATATCTTCATAGCACCTTTCTTTACAACAGGGGTGTCAAACTGTGGCCCGCCGGATACCACTAAAATTTTACAGTTATCTTTGCCTTATCTATTCGTCGAATTGCTGCGATTCAGGTTGTCGACTATTTCTTTAAAATTTTAGTGGTATCCGTCGGGCCACAATTTGACACGCCTGCTTTACAATATGTTAAATAAAATTATCATGAAGGTAACTCATTGAGGGTTCTGGTAGGAACAATAAAATTTTCCTTATATAATGCGACCCCTAGATACAGATAAAGTACTTAAGTACTTTTATAGCCGTTTGTTCACAGATTTACCTAGCTATTTTTTTCATTAAAATACCCATGTGGCTTTTAACTTATTACATATACTTAAGTACATAAGTACTTACTTCATTTTTAAGTTTTGGTATAAATAAATCTAATATTTTCACTTTTAGTGCTTTTTTTAGACACACTGACAGCAAAGGTTTCCCTTACAACGCTCTTTATTGACACATAATTTACATCATCCGCCTGGTTTAAATTTTTTTAAGTTGTTTACACTTTTTCAAACAGGACCTGATATACCATATGGGGCCGTTCAAATATTACGTAAGCACCTAAGGGGGGGAGGGGGTTAGCGATTTGCTTATTTTTGCTGACAAGGGGGGAGGGGGGGGGGTTGAATGATGCTTACGTAAGACATTTTCAGAATCTCTAACTTGTAAAAAAAAAAAAAAAATTATAAAATTTCAAATTGAAAGAAAGAAACAGCAAAAGAATATAAACTTGAAGTTCTGATGTCAGCTATTTTGACCGCACAAGGAAAACATAAACGATCTCTTTTATCTAGAGGTGACTGTTCATGTTTGATGCATGAGGGCTTATTATCTCTGAGAACTTACTACTATTTCTAATTGTGAGAATAGAATAGAACTGAATGGACCGATGCGATATGATGTATTGTGACAATATGAGTTTTCCGGGAAAGCTTCCAAAACGTAAGTAAAATTCCATCTTTTTTGTTTCCACCCCTCCTCTGTCAAGTGGTTGAATCCCATAACCATAGTGACCGACTGCTCTACTGTCTGGTGTCTCGTGAGTTTTGAAAACCTCTCAGTAGAGATCAGCACGGGCCGGGCTCGGGCATATTTTCATTCACGGCACTCGGGGCGGGCCGGGCTTAGTTACTACTCTTTACGGGCCTTGCCGGGTTCGGGGCCTTACTTTTTTCCTGGGGGATCGGACCGGGCCCATTTTTTTCTGTACAGAGCCGGGACTGGTTTCATTCCAAGTCTTTAAGGCCCAAAATTTTAAGTCCTAGTTTTGACGCAGCCCGTATGAAAATCATTGTCTCGGCGTGGCCTGATCCGTTCAAAGGCCAGTAAAATTAGGTCAGGCTCAAAAAATTTTGAAAAAAATATACACATTTTTAAATCGCTATTATTCTACAATTAAACATTCAAATTTATTCTTTTTTAAAGAATAGTAGATTTCTACGCTTATTAAAATATAGCTAAATGAAAATATAAGAAAACATGTGAGAAGGAACCTGTCTATGACGAAATCCTGTTATAAACTGAAAAACGTGTTGATCCATAGAAAATTAATATACTAATACGTAAGAATAGGATATATAATACATTTACAACTTGCTAAGAAGGGCACTTGTCCATAACGGATTTTTTTTCTTTTTTATGCAATTCCGTTTTAGAAGATTTTACTGCATAGCATTTTTCAGATTTTTAGCACTTCAATACATGGAATATGGATTAACGATATTAATAATAGCGGATTCATTTACATACAAGAAATAGAGATTGATTAAAAAAATAAATGTCGCAGCCTGCGCCACTTCTATAAAAATGAAGATTATAAACATAAAAAAATAGTTAAGACATATTTTTGGCCAGAACTCCTCGTACGAGACAAATCTTTAACCAAATTGACATAAAAATCAATGTTTTGTAGAAATTCAATCGGGCAGGGCCGAGATTTCAACTTTTTTTCCGAGTCGGGCCGGGCTCGGGCCGAACTTTTAACTTTTTTATCGGGCCGGGCCAATAATTTTTTGTACGGGCCGCGCCGAATTTTTTTCTCTATGAGTCAGGCCGGGCCTGGAAATTTCGGCCTGTGCGGACCTCTACCTCTCAGTACTGCAGTGTAGTGGTGTTTAAAATAAATAAAATCAGAAATATGTCTTCATTTCGAGAAATCTTGTATAAAAAACTTTTTGAAAGTTTTAAAAAGTCTGCATCAGATAAACCTTTGAAGGATATCCAATGTAAAACTAATGATGTGTGGCGGCAGTACAAAAAGTCTTCTAAAACTGACAAAGAGTTAGAGGTATTGGTGCTAAAAAGAATTGAGGACGAACTGCGTAAGGCAACCAAAAAGAAATCAGTCTTTCTTGATTATTTTATGAAGGTAATTATAATAAATTTATTCTTAAAATTTTAAATATATTTTATCATAACTTTAAGTTTACATAATTACTTGTAAAAATTGGAAAAAAGATAGATAAGATAAAATGACCGTGTAGCCTTGGCAAAACATGGTCAGTATAGGAATAAATAAAGACCAAAAGAACGTCAAAAAACGAGTTATTACTTTTTAAATATGGCGTAGCCAAGCTAAGCCTTATTTTTTCTTTTCAAATAACTCAAAAAGTAATGCATCCATGGGGGAAAAAATTAAAAAATATGTTAGTTTTGTAGCAGATAATCTTCTAACTGTTTTCAAATTTTGAACCTTACTAAAAATGAAATGTAACCCAATTGAATTGAAACCAATGTATCTCAAATTCAAAAACAGATAAATAAGGTTTCCAGTAATCTCAAAAAAGGAAAAATAATCCTTAAAAAGGAAACGACAAAATGCTGAATACCAAAGAAAACATCGAACCACCAAACGAACAAAGCTTGGAGAAATCTTCCATGATAATCCAGACATTAAAAAAAAATAGCTTTGAGGGAATCAGTAGGAAGACCAAGTTTAAACAACCATTATTACTTAAAGCAATAGCAGACATAGCTATTATTGGAAGCGCTGCAGATGCAAAAAGAAGAAACAAGTCCGAAGTGTCAAAACTCTCGATGACTTGACTGCAAAACTGAAAAAGGTTGGTTTTGCAATAAGCAGGGGTAGAACATATCTTCGTTTGCTTCCAAAAAATTCCTCAACCATCGAGTGCAGAAGACATGTCACCACAGTGCCGATAAAACTTTCTTGGATTCTGGCTGATTATCACCGATCTCACATTGATACCCAATTTGCAGTAATATCCATCCATTATTTAGAAACTTTAGCTTCAATTTTTGGACCCATGCAAGTGTTTCTTCTTTCACATGATGACAAAGCGCGCCTACCTTTGGGAATTACAGCAGCCAATAAACAGGCTCTGATACTGATGCATATGGAGTATCGTGTATCCTTAAGCGATCACGACTGGGTCATCGCTGAACACCGCAAACTTATCCCATGTGTTTACGCTGGTATTGTGATTGCTCCTGGTATGGCAGGTCAAAGTAAAGCCATACATAGGTTATTCTGGTCCAACGTTAATAGCTATAAGAAGTGGGAAACACAGTTCTTCCACACCAAATACTTATGCTCAGGATTTTGAAATTCTATTAATACTCAAAGATTTTGAAAAATTAGTGAAAACAGAAGAGGGTTTCATCAAACCTGTAATCATAGTTACGGTTGATGGAGATCCAGACGAGAATCCCCGCTACCAGAAAGTTATATCGTTTGCTATTAACCATTTCAAAAAGCATGATTTGGATGGAATTTTCATAGCGTGCAATGCTCCTGGAAGAAGTGCATATAATTGAGTAGAAAGGCGAATGACACCACTCATTTGAGAACTGTCTTGTCTTATACACCCTCATAACCATTATGGTTCCCATCTCGATGAGAACGGTCGCACTACTGATGAAGAAATGGAGCAAAATAACTTAGCATATGCTGGTAAAACTCTCACAGATGGCAGATATCTGGAACTCATTAAACATTGACAGTTATACCGTTACTGCCACATATATTGATTCAGGCGAACTAGAGTCTCTTGGTTATGACTTGGATTGGTATTCGAAGCTCGTACAAGAAAGCCAATACTTGCTGCAAATTGTAAAATGCGAAAAAAAGAATTGTTGCTCTCCTGCACGTAGTGGATTATTTCGTATTTTAAAAGGACGATTCATTCCTCCTCCAATTAAAATGATACAATCGTCAAATGACATCATTACAAGTGAAGAGGGGGAATTTATAGATTTAAGTCTCCGTCTGGCCTTAAATCTGAATAGTACAGAAAAGGGATTTTTAAAGATGCTGTATGATTATTTTTGCCCTTCCATAAAGTTCACTCAATTATCCGCAAGAACTTGTGGAAGTTGTGGTCAATATCATGCATCTCAGAAGTCAGCAAACAAACACAAAAAAATTCAACAGAGTGAAAAAAAGCGAGAAGGACTGCCTTATACAATCATTGAGAATTGCTGCTCGTCGAGCAAATGAACTTATGCGCTTCGTAAGATCCGTGGAAGATATGGAAGATGTTGAGTGGATCAATGAAGATGAAGTTGATAAAGATTGCATCCGAAAAGAAAGCGATGAAGATAATCAAGTAAAACTGGAAACCAATATCATAACAGATATGGAAAAATGGCTTGAGCAGCCGTGGTCAGCATCGGGATAGATATTGTCATGTTCAAATTTAAATTTTTCAAATGGCTAAGTTCTTCTAAAATTGTGATATAAGAAATTTTCTTAAATAGAATTGTAAAGAAATAAAACAAGCGTTTATTATTATTTAGTAGTTATATTAGTCGAGTAGAGTTTTTTAATTTGTATTGTGTCCTAATTCTTTTTAAAGTAGGGGGGGGGGGGTTCCAATTTTCTTACGTAATTATTAAGGGGGGTTCGCGATTTGCTTATTTTTGCTGACAAGGGGGGAGGGGGGGTCAAAAATAGTCAAAAACATGCTTACGTAATATTTGAACAGCCCCTATATAACAAAAAAAAAAAAAAAAAAAAAAAAAAAAAACGCATGTGGAACATAGACCCTCCTGGTCCACTTACCCAATTTTTATGGGGCAACTGGACCCATGAGGAAAGAATGATGAAATATGCATATTTTTATATTTTTAAATATTAAAATATAATTTTGAGCATTTCTGTCTGATAGAAAGGACCTAAATGAACATATTTACAGAAGTTCAGCGTTTAATTCAAATGAACATTAGTTTTTTGAAGCTGAATTGTCAGAAGCTCCAGAGTCACATTGTAAAATCATGGCCCAGTTGCCCCAACTAACCTTATGTCGTTTATGAAGGACTGTAACATGCAAATCGATAAAGTTTGATAAGCAGTTTATATAAACAAGTTGTGAGTTTTCAAGAGGCCGATATTAAAAGATCTTTTTTAACACATTCCAATACAGAAGAAAAAATATTATGACATGGATTTTTCTGGCCCAGCTGATTCCCTGTATGGCCGCTCTCTGATTCTATTTAAATATGCTCGAATAAATTATTTATAACATTGAAGTTAAGCATACAATTAAAAATAGTGCATGTAACATTTATAGTTATTTTTTACCGTACAAATTAATTCGAATACATCCTGTCTATGGGAAAGAATTTTCTGATATATTTTTTTAGGATACTGCACCAGTTCATAGATTAAGAGATTGACATGCACTTTTGTTGTGAACAATAATATGCTTCCTGTAAAACATATTTTAGATATTATATGTCGTTCATTTATAGGGACACTAAAAAATTCCGGGCTCCACTTTTACGTGTACTCTTTTTTAATTACATTTTTTTCGTCTAAAAATTATATTTTTATATTTCTGTTGCAAATTTTGCAGAAACCCGCCTCAAAGATTATTTCGATCGCGTATCCAGTTAAAAACTACCATTTTTTTAATTCGAAATTAGTGGTATTAAAAAAAAAAAGACCACAGGACCCCTGAAAATATTCGATGAAAGATAGTAAAACAAATAAAAGCCATCCAATAACCATTGTCGTTGGTAGTATCGGGGATTGCATTTTATTTATACTGTGCTATTTCTAACATAAAGAATTTTTTTAATCAAAACATATAAATTATGAAATTAATGTTCGCAAAATATATACTATAACTAATAAAACCTTTGACATAATTCAAATTTTAGAAGCTTTAAATATACCAAATATGAAATATTATGTCAAACTAATTTCTGAGTTATGCTTAAATAACTAACCACATTGCAGTTATTTTTGCAACTATCAATGTCCTGTTTGGTATGCAAAGGTACGCCAAATCGAAGGTTTACTAAAGCGACTAAATATGATGCCAAAATGTGGTGCTTATGTTGAATATTTCAAAGATTACAACTTTTGTAACATGCAAATAACCCCATAAGCTTTTTTTGTAATCATAAATTGCATATCTGCCAATTCTTACGCTTTTCACCAGTTTTCCCATATTTTATTTTAACTTATTTAATCTCTGGAAGGATGAGATTAAAGTAATATAAAAATTTCCTTACTAAAATAGTGATTTTCATATTTAAAATTTTCGTGTTACTTAAATCGCAGATTTCCGAACCAAGCGGCGTTAATGAGTTTAATAATGGAAACTTTTCTATTAAATTTTTGTTGTGAAAAAAGCAGAAGAGTTGTCAGCTATGCAAATTCGAAGATAACGTAATTCCCAATACAACAGAATTTTTTTTTCTCTTAAAAATGTGAAAATTAGGTTTTTTAAATTTATGGAGTGTATCCTTTTCTTCTCTACCGACTGTATAAGCTATTTATAACAGAATTTCTTTTAAAAACTATAACGTGTAAAATAGATAATAATTTTTATTTATGATCTAGCCAGCTATCCATCGACTAGTCCTGGGGCGCTCATCTGAGTAAATTAAGGGTGGCCGACGTGGCACGCCGGATACCATTATTATTTTTAAGAAATAGCCGACTTCTTGAATCGCAGAGCTTCGCTGATTAGATAAGGCAATCATTTTTAGTGGTGTCGAGCGTGCCACAGTGGCAACCCATGGAGTAAACTATTCATATTTATTTTAGTAGAACACATAAAACACATAACTACCAAAGGTTTTCTTTTCGTGAAAATGATGTCATGTAAAAAATATATCTTTATTTATAAGACTTGGATCGTGAACATAGAAAAGTAAAACGTTTCTACAGTACAACTTAATATCAAAAACATGCATTTTGATTCCTAAATTGGAAAATTCAATTAAAATGACGAAACTTTTCACCGATTTTTTGTTTCGCCTTTACCGAAATTAAGATCCCTTTTGCTTTAATCTCACTGCAGAAGCCTGTTACCCCATTACAGCACATTTTCAGATGTGTCAATGAAAACATACGTATATGATGGGTGGAAGAGTTTCACCATTCGGGACCTAGAACAAAGGTGGATTCCCCAATTCAAACATTTTCCCACCAGTAATTTCAAGTGATTTTTCCTACAATGTTTTCTTGAAGGTACTTTGTTAAGCTCTCACTATTCCATTGATGCCAACCTGTACGGATTTTTCATACCGCTAAAATTTAATAATAAATTTTATTTAAAACAATCGCAGATTTTTAAAGGTATCAAACGATGAAACAAGACTAAAAATTTTGTTAAATTTTATTGGTATCAAATATCCGTACAAATTGGCAGCTATGCTATTCTTCCCCAAAATGTGGTTTAATGTGGCCTAAGTTTAACCCTTTCCGGCACGGGCAAATTTTGTTGTAAAATGATGAAATCATCTACTGACACCGGAATTTACATACGACTTTTTTAGAAATTAAAAACTTGTTACTTTACACTTTCATTGTTAATGCAAAATTTTATTAAAATAGTCTTGGTGCTGTTTGTAAGTTTGGAATTAAAATTAGGTATCCCGGACCGGGCACACTGTGCCGGACATGTTTAATAAATTCCCCACCAAATTTTTATAAAGATTGAAATTAAATAAAATCAATGTATAAACTTGAAATTAATTTCTTACTGATTGATCAAATAGATTTTCCGGTTCGAAACGTTCTTAAACTGGGATAGTTTATCCAAGTACTACGGAAGATCTGCGTTACCAGTTTGGCCGCTGCTTTCAAATTAAAAACTTCAAATTCACATCAGAAATTCTGAAAGAAGAATTTTTACTTTAGATAATCACGAAACAACTGTCATTAAATGTAAAATTTCAGAATTAAAAAAAGGCCAAATCTGTCAAACCTGCAGGAGATGCGTAAGGGCTTGGCTCCGCTTATAAAAGTGATGAAAACTACCGGAAAAATAATGGGATGTCCAGATTCAGTAGTAGGGTCCACGTTTGCTTAGGTTTGGAATCGTCTGCAAAGAAAAGTGATGATACCTTCAGTATTACCAGTTCGCTATTTTCTAAATGCAGTTTGCTTGATTGAAAACACTGTTTTAGAGTAGTAATATTATCTGAAAGTAAGGTGAAGTTATACTATTTCATAAGAGTCGTGGCAATGAAGCAATCTGAATAATAAAAAGTAGCGCATTGGCAGCCCTTTTTATATTCTAAAAAGGGTATATTTTAATTCACAAAATATTTTACTATGATTGAGATAAAATGATGTTATTTTTACAGGCTTTTCATTTTGCGGATACATTTCACCAGTATAGGAATTGAGGACTCTTAAAATTACATAAGATTACCGGGAGTGAATCAAAATGGCGAAAACGTTCCTGACATTTCGATTGAAGTAAGGAAAACTCTTATTTGAATAGCTGATTTTTTCAGTGTAAAGGAATATCACGTTTAAAAAAAACGTGCATTTTGTAATTAACCCCTTGAGGGGCAAGCAATTACGTTTGTGAAATGCTGAATTCCCACCGGAATCTTTGAAAAATTCTATTTCAAAATAAGTAAACGCAATTTTACACTTTTTTTCATCAAAGTTAGAAAAGTAAAATTTAATAAATTTTTTCTTGTGTAAAACTTCATTAATCGTAGGTGGTATATAATATATACCGGTGCCCCTCAAGGGGTTAACGAGATTAAAGTGTTTCATAATACTTGCGTTAACATGACACTTTATGCGTCTTACTTCGAAAAAAAAATCTATGATACGTTTTTTGCAACCACCTATGAGTTCGTTCTCGTTTGTTAATATATAAAGAATTAATTCGCTATTAAAGAAAATTTTCGAATTTCTCCTATACAAATATAAACTACATTATCAGTCACTTTGTATGGAATTTTGTGCGCTTTTTTAATGATAGGGTCTCTAGCCAAAGATTTATGAGGGTAGTAAGGTATGAGGGTAATTTGGTCCAAAATTAATATCAATGTTGTAACAATTGCTATGACTCATGTATTTTCAACTACTTTCTTTCAGTTTTCCTATCGTTTAGAACCAGCCGTAGCTGTGTAGCCGTTTACGGAAGATTTGACGCGTTTTCTCATAGATAACCATTGTGGTTTTTAGTTATTATGAAAAGGAGGACTGGGTTTAATTTTTTAGGTACATTCAGAGTATGGTGCAGATGTTTCAAATGGTGAAAGTAAGTCATATAATAAGGAAAGTCATAAATTAGAAATATTTTTAGAATTTTTCACGGAATGAATTCCTGTTTCCCGGCTGTCATTTCATGTGAGCTGAGATTAAAGAATCTCCTGCTGTTATTAACGTATACACTCGCGTATAAGTCGACCCGAAATTCCAGATATGAATAAAAAATAGAAATGATTTTAAAGGAGACGCCAGTATTTAAAAAAAGGTATCATTCTTGTATCTAACTGTAGAATCTGAAAACATTTTCTGATACTAAACATTAAGAAAAAAGCCAGTCGAAAATATTGGTGTTCAACATATTTTTTTTCTCGAATGTAGGAGTAAACGTAAACATAGATAAACATTCAAGATAGAACAATTTCATTGCGAGTCAAGTTAATGGGATTACGAGCAGCGCCTTCCGTAACAGTGGCAGAGTTCGTACGCATAAGGTATTAAAAAAATTAGACATTTTAGTATGAGAATTTTCGTAACGTACTGGTCGATATATCTGAAGTTAAGAATGTTTTGCATTAAATAAGGAAATAATACTTAAAAAAAATCCAAGTACTAAAATATCTAATTTATTTTAATTCCTTATACATACAAAGTCTGCAATGGGGAAAAACTTCTCATCCTTAGAATATTTTTGTTATTGAGCGTCTACTTTAGTGTCATCTTTCTTTTGTATATGTCACATGTTTACGTTTTCAACTGAATCTCACATGGATTTTTTTTTGCGTAAATAAAGGATGAACGAGATAAGTGAAACGAAAATTCGTCTTGAATGTTATATATCAAGCAAATACGGTACAATTGGATTTAAAGCCAAATAAAGAAATGGAATAATATAAAATTATAGAAAATATAGAAGCCTCAGGAAATTTCATAAATAAGAAAATTTGTCTGCCTCTGGCCTCGAGAAGGAAAGAAAAGATATAGAAAACATAGAGCTAAACATATTTCATCGACATATGTAAATTTCGGAGACTTGTTCTTTCTCCTTGTCACTACTGATGCTAGCACTGTTGCCATTACAGATTTTGCCGAATGTATCATATCTTGTATGTTTACCTATTGGCTTATACGCGAGTATATACTGTAATTTATTAAAACGTTAAGCGCCTCGTCAATCACCGGTGATAACTAAATATATATATATATACAGAGCTGCCAAGTCACCGGCTTTTTGGATACCAGTATTTTAATACAGAATATGTTGTTTTATTTAATTAGAACAATTGGGCGATTTAAATGAACAAAGTTTTCTCTAAAATAACAATGGTGTGCAAAGAGCCGGAGACTTGACAACTCTGTATATATTGTTTTAATTACTTAAAATTTATTTAAAATTTACTTACCTTTTATTTATTACAGGATTATACATTCGTAAAATTACTTAAAAAATTGTAAATTTTTCAGCTTCAGTGTCAGTCAACGTGGCAATCAACGTGTTAAGTATCAAATGTGTGATTACAAAATGGGCAACTGAGCAAATTTCCATCAGTTATTTTTAATAGGAATTTTCGTCTTATATAAACGCTGCATTCATGAAAAGTTTCTATCATTTATAAGGCAAAAACTTCTATATATATTTTTTACTGGTGAAGTTTGCCTTGTTGTTAATCTTAACCTTTTGTAATGGGACTTTACATATTCATGACCTAATTTTTATTTAACACCAACCTCAATAATATGATAAAAATGTATTTACAGACAAATACTGCATTTTTTTAATGTATAGTAGAAATACATAATACACCAGCGCTTTTGAAAATGAATTGACAATTACAACAATATAGCACCATAACAGTGGTGGAAAACTGGCACAGAGGTGGAGCTTATTGACATCACTAAATTTTAGTAGTATTTTTCGACATCTCTAATGATAGAATTTCTGAGTTTTCATTAAGGTGAAGAGTACTATAAAAAATAGTGGTGTCAATAGGCTCCACTTCTGCGCCAATTTTCCACTATTGCCATAATAATAAATTTTTTTTATTATTATTCATTTAAATCACATTTCTTTTATTTTTCTAAAATTATTTCAGAAGCCTAAATTGGTATATTCTTGATTACAAAAGTCGTATTAAAAGCGAACATAAAATCCATGTGTTATAAATACAAATGCACGATAACGTTTTTAATAAAGTATCTACATATTGAATTGGTATTTCACATTCGCAAACAGCTTTTTTTACATTTTTATTTATTTATTATTTTGGTACAGATTTTTTTTTCGTAAAGGTATATTCGCCAAAAGAGCTGTAATTAGATAAGGCAAAAATAAATAAATAAATAAATAAAAATAACTGAAACTTTCCTGTTAGAATTCAAGGATTTCGTGCCCGCTGTAAGCGTGTACCACCAGTGTCAACACTAGCTCATTGGAAAGATATACCTGGGACGACAAACGGTTGTTGGAAAGACATAGCTGTGTACCCCGGTGGTACATATCGATTGAAGCGTGTTTAAATCTTTAACGTGTTTGTCCGTACAATGTGCGTGTTAGAAGAGTTTGCTTGTTTCGTTTTTAAAAGTTTTTCGACGCCACTGATTCACTTTATTTAGCAACAGACATAAGTTGATTTACATGGTTCGTACGGATACCGTTATTTCTTCAGGAAAAATACCAGTATTTTTTCATAGAAAAAGAAATTTCGGTTAAGTGCGCAAAATTTCACCTTCTTTTAAGAAGAGGTTTTCTATAAGATAATACTGGTGCCAAAACATTTTCTGGTCTGCAAAATTCAAGGATGCTTACGAACCATGATTTATAACGTAAATATTTTATTACATTAAAACTGTAGTATCGTCCCCATTTTTAGTTTATTGTGTAAATAAATGAACATCTTAAGTGGTTAATCTTTGCAGGGGTAAAGACTTTCTTTGCAGAAATGTTGAAATGAAAGAATGACACAGAAATGTACACAAAAAGTTACTTGGAATTAAAAAAAAAAACTATATTTCAGACACATTATAAACGAAACATTTTTGTACAAAAATTCTGGTGCCTCGTGGTGTTTGGGAGTTAAAATTAAGTGATTTCAAAAACATACCACCGCACTTGAAAGGTTTAAATATGTATCATTAAAATATATGTACGAGTGAAGTTAAATTTATTTTTTAACAGCAATTTTTATAATGATTTTTATAAAAAAAAACTTAACTTCAGTTTGGTGCTATGCCGTCTTCAGTAGGATGATCCCATATGCTGCATGCATTATTTAGCAATGTTTATTTAGTTGTTGTTTTGTATATGTTAATGTCAAATTCAGGGCTCGCACCGTTCCTAAAATTTTCGCACTTTGCTACCAGTATTTTAAATTAGAATTCTTCGTGGTAGATTCCTTTAACATCCATAATAGGATTATACAACTAAGATTATCGTTTTAATTTAATGGTAGCAAAGTGCGAAAATTTTAGGAACGCTGCGAGCCCTGCAAATTTAAAAAATAAAGCTTTTAAATGCCAGTTTATGAAATCTGCAACAAAAATATTATTCTTTTTTTACAAATGTGTAGATAATCATATTTCTTTAAGTGTTTATATAGAGAATCCATGTATGTATCTAAAATTTGAATTTAATAAATTCTCTGCGAAATTTAATTTTTATTAGAGATTTATACTTCCTAAGCAAACTCCTGTGAGATGCCATAAGATTTGAAAAGGAAAAGTATCAGAATTTTAAAATGTAACCGATTGTACGAAAAAAAAAATCTTATTTGAATAAAAGATTTTTTTTGTTTGTTTCTAAGAGTGAAACGTAAATTAATTGTTTACTTAGATCCCTATCTTAAACTTGATAATTAGAAAACTTTCTTTAATATAGTTAATGTTTCATTTTTTAAAGACTAAACCTAACAGAAAATATACAATATATATATATATATATATATATATATATATGTAGGATTCTTTCGTAAAATTATTTAAAGATTCACTTAGCTTATAACTATAAATAAATGCATCTATTAGTTCAACAATTTAATACGGCATTTATTATTCACTCGAACAAATATTATGCTTGGAAGATCACAACAGTTCATCTACATCAATAATATTATACATTTGTTTAAATAAATACTGGAATTCACCTAGAATTCTTACTCAAATCTTTTATTTTTTATTCAACTAATCTTCAACCTTCATGTTGAGATAAACACTATCGAACTTCTAAAAAACATAAAAAATCTCTTGAATTTACTTATTTTCCATCAAAACCGTTTCCACACATTTTAGCTTTTTTCCACGCTCCTCGTGTTGTACTTTTTATTTCATATATGTTTGAGTATCGATTCAATAAATCCTTGAGTTAGACGAGTTGCATTGATGAGAATATGTACATTCCCACATATATATTATAATATTTTTAATATGTAATAATTTCTGAAATTAGAAACTTATTTTTGAGCTATCTTGAGAATTGCCCTCTTGAAAATACCCATCTTATAATATCAATTCCAAAATAAATTTTCAACTTTTCAACTTTTTTTGAAAATTTAATTTGTGTTATAATTTATGTTATGTTCTCCAGAGAAAAGTAAGACAACCACTAAAATTTGACTAACTATTTTAACTATAATGTATATGTACATTAACTAGATTTTTCTTTCACCATTAATAAGAAAAAAACTAACAAAATACTTCTTCGTACACCGCACTGATTCTCCTTCTTTGTTTCAGAGGATTTAGAAAATAAATGTTTAATGAGCTACGAAATATGGTAATTGAAATATTTTGTGTGTGTGTGTGAATTACATAAGGTATAATTCTCTAAGAATACAACTATATTACAGATTATAAAATAAATGTCCCCTAGGCATCCTAATATTTGTTAATTCAAATTCGATGTATAAATATTGCGCATAAAAAGTCTAAAAGCATAAAAAGAAATGTGGAAACAAGTTTTTACAGCCAATTTGTAGGAGTGGTATTGGTGTGTGTGTGTGGGGGGGGGGGGGGAGTTATGTATAAAATATAATAGTAAATTTTGCTTAATTCAATCACCAAAACGCAACGATGTTTAACTATTTTATAAGCCAAAAACTTTTATTAAATTTTATTAGTAATAAAATATCGTACAAGTTGTCAATTATAAAATCAGTAATAAAAGTCAGCAATAAAAAATCTAACAATTTGATTTAGTTTTTTTTTTCTTTCTTTCTTTTGCTGTTGTTCACTTCCATTTATCTACCTTTTATAATAAATTGCGGACGGGCAATTTTTATGAAATCTGAATTTTAAAACGGTAGAAGCACCTCCCTGTTCGGAAAGTCTTTTGTAAATTGGTGTTCTAGATAGGTTTCCCAAGTTTATGCTTCGGTAAATATCTTTCAATGTACGGATTTAAATAAAATGTCTTGCTACCTAGAAGAATTTGGACATCATGATATAAATGAATTTTCTGTAAGGTAGAAACCACGCCTCAGTCAATGATGTTTTTTCAATGAAAACGGAATTCTCTTTTTCCGTCGCAGATGTGTTAACCCATTACCCGCTGGTGTTGCGTTCACGCAACGGTCAAAATAACTGCAAACATTTAAATTATTTACATACCCAACACTATTTTTCAATAAAAAAAATTGGCCTTACTTAAAGACATAAAATTTAAAGATCATATAAAGCAAAAATTATCTTTCTGAGTTTGTGGTGGCAAAGGACATTCAGCTAGAGAGTTTAAAATTTCAAAAATATAGATTTGGCGTTTAATGGGTTAACATAAATAGCAATGTAGTATTATTTTCTATACTTATTCTAAACTATTAGTAATTTCACATGTATAAAAAATTTATCCTGCATGCGTTTTATGAGTGCAATTCGTGATTCTATTATTCTTAACAGGTAAATGAAATCTTTTAAAATACATTTTGAATTTTAACTTCATTATTGAGGTTCTGAATAGAAAGTTATAAAGACTAACATTGTAAATTTTGCTTGACTGAAAACCATCATTTTGACATTATAAAATGTACTCATAGGTATACAGCTGAAAATTATGTCTCATTCTATAAGTAAAGCCTTAAAAGTCAGACCTCCCCCCATATCCCATGAAGCTCCTATGGAAACCAATATTTAATTCGATTTTGTTTTCACCATGACATGTTCAAAAACTGTTTTCAATGATGAGTTCATATGGTCCTTTAATTCCATGATGAAAAAAGTAAAATAAACTGTTCCCATTATACATTCCGAAATAAAAATAATAGTGCTTATTTTAGGATTTTTAATATTTCTTATTTTATTGCTGGAGTCAATCGCTCTTAATTATCACAGCGCAGCATTCTAATCGATTCGGGTGCTGGCACCTTAACACACAATTTGGAAAAGGGCTGTCCACAAGGCTCTTACCTCGGACCCGATTATATGGTTGGTTATAGCAAATTTAATCCTAAAATAATAAAAAAAACGTGGTTTCCTCCTCTTCGCGTTTAAAGATGATTTTACCTTTATTTTCTCGGGCCGCATCCGTCTGGACTTTAAGCAAGAGACAGCTTCAGCTCTTCCCGTGTTCTGCCAGCTACTGGAATCCCTACACCTCCAACTCTCACCAGGCAAATCTCAAAGACTGACATTTTCAAAACCACGTCCACTGCGTAACAAGAATCGAGATATTCGCATCAACGGGAACAGTGACCATTATATACCGTACCTCAATCTTTTAGGCCTAATAATCGACAAGAATCAAAATTGGCTAGCACATCTACATCATCTTAAACTAAAACTCAAAGCTTTTCATCACAACTCATTAAAATGACATAAAAAACATGGAGCATTAGCAGCTTAACCCTTTGAGCTCTGCCGGGTGAATTTTCACCCACATAAAATCAAAATCGTTTAATTTCCTTCAAAAAGTCTCCATTTTAATTGCAAAAACTGGGTTTTGTAGATTTCACTTGTCTTCTTAAAATCTAGATGGCAGCACTATTCTCTGCAAATATCTAGTAGGTTTTTAATGCGACCTTAAAAACACTCCAATTTTGAAGGTTTAGAAATTTTGTATTTTTCAAGCATTAAAAAGAAATATTTTTCAAAGGAGATAACATTTTTTTCTCTTGGACACATCAAACATTTAATAATACTTACATGCAAATCACTAAACTGAAAATTTAAATAATTACAGGGGATAGAAATAAGTAATGGTAGAATTTTCTACCAGCAGAGCTCTAAGGACTTCAAAAATGTGCTTTGTCACTAGATGGCAGCACTAAAATTACATACCAGACAGTGTTTCAGAACCAAAATTTAGATGCTTATAATTTAATTCCAAGGAATTTAAATTTGCGTTTAATTCAGCAGATTGACGAGTTTATTATGTTTTAAATATTTCTAAATAAAAATTAAATATTTTTAAAATCTGTTTCATCTATAAATGTGATTAGTTTGTATTTTTATATTATGATTTAAAAAATTTTAAATTTTGAATTTTCTCATTTAATAAATTTTTAAAATATTGTAATAGTCTTAGAGTTTGTTTAAACAATGTAACTGCTTAAAATATGTTGAAATTTCAGCAATTATAGTAATTTTAGAATAACTTTGCGGTGTCATTTCTTGTATTTGCGTGTTGAAATGAATGCTCTAGAGCTCTGATGGTGGAAAAACTTCCCACGTCCCCCAGCCTGAAGGGGGTATTTAAAAAATTTTTTAATCACCTGGTTCAATTTCAGACAGTCCCCTAATCACATTTTAAGTGTTTTTCTAGCATTTAAAATTTTAATAACCCGGAGCTCAAAGGGTTAAGGCTTAATATATGGTATCGCACTATAGTAGAAAAAATAATAACTTACGGCGCAAGTATATGGGGAGGTGGGGGGAGGACACCTAACAAAACAAGCAATAACTAAATTAATTTCACTACAGCGAATGTTCCTCTTACAAATCTCACGTGAGTACAAAACAATCTCCACGGACGCGTTAAATACCATAACAGGCATACCACCAATCCACGAGATGCTCACATAGGATTATCTCAAGGGACGTATTCTCCACTTCAAACACGAACCGACTCCAAGTGAATTCATTCCAATCATCACATTACAACACAAAGCTCCAAGATGGTGGATACATCCCTATAATGAGACATCTCAATTCCAAAGCAGCCACAGGCGTAGGAGCTGCATTCCGCGCAATGGAAAGCGGCGGTGTTACTCATCAGTGCGCTTGCAAACTAGATGATCACAACTCTGTTTATCCAGCAGAACACTATGTAATTTTAAAGGCTCTAGACTGGATTCAGATAATTAGCACACACCCCTTCATGCAAATTTACAGTGACAGTCTACCTGGTTTCTTAGCCATCTATGCTCATAGAAACAAGCGTATGCTAATTTTCTACATCAAAGTTAAGCTAAAGTCCCTCCAAAATAAACCAGGTCTTGGCCACGGGTCAGAGCACGGTTTTGATATCTATTATTCGATTTTCTTACAAAAATTTCATCACATTAGTACTTTTTAACGAATTTTAAACTGCACATATTTGTAGTCATCCAAACAATTACCAACGAAAATCGGTTCTTCAAACAAAAAAAAGGCCAATGCTAGAAATGCTAGAATCCTAGAATGCTAGAACAAGCTAAAGAAACAGAAGAAAATAGCCAGGTGCAAGTATCTTAAGTAAGTAGGTAAATCGGCAAATCGGCGTTGCAAACAGTTCATCATTTTTAGAAATGTGTACACATGTGTACGTATTTTATTTGGGATTTTTTCTTTACATTATCGAAGTTTATTTTTCAAACAAGAAATCATTCCAATACGTGAGAAACTGCTCTATATGTCGATTACAATGTGCTATCAGACTCAACAATTAAACGAACAAGATGTAATTTCACAGCAAACGTGACAAATGAGGAGCGTCCGTACTATACCTAGTTTTATAAATATTTTTTGCATCGTATATTGTACTGAATGTATATTTTAATGCACTTCATAAGTTCATATCAATTTCATTCTCTTCGAAAGGTGTAACATCATTAAAATGCACTTGAAGTAATTTTTAACCATCAGCCGTAATGTAATGGAAAAATTTCGATTGTCCCTGAAATTAAACTATACATCCGACTTTCATAAAATTTTATATGACTCGACAAAATTTTGCAACAATTATATATTAAAAATTTTGCACCATTTTGTTGGGCTCTGTTATATGCAGACGGGCGGACAGACAGACGGACCAGACAACGACTATAGCTGCTACGTATTTACATAATTACGAACGCACCTAAAAATGCAATGCTTTCTAAATATTGCTTAGATATTTGGTTAACAGGTAAACTGTCAATAGTAGACATGAAACAGCATAATCGGCAAAAAGATTTATTGTAGGCAATGCGTCATTGCGCACGTCATATAACATTTAGAATCGGATTTATCCCTCGTTGGTATATTCTTGCAATTTTTCTAGTCTATGATGTTGTTATTGTTAAGCTTACATTGTTTCATACCCGACAAAATTTCGCATAAGCGAAATATTATAACAATGTGAGTTTTGTAAAATACAAGCGGCAAGAGAAAACTCATAATTTATGATACATTTTAATTTACTTTACATAATTCTGACAGTCATAAAATCTGCTGAAAACTTCCCCAATCACGAGTATGACTTATTTTAACTGGGGTTCATTTCAGTTTACATTGCTGTCTTAGCGGATTCAGTACGTTGCCATGTAGACGAAAATGATCGTCAGTTCGATTAATATATATATATATATATATATTAGTCCAAGCAATAGGGAATTTTACCTAGCAAAATTAATGGTAGTACTGAAAATCGACTTTATAGATGTTTTTTGGGTCGCTGAATCCGAATTTGTAACTTCTTCCCAAAATTTCCCCCGGCAACCTCCCCAAATTTTGGTAAAAAGCCCCCCAAAAAGGTTTTTATTAAAAAAGTCAATTTTTTTATTGTTTTAGAGAAAAAGTATCTAGAAATTCAGAAAGTAGACAAAATTTCCAACAAATTAGATATATGACATTATGACGTAGGATGAAGGGGAAGGGGGGATCTGCCTCGGAACATGCGCGCGGTGCTGCGTAAACTAAGTTGCGCAGTTCCACTTAACCACTCAAACGTTTACATTCACCCTCCCATCTCCCCTCCGAACTTTCTCTATAAGGTTTACTTTAAGATTTTTGAGTCGCTGAATCCGAATTTTTAAATTTTCCCCCAAAATCCCCCCCCCCCGATCCCCCGCCCCCAAATTGTTGTTTTTAACTTAAATTTCTTATTGTTTTAGGGGAAAAGCATTACGAAATTTTGAAACTAGACAAAATTTGCAACAAATAGGATATATGACATTATGAATTAGTATGAACGGGGAAGGTGAGGGCTGCCTCTGAACATGCACTGTGGCGCTACGTGCACTATATTATGAAGTCCAGGCAATAGGGGATTTTATCTGGCAAAATTAATACTAGTTCTGAATTTAGACTCTCTTTATGTTTTTTGGGTCGCTGAATCCGAATTTGTAACTTCCCACCAAAATTTCACCCGGTAACCCCCCAAAAAATTAATTTTTTGAAAAAAATTGGTTTTTGAGAAAATCGCGCGGGGAATGTTCCGAGGGAGCCCCCTCTCTCCCCGTTTATCCTACGTCATAATGTCATACATCCTATTTGATGCAAATTTTGCCTAGTTTCTGAATTTTGAAATGTTTTCCCCCTAAAACAAAAAGAAATCTAAGTTAAAAACAACTATTGGGGGGGGGGGTTCGGCGGGGAATTTTTGGGGTAAGTTAAAAATTCGGATTCAACGATCCAAAAAACTTAAAGTAAACCTTATAGAGAAAGTTCGGAGGGAAGATGGGAGGGCTAATGTAAACGTGTGAGTGGTTAAGTGGAATTGCGCAACATAGTCCACGCAGCACTGCGGCGCATGTTCCGTGGCAGATCCCCCCTTTCCCTTCATCCTAAGTCATAATGTCATATATCTAATTTGTTGCAAATTTTGTCTACTTTCTGAATTTCTAGCTACTTTTCCCCTAAAATAATTAAAAAATGGAATTCTTTGATAAAAAGCTTTTTGGGGGGCTTTGTTTCAAAATTTGGGGGTGTTGCCGGGGGGAAATTTTGGTGGGAAGTTACAAATTTGGATTAAGCGACCCAAAAAAATCTAGAAATCCGATTTCTAGTACTACCATTAATTTTGCTAGGTAGAGTCCCTATACGGTCTCTATTGCCTGGACTATATGTACAGTTTCATTTTAGAGCTTCAAACTAATTGCAATATTTAAGAGATTTATCACTAAATAATAATAAAAAAAGGTGAAAAACATACACAAGAAATAAACCCGCTCACTTTAAGCTGCATAGGTGAAAAAAATTGTATGTCCTTTTCCAATATATAAATTTTTTAAGTGTTCCGTTTTCACGTAATATATTTTTTTCTGTGTTTATATGTATACAACCTATATAAAATCAGTTCCAGCATCGAAAAATCCTTAGTTAGCATACAAATACAGTGACCTGAAAATGCCTTAAATGTAGATTTTAACCTCTGTTAATGGACAACATTCACTCAATTTACAACATTTATATTCCTATTAAAATATTATTTTTAGTGTATTATATCATAATTTGTGTAGTATACTTCAATATTTAATTTTATATTCAAAAGACAAATATTGTAGGGATCAATTTAAATAAAAATATGTAACCTCTGTTTCTTGTATTCAACTACCGCTAAAATTTTCAGTTACCTGTGCTAAATATATATTTAACCCCTTGAGGGGCAAGCAAAAATGTCTCTGAATATTGAATTCTCACTCGATTAATCGAAAAATTTTATTTTTAGTGAAGAAAAGCAATTTCTCAATGATTTTCCTCCAAAGTAAAAAATATAAAATTTAGTTATAATTTTCTGGTGAGAATCTTGTTTAAAATAGCTGGGATATATTTTATTCCACCGCCCCTCCAGGGGTTAGATGGTCAAATAGTTTTAGTATATCGAAAAAAAGATGCCTCTTGATGTTTCGTGAACATTTTTTTAGAGCTACACATATACAGCAAGAAAAGTATAGTGGAAAACAGCGAGCAACAGTAATCATATATATTATTAGAGGTTACATTCAGCAGCACAAATTAGACAGTAGAAGTGTATTTACACGAATCTAAAACCAATGGCACCACTGAAACACTTTGATGGTTTTTTATTATGCATATGAATTTTAAACTAGATTTTTGATACATTATCTACATCTATTACAAGTATGTAGTAACAGGAGTTACAAGTAACGCATATTACATTTAACAAAGAAAAAAATTGTTTTCTATAGTTTTATAAAAATACGTAAATCTTGCATTTACTTAAATTAAATTAACTAAATTTCATATAATAAAAATAAAACTTTAATTAAAATGACATTATTTAAATTTAAAATTTATAAAACCGAGGTTACTAAGAGAAAGCACACTAACCTGAAATTCAGACGTTTCAGCTCACTGACCACATTTGTATAGAACAAATCCAAAATGTCTGTAGCATATCTTTCCTAATATTTTTATGTACAAGCAAGCTCAATAGTACTCTCTGTATTTGCGACAATGAAAGTCATTTCTTTGTTAATAAAAGTTACAGTAACAGAGGTTACAATTTCAGTGTATCAAATTTAACCTTAACCCATTACCCGCTGGTTTTGCGTTCACGCAATAGTAAAATTAACACTAGAACGGCGGCGAGGGGTCATTTTGACCCTTGCCAAATGAATACATGTTGATTCGAACCAGAAAACTTTTTATAATATAAGATTAATATATGCAGCACAAAAATAACGTGAATAAATAAGTTAAATGGTTTTATGCAAAAATTCTGATGTGAAATATTTTTATAAAACTTGAGTAAAAATTCCCGCCGTTCTAGTGTTAAATGCCCATGCTTAAATTTACCATCTAGCTACCGTCACTTTTGAATTAAAAATTTTGCCTTATTTAACCCTTAAACACCTGATTTTTTAAAAATCATTGTAATAATGTTTTTCGGCTTTCATTTTTTAAATAGATCATGGGAAAAATACTTAAAAAAATCATATTTTGCTTTAAGTATGGTTTACGGCTAAAAAACAGTTTGTTAGTAATCGACAATAGTAGTGTTTAATTGAAAAAATTATTTCTACAATATTAAACACTCAAGAATTTTAGGAACTTTAATAAGAAATAAATTTTACTTGCTCACTGCCGGTCAAAATAGGGTATTTCGAACGCTTCCAAACAAAACAAAAAGAACAAGTAGAAACATTTGAAAAAATAAATTTATCTTTATTCTTAAACAGCACAAGTGTTGCCATCTAAATGTTGAAAATCGATTTAATAATATTTTCAGACTGCATTTTATCGGCAACATTAGTCATTATAGCTTCAATATTATTCTAATGGTATTTTAGAGCCTAAATTGGGTATGTGGCCGAAAGGCAACACCAGGCATTTAAGGGTTAATAACAGAAACTTTGATCATTAAATAAAGCGAAGATTTTCTTTCATAATTTGTGGTGTCAAACGTTTTTCTGCCAAAAAGTTTAAGATCTCTATGTTATAGTTTCGGCGGTTAATGGGTTTACGCTAGAACTGCCGTAGCGGTCATTTTGACCGCTACCAAATAAAAAAACTTCGATTTGAACCAGAAATTTCTTCTAAAATAAGTTAAATATGTACCACGGAGAAATAAGTTAAATAAATAAGTTAGATAGTTTTTAATAAAAATTCTGGTGAAAAATTTTTTTGTAACACTTGAGTAAACTTTCCGGCGGTTCTAGTGTTAAATATAACATGGTTCGTATGCCCCTTGAATTTTGCAGACCAGAACATTTTTCGGCACCAGTATAATCTTATAGAAAATCCCTTCTTAAAAGAAGGCGAAATTTTGCGCGTTTAACGTAGATTTCCTTTTCTATAAAAAGATACTGGTAGTTCCCCTGGAGAAATAACGCGATCAGTACGAACCATGTATAAGAATAAAATCTAAATATTTTAGCGTTTCAGGCCTAACTAGTTAAAATGCTAGGATTTATAATTACATAAGACAGTTAAAAATGTGATTTTAAATATTATTATTTAAAACCTTAAATTGAAACGATTCCTAGAATTATCTGGACAGACTGTTTTGTTAGTCAAGATGAATAAAAAAGGATAATTTAAAATTTTAAAAAATATATCTTTTAAGCATTTCTTTTCTAATGAAGCCCTTACTGACTACTTTAATGGAAACAAAAAATATATGAAATATTCTTCTTCCATTTAACCCAGAAAAGAAATTCTAATTGTGGACATGAAAAGGGCATAATTTTTTTTTTTGTTTCACCTGCATACATTATGAATTAGAACAAAGTAAGACAATTGAAATCAGTGCGTGATGTCCCAGCATGTGCACTCACCGAAACCTGAAGTCTAGGCCTACGCGCTGAGACAAAAATGGACCTGTTCACTAAGCTGTAGGTTTCATTGCAATAGTAGCATCATTTAAATTGATATAACTGTGCACAAATAATACAGTTTTAAAACAATGAGCAAGGATTAGTACTCACAAAGATTATATTCGTATACGAAATTAAGTTTTTTATGGTATCTAAAGTTAGAAGATGACGACAATCTATTTCCAAATAATTCAAAATACAGATTGGCAGTATTAGCACTACTGTATATATCCACTATCACTAAACCTAATATGTCCACAGTGTTTATTTATTTAATATATAAATTTACGAGAACAGTAACGTCTATAATTCTCTTGATTTAGTTCCGATGATCATTAGTATGGCGTTGCGCTATCTCAAACTGTTTGAAAACCGAATCTAAAGCATAAAAATTGATCAATGTTCACTCAGATTTTAGAAACTATCCTGTATAGCTATTGAACAATAAACAAAATGGTTTGTATTTCCAAATTTCAAGGTTATTTGGAGCAGTATTACAGTTCGTGAGAGTGTATCATCATCTATCTTTGATATTATGAACTAAAACAAGGAAGTGTACTAAAGGAACTCATGACTTCCAGAAGTATAACTTCAGTAGCTGTAACAGTTTACCTGATATTCAATTTTAAAATGTTCAGTAAATTTAGAACACACTGTGTAAGTAATCCTATTTCTTAAAAATATTTTACAGTAACCATAAAATCAATTTTAAAATTTGATTTTAAAATATTTTTCCCTTTTTAGTGAAATAATACTTCTTACATTAATTCCTCTGAGGTATAATTACGATTTGAAAAGGGATATAATTAAAAGTTAAAAGTGTAAGAGAGTATAGAAAAAAAAAGTTAAAATTTAAATGTAAAGTCAGCTGACAATACATATTAGCTGAATTTTCTAACAAAGAAAGGTGATTTAATCTTTAATATATATTCTTTAACAAAACTGTATAACTACTGAACTTTCTCTCTTAGTGGAATATATAATTTTTTCTAAGGCTTCTATGTTTAGTTCTGCTTTGTTAAAATAATAAAATTAACAAAAAAGTAAAACGATAAGCATCCTTTTTTATTCCCAACAGAAAAGTCGCTTGTTTTAGAGATTATAAATTATTATAATACTTCTAGATATGCTTATAATATAGAGCGTAATACTTAATTAAATATGAAATATTTCAATTAAAAATTATTTTTGAAATCCCTTGTGTAGTACCTACTTAAGAATACGTCTTACTTTAATAGCGATTAAAAAGTAAACCTTCACCTTGTCTACTTAGTTTTCTGTAATTCAAATTTTAATTGAAATTTTAGTCATAATCGCAGGAGATAATTTTAAAAAAAATCAATGATATTTGACTAAATATTTAAATGAAATTTTAATATTTTTTTAATCTCTTTTTTTTATATGAACAAAACTAACAAAATATGTCTTTTCATACCTCATTGAAACTTCCCTTTGTTCCATATGAATTCATGAATAAATATTCAATGAGTTCTAGAATATGATATTTGAAATAAAATTATTTCTCTATAATTCACAAACAAATCGATATAAATTTTAGTGCTAAAAAATTTAGGGCAACACATGGTTAAAAAAAATGATACAAAGAAGTCTACTAAAAACTAGCGCAAAATGAAACAGCTGTATTCTAATGTCTAATGTACAGGGTGGGGCAAATAAAAGTGGCCCGGACGAGTAGATCAGTGTTTCCAGTCGGCTACTTTTTTAAATTCAGATTTCTTGATTCGCACCACTTTTTTGAAACAGTAAAATCCGCCTTATTTAATGATATATTAATTAAAGCGAAAACAGGGAGAATTTTTCATTTTAGAAAGTGGTGCCAATCAAGAATACTGAATTTTAAAAAAAGATGTTTAAAAAGTAGCCCACTGGCAACACTGCAGTAGATACGTGGATCCTCCGAACCACATTTATTTGCGTCACCCTGTATAACAAAATACACAACAGCACTCCATATGGAAGACCAATGTTCATTACGTCAAATACCAGGAAAAAGGTGTAAGTGATGAAATCGGTATTTCCTAGTAGCTGTTTCAACTTACTTACTGGGTCTCGGTTGTAAAACGCAATTATTCAAATTTTCTGGGTATACTAATTCTGGTTACATAAATAATTTGACATTTTAAAAGTAATTTGATTTACCGTAAGCTACCCTAACAGCAAATAATCCTTGGCCGAACTTCCGCCGAAAGTCCTAATTCGACTATATTTCCTCCTGGCGATCTCATTTTCCGAGGTCGGCAGATATGACTTTTTGTCTGAAAGGCAGATCATCTTTCGAGCATCGCATCCCAACTACAATTGAATCGATTTTGAAGCCTTTGCGTATTAGTTTTGGATAATTTGGTCACTTGGTAATCTTTTACCGAGTACAATGCAATTTCATATGATCTTTTGCCGATTAGCTAATGATATAGAATCGAAGAATTTGTACGATGCAAAAATAGTATTTAAAACGTAAAAAAATTTGTTTTAATTAAAAAAAAAAATATTGTTATTTTCCACTATAAGATTCAAAAATATTTCCATATCAAGTATGCAACTCATTGAAATGTTAGCAATTTTGCTTTGTTTAAAGTCAAAATATTGCTGTTAAATAATTTTACAATAAAAATTACAATTATTTTAAGTTACAATTTATTTTCTATTATAAAATGGAAATAAAATTACATTTAATTTAAAATGATATTCTTGCTACTTCTACTATAGATAAAAAAATATTTTTTCTAATCTTACAAATAACAATTAATTGTCATTTTTATTGCAAGATTATTTAACAGCAATATTTTGACTTTAAACTAAACAAAATATCTTACTTTTTAATTAATTACACTCTCGATATGAAACATTTTTGTATTTTATAGAGGAAAATATCCCTATTAAACAGTATTTACTATTTGAATTAAAACGAACTCTCATAAATTTTAGTTATACAATTGTTGCATCTTACAATGTGAAATATTCTCATTTATCATTACGTCCTAACAGTGAAAATCATCTTTTAAAGCTTCTCATTATACTCTGGTTATGTATGAAAAAAATATCGTTTTCTTATATTTGTAATATCTGAATAATTATTTTAATAAAAAAAATTTTCATTTTTTTTTTTTACTTTAAACGGTATGAAATTAAATTTTTCACTATCTGAAGAAAAAAAGATGATCTACTTCTTTGTAATACAATTTATATAATATTATTATCTGTATAATTTCCAAATAAATTAATTTTTAAATCAGAAATTTCTAATTTCTAATTAACAAAATACATTTAGAGCAAGTAGATTGTTGCTGTAATAGTCTAAATTTCATGTATTTTCATGATATTATATAAATTTCAGCTATTATAATTTTCAATTTACTATTTATCTAAAATCAACAAAACAGCAAATATCTCTAACATTTTATCGAAGTATAATTTTAAGTACGAATGTCTGTCTATACGTAATTATTAAAAAATGAAAGTAAGAAAATAACAAACGCTTTTAAATTGTTAGTTTGCTTTTACACTAAGTGTCCCGCTGTCTGTAAATTTTAAAGAGATATGAGTTTACTGATTTATTATTCACTTTGTACTTTATTCTCACTAAAGACCATTTCTTGGTGAGTATTTTTTTCTCCCCGTATTCCTTCGGCTGTCCGTTTACAAATGATGTCCTTGAACCGTGAAAAGCGTTTTGAGCATCAGTGAGATAAGATATTGCAGGGGATTGGAGAGATTTATTGACGTGACACACGTCCCCTGCCATCACTGCAGGGGAGATCTTTACTGCGAAAAGAAACAATGGCACCCCAATAAACGGACTCAATTTCCATTACTTTCTGATTAGGGGTCGATTACATGCATACCGATATTTTGCCGATTAATTGGCTTGTAATAATAATACAATTTCCTTCCGAGGTTTCCCCTCGACAGACGATATTGTGTTCAGACGATATTGTGTGAATCCCTCAATTGGACTACGGTTCATTTACCAACAATTTTGGTATTAGGCCGAAATTTAGCCGATATCTCTTGCTATTGGGGTATGACCTGGCGAATTATCAGTGATTGTAAAAGCGGAAAAACGCAAAGGAGTGTAGCAGAATCTGACGCGCTGGCAAGGAGTGTCATTTCAAGAGCTTTGATTCCAAGAAATAAGGAATGCTAGAAGTCGGCCAGTGCAATAACGCTCACGAGTCAGCAATATGGAACTACAAATTAAGAGGAAATAACATATCCTCAAAATGGTGAAGCTTCAACTGTAACTGATTTCGTAGTGGCTCATTACCGCCGGAAAAACTCTTTATGAGAAAATTTGACCTCCTGAAGAAATATTCTCATTATATAGACGCCCTATTAACCCTCCAGCCACGGGTTAATTTTTCATTTTCTTGGATAAAATCGCGGCATACGTTTAAGCTTTAATATTCAGATTGTTTGATCCCGCAGCTATTTTAAGTAGAAATAGTCACTTTATTTAATTACAGATTAAATAATGCGAGAATAAGCCGAATTATACACTTTTTAAAAAGTGGCGTGAATCAATCAATCTGAATTTTAAAAAGGTAGCCCACTGGAACGAAAACAATAGTGTGCCTCGCGGAATTCTATAGAATATGTGAAATGCGATACGAGTGTTGCCCGCGGCTGGATAGTTAATACAGTATTTCGGTCGTAATTATGCCCGAAACATACATCGATTTTTACTGGTGGAAGTTTACTTCGGTTTTAGACAGTCGCTGCGTTTCGTCTATACCCTGAGAAACTAAACAACCACCTGTTAGTGTCAGTGAAAGAGATTATAATACACGGGCTAACTTCCAACAGTAAAACCGAATAGAATTTATTTTGATAATCGTGACAGAAATTTTGCATGAATAAACCGCTAAAATGAAGAAAAATCTTTTATTCAAAATTTACTGGTGGAAGTTTGCTCCAAATGTAATCAGAGACTGTCATGCAATGTAAAAAATCCACCACCATCTTGTGACAACCTCCTCACTAACTTCACTCACATCTGGTAGACTATATACTATATGTCTCCATCTTTTTATTCATAACTCCATTGTCACCGCAGCCAGCATCGCATATTAACTAGTAATGGGCATAATTCAAGTTGCGTACAATACTTGGATTTTCCAAAGATTCTGTGAACCACTATTTTTGAAAAGGAGATTTCTATTTAAAACTAAAATAGTGGAATTCGTAGCCCCTTAGTTTAATCGAAGAATTTGTTATATTTTTCGGCAATTAAATAAGGCGAAAAATACTATGGAGAAATTGTGGTAACACTGCATGCCCTCTGGGTATAACGAATGATTGTGATATTTGAATGAATCATTTGGATATGCGCAGAAACAAAACTGTCAAACTTCTTTTTATTTTTAATCAAAATAAACCACAAATTTTTGGTGGGAGAATCAACTTCCTTAGCTTTTAATTTTAATTTATTTTTTTCTTGCAAAATTTCTAGTTTAAATTGATTAAAAATAATACGAACATTGGCAGCTATGCTTTTGTGCATGTCCGAGCGTTTCATTCAAACAACAAAATCATTTATTATACACATCACTCAAATTAACAGCTCGTCGAAACAGAACACATAATTCTACTCAGCTGGAAAAACAGAATCTTTCGTCAACAGGATGGAGGTTATGAAAACAAACAGCCAAAAATAGGTTTCATAAGAGTAGTCTTTATCCATGTAGGACAATTGTGTATATTCAACTGATTTCCAGATATTGTACGGTCCTCAGAATTTGGACTGGAGAACATCGAGATTGAACGCAACGTGATTGAAGTAAAGTTCTCTTCCATGACAAGTCATAATTTTTGTGTCTGTTTTTGGAGATCGACAACGGACGTATTTCGCTATGGAAGTACGGGGTACTCGAAAAATACACTGGTTCTTATATGAAAAATTACAACATAGATGAGGTGGTTTATTGGTATGGCGTGGAATCAGCATAGGTTGAAGTACAGATCTGCATATCGTTCGGAATAGCACTGTTACGGCCTATAATAATGAATACGGATACTCAAATCGTACGTTCTACCTTACGCTGCATTCATTGGTGATTCTTTTCCCTTAAAGCATTATAATTCCAGAAATCATTCCGCTGAAATCGTGGAAAACATGCTTAAACGGGAACAATGCGGTGTATTAAATGCAGTGTTGCCAGATTGTGGACTTTTTTAATTCAGAATATTTGGCTGTATCCACTTTTTAAAGTAGTTTAATTCGCTTATTTTTCAGAATTTTTAATTTATTTTTAAATAGGTCGAATATTTCTATTTCAAAAAAGCGGTGGCAATCAAGAATCTGGGGACAAAAATGTCCCCAATCTGGCAACACTGATTAAATGACCTGCAAAATCTTCTAACTTAATTCCGATCGCGCGTGTCTGGGACATACTCGAACGACGCAATGTAGCTAAACCAACGCTGCCAATTACTTTGAGGGACTTGAAGTTTACAGTTCTTGGAGAGAGAAACATAATTTGCCAAAGTTATACGACAAACTCAAGTCATCCATAAAAAATAGGTACGCAAAAGTCTTCGTAGTTCGAAGGGGCCACACTGTTAGAAATACTTTATTGTCTGCAGAGAATATTTTGTTGAAGTAGCAATTACTTGTATCTAAATTGATGACTTATATGTGCCTATTCATGTTCTTGAAACAGTTTCAAAGAATTAAAATTCATATACATGACATTTTGGAGTCTTGTTTTCTTTATTACGTTTAAAAACATGTGTATAGTTTAAAATATGTGTATGAAACGTCATTTTATGGCTGTAACATTTTATTGTACTGAGGCAGTTCGAAATTTTTAGACAATGATGGCTTTGTGAACTTTAATATTTGATACTAATTTCAGTTTCACACCTTCAACCGGTCCTGAAAACTCTGTTTTGACATACATGCGGCCATACGGGGTGCTTATAAAGAATCCGAATTTTCTTTTTTGAGGGACTGATCCGTACAAATATACGGATTCTGTATGGAAAATATACGTGACACCAGTATTGAAGGCGTTAAGTAAAATATTAAATTGACCACAAATAAATTTTTGAAAAAAAATGTGCCAAGTTTACAAGGCATTTCATATTGTCTTTCTAAAGAACAGTATCATAAAAGACACCGACCATATTAAGTTAGCACTACGTTAGGACAAAAATAACTTTAGTCGAACTCTTTAACAAATAGCTTCTGTCGGACATTTTGGCACAGTTTCTTTATTCCCACACGATTGTATAAAGATATCTGAAAGGTACATAAATTATAAAACTTATTCTTTATCTCCATAAAAATGTATGTAACGTTTCCTATCAAACGTTTTTCAATTTGTGGTGAATTATTGTTTAGTTATTTTGATTTACAAATATTTCTATGGATTACATGCAGTAAACATTTTGTTTTAAGATTTCTTTTAAAATAAAATATTGCAAGATTTCAAGTTAACAATGATAAGACTTTTTTCTTACTGATGAAACGTTTGAAAACAGTTACAAATGTACGCATAAACATAAACATAAATAAATAAGTTATGTATACTTTTACTTTTTATCGCAGCCTTATATTTTTATTTCTTTCTAAAATCTTTTAGATAAGAATAAATTGAAAAAGAATAGATTGAATTGAATAAAATGTTTTGCTGATTTTTCGCTTTAAAAATGAATGTAAAATGTATAAAAAAATCTATTCACCTTCTTTTTTCGGGCCGTTTATGATACAATCCCACCAATAGTGTGAAAAAATTTTAAATATTGTCTTATTTCAGAATATGAATTAAATGTTTCATATAGGGGTCATCGATATATTAAATATCGCACCAACTTCGATTTTTCTATTAGTAACATCCACTTTTGACACGCTATTCATGTGTGTTGTATCAAATCAGACCGGTAAAGTATATAGTTTACGTACTTTTCTTAAATATTCAGGAGTTGAAAGAGGTCAGAATTTAAGATTGTGGGTGTAAAATTCACCTGACTTACTTTAGGCTATTTCCATGAGTACTTGTAGTGTAAGTCACATGCTAGGATTTTTGGAGACCAATATTTTAGAACTGAAAAATGTGACTTATTTTATCGGAGATATCTCATTAATTGAATAATGCCAAGCACACTTTTCAAAAATAACGGTGGGCAAAGAGCATAGCAATGATCATCTATGAGACTTACACTACAAAATCCCATGGAATTAGCCTTTAATTTTTATCTTCCCCCAAAATATTATTCTAAAAAATGATTTTCGAATTTCAAATTTATACTTTGAAAATTAATATTTTACTTAACTATGCACTTGTTCGATTTAATTCAATTTATTTAATTCTTTGCACTTTTAAATATTCATTCAAAAAATAGTTGATAGAATTAAATGTAACAATACTATCAAGTTACTGAGTAACAAACATTTCCATTTTTAAAAAATATTTTATATTTATTCCCATTTGTTCTAGTAATTATCGCTTGAGATTTTTTTTTCTATTTTACATATAGTTCTTCCCTTTTCCTAACATTAATAATGTCTCAGGCAATATTTGCCATTTAATTTAAATTGTTGTTTTTTTATCATGTTATTGCATGCTTTGGCTTGTTTTTGCTGCCAGTGGATAATCGCATTGTCCAGAGGCGGCGAACGCACGTTCCGGAAAGCCAATTGTTATTACTATTCCTTAACACATTTACTGCCAAATCTATAAAGTAAGAATTTTCAAATTTCTTGTTGAAAGTCGTTTGTCACCACAAATTTAGACAGTTAACTTTCGCTTTACGAATACAGTGAGATGTCTGCCAATAAATAAGGCATTATTTTCTCTAAAATAGTGGTGACAAAGTAATTAATAAATTAATGTCAGGAGCATTAAAGCTACGAGTGTACTCGTGGGTGGCAGCGAATGGGTTTTAATAATTTTTTTCCTTGTTTGTAATATCTGAATTTAATTATGTAATAAGTGGAAGAATATTTTACAAAAAAAGTGGTGACAATTGGCCTGCTGGCTCGAGGATTTGTCCCTGGATGTCAAACGGTGAGAAAGCTCATTAGTCCCTAGTTCTCAGGCGTCCCGCATAAATAGGGGCTCCAAATGCTTTAGACACCAGTATTTTAAAGTAATTTTCTTCGCCTTATTTAATGACATAATTAACTGTGAGTAAAGATGGCGAAATAAACTGTAAGAAATTAGTGGTGGCAAAAGCATTTGGAGTCCTGATTTACGCGTTACAACTGGCAACACTAATACACCAAATATAATAATTATCAAATAATTACACAAAAGCTAAATATAATAGCGGATAGTTACAAATAAACGGCAAAATAAAATGTGCTTGCTATAACATTCTTTGTACAGCATACAGGTTCAAAAATTATGATTCTTTTTAACGTTGACACTATTTTTGTAATTAAAAAAACATTCCGCCCTATAATTTACTGGCATTTTTCGGCATAAAATAAGACGATTTTGTTTATTGTGTTACGAATTCTGAAAATATGTGGTAGGAATTTGTACCAAACATGTTAAACGGGTTAAAGTGTAAAAGTGTGAAAAGTAATATTCATTGAAAAACGAATGTATGTTTACAAGTTTATATAAAAATGGGATTTCATGGACAGTAGGATTCTAGAAAACAAGAAAACGAAGTATTTTATTTTTCTTAAACATAGGTTTATTTATTATATCGATACAATGAGTCTTTTCACATATTTCTCGGTGTAAAATTTACATTTATGCGTTTTATGGATGCGAAACAACTTTAAACCTTTGCTGATATAGTCTTATATGTCTATCTGTGACACTAGGCTTTAGAAATATATGACGTTTCTACATTACTGTGGGAAATTATGTTAAACTCCACTGCATAGCTTAGGCTTTCATATCGATAAAAGAAGTCGTTTCAAACTCCTGTCGATCTTAAAATCCTATGTTTGGGTTTTATGGATGTGAAACAAATATATAAATTTTGTATATAAAGCCAGAAATGGCTACAAGTGTTACTAAACTTTTGATATGATTTTAGAAAATTATATAAAAGTCCAATACACAACTTTGCGCTTCGTACCAATAAAAGTAGTTGTTTAACACATTTGCCGATGTAAAACATTCTGGTGTGGATTTTGTATATCTAAAACAACTTTTAAATCTTTGTTAAAAAAGTAAACATCTATCTAAACTCACTAGAATTGATACGGCTTTTCAAATTTATGTTACGGTTGAATGCAATAAATGTATTTTTAACTATATGATGTCTCTTTTAAAATACATTTACGAATTTTAACTTGGAAGTATTTATAAGCAGTAAACGGTTTGTTAAAAAAAATCTTTGGGTTCATTTAAAATTTTATTAATGGGGCTTTTCACTCCGCTTCCGATTTCCTCTCGCTAATGTAAAGCCTATGGGTATTGGATGCATTCTTATTTTTAAAATATCTCCTCGGGAAATTAATATTTTAAACTTCTATTTTTTGTGTACACTTCCTAAAATATGTCGCTTTTTTTTTCTTAGTTCTCAAAATATTTCTAAAGTATAGGCTTAATTTTATAGGAAGTGTTAAAATCTTACTCACAGTTCGCCCGCTCTTAACACATAAAATATTAAATTCATCATAGATTTTAGAAATATTTTGAAAACTAAGAAAAAATGAGACATCCTTTAAGAAGAGTACACAAAAAAGAATGTTAAAAATATGAATTTCCAGAGAAGATATTTTAAATATTCGAATGCATCACAAGTTTATAGTCTTAACATTACGGAGAAGGATTCCGAAGCTGAGTGACCAACCCCCTTAAACATATGGAATACTTAACACAAGAAATGTCTATCAAGTTATATATTTTTTACAGCATACATTTCAATAGCGAAGTTCATATGAAAAACACGTAAAATTACATTTTACAATGCATAAATTTGTAATCTTTTATATATACAAGGAGTATTAAAAAAGAATGACTCTATTACAATTACTGTAACTACATTATAAAAAATGATTGAAAGAAACACTTTAAATACAATATAAAAAAAAGTTCTACGTTTTCTTTTCGTACTTCATAACTATTCTAATTGACTCTTATCAATCATACGAAAATCATCCATCAATTTCATCCAGATACTGTGAATGCATTACGCATGACACTTTGTGACTGTTTTTATTGGAATATACCTGCTTTGTTCACAACAGTGACAGAAAAGAAGGTGCGCCTAAATTAAAATACACTGACATCAATCTTTACTAGGGCGCATCTATATGATAGTGGCGACATAACGCAAAAGTCACATTCTCAGAATATTCTCAGTCAATGGTTTTAATCCAAATTCTTGCAACATACATTACAAAACTTGATACTAGTTGCCTCGACGAGGACGATCAGGTGAGTGAGACAAGTTAATAAACATGACCTTATCGATAATAGCAAACTTGCGAGATGCTTGGCGATTCGTCTTTCTCCAAAATAACAATAAACAATCAGATTTTATATCACCTATCTCGCCAGCGTCGTATAGACTTACCCTACTGTCCACGAATATTCTTAGCTATATCAAGCGTAAATTGATGAGCTGATTGAGAGATTGGTTGATGGGTGTCTTCTGCTTCATGGATATTTTTTGTTTGTCCAAAAAGAACAACGTAGAAAAGTTATGAGGTACGAAAACAGAACGTTTTCTTGTTTGCCCCCTTATGCCATAGTTGCCAACTCTTCAGATTTTTTGTACCACAAAAATGTAATAGAAATATTTGTGTTATTTAATTACGACGATTTAAAGAGGTAAAATTTAATATAAAATTTTTGTGGTACAAACAATAGTATGATGTTGGCAGCTCTGCCTTAAGAGTCGCGGCCGGTAGTTATATTTTACTTTTTATTTTAAATCAGATAGTTTGATGCCCACCACTTTTTGAAGTACAAATATTCACATTATTTAGAGGCAGATAAACTGAAGCGAGAATAAAGCCAATTACACTAAAAAATTGGTGGAATCAAACAATCTGAATAAAAAAGTAGTCTGCATAGCCTGTGAGAAACACAGGTAGGAGAATTAACACATTGAACGCCAGGGCGTTCGCTGCATACGTCCTCTTATTTCAGTAATGAACGAACATGACGTACACGACCCGTAGGTCGTTCACTATACAGTAATGGTTGCATATTTAAACCGGATTTATCTGTGACGTGCAACTGATATCACAGGGCACTGGTCGAGGGTGAGTTTTATGACAAAAAACATTTTACATCACATATTCGTTCACCGGCGAAATAAAGCCTGGATGTCAAGGGGTTAACACTAGAACCGCCAGAAATTTTACTGAAGTGTTATAAAAATATCTTACACCGGAATTTTTATTTGAAACTACTTAACTTATTTCTCTGGGGTACATTTTAAACTTATTTCAGAAAGAAATTTCTGCTGATGATAGAAATATTTTTATTTGCCGTCGGTCAAAATGTCCGCTATGGCAGTTCTAGTGTTAAGGCGTTAATGTTTTCATAACTTAACAGTTTTGCCAGAATGCCGCTGTGGCTAGAAGACTTTGCCTACTTCGTTACTAAAAGCTTTTGGATACCTGTAATTTTTAACTGTAATCCTTGGTTTAATATTTGGGATTTTTTTTCCGGTTATATGAGGTAAAAAAGTACGGAAAGAGTGGTGTTTCGCCCTAATTTTATATTTATTGTATTACAAAAAATGAAACTGTTAAGTTGTTAACCCTTAAATGCGCGATTTTTTATTTTGCTTCCAAAAAATTATATATGTTTCTCAGAAAGGATTATTACACAGGAAAAATAATGAAAAAAATCAGAGATATATTTTTCATATAATACGTGGATCTTTTCTGCTGTTGCACATCTGCAATACAAGTAAAAACAACTGTCGTGTGGCTGTTTTATGACAAAATAATTCAAACTATAAATACTTTAATAAGTATGCCTCCAAATACCTTATTTTATAAATTTATTCATTTTATAAAGCTTAACTTTTAATCCTTTAATTCCCATAATAGAATACGGTCTAGAAATTACGCAGTTCGGAGAATCTGACTTTACACCAGTTAGTTTCAATGGTCAATTTCGCTTTATTTAAATACAGGCTGTCTGCTTTTTAATTAAAGCTAATATTGCTTTTTAATTTTCTTGTATGAATTAGGTATATTCAAATAAAAAAAAAATCTATTAACCCTTAAATGCATAGTGATGTAAATTTCCATCACCTTTCTATTTAATTTTTAATACATAAATTAAGTTCTTGCAACCACTATATTTATATAGAAATATTACTCCTCTAGAAATTACTAAATCATGCTACTAAATAAAGTTAAAAATCACTAACGTCTAAATCGCGCTCCTCACTTCGGCTCATATCACAAATGCACCTTCAAAATTCCCTAGCACAGCGCGCTGGCTCGTAGCTTTGCGTAGCTCGTAGTATGCTTTGTTTACTTTCAGCTTAAAAACGGAGCGTTGCAAATACTGTCTTTATAGTTTTTAGAAAAAAAAAATAATAAAACAGCTAACAAATATCATTAATGTACAAGTTAAATGAGTTTTATTTAAAACCGGATTTAACTTGCTTGATATCATCATTTATTTGTACTATTAATTTTTTTTAAATCTGAATTTTTTTTTTTTTTTTTTTTTTTTTTTTTTTTTTGGAGAGGGGGGTGGGTTGATTTTTACTGGAGACGGGATTTTAAATTTATTAATGTTCAATAAAGAGAAATTAAAGCAATATTACAGACAACTTAAACATAATGAAAGAGGTAACATTTTATAAAATTTCTGTCTTTTAGAAAAGAAAAAAACTCGCTATTATTTTATGAAAATAAATACTAGAATACATAAAAAAAAAAAAAAAAAAAAAAAAAAAAATGCCTTTTCAGTATTGATGAGAGATACAAAATCCTAAATATAAAAGTATGGATAAATACTCATTTTAACCCCTTCGCGACGGGAGCCTTTTACGAAATGTTTATTACTTTGCTACCGGTTTTAAAAAACAGAAGTTTGTGCCTATTGAAATCGGGGAAATGCTCAGATTAAATAAGGCAAATTATACAGAAAAATTTTACTGGTGAGGATAAACGAGTATCCTTAGGCCTATTTCCGGCACGCATACGTGTCGCTCGTCCCCAAGGGGTTAAAAAACAGCTTCATTTCCTGGTTAGATGAACACTTTATTTTTGTAAGAATATAACTAGACTGATTTGTTGATTCCAAAACTTTATTCTATCTCATACACGTTAATAATTTAAAATTTGCTATCACAGCGCTAAAATTAAATGGCAATCTATGTCCATTATGAGGAATGTAAAGGTATATAGGTTCGTTGAATTGGATGTATTTAATAAGAAGATATAAGTATCGCATTATTTCAAACAAATCATTGAATTTTGGAACCCGACCTCTTAGATGTCCGCAACCAAAATTCTAACCCAAAGTATCAAAATCAACACCTGTTGTTCAATGTACACCCAAGTCTAATATGAATCTATTTACGTGAAAATGTAACAGAATACCAAGTTGGATAAAATTCTGTGCATTAATTTTTGGGATGTAGCTTTTGCGAAAATTGTGAAAAATTCAGCATAGCAGAGCCACCTGTCGTGCGATTTGTACCAAAAGCTAATCAGTAACAGCTTGCATCAACGTCTAACTGAATATGAAATTTGATGAAAATCCGTGCATTAGTTCTCGAGATAGCTATTAATTACTCAGAAATCGTACAGAGAGCCACACAGCAGCGCCGCCCGTTGGGCGATATACACAAAAAGCTAATCAAGCTGGTTTATATCAAGGACTAACTGAATCTAAAGTTTTATTAAATTCCATACATCAATTATTGATAGAGTTATTGCTGAAATCGTGAAAAAATCAGCATAGCAACGCTACCTGTTGGGCGATAATTCATCAAACACTAATTAGCACCAGTTTATATCATATGAATCTATCAACTGGTCTAAATGAATCTATAGTTTTGTGAAAATCCGTGCATTATTTCTTGAGATAGCTATTAATTACTCAGAAAGCATACCGAAAGCAGCACAGCAGCGCCACCTGTTGGGCGATATACACCAAAAACTAATCAAGCTAGTTTATATCATGGTCTGATTGAATCTATTGGTTTGTGAAATTTCGTGTATTAGTTATTGAGATAGAGCGCCCACAAAGTTTTCGTCACATACAGACAGACTCACAGACAGAGTGACTGACGGACATTTTCTAAAAACCATTAAATCCTGTTCAGAATTTTCTATAACGTATAAATCCATCGAAAACCGGAAATCGAAAATTTTTCCGAATCCAACTATTTTCCTCTTGTAAAGATAGAAGAACCCAAAAATGAGAAACATGAATTTTTCATTTACAATTTTTATTAGTAATTAAAATCAGTACAAAAACCCTCAACGGGTTAAAATTTTTTGACACAGCACTTTACCTTATGGCTCAAAAAATTTTAAATATAGGTATTAAAAATAATGATATAAAAATTTTGGTAACGCTATGCTATTAATTAAAAGAAAAACATATCATCATTTTCTTTTTTTCTATTTATATTCAAAAGTGCAAACAGTATTTTCAACATCAATTGATATATATACAATTTATTCACTAATGCTTTTTCATTCAGGTCTCTGATAAATTAAAAGTATGGGTTTTAAATGACATGATATGAAAATTTGAATGGCGAATTTATAGGACTTTAAAAGGTTTGTTTTAAAATTCGATAAAAATTATTTTTGGTTTATCTTTTTTAAAATATTTTACATCCAAACGATATTTTAAAATTTTCCAGTACTTTGTTAAATAAATAAAATTTTCACTGAGTCTATATCATACATTGAAGAGTTTTATTTCAAACAATTGAGTTATCTTTTATGTCAAGCTATCCAAAAATCATAAGTAAAATTTATGTAAATGTTTTGTTTGAGTCATAGTAGCCAAATTAATTGAATTATATGCAAATCGATAGCATGCCAGAAATAAAACCGGATAGTTTTTTCTTTTTAATTCTTTATTTAAAGAAAATAATCTGTAACATTTTCTGTTCAATAAAAAGAATAAATAAATAATTACTGTTAGGTTTGTAGCTTTTAATGAGCACGTGGAAAGCATGTTCAAAGTTTAGTCATATATACATTTCTTGCGTTATACTTTGCACTCACATCTGGAGTCACTGATGACCGATAATTATAAACAGTGACGTTGTTAGCAATAAATGAAGAGAGTCTCATTTAAGCCGATACAGCATAAATCAATGAGTAATGTAGAAAATTTCCAAAGAAACAAACGAAATTTTCGAAATACAGGTAGTTTCGGCCGAATTTTCGGCAGTATTTTCCCCGAAAACGAATGTTTGGCGAAACTCAGATTTTGGGCCTGGTAACGAATATTTCGGTTGATCTACATTTAAAGTTACTAAAACTTTTAAATCTATTATACTCAACTCGCTAGTCGCTATTCATCTCTATATTTTATTCAGAATCATTAAGTAAAAATTTAATGTCACTAATATGAAATCTATTTAAAATCATTTTGCTGCCACAAAAAAAAAAAAAAGTATCTGATTTTAACTCGTTTCCGCAGATAAAAAAGAAAAACCATTTTTTCCCCTTTAAATAGAGGTTTTCTCAGTAGCATAGGGAATTTCGCGGGTGCATTTATGATATGAGCCCTCGTGAGGTGCGCGGTTTAGACGCTAGTTTAAAAATCTACCTTAAGATTTCTGGTGTCTAATCCCTAATATTAAAATAAAAAACACAATTCTAAGAGAATAATTCATGCAATTAAGGGTTAAATTCAAAATGGTGTACTTTGCATATATGCAAAGCCGCGCTCTAAAGGGTTAAAGTGTTTCCTCCAATGAGGTTCTTGTAATTTTTATCTGGGCATCTTAAACTTTCTTTATTTCGGGATGTGGTTACGTACAGCTCATATTCAAAATATTAGAAAATTTAAAAATAAGTAATCAGAAAAAATTATTTTTCATTTATTTATTTTTGATACTAAGTAAATGCAATTAAATTTGGAATGTTTAGATAAGATTTTAACATTTACAAAATAAAATACAGTACAATAATATATATATAAATATTATACAGACATATATACAATAAATGCAATAAACCCAACTGGAATAAAAAATTTGCCGGAGCCAGGAATCGAACCCCGGACAACAGTATACAAGACTCCTGCTCTAACCACTGAGCTACTCCGGCCAATACCTGGGTCTGCAATTTCTCACTAAAAACTTATAATAGTATATATATATAAACTTATAATAAAATTTATAAACTTATAATAACTTATATAAACTTATAATCGATGTAATAGTAAAATCTATTTATCGTTGTCCGGTCATCCAAGTCTGTCATGTTGATGGTTGGAAACTTCGCCAACATGGTTTTTTAGTGAGAAATTGCAGACCCAGGTATTGGCCGGAGCAGCAGTCTTGTACACTGTGGTCCCGGGTTCAATTCCTGGCTCTGGCTAATTTTTCACTCAAGTTGGGTTTATTGTATTTATTGTATGTATCTCTGTATAATATTTATATATACCTTTAACTGTTGAATGCAGGCGTTATTTGTATCTGTGTTTTAATATATGTTGTAGTATGTGTGTTTTATTATACAGTACAATAAATTAGGTATACAGCTTTCTGAAACACATCAAAATATTAGAATAAAATTTAGATTGGTTCAAAATATTAGAATATTTTATTTTACGCAACAATATTGCCTAATGAATATGAAGTAAATGGTAGTTAATATTTTATAGCATCCTTTTTAGCTTTCATAACAGCGTATAATCGAACTTGCGTACTATATACAAGGCGTTTACAAACATTTCTATCAATATTCGCCCAAGTAATCATTATACGTGCCACTAACTCAGTTTTACTTGAAGGAGGATTTTCTTGGAGTTTTTTCTTCCTTATACACCATAATAAGTGTTCGATGGGATTAAGGTCTGGTGAGTTTGGTGGCCAAGGAAGTACCTTAACCCCTTAAGTGCCACAGACGTATATATCCGTCGCGCATAGTCGATGCGTTAAGTGTCACTAACGTATATATACGTCAGTCCAAAATACGTTGCCCTTTATACTGCGCTGTACCAGTATACCCACGCCCACGGCTTTGGAATTAAAAAAAAAAGAAAAGAAAAAAGACTTTGAAGGTGTTTTTGAAAGACTGACCTATTTCAGAGGAGAAGGGATAGAAGGAACTACCTTCATAAAGGCTATCGCACTGAGCTAGTGACGTGAAAATAGAAGCGAATTTTTTTCCATATTTGACAAGGCTCTGCCCTTTTTGTACACCACTATTATTTTAGAGAAAATATTGTTTGGTTTGCCGTTCACTGTTCTTTTGTTCAAGATATATACAATAGTTTCCTATCGGTAGCTTAAGCGCACAGCTTTCAGTTATTAGTGAATCCATAAAAATTAAAAATTGAATGGAACATCTTCTATCTTTCAATGATTATTTACAGAGTTCGCACGCTCTTAAGCCACGCCCCATTTTGTAACGCCACTAAGTTCTAACTGTGGCAGTGGGGAGTGAATCTCGGCACGCAAGGGGTTGATGTTCGTTGACGAAACCAATTCTTAGTTGACACCGATGTATGCGGTGACGCTAAATCTTGTTGAAAGATGAAATTGTCTTCAAATACATCTTCTGATGATGGAATCGAGCAGTAATCCAAAATTACTTGATATATATGAGAGGTAACCTTTTCGTTGATGATGCCTAACTTTCCAGGTCCTTCTGCCCTCATGCAACCTCAAAGCAGCAAATTTTACGGAACGTTTAAGGCATTTTTTATCAAATGCTTCTTGCTTCATTCTCCAAACTCGAATGCGTTGATTACCATATGATATACAAAACATACATTCATCACTAAATAATATATTTTCCCAATCTTCTTCGCTCCATAAACGTTTTGATTTACACCAATTCAATCTTATACTGTTTTGTTTTGCAGTCATGAGAGGTTTTGTTTTCGGTACACGAGATTGAAACTTAAATTTATGAAGACGTTGTAATGTTGTGGATGTAGAAACATCAACTCCTTCTTCTTTCCATTTTCGGCTCAAGTATTGCACACTTCTAAAACTGTTTGTCTTAACTATACGCTTCGATTTCCTGTTATCTCTAGCAGATGTTTTTGGTTTTCGGCCGCCATTTCGGTGATTATTTTGAAACTTTCCATTTTTTTTTAATATTGTGTTGGTATTTTACTAACGCTTGATTGCGAACAATGTAAATAATTCGCTGTATAACATAGATTTTTACCGTGCCGATACAAATTTACAATACGAAGTTTAATAGATTCAGGAATATCACGCTCACGACACATTTTAAGATGAAAAAGCAAACAAACTGCAAAAATAATGCTGATTTTAACCACTTGAGGGGCAGTGGGATATATTTTATCACACCTACGTTTAATGAAGATTTACACAAGAAAAATTTTATGAAATTTTACTCTTCTAACTTTGGTGGAAAAAGAGTCGTAAAATTGCTTTTCCTTAATTTGAAATAATTTTTTTCTAATTTTCCGGTGGGAATTCAGCATTATACAAACGTAATTGCTTGCCCCTCAAGGGGTTAAATAAAATCTTCTGAATTTAATCAATGATGCCTCCAGTTATTAATTGGTGATAATTAAATGAGAATTAATGTGAAATATTCTAATATTTTGACGCACTTGAATAAATATTCTAGTATTTTGGCTTTTCAAAATATTTTTTTTTTTTTTTTTTTTTGCAATTAATCTTTCTAAAAATTATATTAATTTTAAGATAATAAATAAGTTTAATCAACAATAAGTTTTTAATAAAAATATCGTTTGCATATTTGCATTAAAAGACATCAAATCACCAAACTATATTTTCAATTTGTAAAAAAAAAAAGTAATTATTCTAATATTTTGAAATGAGCTGTATTTATATGTATATATATTTTTTTGCTCCTGGTCTTATAATATAAACACATATTTAATTTTTTTTTCATTTCTAAGGTAAAATATTTATCTCGAGAATAGTCTGATTAAACTAAATATTTTATCTTCAAATCATGATAACATTGTTTGACTTTGTAAAATAAAATAATGCTAAAATTTAAATTTAAACTAAAATTAAAATTGAGCAGGTAAATGGAAATGACTCTTAAAATTAACCCAAGTATAAATAAAATGTATCTGTATATTTTTAATTAAATTTCTTTATAAAAGTTGTCAAATGTAAGTTTTCTTTTCATTCTCAGGTGAATCCCATATTTTCATTTCAATATTATGAAAACCTAACATTTACAAATTTATTTAACACATTAATTAATGTGAGATTTTTTTTTAATCTCATGATATTCAATGTTTAAATAGAATGCTTATTAATATGTATTAAAGTTCTTTAAAATTTTTTTTATATATTAATCCTTTATATCTGTCTTTGTTTTTCGTAATTAAGAAATAGATATGTTGGTATTTTAAATAAATTATAAAGTAAAACATTATATAATAATCCAATAATGTACAATTCAGATCAAAAGATTGCTAAATAAATTAGCTCCCATTAGGGGGTAGTTTTCGACATTTAGAAGTTAATTGAGTAGATACTGAGATGTTAGAAGCTATTGCTATTGAGCTTATTTAATGTCTAATAAAGTCACTAAAGATTTTATTAAATTGAAGTTAATAATCTACTGTTATTTTCTAGAAATACAATATCATGCAATATAAAAAATGAAATGTTTGAATTTAAAAGCATTCTTATGTATTTTTATATATTTGTGTAATGAAAAAAAGTATATATTATACATTCAGAATTTTGAAAATTTCATTTCGTCAAAATTTTTGAAAATTTCATTCTCAGTTTTAATCATTATTTCTTTGATTTTCACTGGTGATTTATCTAAACAGAAAAATATCTCCTTTTACTTTTAAATGTTTCACGGTTATGTTCATTGTACAAGAAAACTTGCAAATAATTATTTCGTACGTATAATGCTCGACATTCATCCTTTCCCGTTGTGTGCTTTGCGTTTGTTTGGCCCTAAGAGAGTGGCTATAATAGCATCACTTTTTTTCATGCCTGTGTTAAATTATACTAAATTTGTTTAAGAGTACAAAATATTATAGAAATTTTTTATTGTCGCAAAGGCTCGGTTATAAGATAACGCCAAAATTCAAGAAAAATAAAATGTTCTTCCAATTTAATTCTAGTATTTTCAATATGGTTCGGTTCGTTGACCTTATTTATTCACATAATTAAAATAAAATATCTGCACTGTAAAAAAAAAAAAAAAAAAAAAAAAAAAAAAAAAAAAAAAAAAAAAAAAAAAAAAAACGGAAAAATTTTCGACCCAGCTCGGAATAAAATCAGTAAAATCGGAATAAAATCCGTAAAATTGGAATAAAAGCCGTAAAGTACCGTTTTAATGAATGTTTCCTTCTTTTACGGATTTTATTCCGAGCTGAGTCGGAAAATTTTCCGGTACGATAAGGGCAACTATTTTTCCAATTCCTACAGGAATACTGTTCGGATTTTATTACAGTGTGTGGTGAAATAATAGAAACATATTTATACGGAAATATTTGTATACAAACAAATTCTACTTTAATGTCTATTGAATTTTGGGGTAGATTCCTAAATGAGTATATATATAATATTATGTAGTTTTTTTTTTGTGTATTATATAACCTTTATAAATTGAATACTGACGTTGTTGCTTAAATTTTCTACCATTCTTACCACTATTTGAAAAAAAAAACAATGTTCGTGGTAGATTAGTATAAAATCTGCGAACAGGTGAAGAGGTGAACAGATGATATGTTGATGGGATACCATAGAAATATAGCAGAAATTTTACTATTTGGTATTATTGGTTGAAAAAGTAAAAAATTAAACACTGTAAACCCTGTGTAATGTCTTTATCAGCAATCTCTCTAACATAAAAAATAACTAATGCTGCTGCCACTGACGTAACTGAAATTATTGTGGATGAGATTCTCTCTCCGTTTATATATATATATATATAAAACTATTGCATATGAAAACATGGAAACTGACAGTGTGATATATAAATTAGAGTAAATACGATGAATCAGATATTTTTAAATGGAAGAATTATTTTCAATGCTATATGATGTTCAAATCGGACAACAAAGCTTAGTTATATAAGTTTTATCAGATCACCAGCTATGAATCCTAATTTAACCAATTTTGCAGACACATACAAGACTAGATTGTGGTGTGCAGTGCCCAATCATATTCTTCATTTGACTAATTTTGTAAAAATAACTTCCAAATTTGTATTAAAATTGTCATTATCTGAAAAAAAAAACTTTAATTCATTGTTTAAAATAACCGATTTTAGGTGCGTTCGTAATTCTATAAATACGTAGCATCTATAGTCGTTGTTCGGTCCGTTTGCCTGTCTATCCGTCCGCATATAACAGAGTAAAAACTACCCAAACGAATGGTATAAAATTTTAAATATAATTGTTGAAAATTTTGTCGAGTCATTTCAATTTTTTTTGAAAATCGGATGTATAGTTTAATTAGCTAATTATTAAGCTAATTATTACTATAATTTATTTAACAGTGAAAGATTTTCCGTTACATGACGGCCAATGAGAAAAATTATTTCAAGTGCATTTTAATGATGTTACAGCCTCTCGAAAAGACTGAACTTGATACGCACTTTTGAAGTACACTAAAATATAAATTCAGTACGATATGCGGTGTAAGAGATATTTATAAAACAAATTATAGTACGAATGCATCTCATTTGACATATTTGACGCGCGATTTTCAAGTTGTTTTCTACTGTTGGCAGATTTAAAAATTTCAAACGATGAAATTTATAAACACTTGTCAACTGAAAAATATATTTATTGGAGAATATTAAAATATATATAACTTTAAAATAATTAAATTATTACGTGCAAAAGCATTTAATGGTGAAAATCACGCGATATTTAAAAAGATGTGTTTAAAACGACTTATTCCAAACGGTTTTATTATAGCGTGTAATAAAAGTACATGAAGAAGAGTCCTATTTTGCACAACCATTTTATACAAGCTGATTTACAAATGTGTAAATTATCTTACATAATCAATCATGGAAACAGGCGTCAGTTTAGAAGACAGCGGTTGATTCGGAATTAGAATAAAAGAATACCCCATTAAGGGAAATTAATGGCAACCCGTTTTCAAGAGATCGCTGCTGGTCTTGATAATACCATTCAATTTTTCGTAATCGAGGAATCTTTTTAAGGCATAGCAAATTAGCGTATTTTCAGAGCCTGCGGTGTGCAGACGAGTTCTAACGGGCATAGCCGCAGCCATCGAAATACTCAAAGCCAGATGACATGAGTTGTGACGTCATCACTAATCGACCGACTTCTCATTGGCGTTGGAATTCAAACCGGGAAATTTTGAATAGCAGTTTTCGTTTATTTTATTTTTTGAATATCTATCATCTTATAAAACAATAATAACTATTTAAACTTACTGGTGATAATTTGGAATCCCACAATAAAAAAATCAGCCAAATGCGGCAAGACTGTGACATTCCGCATCTGGATGAATTTTTATTTAGGGATTCCGAATTCTCACCAGTAAGTTTAAATAGTAATTATTGTTTTATAAGATGATATATGTTCCAGAAATAAAATAAAATAAAATTGCTATTCAAAATTTTCCGGTGTGAATGCCAACACTATTGAGAAATTGGTCGATTAGTGATGACGTCACAACTGGTGTCCTCAGGACTTGAGTGAACGATGACAGTGGCATAGCTCGTAGGGGATGCATCCCCTAGTATTTTGTAAATTTACAATTTTACATGAAAATGTTCGTTTTAAAAATATCTATTAAAGTAATATTTTATAAATATATATTGTATTGTATTATATGCATCTAAGTCTGTTTTTAGAATTCTTGTTAGTATATCACATTTTATAACAGTAGTCTATACTAGTAATGTAAAGAATTATAGTTTGTGTATTTGTTTGTAGGTGTAATCTCTGTAGCTACCGAACCGATTTCAAAAATAATGATGACAAAATGCTGGTGAACAACTCCGCTCCAACATAGGCTATATTTTATGCCGCTAATCACAAGGACATGCAGGAGAAAAATGCCTTCTAAAATTTCGATTACTGCGGTATTTTGGTGCTAGAAATTTGTAATTGTGCATCGTGGTTACATTTAACATGCAAGTGATCGCTAACAACGGTTTCTAAAAAATTCGAAATTTAAAAGAGTGAAATGAGGGGAAAATGTTCTAAATTATAATTTGCTTGTAAAGGAATTACGAATAAAGAGGAAATCACATTGAAGATTTAACCCCTTCAAGTCCGTTGGTTCATTTTCGGACCACCTAATTTTAATGCTAAAATGGGACATTACCACCAGAATTTTAGTTTAAATTTTTTACGTGAAGAAAATCTTCCACTTATTTTAAAGCCAATTAGATACGTGCACCGACCAATACTGGCCACAACACGGTGCACCCCCCCCCCCAAAAGGACCGCCACGGCACCCACTGCAAGGGGGTCTCCACCGGACACGGGCCAGCCACTCAGGGCTTGCACTGATGAGTCTGTTAAAAATAGAGCATCCCAAGCAGGTTTGTCCCGCTTTAGTCTCCTCTGGGGCATTGCACTATCCGGAGAACCACGGACCCACACTCACGTGAGTCAATGACGGCCCTTTCCAGGCACCACTTATTTTAAAATAAATTTATTTGTAAATAGCGGTATCATTCATTCATTTTAGTATTTTAGTAATAGAAGTGCCTTGCCCCTAAAAGGGTTAATTGTAACCAGTTTTGCAGTGGCCCATTACCGCCGATGGAAACTTCCTCTAGTAAATTTGACTAGAAATTTTCTGCTTATTTAAACGCCTTATTTATGCAAAATTTCACTTTAAATATGTACAAAATCAGATATTCATTTTTTCTGGTGGAATATTACTTCGGCGGTATGCTATCCATGCGTTTCCACTATATTGTGACAAACTAAACGACCTCGCATCAGAGTCAGTGAAAGATATTATCATATCCTGGTTAAATATCACCAGTAAAAATCATTAGAATATTTTATAATAATTTTCAGAGAAATGTTTCATAAATAGTTCGCTAAAATAAGGCAAAAATTTCAATTCAAAATTTACTGGTGGAAGTTTGCTCCTGACATAATCAGAAACTGTTCAACCGATGCAAAAAAAAAACAACAAAAAAAAAACAGCCGCCAACATATGACAACCTCTTCAGTTACTACACTCCCAACTGGTAAAGTTTACACTATATGTGTCATCCTCTTTATTTATAACTCAAATTTTGCTTGGGACTGTTAAATCTAGAAACCTAAAATCGGCCTGACTCTTATTTTAGAGATGTAAAATCCCCACCAGAACGGTTTTAAAACTTCGAAGTTTAAAAGGGTGCAAAAAGAGAACATGTTCTAAAATTAGAATTTATTCATAGATACCAAAATCTCTCAATTATTCCGGGGTTTGATCCAAGACATAAAAGTTTCCAACCGGAAATTTTATTTAATAAACTTTTTTACAGGGAATATAATAAAAACCAAGTTGAAAGAAGACATTTCTTTATAAACACTTCCGGGGACCTTTATTTGAGCCAAAATCGACATTTCTTTTTGCGTATATTATTATTCTCCAATTCGTACTACGTTATTCGTGGAAAACTGCATGCAGGTGCGATTATTTTACGCAAAGTAACAAGTGTTTTAACAATTTAGTGCGCAACTTTTCATATATGCAAACAACAGTGTTTTGAATTTAATAGATATTTTTATTCGTAGATACCTAATTCACACCAGAAAATAAAAATAGCAATATTTGTCATAATGAAGAGTTTTTTTTTTTTTTTTTTTTTTTTTTTTAATAGCAATATTTGCTTTAATTAATAACAGACATTCCGTGTTTAAATAAAGCGAAATTAACCATGAAACTTTCAGGTGCAAAGTCAGATTCTCTGAACTACGTAATTCCTAGAATGTATTCCATCATGGGAATTAAAGGGTTAAAGGTTATGTTTTATAAAATAAATAATTATATAAAATAAGGTATTTGGAGAGATACTTATTAAAATATTGACTAATTTGCAATATTTTAGCGTACACCAGCCACACGACAGTAATTTTTACTTGTATAGCTGATGTGAGACAGAAGAAAAGATTGACGTGCTATATGAAAATGTATCTCTGATTTTTTTCCTTATTTTTCCTGTGCAATAAACGTTTCAGAGAATCATATATTTTTTTTTTCGAAACAAAATTTAAAAATGGCGCATTTAAGGGTTAATTTTGTTCAAAAACAATTTTTTGGGCTTCTAATGTACTTTAAATCACTTTTTTCTCAATACTGATGTTTCAGCTATTTTTAAATTTTTGAAATGCGTCTTGCTACTTAATTTTCAGTCAAAATTCATTAAACTGATAAGGGAGAATCTTGATATTGCTTAAAAAGAAACTATGCCTTTTAAAATTCGACTTCATCAAGTCAATTAAATTTGATTTTTAACTTATTATAAGGCAGAATTTTGATGGAAATTGGTATGGAATTCAGAAAAATATGTCTAAAAAATTAACTATTTAAGGGATTAAAAAATCGATACACAGATTTGTTTGCAATAGCGTTTTGCGTGATTAAAATCCAAAATCGAGGAAATATCTAAAAAATTAAGAAGCAAGGAGCATTTTAAAATTTCTTTTTAAAATTAAAATGTTTTTTAAAACATCTTAAAATTATAATTAGTTTAGAAATTTCTTTTAAGGTGTTCTATATATTTCATGGAACTATTAATAAAAAGGAACTGACACGTCCTTAAAATAGTGAAGCTTCAACTGTAACCGCTATCGCAGCAGTTATTTATCGGCAGTTGAAACTTCCACCAGTAAATTTATATAGGAATTTCCCACTTATCTAAAAGCCTAATTATTGCAAATTTTCAGTCATAAATAATGGTAGAAACATATTTTCATTTTTACTTGTACTAGTTTACTTTTGCGGTTGTTAGGCCCTGCGTTTCCGTCATATTGTGACAACCAGGTAAACAAACCGACAGTTTTACAAGGCATACTGACACCAGTAAAAACATATAGAAATTTTTACGACATTTTTGAGAAAATTTCCACGAATAAGACGCTTAATTATGACGAAATTTTCTATTCAATTTTACTGGTGTGACGTTAGCCCTGGCAGTAATCAGAAACTGAAGATCAGATTTTAAAAAAGCAGCCGCCATCTTGTGACAACCTCCTCAGTTACTTCAATCACAACTGGTAGACAGTACATTATATGTCCCTTCCTCTTTATTCAAAACTCCATTATGTATTTATGGTGAAATGTATATTTGCACAAAATTTCAAATCTCTATAATGAAAATTAAAAGATTTTTTTAAACGTCCACCGTCTCTTTACTCGTTTGTCTTGTATCAGAGTCCGGAATAATTAAGCAATGTTGGCATCTATGATTTATGCGATACAGTGAGTGTAGAAGCTTGTAATTTGGAATGGTGTTTACTTTTAATATGTAAATGATTCCTAAGAACAGTGTCTAAAATGTTCAAAGTTTAAATATGTGGTGTGGAAGGAGCAGAAAACTTTCCAAATTATGGTTTATTTTTAACTTTTAGCGCTAGAAACTTGAAATTCGGCATGTTTGTTATTTAAGGAACACAAATGCCCGCCCAGAACAGTGTTTCTTAAACAATCGAATATTAAAATGATGAAATGAGCGGAAAACGTCAAATACGTTCTAATTACGATTTAGTTAGAATTGTAAGGGTTAGAAAGTTGATATTTAGTACAGTAGTCAGTTTTAAGATGCAGATGATCCGTATAAACTGTTTATTAAAAATTCGAAATTCAAATGCGCCAAATAAAAAGAAGACATTCTAAATTACGATTTATTTGGATCTGTTAGGGTCATAAACATGAAACATAAAAGAAAAGTTTTTAAAAAATTCGAAAGTTAAAAGTGTGCAGAAGCAAAAAAGTTGAAAAACTGTGATTTTTGTGAAGCTGCTGGTACTAAAATCTTGAAATTTGTCATGGTGTTTATTTTTAACACAGAGCTATCAGTAAGCAATCAGCCGACAGCCGCTTGCGCCACTGCTGGCGGTATTGGCACGATACCGGTTGCCGCTACCGGTTCCGTGTCTTTTTGATACGCCGCGCGAATGTGGCCCTATTCATGAGCTACGCAGCCGGTCCGGTATCGGCAGAAAATTATGCCGATAGCTATCCATATGAATGCCGGCCGCGGCCCGAAACGAGCATTAATTGAAAAAAAAAATATGTTTTGATGACGCCATCTATGAGCCATCGTGGAATGTATACTTGAAAGGAACGTGTTTCGGCGCTGGAAGTCGCGAGGTTTGATCCGACTTACCCAAGGACAAAAAGCAGACACCTTAACCACTTAGCCACTGAAACCTGATCAGGAGAGGATTCAATGAGGTGATAAGAGGAAGGCATATCGATAAGTAATGGTTGTCGTTGAGGGTAAGTGGTAGATGGGAAAATTGGAATTTTGATGTGTTTTTATTTTATTTTTTATTTATTTATTTGAAATTTTTTTACGCGCTTGTATTTAAAAGTTTATTTAATATTTAAACGAATGAAATAAATATCTTAGCGAATTCGTTAAAGCAAACGAATTTAAGAATAAATTTAAGAATAATTAAGATATATATATATATAATTAAGAATAATTAAGAATATATATAAATTTAAGAATAATTAACCATTAAAAATTTTTTTAGAGGTTTCAGTTAATCAAATTTTCTTTTTAGGATTTATAATGTAATTACATGCTTTGCGTTATTTTATAAAATATATATTTTTAACATGGAACAATTTATTTTAATAAATAAAAAGTTGGTAATTAATAACTTTTAATTAGAGTAGGAATTCATTTTATGTCGTTTTGATGATTTAAAGTAGAACATATATTTAATGAGTATGTTGCAATATTAATGTGTTACTTATCAATAGTTTTAACTTAAAAATAAAATAAAAATATTAATTTACATATTTTTTTTTTCTTTTGGAAGATAACTTTAAATGGGGGATATTTCTGAATCTTTCTTATAAATTTAAGAATGCTTATTAAATAAAATAAGTGAATTTCAGAGGTTTTTCACTTCATACAATTTTCTTTTTAATAATGTAATTAAAAATGTTAATTAAAGAAATATATATTTGTAACATAGAAAAACTTATTTTAATAAAAAATAAGTTGGTAATTTACTATTTTTAATTAGAATAAGAGTTCATTTTTTTTTTTTTTTTTTTTTTTTTTTTTTTGTCATTTGATGATTTAATGTAGAATATATTTTTAGTGATTATGTAGCAATTATGATTCTTTTACTTATCAACATTTTTTAATCATCAGATAAAATATAAATATTAATTTATCTGTTTTTTTTTTAGAAGTGGGAGATTTCTGAATCTTTCTTTAAATTTTTAATGCTAAAATGTTGGCTAGTTTATATATATATATATATATTATAGCTTGTAAAATAATTTTACACCCTTTTTTAATAATTTGATTTTTAAATAAAATAAGAAACATAGCTATTGCTTTTAAAATTAATATAATAGCTAGAAAATAAATTAAATTGATTTATGAATTTTTTTTCTACGATTAAATTTGCAATGAATAATAATTTTAAGGAGCGATTTAAAAAACTCTTTTGATGATTCAAATAATTGTAAGTCCTTTTTAAAATGAATTCAATAATAACTTTTTTTGAACAAATAAATATAGACTATTTTTGACATTTTTTTTTAAATCGCTGTTAGAATTTTATCTGAAATACATGCAATATACATATCTTATCAAAACTCAAACTCAAACCAAATTAAGAAAAAGAAAAAAAAATGTCGGCTAAGACTAAAAATTCCGAATTCGGACCGATATCGGTAAATCTAATCGGGTCACGATCAGAAATCACATATCGGTCCTGCGTCACTTGCCGATGTAAGTCGCTTGGCGATATATAACCAAAAGGGGACCGATTACGGTAACCGGCAGTCGACAAACCAGATCCTTAAGTTTCAGTTGCCGACATGATGCCGACACTTCACCGAAATCACTGTGCCCATGCCGACAGTGCCAGCTGCGGTCCGATCATGTGCCGAAAGGAATGCGTTTGCTGGGAGGTATCTAAAATATTCGAATATTAATACTTTATGTACTGAATTATGAATTCATGATAACTTTACCTCCTTGCATTTTTCGTGAATTTTTCATACTACATTAGAAGATTTATATAATCATTTAATAAATTGTAGAAGGATTTTAGAGGGATTGAATGATGCAAAAGGATTAATTAAATTTGAATTTATAGGGATTTTGTGCAATATTTATAACCCCACAAAAATCTTTTATTTTAAATGTATTTATTAGTATTTTGTAGAATTATGAAATGTACAAATACAATGTTCTTCCAATAGAAATATAGAAATATTTATGAGTTGAAAAAATCCTTCCTCCCAACGCCAAGAAAGCTGAAATGATGCAAAGGCAAAATAAATCAACCTTTTAAAAATTTTTTTGTTTTTTGTAACCATTAATGCTTTTCAAACAAGATTAAGTAATAGATCTATAACTCATTTTAAACTGTATTACTACTAATCTATGTATTAAATAAATTTTATAACAAGTTATTTTAATGGTACTTATAAGTACCGTCAGTAGATAAAGGGTTAAAAGGATGAGATGAGCTGAAAACATTCTACAAACCTTCTAAAATATGAAAGAAAATAAGTTGAAACTAGTGTGAATTAATACGAACTAAAAGATCTTCTTAAAACAACATCAAAAGCTTAATTTGCACTAGGCCTTCTAAAAGATCGGAGTCTTTCTTCGTCACGCGCAAAGAAGACGTGCTTCTGCTATGAAAGCAGCAGCAAGACTGAAATAAGAGATAAGGGAAATGAAACAAGCTGGAGAAACAGCCAATAGGAAACTAGAAATCAACAGCTAATAGGAATGCAGAAGACAACAGCTAATCACAGAAGAGTATAATCAAAACAAAAGACCACAAAATAGGAGAATATAAGGAAGAAGAAATAAAAATAAAAATAAATCGAAAATAATTTATAATAAAATGAAAACACACACATATATAAAAATATGGAAACACATAACATTTAAAAATAAATAAATAAATAAGATGTAAAAAAACAGACTAATATAAATTAATAGAAAAAATAAATTATATGGTACTACTGAAAAGGTTTTTCCAAGCTGAAGAGAGCATTGTGGAATCAGATTTATCATTAACCATAACTTCTTGATTAAGATAAATGGCTAAATATTCAAAATCCAATTCAGAGATACTATTGGCATAAAGATAATTTTAGCATTTTGAAAATTAGAACTATGGCCGGAATCCCAAGAGTTCTTGGCAATAGAAAATTTAGAAATTTCTTGATTAATTACGTAACGATAGTGTTCTTTTAGGCGGATTTTATGATTTCTTTTAGTTTTACCAATATAAGATAAATCACAGCCATTACAAGGAACATTATAAAATCCCCATTTACGAAGATCAGGAACAGGATATTTAGTGGAGGGGAATTTGAATTTATTGACAGGTTTAAAGATAATGTTAAAATTGAAACGTCTTAAAACTTTAGCTAATTTGTAACATAAAAGAGGATAAAAAGCGTAGGACAACCAAATTATAAGGTTTGCTTTTGACAGATTTGGAAAGAAAAGATTTATTAGACGGACTATTGAATTTCTTCATAGCATTATTGATAGCAGAAGGATTGAAACCCCTTTTGACAGCAACAGTTTTTAAGTAATTAAGTTCATATTTAACACTAGAACCGCCGGAAATTTTTCTCAAGTGTGATTAAAATATTTTAACCAGAATTTTTTTAAAAAACTATCTAACTTATTTATTTAACTTATTTCTATGTTTTATGTATTTAACTTATTTTAGAAACAAATTTCTGGTTCAAATCGAAGTATTTTTATTTGGTACCGGTCAAAATTACCGCTACGGCGGTTCTAGTGTTAACCCCTTGAGGGGCACCGGTATATACCACCTACGATTAATGAAGTTTTACACCAGAAAAATTTTATTAAATTTTACTTTTCTAATTTTGGTTGGGAAAAAGCCGCAAAATTGCTTTTAACTATTTAGAAATAGAATTTTTCAAAGATTCCGGTGGGAATTCAGCATTTCACAAACGTAATTGCTTGCCCCTCAAGGGGTTAAGGGATGCAGAGTCGGAACAAATTTTGAGAGCACGATTTACATACGTGTAAAAAACATCGATTTTTTGGTTGACAGGATGATTTGAGAGAGCATGAGGTGGGTTAGATACAGAAAAACTTTTTCTGTAAATACAAGTTTTGAAAGTAGATTCACATTTGGTAACTAAAACATCAACGAAAGGAAATTTATTACAATTTTCTAACTCAAAAGTAAACTGAATATGTGGGTCGATAAAATTGACAGTTTGATGAGCGGCAGAAATATCAAAAGGATTATCAACTAAAACAAAAGTATCGTCGACATAACGCATCCAACATTTAAAATTAACCAAATTTAACACGAGAGTAGTCGCGACATTTTTTAGAACGTTAGTAGTCGCGTTCGGTCCATTTGCCGCCGTTACCAGCAGGCCGAAAACGAAGGGGAAACTTGCCGGTGTTATCAGATGATCGAAAACGGATAACGTAGGGTGAAAATACTGACTGAACTTTAAAAGATTACAGCAATTATTCATTTTACAACCTTTTACAGCAATTATTTATTTCGCTTAAGTATATATTCAGTTGGCATCTAGATAAATGTTTTTAATAACTCTTTCTTCGTTTTGCATAAATACTTAAAAGTAAATAGTAAACGATTTGATTGAATTTCTGATTTTACTATGAATCAATAATTAGTAGGAAAACATTTACTAATATGAATCTAAATTCATGATAGGGGTATTTTTATTTATTTATTTATTTATTTTTTTTTTTTTTTTTTTTTTTGGAAGGACAGAATCAGAGTAAGGTAGATTTTTTTGATACTCCGGCACTCTATATGCATTTAATAAAATAAAATTAATAAATTTAGCATCAATATATTACACTGACATTAAATTGAACAATTAAACTGAAAATAAAAATGGAACCTATGACATGCAACAGAAAATCAAATACAATACCACTAATTCACCAGCATATAGCGGACGATTAATTCATTTAAAACATATGAAAAACCATCATATTTGATGCCATAAATAATTAAAGACAATATATATATATATATATATATATATATATATATATATACATATATATATATATATATATATATATATATATATATATATATATATATATATAAACTTTCTGTACAATAATACCATTGAAAAATAAGGAAAATGACCAATAATTATGAAATCACAAATACCACATAAACCAAATATTATTAAAAATGTATAATTATATATATACATATATATATAATAAAGAAAAAGGTAAAAAATACTTAACTTCGAAATTATAAATGTAAATGTTGTAACTACGTTTTATTTATTTATTTATTTTGTGGGGTGTCTGTGTGTGTATGAGGGGGGAGAGGAGGGGGGGGGGTGCTCTCGAGATTTTGTGATTAAATCCATTTTTCAAATGAAAATGTACGATTTGTAGTTTTTCTACTTATTTCAGGGTGGGAGCAGCGCCCTTGAATAAAAACTCTGGATACGAATTTCGCTCATATAAAGTAAATAATAAATAAGTTATTGAAATTATATATTTAATTTAAATACATTTACAATTGTAAATTTAAATCCTAAGATGGATAAATTATTTTAATTAATAGAATCACTGAAAGGTTCATCTTAATAGGGATGTATTTTACAGAAACTATTTAATTAAAATGAATATTCAATTGTACATTTCATAATAAGGTATTAATGTTATAATTTATTGTTTTATAATAACGTTCATTAAATTAATAAAAACAATAAGAAAATTTTCTCCGAAATTATAAATATGCAGAAATAATTTAATTTAAATGAATTTTCTCTCATATTCTGGAAAACATTCTGAAAAATAGTTTGAACAATTGATGAAGGACAACAAATTTAAATTTGTTAGATACTGTCCCCAAGCCTCTATTGGATTTCAATAATAATTTCTGCGGCATTGTTAAAAAAAATGTGTTTTTACTTACAGTATGAAAATTTAAAAATAGATAAATTTTATAAAAATACTTAAAATATTTTTTTTTTAAATCATAGTATAAACATTCACTGAATTATCCAAAAGAGATTTTTATTTGCGTAATTTCTAACCTACATTATAAAATTCTCATTATTTTTCTTATTGTACAAATAAATTATATGTATGTTCTTCGCAAATATACACACTACATTTCTGAGAAGATTGTTTTATCTTTCGAATTTGTTTTATTGTACAAAAACGATACTTTTCAGATTTTGGATATACGGCAATTTTTTTTACTGATTCCCACAAAATTCTCTTATCTTTTTTTTACTGGTTTTGCAGTGTTATTGTCTGTTTTCTTTCATTTATATTTTCGGGTAATAAATGGAAAGCAAGTTCTTTCAAATAATGATGATGAATTTCCCTTTTTTTCCATATTTAAATAATTATCGATTTGAGGATTTATTCCCGCAGTATTTGACAATGAAAAAAAATGTTGACCATCTATCATTTTTTTGTGCGAACTGACTACACAACTAATATAATAAAACAATTTTAAGTCACATTCTAAAAGTAAAAAAAGTACTCTTTGAACGAATAAAATACGAGAAGGAAAGAAAGACGAAATAACAACAGACAGAGAGTCCATACTTCGAAGAAACCTTCCCCACAGATTTCGGGGAAATGGGAAAGGATGAACACGAGGGGGAAAAATTCAACTAACGTAAGTGGTCGCAACGCGGTCATTTAGACCGATTGAAACTTAAGAATGCGATAAACTGCTAAGAAATAGCAGGAATGACTTGCAATTTTACTACACAAGAGTGTGAGCACTCAAGGTCAGCTACACGGAATTTGGCTATCGTAACTTTAACGGGAAATGAGTTACAGGAAGATAACGAATTTCGGGCGGGGAAAAGACCAACGCGCGACTATTAACGGGTTAATAATTTTTCGACAAAATAATGCATATAAAAATCACAAAGAAAAGACGATAAATGATTATCGATACTTAAGCCGTCTGACTGTTTGAAAAATTTATTACCAAATTCAAAAATAGTATAAGTGATGCAAATTTTAGTTAAATTAACAAAATCTTGGACTTCAGTATCAGAGAAATGGAATTCGCATAATCTTGTTTCCAAGCAAGAAAGGACACCTTCAACTGGAACATTAGTAAATAAAGATTTGACATCAAGAGAAATCATAGAACAATTGGATGGGTTAATATTAACCCATCTAATTGTTCTATGGCTTCTCTGAATTGGATTTTCTTGAAAATGTAACCATTTATCTTAATTATGAAGTTATTGTTAATGATAAATTTGATTCCACAATGCTCTCTTCAGCTTGGAAAAAACATTTTCTGTACTACCATATAATTTATTTTTTGTATTAATTAATGTTAGTCTGTTTTTTATATCTTATTTATTTATTTATTTTTAGATTTCATGTGTTCCCATATTTTAATATATATGTGTTTTTTATTTTATTATAAATTATTTTCAATTTTTTTTCTTCTTTCTTATTCCCCTCCTACTCTGTATTCTTTTGTTTTGATTATACTCTTCTGTGATTGGCTGTTGGCTTCTGCTTTCCTATTGGCTGTTGATTTCTACTTTCTTATTGGCTGTTTCTTCAGCTTGTTTCATTTCCCTTATCTCTCATTTCAGTCTTGTTGCTGCTTTCATAGTAGAAGCACGTCTTCTTTGCGCCTGACGAAGAAAAACTCGGATCTTTCGAAAGGCCTGGCACATTTACTTTTTTGATGGTGTTTTAAGAATATATTTTAGTTCGTATTCTAAAATATGGTTTATCTAAAATTGTAAGGAATAGAGGCTTGAAATTTAACATGGTTGTTAATTTAGAGCCGACCACAGTACAGGTTTTAAAAATTTTGAAATTTAAATATCTGCTGAAGCTGAAAAAGTTCTAAAATTTAGATTTTTGTGATATAGTTTTATATTTGATAAATTAAAGCTTTGAATTTGGCATAATGGTTATCTTTAATGTATAAAAGCTATGAACGCTTTCTAAAAAATTTTTAATTTAATCTGAAAAAATGAACGAAAACCTTTAAAGTATATTTTAAATCAGAATTTATGGAATTAATTTTACATTTTAACATTAATTTAAATCTAAAGTTAGCCTAATGTAGTATAAGAATGAAGTTTACTCACAATGTGACTTAATTAGTAATTTTTGAATTATGTGTAACAGTATTATTTCCTCTAATAAATATAGCTCAAAAATACCCCTTGGCACATTTCAAATACGCGTGTAAACTCACGGTTTTTGCTAATACAGTCGGACCTTTATTTAACGAACCTCTATTTTGCGAACTTTTACTTGGAACCAAGAACATTTTGCAAATTTCTTCGTAAAATAACCTCCAAATAGCGAAGTGTATTCTCTATTTAACGAACTTTTCCGTGGGCTCTAAAATTTTTTTCTCCCTATTTCTTAAAATATTATTGGACATTTCAAACTTATTCTTTCTTTTAACACGCTTTATGATGATCAGTGACCATGAACATCACGAACCATGAACCAGTGACCAGGCATCTAACTCAGCGGGAGCAGTAAAATCGTTGTGATTCTTTGCTTCCCATCCAAGAAGAGCAAACTTTCAATATTTCCTTTTAACCCTAAATGGAGCTGCCCCGTGTTCTTAAACTATAATTTCCCGTTTTCTAGATTGATGATCAGGATCAATCGTGTCGGCAATTTCGGTTCTTGTATTTCGAAAATGTCAAAGCGAAAGTGCTTGAGCATGAAAGAAAAAAAATTGTTCTTGATGAGATGGATAAAGGCATGAAGAAAAAGAATACTGCTTTAAAATGTGGTATTCCTCTAAACAGCTTATCAGTCATTATAAAAAATCGTGATTTTAATGTAAAATTATTTTTTTAAACTGAAAATACAATGTATTTCCAGACAATGTTTTGTCTCATTCTTATTTCCCTTGCAGATTTCTTTTTGGTGGGTAAAATAAGTAAAACAAATAGATATAATTTATAAAAAAAAGTGTGACTAATTACTTTTTTTAATTATATTTAGTGTTTATGGACTTAAAATATGTTTTACGTAGTTTAAAGGGTGACTCTCTATTTAACGAATTTTCCATATAACGAACTTTTTTCCGGGATTTAGCGACTTCGTTAAATAGAGGTCCGACTGTATAATGTAATGTATGAAACATCTCAATGTCTTTGTGGAATTTATTTTAATGTAAGATTCGAAACTCACTTCACCTAGAAGGAGGTTCAATTTTTTGTTCTTAAAGGATTTCTATCTAAAAATTCAAAACAAGCCACATAGGTACTTTTTTTTTATCATTTTTTTAACAGCAGAAAGCTTACACACGCAAGTTATGTTTGGAGGTTAATCAGTTTTTCTTTCTTTAAAGTATCAGAGATAATTAATATGCTTCTTTTATTAATTATATTTAATAACACAACTTGAAATTTTTAAAAACCGTGATAACACCGTTTTTAAAAGAAACTTTCATTAATTATTAAAAATTATTTTCGTAAACGCATTATTTTAGATTAAAAAAAAAATAACTTTTTTTATCGCATGTCTTTTGTAAAAGTTATAAAAGTTATAAACAATTTAGAAAAAGATAACATTTAGGAATAAACTCTGTATTTTAATTCATCATCTTCAAAAATACTTAAAAATCTTTAGTATTATCAATTATTTCTTATATTTCCTTTACAAAGAAAATTGAATAAAATATATGAAAGAACTACACACATTTTACTATATATTATCGAAAGAAAATTGATAACATTTAAGATTGAAAGATTTCTTTTCAACTAAAAAAAAAATCTCAACGTAATTCAAAGATAAATATACCAATAAAGAAATAAATTAGTAAATTCAAATTCAATAATATAATTTTCAATTGACATCACAGGCTATAAGTTTCGGTGTGTCTGACCCTTTTATCCATAAATTATGTTAGTACTTAATTCGTTTAATGCCAAAACATTTAAATTAAATAATTTTATCTTTAACCAACATTATCTATCGTAATGCAGCAGCATCCATGATGTAAATCAACATTTTCTTGCTGAAAAAAAAATTATTTCATCGGTAACACAGAAAAGTTCCATTTTTAACACTTTCCAACATACTTGAAAATGTTTATATCTTCGGTTTGTCTATCTGCCGTTTGTCTCTCCGTGCTCTAACGCGTGTAAACATAGACGGATCGCCATGAAATTGATACATGTTATTGATATTCACTGCGGCATGTTCAGTTTTGAAAATGAAGAACGTAGCGGTTCCCTTACAGGAACATTCAAAAGAATTTCGTTACATTACTACCTATGGAAAAAATCGTTTGCGGGTGCTTCTAACACTAGAACCGCCGGAAATTTTACTGAACTGTTATAAAAATATTTTACACCAGAATTTTATTTAAAACAATTTAACTTATTTATTTAATTTATTTCTCTGTGGTACATGTTTAACTTATTTCAGAAAGAAATTTCTGGCTCGAATCGACATGTTTTTATTCGGTACCGGTCAAAATGACCGCTATGGCGGTTCAAGTGTTAAACCGTTCAGAACCAGCATCTTTCACACGAATTTTATTCTTTTGGTACCACTTTTTGTTAATTATTTGACTTATGTTTATAAATCACGAAAATGTCGTAATGAAATCAATTTTACTTTTCTTTTTTACTGGTATCAAACTTAAGCGTTTTAAGCAGTTTTTGAGGGTGCAGATAGGCACACATGGTCCCGAACGGGTTAATAACGTTTCACAATCAGAAACTCATTGAAATATATATATCGCTCTGGAAATATACTAGAAGATGATTACTATAAACTATGGTATGTATAATATTCATCAGTCATTTACAGGGACACTCAAAAGAAGTCCATTACATTATAGTCTACGGCGAAAAATCATTTGGTGTGTATTTTATTCATAAGATAAAAATAACTTCTTAAAAACACCATAAAATTTTTAATAAATGCGCAAGGCCTTTCGAAAGAAGAACTAGTCTGTCTTCATCAGGAGCAGAGAATACGTACTACTACTTTGAAGACAGCAGCAACGCTGTCAATTTATTAGTGTAGTACTATTAGTGTAGTACATATTTTAGTTTAGATATGGGTTTTTCCACAAGCAATTGTCATGTAAGTCACATAAATGCTTGCTGGCCAAAGTTATTTTATAAAAGTTTGCTTCGCTTTTTTCAATTAATGAGATATCTCCCATAAAATAAGTCACATTTTTCAGTTCTAAAATACTGGTAGTCAAACATCATAGTATGTCACTTACACGACAAGTTCTAGTGGAAATACCCATATATATCTCTGAGATGCAGTGCATGATATTTACTATAGAATATGGTCTACATAGAATTCATCATTGATATACAGGGACCCATAGAAGATTCGGTTACAGTACTCTATATGAACAATAACTGCTGTAAGTAGTACGTTTTCTGTTCTGGTACGTGTTTTTAAATTAAACTTCTTTTTTTACATATTTCTTAGTGTGTAGAAATTCTACAGATCATATACAAGGATCCACAAAACATGTGAAATACCTTTCCGTTTAGTCATGGAAGTTGTTGAAGAGGAATTGTGATATGCGTTTTCTAATTGCTCTAAATTTTAACATACATGTAATATATGATAAATCTATAGTACATATAATGGTCTGCAAAAAAAATCAGATTTTATTTTTGTATTTTGATGAAAATTTATGAAATTAAGTTTTGTAATGTGTTATGTATTTTACAAATTGTTTATATGGAGAACCTTTTTCACTTTATTAAACTGTGAAGACTTATTAAAGTACTCCGAAATGTTGGAATGTGTTTCATAAACTATGATTAATGCATGATTTTACGTTCTTGTTTAGACATGAAGCTGTTATTTCAGAAAATTGACACTGTTTATAGTATGTACATTTTAAGCACAAAATATTTTATCGGTAGAAGTGTGAGAAACGCCCTCATAGATTTCACAACGTAAAATTCAAACAACACAACCAAAAAGTATAGAAAATAAGAAAAACCAGTAGTATAGGTCTGGGAACATAAGTAGATTTTAGAATAAATATTCAGGAAAATGTTTAAACATTATTTTTTATTATAAACTTGGAATTTAAAACATCTTATGTATACATATACAGTGGTGGAAAATTGGCGCAGAGGTGGAGCCTATTGACACCACTAAATTTTATGGTATTAATCAGTTTAATAAAAACTCAGAAATTTGATCATTAGATAAGAGGCAAAATACTGCTATAATTTAGTGGTGTCAATAGGCCCCGCCTCTGCGCCAATTTTCCACCACTGCATATATCAATTTTTATGTATCTAATGCTCTCAGCTTACATTAACTCACTTTAGTTATTCAATATTTAGAAAATAATTTTAGAAATTAATGTGTAATCAATAAAAAATAAATTTGAGAATGACATAGTATTATGATTTTTAAAGCATATTCAAAGGTATTTTTAATATTTTAAAAGTTCTATGGCGTATCATATTATTTATACAGAATAAGTATTATTTAAATCTTCAAGTCTATTACAGAAATGGTATTTCATAGGTATCGGGATTCTATACAACATAAAAAAAAGTTACTTTCTTCGTAAACATAAGTTGGCTTTTCGCATCGATAAAAAGAATTCTTTCACACATTTTCCGATGTAAAAGTTCCATTCACGAGTTTTATGGACGTAAAAGAGTTCTATAACATTTCGCAACAAAGTTGTAAATGGGTGTTCTTGTTCAATCGGTGTAAAAAAAACAAACAAAGGAAAAAACAAAACATGTACATCTGCATTTATTTGCATATGGTTTACGTTAAAATCGTAACAAAGGAGTCTTAACCCTTTAGTGCGCAGCTTATCATATATGCAAACAACAGTGTTTTGAATCTAACAGATTTCATTTATTCGTGTTTCCCAAATTTACACCAAAAAATTAAGATTGCAATATTTGCTTTAATTAATAACAGGCATTCTGTATAATTAAAAAATAATACGATTATTAAAATTATTGCGAAATTAACCATTGAAACTTTCTGGTGTAAAGTCATATTTCCTGGAGTACGTAATTTCTAGAACGCATTCTATCATGGGAATTAAAGGGTTAAAAGTTAAGTTTTATAAAATATAAAAAAAAAAAAATAAATAAATAAAGTATTTGGAGATATACTTGTAAAAATATTTAGTAATTTGCAAGATTTTCGCGTAAAACAGCCACACGATTTTTACTTGCATTGCAGATGTGCAACAGAAGAAAAGATTGACATATTATATGAAAAATACGTCTCTGAATTTTTTCGTCGTTTTTTCTGTGTAATAAACCTTTCAGAGAGTCATATATATTTTTTTCGAAACAAAATAAAAAATCGCGCATTTAAGGGTTAATACTCGGAATGATGTCTTCTATAAGAATATGAATGATTTTTTTTTTTTTTTGTTTTTTGTTTTTTGTTTTTTGTTTTTTAAACAGCGATCGTTTACATGCTACAAATTACTCCAACTGATTTTCTTATGGTAAGATCCAACATATTTGTTTTCCTTGGAACAAGAATAAAGCTATAAATAAAGAGGAGGATACCTATAATGTAGAGTCTACCATTTTCGAATTAAGTAACTGAGGAGATTGTCACAACATAGAGGCTGACATTTCACATCGGATAAATGGTTTCTGATTACTGGCCAGGAAAAAAATCTACCAGTGAATTTTGAACAGAAAATTTCATCTTATTTTAGTAGTTTATTCATGGTGCTGAACAGTGAAGCAGCGGTTAAGGGGTTGCCTAGTTGAAGTCAACTTTACACCCAGTCTGATTAAATGTGATGTCTTACATAATGTAGAGCCATTGGGAAAGTAAGAAATGTGTAGTTGTTTGCAACTACTTAAAAAAGGAAAAAAACTTAAGATAAAACTAGCATAGATGCTTTAAAAGTTAAGAGAAAAAAGATTAAGAACTTGGAATTACATATTGAAATTATATTTAGATATAGGTTTAGCTGCGGTACAGACTGCTGTAATGAAGAGAAAAATAAGTAAAAATAGAAGTTAGCATTAGTTCAGAAAATTACTCACACCAAGCAAGGGCAGGGTCGGCGGTTAAGGAAGGCAGCAAGGCTGCCTACATAAACAAAAATGCACTAATCGGGGCAATATATCTTTTCAATTTCTATATAAAAAAGTATATATAGAGGTGTTTTTTGATTAAAATAGGAAAGGAAAAATGAGAAAAAAATTACTTAGCAATCTTATGCGGTGAACACAAAGCTCACGAGGATTCCATTATTGTGGAATATTTCGGGCGTTTGCGATGATGGGGCTCGAAGGCGTCATAGTCAGGGAGCCCTGCCACAATATCATTAGGAATATCATGGAAAACTTTCCTCCTAAATATGATAAAAATTTCTATTAGTTTTTACTGGTGAAAGTAAGATTTCAGAAAAAAAAAATCATCGGGTGTAACACCTGTAAAATTGCAAACGTGGTTTTGCTTTAAATACAAAGTTAAACTGCACTAATAGCAATGGAACTAAGTCGACAGCTTTTTGGACTACCTAGATGGGGGACAACTTTACATCCCGTTGAGAGGTGATTCATATTGCTCAGAAATTAAGGAGCCGTAAAAAAGAAAAATGTTTAGATGCGATTGATAGCCACACGAGAAAAAAGAGGAAATAAAACTTAAAATGATAAAATGAAATAATTGTATAATAAATTACTAAATGGTTTAACAATATAAAAATTGAAACCTATATATATAAAGATAAAATTTTCTATTAATTCCAAAAAGTCTCTTTTCAGAGCACATACATTTAAATTTAGAAAGGTTATAAATGCTACACTAACAGATTAACAGTTTTATATATATATATATATATATATATATAGATAGATAATACAAGGACATAAACAGACAAAAACAAATGAAGGATAGATGGATTGTGGGGAAATCTCAGATTTCGTCATTAAGTAAAAGTTTATATTTAAGGCATTTATAATTAGCGGTGTCGGAAACCTCATAGTCCGGTAATACCGTGACTACTCGATTTGTGATGTAATAAGCAGTTTATACAATTTCTTTTGAAAGGTTGTTATTTTTTTTTTTGAGTGATGTGGTACAAATATTATGGATATTGGTGTTATGAAGTTAAAGATTAGCCGTTTCTAATAATATGAAGTTTTTTATTATGTGCTCTAAAGATAGTTCATATTAGTTTTGCATGAGAAACCCCAGACTGAAGCCAAAGACAAGCAACCACAGTGTTGCCAGTTTTGCATCCATTTTTATTTAGGAATTTCAAATTTATGCCGGAAATTTTGAAAGAAGAATCTTTACTTTATGTAATCAAAAAATTCCTGTCATTAATTAACCTTCTCACCGCCGCGAACTGATATATCCGTTCACTAAGCTGTAAGTTTCACTGCAATGGAAGCATTATTTAAATTAATATAATTATACAGATATAATCGAGTTTTAAAAAATAAGGTTATTTTTAATACTGTCAAGTAAATACCTATACTTAATAAAAAATATGTATCATGTTGGAAAAAACATTTTTTTTTTATCATTAAAAACAAAATTGCAGAGAAAAGAACATTACAATTTTACCCTTTTGCTCGGCGGTCAGTGGGTTATAGAAAAAATTACGGATTTTTGTTTCCGCCACAAATTTGGATTTCCTGAATAAAAATGGAGACCAAACTGGCAACACTCGACAAACAGAGGTTAATATAGTATGTAAATATTTAATTTTAATACAAAATAATTTTTCATACGCATATTCTGGTTGCAATTTCTGTTTTTTTTCTTCTGTGACTGAACTGTTGAAGAATAAAGTCATTTAGCACCAATGGTTTCAAACAATTCAACTGCGAGCCGCAAACATACCAAAAATTTTGTAAAGTAATCTTCATCTTTTTTAATCGCAACATTTGCGTCAGCATTTTGCTATTAACTAAGGGTCTAACTAATCTTAGGTATCTTGGGAAACTTATCTTAGGTGTTAGATTCTATCCGCCGTATATTCACGAAACTTTTATATTAACCCTCTGTCTACCAGAAGGGTCCAATGGACTCGACATGTATATTCAAAATATCTATTCAAACCAGAAATTTCTTCAAAACAAACTAAATGTATAAATCAGACAATAATAAGTTAAATAAACAAATTAAATAGTTTTAAGTAAAAATTCTGGTGTAGAATGTTTTTATAAAACTTGAGTAAAATTTCCGGTAGTTCTAGGGTTAAAACCATTTAGAAATTTATTTAATTAAAAAATATTCAGTAAAAGTGAACTTAAGGTATTGTTTATAGGAGAAAAAATAAATGAAATTACAACTGACTAGAGGAGAGGCGATATAAATAGGAGAAATTTGATAAAAAAAACATTGCTAACTAAATATGTTTTTTCTGTCTTGATATTATTGTATATAATAAGGTTTAGTGATATATGAAACAAATATGTATATGCATATATAGATAGATAGATCAGGTCTGACACAGACGACTAATTTTCTATATCATTTGCACCACAATTAAAAAAAAAAAAAAAAAACAGATTCTGTAGCATATTTCTCTCTCAAATGTTCTCGAACAGTATATCAATAATTTTTATTTTAAGAAAGTGGTGTGAGGTAGATTAAAAAATAGTCGCCAGTGGCAGCCCTGATAGATAGATATAGATACAGATATTAAATTAGTAAAAATATTTTAATTTCTTAATTCTAGCCAATTGACCACACGCAATGGGTGGAGCTCTCAATGTTTCCCACAAGCATTGCGGTATTTGATTGGCTTTTGATGAAAGCTTGTGGGGAAAATTGAGAAGCTGATTAGCTATAATCCATAATATATTGTGACGTTGTATGACGTCAGAAATGCTTGTCGTCCATTGTAAAATTGCGAAAATTTTGTCTCACTACTACCTCAAGAGCGGTTGGAGTGGGACACATGTACGGGAGGAATAGGACATACATCTAAAGCAGAGGAAAACATGAATAATTTACGTTTTAACAAATAGTATACGTTGACAGAACTAAGTTATATGGAAAACCTCATTTGGTTTTATTCATTACAATGGGTTATACGAGATATGCAGCTAAAAGATTACAAACATTCCTAGTTTAAGCATTTCCATTTTATAGATACAAAATCAGCTGAATTCCATTTTGAAAATGATTCTGACATTTATTTCAAAATTAATTTTACAAAAATACTATAAAAAGGACCCTTAAAACTCTGAAATTAAATATTTATAGCTGTTTAGGAAAACAGAAGATATACATGGAACTTATCTCGAATATAACGGTAGATCAAAATCATATTCCTCTTTTTAAATATTATACAGGGTGTTTATAAAGTCCCGGACCCATTTTGATGTTTAATAACTCATAAAATAATGAAGATATAAACAAACTTATGGCATTTATTGATGGAATAACTCATATATTTTCCTTTTCAGGTTTGAATAACTTTACTTTTGTAAATATCGTCTGCGCGTGTGGTTAATTTCAGATAATTTCATTTTCCAGTCTAAATATCTGTATTCTAAATATCGTCTGCTTATTAATTGCATATTTCTCTCTTTTGTTTCTGGCAACTATTGCAATGTTATGTTTACTTTTGATGTGTTTGTTCTATGTTACTTTTGTATGTGATGTTTTATTCGAGCGGATATTAAGGAGAATGCATACACCACAAGAGAAAGCACAGATTTTATGCTGGTTCATAGAAACAAAATCGATAGTGCAAGCACAGAGAAATTGCTGAAGAATTTACCAAAAATATCCTCCATTCAAAAGCAGCATCTTGCGGTGGAAAAAGAATTTTCTAGAAACTGGAAGTATCGCAGATAAGAAACGTTCCGGACGTCCCTGGACAAGTGATTTTGATGTTGAGCGTGTCAGAGAGACATTTTTACACAATCCTGGAAGATCTGTGAGATCAGCGGCAAGAGAATTGGATATGCCAATTTCGACGGTGTACAAGGTTATTAAGAAAAATTTAAAACTGCATGCATACAAAGTTCAAATTGTTCAAGTTTTGGAACCGGAAAATAGGCCTAGGAGGATGGCCTTTGCAACATACATTCTAAGGAGAATAGAAGATGCTGCTGATTTTCTGAAGCGCATAATGTTCTCCGACGAAGCATCCTTTCATGTTTCTGGCATTGTTAATCGCCATAATGTGCGCATATGGGGATCTGAAAACCCCATGAATACCGTGAGGCAGTAAGGGATTCCCCAAAGATTAATGTGTGGTGTGGACTAATGCACGACCGAGTCATTGGGCCTTTCTTTTTTACAGAAGAGACGGTCTCATCAGTCGTATACTTAGACATGTTGGAAAACATAGTATTTCCGCAACTAGAAAAGCTTCAGCCACATGTCATTTTGCAACAAGATGGTGCACCACCTCATTGGGGAACCATCGTTCGTACTTCTTTGAATGACCATTTACCAGGAAGATGGATTGGGCGAGGAGGTCCAATTCCTTGGCCACCCAGATCACCTGATATAACGCCGCTGGACTTTTTTCCTTTGGGGATTTGTAAAGGACAATGTTTACAGGAGGAGAGTGTCGAACATTGATGACTTAAAAGCCAGAATTACAACCGCAATAGCCTCAGTGGATACCGACATGCTTGCCGCTACCTGGCGTGAAATTGACTATCGACTTGATATTCTTCGTGCGACAAAGGGGGCATACGTGGAAGTTCATTGACAAGGGTCATGCAACTTTTTGAGTCTATCTAACCATTTATGTTATTAATTTTAATCTATCTTTATTATTTTATGAGTTATTAAACAACAAAATGTGTCCGGGACTTTATAAACATCTTGTATTTTGTATACAGAATATCACATTTACCATGCTGTTTTTAACAGCAGAACCGTCGGTTATTTTACTCAAGTTTTATAGAAAGTGTTTCACACCAGAGTTTTTATTTAAAACTATTTAACTTATTTAATTTAAACTGTTTATGTGTGATCCGAATCGACAATTATTAATTTATCAGCGGTCAATTTGACTCCTAATCAGTGTTGCCGGATTGGGGTTTTTTTTTTGCCCGAAACTGTTGATCGTCATCGCTATTTTTTTTTTTTTAAATAGACCTATTCAGTCTATATAAAATAGATTGAAAATTCTGAAAAATTAGGTGAACTATACTATTTTAAATAAGCAGTGACAGTCAAATAATCTGAATTTAAAAAGTCCCCAATCTGGCAACACTGTCCCTAATGGCGGTTAACACTAGAACTACTGGACATTTGAGTCAAGTTTTATAAAAATATTTCACGCCAGAATTTGGATTTAAAACAGTTTAACTTTATTTTTTAACGTTTTTCTTCTTTGTATCGTTCAAACTTATTTCATAATCAAATTTCTCGTTGGAACCGAAACATATCCATATAGTAGCCGTCAAAATGACGGCTGGTGGTAGTTCTAGTGTTAAAGGTTTATAGATTAATCAGGGACTTGAACGTAGGATATCTAAAATATGGTAAAAATTTCATGGAACTATGAATAAAGAGGAACTGACATATCCTCAAAATGGTGAAGCTTCTACTGTAACCTGTTCCTTAGGTTCTGATTACCCCCAGGATGAGCTACCGCCAGTAAATTTGAATAGAAATTTCATTCTTATTCAAACGCCTTATTCATGCAAACCTTCTGTCATAATACTAGTAAAAATGTTTAATCATTTTTACTGGTGGAAGGTTGCTTCTGCGGCACTGAAGCCTAGAGGTTTCGCCATATTGTGACAGCCTAAATAATCCACACGTCAACGTGAGTGAATTTGATTTCTGCCGGTAGAAATAGCCACTCATAAATTTAATAAAAAAATTAGCGTTATGTAAGCACCTCATTCAAGCAGAATATCTGTCATAAATAAGGAAAATCTTTCATTCGTTTTTAGTTGTGGAAGGTTGCCCAGGCATTAAATCTGGCAGTGATCAGACGTAAACAAAAAACAGCAGCCATATTGTGACAATGTCCTCTGTTACTTCACGCACATACGATAAATAGTACAGCATCTGTCTCCTTCTCTTTACTTACAGCGCAATTAAAAATTCATTAGATTTTTAAAAATATATAAGCTTCAAATTCAGTTTGTAAAACGAATTCAACATTTACTTTTGATTTATAAAAATACAGAGCTGTCAAGTCTCCGGTTTTTTGTATACCAGTATTTCAATACAGAAAAGGGATTTTTACTTAACCCCTTAACGCTCGAATTAAATTACGGTTGAATAATTCAAATTGCTTATTGGCACCACTTTTATGAAAAAGAAATATTCACCTTATTTAATGTCAGGAAAAACGACACTAAAATATAGCCAATTTCACTATTTTATAAAACTGGTGGTAATCAAACAATTTGAGTAAAAGACACAGCCCGAGAATATGACGGGAGCGAGAATTAAGTGTTAATTGGAATATTTGGCCGATTTAAAAGAACATTTTCGCTATGATAAAACAGGTGCACAAAACGTCGGAGACTCGGCAACTCTGGTCTTCTTTACTCAAAATGTTTAAATTCTAAACACCATAAAATTTATACAGTGAATAATTAGTCTTAATCAAAAATTGTTGTCATACAAAAATGAAACTAGTTAAATAAATATTTTAGTTACAACTTCGTATTTTAAAACGCGTTTCTATTATTTGTGAAAATGGTAAATTATTCCTGATTACCAACATTTTTTTTTATTGTGACAAAATAGAAATATTACATAAGGTGTAAAATGAATTGTAACCCAAATGGCGTAAACCAAAATTTCATAATATTTTTTAGCTCAACAATGTTTATATATGCCAATTCAGTGGGGAATGGAGGGTGCCTGACACTTTTACTCAGAAATTAGCTTTGGACTTTAATTGTTTAAATGCCAAAGTTTTAAATGAATTATATTTATCTTTACAACCCAGCATTTATCTATTGTAATATAATAGCATCGATTTTTTTAATCATCATTTTCGTATTTAAAATAACTAGGGGATCGAACCCGAGCTCCTCGGGTTACAGAGTATAGGTGAAAACCATTCTTTTTTTAATTGTAATTATTTTTTTACATGTAATATATATTTTAGATTGCCCGCTAACATCAAAAAGAATTTTTATCTGAAAAATATCAATTATGCAATCAAATAAAGTTTTAAAATTTATTAAAAGCGATACTTTCACATGTCACCGCATGCCAGGAGTTATTAGGCCAAGATTTTGCGACTTACTGCAGTCTTTCCGATCATTTCAGTGCTTTAAGGGTGTGGTTCAATCACATGTCTGTTAAATTTGTTTCTTATTTACATTATTTTATTTATTTTTCTATAGAGGAAGTATTAATTTTGGTATGGAACATTAGATGGAAACAAATGCTGAATTTTTTACATTGGCGGATTAATCTTTCGTAATCGATCTACACGTGATAGATAAATTTAAAAATAATTCATGCTTGAAAATCTATATATATTATGCTATCACAGAAATCGCGATAATTTGATAATTTTTTAATGGCAATACCAGAATGAAACGCATCTCATTGGTTATCGTATAATATTTTTAAAAATGAGGAATAACAATAAATAAAAAAAAGTTTAATTAATAAATACAGAACAAAGCAATTTTTATAATAAAAAAATAAAAGTAAATAAACAATTTATTAATAAATAAACAACAACATCCGGGTTACCATATCAAGCAAAATAACGGCACTTTGGCGCCAGTTAAGTACCCCGGTGCGTATATGACATTGGCGTCAGAAAAAATCGCGCCAACGTGGGGTGTATATGACATATGTGCCGTCTTTTATTCATCTCATTTAAAAGACAATAAATAAATAAAGGTGTTTTTCCAGTATAGGTACTTGGCGAAATAGAGAAAAGGCCCTTGGCGAGAAAAGAAATTTGGCAACGTATTTTCTGGCAACCTATTTCATCAAAATATTTTTTTTCGGATAAAACTACATAAAAGTTGCTATGATCGCAAAAAGTTTGTACTTTTATGTTAGCTGGCCGCAATTCTCGCCAATATAATTTTTTATTTTTCGAGGGGTAAATTAAAACAATGCTTTGATGTTGAAATTAAATGGTTTATATTATTTATTCTTTTCCTTTTTTAAAGAATTTTTTTTTAAGTGAAATTCATGAACTTGAAATGTTTCAGTTTTAAATCAGAGTTATCCATTTTAAAATGAGTGAAAGATTATATTTTAATCTAAATTAATGAAATATGAAAAAATGCGACGGGTACATAATGTTTGGCGATTTATCACCTATGCCCGACTGTTCAGTGAACATACATTTTATCAATTTAGATTTATGAGAGCCCATTTACTTCAACTAAAACCACTTTAGAGTGATTTATTGTTTAACTTTTATTTAAGAAAACCTTTATTGATATTATCTCTTTAGCAATTAACCATGAATCATCTGAAATGGTGTTATATCCAATTTTGTTTATCATATCAAGATACTTTCATCTCCTCAGTTGTTTAAAAATAATTATTGTGATTTATGGTTTTTGATCAAGGAATCAAGGACACTTCCTGGTTTGAGTGATTGTACATTTGAAGAGACTGTTGAACTCGAGCATTCAGACTGTACGCAACAGCTCATTTCTCTAGCTGTGATTTCGCAATTTTCGCAGCCGGGTAACAAAATCCCCGGTCCTTGTAAACTGCAAGCGTCCTTGTAAACCGCAAGCTCTCTTTCCTGTGCACATGCAAGAAATCGTAACATCTCAATTCTTAATATAGTTTTATTTACATCTAGTGTTAATCTACTAATTCTATAAACACACACAGAAACATAAAAGTTGGAGGCACCTGCGAGATCTTGGATACTTTTTCAAGATTGGATTAATGTACACTCATCATATCAGTGTTCTAAATAGTGTTTTCACCAGTTTTATGTGGAATTGCAACAGACGACGGAGCACCTCGCATCACATTTATTACAGATAAGTACATTTTATCTTATTATTATTATCGGTTTGGCTTTTGTTTTTTACGCTATTCACCTCATTATTTGAATAATGAATACCGACTTGGAAGCCGCAAAAAAGGCTGCTGAAGAATTGGAAAAGGCAGATATAAATTTACGTGGCAGAGCTAAATCTGCTCTAACAAGGATAAATATCTTCATTAACTCTGACCAAATATTTAAAAAAAATGACTTGTACAATAAATTAGAAAAATTAGAGACAGTTTATTCCGATTTTGATAAATATGATGCTCAATTACCAACTGAAGCATCTGAAATTGAGGAATTTGAAAAGAAATATTATGAAACCAAAGCCAAACTGCAAGCGGAACTTGAAAAAGTTACCGTAAATGTGCATGCACCGCAAATGATAAATGATCAGATTCCAGTTGTTAGTTCTACTATTTCTAACAATTTTAAATTGCCTAGGCTCAATATAGAGCAATTTAATGGTGATTTTAAAAACTGGCTATCATTTAAAGATTTATATTTATCATTAGTTCATAACAATGCCAGCATAACTAATATACAGATGTTTCAGTATTTAAGAGGGTTACTAGGGGAAGAGCCAGCCTCTATTATAAAACATATTTCTATTTCTGAAAACAGTTATTCAGAAGCGTGGGAAAAATTGCTGTCGAGATATGATAAGAAAAAACAAATTGTTTCCACTTTAGTTAATACATTCTTGGACATTCCCCCCATTACTCAAGTAAATGCATTTAGCTTACGCTGTTTATCAGATGTATCAGATGAAGTAATTAGAGGCCTTAAATCAATCGATGAAAAGGCATTTGGCCATGACTTATGGCTAATTCATATTTTATTACAAAAGGTTGATTATAAAACAAGGGAGGAATGGGCAAAATTGACCTCAAGCGAAGACTTTCCGTCTTTTGATCAATTTATTCAGTTTATAAATGATAGATGTTCATCTTTAGAATTGTTTAAAAGTAAAAATGAAGGTTCGCATAAACAAGAGAAACAGTATAACATCAATAGATCTTTTTCCAGTGTCATTAGCAAATGTTTATTGTGTAAATTTAATCACTCACTTTACAAGTGTGTTAAATTTAAAGAATTAAGCATCAGGGATAGGAGACAGTTTGTTAAGAAAAACAAGTTATGCAGTAAATGCTTGTCTGACAAGCACACTGCCTGGCAATGCAATTCCTCTTACTCTTGTCATAATTGCAAGCTGAAACATCATACTAGTTTATGCGAAAATAAGCTGCAAAATTACGCAATATCAACTTCTCGTTCAAATGAAAAACAGAGCCGCAAAAACAAACCTGATTCAGAGACCGGTTCGATTCCGGATGAGAATAAAAAGGAAATTTCTCCTTCCATAAGTGCAGTTCAAACATCTTTCGCACTTTTGCCAACTGCTAGTGTATATATTAATGATTGCATGGGTGAAAAGCACACTTTAAGAATCATGTGTGATAGTGGATCAGAGTCTACATTTGTTTCTGAATCCTGCATGAAAATGTTAGGAATTAAAATGAAAAATGCTAGGTTCCCCGTAAAAGGTCTGTCTAACTCAAAGATCGCAGTCACTGAGGGTTACGTAATGTTTGATCTTACATCAATTTATAATGCGAACACCAAGTTGTCTGTTAAGGCATTTATTTTAGATGATTTAACTGCTCCGTTACCTGCGGAAAAAATACATGAGAAGCATTTTTCGCATTTAAAGAATATAAACTTAGCGGATCCACATTTCGGGACACCGAGTAAAATAGACATTATTCTAGGATCTGATTATTTCTTTTCTATTTTACTTCCTGGTCAAGTAACAGATACTCAGATTAATTTAATTGCTCAAAATTCAATTTTTGGCTTTCTGGTATCAGGGAAAATGCCACATTCTAGAACATCTCCAAATTCAATACATAATTTTCACATTTATGAAGTTAATATTGATAAAGAGTTAAAACGTTTTTGGGAAGTAGAAGAAGTATTTAATAAGAATACTCAAATGTTGTCACCTGAAGAGCAATTTGTTGAATCACATTTTCAGGAAAATTATTCAATTAATTCCGAGGGTCGTTTTGTGGTTAAGTTACCTTTTATTCAATCTAAATCAGAATTAGGTAATTCTAAACCTGCCGCAATTTCTCGCTTGCTTGCTATGGAAAAGAAATTTAGAGAAAAACCAGAATTTGAAAATCAGTACAAAGAGCTTATGTACGAATATGAAGAATTAGATCACATGGAATTAGTTGCACAAAATGACATTAATAATTATGAAAACAAACACTACTTTCTTCCTCATCATGCGGTTATTAAATCTTCTAGTATCACTACTAAATTAAGGGTAGTTTTTGACGCTTCATGCAAAACTTCAAGTGGTGTTTCCTTGAATTCTATTTTGGGTGTAGGCCCTAAGTTACAACGGGACATTTTCGAAATCTTACTTAATTTTCGAGTTCCGAAAATAGTTTTTTCAGCGGATATAGAGAAAATGTACCGCCAGATTTTGGTTGCCGAATAGGATCAAATTTATCAGCAAATAGTTTGGAGGTCTAATCCTAATGAGGAAATAAAAAATTACAAATTGAAAACTGTCACATATGGTTTAGCGCCAGCATCTTTTCTGGCAACTAGATGTATAAAACAAATCGCTCAGGATTATACAAAAAATCCTTGCATTTCGCGCATGTTAGAAGAGGATAAGTACATGGATGACTTATTATCCGGTACGAATACTGTTAGGGAAGCAATAGAAACTTGCAAAGAAATTACAGATTGTTTAGACGCGCATGGTTTCCACTTGAGGAAGTGGAATTCAAATTCACAGGCATTTCTTAATGAATTTATAGATTCTTCTAGCACTGAATCAAATTTTGAAATCATTCCTAGTGACAACGGAAGCTCCAAAGTTCTAGGCTTAAGCTGGAACTCTTCATCAGATAGTTTTATTTTCATAACTGCATTAACACTCACTCCACTTCTTACAAAGAGACACATTTTAGCCGAGTCTGCACGGATTTTCGACCCGCTAGGTCTAATTTCGCCCTGTACTGTGACTTTAAAGGTATTTTATCAGAAACTTTGGCTTACAAAAGGGGACTGGAATTCTGTTATACCGCAACATCTTACAGACGAATTGTTACAATTTCAAATTTCCTTTAACGGACTAAATCAATTGTCTGTTCCTAGATGTGTCACGCTTTCATCCGGTAACCCGTTTGAATTACACGGTTTTTCTGATGCCTCAACATTGGCATATGCTGCCGCAATTTATTGCCGACAAAGTTATAAGGGGAAAATAAACTCTTTTCTCTTAGTTTCTAAAACTAAAGTTGCTCCAATCAAACATATTTCAGTGCCAAAATTAGAGCTTTGCGGTGCGCATTTACTAGCTGAGCTGTTCCGTTCCGTAATGGAAACATTAAAGAGTTACAAGTTCGATATTTTCGCCTGGACGGACTCCAAAGTCGTCCTTTCTTGGCTATCAGCACATCCGCGTAAATGGAAGACTTTTGTCGCGAATAGGGCAGCTCAAATTACCGAAATTCTACCTACAAAGCACTGGAGACATGTACCATCCAAAGAGAACCCCGCAGATATCGCTTCACGCGGTATTGATCCAAAATGTCTTCCAGGTTGTGATTTGTGGTGGAAGGGGCCAAGTTGGCTAACTTTAGACCCATCCAATTGGCCCAAAGACGACTCAAATGTTGAGGAATTTGATGATCAAATCAAAGCCGAATAAAGGTCTGATCCAATTTTTTCCTTTCACGCCCACACATCAAATGATCTATTTGATAATTTGTTTCAAAAGCACTCTTCACTTGCAAAAATTATTCGCATTTTGGCATATTGCCAAAGATTTATCAAAAAATGCAAGAAGTCTAACAAAACAGAAATTTCTTCACCACATCTTACTTACAAAGAAACAAAAGCTGCTGAAGAGAATATTGTTCGTTGGATTCAGAATTCTTACTTTCAGGAAGAATTTAAATGTATCCAAGAACAGAAAGTTTTGCCAAAGAAAAGTACGTTACAATCCCTCCACCCGTTTATTGATGATAAGGGGCTGTTACGGGTGGGAGGACGCTTACAACATTCACAATTATCCTTTAGTCACAAACATCCTTTAATCTTGCCCTCACAGCATAAAATGGCTGAGTTATTAATACAGCAACAACACATTGCCCATTTACATGCTGGGCCTTCACTGATATCCCACATCATCAGACAATCTTATTGGATAGTTGGTGGAAAAAAGATCATTAACAAATGCATCAATAGATGTTTAAAATGCTACAGATATAAAAGGTCCATTGCAACCCCTCAACTAATGGGGAATTTGCCACAGCATCGAGTAACCCTGGAACGTCCATTTTTTTCCAGCGGTATTGATTACGCAGGCCCTATATCTATTAAATTTAGTAAGGGTCGGGGTGCAAAAACAACAAAGGGCTATATAGCTTTGTTTATTTGTTTGGCTACAAAAGCGGTGCATATTGAAGCTGTGAGTGATATGACAGCTGAGGCATTTATCGCCGCCCTTCGACGTTTTAGTGCAAGGCGAGGCACCCCACGGCATCTTTACAGCGACAATGGCAACAATTTTGTCGGTGCATCCAGAAAGTTGGACAAAATTTATGAATTGTCGATTTGCAGATAATGAAATAATGTCCCACTATCAAGCTGAAAACTCTCTAGAATGGCATTTCATCCCTCCTTCTGCCCCTCATTTTGGCGGGATTTGGGAGGCTGCGATAAAATCAACAAAGTATCACATCAAGCGAGTCATAGGAGAGACATTGCTCACTTTCGAAGAGCTAACCACGTTACTCACCCAGATAGAAGCCTTGCTAAACTCGCGGCCGCTTATACATTTAAACGATAATGATACTGACACAATAAATGTTCTCACTCCCTCATATTTTCTTACAGGGGATGTTTTGGATTCTATGCCCGATGAGTCAGCAACCACTACAACCAATCGAAAGAAACGATGGGAGCTGCTCCAAGGCATGAAAGCCGGCTTCTCCAAACGTTGGACCAGAGAATACTTGGCCTCGCTGCAACCCAGAGCTAAGTGGAAGATCGCCACGCCTAACATCGAGGTGAGCCAGGTAGTATTATTAACGGACGCAAATCAACCGCCTGGAACTTGGCCGTTGGGTCGTATTACGGAGGTCCACCCAGGCAGTGATGGACTCAACCGAGTGGTGACTGTGCAACGCGGGTCTTCATTCTTCAAACGCCCGGTGCACAAGTTGGCATTACTCCCTCAGTATCAGGACTAAAGCCCTGATAGGGGGGAGCATGTTCAGTGAACATACATTTTATCAATTTAGATTTATGAGAACCCATTTACTTCAACTAAAATCACTTTAGAGTGATTTATTGTTATAACTTTTATTTAAGAAAACCTTTATTGATATTATCTCTTTAGCAATTAACCATGAATCATCTGAAATGGTGTTATATCCAATTTTGTTTATCATATCAAGATACTTTCATCTCCTCAGTTGTTTAAAAATAATTATTGTGATTTATGGTTTTTGATCAAGGAATCAAGGACACTTCCTGGTTTGAGTGATTGTACATTTGAAGAGACAGTTGAACTCGAGCATTCAGACTGTACGCAATAGCTCATCTCTCTAGCTGTGATTTCGCAATTTTCGCAGCCGGGTAACAAAATCCCCGGACCTTGTAAACTGCAAGCGTCCTTGTAAACCGCAAGCTCTATTTCCTGTGCACATGCAAGAAATTGTAACATCTCAATTCTTAATATAGTTTTATTTACATCTAGTGTTAATCTACTAATTCTATAAACACACACAGAAACACCGACCAACATAAAAATACCGAGTTCTTGATTTCTGTATCAGAATCTTCCGATTTGGCGAAGTAAATTAAATTATGAATAAAAGTAACATGATACAATGCCTAGCATATATTTAAGGGAGACCAAACTGGTCGCCACGGGCGGCTAGTTATTTTAAAAACCGTAATAACTCAGTCAATTAAGATAGAATTTTCAAACAAATTGCATTTGAAAGCAGTTTTTTTTTTCTCTATTTGACGGTGCAAAGATTGAAAATTTACGATATTTGGAAACTTAAAAAACTGCTGACATAGCACGCATTATAATTTCATTTTTTTTTTCAGTTTTTATGAAAAAAGTGGCAACAAAAGGTACAGTAATATATTATTTTCTTTCCTCCTTGATTATTTTCCCTCAATGACTTTCAACAGAAATGGAGTACTTCAGTTGCCACAATTACAAAAAATGTATTAAAACCTACAAAAAAATTAATATCTCAAAATTAAACTGAGATACAGCTTCCAAGCAAATTGCATTAAAAAGTACATTTTTTTCCTTATACGACGGTGTAAAAATTTAAAATGTGCGATGTTTAGAAGATTAAAATTTTGCGGTAAAGAAAATTGCAAAACCAAAATTTCTTTTCAAATTTCAAAGTGTTGCCATTCGCAAAATGACGTATGCGTTACGCACAGATATGTTTGTCCTTTATAATATAGATATATTACTTTTTTGTAACGGCGCATGCAGGTGGCCTTTAGACACTATTTTTATATTTAATTCACACCACCGCACAGCCAGATGCGGCAACACTGTGGCATTCTGCATCTGGCTGAATTTTTATTTAGGGATTCTGAATTCTCACCAGTAAATTTAAATAGTTATTATTTTTTGTAAGATGGTAGATATTCCACAAATAAAATAAAACAAAATTACTATTCAAAAATTTCCGGTTTGAATTCCAACACAAGTAAGAAGCCGGTCGATTAGTGATGACGTTAAACTCTTGTCCTTTGGCCTTGAGTATTTCGATGGCAGAGGTAATACTCGCATATACTAATAAAGGAAAAATATTTTTGCAAGAGTGAATCTGTGTACGATGGTTAGAGAAAGTTGCCGTTGGTAGAGATCTGCAAATTTGGTTCCGAATATATCAAAACAGGTCCAAATATACCAGAGACAATATGTTTTGGAATTTCCGATTAGATTTTTCCTTATTTTATATGGAACAGAACGATTCGCGTAGTTTCCAGATTTACCTATTTACGCATTATTTTGATCACCCCTCTTCCGCTCTACAACAGAAACCCAAATTCAATCTTTTTGCCTGATACAATAAATTCCGTCCTCTTTTGAATAAAATTTAATTGAAATTTCTACAGCTATTCTCATTTTTTCTGGATTTTATTTTATTCCCATTTGGCTAAAAATAAGCAGTTTCTTTTTATCAACTGATACAAATGGTGCATTATCCTGCTGGCCCTCAATCGGACTTAAATGGGGACGATGACGAGGAGCCAAGTCGCAGATGCTGTGTTTCCGAACCGATCGCTTAAGTGTGGAAGGACACTGGAAGCAGTGTCTCCGACGGCTGGAATGCACTAGGACCTGCCGATTTGCAGAAGGTGTGCTTTGGATGGCGCCAAGTACTTTCTTCCGGGGTTTGCCTTATCTAGGGTGTTTCCTTGAGCAACGGTGAGGTGCAGACGACCGGTGTTGTCTGTGACTGTTGAAGTTTTCTTTACTACGAAGTCACGCAGGAAGTGTGTATCGACTGGTACCAAGTCCCTCTTCTGTCTTCTTCCCCGTTTTATGTTTCTGTTGTGCTACTTTGTGAGTTGAGCTATCGGAATCATGTCTCTAGAGTGTAAACAAATCCAGCGTGTCTATGCGTAGGCGGAGCTTTCTGCGCCACTGGTTCGATGAACAGTTCTTCCTATTTCCCTTGCATTGTGTTTTATGTGGTCTTTGGCTCTTGTACAACTATCTTTGTGTCTTGTTGTGGACTTGAGGTGCCAACTTTTATGGCTTTGAGTCATACTTGTACTTCTTGAGGAGTGATAGAACCGCCCGTTCCGCTCTCGTAAGCCACTAGGCAGGGTACCTTGAGTATTTCGCTCGGTACCTGATGGGGTTTTGTCATGCCCTCTCGAAGCGAAACGCCTACTGGCAATCCGGGATGCATGTAGCCTTCTGCTTGGAGAAGCGATTTTATTCCGCCCTGTTCACTGTGCAGTTCTCTCAGCGAAGTACCTCTCGTTCATTGCCCTTTTGGTACATGAGGGGTTTGTACACCCTCTCGAGGTGTAACGATAGTGGCACGTGATAAAGAGGTAAGAGATCACAGAGTGCTTGTCGGTTTGACGGTGTCGGCAGACTCCTGGTGGCTTCGGCTTACTTGGGGGCATCATATTTGTTGCGACATAGCCAGCCTTGTGCAGACATTTCCCTGATTTACAGACTCCTCGAAATATTCCGCGAGTGGTAAATTATCGTGCCTTAGCAGACACTTTGCGAAGTTCTTTGTTGTGGTGGGCCTTGTGTCTCCTTTGCTCACCTGCTTCGCCTGACTGTTTATTGTCGCAACAGCTGGACGTCACTTGGTGCCTTTTGGGACGGCAGATCGCTATGCAATCTCTTTTGAAAAGCCGCATGGAGCCATTCGGCTCTGGTTTCTGATACTATTAGTTTTATGAACCTGATACCAATTTAACAACTTATCTATCTAATATTTTTCTATACATGTAATGTATAGAGCAGAAACTCAGAAGTCGATTTAAAAATAAATAAATAAATTACAAATCTGAATTTATTGGAATTTTTAAGAAACTCTAAAAAAGAAAGAAAATTTCGTTTAATCATAATTTCTAGCTAAATCCCTTTGATTTCATACGTTTTACCAATTCTTCACTGACACTAAAATGTCTCTTAGCTGTAACTCTAAATATCTGATACACTTTGAAAATTTATTTACATTTTAAAACAAAAAATATATAGATTTTTTTCTTTAGAAAATACGAAAATGTGCAACTATTAATTTGAAAAGTCTAAAACATTTATGGCCCATTTATCTTTTACCTTTCAAATCAAAAAAGAGGAACACTTAGACAAAAGACAGTATCTTTTATTTTATCACTACGTTAGTAAAATAAAGTTATCTACTGATTTAACAAATACATACCGTCGCATACTTTGGCACAGCTCCAGTATTTTCACAAAGATATATAAAGCTATTTTAGATGGCCATAAATAAGAAGCTACTAAGTTCTGTCATAAAAAAATACAATAATGTAAATTTATTTTTAGAAATGTTTTTAGTAATTTCGAAGTTTAATTATTTGCATTATAAAAGAAACGCCATTTTTTAAACATAGTTAAATCCACAAAATGTTGAATTATTCAGTAATAAGCATTCTTTTACTTGTTCATTAATATTAATGAAATTTTTAAATAGATATAGAAATACGTTTAAATATGAACTACAATTTACTGAGAATAAGATTCTATCGCATGTTTAGGAACAGCTATCGTATTTTACCAGAATTGAAAACCAAAAATAAGATGAAAAATTTATACATAGAACTTTTTCCTTTCAAAATTCGACTAAAATAACTTCCTCCAATTTTATAATTAATTTGTCGGAAGTTTAAAAGTTTAAATATTTCCCTTGTTTATTAGAAACAAAAGTAATCTTTTAGTAACCTTTAAAAGAAAGAATATTTTGTATTGTGTTGTATTTATATACAGGGTGTCCATAATTAAACGATCCTACTTTAAAGTTTTCTACAGGCGAAACTATTGGTCAGAAAGTTGTGAAATTTTGTGACGGACATAATGAAAGAATGGGAATTTGTTTGAGCGAAAAAAAATTAGTTAAAAATTTCGCCAACAGAGGGCGTTTTTTAATGAATTACCCATTTTTAAAAGTTTTTACGCTTTATTTTTCTCAGATTAAATAAGACAAATATACGGACCGCCCCCTGAAATAAATAAATCTTAAAAACTTTTAAAAATTATTGGTGTTCGAATTGAATGGCTCCAAACTCTGAAAAAAAAATTCTCCTACGACAGCCGCCATTTTTTCTCAGAGCTGAAGCCTAGTATTCGGAAGGTGGGGGCTAAATTGTTAAAAATTGTGTAATTTATATAAAAAAGCCCTCTGGTGACAAAAATTTGAACTATTTTTTTTTTCGCTCAAACAAATTCCCATTCCTTTATTATGCCCGTCATAAAATTTCACAGCTCTCTGACCAATAGTTTCGTATTTAGACAACTTTAAAGTATGGTCGTATAATTATGGACACCCTGTATATAAGGATTATATATAAGGATTTATAAGGATTTTTTACTTACTTGCATGAATACTTTTGGACATTCGAAATAAATTCAAAACTACGCCGAAATGCAACGTAATAAGAAATACCTGTTGTCGTATATTTTTGCACAGCTCTTGTATTTTCACAGAATAGTAAAAAAGTACGTTAGATGGCTATAAATGTTAGAACTTATTTACATTTTTAATTTAAAAAAATGTACTAAAACATATTCCTCTTCTACAACGCTTAATTAGTTGGTGGTATGGAAGTTTAAATATTTGTCTGGTTTATCAGAAACAAAATTAACTTCCTTATAAAATTCCAAAGTAAAGACATGGTATACATACAGTTGGACTGAGGTTTTACTGTATTCAGAAAGGTCCTATACGTCTGCGCAGCATAATCTTAAATAATCCCCACCTATCCCTGAATACAAGGGTTAGTGGCTGACTCAAAAATCGCGAATGTCGTATGCGAAATTTGTTTTCAACATTTTCTAAAAGTATACTTCGCCTTCTTTTTCTTACTAGGGAACATCCCAAACTGTCAGTTCTGGATTTTTACAAGGTGGGTATCGATCGAAAGCTCTTGTCACAAAGATTAAGAAATGTACAGGAACTATACTCCCGAATCCAATAGTTCACGAGATGGACCCTTTTTTGTTTCTGAAGAAGAAAAACAAAACAAAAACAAAAACAAAAACAAAAACAGCATGAAATTCCGTCAAAAGCAAAGGCAGGATTTTGTCTTATATTTAACCACGGTATAGTGTCTAAGTGTTAAAAACACAAGTATTTTCCAACTCCAGGCACAAACGATGAAGGGAATTATTATTTGACAGTCAGCGCAGGTTTGTTTAGTAAGGTAAAGGAGGGGAAAGTGAAATCCGAACCGTAGCTCCAAGCTGTAAGCTCGATGGAGTATTTTCCTACAGACGGCCGAAACCCAGTTTTTAGTCCATCCTTTGGCAGTAGTTAAAAAAAAGTTTTTCCCCCTTTTTTTCCTTTATTGTACTGTGTTTATATTTACGCTTTCGTCACTCAAAAAAACTGTAAGATTCTCAAGATAACTTCTTGGTTCAAAACATGAACTTTTATAACAAATACTAAATATTAATAACAAAAGTACAACTAGAGTAATAACTATAATAATAAATAAAAAAAATAATAAATAATAATAAAAATAATTAACGAATATAATTGAAAACTATTTACAATGGTAACAGAGGAGATGACAAAAAGATCATAAATCATCGTCTGAAGAAATATCTAACTATTATGGATAACTATTTTTAAAAATGACTTCATTTTCTCTATAAATCTCATTAGTGCTGATATTCTGTTCATGAGAGGTTTGTTTGGTAAGAGTGAAGCATACATGTTTCACTTTTCAGAAGACTGGATCCGTGTTTCGCATTACAACCTTTTCAAAAGCATATCCTGATACATTGCATCGAAAGTAGGTGAAGAATGGGTGAATGTGGCTGTAGGCCAAGTTATGTATTTTTAGTATGCCTTCTATAATAATTTCGTTACCATCACAGCAAATACTTCGATGAGTTATTTTAATATTCCCCTATTTTCTTTACTAAGTACTTGTAGTCTTGGAAGGATTAAGCATACCGTGGCTGAAGACATTTTTTCAGTTCAGCAGGGAGGAAGACTGGCTGCATAGCAGAACCTAGTTTTTCACTGCTTAAAACTTCTTCTTTTTGACAACTCCATCTACCCAGTACCAGGATAGCATTCGGATTAACACTTTATCAATATATATATACAGGGTGTTCCGTTAAAGGGGTCCAATATTAATAGGGGTAATAGAGGAGATCACACGGAGCATAAATCAGTATATAATGCCTGGCCGGATCTCAATAAGTTCGAAACTCTTCATAAAAATCGATAGACGATTACGGGAGACTGGATCGTTTAATACAGCAAGCATTGATGCAGGGAAACCTCGACATGTACGAACACCTGCAATGGAAGAAGATGTACTGAATATTTTTAAAGATAACCCCTCCACGAGTACACGAGCTGCTGCGTCTGAAGTCGGTGTTTCTCACCAAAGTGTGTGGCGTGTTCTGCGTACAGAAAACATGCACCCCTTTCATGTGCAGCGGGTACAACTGTTATCAGTAACAGATTGTGCTCAGCGGACAGAATTCGTACGCTGGTTGCTTAATGTAACAGAAAATAATCCACAATTTCTGGAAAATATTTTATTTACTGATGAAGCAACATTTACGAGAGAGGGCGTGGTAAACACGCACAATATGCACACATGGTCATATACAAATCCGCACACTGTTTTCCCGTCGAACGCACAACAAAATTTCAGTGTGAACATCTGGGCAGGTGTCCTCGGCGATTATTTCATAGGACCATATTTACTCCCAGATGTACTCAATGGCAGTACGTACTTGGTTTTCCTGCGGGATATCTTACCGCAGTTACTGCAAAATGTGCCAGCAACATTGCGCCACAATATGTGGTTTATGCACGATGGCGCACCGGCACATTTTTTCATAGGTGTTCGCAATCACCTCAATTCAACATATCCTGGGAAATGGATTGGACAAAGTGGACCTGTTGCTTGGCCTGCACGCTCTCCAGACCTCAATCCGTTAGACTTTTTTGTTTGGGGACACCTTAAATCGCTGGTGTATGAAACGCCTGTGGATACACCGGAGGATTTACTAGCGCGAATCGTTGTCGCTGCAGGAGACATTCCCAACTCCGTCGGAGTTTTTCGGCGTGTTCGCCAATCTTTACGACGTCGCTGTCGGCTGTGCGATTCTGTTAATGGGCGCAACTTCGAACACATATTATAATAATGTCCGTTCGTCTGCCTTCCGACATTGAACTATGCAGCACCGGCCAGAAGACTATGCTTCACATATGTCATAAAGTACGTGGAATGTAATTCTTTATTTGTCATTTTTCTTTTATTTTCAACACTTTTTGGCACAGTATTTTGTAAGTCACAGACTGTGGTGTACTCAAATTGTAAATTACAAAGTTTGTATGAATTAATTTAAAATTTAGTGTCTTTTTTAAATTTATAATTAATAAAATTATTATGCTATTTGTTATTATTATTTCCTATCATAAATTATGATGCACATATACATACAATAATTGTCCATGTAAAACATGTACTGAAACTTCTTGCATAGTTACAAATCGCAATATTTTTAATTATTTCCGAATTTACGCCACCAGTTTAATTTTAAAGAATTTAACTTAAGCTTTATATCAATAAAAGACCACTTTAAAATGTAGACTATTATTGTAAAGTTATTTTGGTTCATTCAACTCTTGAATAATTAAAAATGTTGCATCTCAGAAGAAGCATGACCGAAAATGTATAGTTGAGAGTAATTAAAAAGGCGGTGTTTCCAATCGTGATGGGCGGAGTTTAACCTTTGCTAGTGTCAAAGAAAGCGGAGTTGTAACTAAGAAACTGATTAATTTCTCTCACACAATTAAACCGATGTGGTTCATTGTAAGCTTTTTCGAAAGTTTTCGGAATGGAGCAAATTTTACTACATTTTCCTTGTTGTAGCTAGAGTTGTCTTTTTGGAATTAACGATTAACTATTTTGATGTATATTGGATTTCGTACTTTTTTCACTATTTCAGGGCTTGTAACTCGTCAATAAATATTGCTATTTTAATACAATTGATGTCATTTTGTGGGGTTTTTTCTGCTCTTTCTAAATATGTGCTTCGTTTTTATGTAGCATTATCGATAGTTTAGCAATGAGGGTTCTTTTACAATTTTCCGAATTTTCATTCTATTTGCTGTAACTTGAAAACTATTGAGATCCGACCATGCTTTATATACTGATTTATGCTCCATGTGATCTCCTCTATTACCCCTATTAATATTGGACCCCTTTAACGGAACACCCTGTATATATATATATATATATATATATATATATACATAGTGAAAACCAGTATCATAGTTAGGAGAGAGGGGGCTACCTTTGAACTGGGGGCACCTTTGAACACTGTAAATGTTTCCCTTTAAATAAATGATATTTTTAAAATATATATGGCAGCACAGTACTACTACTTCAATGTAACAAGAATACAAAGCTTTACTAATTTGCATGTACACTACTGTCTAAACAAGATATGTATATTTTGCTTTCTTGAATCTAAACTTATCAAAATAAAGTTGTAAGCTTTTTGTTGATAATCTTGTATCCTTAAAATTATAATTTACTATTTAATACCTAAATAGAGATGTTAGCTTTAACTTATAAGGTTTGTTTTATTCAAATTCTCAAACCTAATTGAGTAAATAATTGTAATTCTAAACTCCATGTGATGGGGCACCATTGAACGGAAAAGTTGGGGCACCATTGAACGAACACCATTAAAACTATGAAGTAAACAGTTATAGATGTACCTAAATATTATTATTGTTTAAATTTTTTTAAACATGAAAATTAAGAGATTAATTAAGTGTTATTATACTAAATATGAAAGTTGTACTCATGCAGGGCTTCAACTACAGGCAAATTCAGGACACACAACAATAATTCATGATTTTGCTAACAAACCCTATACTGTTTCATTTACAATGGTAAACATTATTTCTGGATTTCATAAAACAAGGTTTTATCCATTTTCTATAACAGTTTGAATGTAAATGATTTCATTTTAGTTCAATTTCATGCAAAAAGAACTCTTCATTACGTTGGTCACATTAAATTGCTTAACCCCTTGAGGGGCAAGCAATTATGTTTGAGTAATGCTGAATTCCCACCGGAAAATTAGAAAATTTTTATTTCAAAATAAGGAAAAGCAATCTTACGACTTTTTTCCACCAAAGTTAGAAAAGTAAAATTTCATAAAATTTTTCTGTTGTAAATCTTCATTAATCGTAGGTGGGATAAAATATATCCCACCGCCCCTCAAGGGGTTAATATCAAGTTAAATGTAACAATTACATCAGTTAAATGTAATTGTATAATTTTATTCTTATTATTTTATATCGTATAATGAACATAATAAAACAATAGTAATTTCAGTTAAATGTAATTGTATAATTTTATTCTTATTATTTTATATCGTAAAAAAGAACATACGATATATTTTCCAGAGGCATCAGATATCAATTTGGTGGATTTTAAGGATATTATATAAAAAAGTTGCCACAATTAAACATAATTGGAGGAATACTCCATTCTGTCTTAATAATGTGCTTTGATGGATACAAATTTGGTTAAATAATAAAAAAATAGTAATTTCAGTTAAATGTCATTGTATAATTTTATTCTTATTATTTTATATTTTTGTAAGATACGCAGTTTTTAATAAAAACTTTCAATCTTTTCATATTTTGTTTATTTGTTCAAAGTTGCACCTAGCTTGTTCAAAGGTACCCCTACATGGAGAATGTTTGAACAGAAAACTTTCAGCTTTTCAAAGCCTCGCAACATATTTAATTTATCTGAAAAACTGTAATCTTTTATTTCATATCATGCAGAATTACATTCTTTCTCTCACGAAATATTTAAAATTCAATAAATATAATTCAAATAAGAAATATGTGGATTTTTTAAAAAAGTGTTCAAAGGTCCCCTATATATCCTGTAGGTCCCCTCTCCCCTATATATCATATAAGACGAAATTCCTCTCTTCGATGGCTTTTGAAAGAATCTCCCGCTCTTTTTTCCTTCTTTATTTCCTCTCTTCTGCCAAAACAGAAAAGCGCCTAATTCGCGTGAACTATAGGATTCAGGAGTATAGTTTCTATACGTTTCTCGATCCTCGTGACAATGAATTTCGATCGATACAACTCTCGTCAAATTCCAGAACTGACAGTTGGGATTTTCACTAATTAGATTAAAATATGTAAAAATTATTTAAATACTGACTGTAAAATTCAGCGGACCGCAGAAACGCAAAAAAAAAAAAAAAAAAAAAAAAAAAAACAGCCGCATTTTTTGTCTCAGCGCCAAGCCATTCAACGGACCATTCAGTTACCTCGACAACTATTCGAGTTACGAAACGTCAAAATTTATAAATTTTTAGTATTTTCTGAAACTAAAAACGAAATATCGTGTTTTTGTGCGAAAGAATGATTTATTTTTTTATCACTCACACACAGGACAACATCTCAATTCTAAGTTGTAGGAAAAGGTTACCATGTAAAAATTAATTTTTTCTCATTTACTACACACATAGTGTATTGTAAAAAATATTGTACGTAAAAAATGTATTTCATATAAATGCATTTTATCTTTAAAAGTCTGCTTCTATCATCAGCAATTTAAGAGATAAATACCATGACAGTCCCTTTTGTATCGTCCTGTATACCGAAAGGTGAATCAGTTACTCAAAATTTTATAAATTCATAAATTAATACAGGATTCACAATTTACTATTTGAACTATTCCCCTTTAAAGAACTTCTCAAAAAAAGGTTACTCTAGAGTAGTCATTCCCAACGTGGGGCGTACACCCCACATGGGGACAATTTCAGATTTCTTATTATCAAATTTTCTGTCATTTTTTTCTAATGAAAGTGGTGTCTTAGTCTAAAAATAGAAATAATAGACGAAAAACTTTAAAAATAACTGAATAAAAAATAATTTCAAAGTAATCCCATTTAAAAGTTTAAAAGTACACTGACACCGGAATAATTATGTGAATTTCTTTTACATAATCAGACACTTCTTATAAATTAAAAGATCGTTCTAATCTTTCTAGTTTTAATGTTTTTTTAGTAAATTACTCCTCTTTTTTTAAATTTTTATTTAAAAAAAAAACTTGTACATCTATTCATAATGTAATATGCCCCATGAGGGAAATTTTATATATGAAATTTTGCTGGGTATATCTAAAATTGACTATTTAGACTTGTTTAATCTAAAAAATGTTTTGAATGATCTAAATGAAGTGCTACATTTATGAAATTAATAAAACCCCGTGCGCATCACGGAAGGAAAGGGTTGAAATATACCTCTTATGGCCCTTTTGCAGAATATGACATTAATAGCATATGCATTTTAAAATTTTAAATTGGAGAAAACATGGTAGCCAAATAATAATAATGGGGAAAAAGCCCGCAATCAAAGAAGTATGTTATAAGAGGAAAGAAAAATAGTAACTTAAAATGGATAAAAACGCGAATCCGGAAATAGGACTTGTGAATTATGTAATCCATACAGTCTAGACGATAAACAAATATCACTTATTCTTAATGAAGTAATAAAATCCATTATAAAATGTATCAATTTTATCAGATGTAATAAAAATATGAGAGAACTTTCAAGAAATTTTACGAAAATAAAATTGTATTCTATTTATCACTTTTAAATTTGAGGTAAGTTGCCAAAAAACAATAAAACTTTTGTGGGTGTAAATGCGAAGATCCATGGCATCACTGCATTCTTGAAGTTAGGTTAAAAGCATACTTGTAATTTAAAAAAATATGATTTTGATAAATTAAAGAATGTGAAATCACTTATCAGAGTTAGTCCTATTTTCCGATCCATCCGGGAAAATAGAAGTTTATTTTTTATGTGACAATATTTATATGATATTGAAGGGATGGAGGGGGGGACATAATGATTTTAGATATGTTTAAGTGGGGCACGGCCAAAAAAAGATTGGGAACCACTGCTCTAGAAATAAATTTGCATATAAAAAGGCAAATGTCAAAAGGAACTTTTAAACACAGGACTGGGGGTTTAAAGAAAAACATTTTTAAATTTGAATTTTAATGTATTTAATTGCGAACAGAGATTAAGAATTAAAATATTTACTTAATTTTAAATTTACGTTTCAGATTATACAATAAATTTAAAATTTGTTATCTTAGTTTTTACAATCCAAATAGTAATTTCAAAAATAATTTTAAGATTTTCTAAATGTTAAACAAATTTCACATCTTGATTTTTTTTAATGTATTAATTTATCTTTTATTATTATTTTGTTTCATATTGAAAAAATTACGTTTGAAATCGTCTTCGGAAATCATAGAGAAGAAAACCCAACAAAGTAAAAAAAAAAGAAAAAAAATGCAATTTAACAAATTACAACGACCATTTGAAAACTGATTTTTTCAAGGACTAAAATTTAAGACATAAAATATCGCACGGAGTTGATCATACATTATGTACGCTATGGATTACATTTTTCGGTACTGTAAATTTTTAAACTTCTACGGAGCTGGTCATACATTACGTACGCCATGGAATAAACAATATTCCTGGACCAATTTTAAATGAAATTTCATTCTTAAACTTCTAAACATCTCACGATATTACTTTTTACACTGTCGTATAGAGAAGAAAAAAAAATGTACTTTTAAATGAATTTGTTTGAAAGCTGTATCTCAATTTGTTTCTGAGTTATTAATTTTTTTTTGTAGTAGAAAGTAAAGGGGAAATACAGATTACTGTATAGACCAATCAGAAAACGAATAAAATGCGGGATTCAACTAATAAAACGCTTTAGATACGTTTTTGATTTCCTACCCTGACCGAGGACAATAACCATTTTTCCAAATGGTTAAAAAAAATCGTAATTTAGTTTTGTTATCTTTGATTAGGTTATAGAGACACTATTCTAATAAAATGATTAAGCAGCTACTGAAGTTTTATTTTCAAATTTTCAAATTCTACCCTCACCCCGTTCATTTCAATTACAATTATGTTATTTTTTTCTATATTAATATTCTGCTTTTCAGTCTCACTTTTCAAGATTAAAAAAGAGAATAAATACAGGGTGTTTTAATATCTCTTTATATTTTCCTCAAAAGCGCTTTTAATAGAGAACTTGTTAATACAAATAAGAAATACAAGTTATAATCAATGCATTTCGCCGTGGTTGCGCAGCAAATCTAAGCACAGGCTCCATCTTTCTTGAGTGGCGCGAAAGACATCTGCAAGCTCATGTGGTGTTATTTGTGCTACTGTATCAGTTATTCTTTGTTTTAGTTATCCAAATTCATAGGTCTGCTCTGCGTACACCTTCGACTTCACGAAACCCCCAGGCAAAAAAAGTCTAAATATTCGTCTTCGAACAATTCCGATTTATTGTATAGGCCGCGGTTCACGCAGACTGTGGGCGCCGCGATCTCCTCACATAACACACATAGACTTTTTTGTGCGGTGGTTCATGAAGTTGAAGGTGTACGCAGTGAAGATTCATGCAATTGAACAACTAAAACAACGAATAACTGATACAGCAGCACAAATAACACCACATATGCTTGCAGACGTCTTTCGCGCCACCCAAAAAAGAAAGAGCCTATGCTTAGACTTACAGGGCAACAACATTGAAATGCATTGATTATAACTTGTACTTCTTATTTGTACTAACAAGTCCTTTATTAAAAGCACTTTTGAGGAAAATATCAAGATACTTTTGAAACACCCTGTATCACTTCATAAAGAATTTTTTTACTGACGCGCATTTCTTTTCTGAAACATGTATTTACATTTAATGTATAAGAAGTCTTTCATCTCACTTTTAGTATAACTCGCGCTTTGCGATAAATCCAATAAATCATCGTTATTTATTTTTTAAATTAGATTTTGTTTGATGCTAATATTCTGAAACACAGTAAAGGGAACTTCAACTATTCTTTGTAAACATAGCTTAGCTGCTCATATCGATAAAAAAGGTCTTTCCACACTTTCGACTACGTAACAGTTTCATGAATGTGTTTTATTGAGGGGAAGCTACTTCTTAAGTTTTTTCGGTTAAGCTTGAAATGTGTGAACGTGACGTTCTATTGTTGATACGGCTAAGTAAGTTTTGTTAAAATCTAATGCTGAATGTGATAGATAGATTATGAGCCCCTTCAAAAAAATGCATTTGTGTATATTTTTATGAAAATATTTATTCAAATAATGACGCTTTTATACACTAAATATTTTGGTTTAATAGGGCACCTCATTTCCTGTACAAATTATTAGATATCTATACATCTATTATTTTTACTAAATCTGATATTCTTATCACTCTTATTATTATTATTATTATTATTATTGTTATTTTATAATATTTACTAGCAAACCCCGCGACTTTGCTCGCGTAATAGTTGAGATATGTCAAGTGATTTTTGCATGAGCATTTTTTATTAGAAGAACACTTTTTGAAATAATTAAAAAATTACAAATTAAGCCAACAGGTTAACTAAACTTTATTATGAAAGTGCAATAGACAGAAATGACATTTTAATTAATAAGAAGAACTAAAGCTAAATTCAAATAAATGATAATTTAGAAAGTATTTTAAGACTCTTATGCTCATTTCATACGCTCATTTCAGTATTCGTTTGAAGTTTTGAATTTTTTAGAAACAATCTTTAAACATTTACATCTTTAAATTAACCATCATGTGAAATTCCAAGCTTCATGTCTAACAGTCTACCACTTCTCTGGTGTTAGTGCACCAACATAAAATGCCGAAACAGAGTTGAAATAGAATGTCTTGAAAAATGTTGAAACAGAGACTGTCACGAATAATTTGCCAACATTAACCTTGGAATCGATCTGTATTTCCTAATATTCCATAGAAAACGGAATTTAGATGTTTTTAAAGGCTTTCTTGTTCTGCCAACCTGGTGGTAGAGACACCGGCATAAAATATAGCCTGTATAGGATCACGGACTATTACTCTTGATTCGCAACCAATAACTTCTGTAATCGGTTTTATTATTTAATGAGATTGCATAGAAATCGTAATTTAGGAATCTTTTAGAATACTTTTCGCTCTTTCCCTTCGCTTCAACTCTTTTTAATTTCGAATTTATTTTCGACTGTTCTTAGAGGACATTTATATTTTATAAGTAACTACCTCGCTATATTTAAAGTTTCTAGCCTTTTCAGTACCGCCGCTATCGCAATTTAGAAAGTTTTTTGCTCCTGTAACCCTCTAGGGGTTGTGGCACCGACATAAAATATACCTTATGTTTGAGCAGGCTCTATCACCATCAACTTGCAAACATTATGTTTGAAATCGGTTTCGTGTTTCATACAATTGCATAAAAATCGTAATTTACAACGCTTATAGACCGCTTTTCGCTTACTTCCTCCTTTTAAATTTGGAATATTCTTTCGACAATTCTTAGAAAGCATTTGCATCTTTGAAATAATTACCATTCCAAATTAAACACGTTAGACCCCCTCAGTAATACAATAAACGCAATTTAAAACATTTTTTGTCCTGTAACCCCAGGTGGTAGTGACAACAACGGTAAATATAGGCTATATTGGAGCGGGGACTGTCACCATCAATTTGAAACTATTACTTCTGAAATTGGTATATATTTCCTGAGATTGCGTAGAAATTGCTATTTAGAACGGTTTTAGAACGCTTTTCGTTTATTTTCACACATTTTAAATTTCAAATTTTTAAGGAACTCTTCTCAGAGAGTATTTATATCTCATAAGTAATTACCATAAAATATTTCAAGTTGCTAGCCCCTTCAGTATCACAAAAATCACAATTCAGAACGTTTTTTAAAATGCAACCGCAAGGTGCTAGTGACGCCGACAGGAATAGATCCTATATTAGAGCAAGGGCTGTCATCATCAATTTACAACCATTACTTTTGAAATAGGTTGGGTGCTTTCTGAAATTGCATAGAAAGTGCAATTTAGAACGTTTTTCGTCTATTTCTACACGCTTTAAATTTCGAATTACTTAAGAAATGTTCTTAGGGATCCTTTATATCTGATAAGTAACTACCATGCCTAGTTTAAAGTTTCTAGCCCCTGCAATATTACAAAAAGCGCAATTTAGATCGTTTTTTGCTCCTTCAACCCCTTTAGGGTAGTGGCACCGACATGAAATACAGCCTATGTTGGAGCGAGGGCTGTCATCATCGTTTTCACACCATTATTTATAAAATCGGTTTGGTACTTCTGAGAATGAGTAGAAATCGCAATTCAGAAAGTTTTTTAGAACGCTTTTGGCTCATTTTCACCTCCTTTAAATTTCGATTTTTTAGGAAATGTTCGTAGAGATCATTTGCATCTTATAAATAACTGTCCTGCCTAATTTCAGGACTCTGGGCTCTTCAGTAACACAAAAATCGCAATTTAGAACGTTTTTTTTGTTTCTGCAACCCCTAGGTGGTAGTGAAACCGACATGAAATCGAGTCTATGTTGGAGCAAGGGCTGTCATCATCAATTTCCAACCATTAATTTTGAAATAGGTTGGGTGCTTTCTGAGATTGCGTGGAAATCGCCATTCAGAACGTTTTTTAGATCTCTTTTCGCGCATTGTCATCCCTTTTAAATTTCGAATTTTTTAAGAAATGTTCTTAGAGATCCTTTATATCTAATAAGTAACTAATATTTAAAAATTCCTTCAGTAATGCAAAAATCGCATTTTTAGAACGTATTCACATATTATTCGTTTAGCCGAATTCCATGTATCTGGGCGCTTCAGTAACAGAAATATCGCAATTTCGAACTTTTTTTGCGCTTGCACCCATTTTAGGATTAGTGGCACCGACATAAAATGTAGCTTATGTTCGAGCAAGAGATGTCACCATGATTTTCACACCATTATTTTTTAAATCGGTTTCGTACTTCCTGAAATTGCTCTAAAATCGCCATTTAGAACGTTTTTTAGAATGCTTTTCGCGCATTTTCACCCCCTTTTTAATTTCGATTTTTTTAGGAAATGTCCTTAGAGTTCATTAGTATCTTATAAGTAACTACCCTTTCAAATTTCATGTATCTAGGCCTTTCAGTATCATAAAAACCGCATTTTAGTACGTTTTTTGCTCCTGCACCCCCTTTTGACCAGTGGCACGGACATAAGATATAGCCTATGTTCTAAGTTGGAATAACACCATCATTTTGATACCATTACTTTTGGAATTGGTTCGGTAGTTTCAGAGCTTACCTCCTACAAATAAACAATTTTAACCTCTTTATAATATTAGTATAGATTACAATAATTTTAAATGTGTAAATGTTATAATTATATACTAGCAGGCTCAGCCCGCTGCGCTGGACCATTTTTCAAATAAACCTTCAATCAAACAAAATGGACAAGCCGACCCTGTTTTTTAAATTAATATGGACCTTCACCTGGAAGATCCTTCCGCATTTTATGAATGCGCATCGGACGCAATTGCGCTATTATATTATCTGATGCGTTAGACGAAATACGGGCAATTCAGAAGCAACTCTTTAGTACATCATGTAGAGTTTGGGAGGGAAATGCGGCCATTACGATCATATCACCACACTACTAAAAAAAGAGAGAATTACAATGACTACAGAGATTGACCATTTAACTTAAAGAATGTTCGGGTTATTCACTTTCGTTTGTTAGGTCTTTTACTCCGGGCTTCTCAGCTTGGTACTTTGTGCTGATCTGATAACATAAATACAATCTCTTCCTACGTTACATTATATTTGGTAATATACGTCTTCTTTTGGCAGGTTTTCTCTACAGATTCTTATCTTCGATTTCCAGTAGAGTAAATACAATCAAAACAGTATTTAACTTTTATATTTTAAAATATGTGAATCATGTAAAAGTAGATATTTAAAGCGGAATTGTATGAATAAAATTAAAATAATGTCATTTTAACTGCCGTTTCTTTTTACATACCAGTTTTAATCATGCAACTATTAACCTAGAAAAATAACCTCGATTACTAATTCAAATAGAAAACTAAACCTGTAGTTTTCATTCAATAAAATCTTCCCAATCATCCGTAATCTGATCCACAACCAAGTTTGATGTGAAACGTTAGAAATGTTCGTAACGGTATGGCTAAAAATGTACCAGAGGTAAAAATGAACCTACAAAACAGGGTTAATACCAACGCTCCAAACTACATTCCATTTAATAATGTCAAATTATCTGTTGATTGATTTTTAGATCTTTCACTATCAAAACTCTTTGCAAATGATAAGTAAAGTCTTTTTGGCAAAACGAAGATTTTTTTCGCATTTCTCTAATGAGCGTAATAAGACGGAGAAATAAGCATGCTGTTATTTTCAAGACGTCATTATTCATCAGTTTGTTGCCTAAACAAAACTAAACACGTTAATTTGTGATTATGATCAGCTGCTCGCGCTGTGCATCAGCCAAAATTTCTTTATAATGATTAAAATTTTATTTGAATCTGAGGTACTTTTTTTTTAAACCTAGAGTAAATTAACAAATATTGTTCCATTTGCCACTTTTGACATTTGATATTTTTATTTTTTTTGGTACATTCAAAGTAATGCTTTTTTAGTGATAGTAAAATAAACCTAAAATTTGTCACTACGATCAGCTGCTCGGGCTGTGCATCAGCCAAAATTTTATAATGATTGAAATTTTAATTGAATTGGAGGTACTTTTTTTAAAAAACCTTGGCTAAATGAACAAATATTGTTCCATTGGCCACCTTTGGCCTTTGAAAGGCTTTTTTTGTACATTCAAATTAATGCTTTTTTAATGATAGTAAAATAACTGCACATGAAAAATATTTATTAGTAAATCTTCTTTTGTCCGTTTGCTCCATACTAAAAAAACATAATTTTACTAATCGCTAATTACTAAATGTACAAATTTCGCGTAATCTTCTGAAATCAGATATACCGTCCACCGTTCTTTTCAAATATAAACGAATCTTCCAACACTATACAGTAAATTCGCCAATTGTAAGGTGGCTGATTATGGAAGATTCATCCAATATCTTTTTATAACATTTCTAAAAGAAGGGAAGATATGAAAAAAAAATGACGAATGTAATGGAATATCGAAAAGTGATTTCAGAAAGCAATTTTTATTGCAAAATGTCTTTTTTCGTGATAGTAATAACGCATAATTGCTTACATTTTCTTAAGAATAATCTTTACTACCTAACACTGCAAGCATTGAACGTTTGTATAAGAGAAATTGCCGATATGTTTTTTTATTAAAAAAAGAATGGACAATATTAGCTAATCTGGCTTCGAGGTTATAAAAGTCACAAATTTGGGGAAAACAAACCGACATGCTTTCGCAGTAAAGTATGATGGGAAATTTTTTAAATGTCTAAAATTAAATAATTTTACAATATGTATGTGCGTGTGTGGGATACATTTATACTAAAATTAAAATATCTGACTCCATTTTTAAAATATTAATTGCTATTTATATATTGTACATTTGAATTTTAAAAAATACTCAAAAAATGCTTTCGTACACTTGCAAAATCACCTTTAATGTAAACATCGCTTGAACCCAATTCACGCTTACATCTTTTTGGCTTAAAATCAAATTGTTTGGCGACAAAAGTGAACTCAAAAATCACAAATAAACATATAACATGTAAATCATAAGTACCGTTATTTTTACAATTACATCTGCTAGTTTCGTCTGTAAGTCACATGATGGAAGAGTTAGAAATAAAAAAAATCCCTTCCGGCTAAGCCTACAGGCGGAGGTAGATTTCGAAGTTAAGTACTAAATTCACCAATAAAACTTAAATCAAGATTAGAGATAAACCCAGTTTCTTCACTAAAAGTGAGCTGTAGGGAGCTAAACCTTTTGTGAAAATTGTATTATACACGAATACACACACACATGTACATGGAATAGGTTTAAAAAATGGCTACAAAAAATTCAGAGAACCTTAAAGTGTTAAAATATCTTAATATTTCCATAGTCGGGTTTTTATCATGTTTTAATACGTTTCTTCAAACTCACATGACGTTACATATTCACCTGCTGAGGTCCATTATACTTCCAATATGACGCAATATACATATTTTTTTAATTCGTCAAACTATTTATTTTATTTTGAGTTTTCATGCTGAAATCTTGCTCTAGAAAACTTATGACGTAATATTCAATTTGTTTTCAATTTGTCAAACTATTTAATTTTACACGTGAAAATTTTGCAATAAAAAAGTATTTGTTGTGGTGAGACTTTTATTGGTCTTTTTTAATTGTTGGCAACTGCTATAACGAAAAACTTTTATTTTTTCCAGCCATTGTTGTGTAAGAGCTGGTTTTATCAGAATCATGTTAAGACAGTATTCAAAATTTTGAACCCTCCCCATTTCCACCCTCTTCGGCCGATTTCACCCATTTTCAATCCCCGACGAGACATTAGCCATATCAAAGTTGTTGGCGAGTTTGAGGACAATCCGAACATAATTGCGACTTTTATCGTGCGGACAAAATTTAGTACATATATATATAAACATTTTAGGTGGGGTGGTTTTGGGTTCCTGGGGTCTTATAGTGAAAAGTTATGAAGGAATTATTCAAAAGTCGCACCATGGTAACGACTGCAATAGGTAGTATTTCTTACGAAATTTACCTAAAAGAACAAATCAAAAACAAAATTGTTACCAGAAGGAAGGTCTCCTTAAAGAGCATACTCAAATTATTTTTAAAAGAAAAATGCTTTTAAAAGAAAAATGCTTTTTAAAAGAAAAATGCTTTTTAAAAGAAAAATGCTTTTTAAAAGAAAAATGCTTTTAATCACCCTCTTCGGCCGATTTCACCCATTTTCAATCCCCGACGAGACATTAGCCATATCAAAGTTGTTGGCGAGTTTGAGGACAATCCGAACATAATTGCGACTTTTATCGTGCGGACAAAATTTAGTACATATATATATAAACATTTTAGGTGGGGTGGTTTTGGGTTCCTGGGGTCTTATAGTGAAAAGTTATGAAGGAATTATTCAAAAGTCGCACCATGGTAACGACTGCAATAGGTAGTATTTCTTACGAAATTTAGCTAAAAGAACAAATCAAAAACAAAATTGTTACCAGAAGGAAGGTCTCCTTAAAGAGCATACTCAAATTATTTTTAAAAGAAAAATGCTTTTAAAACTACTCATGTGTGTAGTGAAACATCAGTCAAATTTGGCGGCGGAATCCCAGTAAAAATCTGAAAAAAATCTATATATATTCGAGTATTTGGCGCAAAAAAGGACGAACGTTCCACGCTATTTGGCTAGCCAACACATTTCCATCCCAAATGCAAGATATTTAAATGCATTTGAAAATTGCTTGTTAAATAAGTGTTTAAATGCCTAAAACTCAATGAATTTAAACTTAAACGAAGTATTAGCGTATTATTTTTTATCTTTAAGAGTATATAATATATACAAATTGCGTGTTGCAGTAGTCATTTAATTTTACATGGCTTCACCGGCTGGAAATGTTTTAATGGCAGGTACTATTTGATTATTCATTCAACCAATTTCGCCAAATTATATAAATTGCCAAACGCTTCGCCAAATTATATAAATTGCCAAACTGCTCGCCAAATTATACAAATTGACAAAATTTTTATTTTAAACAACGAAAGAATAAATAAATTTGTAAACATTAGTAAAATTACAAATAGAAGTGAAATTAAAAATCACTTGATGACGAAACAAACACGTATGCCGTTTTTAATGTCAAGTGAATGTAAAATTTAAGATCAGTTATTATTGGGATTTATCTTATAGTTTGACGATAGTTATTTTGTCGTCGGGATAATCAAGTAGTACCGTTTTAAATTTGTTTTAAAAGTAGCTGACTAATTAAAAATGCTACCATTAAACATTTTATATTAAATACTTGTTTCCATGGCAACAATAACCTTCATTTCTTGTTTCTGACACTAACAATATCGAAGTCAAATTGCCAATGTTCCGAATCGGACATTAATTTTGAATTTGGAAAAAAAATTAATAAACTGAAATTTTGTTTTAAACCGTATAATTACGATAATAAAATTTTAATGTATACACATATAAAGGTATATGACAAAACTGTAGTAATAAAAATGTATTTATTACGTTAAACTTAATCTAACTATCCTCGTATGAAGAGTAGAAAAAGGTTTTACTTAAAAATCATTTATCAGAAAAAAAGTATCATTCAACATTTTATTGTGCCGCCAACCAGCATTAAATCGCCAAAAAAATTAAATTTTCATTATTTTTTTACAAACGCTAAATCGAGGCTCTGCGTGTTTTTTTTTATAAACATATTATATGTCACGAGAAAAATATTCTATATATTCCTCATCAGATAAATATTATATAATTTTTTCGGTACTTCTTAGTTATCCCGTCGACCAATTTCGCCGAATTATACACATTGACATAATATTTATTTTAAATAGCGAAAGAACAAATAAATTGGTAATACATTAATAAAAATACAAATAAAACGTCGAATTAATCGCTTTATTGGCCATTATTGGCATTTAATCTTACAATTAATTAATGAATGGCAATCATTATTGACATTTAATCTTACAATTTGGCGACAGTAATTTGGTCGACGGGATAACTAAGAAGTACCATTTTTTTCAAATATTTCTGAGCATGTACTTATCGAAACTTCCTTGATATCATCCTATCAATTTTTCAGATGCATTTTTCTTAACTTGACGCAAAAGATAAAGAGCCAAATTTTATTTCCATTGTAATATTTTAACTGAGTAATTTTTTAAGCATTACGAACATTCCCTTTCATGTTTAAATTAAATATTTTCGTTTTTTAATATTATCACTTATTAAAACGAATTTTTTTCTTCTTTTTTTCTTCCTTCTTTTTTTTTTTTTTTAATTACAATTAGTAACAGTTTTTTCTTTTATGTTTCGAGGTGTAATAGCTGTTTCAATATTTTTTTATCAACGATAAATTTCGCCAAGAAATAAAATGGTAAACCTTATCGTCCAAAATAACAGAACTTTCCGTCATAATTCTATAACTAATATAGGTAGAATGATGTGTTATAGCTTAAAACCTTCTCTGAAACGATACCTATCTAATGGTATAAGTTTCGTCGTAGGTACGGATCGAGGAGCTTTCTAGAGTTAAACAAAACTTTTTGCGTATATTTTGGATTTGAGGAATTTAGCAAATCAGATTTTTGATCCAAGGATCCATAGAAGTAGGTGTGTTATGATTCTATTTTGTTCAAAAATTGCTTTCTATATACATAGTTTAGAGTTTTATTATGCGCGCGGCACTTAATCAGGGTGGCGAGTGATCATTGAAAGACAATATCAAAAAAGATGTTAAATACCAGTATTTTATTAAAAAGAAATTCGCCATTTTTAATCTCTTTATATTATTCTATATATTTTTAATTAAAAAAATACTGGTAGTTTCCTCTTTTTTCGACTGTTTTTTTTTCCCCTAATCACTCGCCGTCCTGTTAAGGATTTTAATTCCCGCGTTAGTGAGATGAATTTTTAAATTTAAAATTTAAGTTTTAATATTATATATACAACATTTAAATTTTCTGGATAATGTAGCTAAGAATATATACTTTAGGCAGAAAAAAGATCTTTAATTGCATATTATTTGTGTTTTAGTACTTTGAAAAAAGGTGGTGTTTTTGATAGCTTCGACAATCTCAAAGGTCTTGTGCCCCTTAAATTTTTCACATAAAAACATGTCATCTTTTCACCGAAAATGAGGACTTTATTTTTTATGACACGATTTATATTTGATACCTTATTGATCCTATTTCCTTTCATAATCCTGTATCCAGCCAGTGTTGCCAGTGGGCTACTTTTTTTAAATTCAGATTTCTTGATTGCCACCACTTATTTGAAACGATAAAATTCCCTTTGTTTTCGCCTTAATTAATACAATTACTATTAAGTACATTAATATTAAGTACATTACTATTAATACAATTACTATTGTATTAATACAATTAATACAATAATTTATTAAATAAGACGAATTTTACTATTTCATGCCAATCAAGAATCTGAATTTAAAAAAGTAGCCCATCTGGCAACACTGTATCCAGCAAACTTTAGTTAATATTTTTAAAATAAATATAAGAAATAATTTTTTTTATTAATAATTAAAGAATGGAAGGTTATCGATATTTCTTTCCGAAACAGAGCTAAATTCCCGTGAGAGAAAAGGGAGAATGTTTAAATTTCGTTGGTAGCAAAATACCTGCCACAGTTGTGGACAGTAGATATGGAAAATGGATTTTTAACCCCTTAATTCTCGCTCCGTGATAGACACGGGTTGTGTTTTTTTATTAAGTTTGTGTGATTCCCACCAGTTTTATAAAATAGTGTAATTGGTTTTATCATTGTATAATTTTACCTGTCATTAAATAAGACGAATATTTCTTTTTCAAAAAAGTGCTGCCAATAGTCAATTTTAAATTTTAAACCGTAATTTATTGCGACCGTTAAGTGGTTCAAGGTATACATAATATGGTCAAAGAAGAAACGTCGACTAACTATTTCTTACGTATCAAACTTAATGACAATTAGTCTAACTGGTCTAACTCTAAAAAATGGGTTCCAGTCTCTATATTGAATGCATGTTAAGAAACAAACACACATCCGATAATGTTCGAGTAAAGAAAAAGACAAATGAAAATGAGGATACTTATAGACCAGGAGCCGGCAGCACAGGCAAACACCTTTTCGAGTTGGCGGCTGAAATTCCAGAATCAGCTAAAACTCCATTCCCATATTAAAATGCAATCGATCTGCCAAGTCATATCTTGGTCGAAAGCAAAAAAAAAGAACCCGATTTTAGCGGTCGACACGTAGGTTTACCATTTTATCTGGGTTGCACCCAAAGGTGTGAAATCATGGCGGACAGGGAGCAGGAAAACACAATGGTAAACCTATGAGTCAACCGGTAAAATCGGGTTTATAGTTGTTTTCCACCAAGGTATGACATGGCAGACCGTTAGTGTTTTAATATGGGAATCGAGTTTTAGCTAATTTTAGAATTTCAGCCTCCAGCTCGATGAGGTGGTTGTTTCATGATTCGTACGCCTCCTTAAAGTTTGCAAACAAGAAAATTTTTTGGTAGCAGTATTATCTTATAGAAAATCTCTTCTTAAAAGAAGGCGAAATTTTTCGCATGTAACCTAGATTTCCTTTCTATAAAAATATACTGTTAGTTTTCCAGCAAAAATAACGATATTCGTACGAAAAATGTGTCTCTGCTGGCGGCTTCCGGTCTATATCATGAAATTACACTTTAACTAAAAACACTTTTCTATACTATAAACTTCTTTTCCTACATCATTTACTGGTTTTAACTACATTAATTACATTTGTAATACCCTCTTAAACATTTGACATCTTAAATATAAAACTATTTTCATTAACGTATACCCAAAACAATTGGAATTTGGCATCAATCCGAAAATGCTGATCCTCCGAGTTTGCTGGTGCATTTTATTGGCAACTGTTATACATGGGCAGTTATTGTAAGAAAAGTTTTTAATAGTTGTTGTAAAATTAGCTAAATTTTGTTATTGATAAAATTTTTTCCGATATATCTTCTTTGTCTGCGCATTCCCGTTACTGCAAAACTAATTTTAGAGCCATTTGGAACTAATTATAGAAGACGACATTGACGGATATCTCGGTGAAATTTGAGACTTTGGTCACAAAACCTAACATAAAACATACATAAAAAATCCCAAAATCAAGAACCTAAAACTCACATGAACGGATTTATCGAGATTAAATGTGAAAAAATTATAAGCATTTATCACCAAATCAAGGATGTAATGCTTGACATTCATTGAGTTGGTATGCTCACGAGATTAAAGACTTCAGCAAACTTTTCTTCTTACACATACACAATCTGTCTACAGTTAGTGTTTTTAATATCTAACTGATTGTATCTTTAGACCATGGTCATGGGTTGTTTCTTAAGCTTAAATTTCTGTATTTTTCTATTATCCTTACTGTGTTAAACTGTTTTGATGCATTTTCTGATAGAAATTTTGATAAGGATTTAGGATTGCCTAATATTTAATACAAATGTAATTATAGATAAGAGTAATAAGTCTTAATTACGCCCTATTTTAATATATTTTGACTTTTGCGTTTGGAATATATATTGTGATATGATATTTATTAATGAAATAACTAAATTTTATATAGGAACATGTTACATGATTTTTTCCCACTATACCAAAATATCAGTTTTAAAACTGTTTTATTAATAATGGAAAGAGTTTCATAATCTACGCATGATGCTTCATTTTCACCTCTTTTTAATACATCAAAAATCATTCAGGAAGCGAACAAGTTGTTACACTATTCTTATCCCGCAATGTATATATATGTATCCGTACCTTGGAACAATAAGGGCCAATGTCCAAAATTGAGAAATTTGAGTTAAATGCACGAATGAATTCAAGATGCGATACAAAGTAATTGTTAAAAGGGTTAAAGTACTCCCAATATTAGATTATTGAAAACAAAATATTTTGTCGAGGCCAATGTTACTTACTGTTAATGTAAAAATGGCCATGTCACTGCTAGTTGGGCATTGGCCCTTAGAGATAAATTTCTCAAAAGTACCCCCTCCTTATCAGGCCAGTGTAATTACAACATAACCTTACCTGACGATCCCTTCCACTTGTTAATTTCATGTAGTGGATGTTTTGGTTTTATTTGCACCTACCATATAATTTTCTTTTGTATATTGAAGTGGCGTTGTAATTATTATAACAGAATGTATTCAAGAGGAAAAAGATTTGTGAACATGCTTTTGGAATCAATGAAAGAATTAAATCAAGAAGAAAACTCAGGTAAGAAATAATCATTTAATTTCATAATCTCAAAAATTTCGAAAATGTGAAACTTATATTCCTGAATTCAAGCAATAGTAACTGTTCGAAAACATCTGCCGTACACATTTTCGATAGAATTCAGAATTGAACTACACCTGGATAACGACACCTTGGGCTTAGCAGTCGCTCTTGAATAGGAAGAGACTCCGTAAGTAATCTTCAGTTTTCCTGCATCCAAGGACATTTCGCAGTTTGAATGTATTGTTCTTTTTCTCCTTTTTCTTGTTAACTGTTAAAGTGAGTGTTTTATCTTGTGAGTTCAATTGAGAGCAGTGAGCGCGTGTGTTTTTAGACGGTGTCGCTGTCGAGTGTATAACGAAGAGGACTTTTATATTTTTACTTAAAAGTTTTACAGTGACACATGCAGAGTTGTGTTTAATGAGTTTTTTCGTGAATTAGAGCGAACCAGTCGCGTTAGAAGGTATGTATAATTTCATTTCGTTTCATTATTCTTACTTTTTTTATTTCATTAAGAAAGTTCATTATTATTACTGCATGCTTTTCCTTTTAGGCACAAGCCCTATACGATCAATTATGATCGAAGATATGAATTTTCTGCTAAATGATCAAGATGATTCTGATAAAGACCCTGATTTTATCATTTACGATCTTCACTCAACATCAGATGACTATGTACAAGACGATGAACCACCTTTAAAGAGAAAAAGAGGAGGTAGGAAAAAATCGAATGCACCAGAAACACGAAAACGTATTAAGAATGAAAAAAAGTGGGAGCGAAATATACGTAAGGATAAGAAGACCAAAGGGGAAACGTATGTTTCAGAAAAAGGGGTGTTAAGGAAAGCAAAAATAATGAGTGAACCTTGCACATGTAGAAGGAGATGCTACCAAAAAATTACCCACGATCAAAGGCAAGCCTTACACGAGGGATTTTATAGACTTACGTCTGATGGTCAAAATCAACTTATTGCTAACACGGTCGAGGAAACAAGAAAAATCAGAGAACGTACTCACTTAGCAGAAAATACTGCTAGTAAAAGAAAATTTTCAAGGAAATATTTCTTTGACTTGGCCTGTGAAAAGTTTGAGGTGTGCCAAAAAATGTACATCAATACATTCGCTCTGACTCTAGAAGAGGTTAGGGTGATTGTGGAAAAAAAAGACTGGCGCCAGGCAAAATCTGCCTCCGGACTCTAGAGGTAGGCACAACAATCATCTGAAATTTGACTAAGAAATTATTCAAGGTATAAAAACACATATATCAAGCTTTCCAACTTACAGGAGTTACTATTCTCGAGAAAGGACATAAAAAAATTTGTTGAGCCCTGACATATCGGTTTAATGAATGTTCAGGTTATACGAGAATGGGTGCAAACAAAATAATAAAAAGGCAGCGAAATTGAGCTATTATCGTAAAATATTCAACCATGAGTACAACTTTTCTTTCCATCCACCAAAAAACGACACATGTGCTAAATGTGATAGTTATGTAATGTCAATCAAAACTTGCAATGAAGGCGATGAAAAAAAAAGTTGGCTCTAGAAAAAAAAAAAAAAAAAACTAAGATCATCTTAAGTTAGCATAATATGCTTATAAAAGGAAAAAGGGAGATAACGAAAAGAGTAAATCCAATACAAATTATGCGACTGCTTCGTTTGACCTTGAGAAGTGTTTGCCTACGCCTTATTTAAGAAATGGTGTCTCCTTTTACAAGAGACAACTGTGGACGTATAACCTCACAGTCTATCACACAAGCTTCAATGGTTCAAAGAAGTCAATGGTTTTGTTATCTGTGGAATGAAACTGTTGCAAACCGTGGAGGCCAAGAAATTGCCTCTTGTATTCGACAATTTATTAAATCCATTTCTCCAGAAACAGAGGAACTTCACTTGTACAGTGACTCCTGTTTTGGCCAAAATAAAAATATATACATGGTCGTGATGCTGTGTCGTTTAATGATAGAAATGAAAAACGAAAAAAGAAGTCAATTGAAGTCAATTTTTCATCATTTCATGAAACCAGGCCACACTCACATGGAAGCTGACACAATTCATGCTTCCATAGAGACAGCTAAGAAACGGACCAATGCTGATATTGAAGTACCCCACGACTGGTGCAACTTTATACAATCAATACCGAGATCACCGCCATTGAATGTAATTGAAGTGCCTCAATGTGACTTTTTAGATATCCGTTCCTTGATTCATTCTAGGCTAGTCAATCGAAAAACCACTAATGAGGATTCAGAGACAGTGAAGTGGTCTAATATCAAGGAGCTAAAATTTGATCGAGACCATGAGTATCAGTATTTCTACAGAATGAAGAAGTGAATGAAGAAGAATTCACACATGAAGAATAATTCAAGTTAGTTGACTTGAGGAAAGGTTCTTTACGAAAAAGACTTTCTGACAACGAGTGTTATGAATTACTGCCTTTAAACAATATACCGTTGCCGTTGTATGAAGCAAAATTAAAAGATCTGAAGTCTCTCCAGAAGTGCATTAGCAGCTACAATCAGCACTATTACCATAATCTAAGATCTTCGGCAAACTTAGAAGTAGACTTATTACCCTACGGGCCTGAATATGTTGAGGAAGAGGAAGACATAAAACACATGTTTATTAGAAATTCAAATCGTTATTGAATTTTGTTAAATTTTTTTCAAACAAAATTAAAATGATAACAATCAGCCAGTTTGTCTTTATTTCATTTTTGTATCATTTTTTTACCGTTATTATTAATTTTTTGTTGTAAATAAAAAAATTTCCATCAAAACCGTTGTTTTTCTTCAGATTTGTATGACTTAAAAGGCCAATCTCCATTAACCCTAAATTAATCCTAAAATATCAAGGGACCTATGTCCATGAAAATATGGTAAAAATGTAAAAAAAAAATCTAAATCATTGTAACATTCGATTGTAGTGAGAAAAACATTACTTAATTGAAAGGTACAACTTTGAAAAATAATAGTACAGAAATCGTAGCAAGATTCTTAAAATACCTCAAACTTAAATCATGTTTCCTGCCATTTGAGAAAAATGGACATTGGCTCTTATTGTTCCAAGGTACAGATATATACATGCTCAATATCAAGTGCAAATATAAATTAACTCAATATATACTCTTCTATATTTAAAAAATTCCAAGCGTTGAAATCTTATTAAAAAGAAATACAAAATACAACTAACAAGTGATGAAATTATATATCGTTAAAATTTGTAAATTAATGAGACAAATATCTTAATTTTGTTCTACAGTGAAAACTTTTATCACATGTGTTAAGCAAAAATATCTCCCTTAAATATTGCAAAAATTATTTTTTCGTAGAAAAGGTCATACAGTAAAAAACACAACACATAATTTGCAATTTCTCAAGAAGAAAAATCTTTATTGTAAAATTGCATTATTTGTTGTCTTTTTCAGTTTATATTCAAGTAAAGTAATTTAATTATTAACAGATTAAAGAGAATTTTAAATATTATTTCTGTTTCCTTTTGAATATTTTATTATATGCTTTACCATTTAAAACTTATAAATTTATGCATGAAAAAAATCTATCTATTTAATGTAAACATTTAGTTGCTATAATATTATAAATAATTAATTTTCTTTCAGTTTAAAAAGAACAAATATTTGAATAATTAACGACTGTTTATTTGCGAATATTAAAATAAAAATTAACTTTTTAACTGTTATATTAAATCAATAAAGAAACAGAAATAAAATTTCACCTAAATTACTTCTTTCATTCAAATTTTTTAAACAATTTTATTCGTTAAATAAATAAAAAAAATTTTACTTTACTTTGCACTGTAAAAATAACATTAATATTTTTTATTCCAGATATTTTTAATGAATACTCTAAGGTTTATATCGATTTTCTAGATTTCCTTATTTCAAAGACAAGCCCTTTTATTAGAGGTTTTCAAGAATTTATTAATTTAATTAATATATTATTATTCATTAGAGATTTTTAAATCTAAATACGAAATTAAATGGAATGATGACTACAAAACACCTAAATCTTTAGTAGTTTATTTACGAATTATAGAAAATGACTATGAAATTTTTTCTTCAATAATTTATCAACCACGTTATCAATATTTTCGTTTTTAGTTCGGACATGCATAAATAACCCTTTCGAAGATTAAAAACAGTAATAAATAATATAGTATTAACCCCTTAATTCTCGCTCCCGTCATATTCTCGGGCTGTGTCTTTTACTCAAATTGTTTGATTATCACCAGTTTTATAAAATAGTGAAATTGGCTATATTTTAATGTCGTTTTTCCTGCCATTAAATAAGCTGAATATTTCTTTTTCATAAAAGTGGTGCCAATAAGCAATTTGAATTTTTAAACCGTAATTAAATTCGAGCGTTAAGGGGTTAAGTAATAGTGTATAATAAGACTTGTTAAAAAAATTGCCCGTACTTACAACGTTTTTGTTATTCAGTTGGAGAACTCCTGGTTAAATTTGAAGCTTACAATGGAAAATATCTCGTTGTCTTAGCTGTGATTGAACAATAAACAGACATTTGAAAGAAAACTGATTATTAAAGTGCAGCCCGGTAAATTTGAAGCTTAGAATGGAAAATATCTCGTTGTCTTAGCTTCGACTGAAGAATAAACAGCCATTTGAAAGAAAAATTGATTATTAAAGTGTAGCCCGGTTAAATTTGAAGCTTAGAATTGAAAATATCTCATTGCCTTAGCTTCGACTGAAAAATAAACAGCCATTTGAAAGAAATATTGATTATTAAAGTGTAGCCCGGTTAAATTTGAAGCTTAGAATGGAAAATATCTCGTTGCCTTAGCTTCGGCTGAAGAATAAACAACCATTTGAAAGAAAAATTGATTATTAAAGTGTAGCTCTTAGGTAATATTATATGTACGAAAAATTATTTTACAAGATTGAGTAAAACATTAGAGAATAATTGATAAATAGTAAAAAAAAACAAAACAAAACAAAACCAAAAAAAAAAAAATCGAAGAAATAAACTGCAATCTGTGTTTTGCTTAAGAGACTGTTATTTTAGCTACTGGTGTCATATCGTTCAAACCTTCACTTGACTAAAATGATACAATCAAATGGGTCCGTTTCTACAAGAGGGCAATTATGTTGATTGAATATTGCACAGAAAAGTCATGGAACTATTAATAAAGATGAACTGACTTATTCTTGAAATAGTGAAGCTTCAACTGTAACCGCTTTCGCAAGGGCTGACCACCTCCAGTGAAAACTTCCACCAGTAAATTTATATAGAAATTTTATCCTTATTTAAAAGCCTTATTAATACAAAAATTTTAGTCATAAATAATGGCAGAAACATATTTTCAATTTTACTGGTGTAAGTATATTTTTGTGATATTCAGACCCTTCTTTTCCGCCATACTGAAACAACCGGTGAAACAAATTTACTGTTTTACAAGTCAAAATGACACCAGTAAATATAAATGGAAGTTTTTACCGTATTTCCGAGAAAATTTGTCCATGAATAAGACGCTTAAATAAGGCAAAATTTTCTATTCAATTTTACTGGTGGAAAGTTTGCCCTGGCAGTATTCAAAAACTGTAGATTCTATTCAGAAAAAGCAGCTGCAATCGTGTTGCAATCTCCTCAGTTACTTCACTCGCAACTGGTAGACAGTGCACGATGTGTCTCATCCTCTTTATTCACAATTCCCTTATAAAAGTAGCAAATCTGCTGTGTAGCTCCTTTTGTACGGATCGGTTAAATGAGAGGAAAATCAATCATCCTGAAAAAATAAGAATTGAAACTTTCTGGTGAAAATTCGGAGTGTCTAAGTAAAAAAAAAAAAAAAAAAAAAAAAAAAAAACAGCCAGATATGACGTACGCATAAGTGCCAACCTTCCACTAATCTTCCGTAATATCTGGATTAATTTAAACCAGGTTAACCAATTTCGAACTAGAAAATGTATTTCATGATTTTTTATTTATTTAATTCAATGTTTCTACGTGGAACATATTTAATTTCATTTCTTTAAAAAAATTCTGGTTCAAAACATAATAAAACAGGGTCAATTTAACGCACATATTACGGAAGATTAGTTTGAGATTGGCACCTATGCGTACGGCTTTGTCGTCATTTTCGGAAATGATAAAAATAGCATGACGTGCTTAATATAACGCAAGGGGTTAAGTTAATCAATACTAATATTAATAATAAGTTAATCAACTCTAATATATGACCCAATGAAAACGCTCATGTACGTGAAACACAGTGAACGCTACGTGCTAATCCGACAATATTGTGAACGTTGAATTTGAAACGTTAATTGGTATTTTCTAATACTTTATTTATGGAAAATCAATCGTACTGCAAAAATAAGAGTTAAAACTCTCTGGTCAGAATTCGGAATGGCTAATTGAAAAAGCAGCCAGATATCACGACTTACGGCTTTGTCGTCATTTTCGGAAATGACCAAAATAGCATGACGTGCGTAATATAACGCAAGGGGTTAAGTTAATCAATACTAATATTGGGGCATTCCACGTCAAATCAGGCAGTAAAATAACAATATGTAACCCACCATCACACATTTTAATGAAACTGCGTGTGTTTGTTCTTACTATTAAGATATGATCACCAGTAATTTTTTTTGCTCCTTGGTGAAATAGTTTCTGAGAAAAAAATTGTCAAAATTTTGAAAAACTGCCGTCAGTTGGCATTCTTGATAGCTCGGTTTTCAAATGTAGCATGTCATATATATAATCATATTTCTATATCTACTCTACAAATCATCTTCAAATAATTTATGCACAATATTTAGGGTACGCAGCTTATGAAAAAATATATTGTTACGCTTATAACATTTTAAGTGTGTCTAAAAAAATATTTAAACTTTGAAGTCGTGAATTTTTTATGAAAAATAATGCATTAACAAAAAAAGCATTATCAACAAAAGGCGGTATTTTTATTAAATTTATTATTTAAGGGTGATATACTTAAAGGTGTCCTTTACCTGATTCTGAAATAAAAATAGTGGGATTTTGGGTGTTTTTGGTAGTATTTCCTATTTAAAAATATTTTGAGGTGCATTTCATATCAAATCAAGCAGAGTCATTCCATGTCAGTTCCCCAAAGCCATTTAATCACTGTCACAAATTTCAATGAAATTGGGTTTGTTTATAGCTTATTTTAAGACGTAATTACCTTTAATTTTCTTGATCCTAAGTAAAATATTTTTTAAGATAAAAAATATCAAAATTTTGAAAAATTGTTTTAAATTTTTTTTAATGACAGTTCGATATTCAAAGACTGCATAAAAAAAAAAAGTCATTTCAATATAAAATCACTAAATAGGTTTCAAATAATGTATATGTGACAAATAATGTAGGCTGATTATTATTTCTTGTTTTTTATCATGTTTAAACACTAAGAGTGTCTTTTATCTTATGAATTTCTAAAATCAAGAATTTTGTCAAAAATAATGTGTTAATCAAAAATTTATTATTAACCGAAGGCAGGGTGTTATTGCTTTTTTTTTTAATTGTACGTAAAAATATCTTTTAAATGGTTATAAAATAAAAATAGTGAACATATGAGAAAAAAATTATCAAAATTTTGGAAAAAAGCCACGAGTTGCCATTAATGATTGTTCAATTTTCAAAGGCCTCATTTTATATATAAAATCATATTTCAATAACTAATAAAGAAATCTTCTTCAAATAATTTAAGCAAGGTAAATAAAGTATGTAGATTATGAAAAAAAATATTGCTGTAATGTTAAAAAATATTTAAATGTGTCTAAAAAATTGTATAATCTTTGAAATCAAAAATATTTTACAAAAAATAATGAAATTATTAAAAAATCTTTATCAATCAGAGGCGGAGTTTCTATGACTAATTTTTTAATTTTAAATTGTACATAATACTACATTATAACTGGATCTGAAATAAAAATAGTGGGATTTTGGTTGGTTTTAGTAGTATTTAAATCATATTTAAAATTATCAATATTTTCAAATGTAAAACCTATGCAATGTATTGTGGCAGCCGCAGAGAGGCAAGGGAGAAAATTCTTCGTTCGGAATGGCAGCTGGCCAGAGCCGTTGTCATAGCAGCGCAGACGAAAATGTTTACATTGCGTTTTTGTGTGTTCGAATACGATGAGTGTCAGAATCGACGTTTATCAATGTTCTACGAATAAAGGTAGTAAAGTGTTTTAAGTGAGTGATTATATTATACGAGCGACCCACCACAATGGTGACCATGGACTGTTCTTATATAGAGCATCAGCCTTCCTAGATGAGTTGGAATGTTATCCGATCATCTTCATCTTTCAAAGAATACATCGTTCTACAGCGGCTCGATGGAAAGCAGATAAGTTCTTCTGAGTCATTTTCCTGATATTTTTTCTGTTATTTTATTAGAAAAATTTAACTCGCGAATTTATTTTGGTTTGATTGTACTATTTTACATATTTATTACCATAAATCATGTCTAGTGTCGATGCTGTTCAAATTCCATTATATAACAGATCAGATCCTGCGCTATGGTTTGTGATGTGCGAAAGCACATTTGCTTTAGCTACCCCCAAAGCAATATCAGAATCTGTTACAAAATATAATTATATAGTTTCGCATCTTCCACCCGATGTTGCCTCAATCATTCGTGATATTTTAATGCAACCAGATGCTACTGACCCTTATGGTGTCTTAAAAAAGGAATTAATTGCGCGCTCAGGTGAATCATCCCAGCAAGAGATACGACAGCTCTTGTCTGGAGAAGAACTAGGAAATCGGAAACCTTCAGATTTATTACGTAGTATGAAACGTCGCGCGGAATCCCTAAATGTTCCAGACAATTTAATGTTAGAATTGTTTTTGCAACGATTACCAAATTCTGTTCAGACAATTTTAGCGGCTGTTTCTGAATTAACCCTTGATAAAGCAGCGGAAATTTCAGATCGTATTTCAGAAGTTACCCCTTCCCCAGCTTCTGCAATTGCCGTGTCCTGCTCGAATGAACAGGCGATAGAGGGTAAATTATTGAAAGAAATCGAAAAATTAAATAAGCGCATCGATCAGCTTGCTGTTTCACGTGGTCGGTCCCCATACCGCAGAAACTGGAGTAAACCTCGAGGGCGAAGTAATAGTGATAATCGGGATTCAAGTATCTGTTGGTATCATAGACGATTTGGAAAAAAATGTAGGGAAGAAAAATGCATAAAGCCGTGTTCTTGGGCGGGAAACGAAACCAGCAAAGAGTAGAGGCGACTTATTCTTTGCCTCAACAGTCACGTCGCCTGTTCATTAGAGACCGGACTACAAATGTTTCTTTTCTGGTCGACACCGGTTCGGACGTGTCAATCCTTCCTGCCAACAATGTACAAAAACGGAATCCACCCGTACAAACGCTTTTGGCTGCTAATTCTTCCCCTATAAATGTTTATGGTCAACAAACCCTTTCTCTAGATTTTAAGTTAAGACGAAAATTTAATTGGACTTTTCTAGTGGCAAATGTTAGTACACCAATTTTGGGAGCAGATTTTCTCCATAATTTCGAATTGGTTCCAGATCTCCGCCACAAATGTCTAAGAGATTTAAAAACAAAATTTGAAACAACAGGTCACATGAAATGTGCATTAATTCATTCAGTAAAAACAATCAATATTGATAATATATATAATGAACTTCTTAAACAATTCCCATCTATTACAAAATTACCAGATCCCAATCAGCCTGTCAAACACAACACAATGCATTTTATTTCAACAAAAGGACCTCCAGTTGTGGCAAAACCCCGCAGGTTGGCTCCGGATCGCCTGAAAATTGCTAAAACAGAATTTCAAAATATGATACAACTCGGACATTTAAGACCTTCACGTAGCAACTATGCATCACCTTTGCACATGGTTCCAAAAAAGGGAACTTTGGAATGGAGACCTGTAGGTGATTATCGTGCCTTGAATGCGCAAACAAAAAAAGACAGATACCCGATACCATGTATAGCTGATTTTACTGCTAATTTACGTGACACTAAAATTTTTAGTCGACTTGACCTCATCAAAGCATATCATCAAATACCAATCAATCCTGATGATATTCCCAAAACAGCGATATGCACACCTTTTGGATTGTTCGAAAGCACACGCATGCAATTTGAGTTATGTAATGCGTCTGCAACATTTCAGAGATTCATAGATGAGGTAATACGTGATTTACCAGGCGTCTATGCTTTCGTCGATGATATACTCATAGCCTCTAAAAATGCCGAGGAGCATTATCATCATTTAAAAGCACTATTTTCCAAATTAGCAGAATATGGTTTGTGCATAAATGTATCCAAGTGCACATTTGGTAAACCTACCATTGATTTCTTAGGATTTCGAATATCTGAACATGGTATTCAACCACTTCCAGATAAAGTTAAATGCATAATCGATTTTCCGCAGCCCACAACCTTATCTCAACTTCGAAGATTTTTGGGTATGTTTAATTTTTATAGGTCTTTCATATATCAAGCTGCACACATACTTGCGCCTTTAGTGAAATTGTTAGAAGGCCATACAAACAAAAAGAAATCTCGTTCCCGTGTTCCTAAAACAGAACCCCTTAATTGGAACGAAGATGCTGAAAAAGCTTTCGTAGCTGCCAAAAATGCAATATCTCAGGCTGCTCTTTTACGGCACCCTATTCCAGGCGCTCAGTTGAGTATATGGGTTGACGCCTCAGATGTCGCGATCGGCGGCACCCTTATGCAGTTTTATCAGGAACGTTATGAACCTTTAGGATTTTTTTCCATGAAATTAAACAACAGTCAGCGGAATTGGTCAACATATGACCGGGAATTATTTTCTATTTATTCGGCAATAAAAAAATTTCGGCACATGCTAGAGGGGAGAATTTTTCAAATTTATACTGATCAAAAACCGCTAATTTATGCATTTAAGCAAAATCCCCATAAATGTTCGCCGCGGCAATCACGCCATTTAGATTACATTTCCCAATATTCCACTGACATTAGACATGTACCAGGTTCCGAAAACATTGTTGCAGATTGCCTCTCAAGAATTGAAATTGATTCTATTTCAAAATCTCCAATCTTAAATTTTGAGGAATTCGCAAAAGCTCAGGAAAATGATTCAGAGCTACAGAACCTGCATAATAGTACATTGCTCAAATTGGAATTGAAACCTTGCCTCATTTCTGATTGTAGCCTACTATGTGATACTTCAACAGGTACGCCTCGACCCTTAGTTCCTAGTTTCTTTCGTCGGCTGATATATGAACATTTGCACAACCTAGCCCATCCAGGCATAGCAGCTACCACAAAACTAATTTGTTCCAGATACGTATGGCCAAATATGAAACGAGACATCAAAAACTGGGTTCGTGGCTGTGAGAAGTGTCAAAGATCAAAAATACAGAGGCACACCAAAGCACCTCTTGGCACGTTCTCTCTTCCTGATGCACGTTTTTCCCAAATACATATAGATATCGTAGGTCCCTTGCCTCCATCTGACGGTTTCAGCTATCTTTTAACGATGATTGACCGATTTAGCAGATGGCCAGAAGCCGTACCTATATCTGATACACAAGCTAAAACAATTTGTAGTGCCATATTAAAGCATTGGATATCAAGATTTGGTTGCCCTTCGCTCATAACCACGGATCAAGGCCCACAAATGCGATCAGCAATATTTGATGAATTTACGAAAATGATGGGAACACAGAAGATCCGCACAACGGCATATCATCCGATATCGAATGGCATTATCGAAAGATTTCATCGACATTTAAAGTCATCCATCAAAGCTCACGAAACCAGTAGGTGGACTGAAATATTACCGATAGTTTTACTAGGCATTCGCACAGCAGTGAAGGAAGATATACAAGCTTCTTGCGCTGAGCTTGTCTACGGCACTACGTTGAGATTGCCCTGTGATATGCTGGATGAATACAAGATCCGACCTTTCAACGATAACTTCGTCACGCAACTACGACACACCATGAGGCAGTTAAGTCCAGTTGCTACATCATCTCACTGCCAAGAGAAGTTCTATATACACCCTTCCTTGACATCTTGTTCACACATCTTTCTAAGAGTGGATCATGTACAACCTCCATTGTGTCAACCATATACTGGTCCTCACAAAGTCCTAAGTAGAACTGGGAAAACTATAACAATCGAGCTTAATGGTCGTAAGTCTACGGTATCAATAGATCGAGTGAAGCCAGCTCATTTGATTTCTACTTCAGACTTGTCCACGAAAACTGTTCCAGAGAACTCTAAATTAAAACTCTCTCTTAAAGCGGACAGTAACCCTGACCAAACAAAAACTGTCACACGTTCGGGCAGACATGTCCATTTTCCTAAAAAACTGGCATCTTATATTACTTACTGAAATTGTTGATAAATTGTTCATTTTGCATACTACACATTATGCCTATATTTTGTTATATATTGCAATTTTATTTCATGTAAATATCCTTGTAATTTTTCTCCACAAGCGTGGATTCTGACACAGACAGTCAAAAAAAAAAAAAAAAAAAAAATAGTATACACTTGTATATCGTTTCTTCGGTACCCTACGTCACTGGGGGATACTCTGTGGCAGCCGCAGAGAGGCAAGGGAGAAAATTCTTCGTTCGGAATGGCAGCTGGCCAGAGCCGTTGTCATAGCAGCGCAGACGAAAATGTTTACATTGCGTTTTTGTGTGTTCGAATACGATGAGTGTCAGAATCGACGTTTATCAATGTTCTACGAATAAAGGTAGTAAAGAGTTTTTAAGTGAGTGATTATATTATACGAGCGACCCACCACAGTATCATCCCTGGAAATATTTTTATTTATACATTTATTTTATTTTTCAAATTATCTTTTATGTTCGTTTCTTAAGGAAAAAAATAAACAATGTTGTTTTTTAGTAAAACTTCTAGGGCGAAGAGCAATTATCCCTTTCCAAAAAAGAGAAAAATCATTGTCCCTTTAATTGTTTTCACCAGTGTACTTAAGGACCTAGAAACTTGAAATTTCACAGGGTAGTTATTTTTAAGATATAAATGAAGCATATAAAAATTACATTTAAAAGGTGTTTGGTCCTTTCGCAAACATATACTATAATTTATGTCTGTGGCACTACCACCTTGGGGTTGCAGGAGCCAAAAAGTTTTTAAATTGTGATTTTTGTGATACTGAAGGAGCGAGCCACTGGCATTTGTCATGATAGTTACCTATAATATGTAAATGCTCTCTAAGAACATAACAATTTAAAAGGTGTGGAAAAGCGCGCAAAGCGTTCTAAAATAAGTTAAAATGGATTTCAAAAGTAACGGTTAAAAATTGATAGTAACAGTCGTATTTTACGTCGGTGTCTCTAACAAAAAGGAGGTGTAGGAGTAAATCACACTCTAATATTTTATTTTTGTGATATTGAAACGCCTAAAAACTTTAAATTTGGTATGATAGTCACATATAAGATGTAAATGCCATATAAGAACTCTTACAAAAAATTCCAAATTTTAAAAGGTGAAATGAGTGATAAGGGTTCTAAAAGTTTTCTAAATTTCGAATTTTCTGCGATTATTAGAGATAGAAACTTGAAATTTTTTTATGGTAGTTACTTGTAAATCCTCTCGAAGAAAAGTTGAAAAATATCTAAGTTTAAAAGAATGAAACTGGAGGATGCAGAAGCAAAAAACATTCGTAATTGCGATTTTCGTGATTCAAAAAGCACTAGTAACTTGAAATTTAGGAAGATAGTTACTTATAAGATGTAAATACCATATAAGAACAGTAAAAAAAATAAATTTGAAAGAAGTTAAAATGCATGAAATGGATTCCTAAAACGGTCTAAATTACTATTTTTACGCAATTGTTGAAGATAAAAACTGCTAATTTGGCGTGGTGGATATTTATGAAATATTATGAAATTCTTTCTATAAACAGTTCAAAAAATTCTAAATTTAAAAGAGTTAAATGAACGAAAACCGTTCTAAAAATATTATAAATTGCGACTTCTATAGAATCTCAGGAAATACCGAACCGATTTCAAATGTAATAGTGGCAAATTGATGGTGAAAGTCGTTGCTTCAACATAGGATACATTTTTTGTAAATGCAACTACCCCCAGGGAGTAGAATGAGCGAAAAACGTTCTGTTTTACGATTTTTGTTATATTGAAGGGGCTAGAAACTTTAAATTTGGCGTGGTAGCTACTTCTAAGATATTGTTGCTCTCTAAAAACAGTAAAAAAATTGAAATGTAGAAGGTGTGAAAAGGCACTAAAAGCATTCTAAAAACGTTCTAAATTGCGATTTCTATGCAATTGTTAAAGATAGAAACTTGAAATTTTGTGTGGATGATACGTGTAATATATTGTCTATACGGAGAGTTACTAAAAATTTCGATATTTAAAAGGGGGATGTGATCGAAAAACCTTCTAAAATTTTATAAATTACGACTTCTTTGGAATATAGGAATGCCAAACAGATTTCAAATGTAATATTGGCAAATTTATGGTGACTGTCACTACTTAAACGTAGGCTATATTTTCTGTCGTTGCCACTAACAAAAGGGAGGTATAGGAGCAAAACACATTAAAAATTTGCATTATTTGTGATAATGAAAGGTCAAGAAACTTGGGATTTAGCGTGGTAGTCACTTATAAGTTGTAAATGTCATCTATGAACTGTTTCTATAAAATTCCAAATTAAAAAAGGTGAACTGAGTGAAAAGCGTTCTAAAAATTTTCTAAATTTCGATTTTGTTTTAATTGTTAAAGATAAAAAAGGCAATTACTTGTATGATGTAAATGAAAGTAAGTAAAAAAAAAAAAAAAAAAAAAAAAAAAATTCGAATTTAAAAGAATGAAATAAGCAAAAAGCGTTCTAAGAATATTCTAAATTACGATTTCTATTGAATTGTTGATGACAGAATCTTAAAATTGGGCATGACCGATAAGTATAAGACGTAAATGCTCTCTAAGAAGAAATTTATAAAAGATTCGAAATTTAATGTTGAAAAATGAGCGAAAAGCCTTTAAAAACACTCTAAATTACGATTTCTGTGGAAAATCAAGAAATACCAAACCGATTTCAAAATTCATGGCGGCAAATCCATGGTGGCAGTCCCTGTTCCAACATGGGCTATATTTTATGTTGGTGCCACTAACACTATTGTGATTTTAGACCGTTAGTCTAGAAGACTACATTCTAAATTAACATTCTAAATTATCATGGTTTGAATTCTTCTTATTAAGTCTCATTTTCGCCTAAAGCCGCGTAATAATGAAATTTAGACAAACTGTAGCATAATTAGTAATTTTTAAGTTATTCGTAACAGTAATTTTTTTCTAATAAAAATAGGCACACAAATACCAGTGTGCATATTTCAACTATTACGCGGCAAATCCGCGGGTATAGTAAGAAATTAAAAAAAAAGACCACATTCGCAATATTAGATCAAAGAGACTAATCATTAAAAATGATTAAATACCCGAGTCTCTTTCGATTAGTCTAGTCTAGGAAGGGCCGTAGACGTCGTAATATGGAAATTTATAAAATTTAGTATATGTGTAATTTTTTTTTTTGGATAGGTACGCAACGCAATCTCTATGGGAAGTAGTTATAAGATCGCTTCTGATAAGGTCATTCTCTAGTTAACTAGAATCATTTTAAATAATTCTTAGCAGCTTATTATGATTCCACAAAAGGTGAGTAATGAAAGTTTTACATGTATAGCCACTATTCGGTCATGCATATGTTAGTAAGGTGGGAGGCATGTATTGAAAAAATTAAGTTTATTAAGAAATTAAAGATAAGAACTGCGGATAAGGGCAAAAGGAATTTAGAAACGCCAGTGACTTTCGCACTTATAACCAATATGCACAGTGTATAATAAAAAGATTTCTAAATATCACCTAAATAAACACATTGACGACGGACAATATTTATTAAATCTGAATTTTAAAATAGTAAAAGCTCCTCTCTGTTCCGAAAGTCTTTTGTAAATTTGTGTTCTAGATAGGTTTCCCAAGTTTATGCACCGGTAAATATCTTTCAATGTACGAATTTAATATAAATTTTAAAATCTAATAAAATATGGACAACATGATATAAATGCATTTTCTGTAAGGTGGAAGCCACACCCTTAGTCAGTGAAGTTTTTTGAATGAAAACGAGAATTCCCGCTTCCCGTCATGAATGTTTTCTAGGAGCCTTGAAGATCTGGTCAACCCTCCCTAACCCCTTCGCGACGGGAGCGTTTTACGAAATGTTTATTACTTTGCTACCGGTTTTAAAAAACAGAACTTTGTGCCTATTCAAATCGGGAAAATGCTCGGATTAAATAAGGCAAATTTTACAGTAAAATTTTACTGGTGAGGATAAACGAGGATCCTTAGGCCTATTTCCGGCACGTATACGTGTCGCTCGTCCCCAAGGGGTTAACATTTACTGGGTCAAGCCTCTCCACATAGCTCTTTTCTAAACAATAGCATTTGTTATATTAAGCCTAACGTATTGTGTAATCTTTATGCCTGGAATGAAAGCTCGATATTTCTGCATTACTTAAAACCTACTTACTTGAATTCCTATGATATATTTTATCTGAAAACAGCTTAGAAGATATTTCTAAAAAACACAACTTTTAGGCTGAAACACCACACAATTGATTTTTTCTACACCTATTTCGATTAACTGTATGAAACAGAGACTGTTGCTTGAGCATTCCAGTACCTATGGTTGACATCTATTGAGAAAACTCTGAAATTCTTTTAAATATGAAAACTGATGGGTGGGCCAAGCCTCCCGTATGGACAACCGTCCCTAGTCTCCCCTATACAGACAAAGTGACGTTTCAGATGACACAGTTCGAAGGTGTTTTGTGAATCTTAACACTAGAACCACTGATAGGGGTCACTTTGATACCTACCAAAATTGATAATAGTGGATTGGAAGCAGAAACTTTTTCTTAAGATATGTCATATGTATGAAGCGCAAAACTAGGCTACTTAAATAAGTTAAATAGTTTTAAATAAAAATTCTGGTCTGAAACACCTTTTTATTAAAATTGAATAAAATAGCTCGCGTTTCTAGTGTTAAAGTGGAAATATCAGCCACGAAGATGACACTCGCTCTGGGTGACCATCATCTGTAAAGGAGGGTCTCTTAAAAGAAGCTATCGTTGAAAACCCACGTTACATACTTTAGGAGCAAGAACGGCAAATGTTACATGTTTGCCCATAAAGTTTGATGTAAGCGAAGATATGATAAAGTAAATGATATGAAATGGAACTATATGTTTTCTTTTAATCTACATTTTATCGGTCTAAAATAAACCCACGGTTTGTTAAAATAATATTATATTCAAAAATTTGAATAGTAAACTGAATGTTAAAATTCCTTAAAACTATTAATGTCAAGGCCATATAATCGTGAAATTAAAAATAATAGTTTTCATAGTAAACGATGCCAGCCAGAAGTAGCATGCGGTACCTTGAGGAGAAAGTCCAAGATAAAAGAAAATATTTTGCAAATGAAAGAAAAATGTTTTATTCCTTTCGTGTACTCTGGTGTAACACACACACACACAAAATTATATTTAGTATAAAAATATTACTTTCTCAAAAATTTGAATATTAAGACTATCTGTCTGCTTCGATAAACGTATCATAACTACGTAAGTTTTCAACTTTCAAGGAAATATTTCTAAATGTTTTGCTTATTAGAGTGAAGGTTATGTTTTTTCTCTAAATAAAACTTATAACGCCCAAAGACGATATAAAATGTTCATATTCGCAATTTAAAAAATAGCTATTTTTAATCATGAATAAGAACTTATTTTTATTTATTTATAACTATATTCTAAAGGTAAATACTTAGGTATTATATATTGTACAACGATAAGCAAAACACAAAATGTAGCGTATGCATATAGGTAAGTGTACTACAAATAACTTTAATTTCAAAAATATACTGACACCGGAAAGTTTAAAAAACAAGTTAAGTATTTATAAAGTAATTTTTACGCATTTACGGTATGTGCAAAGTGTTAGTAATCCATCAAGTGCTACAGCTATTTAAATATTGCTGTGAACAGTACAATTATATCTCGCGCGTACACCCGGGTTTCCAGTTTGACTTTTTTTTTTTTTTTTTTTGCCATTCCGAAATTTCGCCTTAACCCCAGAAATTTTCTGTAATATTGCAGTTCGCAGCAAACGTTTAGACAATGATCGATTATGCTTCTGCACCAAAGCAATATAAGTAAGCGTCCTATCATAAATGGGAGAGGTCACATCAATCAACCACATAGCGGGTTAAACCACAGGAAGATGCTTAACTGTTTTCTTACTTCACACCACTAAAATTGTAAAGTTTTTTTCATCTTCATTAATAGCTGAAATGTTTCAGACAGGGCGAAGAAAACTTTGTGGCGTCAAGTGGATCTAGACGCCCCACTCGCTACGCCATTATTTTGCAATAAATGTGGTAACAAAATCCAATTCCATGAGTGAATGAAAATCTAGAAAATATTCGCAGATGGTATCTATCCTGTCATATATGAAATCACAGTAATAGCCCACGTATGTGGAGTATCACCCCGTCCACAAGATGGCGCAATTGTATTATTTTACGCCCGATTCCAGTATTAAGTTTGTACGCTTACTTATATCGCTTTGTACTGCACTGAGAAGTATGTAACGAATTGTAACCCAACTGTCATATATTACTGGGGACTTATCCTTCAGTCACAAACAATAAATTTTAATTTATACACTTTACATAATATATAATGAGAAAAAAAAACTAATTTAACATCGTGGCAAAAGTATAGACAATATTTCTGTTAAAAGACAAATATCCATAACTTAAGATCGAACTGCATCCACATTGTCGGCTTTTAATGCAAAAATGCGACTTTCCATTGAAGAAAATAAATCCTGCATCACTTAGGAGTCTATTTCGTACCAAACACGTTCAATATCTGATCGAAGTTCATTTACAGAAGAGTATTGTCAAAAAATTGCATAAACCGTATGAGATACGATGCCACAAAAGTTTTCGATTGGATTCAAATCAGGTCTACACGCGGGCCACTCCAGAACAGAAATATTTTAGAGTTAAAGCAATTTTTTTATTTGTATTCAACATTAATAAACGCATTATTTTGCTCAAATAGATACTTTGGAAGAGTTAAAAGTTCACCAAATGGCTGTAAATTTTTTTCCAATGTATGTATGTAGTCTTACGCTGCTTGGCGACCATTGAGAAACTGCAGAGATATTTGAGAATTAAAACAAAGTGAGGCAGATATCATTAACCCTTTGGAGGGCAAAGGACGCCTAATTTTAATTTCAAAAGTAACAAACGGCACCCAGAACATATTTAATTACAATTTTCCTTTCATAATGTACGTGAAAATAAGCAATTTCATATTTTCTAATAATTTTCGTTCATAAATTCTGATGTCATTCCATTATTTCATCAGTTTAAAAATAGAATTACTCTGCGACGAAGGGGTGTCAATTTGTTGTGAGATTTCAAGCCTGGTTGTTTTATCATTTTCATGTTAACTAATTTACATCTTTCTTTAATCCATCTACGAAAGTATCCGTTGACACAGAAAGTTCTGACTCACTTTTAATGCGATTAGAAATCATCATTCGTCTAGATGCCAGTTTATGGATACTTCCGTAATCTCGTTTTCTGGCTACCAGAGGCCCTCCAGATCTATGTTTTGCTTTGAAAGAATCACCCTTAGAATGTACTTGATAGACAGACTTCTTTGGATGATTCAAAGTAGTTGAAATTTCTGCAACAGTATCCCCTTTCGATTTCAGCTTCCATGCTTTAATTACTTAATCTGACTGAATATTTCTAGCTCGCGGCATCTTCGCTAACCGATACTATCGCGAGGTGCACTTAAATACTTCATGCATGTGACATCATAAATTTGAAATTTGTGTTTTTCTGTGAATTTCCAAAAAGCACAAACGTGTCTAAATTTTTGCAGTATGCAAATTTCACTTTTTCAGTTACATTAAATAATATCCTACAATAAACCGTTATTTCTGTCCTAAAATGTTTAATATATATTTTTAAAAAAAGTACAGCCATGTGCATAATCCAAGTGTTCGTATTTTTTATTTAAAGTTTAAATATCACGTGTGTCTAAACTTTTGCTGAGCACTGTATTTTATTTATTTAATGACAGACATTTCGTAATTGCATAAAGTAAAAATTTTCCTCCCAGAGTTTTTGGTATGAAAGCATTTTTTGAATAAAAAAAAAGGCCAAACTGGTGACATCGTTATACTTGGGCAACCTTGAATACCGCATCATAATCATCCTATTCAAACTAAGCTTACCCGTTACAGCAGTAATTTCTAGTAAATATTTCCGATAAGTTTTGAAGGAAGTTTTTACGATTTAAAAACTCATAAGATGATAAAATATATAAAGAAAACTGGTGGGAAAAATTGGATAGCTGAATTATCCGCTGATAAATATATTACAGCATCATTTAACCCCTTAACGCTCGAATTAAATTACGGTTAAAAATTTAAATTTTCTTACTGGCACCACTTTTATGAAAAAGAAATATTCACCTTATTTAATGACAGGTAAAACGATACTAAAATACAGTAAACTCCCGACTATCCGGCTAGCGACCATCCGGCCCTCCGTACTATCCGGCCTAGTAAAAAAATGAGGAATGTTGCAAGCGACCGAGACAGGCAGGGTCCCGTCTGTGAGAAAGTGCTGACTCACGATATGAAGGAGAAAGAAGGGATCGCAGAATGAAAAAGCAGAGCAATGATAGACAGGGAATGAGGGGGGGGGGGGGAGGTAAGGCTGGATGACCTGTTTCGTCAGCTGTAGATCGGATGTTAACAAGTGTGGACTGTATTTACCGCTTTTCCTGGCTACGTTCGTATAGTCTTTTGGTGTGCTTCGTGTTGACAGATGTGTATAGATTGTTGTGCTGTGCTTCGTGTATTGCAGATTAAGGAAATGGATGATAAACGAAAAAAGACTTGTAGTGACTATGGAGGAGAAACTATGCGCTATAAATCGACTACAGTCTGGGATAACGGCAAAAAGTATTGCTTCGGAGTTAGGAGTTGGTAAAAATACAGGGAGCGGCTTGCAGGAAAATCGAGTAGAAATTGAAAAGTGGTGTGTTGCTCAAGACAGTGGAAGTGGAATGAATAAAAAAAAAACATGCTGAAAGCTAAGCATAAATAAGTCGAGTAAGCTTTATGTTTGTGGCATCAACACCTAAGAGGAAATCGCTGCCTGTTACTAGGGCGATATTACAGGGAAAAGCAATGCAATTTTCCCGACTATTAGAAGGAGAAGACTCAGAATTTACTGGCAGTGAAGGACGGTTATATCGCTTTAAAAACGATTCGGCATTTTTCAGATTGCCATAAAAAGATCGCGGGCGTCTTCTCCGTTCGTTGATATCAGCGATTGATAATAATGAAGACTACATAACCACTTTGAAAGAGATTGACATGCTAGATGTCATAAAGTGGGTGGCAGAAGCATGTGAAGAAATCCCAAACATAGTAATTGCAAGTGCTTGGGACATTCTTTTGGACCATAAAGGTGGCGATAAACCGGTGTGGGAAACTGAAGTGGAAGATGTGAACGATAAGCTTCTTTCGTTGCTGAAAAATATACCGGGCTCTGACGATGTCAATGCAGAGGACATTACAGAATGGATGGAAAACGACGAAGTTAATGAATTAACTGACAACAATATTATAGAAATGGTGACACTGGGAGAAGTAACTTAAAAAATAGGAGGAGGATGGCAAGAAAAATCTCATCCCACATCGGAAGGGTTCAAGGCGATTGAGGCAGCACAGCAGCACATTAGTCAGCAGGAGGAAACAACGCCATCTGATATCATCTGCTTGAGTAAATGGAAGGATATTGAGTCGCGGAAGAGGGCTAACAGGGAGAAGCCGTCATCTGTTAATGAATTTTTCAAAAATTAAAAACTGTAAGTTTTGACTCTTTTATCTTATGCATAACTTTTCCTATTTGTGCAATCATTTATTAATAAACACTAAAATAAGATTTACTCATTTCTTTACGAATTAGGCTTACATTTCACATTAATGTTTGGCCTATTTTGAAACTGTATGTACTTTACATATAAAATTTATCTTAAAATGTGTTACATATGTTTTTAATACCATGGTGGGGGGAGATCTGGAGGTGAGTAAATATTTATAGAACTCCGGCCTATCCGGATTTTTTGTTATCCATCCTACCCCTTCCATTCCTATCCATTAACCCCTTCGGGACGTGAGCCTTTTACGAAATTTTTAATCTTTTGTCACCGTTTTTTAAAAACAGAAATTTGTGTCTTCTTGAATCGAGAAAATGCGCTTAATAAATAAGGCAAATTTTACTGGTGAGGAATAACAAGGATTTTTTGTTATTCATCCTACCCTTCTGCCACATTAGGCCAGATAGTCGGGAGTTTACTGTATTGCCAATTTCACTATTTTATAAAACTGGTGGGAATCAAACAATCTGAGTAAAAGACACAGCCCGTGAATATGACGGGAGCGAGAATTAAGGGGTTAATGGTACGGATAACTAGTTCAAGAAGAAGTCTGTCTTTTGAAATTAAGCAGATCAAGATTTGAAAACATTTTGCTGGAAATGGTTTACCTTTTATATTAACCCTTTCCGGCGCAGAGTAATTCGGTCTATAAACTGATGGAAAAATGGACTGACACGAAAATTTATAAACGAATTTATTAGAAAATATGAACTTGCTTATTTTCACGTACATTATAAAAGGAAAATTTTAATTAAATATTATTGGTGCCGATGGTCAGTTTTGGACTTAAAATTAGGTGTCCTTTTTTAAGGTCACCGCCATCAAACGGGTTAAATGTTTATGAATAAACCCCTTGGGGACGAGCGACACGTATACGTGCCGCATGAAGCGCTTAAAATCCTTGTTATTCCTCACCAGTAAAATTTGCCTTATTTATTAAGCGCATTTTCTCGATTCAAGACGACACAAATTTCTGTTTTTAAAAAACGGTGACAAAAGATTAAAAATTTCGTAAAAGGCTCACGTCCAGAAGGGGTTAATTGTGAAGCGAGGGACAAATTTCTAAATAATTAAAAAGAAAACCCAACTGGCAACCTTGTATGCTTTATGAGCATACATATACCAATTATACCGATATATTATCTTAAGGAAAAAGTTTTGTTTGTTTATTGCATAAGACTAAATTTTATGTTGAAGATATTTTCAACAAGCTATCATTAAAATTAAATGTACAAACAATCTTGCCAACAAAGTACCAAATAAAAATCTTTCAATCTGAAGCCGACATTTATTTATGCAATAAATAGTATATAGTGTGCAAACACAAAAAAAAAGTTCAATAAAACAGCTTTAAATAAGAATTCTGGTGTGAATATTTTTATAAAACATGAGTAAAACTCCCTGTTTGTTTACTGTTAACCCTTTCAGGGGCGCCGATTGCAGTCTGCAAACGGTTAATTTTAATGTTCAAACTGCCAAATGGCTCCAGTAAATTTTCAGTACAATGTCGATTTTATAATATACGTAAAGAAAACCTTTTGATTACTTTCAAATAAATTTCTTCATAAATTGCGGTGTGAATTAATTATTTGAACATTTTTGGAGCAGAAATGCTTTGCCCCTGAAAGAGGTAAAGATAAAGTTCAAGGAAGGATTGGAAGAATTAATTAAAACTAAAACTTTTGGAGTGCTTTTGGATAATTTAAAAATTTCTTTATTATCTGAAAACATTAGTTTAATATATAACGCATTAAGATCGCGTAGGAGGTAAAAATATAACGCATTTTAAGATGTGAAAATAATCGAACAATTGATACAAAATGTTTAAATGAAATAACACTTCTGTTTTATTTCTTATAAAAAAATAAATAAATAATGCGCTATAATCCACAGAAATATCTTTTAAACTAAAGTTACATGTTTATTTTTACAAAGTAAAATTTATTATTCAAAGATACTAAAAAATACATTTAATAAAAGTAAAAAAAAATAAATTATTAAAACAATTATCTTTAAAAATTTAGGAGTTAATTTATGATCACAAGATAAAGTTCTTTAAACCTTAAATAAATACAATTAATATTGCAAGACATATGGACATTATTCCAAAAGAATATGTTAAAAAATACAATATATAAAATTATATAAATACCTTGTAATTATCTAAGACCTAAAAAACCTAAAAAATAAAATAATAGAATATATTAATAACTTTTTTTATATGAATAACTGTATATTACACGTTGTTGCAACAGCAAGCTGTCCGATATTATCGAATCCCACAGTAACCTCAGTAACCCCTTTTTCAAACTAATTATTCGTATGAAGGTTTAAAAAGAATTAACAAACGACTGCATAAACGTAATAAAATATGTTATGTTTTTAAGTTAAATTCTTTATCTACTACATTATATGTTTGAAAAATGCAGATTACCCAATAGGCGCCAAAGCTTCATCGCAGGAAATCCTACTTTTATTAATTTCCTCAAAAAATATCGACGAAATTCATATGTTAAAATTATTAGCCGTAAACAAACAGTATTTATATGAGTATTTTTTTTCTCAGAAATTCTTTTATAATTTTTCTATATTTTCCATATTTTAGAAAAAAACAAGAAACTTTGTTTTTTCGACAATCTCAATCAAAACGATTATAAAATAAAGTTTAATAAAGCAGTTATAAAATATTCTTTTACTTTTTAACGTATGTTTATTTTAAACCAACATCAAAGTTAACAAAATAATGCAGCAATCCGGTGTCGACTGGCTAGAAGAACTTATTTCACAGGATCCCACAACGGCAGCTTTGACAGTTTGTATGTGCAGTATAGATATATATAACTATGAAATATCCAATTTATATCCCTTATATCATATCTGTATCTGCGTCTTTGATCATATATTCATAATATTTTTACTTTGAGTGATTGAGGAACGCGAAAGATAGTTGAGTGGTTAAAATACATTGTTGTTTGTGCTTAAAGTAGTTTGTATGTACTTTGTGTTTAAAGACTCCATGTGTTACGCTCTAGATTCTGAGTAAGTTCTGGAGCTTCAGAGATAAATTTACATGGAACCTAAGTAGATAATATTGAGAGCGTCTGACTAATGCAATGGCATGCGTGGCGGCTGCCCGGACCCCCTGATTTGAGGGGGGGGGGGTGTTCCTCCTCAATGGCAGATACATTTTGCTTAAAGGGGAGCCAAATGATAAAAAACGGCCAAATGTGACCAATATTCTTTTTATTCGGATTTAACCCCTTGAGGGGCACCGGTATATATTATATACCACCTACGATTAATGAAGTTATACACCAGAAAAATCTTATTAAATTTTACTTTTCTAACTTTGGTGGAAAAAAGCCGTAAAATTGCTTTTACTTATTTTGAAATAGAATTTTTCAAATATTCCGGTAGGAATTCAGCATTTCAAAAACGTAATTGCTTGCCCCTCAAGGGGTTAAGAGGGCTGGTCACTCAGCTTCGGAATTCTCCCCCGTAATGTTAAATCTACGGACTTTTGATGCATTCGTATATTTAAAATATCTTGTAGGGAAATTCATATTTTTAACATCTTTTTTTCTGGTTACTCTTCTTAAAGGATGTCTCTTTTTTTCTTAGTTTTCAAAATATTTCTAAAATCTATGCTGAATTCAATATTTTATGTGTTAAAAGCGGGCGAACTGTGAGTAAGATTTTAACACTTCCTATAAAATTAAGTATAAACTTTAGAAATATTTTGAGAACTAAGAAAAAAAGAGACATGTTTTAGGAAGTGTACACAAAAAATAGAAGTTAAAAATATTAATTTCCCGAGAAGATATTTTAAATATACGAATGCATCAAATGCCCATAGACTTAACATTACGGAGGAGAATTCCGAATCTGAGTGACCAGCCCTCTTAAGGGGGGCTCTCTTCTCTTTTCTCCTCTAATCCCATGTCCCATGCTCCCCCTGAAGGAACCAATTACATCATAAAAAATCTGATGATCAAAATTTTATAGTAACAACTTCGTAGTTTATTGTTTTCAGTTTAAGCGTTTGTCCAAATTATGGCAACGAGCATTGGGGAAAATTAGTGTTCTGTTTGTTTTCAGATAGCAAAACCCTCCTTGCTTTTGCACGTGCGCCAGATCTTCTTCCATTTTGACAAAATAGGGGTGATCGGTGTTTGTTTAGATGCGTTTGGCTGAGTGCCAATTCTAGTGACAACCAACAAACGAACAACTTCGGAAAATACCCAGCTCAACGTAACACCCCTTTGGTTAACCCCTTGAGGGACACCGGTATATATTATATACCACCGGTATATATTATATATATTAATGAAGTTTTACACCAGAAAATTTTTATAAAATTTTACTTTTCTAACTTTGTTGGAAAAAAGCCATAAAATTGCTTTTTCCTATTTTGAAATAATTTTTTTCTAATTTTCCGGTGCCAGTTCAGCATTATACAAACGCAATCGCTTGCCCCTCAAGGGGTTAATATGATCGTCCCAGAGTACTAGGCGCGGCTTCCGAAAACGAAGAGTACTTCTGCAAGTGAGGGGTAACATACTGACAGAGCTTATTATGCCGCTCATATTCAAATTGTCAATTGTCATGATGATATATGTATATTGTGTTTAAAGACTTTAATCCTAATAATTCTTTAAGGGGGCACAGGACCTTTAAATTTTCAAAAAATCAGTTTTCGGTTTTTTCTTAATTCTGAATGTTTTAAAAATGTTTAACAATATGCAAAAAACTGCCTTCAAAAATCTGCATTATTTCTCGAGTTATAATTATTTCTAGACGGTGAGTATAATGGAAGGTCCGTAGATTTTGAGATTTTAAAAAGCGTTTTCTCAAATTAGCAATTTTGGAGTTTGCGCGCAGTGATACTTTTAAACTATGTAAGCTACAGCTTTAAAAAAATTAAACAAACTAGGGGATCGAACCCGAGCTCCTCGGGTTACAGAGTAGTAAAAACAATTCTTTTTTTTTTCTTTTTTTTAACTCTAATTATTATTTTTTTACATGTAATATATATTTTAGATTGTCCACTAACATAAAACTGAATTTTTATATGAAAAATATCAATTATGCAATCAAATAAAGTTTTAAAATTTATTAAAAGCGTTACTTTCACATGCCAGGAGTTCTTAGCCCAAGATTTTGCGACTTAAGGCAGTCTTTCCGATCATTTCAGTGCTTTAAGCGCGTTGTTCAATCCCATGTTTGTTAAATTTGTTTCTTATTTACATTATTTTATTTATTTTTCTATAGAGGAAGTTTTAATTTTGTTATGGGACATCAGACAGAAAGAAATGCTGACATTTTTACATTGTTTTAAAGGCAAGCGGATTAATATTTCATAATCGAGCTACACGTGATAGAGATACATTTAAAATAATTCATGCTTGAAAATATCTCTCTCTCTATATATATATATATATATTACGCTATCGCACGTGGCACAGAAATCTCAATTATTTGTTAATTGTTTAATGGCAACCCCCGAATGAAACGCATCTCATTGGTTATTGTGTAATAGTTTTCAAAAGGGAATAACAATAAATAAATAAAAAAGTTTAATTAATAACTATAGAAAAAACAATTTATATAATAAAAAAAATAAAAGTAAATAAACAATTTATTAATAAATAAACAACAACATCCGGGTGACCATATCAAGCAAAATAACGACACTTTGGCGCCAGTTAAGTACCCCGGTGCGTATATGACATTGGCGTCAGAAAAAATCGCGCCAACGTGGTGCGTATATGACATCTGTGCCGTCTTTTACTTATTTATTTATCGAACAACAAACATACGACTTCATCTCATTTAAAATACAACAAATAAATAAATAAATAAAGTTACTTTTCCAGTATAGGTACTTGGCGAAATAGAGAAAAGTTCCATGGCGAGGAAAGAAATTTGGCTACGTACTTTCTGGCAAACTATTTAATCAAAATATTTTTTTCGAATAAAACTACATAAAAGTTGCTATGATCACAAAGAGTTTGTACTTTTATGTTAGCTGGGCGCAATTCTCACCAATGGCATTTTTTAACTCGCCAGCACATTTTTTTTTTTATTTTTCGAGGGGTAAATTAAAACAATGCTTTGATGTTAAAATTAAATAGTTTATGGTATTATTTATTCTTTTTCTTTTTTAAAGATTTTCTTTTTAAGTGAAAGTCATGAATTTTAAACGTTTCAGTTTTAAATTAAAGCTATCCATTTTAAATAAATTGAGTGAAAGCATTATATTTTAATCATGAAATATGAAAAACGGGTACAATGTTTGGCGATTTATCACCTGTGCCCGACTAACATAAAAATACCGAGTTCTTGATTTCTCTATCAGAATCTTCCTCTTTGGCGAAGGATCGAGCAAGTAAATTAAATTATGAATAAATGTAACATGATACAATGCCTAGGATACATTTAAGGGAGACCAAACTGGCCGCCACGGGAGGATAGTTATTTTAAAAACCATAATAACTCAGTCAATTAAGATACAATTTTCAAACAAATTGCATTTGAAAGTAGGTTGTTTTCTCTATTTGACGGCGTAAAAATTGAAAATGCGCGATATTTAGAAATTTAAAAAATCGCTGACATAGCAAGCATTTTAATTTAATTTTTTTTCAGGTTTTATGGGAAAATGACAACAAAATATACAGTATCTCCTATTTTCGACTATTTTCCGTTTACTTTCAATGACTTTCAATAGAAATGGGGTTCTTTTGTTGCCACGATTAGAAAAATGATATTAAAAACTTCAAAAAATTAATATATCAAAAATAAATTGAGATACAGCTTTCAAACAAATTGCATTTAAAAGAGCATTTTTTTCCTCATAAAACGGTGTAAAAATTTAAAATGTGCGACGGTTAGAAGTTTAAAAATTTGCAGTAAAGAAAATTGCAAAACCAAAATTTTATTTTAAATTTCAAAGTGTTGCCATTTGCAAAATGACGTATGCGTTACGCACAGATATGTTTGTCCTTTATAATATAGATATGCGATTCTTTATAGTCTACAGGCTAAATCAAAACAAATTCACATATTTTGGTTATTTATTTATTTATTTATTTATTTATTTTTGCATTTGAAAAAACTTGTAAAAATGTTTAAGATTTTTGAACTTTTTTTTTTTGTTAAAATTAAATTTTAACCTTAGAAAGTCCTCGGGTCTTTTTAGACCCATGCACATGTTTAAGCTTATTTTACTCAAAATCTACTCATAAGAATTTTCTGAAATGCAATGACTTTTCCTGATTTATTTTTAACTAACGCATACTAAAATTTTAAATTATTGCGATTTTTAGTTTTAACACAACAAAAAAACATCTTAATCTGTCCCTCGGGTCTTTTTTGTCCAAGCATATAAATACATTCACATAGTTTTTTGAAAACACCGATATTGTTTTATTTCTGCTATACAGCTGCAAAAAAAGTAAGGGGAAAATGGGGTAGAATTATCGGGGAGTGAATGATGTTATGAGACATCTGGAACCGGACAAGTCATAGCGGAAACTTATTTTGTTTGTTGTTTTTCTTTCCGCTAGAAGTAAAAAGTTTACCTTTTAGAATCAGTTCGAATATTTATTTAAGAAGAACGTTAATGCATTTTTTATTCGTTATATGAAAGTTCTTTTCGCTTTCATGGAAGGATATATAGATGATGAAAATTTGTCGTGGAGGAAGCTGTATCGGGAGAAGAAGATCATATATCTATTGATAATTATTCTTCATCAGATGAAGAAACAGATACTATACATAGAGTACCTGAGATAATGAAGTCCAGAGATTAAAAAATAATGTGGCATGCAAAGCCATATCCAAGTGTTGGTCAATTAGAAAGCAACAATATTTTGAAACTACCCCCTTGTCCAACTCGATTTTCAACATCACGAATAGAAGACGAATATAACGCTTTTGAACTGCTTTTTCCCCATAATTTGAAAACCATGATCATAAATTATACTAATTTAGAGGGAAAACGTGTGTATGGAGAAAATTGGACTAATCTAAATAGCGCAGATTTGGATGCATACATAGGCCTTTTAGTGCTCGCAGGTGTGTACAAATCAAGCAATGAATCAACAACAAGCCTATGGGATGAATTCAAGGGAAGACATTTGTTTAGAGCTACAATGTCTCTAAAGAAATTTAAAATAATATCAAGAGTAATACCATTTGATGACCGGGAAATTCGACAACGAAGAAGATCAATTGACAAATTTACCTCAATTCGAGAATTATGGGATAAATGGGTAGAAATTTTACCTAACCTTTTCAATCCAGAAGTATATGTAACGGCGGACGAACAACTTATTGCTTTCAGAGGTAAGCGTCCTTTTATTTAGTACATGCCTAGCAAACCTGCTAAATATGGTATAAAATTCTGGATTTTGTGCGATAATGAAACTTGTTATGTATGGAATATCCAGCCATATTTAGGAAAACAACCAGGAAATGCACACGAAAGAAACCAAGGATTGGGAGTAGTTTTGGACTTGTCATATGGTTTACGAGGACATAATGTAACTTGTGATAATTTCTTTACATCTTATGATTTAGTTCAAATGGTGTTAAAAAGAAATATAATAATGATTGGTACAATAAGAAAAAATAAATCATCTATTCCTGTAGAAATTTTAGAAACAAAAGGAAAAGAAAGATACAGTTCAACATTTGCGTTTACTAAAGATACAACTCCGTGTCTTACATAAAAAAGAAAAGAAAAAAATGTGTTGTTCTTCAAAGAATATGGCATAAGAATGAAAAAATTGAACGAAGTATTCAAAGAAGACCAGAGATCATCATTGATTATAATAAAACTGAGGGAGCAGTTGATATGCTGTGCAAAACAGTAGCTACTTACTTGCTGCATATTAATTATATTTAATATTTTTATGAGACTTTTAGAGATTTTCAAGTCTTTCATGAGTTGCTTTAAATATTTATTTGTGTATTATCACTGCTTGAAAATTTGCTCTTACAATACATCATATTAATGATGTTCAAAATTATTTACATTAAAACCAGTAGAAGGGTTGTGGGATTTATTGGTCCTGCGTAATTTTAATTACTGAATGCCACAATAGCACCAAAATGTTTAAATAAAATCTTCCATTTATAATACACATGGGGGAGGGGATCTTTTAATTATTTTGAAGCAAATTTGTTTGCAAAAACTCGCGTCATTTAACCCTTTAATTCTCACTTCCGTGATACTGTGTGCTTTATTCAGTTATGTGCTTTATTCAGATTGCTTGTTTCCCACCACTTTTATAAAATAGTGTAATTGGCTTTATTCTGGTATCATTTTACTTGTCATTAAGTAAGGTAAATATTTCTTTTTCAAAAAGATGGTTTTAATAAGCAGTCTAAATTTTTAAACAGCAATTTAATGCGACCGTTAAAGTGTTAATCATTTAACACTTTCAGGGTCAAGTTCGTAGTTCAGGTACTTCTGTTCGTAAAATCCTGAAATGAGTGTACGTCACCAGAATATATAAACAAATTTATTCGAAAATAAGCAAAAACTTTTGTTCACGTATTTAATAAAAGGAAATTTTTCATTCCAATATTCCGGTGCGAATTTCGCATTTAGGGATTAAAATTAAGTGGTTCAAAAATGAACCACTGCCTTTGAAGGGGTTTGTTCGTTTGTTTGTTTGTTTTATTGGACACATTCATCCGACTCATGTGCTTGACAACAAGGTCCGCTTATAAGTCATCGTCGATATACAGGGACGAGATAGCACAATGAAATTTACAGAACAGAGAATTTTCACATCCGGGAGCTCCACAAAGAATGTACAATGGAGCCAGCGGGAGTCGAACCCGACAAGCCTCCTACGCTCTAAAGCGATTAGCAGCGTGGTATCTTAACCACTCGGCCGCGGAGGAGGCCCCGCCTTTGAAGGGGTTAAACCTGATTTCAGACCGAATTAGATTGGTCTAATGCGCATAGTATAAACTACTTTTACATAGACAAAACTAGTTTATCCTAATACACATAGAATAAAGTAGTTTAGACTGCTATTCATTCGTCTGAACTAGTTTATCTAAGGCCAATTGAATTTGGCGTGCTTTCATTAATCCCAATGACTGGTACGGTGCCAACCTTCTAGTTTATTCTAGGCCAATCTAGATTATCCTAGGCCAATTCAATTGGGTGCACTTTCATAGATCCCAACTACCGTCCTGGTGCCAACCTTGTGCAAAGTAGTACTGCCGTCACCCCTGAATAATATATTTTATACGATGAGGAGTGGGATACTGCCCTCCTATCTTCCCCATTTCAGCCTCATTGGACCAAAAATTAGCAGGCCGATTTATTTTCTTTGTCCCTGTAAATGAACGAAAATGCTAGGAATACCTTATTCTATAGTAACATAGCTGCCAACCTTTACGCTTTCTTCCTACCACTAAAATTTTATAGTAACTATTCTTTTCTTTAATCGTCGAAATCTTACGATTCAACAAGGTGAAAATCTCTGTTAAATTTTAGTGGTAGCAAAAAAGCGTAAAGGTTGGCAGCTATGATAGTAATCATCTTGTAATAAAATGCAGCGGTTTATATTAAATTCAATGCGTTTTAAATAGATTAATGTCATTAAAATGTACTGCAAACGATTTTTCTCCGTTGGTCATAATGTAACGTATTTTATTTTGAGCGCTCTTGTAAATGAACTGTTATGTCTATACCCTTCATTAAAATGTACTGCAAATGATATTTCTCCGTTGGCCATAATGTAACGTCTTTCGTTTGAGCACCCCTCTAAATGAACAATTATGGCTATACTCTTCATTAAAATGTACTGCAAACAATTTTTCTCCGTTGGCCACAATGTAACGTATTTCTTTTGAGCACTCCTGTAAATGAACTATTAATGCTGCACTCTTCATATTCGATAACGATCATGACATTGTAAGCGTCGTTAATATATATCAGTAGCATGAAAATCCAAGCATATTTCCGTGAGCATGTACGGACAAACAAATCGAATTCATAAACTGTGCTGCCAGTCGGCTACTTTTTTATAATTCAGATTTCTTGATTGGCACCACATTTTTTAAATCTTAAAATTCGCCTTTTTTAATGACATGTTAATTAAAGCGAAAACAAGGGGAATTTTGCCATTTCAAAAAAGTGATACCAATCAAGATATCTCAAATTTTTTAAAAGTAGCCCACAGGCAGCACTGTTCATAAACCCTTTTCAATTATTTTGGAAAGTGTTAAAAAAAGGGGATAGATTTCTTTAAAATTATTAAACAATCTGAGCTTTTTTTTTAAATTTCATTCACAAGCAAAATGTAACGTAATATAATCTTTAATGAAATTTAATGACTACTTTTTTGTATCAATAATATAATACCTTTTCTTTCCCAATTTCGGTAGATACATGTTTTAAAAAATAATAAATGCAATTTGTGTTAAACTTATTCAACAACGTGCGGTCATAATTTTTCATACGTTTTATTCTTTTGGTATATGAATATTTCTACACTGAGAACAACACCAACTAATGCAATGATAAAATTAAATGAAAATTTATTTCTTTATCAAATGTCACATAACCTTTAAATTTAAAAAGATATTTGACATGATAATTAAAGTAACATTTTTTTTTGTAGTCGCTTTCTAAACAGTTGGTTTTGAAAGAGTACTTGAATGAGAACAAAAATTTGTTTTAATTCAGTTTGACAGGAACACTTCATTTATGTCTTTTTTTAATAGTTTTATTTAATTTGGAAATATTAATTTTAAATTAAATGAGGCAACGTTTAACGCATTATATACTAATATTTCTCTATAAATGTTGACTCTTTGTTAGGTATGTGTCTTTGTATTCATAAAAATTTAAGAAAACGTTAATTATAGCTATGCTTATTTAATATTTATGTGCAGAAAGATAAAAATTCAGCAAATTCAAAATTTCAGTGCTGGAATTAATTAATTGTATATTATCGTAAAATAATGCACATAACATTTGTATTAGGTTGTATTTTAATTTTAGTGCTAAGTAATTATTTTTTAAAAAGAACATATATTTTTTTTAAATTAAAGCTATAAAAGTTGTTATTGATTGCAAAGTTATCAAAAACATTTAAGTTAAAATAAAAATAAAATTTTAGAAAAGTTGCTACTTACTATATACTAGCGTTTAGTTTGTTTTCTTAAAACTATCAATACTGGGAATTTTACTCAAGTTTTATATAAAAAAAAAAAAAAAAAAAAAAAAAAAAAATGCACCAGAATTTTTATTCAAAACTGTTTAACTTATTTATCTAACTGTTTTCTTCTTTTATGTCTTTTTAACTTATTTTCTAGAGAAATTTCTGATTTGAACCGAAATACATTCATTTACACTCGTAACATGCGACAAATTACGTTTTACTTATAGCCGCACTACATTTGTTTGGTGCTTAAAAGAAGGCAAAGTGAGGAAAAAGGCTAAATGTGCAATATTAAATTTAAAATACTTTTATACTTTAATATACTACGTGTATTACAGGGTTGCCACGCTTCAGGGAACTTCCAGACCAGGAAATTATTCGGTACCAGCATTTTCTTATAGAAAATCTCTCCTTGAATAAGGCGAAATTTCGTGAGTTTAACCTAGATTTATTTTTCTATAAACAAATACTGATATTTAAACTGGAAAATACCCTGAACCGTGGCAACCCTGTATTAGTAAATATTTACACATACCGTAACTTCCCGCGTATAAGCCGCAGCTCTGATAACTCGATTTCCTACCAGAATTAGTATTAAATACAATGTGTGTTAAATTTGATTAACATTTACTTGACTCCATTGTTTAAATAAAATTTCCGGTTTTAAAAAAGACTTAACTAAGCAGCGGCTTATACGCAGGAAATTACGGTATTTTGACGTTTCATCAGATTTAAGTCTATTAACAATTTAAGTGCTTATTTCAGGGCTGCCACAGGCGACTATTTTTTTATTCTATTTCGCACCACTTTTTCAAGACAAAAATCTTTTTAATACGCTTTGACAACATTTGGGAGAAAAATATACTACAAAATTTACTTTTTTAAAACAGTGGTGCCAACATAGTATTAAAATAGTCGCCTGTGGCAGACCTGTCATTTGTGTATTATCACAGCTTTAAACTTTGTTCTTATAATATACCATACTTGCCAGACTTCCAATTTTTTAATACCAATATTTTTATGCAGAAATAATCTTTTTATGCAATCTTACAATTTCTGCAATTAGATAAAGCTAACATTTTTGTAAGAATTTACTGGCATTAAAAAAATCGGGAGCTTCGGAACTATGATATACCATGTATTCATGTTGTCGAAAATTATTGACTTTTAATCAGAGCTTTTGTTTATATAGTTTTAGATTACTTAAGGGGACAGTGGAGTTTAAAATCCTTAAAAATATATATTTTTTTATTTTTTGTAAATTTCACCTTAAATATTAATCAACGGTACATTATATGCAATATAGCATGCATTTATCACAAAATAAAATAAATAAAATTATTTTTGAGAAAAAAATGGAATTTTACGCGTCATCTCAGAAATCTTCGAAATGCCCCCTGCGTCTCCCATATCGATGAAAATCCCCAATATTTTTTATAAATGTTTGGTTTATATATATATAAATAAAATAGAGCATCGAATTTTATATATTAAATTTAAAGATAAAAAAAAAAAAAAAAAAAAAAAAAATTAAAAAAAAAAAAATTAACCTTTAAATTCAAACATATAAAATTCAATGCTCTAATTTATTTCTGTATATAAACCAAACTTTTATAAAAAATATTGGGGATTTTCATTGATATGGAACGCGCAGGGGGCACTTCTAAGACGACGCGTAAAATTCCATTTTTTTCTCAAAAATATTTTTTTTAATATTTTTTTTGTGATAAATGCATGCCATAATGCATATAATGTGCCCTTGAATAATATTTAAGATGAAATTTACAAGATATTTAAAAAAAATGAAAAATTTTGAAATTTTGAAAATTTTTCGAAAAAATTTCAGAATTTTTTAATTTTATTTTTTTAACCTTTAAATTCACATATATAAATTTCGATTCTCTATTTTATTTCTATATATAAATCAAACTTTTATAAAAAATATTGAGGATTTTCATTGATATGGAATGCGCATGGGGCATTTCGAAGATTTCTAAGATGACGCGTAAAATTCCATTTTTTTATCAAAAATAATTTTTTTTGTGTGATAAATCCATGCCATATGCATATAATGTACCCTTGAATAATATTTAAGGTGAAATTTACAAAAATAAAAAAGAAATATTTTTAAGGATTTTAAACTCCACTGTCCCCTTAAATATAAATCTTTGTTCTCCATTATCATCGTTGTTACAAGAATATTGTATAAACGTATTTTTGTTTTATTTCAGTAATAACATTTAGGAAATTATGTGTTTATAGTGATTAGAAAACTAACTACCGTATATTTCCGTGTATAAGTAAAGAATTTTTTAGAATTTTTTTTGGCTCCAAAGTAGGGGCTTCGGCTTATACACGAGTCTAAGAAAATTTCAAAACTTAGTATTATAAAATAAAAAAGAAAAGATGGTAAATATAAAAAAAACATAAAATATACCTCACAAGATTCTATAAATACTTTAAAACTCCATGCTTTTACAATGAAAAAGTCACCAGTCATCATCCACTATCCAAATCTTTATCAGAATTGTCAAACATCCCCTTAAAATCTGTTTCTTTCGTTGGCACATCAGTGTATATCGACAGTGTCTAATTCATTATCATGGCATTTGCCATCTTTTTCAAAAGTGGCAGCATCCCCAGTTCCATCTAACTGATTACTGATACAACATTTTTTTAAAGATCAAATGATCATTTCTTGTGGTAATTTATGTCAAAAATAGGAGTTTGGTTTTTATGAACGAGCTAGTCAAAACAGAATGAGGAGGGGGGGAGGGGATTACACGGATTTAGCAGCGTATCAAGACAGAATAGGACATATCAATAATTTGGGAGATCGCATTTTTTACTATTATGTAGAAAAAAGTGCTAAGTTTTCGTTAGCGGAATTTTTCATCACCATTTTTTAACATTGGCTTATATATATGGGTTTCCGAGTTTCGATGATTTTTCGCTGAAAAGTCGTATACTCGGCTTCTTATTCACGGAAATATACGGTAATTATGTTTAATTTCCTATAGGAATGTATAACGGATTTTCCTGTTATCTGTGGTATTCAGAAAACCAACTATTTACTCAGAAAATCTCTCTTTTTATGCATGATTCTTGAGGATCAGAAAATTCTTAAAAACATAAAATAAACTCTTTGTTTTATCGTAAACAAATCTTCCTAGTTCGTATTGATAAAAACAAGCAAACAGACGCTGAAATTCAAGTAAAGATATGAAAATCTCTATAAAAGTTTTATATTCCGAAAACTGCTAATAATTTTAATTTCGTTTTCCAATTATGTTTAATAAAAAACAAACATTTTATAAAATACACAGAAGTATAAAAAAAAAAGAAACTGGAACTGACAAATCATCAAAATGGTGAAGCTTCAACTGTAACCAATTTCATAATGTCTCTTTTCTAAACTTTTCTTGAGAACATTGCTTTCCGCAAATCCAGAATGCTTTCGAACAACTTTAAACACAGTAGATTATTTTTCCTTCAGAAGGAAGTGTCATCTTATTTTATTCTGCGTGACATATTTCTTAAAATGTTCTCCTCGTCGGTTTATCTTTCACTGGCAATCTGTTTTAAGTTAACAGAAAAATGCTACACAACTGAGAGAAATAAAGGAACTTGCCATATTTAACAGTAGTATTGTTCGCTTCGTTTTGCTTGGTTGAAACAAGAAAAATAGCTTTTTATTTACGTCAAAACTTGACAGTTTACAAATGAATTGTGTTTTAGATTTATGTTAAAAGATTTAAAAAAAGTTGAAATACAGATTGTCTATGTAAGTAACAAATGTTCTTTTTAAAACATATACCAGGTGTCACACAGACAAAATTTTAAAATGAGTCATTCAGTATATATAATTTACAGGATGTATTAGGTCTACCGGAAAGTTCCGTCCGGTAGTGTTTTTACGCCTACATTTTTAACCCATTAACCGCCAAAACTATAAGGTTGAAGTTTTCAACCTTTTAGCTGAACGCCGTTTGCCACCACAAATTCTAAAAGACAAATTTTGTTTCATTTGATCGTAACATTTTGTGCTTTTAACTAAGACTAATTTCTTAATTGTAAAACAGAGGTGGGTATGTAAATAATTTAAACTTGCGTATTTATTTTGAACGTTCGTGAATGCAACACCAGAGGGTAATGGGTTAAAATTCATATTTCTTCATTTGCACCACTTTTTTGAAATGGCAAATTTCCCATTGTTTTCACCTTAATGTGAAATGTAAACACAATGACAATTTTCCCCTTTGAAAAAAATGGTGCCAATGAAGAAAGCTGAATTTTTGAAAGGCAGTTGTGAAAGAACATAAACGGACAGAACTCTGCGGTAGACCTACTTAAGGCTATTCCCATGAGTACTTGTAGTGTAAGTCTCGTTCTGCGATTTTACGCTACCAGTAATTTAGAACGGATGGTTGGTTGATTGATTTTTGACCCGATTATCTACACTAGGGATATAGGCCCGAGGGGGGAGCGCCCTTCGTGGGAGTCTTTCTAAGGGAACCTAATCCATATTTACGCATGGAAATCCATGGCTCGAGGAAAACCACGAAAACTCCGAACGATTAGGCCGACGGGCGCGATTGGGAACGAACCCAGCACCTCCCGTCTACCAGCTTCGAGACCAGAACCTCTCAGCCACTGGTGGGGCTGTAATTTAGAACGGAAAATGTGACTTATTTCAGCGCAGATATCTCATTAATTGAATAAGGTAAAGCAATCTTTTCGAAAATAACGGTGGCCAACAAACGTAGCAGGCTAAATCGTTGCCATCGAAATACTCAAGGCCTGAGGACACGAGATGTGACATCATCACTAATAGACCGATTTCTCACTAGTGTTGGAATTCACACCGGAAAAGTTTGAATAGCCATTTTCTTTTATTCTATTTGTGGAATATCTATTATCTTATAAAACAATACTAACTATTTAAACTTACCGGTGATAATTTGGAATCATCAAATAAAAAATCCGCCAGATGAGACAACACTGTGAAATTCCGCATCTGGCTGAATTTTTATTTTGGGATTCAGAATTCTCACCAGTAAGTTTAAATAGTTAGTATTGTTTTATAAGATGATAGATATTCCACAAATAAAAGAAAAGAAAATTACTACTCAAATATTTTCGGTGTGAATTCAAACACTAGTGAGAAGTCTGTCGATTAGTGATGACGTCACATCTCGTGTCCTTAAGCCTTGAGTATTTCGATGGCAACGGCTAAATCCATGAAAACTTGTCATGTCTGGCACACAGCTGAAAATCGCTATGCTTGTTTGCCACCATAATTTTCGAAAAGTTTGCTTCGCCTTATTCAATTGATGAGATATCTTCGATAAAATAATTCACGTTTTCCGTTCTAAAATACTGGTAGCTAAAAATTGAAGTATGTGACAGACATAACAAGTTTTCATGGAATTAGCCAGCAGCTATCGGTTATGTGACTTACACTACAAAAACCCATAGAATTAATCATAAATGAATACAGGGGTCGGAGAATATAAGATACATTTTATTGCTCTAGTACCCAAAGCGTTATAAGTAAGCGAACAAACTGAATGCTGGAATCTGGAGTAAATAAACACAGTTGGGCCACCTTGTGGAGGAAGTGATAATTCACATACGCGGGCTTTTAGTGTGGCGCGTATTTTCTAAATCTTTAGTCACTCATGGAAATGAATTTTGTTTGCCACATTTATTGCAAAATAATGGCGCAGCGAGAGGGGCATCCAGATGCACTTGATACCATGAAGTTTTCTTCGCCTTATCAGAAGAACTGAACAGTTAATCAGCGTTGAGGGGTTTCCTAACTGTTATCAGCTTAACACCCAGACTAGGAAATTAGAATGTCTTATGTTTTAATGAGACATTGGGATAAAGTTAAACTGTAGCAATGCTACTATAAGAATATAAGAAGTTAACAAGAGAAAAATAAGAAATTTAAGGAAAATAGGAAAAAATAAATTTAAGGAAAAACTTAAGAAGAAAGAAAGTTAACAATAAATCTTAAAAAATTTACATGAGTCTTAAAGTAAATAAGGTCTAACTGTAGTTGTAAAACTACTATAAGGAATTTTGAAAGTTAAAGTTAGTACTGTTCAGTGAAACACTCACCAAGCAAGGGCAAGAAAAGCTAGGGTGGCAAGACCACAACATCCAACCAAAAAAGGGACAATTCAGTGCCATACATTTTATTTTTTAAGTTTTTCTGTTTTTATAGTCTCTATGTGTATAGAGAATTTTTTTTTTTTTTTTTTTTAAGAAAAGTATATAAAAAGAAAAATAAGAGAAGGCAAAAAAAGCGTGGAGAACTCAGATGTTACTGAGTGTCCATAATTATGGAAAACCTGGGCCGTTTCCGATGGTGGGGTTGAAAAGCGTCATAATCCGGTAGCTCCGCTACAATTTCATTAGGGAGGTCAAAAATTTTATCATAAAATTTTTTGGCTAAGTCGTTTATGCGCTTACGTAATGTAGTAGTTTTAAGGTCTCTTCGGACCGTGGAGTTGCGAAGGTAACGAGATGCGTTACGGACAGTACGCAGGTTGGAATTGTGCAAGCGACTAAGGTTGTCCATAGTGGTCTTACAAGTGAAGCCCCAGACCGGACTGGCATAGGTTATGATGGGAAGGATGCATGAGTTATAGAGGATTAATTTATTGTGAACAGACAAGGTTTTACTGTTAAGGAGAGGTTTCATAGAGTTAAAGGCTCCGGCGACTTTACCTCTGATGGAGAAAGTGTGCTTTTTCCAGGTTAAGCGGCGGTACAGAATGACCCCAAGATACTTAGCTTGGTCTGTCCAAGGGATAACAGTGTTGTTAATAATGATTCTGTTAGGGAAAATTATTTTGCGAGAGAAATATACTGCAGTAGTTTTAGTTTCATTTATGACAACGCGCCAAAGCATGCACCAGTTCATGAAGTCATCAACATGAGTCTGTAGGTACCTGTAAAGAGTATACGGGTGGTGTGCCGAAGCGTAAATACAGGTGTCGTCCGCATAAAGAGCGAGGTGAGTGTGCAAGGAGCGTGGGATATCGTTAAAGAAAATGTTAAATAAAAATGGGCCCAACACGCTCCTCTGAAGGATGCCCGCTAGGATAAGGAGAATAATAGAAAGAATGTTGTTTATGCGGACTTGAAAAGAGCGGTCGCAAAGGTACGAATATATTAAATGTATAAGTCTGGGATGAAAACCGAGCTGAATTAATTTGTAAATGAGGCCCATATGCCAGACCTTGTCAAATGCCTTTGCGACATCAAGAAAGATGGCAGCTGCGGGAATTTTTGCATTGAGTTTCTCGCTGAGAAACTCAACAACCCTAAGAAGCTGGTGTTGTGTTGAGTGTTTTGGGCGAAAGCCGGACTGCTCGGGCATGAGAATGTTGTGCTGCTGAATGAACTCCTGCAACTGGGCACGAATGACACGTTCCACCACTTTACTGATAGAAGGTAGCAAGGAGATAGGTCTGTAATTAGTGGGGTCAGACAGGTTAGTTCCAGGTTTTGGAATAGGAGAGATTATAGAAAGTTTCCAGGGTTTAGGGAAGTAGTTATGTTTTAAGATAGCATTAGTGAGGTCAGTGATATAGATTATGCAATTAGGAGGAAGGTTTCTAAGAGCAGAGTTAGTAATTTTATCGTATCCTGGGGTTTTACGCTTTTTGAGTTTTTTGATAATATTGTGGATAACAATAGGTTGAATTTTAGGGGGAGGATCTTGAGGGAGGTTAGCCAAAAAACTCCGAACTGTCTCGTTAACATGATCAAGGTGAGCTTGGTTTGCAAGGGTAGGATTAGGAGAAAATTGGGTGGCATAAGAATTAGCAAGCATGTTAGCTTTTTCTTGGTCAGTATAAGCGGTAACATTATTAGATGTGAGGGGGTGGTGGAAGTGTAGTGTTTATTCAGTTTGCGTTTAAGAATCCAAAGAGAGTTGTCCTCGTATGATAAAGTTTTGAGAAAGTTGTTCCAACTTTTCTGTTTTTCTTTATAAAGACTGTTTTTGATTTTATTGTTTAACCTATTGAGAAGAGGTTTAATGGAGGGGTCTCTTGAACTTTGAAATTGTCGCCGGAGCCGATTACGCTGTTTGATAAGGTTGTAAATATAACGGGGTGGGACAAAGGCAAAATTATTTTTGAAGGTGTTAAATGTAGAAAAATTTTGAGCATTAGTGATATGGGAGTTTAGATGTTCAACAGCCGCATCAATGTCATCGGTATTATTAATATCAGGGAAGGTGTCCTGAGAGTTAAGGTAGTTAGTAAATTTATTCCAGTCAATAGCCACGGAAGGGGGGGGGAAGAGGATTAATAATATCTATTTTAAAGCAGACAGGCAGGTGATCAGAGGAGAGATCATTAATAACTGTAGAGTAGATAGGGTAAGGAAGATTTTTGGAAAGAGCAATATCAATGATAGAGTCCCGTGCACCAGGCAATTTGGAAATGTGCGTTGGTCTGGGTGGTGCATGAAGATTTAATTTTAAGTTTTGGACTAAGTTGTGAAGAGAGGTACCCCGCCGAGAATTGCCATGGCAATTCCAGCCTCTGCTTTTGGCATTATAATCGCCTACGAAAAAGCAGTGGTGATGGTGTGAAAAAAGCTGTGTAAGACTATTAACAGGTAAGTTACCAGTGGGTGGAGCATAAATAGAAGCTAATTTAATATTGATATGAGGAAGTTTAAGATTGATACTGGTATACTCAAGATCATTAAAGGTGTGGTTGTGCGATTGGTAGTGTGGAAGATGGTTCTTGATGTAAATAGCGGTACCTCCTCTGTGCGTACCATCCGCACGAGGTGTATGGAATAGCCTGTACCCAGGGATGTTAATGTTGAAGGTGGGGTTGAAAGTCTCTTGTAGGAAAATAACATCAACTTGGGGATGTTCGTGCATAAAGAGTTTAAGTTCGTTAAATTTATTCTGCAAGGAGTTACAGTTCCAGGAAAGAAAAATTAGAGAGGAAAAGGTAGAAGAGGAGTTACTCATCATTAAATGTGTTAAATTCCGTGGCTAAAGTTTCTATAGCACTCATAAGGATGAGTATTTTTTCTATTGGATCTTGTATATTTTTAGTTTGGTTAGCAATATTTTTAAAACATTGGATGAATTTGTTAAATTTTAGGAGTTCTTTCATCTCCTTGAAGGTCTTAAATATTTCTTTTAAGTCATTAGCATAATTAGAACTACTGGGTTGTTCTGGTGTTGCATTTTGAGTGTCATTTGGCTTATTAGGTGTAGTGTTTTCGGGGTTAGGGTCTTGGGAGGGAGAAGGGAGCGGAGCCGGGGCTTCAGTAGGTTTTTCTTCTGGTTTTTTGGTCTCTGGCTTACGGACATAATTATATGTTGATAAGAGTTCCGCCATTGCGTTTGGAATGATTTTAGGGTTTTTCTTTTCGGACGGTTTTGGGGTCCTGCTGTTTTTTTATGAAACTGGGGGGTGTTGGGGCAACCACGTAAGTAGTCACGTGCTCGCCATAACAATTTGAACATTTGGGGATGATCTTACCAATTTTATTGCACTGTGGAGTTAAATGCTCTTCCGAGCATTTGGCGCATTTTGGCGGCAGGCGGCAAATCTCGCTGGAATGTCCAAATTTCTGGCAACGATAGCATTGCTTTACGATGTTGGTGCCTTTAAATCGCTCAATATCTACTTCAATGTAGCAGATTTCGTGAATTTGGTAGATTTCTTCGAATTTTTCACGTGGGAGAACATTGACGACGTAGAGGGGCATTGGACGACCGGTCTTTCTACTTTTCATCATTGAGACTCTATTGGCCACGAAATTATGTTCTTTAAGAGCTTCAATTATGACCTGGGGGTCGGTATATGGGGGGGATTCCCCTAATAACGACTCTCCTGGGGCGCTGTTCCGCGGGGCTCAGGGTTGTATATGGAATTGTTTTAGAATCAAGATAGTCCTGTGTTTTTCGGAAATCTGCATCAGTTTTACAGTGGATTTTGAGTAATTCACCGTCTAATTTGATCAAGGGATTGCTGTCGTTGAGTTTTTTAATCTCACTTGCAAGTTCCGTCCACTTGCCTTCAAACTCAATATAGAAGGGGTGGATTTTTGGTTTTTTAGGGACTACTTCAGTAGTGGAGCTACCGGCTGACTCTCCTTGAGAGGGCTCAGAAGAGTCCATGTTATTTTCGTCTAGGTATTTTTCAGATATACTGGCATATTTGTTCTTTAAGGGGATATTAGATTTTAGATAATTTCTCCTACGTTTTAGTGTATTAGCAGGGGTGAATCCGTCATCTGAGTTCACCGCAATTGCCTTGAGTTTTGTTAATATGTCAATTAGATCATAGTCATGATCATAGATAAAAGTTTTAAACTCTCTTAGTTGACTTAATTTTAGGGGGTCAAATGGCTCATTGAACAAAAACATAAGATTATTGAGAAGATTACTCACGCTAGTCTTGTGTTGAGGATTCGTCAGGTAGTCTTCTTCACTTAAAAGTCTCATTATGTAGTTATCACAATCTTGCAGGAATTGCTGTACAATCATTCTTTGGACTTCATCCGCTACTCCGGGAAATTCCATCCACGCAGCAGCTAAATCAGATTTCTCCTCTCCATTCAGGATGCGGAGTGCATTGTCAGAAAATTTAAGTGGGTCCTCAGTACCCATTATTATCGTCGGTGAGCTCTCTATATATTACTACTATGATGCATCAAGTAAACAGTCACTTATTCGAACGAACTAGTTTCTATTAATTGTCACTATCAGCACCACAACTCATTCGATTATACTTGCAAAAGATCCCGCAAGTTCAAAAAACATCGAACTGCGAATACAATCTCTTGAGAATAAAAGAGTGAGTGAGGCATTATCAGAAGAACTTCAGTTATTAATCAAGATGTTAAGAAAACTTTACAATTTTAGTGGTGTGAGTAAGAAAACAGTTAGGTATCTACCTGTAGTTCACACTCCATCCGCTACGTGGCGAATGACCTTGATTGATGTGACCTCGCTCTTAATCTTGCGGTTACTTCTCCCATTTAACATAGGACGCTTGCTTATATCGCTTTGTTAGTACCTTTTATCATTAATCTTCATGATATATTCCTATTGCATATCTTATAAAAATATCTACTGGAAATTATTATAAAAGATCCTGGTAAGAACAACAAAATTTGTCCTTTATGTTCGGACCCCTGTGAATATCACATCTTTGCAGGGTTATTAACAGAAAAAATCTACAACATTGTTTTTCAATGTAAATAAAAAATAATATTTGAAAGTTTAAATTCAACACAGTTATAAGGGTTCAATGTGAACCCCCCTAGAAACGCGAACGATATCAAAACGATACGATAACTCATCCCACACGTTTCTCAGCATAATTTTTTTTTTGTGGGGTCAAATCAAAGATCAGGTGTTTGTTCTACCGCTACCAACTGACGTTGATGAACTTAGGATCACCTCCCCCCTGAATACTAGGTCTGAGCGCTGACACAAAAATGGCGGTTGCCGAAGACGGATTTTTTTAGTGTGTGTACGGTCCTTTAAATATTCGTACCAATAAAATCTTTAAATTTTTTCCGCTTCATTTTTCTGAGATTAAGCAAGTGAAAGAATTCTTTTATAAAATACTGGTGTCAAAATTTAAGGGACCGTACATACGTTAAAAAAAAAATCCACCTTCTTCAGCGGCCATTTTTGCGTCAGTGCTCAGGCCTATTATTCATGGGGCTGTGCTTATTACACACATATCTGCAGTCATTTAATAGTCACACCGGACATGTTGAAAGAAGTTAGGGATGATTATCATACCTTCTCGATAGTGTTCGTATTTCTGGAGGAGCTCACATTGAATACTAATAACTGTATTAACCCTCGGTCTACCAGACGGGTCCATTGGACCCGACAGGTACATACAAAATATTCATTCAAACCAGAAATTTCTTTAAAATAAACTAAGTATATAAACCAGACAAAAATAAGGTAAATAAATAAGTTAAATAGTTTTAAATAAAAATTCTGGTGTAGAACGTTTTATTAAAACTTGAATAAAATTCCCGGTAGATCTAGGGTTAAATTCAAACTTTCAACTGTTATTTTTTATTTACGATGTTCAACAAGGTTGGACTTTTCTTTCTTTTAACCCTTTATATGCTGAATTATAAATTCATGAAAATGTTATCTTCTAAAACATTTTTCGTGAAGATTTATTAAATTTGAATTTATAGGGATTTTGTGCACTGAACTCTTTTATTTTAAATATTTTTCTTAGTATTTTGTAGAATTAGGAAATGTACAAATGTAATTTTCTTACAATAGAAATATAGAAATAATTCCGAATTGAAAAATCCCCCCCTCCCCCACCGCCAAGAAAGCTGAAAATACTGAAATCTTTACTCCACTGAAATCTTTTATTTTAAATATTTTTCTTAGTATTTTGCAGAATTAGGAAATGTGCAAATGCAATTTTCTTACAATAGAAATATAGAAATAATTCCGAATTGAAAAATCCCCCCCTCCCCCACCGCCAAGAAAGCTCAAAATACTGTAATCGTTACTCCACTGAAATCTTTTATTTTAAATATTTTTCTTAGTATTTTGCAGAATTAGGAAATGCACAAATGTAATGTTCTTACAATAGAAATATAGAAATAATTCCGAATTGAAAAATCCCCCCCTCCCCCACCGCCAAGAAAGCTGAAAAGATGAAAAGGCAAAAGAAATCATCATTTTAAAAATATTTTTGTTTCGTGTAACCAATAATTCTTGTGGAACAAGATAAAGTAATGCAAATATAACTCATTCTAAACTGTGTTACTTACTACTAATAGATGTATTAAATGAATTTTATAACAAGTTATTTTAATGGTACTTATAAGTACTTCGGTAGATAAAGCGTTAATAGCCCTGTTATTCTGGAATAATCATTTATGTATACAGGCAAGGGATTAACGGGTTTCAAATCTTTTAAAATCTTCGTCGCCAGTTGAAAGGTTATGTGGTTTTGAGTTCTCAAAAATTTGAAATACTTATTGAAATTACATAAAACTTTGTAATAAATTTAACCCCTTAATTTTCGCTCCCGTGATATTCACGGGCTGTGACTGTTACTCAGATTATTCAGATTTGTTTGATTCCAACCAGTTTTTTAAAATAGTGAAATTGGCTATTTTAGTATCGTTTTTACTGTCATTAAATAAGGTGAACATTCCTTTTTTAAAAAAGTGGTGCCAATAAGAAATTTGAATTTTTAAACCGTAATTTAATGCGATCGTTAAGAGGTTAAACTAAATTTAAGTCTTTATAAAATATAAATGTAAACACTTATAATATAATGAAAATACAGTTCAATTAATATTTCATATTTCATGTGGTATGTCAAAATCCGCACGATAACTTAACTTACAATATATGTATGAACATGAAGGTTATATTAAAATGAACTTTAAACTATACTTTATCGAATGAATTAATCATATATAAATGCGTTGTAAGAAACTATTTGAAAAATTCACTTAAATTTGAAAAATGGAAAAAAAAATTAATTAATTATTTAAAAAATGAAAATATGTAAATATCTCAATAGTATTAATTCATTCTGTAATGCATAGGCTAGAGCTCATTTTAACATAAGTTTTAACCCTTAATTGCATGAATTATTCTTTTAGAATTATGTTTTTTATTTTTATATTGAGGATTAGACACCAGAAATCTTAAGACAGATTTTTAACTTTATTTAGTAGCATATTTATGTATTTTAAAAGGATTAATATTTCTATATAAATATAGTGGTTGTGAGGGCTTAATTTATGTATTAAAAATTAAATAAAAAGGTAATGGAAAGTTACACTATGCAATTAAGGGTTAAGATTATATATCTATTCTAAATTAAGTTATCTTGCAGATAAAGATTTGTGTAATTTCAATAAGTATTTGAAAAGTTATGATTACTCAAAGAGGCATCACTTTTGTACAAGCGACGCGGATTTTAAAAAGTATTAGACCCTTTAACGTTATATTAATATATTTATGTTATTATATTAACTACTACATAAACTACTATATTATTGCACTACATTATTACTGGGTATTTCCACGAGCACTTGTAGTGTAAATCACATACTATGCTGATGGCCACCGTTATTTTATAAAAGTTTGCTTCGCCTTTTTCAATTAATCAGATATCTCCCATAAAATAAGTCACATTTTTCCGTTCTAAAATAATGGTAATCAAAATCACAGTATGTGACTTACACAACCAGTGCTCGTGGAAATGCCTTACTGCTATATTATTACTATTATATACTCTATTGGATCAATAATTATGTTTTAAGCATCACACTCAAACTAGGATCTTTTAACCCAATAACCGCCAATACTATAAAGTAGGAATTCTCAAATTTCTTGTTGAAGTTCGTTTGCCACCACAAATTTAGAAAGGTAATTTTCGCTGTATTAAAATATCAAAATTTCTTGCAATAAATAAGGCATTTTTTTATTCTAAAATAGTTGTGGCAAAGTAATTAATTTGATCATAAGCAATTATTTCGACCGTTGCGTGAACGCAACGCCAGCGTGTAATGCGTTAACACAGTCATGAAGGAGAGCAGCACATGATGCTGTATTGTACAATATCCAAGAGAGAATTGTGCGATTATATTTTTATTACATTTGTGCCTTTTACGTAATTTAGAATTAATTATGAAATGCAGTAATAGGCCATTTAGTCAAAACCCTTTTGTTTTCGAAAATACGAATTTAAAAAAAAAAAAATCTTGAAAATTTTATTTCTGTTTTACGTGAAAGAACATATTTTTCAAACATCTTCCGCTGTTCCATTGAAAAGAAAAAAATAAAGATTTTTTTTTTCTATTTTTAGGTGAATTCGTAATTATACGAGGTGTGGCTATTAAGTAACGAGGTAAATGCAGTAAAATATTTTAATTAAAATTTATTCATATTTAATTATTTTCCCCTTTAATATACATCCCTCCATTATTCCTACAACGTTCCATGCGAATTTTCCATTGTTGGAAACAGTGCTAATAGTAATCTTCTACGGCCTCTTTCCTGACGCGTACCGCATTTTTACACAGTATCAACGGTCTGAAATCTGGTTGCTTTTAACCCTTTCCGGCACAGGCAGTTTTTGTTGTAAAAGGATGAAATGACTGACTGCACCGGAATTTTAAAACGACTTTTTTAGAAATTAAAAACATGTTATTTTTCATGTTCATTGTAAAAGCAAAATTTCACTAAAATATTCTTGGTGCCATTCGTAAGTTTGAAATTAAAATTAGGTATCCCGACCCGGGCACAGTGTACCGGAAAGGGTTAATGCAGATATGACCTTAGAGAACAGATAAAAATTTACATGGTGCCAGCTCAGGTGAATAACGTGGATGGTCCAATACTGGGATGTTATACTTGGCTAGGTTTTGACAGACAGTGCAGTGTGAGCCAGTATGCTGTCCTGATGAAGCACCCATGACTATTTCTTGAACAATTCGGGGCGTTTTTTTTTTTTCTTATTTTTCACGAGTTTGAGCAAGAACTTCAAGGTGCACATGTTGATTAATAGTATGACCTTCAGAAATGAGTTTAGGTAAATAATCCCACGAATATAAAAAAAAATTACTCCGTTGTTAACGTGGAAGAGCAATTTCGGCGAACATTATCTTCAATGTTTTCTCGGTCATCTTGAAAACACTTTAACCACTCAAAAACCCGCGAACGTAATAAATATTCATTGCCGCATACTTATCTTAACTAATTATGCGTTTCAGTAAAGGATTTTCCAACTTTAAAAAGAAATTTCACATTCATTCGTTGCTCTTTTAAAACACTCAATATTTTTCGCGCAAAACACTAAAACAGGGTCCGGAACAAATGAAGGTCATGTCCCAACTAACTAGAATACTGATGAAATAATGGACTGACACCGCAATTTATAAGCGATTTTATTAGAAAATATGAACTTGCTTATTTTCATGTACATTATAATAGTAACATTTTAGTTAAATATTCTTGGTGCCGTTTGTCAGTTTCGGAATTAAAATTAGGTGTCGTTTTTTAAGGACATCGCGCCAGAAAGTGTTAAATATCGCTACTCGCCTAAATTCATTCAGATCTTCTTGTAATTTATGTATGTTATTGAAGTTTACAATAACATGTTCGGAATAAAAATTGAAGTGTATAGCTTTTATAGTCCGTTTTCAGGACCCTCAAAAGAATACCATTACGTTATTGTCTATTAGTCTGGGTGCTACGTTTGAGAAAATTGCAAATCGTGAGAAGAATATGCTGATTGATTAGTATGTATTTTATATTAATACAATGCATTTCAGAAGGGAAGGCATCGCGTAAAGTCGTGGGTCAAGATGGCGGCTGTTATTCAAAATGGCGTCATTTTCTGAATTTACTTACTATCCATCATATAAATGTGTGTTTCAGGACGATTTCGATGTTTTTAACGTCAAAAACTTCGTTTTAAACACTTCCCTTTATATTTGAATGAGTTTATGTATTCAGTTCGTCTGTTTGTTTGTCTGTCTGCTTGCCATTCCATGCTCTGTTGAACAAGCAACAGCAAAAGTGGCAATGATGCAAGACAATAATTGTTTACGACAAAAAATCATTCTCTTGAACATCTGCCGCCAACCAAGGGTACATCACAACAGCATGTTTTACGGAGTGCTTTTCCAAGCTGGACACATTTAGGGACAAGCATATCAGCGTGAAACATGTCCACCCTCTTCAAAAAAATGGGGATGGTAGTTGCATAATTTATCATGGAATATAAAATGTTCGGAGTTGCCAGGGATTGCAGTTTCTTGTGAAGAGTTAGTAAATTGTATGTGCAAAAGCTGTAAAAATAAGTGTGCCTGTAGAAACTTTTGACTTTCTGGCACATTATTGTGCAACTGCAAAAACGAATGAAATAAATATGATGAAACAAAGTGAAGTTTTTATATTCTCTAATTTTAAATGTAACATGCAATTTTTTTAATATCTTGTATAATTAAGGTATTAAAAATGCATTTTTTAATTTATTTATTCCTTTCATTTTTATCACTATAAAATACAGAAATACTCTAATAATTGTCCTATTTTCGTTTTAAGTGTATTTCTGATATTAAAAAAGGAATTCTTCTGTTAAAAAGTATCGAAATTGATATATCATAAACATTTTTATATGATGTATAGGAATAAAAATGCAAACAGTTTTGAATAACAGCAACCATCTTGGATTCCCATGAATTTGCACGATGCCTGAACTTGTTATTGTTTGAACTTGTATTAATATGAAGCAGATACTAACCATTCGGCATATCTTTATCACAAAATGTAGTTTTTTCATACCTAGCAGCTCCACTTATAACAGTTGATTTAGCTGATGATCTTTATAGAATTTCTTTGTATTCTTTTTTGATGTGTCACTGTAAATGAACGATAAATACTAAGCACACCTTATTCTATAGTAAGTATCTTGTAGTGCACGTCACTGATGTATGTCAATTTGAATATGTTTTAGAGAGTATAATATGATTAAAACACATTGCAAACGATTTGCCCCCACAGACAATAACATAATGGAATTCTTTTGAGGGTACTGTAAACGGACTATAAAAGCTATACACTTAAATTTTTATTCGGAAAATATTATCGTAAACTTCAATAACATATACTAATTGCAAAACAATCCGAGTGAATTTAAGCGAGTAGCTATATTTAAGCGAGTTAGAACATGGAATGGCAAGCAGACAGACAAACAAACAAACTGAATTCATAAACTCATTCAACTATGACGGAAAATATTAAAAACAAAATGTTTGACGTTAAAAACATCGAAATCGACCTAAAACACACATTTATATGATGTATAGTATGAAACTTCAGAAAATGACGCCATTTTGAATAACAGCCGCCATCTTGAATTCCCACGACTTTACACGATGCCTCACCCTCTGAAATGCATTGTATTAATATAAAGTAGATACTCACCAATCGGTATATTCTTATAACGATTTGCAGTTTTCTCAACCGTAGCCAGTGGCGCAGCCAGGGTAGGGGTTTTGAAGCTCAATGTACCACTATTTTAATGCAGTAAAAATCGTATAATTTAATTCCAAAACTATTTCGATAAAATAAAAGGAAAAAAACTCTTAGAAAAAAAAGTGGTATCCAGTGCCTCAAACCTCCACCCTGGCTGCGCCACTGACCGTAGCACCCGGACTATTAGTCTGGATACAGACACCACCTTGAAGACTAAAAACCTTTGTTAGCAATCGCGTTGCGAAGATCCAAAGTTACACCCAGAACTTTATTTGGAAACATATTCCATCTAGTTGCAATCCAAGTGATTTAATTTCACGCGGATTAGATGTCACAGGCTTAGTTGATAATCAGTTTCGGTGAAATGGACCAGACTTTCTCACGAATCCGATTAAAGTCGCTCAACCAGAAAATTTTCATTTGTCATCAGCTGACCAGGAGGTTATCTTGAAAGACCTGAAGGACGTTTCTAATTTATTTCAAAAATCTTTAAAAACTTGTGGACTAACAAATTTATCTCTCTCAAAGACCATTAATGACTTCATATTTAATATTTTTTCTATATCTAATTATTTTTTTAATTAATTCGCATTTGTAGATTTATTTTTAGTTTTATATACAATTGTAGAAAAGGGATGAGAAAGTTAGGACTTCTTCAAAATCTTCAGAACCAGAGGGTCCCCACAGGTAACAGTAAAATAAAATTTTTGAACCCGTTTTTTGGCTCCGAAAATATCATAAGTGTGGGTGGGCGTCTAGAAAATTCTAGTTTATCTTATAGGAAAAACATCCTGTTGTCTTGCCCACTAATTATGAATTGTGTGAAACGGTATTAGAATACAGTAGAACCTCGAAAACCCGAAGTAACTGGGACTCATCATCTTTCGGAAAATTTTGGAAAATCTGGAATGTTTCAATTTTAAATTTAAGGGCAAATACGTGACCTATTTCTTATTATGGTAACAAGTGCGTAATAAAAATAAATCAATAGCAAAATAGAAAGAAGAATAAACTACCTGGATTCTAATTTTGAAATTAAGTACTTTTTACATATTTCACAAATGTTTGAAACAAAGTACTTTTTGGTTGCAGTTTCCATTGTCATTGCTTAGCAGCTCTATCAGGACGTTTTTTTAATTCAATTGGTTCTTCAGTATCACAGTTTTTCTGCTGCTTTCTGCATGAAACTCTTTTATTTTTGGAGCATCTCTCTATATAACACTAACCCCTGTTATACCAATGCCGTATTCTTGAGCTAATTTCATCATACTCGCACCTGATTTTACACGATTTATGATTTGAATTTTTCCCTCTATACTTAAAGTAATGCGTTTTCTTTTTGCACACATGATAAAAATGAAACTTTTTACTCTAGTAAAAATCTCGTACGGGAGCTGAAGTGAAATTCAAAGAAATTCTAAAAAAAGGTATTAAAAATATTTATTTGTACTCGTGGTTTGGAAAGGACTGCTTGCACACGAGGAATATGACAGTTAAAAAATGAAATCTTTTAAAATTGATTTTGGATAACCGAGAGTTTCGGCTAAAAGAGTATCGGATAAAAGAGGTTCTACTGTATATTCATAAAAAGGTTTTTTCACCTACAGCCTCAAGCTTTGTTGCATGAGGTAATATATTTATATGATATTGGATAATAAATGGACGCACTTTAGCTCGTAAAATAGTGCATAAATGCGTAGTTTGTTTTAGAAAGAAATCAATAGCTCTTGATCAAATCATTGTAAATTTGCCCCAAGAAAGTGTGAATCCTAGCACTGATTTCCAACAATCGGGTGTAGATTTTTGTGGACCTTTTCATATTAACCTATTTTAGGCCAAGTATAGAAATTTTATAAAATGTGGTGTTAATTTCTTTGAAATATACTTACATTACTTTCATTAAGACAAAAAAAAGTTTCGTGCTGAAAAAAAAATATTTGAGAAATAAAATGCATTCGGTCAATAGTGTGCTAACGCACCATTAAATTTAAAATTAATACTTTTTTTTTTTTTTTTTTTTTTTTACATTTATTATGACATTTGTTTTATTATTATTTTATTTACAGAACTTGCAACTTGAATCCATTATAAAAACATATCCTTTATCTCAAGTGGAATAACTATACATTTTCAAAAAGTCGAATTTATTAATAACCGTTTCAATTAAATAATAATAATAAAAAAAATTAGCTTATTTTGAAAATTTCTAAACAGAAAGTTATCTTAAAAATCTGATTTCAGCAGATGCCTTCCATAGCCAAATATCCATTTCATTTCTTTTGAACAGCCCTGTATTTGATCTTTAAGTGGATATATATAATATATAATGGGAAAATTTAGTTTAACGAGGAAACAGGTTGAAATTTCTCTTTTAGCAGTTTATATATATATATATATATATATATATGGAAACCTACTTAAATGCTTTTCTTCAGTCCTGCAGTTTACCTAGTATCTTTATTACACGCCACTATTCAGCTAAAATTTAATTCAAACTAAAACACTCTTAAAACTACGGAAATCACATTCCCAGAAATTATCCATAGGCGGCCGTGTATCCAATCAAGTTACTGATATTATTATTCATGTCTTCAGAATCCTTAAAAATAGCAGAAAAATAAATTAGTAAAAAATATTCGCCACAGTGTTAATAAAAGAATATTTATTGAAATGGTGCGTTTACGCACATTTGGCCGAAAATGGGTTAAATACAAAAATAAAAAAAAGGGACTTTATAATAAAATTTATCTAGCATTATTTGTCTGTCTCACAACTAAAGCAATTCTCTTATCGTAACTGATTTGAAATCAGATTCATTCATTGCTACCCATAACCCCTTGAGGGGCGGTGGGATAAAACATATCCCACCTAATTTAAACAAGATTCTCACCAGAATATTTTTACTAAATTTTATATTTTTAACTTTGGAGGATAATCTTTGAAACATTGCTTTTCCTTATTTAAAGATAAAATTTTTCGATTATTGCGGTGAGAATTCAATATTTAGAGCCATTTTTGCTTGCCCCTCAAGGGGTTAAAAGATTTTTGCACGTATAGGTAAAAGTTCTATTATAATGACAGACAATGGAACAACTTTCATAGGAACAAATTCTGAGATTAAAAAAATGCATGCTATGTTAATTAAACCAGGTAACGCGTTAACTAATTATATGGAATCTGAAGGAATAAATTGTAAATTCAGTCCCCCTCGATCACCAATTTTGGTGGTTTATGGGAAGCTTCGATGAAATCTTTTAAGTACCACCTGAAAATAATCTTAGGTAATTCGAGAGTCACTTTCGAGAGACACTGGACTCAGTGTTAGAGTTATAAACTTTATCAGGGACCGTTACTCGAACTATTTCCAAAATTTGCTTTCTTCCTATATAAGAAAACTAGCAGGCTAAGCCCGCTGCGCTGGTCCATTTTTTCCAAGCGAACCTTGAATCAAACGAAATGATGTGTTTTGTCTTGTGATTTAAAGAAATAAGAGCTTTAACTGAATGTCCTTCCGCAGTGCGGAACGCCATTGTGCTATTATATTTTCTAATGTGAAGACAAAATTTCAGCTGTCACGGTCTAACTCTTTTATATTATCCCTCAGAGTAGGATTTGGTAAAGAATGATAGTACAATATACAATATTTCATTTTGTATCAGAGCATTCTCGTTAAAAAGAGCTAACATGGTGAGAGTTCCGATCACAGAACTTTCCTGATCTATATTTTTAAATTATTTAAAGAAAATGTATTTTAATGTCTCAGTGCCAACCTGAAGCTATAAACCAGTTTTTTTATTGTGCATTGCTCCATGTTATATATTATAGCGTACATGCTGCAATAAGCAATCTAAATACTTAGTACTTTTCTGGTATTTCAACACCATTGTCGCCAAGCGCAATTGTTGGCACCAAACGAAGCATTTGAAAAAAAAAATAACATTGTTGGCGCGAAAATTATCATTTAAAAAATATATCATTTCAAAATTACAGAGTTTCGACAGCTATTTTATTAAATGAATACAAATATATACTGAAAATAAAAACACAAATACAAATTATACAATAAAATATTTTATTTTAAATAGCAATTTAAACTACACAATGAAATTGTGTCTCTTAGCAATGCTGTAAACCTTTCCATTTTTGAATTAGCAAAAAATGAAATTATAAATTAATTTTACTTAATAACAAAAAATATTTTCGACTGGAAAAATAGTAAATGAAAAAATGCATGGTTACGACTAAATAAAAATTGAAGCCAAAAGTGATTCACGTTCAATAAATAGCAAGTTACAACGTTTGGCGATTTTAGGGCATCAGAAAGTGAGATTTGTTGCTAAATGGTATAATTAGTTATGAAAACAAACTTGATGTGCTATTTTGCTTTAATATATTTATTTTAAATGTATGTATATTATTAACGTTTTTCATACATATTAAGTGGGTTTCGATATAAAATTAGATAATTGGCGTCATTACGTTAAATAAAATTAAAAAAAAAATGCTTGTGTATATGAAATGAAACAGTGAATAGGTTGTCAGAAAATATATTTCCAAATTTTCTTTTCGCCAAGGCTGTTTTTCCTATCTCGCCAAGGTACCGATATTGAAAAAGTACCAAAAAATCTTTGCATGTTCAGGTTTGAAATAAATGACACAATAGCAAACATTTTGGTATAGTGTTGGTGTAATGTAAATGTTGAAAAATGTCTCCAAAAAATTGTCCCAAATTACTCCAATTCTTTTTAAAACTCGATTATGGCATAGGTCCGCTTTAAAAACAAAGAATCAATTTAACTTATTTTATTAAGTTAATTATCATCAAACCACGACCGATAACATATGTCATTTGTTTGTAGACTGGATTATGTAATTTATTTGTACCAAGTATTTCAATTGTCTGTAGACACGATTATGTAATTTATTTCCTTAATTAATGCATACTTTACAAACTAAACCTACTTTCCAATTTTCCTGATTTTTTTTTTGTATCAATAGTTACAGTTAGATGTATATATGTTTGTCACTGTTACGGTATTTTAGTTTGATCTGCGAAATATTATTATGATATTCAATTTTAGCACTATTTATGATAGTATTAACAGTCATAGAAGCTGTCTTTTTTTGCTCACAAATCATTTTTTAAAATTATTTCCTTGATAGGTTGCCTCAAAAATCTCAAGGAAAAACAGTACTTTTATGTTAGCCGGCCACATTTGATAAACAAAAAAGTATTGTTCCCATTACCATTCATTTAAAATATAAAGCTTTCACTCTTTTAATTTAAAATAAAATACACACATGTTAAATATACATATTACATTAGGGTGGTCACAAGCAACATGGGAAAAAATAATTTTAACGTTTTCTTCGGGAGGACCCTCCTAAAAGTTGCCAGTTAGTTAGAAAATGAGATTGGCAAAGTTTCAACTGAAATGAATAACATTAACCCGTGCCTCATCGATGCTGAAGTCTTGAAAATTTGCAATTTGTGGCAAAAAATTGTAGTTTTTCTTTCTTTATGTGCAAACTATTTGTCTTAGAAACCTGATTCTTGTTTTATTTCATAGAAGCAGTTGTTGCCTTAAACTTTTACTCTCATCAAAACTTATATTTAATGAACATTAGTATTTTTCAGGTCAGATCGTGAACCATAACCTCAAACTCTGCATTTTTGAAACACATGTTAAAAATGACAAATTAATAGTTTTATTACTTTTGATAATTTTTTTTGCAGTATTTTCATTAATAGGCAAAAATAAATGAACAATTTTTGCAACTTTAAAAATATTTCACGAATTATAATTGATTATTAGTTATTTAGTTCTTTGTCTAGTAAGAAACAGCTTCTCGATTTGTATTGCAGTTGAACCCCTGAATTTCTCTTTTTATTACAAGACTGTTTATGTTACCTGTTATCGTTATCTATTTTTAGAATTGACGAAACATTCCGTAAAGCCCCCCCCCCCTTTTGATATGACGGCTGAAATGTAAGATTTTTTAAATTGGCCACTTGTCTCATCAAATCATCGACAGTAAGCTACCAAGTAATCGTCAAGTTTTATGTATTTTATTTTATGATATTCGCAAAATGAAACTGAACGCCAGAGAAGCTGCTAGATTTAGAGTACATCCACCAGTTAACCACAGACTTTAATTTTAAGTAGAAGTGCAATCGACTCCGTAAATAACTATTTCGTAAACAAAGAACTGAGATCATCAAAACCAGATTTAAAAATTCCGGTTTAGAGAGAACTGTCATTCACTGGGATGGAAAACTGCATCACCATTATTTGAATAAAGAAAATGTAAAGAGGATAGAAGTTTTAATTTGTTGTGGGGTTGAAGAACAGTTACTACGAGTTCCACAGCCTGAAAATAGTATCGGAATAATTCAGGCGAAAGCTGTGTTTTCAGCAGTTGAAGAGTGGAGGAAGTTTGTAAAATCCAGGCAATATGTTTTGATACAACTGCAGTAAACAACGGTCGCCTCAGAGGAACCTACATTTTTCTACAGCAATTGTTAAAGGAAAAGTCTTCTGTATTTACCATGTCGCCAGCATAATATACAAATTATCCTAAAAGCTGGTTTTGTTTGTAAAGGGGGAATAATCACTGCCCCCCAGCCAGATATTTAAAAAAAATAACTCTGATTCGGTGGTCTAAATTAAACCAGAGTAAATATAAATGCTATTGAAGGTGAAATACTAGATATAAATAGTTAATTCAGAAGAAATTTCAAGTTTTCTTACAGGACCTTTTAAAAGTTAACAGCACAGGGATGGTTATAAAGAGTTTATCCTACTTTGCTTAATTTTTATAGGACTACTTCCTACAAAAGACTTTTTTCAGAGTTTAATCATGTCAGATGGATAGCACAGGCAATTTGTTCTCTCAAAATATGTTGTCATAGATAATATCTCAATAACAAATTCAGAAAAAGAAGGTATTAGAGACCTTTGCTTATTTCAAATCAATATTTACGTAAAATCATGCTTCAATACTCCCACTCTCACTTTGGACCCCAATCCAAGACCTGCAAATAATAAAATCACTTGTTCACTACAGAACAATTGATAAATAGGTTGCAGACAAAGCACTCGTTAAAATGATAAACCGTCTTTGGTATTTTAACTCGGATCAAGTTGCATTTTTCTTTTTAGATGATACTTTGGAAAAAAAAAGTCAATATAAACATGGCTGTAAACTTAATGTCATTTGAAGAAGAAATGATGATGATGATGATAAGAATTTAAAAACAACAAAAGTTTTAAACGAAGTGGATTTATTGAACAAAGAAGTCAATGTTTTTGCTTCATCTCAAACTATAAAAAATTTTAAGAGAGTTTATATTAATAAGCATTTTTTAAATACTGATCCCAATGTATGGTGTGAAAATAAACCTTATTTGAAAGCAAGGAAACAGTGAATGGTTTTAAAGTTGTCAATGACACAGCTGAAAGGGGAAGAAAATTAACCAGAGATTTCAATTCCTGTTTAACAAAATGCGAAAAATAGAAACGGTATATGCTAAAAGTTGTACGTGAATGTAGAAAAACTTTTCAAGATTCTTCAAAAGCCACCTTATCTAATCCATTTACCGCCTTAATCCTTTCTGGCGCAGTGGTCCCATGTCGAGACTACCAATTTTTAATTCCAAACTTACTTGTTTGTAAATTTAGGTATAGTCAATTATTTCATTATTTTACGAACAGAATTTTTCTGTACTGGAAAGGGTTAATGTGTCAATTGTAAGGGATAATAATTTATTATGCTTCCTTTCTTGTAACACAACTTAAATAATAAAAGGCATTTGAGCATTATTTGACCTCATTTTTATACTTTCTTTGCCCCCTTTTTTAAAATTCTTTCAGTTTAAAATAAGATTTTTTTCATTTTCTTTGGATTTTTTTTTTTAATTAAACCCTTTATTATGTACAAAATGAAAAAAAAAGAAAAACAAAAGGTGGAAAGCAGATGAAATAGAATGTTACAATTTTTCTTCGCATTTTCCTAAAAAGTAAATTTTTAGGATTCGGGTGAAGTCTGGTCGTGAAAAATGCGCATATTTTTAAATCTATACATTTTTAGAAAAAAAATGGTGTGTAGTTCTTCGAAACGAAGCTTTTTTTTTATAAAATGAGACCTGAATTATATTTCTGGGTTCAATTGTATTTATTTCATGAAGGAAAAACAGCATTTTTTGCGAAAAATCACGTTTTTTTCAAACTTTAACCTCAATGAGGCACGGGTTAATATTATCCAAATGAGCTAAAACTTTGCCAATCTCATTTTCTAGTCTATTGGCAACTTTTGGGGGGGTCCCCCGGAAAAAATTCGAAAATTGATTTCTTGTGACCACCCTAAATTACATACATTTAAAATAGTTGCTTTTCACCCATTTCGTAAAAAATTCAAGAGGATAAAAATAACAAATAATGCTATAAACAAAAATATTCTACTTCATCATCAATGTATTGTTTCTAATTTACACTTGTGAAAAATAAAATATGCTACAGCCCTGAAAAAAAAATGATATTGGCGAGATTCGTGCCCGGCTAACTTAAAAGACCGTAAAAAACATTCTCGCGTAGCTGGTTTCTACGAAATTTGTAAGTGATATCTAAAACGAAAAAAATTGTAAGGAAATTGTGTTAGTAAAAACAGAGACCACTTTGACGCCTATATTAGTGAACAATCAAGTTTGATGTCAAATATCGGTCAGGAATTGTTTGATTAAACCCATTTAACGAATATTTCTCCCCAAATCGACGATGGTTAGCCAAATAGCAATGCTGTCATTTGAGATCTGCCATAAACGGGTTCGTCTGATTACATAATTTTCTATACTTTTCCAGTATAGGGGCCTTGTCGGTTTTTTTTTAAAGCATGCCGCAATTCGGACTTCAAAAAGTGAGATTTGTGGACAAATGATATGAACAGCTATAAAAATAAATATGATGAACCATTATGCTTTTTTAACTATGTATTCATAAAATAAACTTTTCAATGAAATATATTATTACTATTGTTATTAATATTCAATTGAATTCTGTTTTTAAATAAAAAGAGATAAATGGCTTCTTTATAGTAAATAAATTCTATAATTATTGAACAAAAAATACTCATTGAAGCTTTAATTCTTTCGTCAAACCCATTTTCTGCATCTCGCCAAGGGATTGCCAAGGATCGCCAAGGATATTGTAAAATTACCAAAATTTCCCCCAATGATATATAACTAAGCAATGTAGAACAATATATTATATGGTAAAATTGTCTTTGAAAAATTACCAAAGTAACAATGCAAACCTAGAAAAAACAGTATATTAGAACTTTTCAAAAAGGTAAATTTTTGATAATTGGGGTTACCAGATTACACAATTCTCCCCATAGCTGTATAGCTGAGCAAGGTAAAAGGATATGTTAGATACTTAAACCCTCCCTGTAAAATTATCTGGTTAAAAGTGCAAGTTCTATAGAAAAACATTCGGCAGAATCTTTTCAAAAGATTATTTTTTCATAATCTGGTTCATCTCATTAAAGAACTTTAAACCAGAATTCAATAACTAAGCAACGTAGACAACGTAATGATATGTTATATACTAAAACCTTCCAAAAAAATTACCTATTTAACAGTGCAAGTTCAGCAGAACTTGAGTTATAAGCAACCGTAGCAAAATTTCCATTTGTATTATATGTATATATATATATATATTCCATTTGTATTATATATATACATATATATGTGTGTGTGTATGTGTGTGTAGTAGAATTAGATTACTCCAAAAAGGATAACGTCCGCTTGAAAAATCACCAATATTCTAAACGTCGCTCAAACCAATGCTATGCTTATGCCTTTTTAGCTTAAAATCATATTATTTGGCGATAAAATCAATATCGTAAATAAACATACAACATCTAACTCACAAGTACCATTATTTTAAGTCTAATGATGGATGGGTTTGATAAAAATAAAAAGTAAATAAAAAAAGAATCCAAAACAAAAACAAAATTGTCAGTCTAATATTGTCTTATCAAATTTTCTGGCGCATTTTTCTTAACCTGACGCAATAGATAAATCGCCAAATGTTGTTTAAAACTGCAATCTTTTTTTTTTTTTTTTTTTTGAATAAATTTGTACGCATTACGAATATTCTTTTTCTTGTTTAAATTAAATATTTTCTTTTTATAATATTACCACTCGTCAAAACTGTTTTTCATTTTCTCTTTTTCTTCTTTTTTTTCTTTTAATTAAGATTAGTAACAGTTTTTTCTTTTATTTTTCAAGGTGTAATCGCCGTTTCAATTTTTTTTTATCAACGATAAATTTCACCAAGAAATAAAATGGTAATCCTTATCGTCCAAAATAGCAGAACTTTCCGTCATAATTCTGTAACTAATCTAGGTAGAATGATGTGTTATAGCTTAAAACTTTCCCTGAAATGATACCTATCTAACGGTATAAGCTCCGTAAAAATCCATGAGGTAGAACTCGAAATCTAGGCGTTCGGAACTAAAGTTCCGTTTGAATTTTACATATATAACTAGCAGGCTGAGCCCGCTGCGCTGGACCATTTTTCAAATAAACCTTCAATCAAACGAAATGGAAAATCCGACCTTGTATTTTAAATTAATATGGACCTTCACCTGGAAGGTCCTTCCGTATTTTCTGAATACGCGTCGGACGTCATTGCGCTATTATGTTATCTGATGCGTCAGACGAAATACAGGCAATTCAGAAGCAACTCTTTAGTACACACGTAGAGTTTGGGAGGGAAATGTGGCCATTACGATCATATCACCACACTACTAAAAAAGAGAGAATTACAATGACTGCAGAGATTGACCATTTAATGAAATGATGACAGAATGTTCGGGTTATTCCCTTTCGTTTGTTAGTTCTTTTATTCCGGGCTTCTCAGCTTGGTACTTTGTGCGGATATGATAGCATAAATACAATCTCTCTCTACGTTACATTATATTTTGTACTTTTGGCAGGTTTTCTCTACAGTTTCTTATCTTCGATTTCCAGTAGAGTAAATACAATCAAAACAGTATTTAACTTTTATATTTTAAAATATGTGAATCATGTGAAAGTGGATATTTAAATCGGAATTGTGTGAATAAATTTAAAATAATGTTATTTTAACTGCCGTTTCTTTTTACATACCAGTTTCAATCATGCAACTATTAACCTAGGAAAATACCCTCGATAACTAATTCAAATAGAAAACTAAACCTCTAGTTTTCATTCAATAAGATCTTCCCAATCATCCGTAATCAGATCCACAAACAAGTTTAATGTGAAATGTTAGAAATGTTCGTAACGGTATGGCTAAAAATGTACCAGAGTTAGCTATACAAAACAGAGTTAATTACGCGCCAAACTATGAAGAATAATCTTCATATATATTCCATGAAATTTCAGGTGATCACAAATTAAATCCAAGGTTGGGAGAGCATAATTATAGACTTCACGATTCGTTTTAAATCATATTAAATTAATCGAGTATATTTTCACAAACCAAAATGGCGCTGGTGTTTTCAGTATAAATCCAAGTCAAGCACAGGATAATTAAAAACTTTGTATATTTACACTTATAAATATTTACAGTATTTACAATGAAAACATTTGGATACTATTTCTTTAAAAACATGTAAATATTCCACACTGGGAATTCAAGTTAATCATATTAAAATTTCTTTTATATGTTCAAGAATATTTATTTCTCCCTTTTCGGAAGATCAAGAAATACACAGCCAGCATGCTACTTTCGAGATTCACATTTAAACTGAACTATAAACAAGAGAAATGCTTTTAAAACAATTAATACTTCAGAAACTATTTCTCCTAATAGAAGACCACGATAAAAAACCTATACGCAGCTTATTTTATCTGCTGCGTTCAAGATTCACATTCACAAAACCAACTAAAAAAGAACAAGAAAGAAAAAATGTTTTTAACATCAATTCTCTAGTCAGACCACGTGACCTGGAATGGCTGGCGCCTAATCAGTCTGGCTGAGAAAGAAGAGGTTTGCGAAATTCCACAAACTCCCCCCCCCCCCCGATGAACAAGGGTTCATCAAAATGGGGATGCAAAATAATTAAAGTAGAAATAAAATTATTCTAAAAAATTATCAGTTACACTATACATAAATACAATACAAATCAAAATATATACTTACATAGTGGACTTCAAACAAAATAATAAAACAATTAAAAATATTTGGTTGGCAGGTTTCTGCTACTAAAAATAGAAAGAACAATTTAAATCTATACAACTTTTTCTGGAATATTCAATACAAAAAAATAAACTAAAAATTAGAAATATTATCAAACAAGAAACCTTTTTTTTTAAGTGAAAAAAAAATAATTTTTTTTTAAAGTCAATAAACAAGAGAGTTCTTGAGTCTCTAATAATATCAGAGTTTTTTTTTTCAGTTCTGTTAATAAAAAAGTTCAGAGTTTTTTTTACTTCTAAATTATACACAAGAATCAATAGGTCTTTTAATGATGGAATTATTTGCCTTCAGTTCATAAGACCTCATTTTTTTTAAAATCTCTGTCCACAAATACCTAACTTCCAGAAAGTTCTTGATACATGTTCATATGCATAAAAATCACATCATATATTTCAAAGTCAGAAGTTTTATTCTGGTCGGTGTAGTGAGCAGATTGTAAGTTGAGAAGATACTCATTTTTCAAGCGCTTCCAAAAATGATTCAGAAGAGTCTCGCGCAAACGGAAGCGTTTCACTAAGGATTCCTTGGTTGCAGGTAAACACAAGATATGCTTTAGAGTTGCTATAACTAGTTGACCAGGGGGAACACTAAAGTTCTTGGAGATTGCACGTTTGTTTAGGATTGATTTTATGCACTGTCTAGGTTTTAAAATCCAAAACTTTTTATGAGTTTGTACTAATGTACTGGACACTCTGGAATGAAAAACTTTTTCATGTGCATCTTTCACGACTATTTCAGTCAATTTATGTTTTACAGGAATCACATCAGGATGTTTTTCATAAAATGAGGAATCAGACTTTTGTAGCAGTCCTCGTACGAATAGCAAACCTTCATCTGATAACATAGGAATTAACTGTAGAAAATTCGATTTACTAGGGATACTTTTGTTACATTTCAAGTATTTTGTAACTTCAGGGAAACTTTTTTCCTGCACCAGCTTTAACCAAAAATTTTCAGCATGTAACATTTCCTCAGCTGATAATTGTGAAAATTTTCTTTTCTCTACCTTTAATTTTATATTAGAAATGAATCTAAATAGCCATACAGTTACTCGATACAATTTCTTTAGGGAGCTATACTTTTCAAGAATAAAAATGGGAATTTCCTCAGATTTATTTGTTTGAACAACACAAGAGATGGTGGCTGCTTTTTTATACTTCTCTTCAGAAACCTCAGGTAATCGAGATTCAGCAATTTTAACACTAGGCCACTGATTTTCAGGCAAGGAAAGAAATTCAGGAACATACACATTAGGATTAGCATCAGGAAAAATATGCAACTGGAGATGCTCCTTTTCAATGATCAGGTTGCTAAAATACTGCCAGGGAATTTTCAAGTGAGCGAGATCAGGGATTTCTGAAAGCCAATTTTGCCAATCATTTTCTAGTTCACCAGAAACAAAAGGGGCAATAAATCCGGCTGAATCAAGGAACATAGTTGCAATTTTCAAAACATTGCGTTTAATAGAAGAATCATTATTTAATTTTTCTAACAAGGGTCGTAATTCTAGTCCTAATTTATCTTCTGTATTGTTCCAGATCAATCCTAAAATTTTCAAGGAAGTATTTGGGGGTTCGAAACTCGAAACAGGAATATTTTCATCATCTAAAACATTAGAATTCAAGTTAGGGACATGATACAAACATTCGTTTAATGATAGAGAATCACCATATTTGGAAGAAGCATCATAGACTATGCGCATTTTTGTTGTAGTTTTGTCGTCACGGATAACAGGTCTGTGTGGCATGTAATAGGAATTATTAAAATGTTTCTCGATGCACAATTCTATCACACCCTCATTAAACTGCTCTAGCAAAATGGAGTTATATTCCTTAATTAAAGAATCGTTTTTTAAGAATTTATTTTCTAAACTAGAAAACCGCTTCTTTGCTACTTCAAGATTATTTCTAAGCAATTCACGAGAATTTTTCCACAATAATTTTGATTCATAACGCCCATTTACGAATTTTAAATTTTCTTTAAATTCCTTTATTACCTCATGATCGGTAATGTTCTTTTCATTGCTTTCAGCAATGCCAATTGCTTCAAGATCACAAAATGCTTTCAGCTGAGTATTTATATTTTCAACTAAAACACGCAAACAAGCTACTTCTTTTTTATTCGACTCTATCTGCCCTTGCACCGTATGACCGAAAATAGTTTCTGCAACGTATAATTCTTTTGTCAATTTTCCCTCGATTCCCTTTAATATTTTACACAAAAAGTCAGACCCTAGCAAAATATTTATTTCCTGTTCAAGACCTGTATCAGCAGGCTTAAAGCCTCTTGTTCTCATTATGTCTAGAAGTTCTGGTTCTAATGTTTTCACAGAAGCTCCAGTTATATTATCAACCACTAGTGCTTCGATATTTATCGAGTTAATAGGTTGCACAACACTGGATAATTCTAGAGCAACAACTTCATAACAAGATTCATAAGGGCGTCTCCGCCCAAAAGGATAAACTAATAAATTTTCTCTTCGCAATGGCTTCAATTTTAATTTTTGTACTAGTGATCTCTTCACGAAGCATTTTTCTGAACCACTATCACATAAAACGCGAGCCAACAAGCATTGTTTACCAGCAGACACAGAAACTGTACAAGTCTGCAATAATGTTGCTTTATTTTGTTTATATTTTTGTTCCGACATCATAGATACAATTGCACCTTTCATTTCTTTTTCAGGATTTTCTTTTGTTGTTTCTTTAAAACAAAATAAAGGACTATGGGTAGTGTTACCACATTCGGAACAAGGGTTAATTTTTGTTCTACAGTTAATTGATAAATGCGACTTCAAAAAGCATTTGTAACAGCGACCTTCTTTCTTTAATTTATATCGTTTCTGTTCATCAGTGAATTTCGAACAATTTAGTCCTACATGATCAGAAGATTTGCAAAATATGCAAAACTGTTTTGTAGATGTATTTAAAGCAGCAGCTGAAGGTATATTTTTCTTTTGAGGAAAATTTTGATATTTACTTGAAGAATTTTCATATTTAGTTTTAGAATTTTCAAAAGCCTTTCTTTGGGAATTATTTACTAAATTAGTAGCTTCATGACATCTTAATTCCGTTTTAATAAAATTTATTAAATCGGTGACTTCACAGTCCTTATCGGGGTCACGTTTTCGATGGAAATCTAGTATCAAATTTTCGGGTAACAATCTCAGTAATAAGGGTAGTAATAAATGGTCATAGGAGCCTGATGTTACTCCTAACACATCAAGATTTCTCATACACGTTTCAATATTATCGTACAGCTTCCTTAAAGAAGTAACATTGTTAGAGGATTTCACTGGTTCAAGATTTAGAATTTTATTCATGTAACAGTTTATGATATTTTCCCGCTTACCATACCTCTCATCTAACAATTTTAAACAAGTAGAATAATTTTGATCTGTCAGTTCAAAACCAGATACAATATTATATGCAGGACCAGACAACAAGGATTTGAGATATTGGAATTTTTCAATTTTTGATAACGATTCGTTTGAATCTATCGCACTAGTAAATAAATTAAAAAATTCTAAGAACTGGCTTGCATCACCAGAAAATTTTTCTATGTTAAGTTTAGGAAGCTTCACTGCCGAAACTGGCTTACTACCGATTTTTGAACCGTTACTTGATTCTAGTAAAACTTTTGGTTCAGTTTCGATTTTACATTTTAAGCCTCATCTTAATTTTAAATTTCAAACTGGATATTTTTTCAGAATATTCTTCTACCGATTTTAGTTCTTTTTCATATTCAGTGTTTTCCTTAATTAGCTCATCCATTTCGGAATCTAACTCCTTTAGTTGAACTTCCTTTTCATTTACGAGCTCTAACGATTCCATTAAAGAATCGGAATCAGTTTTATCAATATCAACAGATAATAATGTATCACATTTTGTGATTAATTTCGTAATGGCTGCACGAACAGTAGCTCTTTTACTTTTAAGTTTATCTGTCTTATCCATGTTTAAAATTAAATTAAATTTTCAAAGTAAATGATCATGAAAAATGCATATTTTCAAGAAATCAACAGTCATGCAGAATAATAAAGGTATTTCTTACCTTTTTTCCGGGTCTTTTCGGCACCAAAACTTGAAGAATAATCTTCATATATATTCCATGAAATTTCAGGTGATCACAAATTAAATCCAAGGTTGGGAGAGCATAATTATAGACTTCACGATTCGTTTTAAATCATATTAAATTAATCGAGCATATTTTCACAAACCAAAATGGCGCTGGTGTTTTCAGTATAAATCCAAGTCAAGCACAGGATAATTAAAAACTTTGTATATTTACACTTATAAATATTTACAGTATTTACAATGAAAACATTTGGATACTATTTCTTTAAAAACATGTAAATATTCCACACTGGGAATTCAAGTTAATCATATTAAAATTTCTTTTATATGTTCAAGAATATTTATTTCTCCCTTTTCGGAAGATCAAGAAATACACAGCCAGCATGCTACTTTCGAGATTCACATTTAAACTGAACTATAAACAAGAGAAATGCTTTTAAAACAATTAATACTTCAGAAACTATTTCTTCTAATAGAAGACCACGATAAAAAACCTATACGCAGCTTATTTTATCTGCTGCGTTCAAGATTCACATTCACAAAACCAACTAAAAAAGAACAAGAAAGAAAAAATGTTTTTAATATCAATTCTGTAGTCAGACCACGTGACCTGGAATGGCTGGCGCCTAATCAGTCTGGCTGAGAAAGAAGAGGTTTGCGAAATTCCACAAACTACATTGCATTAAATAATGTCAAATTGCTGTTGATTGAATTTTAGATCTTTTACTAACAAAACTCTTTGCAAATGATAAATAAAGTTAGTTATGCAAAATTTTTAGTAGTGATCATTCTTGGTAAACCGAAGATTTTTTTCGCATTTCTCTAATGAACGTAATAAAACGGAGAAATAAACATGCTTTTATTTTCAAGACGTCATTATTCATCAGTTTGCTGCCTAAATAAAACTAAAAACGTTAATTTGTGGCTATGATCAGCTGCTCGGGCTGTGCATCAGCCAAAATTTCTTTATAATGATTGAAATTTTATTTGAATCTGAAGTATTTTTTTTTAAACCTAGGGTAAATTAACAAATATTGTTCCATTGGCCACCTTTGGCATTTGAAAGTTTTTTTTTTTTATATATATACATTCAAAGTAATGCCTTTTTAGTGATAGTATAATAAACCTAAAATTTGTCACTACAATCAGCTGCTCGGGCTATGCATCAGCCAAAATTTTATAATGATTGAAATTTTAATTGAATTTGAGGTACTTTTTAAAAAAAAATCTAGGCTAAATGAACAAATATTGTTCCATTGGCTACCTTTGGCATTTGAAATATTTTTTGTACATTCAAATTAATGCTTTTTTAGTGATAGTGAAATAACTGCACATGAAAAATATCTATTAGTAAATCTTCTTTTGTCAATTTGCTCCATAATTAAAAAAACATAAATTTACTAATCGCTAATTACTAAAAGTACAAATTTCGCGTAATCTTCTGAAATCGGATTTACCGTCCACCGTTCCTTTCAAATATAAACGAATCTTCCGATACTACATATTAAATTCGCCAATTGTAAGGTAGCTGATTATGGAAGATTCATCCACTATCTTCTTATAACATTTTTAAAAGAAGGGAAGATATGAAAAAAAAAAAGAAAAAAAGAAGAAATGACAAATGGAATGGAATATCGAAAAGTGATTTCAGAAAGCAATTTTTATTGCACAATGTCTTTTTTCGGATAGAAATAACGCAAAATTGCTTACATTTTCTTAAGAATAATCTTTACTACCAGACTTTGCAAGCATTGAATGTTTGTATAAGGGAAATTGGCGATATGTTTTTTATTAAAAAAAAGAATGGACAATATTAGCTAATCTGGCTTCGAGGTTATAAAAGTCACAAATTTGGGGAAAACAAACCGACATGCTTTCGCAGTAAATTATGATGAGAAATTTCTTAAATGTCTAAAATTAAATTATTTTACAATATGTAAGTGCGTGTGCGGGAGACATTTATACTAAAATTAAAATATTCGACTCCATTTTTAAAATATTAATTGCTATTTATATATTGTACATTTGAATTTTAAAAAATACTCAAAAAATGCTTTCGTACACTTGCAAAATCACCTTTATTGTAAACATCGCTTGAACCCAATTCACGCTTACGTCTTTTTGGCTTAAAATCAAATTGTTTGGCGACAAAAGTGAACTCAAAAATAAAAAATAAACATATAACATCTAAATTATAAGTACCATCATTTTTACAATTACATCTGCTAGTTTCGTCTGTAAGTCACATGATGGAAGAGTTAGAAATAAAAAAGAACAAATCAAAAATAAAATTGTTACCACAAGGAAGGTCTCCTTAACCCTAGATCTACCGGGAATTTTATTCAAGTTTTAATAAAACGTTCTACACCAGAATTTTTATTTAAAACTATTTAACTTATTTATTTACCTTATTTTTGTCTGGTTTATATACTTAGTTTATTTTAAAGAAATTTCTGGTTTGAATGAATATTTTGTATGTACCTGTCGGGTCCAATGGACCCGTCTGGTAGACGGAGGGTTAAGGAGCACACTCAAATTATTTTGAAAAGAAAAATGCTTTTAAAACTACTCGTGTATGTAGTAAAACATCAGTCAAATTTGGCAGCGGAATCTCAGTAAAAATCTGAAAAAAATCTATATATATTCGAGTATTTGGCGCAAAAAAAGACGAACGTTCCACGCTATTTGGCTAGCCAACACATTTCCATCCCAAATGCAAGATATTTAAATGCATTTGAAAATTGCTTGTTAAATAAGTGTTTAAATGCCTAAAACTCAATGAATTTAAACTTAAACGAAGGATTAGCGTATTATTTTTTATCTTTAAGAATATATAATATATACAAACTGCGTGTTCCAGTAGTTATTTAATTTTACATGGCTTCACCGGCTGGAAAAGTTTTAAGGGTAATATTTTATTATTCATTCAAGCAATTAAATATATTGCCAAACTATTCGCCAAATTATATAAATTGCCAAACTACTCACCAAATTATACAAATTGACAAAAAAAATGTTAACAACGACAGAATAAATAAATTTGTAAACATTAATAAAATTACAAATAGTGAAATTAAAAATCACTTGATGACTCAACAAACACGTGTACCGTGTTTAATGACAAGTGAAAGTTAAATATACGATCAGCTATTATTGGGATTTAATCTTATAGTTTGGCAGTAGTTATTTTGTCGACGGGAGAATCAAGTAGTACCGTTTTAAGTTTGTTTTAAAAGTAGCTGGCTAATTAAAAATGCTACCATTAAACATTTTATATTAAATACTTGTTTCCATGGCAACAATAACCTTCATTTCTTGTTTCTGACACTAACAATATTGAAGTCAAATTGCCAATGTTCCGAATTGGATATTGATTTTGAATTTGGAGAAAATTTAGTAAACTGAATTTTGTTTTAAACCATATAATTATTTATAAAATTTTAATATATACACATATAGAGGTATATGACAAAACTGTAGTAATAAAAATGTATTTATTTAAGTTAAACTTAATCTACCTATCTTCGTATGAAGAGTAGAAAAAGGTTTTACTTAAAAAATATTTATGATAAAAAAAAAGTATCATTCAAAATTTTATTGGGCCGCCAACCAGCATTAAATCGCCAACAAAATTAATTTTTCATTATTTTTTTACAAACGCTAAATCGAGGTTTTGCGGATTTTTTTTATAAACATATTATAAGTCACGAGAAGAATATTCTATATATTCCTCATGAGAAGAATATTATATAATTTTTTCAAATATTTCTGAGCATGCACTTATTGAAACTTTCTTGATATCATCCTATTAATTTTTCAGATGCATTTTTCTTAACCTGACGCAAAAGATAAAGAGCCAAATTTTATTTCAATTGCAATATTTTAACTGAGTAATTTTGTAAGCATTACGAACATTCCCTTTCATGTTTAAATTAAATATTTTCGTTTTTTAATATTATCACTCATTAAAACGGATTTTTTTCTTCTTTTTTTCTTCCTCCTTTTTTTTAAATTAAAATTAGTAAAAGTTTTTTCTTTCATGTTTCGAAGTGTAATAGCTTTTCGAATTTTTTTTATCAACGATAAATTTCGTAAGAAATAAAATGGTAAACCTTATCGTCCAAAATAACAGAACTTTCCGTCCTAATTCTATACCTGATCTAGGTAGAATGATGTGTTATAGCTTAAAACCTTCCCTGAAACGATACCTATCTAACGGTATAAGTTCCGTAAAAATCCATGCAGTAGACCTCGAAATCTAGGCGTTCGGAACGAAATTTCCGTTTGGATTTTATATATATAATAGATAGATAATAGATGATTAATTTTATTGTAAATTTTCAAATTATTTGTATTATTCTCGTTTATCTATTGTTATGCTTATATGTATCTTAATATTTCTTATTGTATGCAATTTGTTTATTTTGTAATGTGTATTTTTCATATGATTGAATGCTAGTAAAACATGTCAATTTGGGCCGGTATGTTATGACTTAACTTGGAAACCATAGCAACACGCCAGCATTGGCACGCCCATCTATTAGAACTTTGATTTGATTGTATGCCGACAGTTAGTTCGGTGTTTGTTTTTTTAATATTATAGAAAGTATTTTTACGGTATGATGTGGTATTCGTTCATATCTCAATTCTGACTATATGTATAACCAAATGAAAGTAATTTGTTATAATATTTATTTACTTGTAATTATGTATATAAAATTTAATATAGTTAAAAATAGTTTCTTTAATTTTAGTTTTAAATTTAGTATACAGTCCGGTTAGAATATCGCACAAGATAATGATTCTAGGTTGCCATGGTGATTACGTCCTTTTTAAGACGGAGCCCTATTATTTCCGTATTACTGAATTTGATATATACTAGCTGTTTAACCCGTTCTACGGATGGGTGTTCATGCATTTAATTCTAAAACCAAAATTAAAAATAAAAATCGGTACAACCAAATTTAAGTTTATGAATATAAAAATGTGTTATATCTGTTAAAAATCCATAATTACACAACCGATATGAAATATGTATGTACACAAGAAATCAGGTATGAATTAAATAATCAATAAAAGTAAGTATTTACACAAACAAATTAAAGTTGGGAATATAAAAATCACTTATAAAGCCAATAGTTACAATACCAAACAACCGTTTGTAAGAAAAAATTAAATTTACATCGAGATTGCAAAAAATTCGAAAATATTATTTTAAAATGAAAAATCTTTGCACTGTTTTCCACGTCACCAATGAGGTAAATTGCGGTAGACTCGTTTTTTTAGTGAGTATTTACACAACCAAATTAAATTTTAGGAAATATAAAGTCGATATTTACACAACCATACAAAAATTTGTAAGAAAGAATCAAATGCACATCGTCATTGCAAAAAAAAACCTGAAAAAATTAAAAAAAATTCTTTTAAAATAAAAAATCTTTGCATTGTTTTCCACGTCATCCATGAGGTAAAGTGCAGTAGACTCGTTTTAGTTTGTTTGTCTGTTTTTTACAATACAACAAAATAGTTGCGACTTAAAACCTTACGGAAGACAATGTTTTGTGTAAATGCCTTGTCAGACTGTGAAAAAAGGTTTCCTTGTTTTGGTCCGTCCTTGACCCAAACACGTACACATCCTCTAAAAGTTGCTGTTCAAAAGGCTGCATACAACATCCCATGTGAAAAATATGAATGTGGCAAATAGATACCAACTTTTTTCAAGGTTTGGCCCTGAGATTTATTGATAGTCATAGCAAAAGGCGATCCTAAGTGGAAACTGACGGCGCGTAATTGTAAAGGTAAACTGGTATCCAACGGTGTAAGCAGGATCATCGCTATGAAAACATGGGTGCCTCTCTTATGTCCTGTCAAAACTGCATGTACAGTGGTGGAAAATTGGCGCAGAGGCGGAGCCTACTGACACCACTAAATTTTTATGGTATTATTCAGTTTAATAAAAACTCAGAAATCTGATCATTAGTTAAGAGGCAAAATACTACTATAATTTAGTGGTGTCAATAGGCTCCACCTCTGCGCCAATTTTCCACCACTGGCATGTATAACATTTTGCGACAACCTTCTGACTATTAACCCTCCGTCTACCAGACGGGTCCATTGGACCCGACAGGTACATACAAAATATTCATTCAAACCAGAAATTTCTTTAAAATAAACTAAGTATATAAACCAGACAAAAATAAGGTAAATAAATAAGTTAAATAGTTTTAAATAAAAATTCTGGTGTAGAACGTTTTATTAAAACTTGAATAAAATTCCCGGTAGATCTAGGGTTAAACGTGTTCCATTACAGTGGTCACTGGACAGATTCATGTTTCTAAGCAACATAACAATAACGCTAACTTTAAGATTTAACTGAGATTGTGGCATTCCAGAAGATGTTAAACTATATGAAATCCATTTACAAATTGTTTTGTTCTTCTTCATCATCACAAAGCATTGTATCAGCACTAAAATAATTTTTGACTTCGCCCGGTTCTTTTCCTAAAACCTCCTCATTCAATCTCAAAGAATCCTCATTCTTGGGATACAAAATGGCTCTTTCCGAAAGATGAACAAGATCAATTTCAGACGAACCAAAAATATCCTCCACTATAGAATACTGCACTAAACATTCTGGAGGTATTTCAATAATATCTTCTCCGAGTTCATAATCATTAGTCAACCGACCATCCCCCAGGCGAATGAGCCATTCCACGAAAACAAGTTCATCCAGCTCCGTTCGTAAATTGTCCTACCAGTGGCTGAGAGGTTTTGCTCTCGAAGCTGGTAGACGGGAGGTGCTGGGTTCGATCCCAATCGCGCCAGTCGGCCTAATCGTTCGGAGTTTTCGTGGTTTTCTTCGAGCCATGGATTTCCATGCGTAAATACGGGTTAGGTTCCCTTAGAAAGACCCCCACGAAGGGAACTCCCCCCTCTGTCCCATATCCCTTGTGTAGATAATCGGTCAGGCATGTTGGCCAGAGAGAAGAATTCTTGATACAACTTACAAAAATGAGTGTTTTGTTTGCATGTATAACCACAGGCAAAATCTGCCTCCAGTCACCTCCAAGAATAAACACTTTGCCCAAAAATGGGACATCATTGCCATCCAAATCTCGCAGAAGTCTATCAACAGCATTCAAAGGATGAATAGGTGCCATGGTACATTCATCCCATATAATGAGCTTAGCCATTTTCAGTAATATTCCTTCAGATGTATTTTGCCGAATTTTTGAAGATGAATTATCCAATATGGGGACTGGTATATTAAACTGAGAAACTGCAGTTCTTCCAGCTTGCAAGAGTATCGATGCGATCACTGTCCATGCAACGGTAATAGCAGTATGTCCCATTCCTCTGGCGTAATGCAGCAAAGTATTGAATAGGAACGTTTTTCTTGATCCCGCAAAAGCATTGACAAAGGAAACCTTAGCGACGGATTTAGCATGTTTAACAATCATTTCTCCTCTGATCTTTCTGCTTGTAAATCATAGACATCGCATTCCACAGAGTTCTCCAGGTTTTAGGGTTCAGGTAATTCAAGGTTCTGACGTGTCACGTTGTGTATGCGTAGATGATTGGATACTTCTTGAAGGGCTCTGTCTCTACTCTCCTGTAGCAGCAGATGCCGAGCAAAATCTTCTGAGAGTACTGACTTAAACTGTTCCCATAACTGAATCGGTAAATTTGGATTGCCAAAGAAGCATATGAACGAAAACTGTTGTCTCAGTTTAGGTGGAATTTCAAAACAACATGCTTCAGTTAAACAATGTTGCCATTCATCATCATCTTCTAATAACTTTCTAGCACAACATGCACCCTTGATGTTTCATAGACAGTATTCTTATACGTCCTTAACTCCTCGAAAGACTTGGCATCGGGAACATGACAAAGCAGCATACAAAGATGGAATCGCTCAACATCCTTTGGGCTTACAGAATACATTCTGATACTATGAAGTCACCTAATGTAACACGGATTTGCCACACATTGCCTTTCCAGACAAAGTGCTTTGGAATTTCTGTATAGAGATAGATGTTTGCTGAAGGATCTGACCTGTTAAGTAGAAAGCAAGCAGTAACCATGGTGTCTTTATTTCTTGCTCTTTCAAAAGCTTCACGTTTCTCCGCTTCCCTAAAATACACATATTGCATGTCTTGTAGATGCACCGGCAATCTAATAATAACATGGGACTTGTCCTGCATGGGCTTCTCAAGAAGTCACACATTGCCTCTGGTGCCGAAACATATCGTTCTTTTAACCCTTTGAAGGGTGGTGATGCCGTCAAGGCATCGCATAATTTTAAAACCAAATTGCCACATTGGCAGCGGAATTTTATGATGAAAATGTCATCTTTATTAAGTACGCGAAAATGTACTTTTACTTGTTTACAAATAAAATCTCTTGTTAATACTGGTGTCATTAAATTATTTGAACATTTTACGAATACGAGTACCTTGCCCCTGAAAGGGTTAAGCGTGGCGTACGTAATACGTATATCTCGAAAATATTTTTCTACTACTGTGCATTTTTTTAATGAAATTTAATTTATTATGTTGCTATGGCAGCAGACGTTATAAAATAATATCTTTGGAAAACGGAATAAATAGAACTAGAAAAGAGGAATTCTGCTTTTTCAGAATTTAGTGTTGCCCCCGATCAAAAGAAATATATGTATATATAAATAGTACAAAACATATTTCAATTTTAAGACTTAAAGCACACACTTTTATTTTATATAGAATGACGTCATTCGCATCCGCTTAAGAATTCCACATTTACGATCCACTCTTAAACATCTACCGTAAAGCATGCATAGGATGTCACTATCGCAAAATAATACACAAATGCATCAAAAACATGCCGTAATTAAAGAAACTCGACAAAAAAACGGCTATCTAATGATTCATAGGCATTCATTTGTTTGTAACATTTATATAGACGATTTCAGTCGTGACGTCAGTTATGACGTTTTGGTTGGAAACTGACACCAAACAAACGGTTTCTATGTTGTATATTATATTTTGTTTGTGTGTTGCAGCTATATCTTTTATCTATATCTCACATCTAAGTGTTTTAGTACTTGATATGTACTGGTAACATTTCCCACTATTTATATTTAAAAAGAAATGGTGCATAGCAACCGTTTGTTTGGAGTCAGTCCCCAATCGAAACCTCATGACTGACGTCACATTGAAAGCGTCTATAGATACTTAAAATTAAATATATTTTATAATAGCACTATGTTTTAACAGAATATATATTTTGTCAAAATAGCATGTATTTTAATTACATTTTCTTTCGGTTGTTATGAGAAAATGGCAACAAAAAGATATAATTGCTATTTTTCAGCTATTTTTCCTTTACTTTCTAGATAAATGGAGTACTTGAGTTGGCAAAATTAGACAAATGGTGCTGAAAACTAAAAAAAAATTAATATTTGAAAAATAAGTGGAGATACAGTTTTCAAACAAATTGCATTTAAAAGTACTTTTTTTTTCCAATACGACGCACAGTGGGGCAAAATCCCGAAAAGCTGGCCAAAAGTCGAAAAATAAAGTTACTATTTAGGGAATTTTGACTATACACATGACTAGAATAATGTTTGGAGGGTCAGAATCAATATTTATATAAAGGTTTTTGTTTTGCCTTGACAACCTGTATCGTTTCAAAAGTGACGCTTGGAGGATCATCATCTGAGGCGAACAAAAAGAGCAAAACAGTGGTTCCTCTAAATAAGTGCTACATTTTTCCATGTCATCCGATTTTAATGTTTTAAAATGGATTCACACGATGATAGTGTGTAAATTATTTGCGAGTGTTACAAAAAATTTTATTAAGCACATTAAAAGGAATAATTTCATGATTATTTTTGATAAAAATTTTGAAAAAGTATATTATTTTTTTGCTTTCAAACATCAAAAAGTTTATAAGTTCCACAGTGTTCCGCAACGACATATAATGGGAATAATAGCCTGAACTATTATTTAATGAATAGTGAAAAAACCAGCTGCCATAAACTGCCATTCTGCATTCCGAGCAAGTTTTTGCAACCACAAGTAAAAATGTCGCTTTTACAGTCGCTTCAAAAACTCTGAAATTTATTACTTTTCACAGTAATTTAGCTGGCAAACATTTTTGAAATTTTTAGATTATTCAGTTTTGTGATAGATTATTATGTATTATATTACAAATAAGTATTATAATCATAAGCATAAATGAATTTGATAAGCAAGATTAGTAAAAATATATAAATAAATAAAATAAAAAATGAAAATAATTCTCTATCATCGATCCGATAGAAATACATTTTCCTATCTTTATACCAAATAATTTTTTTTTCTATTCTAATGTAATTAGAATAATCGTCTTGTCAATTGCAATCTTTGGTAGATCATACTGCTGAACGTATTTTATTAATCCAAACGGAAATTATTAAGAATCTGACTTCCCAGAACATTAGCAATCTGAATTTGATTTGCAAGTGGGGATGTGATAAACACGTCTGGTCAAAGTACTTTTAAACAAAAATTAGCGATGATGATGGTAGAAATCAGGTTCAAATAGCTTTTTCACTTCTCTAATGCCACTAGAACTTGTAAGTGTTGCGAATAAATCAGAAATCGTTATCTGGAAAAATTCGAGACCTTCATCGCCTCGACATTTTAGAATCATTTAGGCATTAAGGCCCATCAGAATCCATTTTTTGCACGAAAATACGGAAGCTACTGTCAGTGAAATGGATGATATTACAGATCAGGAGAGTACACTTATTCATTTTAAAACAATTATTGATAGAAAATACATAGGCGTTAATTACAAAGTAGCTTTAAGGATGATTGATGGTAAATATTTTAATGCCTTTACTAGTAGTTAGTCAACTCAACGTTGGTACCTATGTCAGGCAACTTCAAAACAATTTAATAACCTTGATGACATTTTCAAACTAAAAGTGAATGAAGGTCATTTACGATTCGGATGACCACATTACATACCTATATAAGCTGTTTTGAGTGTAGCTTGCATTTGGCATACAATCGGGATATAAAGGAATGGTAAGAGCGCACTCCTGACGAGAAGAAAAAAAAATATTTTCAAAACAAAATTTACAAAAAGGATTTCGTTTACAATAAGGACTTCTCGTCGTAAACCAAAACCCGGATTTAGAAGCACAAATGATGACAATACAGCTCGTCGATTCTTTAAAAACGCAACTATCTCTGCTTTCATAAAGAAAGTAGACGAATATTTGATCAAACGATTCCGCGTTTCAAGTAATTTCTTAGCATCCATTTGATCAATTTCGTGGATTATTGCTCACAAACAGCTTGTAAATTCGTTGAATTGTATTCCTAGTTCTATGTGCCAACTTCAGTGCGCACACTACTTGTTCATGACAAAAAAAATAATAGCTTCCTCACTATTGCCAATTGGGAAAATGTCGGAAGACGCCCAAGAATCGTGTAACAAATTGATCAAAAGGTAGCATAAAGAATTCTCGCTAAAATGCAGTAGGACGAAAACAATGGAAAATGGGGGTTTTTCGGCTTTTAATGTCATCGGACCCCTTAAATTTAAGATTAAATAAATTACTGTACAAGAAATTAAGATCCTTGTCTTTAGAGGCACAGCATCTTCTGTAAAATATTTCGACAATTCCCATTCTAAAGAGTCTACTTATTATACTATACATGATTCAGAAGATGAATTTGAGAATATCTTTTCGTTTTATTTTAATAATATAAAAAATTAAACCTTTTATTATTTTACTTTCCATTAATGTACTTAATTGTGTTTCATAAAAAAAAATTCAACGTTTAACTTCGATTAAAAATATCTTAGTTCCTTGAAAATTCTTTGTAACGTTTAGTCTCAAAACTTCATACTTTATTTAATTCTAAATGTTTTTATTTTTAATCCGCAATTTTTTAAAATTTAACTCTTGAATCGTACTTAGCATCCTCAAAAGCACCTGTATACGAAATTTCATAGAAATTGTAACATTGTCCATTGAAATGTAGTAACTTTCAAAGTACTTTCATTTTTAGTCCGCCATATTGGATTCACCATATTGGATCCGCCATTTTGCTTTTTGGAATTTTAACTTTAGAATCGTAATCAGCATTCTGAAAAACACCCGTTTAGGAAGTTTTGCGCAATTTGAATAACATTTTCATATTTCGGCCAGCTTTTCGGGATTTTGCCCCACTGTGCGACGGTATAATAATTGAAAATGTGCGATGCTTAGAAATTTTTAAATTGCTATAGAGTATTTAATCGTACTGCTTTGTTTTAAGCTGGGAGAGAGAAATAGCATACCGTACCGGGGGCTAATAAAAAGTTTTGTTGATGTTTGTGATAAAATTTTTTCTTTATTTGTAAATTAAGGTAATAATTAAGCGCAATTAAATAATCTCTAATTATTTGTATCCGAGGTAGAAAAATTATCGTAATACCCGCTACATCTTTTTACTATTGCAGCGTGGCCCACGTAATATGTATATCTCACATTGCAGTAAACATTTAGAACTGGTTTGAAGTCGCGCGATTACTGATTGAACATAAAAAAGGCAAAAATTCGTCAAAAATATAAAATAAAATGGAAAAAATATCTATTTAAAATTTTCGAATTTTTGCCCCAATCGTTCTTGGGCATCCTACCAGCAACCCGTGTGCAAACTTTTGTAGCTCTTTGCCCTTTGGTTTCCGAGTTTTTGTGGTTACAAACATACGCGCACAGATTTTAATAGTATAGATAATCGTATTAAATTTTGTATTAATGCATTTTTGCATAAGAGAGCAATAGCTATTGCACCAAAATCTGAATATTTATAAGACTAATTATAGAACGAAGAAACCTCATTTGCCACGTTTAACGTAATATTTGCATCTTGTTTTTACTATATTCCATGCTTAAATAATCAGATTAAACCGTATTATTTTCATTGGTATACTAACTTTAGTGCATGTAACTTGAGGAAAGGTTAGGTTTGAATTAAATGAGAGAATTCTGAAAATAAAATATTATATGTTTTGAACATGGAACTATGAATAAAGAATGATTTACATACGCAAAAAATAAGTTAAATAAATAACTGTAAACAGCTTTTGAGGGCTAATTGTCGCAACCAGTAAATTCGAATAGAAATTTCTTATTTATTTAAATGCCTTATTCATGCAGAATTTCTGTCATAATTAAAGAAAAAATAGAGAAGAAGGTCCAAATACCGGCTAGGGTCCAAATATCGGCTACTAGGTGTTCTGAGAACTGAGCGCAGCGCAGCCTAGTGGTGATAGGTAGAGTTTGTAACTTTAATTGAGAGAAGAAAGTTACGAAAATTACGTCGCTGAAGTCTGTGTCATTTACAAATAGTAAATGCAAAAGTGCTGAATCTACGTAATCTGGTACATCAAAAGTTTTTCAAACATGTGTTTCTCAATTTTTTAAGTGTACTGATCGTATATTGGCTTGAATTGTTGATTATGTTATTTTCTAGACATATTTAGCTCTCAATCGCCCCGCGCACATTATTTGTATTTTATTATATGAATGAGTAATACCGGTTTTAACTTAAACATAGCAGTGGTCCGAATACCGGCAACCCAGAGTGGTGTAAATACCGGCCAGCCGGTATTTGGATCTCTCTCGGTTGCTCTGCTTGAAGGGGAGGTAAATAAATTAATTTAAATAGTTCCATTCTTTCCAGTCCCATTTTGCAATATGAAAGAAGCAACCATGGCCATAATTCTTCAGGACAGACACTGGTTACCTGATAACATTCCAAAACATCGCTGTTAGACACTACAAAATTCCCTGTAATAAATGTGAAGGGGAAGAAAATAAAATGACGGAGTAAACCAGGCGAAAGACGCAGTAATTTAATTTTAACCCTCTCTCAGCACAGTCCGAGATATCCTCGGGCAACGTAAAAGTAGCAAAATTTGCGAAATTTCCTCGGGGATGCATTTTTTCCGTCTAATTAAACCTCCTTGATTATTCCCACCAGTTTTTTTTTTTTTTTTTTGTAAATTTTGCCTTATTTAATCGGAACATTTTCACTGTTAAATTAGACAAAAATTTTTGTTAAAAACCGATGACAAAAGAGTAAAAATTCTTAAAAGACAGTCGTCGCGAAGGGGTTAAAAACGCAATTTTTGAAGCTATTTTGATAAAAAAAATTACGCAGCGAGAGAGTTAAACCCTTAACCTACGATTTACTTCTAACAGCTCCACGGTTTGACAAATCCATAGCTAACACTAAAATTTAATAGAGATTTTTGCCTTGTTTAATCATGGAATTTCGACGATTAAATTAAACTATATTTACTGTGAAATTTCAGTGGTAAGAAAAATTTACATTTGGATCGATCATGTACGCGGACTATGCCCGTCACTGTAGGTTAAGGGGTTAAAAATGTGAAAAAGGAAAATATCCAACAGAGGAAGATGATAAATTTGTGTCTTCTGCATGGGTGCTTTCTCTGTGGACAAGAATGGGGGAGGTGGTTCTGGGGTCAATGTTAAGAATGCGATATGAGGGCTGATAGGGACTATACCGACGCAAAGAGTGATATTATGTTTTTTTTATTTTTTCAGATAAAATAATTCTCATTTCAATCAGCAAGCTTTTTTGCTTGTTTTACACGTTAAAAAATTACAAACATAATAGGAAGAAGACTGAGAGAGTTTTGTGTCCACAATTTGTGGAAAATCCCTTACCATTCAGCTGCTTTTAGAGAACTACTAAAAATTTTCTCTCTCTAACGCCGATATCTTTCTGAATTTTTACGATGTTTGAATGGATTTTTTTAATAAGTTTCTCCATAGAGTTGACTATTAAATTATGTAAAATGATTCTTGTTATCGTTTGCGCATGCGCAGATAAAAATTATTTCATAGAACTGCTCATATTTCCTAAAATATTTAATATATTTATATTCCAATTACACTATACTTTTTCTACTATATTTTGTCAATTTTTCTGAAACCGGCGTTAAATTTGGTTGAAAACCCTGCATGTTATAAGCAAAAAACATGCAAGAATTTTTTAATTTTTTTTAAATAAATCGCTATATCTCTAATAATATACGTGCTATTCTTACACAAAATAATACACATATTGCACAATGTCTGTTTATTTATATTCCGTAGCGGTAGATCATTTCGTGAATTTTATTTTACAGGGTGATCCCAAGTATTATTTTTTTCTTTGATTTTTTGCTGTCCCCCTTATCAAATCGACATTGCTAAATTGGAGATCATACCTGTTCTTTTCAATCCTGAAATTCCAAAAGGATCTGTTAAGTATATCTATATATATAAAAGCCGTTCTCTGTGTTTATGTCCTTTATACAAATCTTCAATTTTAGACCGATTTTCACGAAACTTCATGTACATACGTTTTAGAACATGGAAAAGATCACTGTCCACTTTAAAAAATCATCAGAACACTATTTATCCCTTTTTCTACCATCTACCATAATTTTACATTATAGAAGTATTACTTTTTAAGTTTTCTAATTAAATTGTTTCTTTCCTGTTGCCACACCCTAAAAAATGACACAATAATATGAAAAAAATAGCGATAACGCGTTCCTATATTTTTGCATTTTTGAAATTGACGTCATTTTAAAGAGAAAATGCACATTTTTTATATATAAAATAAAAACTTTAACTACAAGACCGGTAAAATGATGTAGCACCTTAATTTGAATGTTTTTCTTTTAGTTAAAATATCTGCTTTAATACAGACAGTCAAATTTTATGAAAACAATTTAAGAACAAGAAAAAAAAGGCTAGATATGACATCACTTTCTATCAAATCTTTTCAACGTGTAGTCAAACTCACTACAGCTATAATCTGTTAAGTTCGTGTTTTATTTTACTTTATTTTTGGCGTTTTAATTTCGTTTGGCAATTTAGTTATCGAATATTACACGAAAACAAGAAAAACCTAAATTATTTACAATTTTTTTGAGCAATTGAGTTAATATTTTGTAATTGGGTTACAAGCATATTTAAAAAATATGCATGCTTGAAAGTTACTTTAAAATCCACAAAAAAAAAAAAATCTGTAAACTGAGATAAACATTACAAACAAATCTTACTGAAAGTACTTTGTTTTCTATAAGACATTGAAACAATCGAATGTGCGAGGTTTAGAGGTTAAATTGCAGTAAAAGGGAAATTAATTGTTGTGTTAGATTGTTGCCACCAAAAATATGATATCAGCGTTACTCATAGTCTTTTCTTTATACTATTGCATTAAGAGTAAACGGGTTCATTTTTCGTAATCGGGTTGCACGCACCTTTACAAATATCCATGCTTGAAAATTACTTTAAAATCCATTAAAATCAGAAACTTGAGATAAAATTTTCAAAAAAATATTTCATTTGAAAGAACTTTTTTCTATTCGACATTATAAAAAATGAAATTGTATGATGTGTAGAAGTTAGAAAATTACAGTAAAGGCACAATTTATGGGTTGGGCACAATTTATGGGCACTGACATAGTGTTTGCACTTTATATATGTACCATACAAACGAGAATTTCACTAAATGTTGCGAGATTTGGTGGATTTTTTTTTTTCATAGTGTGAGGAAAAATCACATTTTTCTCTTACATAACGCGCATTCTGTTATTAAAGCTCAGGGATTTTACCGTGGTTGCGAGACAATAACGTCATGTTTTCTGATTGCCTTTTTAACGATTTGTGGATGGGAATGCACAAGTTTCAGTTATTGTGTTTGCCGTGTTACTTCGTTTTAATTTATTTTACCTGGAAGGCTCTTTATAATTGACACAGGCGAAGCCAGGTAGTTCTTCTAGTTTCTAAATATTCGACAAAATGTCTAAAATTGAAAGTTGAAGGTCATTAATGGCAATATAGTGTATATAATAATCAAACAGAAGAATGTAGTAATTTTAATCTCGAAAAAATACAAGAATGTCGGAAAAGCCAAACTCAATAAATAATCAGCTATCAGTAAGCTTAACAATAAATTTTTCGATATATTAATGGAAACAGAATAACAATAATCTTGGATAATTATTTATTTACATTATTTTTCTTAATTATCTGTGTCGGCTCGTAAATGTTCGTGATGTCAATTGCAACTGTTCTATTAAATGTCTTATGCACTGCAACATTTTTTCAGTGGTTTATCTCTATCTAATATCATGGCGTCGCCGTTTAAAACCACGCCTACTAGACGAGTTAAATTAAAATAAATAAATAAATAAATAACTCAATGGAACAATGTTAGCAGGTTCATGGATTTCCTAGTTGGGAAGCAACTTAAAATCCAGTACAGAGGTAATGCGTGTTACCTGCAATGGGAGCCATGAAAAATAATGTTTAATAATAATTTACATAATTAAGTTCAATAGTTTTAAATACAAATTCTGATGTGCAATATTTTTATAAAACATGAGTAAAATTTCCGGTAATTCTAGGGCAGTGGTGGCCAACTGTGGCACGCGCCACACCACTAAAATTTTACAGTAATCATTGCCTTATCTAATCATCGAATCTCTGTGATCCAAGAAGTTGAATTTTTCTATAAAATTTTAGTGGTATCTGGCGTGCCACTGTTGGCCACACCTGTTCTAGGGTTAAGTTTTTTTTAATTAACTAAATAACTAACAGAGCAGCAAAAATAATTAAAAAAGCAAATAATTATCGAATTAAAATCTCTTGATGCCATAACAAACAGATGTACAAACATTTGATGTCAAGTGAATGTAACGCTAAGATTATGCATTTTTGGCGTTAAATCTTATAGTTTGGAGGTCGTTTTATTAACACTAGAACAGTGGTGGAAAATTGGCGCAGAGGAGGAGACTATTGACACCACTAATATTTTATGGTATTCTTCATGTTAATAAAAACTGTCATTATATAAGACGAAAAACTGTACTAAAATTTAGTGGTGTCAATAGGCTCCTCCTCTGCGCCAATTTTCCAACACTGCTAGAACTGCCGTTAGGGGTCATTTTGCTCCCTGCCAAAATTGATTATAGCCGATTATAATCAGGAATTTTTTCTTAAGATATGTTATATGTATGAAGCACAAAAATAGGCTAATTAAGAAAGTTAAATAGTTTTAAATAAAAATTCTGGTGTGAAACACTTATTTACAAAAATAGCCGGCGGTTCTAGTGGAAAGTCATCGACGGGATGATACAGAAGTACCCTTGATTCTGCGCTTAAAATTGTAAATAATGTACAAGAGGACACAGTTATACCACAAGTTTATGCCTTATACCCTTTTACATCCGCATACCTGACGTGTACCTGTCAGCTACATTCAAAATGTTTATTCTAACCATAAATTTCTTTAAAATAAATTAAATATAAGAATCATAAAGTAATAAGTGAAGCAAATAAGTTAAGTAGTTTCAAATAAAAATTCTGGTGTAGCATCTTTTTATAAAACTTGATTAAAATTTCTGGTAGTTCTAGGATTAATTATAGAAAAATATTACAAATTGTATTATAAACAACGCGTTTAGAAATTCTAAAAACTAAAATTTAAATGGAAATTTTCTTATCATAAATAATAGTTGCAGACTACTTGTAAATCTATAAGAGTATACGGACCTTCTTATTTATACGTATATGCTTCTAAAATATATTCAAAAATATTTTTTTTCATTTATACTTTGTACGCGTAAAATTCTTTTCAGAAAATTCAGTATTGTCTTATTAATTAATTTTTAATTATACTACAGATTAAGATATGTAACTAGAAAAAAAACGTCAAAGCGGAAATATCAAATGAATTTTCCCGTCTAGGAATTCATATCATTGCCGGGATATTTAACGATATGTCTTCAAATTCCAGAGACATACTTAATTAAGTAAATACTCCATGGACCTTCGGCTTCATCTTGGCCTGAAAGATTAATATTACTAACAGAAGCGTGTAGAAGTATGTGGATATAAATTATTTCAGACTGCTCTTGGAAAATCGTGATATGCGTTTCCTTTACGACAGTGAAATCATCATGCATGTAATTAATAATTAATAGAACACAATAATATGATAAACTAAAATCTGGAGATATCTAAATTAAATTTTGTCGTGGCTTCTAATATAATTTTTATTATGCATTTCATTAACAGTATTTGCACCTTGAAGATCAGTCGTTATTATAGATATAGATGTAATAAAGCGAAAAAAGTATGGTGGCTAATCAAGAACATTGTAAATATTCAATAGATAAAATCAAGCTCGAAATAGGTTTACTTAACCTATAACACTCTGTCAATTTAGAAGGAACAGTTTAAGATAAAATATTACTTACGGTAAAAAAACTTTCGATGAAGTTTACATTAATGGTGTTTACGTTTTATGCTGAGATTTTCTAAAGACATTTCCAGGGTTCGTACGCTTCAATGACCTGTTACCAGAATTTTCGTAAAGTTATATTTACCTTATATAATGACAAAAATTATTCTACCTTCAGATATATCGACCAGTACTTAGAAAGATTTCTGGTACTAAAACACGTAAAGCCCCCTGAATCTCCTGAAGCGTGCGAACCCTGATTTCAAAGGAAGATATTGCTGATATATATATGTAACTGTGAAAGACCAAAATCTGGAAATTGTCGACTTTCACCGGTGAAACATATGTTACTGTGAAGGACCGAAATCTGGAGAATGTCGACTTTCACCGGTGAATGTCAACATTCACATGGTCTAATGGTGTATGTACGAAATATTTGTAAAATATCCTTATTACTGACTTACACCGGTGAAAGTCGACATTCACCATACAATAATGTTGAATGTTGAATATGTCAGAAATTTACATTTACTTCTCCGTGTTTCAGGCTCGATCATTAATTTTTAAATCATAAAAACATTTTAACCCTTAAATGCATATGGTATCGTTTGTGATACCATAATTGTTCCCTATTTATTGGATTTTTTATTCACATATTCCGTATTTCCACCAGAAAAATAAAAAAGAAAATTTCACTCAATTTAATAACAGCCATTTCGTTATTAAATAAACCGAAATTTACCATTTATATTTTCTGGTATGAATGCCGATTCTCAGAATTATGAAATTTCGGGAACGCATTCTACCCTATGCATTAAAGGGTTAATCGTCTGTAATCCAAAGGCATGCTGCACGCATATTCACAATGCTTACTCTGTTCGGACTCGACACAGGTATCTCCGTATATTTTTCTGGTATGAAATTTTGAATGTTCTGAAACACATATACAGACGATTGCTATTGTCACACAAGCTTTGAATTATTATTTAACCGGTTGAGTGTGGAGTAGCTCGATAGCGCTCCTCTTGTTATGTGCCAAAATTTCAGGAAGCGCGCTAGCGCTACTCTTGTTATGCGCCACGATTGCGGGAAGCGCGATAGCTCTCATTTTTGTTTATGCTAAAATTACGGAGAGGGTGATAGTGTTCCTATTTGTTATCTTAGTATGTTGTGCATTTAAGTTGGTTGCACTAGCGAAGCGTGCGGCTTCTGTATATATTGTCGGCTTACATGTAATTTTTTACTATACAACCCATACACATTCGCATTTTTGGCATATATCCAAAAGAATTGTTCCGCACTCAAACTGTTAATCCATTCGGGGCCTAACGTCCTATTAAGAGGCCCCAGGATTGTTAAAGCTTTAAAATTTTCGAAACTTTAATTTTTTTATATGTTAAACTCGTATCTTTTCTGAACAATTTGATAAAATTGTTTCCTTGAAATTCCCTTTAGAACAGAAGTTATGGCTTTAGAATTATACCTGCTTAACAGCTGAAGCCGGGTTTCCAAAACTTTGAAGTCATTTTTCTCGAAATGGTGTTTTTCGGCATAATACACACAATATCTCAAAAACTCCTGATTTTTTTCATGACATTTTCAAAACATGTGTTTCTGATTATTCTGTATAAACTGAACCTAAAATTTCCTTTTTACTGTTAAAAAAAAATATTTTTTAAGTGATTATACTGTTGAAATTTTCTGAATTTTGCATTAGCTAAATATAACATTGTATTAAAAATATAAAAATGCTTTAAATACAAATTGTATTTAGATTCAGGGTAATTATTATAATCTGAAGTATAGGCACCAAAATTTTCGTTCTAGTTGCAAAATTTATTTTGTAATCGTGCACGTAATCTGTTTATCCGATTTTCTGCATCTTTCATCTCAATAAAAATTGTGCCTTAAAATCAAATACATTTTAAGATATTAAATGTTGAAAGTGGTCTTTTTTTTAATTTTTTCCAATTTTAAGAGCCCTGAGACCTGAAATGATCATGTCTTTCCACTGAGTATTATTTTGTCTTAACAAGTAGTTTTGTTATTATCTCCACGTAATAAAAGAATTCTAATTCTAGTAATGTATCCATTATCCATTCAATTTTTTTTTTTTTTTTTTTTTTTTTTTTTTTTTTAACAATATAGAAATAGTTTACTTAAGTTTTATAAGTTTTGCATATTTAATGGAGTCATTGTGTACCTGTTTTTTTTAACCCTTTGAGAGACAAGCAAAAATGTCTCTAAATATTGAATTCTCACCGGAATAATCGGAAAATTTTATTTTTAATTAAGGAAAAGCAATTTTCCAACGATTTTCCTCCATTTTCATTATATTTATTCAATGAAAGCCTGCCATTAAACAAAGCGAAAATTATTATTAAAAAATGCAGGTTTTTTTTAATATAAAATTACTCTTAGTTTTCAATACTAATCGCTAACATTTGAACTGAAATACCAATATTGATAAAATATTAGGTTTACTTTGGAAATATTTATAGTCAAACGTGAATGCTGCATAAAGGTTGCTGTACATTGTAATAATCTCTAACAAAACGTCAATATTAAAAATACTTACTCTATGTTGGAAATATTAATAGTGAAATCGCAAAATATTTTATGAAACACTGCACAAATATGTACAAACTGTAAGTTGAAACATTTGACTGAGAGTAGGTTTTACTGTTATAAGTTTTATTTTATCTTATAGAAATAAATAAAATATGTAAATTTTATTAACTTAAGCGAAAATTTTGCACATTAGGGAAAAAAAATGAATGTAACTAATATTGAAGTCAAAGGCCTTTAATCATATGTTTTAATGTTGACTTCAGCCATACCTTTTCACACTTTCACATGTATAATATTATTTAGAATTAAAATACTATCATTACTACATGGAGATAATAACAAAACTAATGGTTAAGGCAAAATAATACTAAATGAAAAGTCGTGTTATCTTAATCGCTTGAGGGGCGGTGGAATATATTATATCCCAGGTAATTTTAATCAAGATTTGCAATAGAAACATGTAATTACACATTTATTTTATAACTTTGATGGAAAGAAGTTGTAAAATAGCTTTTCCTTATTTTAATTTTTTTTTTTTTTTTTTTTTTTTTTTTTTTGTATACTCTTCTGTGAAATCAACATTACGGAAACACAATTATTTGTCCCTGTAAGGGTTAATGGGACACTTAGCCCCGAACGAGTCAAATAACAATTTTATGATTCCATGAATAGCGATCGGCTTCATATCATAAGTACTTCAGAATATTCAATATTTAATACCAGAAAAATAAACTGAGAAATACATGTGTCCAATCCGAACCGATTACGTATTGCGAATATGCACGATGTAATTAGTTTTGGCAGAAAACACTTCAGAAAGTATTTTAGAGTATTGTTCTTGGAAAAAAAATTGAAAACAATTGTTTTCTCGTTATCTCTCAATTAATGTATTTAATTTTTAAAAAAATCACGACTCATTGCAGTATTTATGCAATATAAATTAGGATATTGAGCAAAAAAATAAAATTTTAGAAAACGTTGCGCGCACCATCAAACCTAGCATAAAATTGACAAAGCTGACTGATTCGCAGTAAAACAAAGAATTTGGCGACAGACTGTAGCGTCTCTGTTAAACACCGCTTTTCTTTCCGACCTCCACCAGAGCATATGTGTGATTGTCGACATTCACCTGTGATAGTCTGAATGTACAAGAATATAATAAAATAGTCGGTCTTTCACCGACGTCTTTGGTATATGTTGACATTCACCGGTGAAAGTCGACATTCTCCAATTTCGGTCTTTCGCAGTAACATATATATATATATATACACTACATGGCCAAAGGTGATTGGTCACTTGCGATTTTTGACGTTTTGTTAAATATCTAGAAAAATACATGAGGAATTAACCTGAAACTGCAGGTGTGTAAACAGTATAGTATAGGTCATACAATTCCGCGAAGATTTTTTCCTGAAACCCCATAGGGGACGGTCAAAAAATTGAAAAAGTAAGAATATCTCTTGGATAACCTTGTAAGGACTAATGGAGCTAAAGCTATTAAACTCGAGATTATTAATAAGTGGCTTATTGTAATATGCTGTATTCATTTTTATGAGGATAGCATGTATACTCGTAGAGAAATTAAGGTTTTTATAGAACAGTCCCAAATTTCGCCAAGTTTCACTCTGGAATCAGAATTAAAAAATAATAAAAATTGGATGAAAAATGAGCAGATTTACTAAAAAATATTTCACTCCGCATGCGCGATTGCAATCAAAATATAATGTACATAAAGTGTTAGCTAAATGTATAGAGCAACTTTTGTAAAAGTCTCAAAAACATAGTTTTAAAAGTCTGATAATAATCGTTTATAGAATAAACTCAAAAGCCGTTGTTCCCAGAATGTAAAAAAACCATGAGGGTTTGTATCGAAATACAGTAGTACGTGCAATATTGTGTATGTTAAATTGGCACTAATCAATGGATATATGGACACAACCCCTCATGATTTTGCTTCATTTAGGGAACAACGGATTTTGAGCTTATTCTATAAACGATTATTATCAGACTTTTCAAACTATGTTTTTGAGACTTATACAAAAGTTGCTCTATACATTTAGCTAACACATTATGCACATTATATTTTGATTGCATTCGCACATGCGCAGTGAAACAATTTTTAGTAAACCTGCTCATTTTTCATCCAATTTTTATTATTTTTTAATTCTGACTGCAGAGTATTGTGTACAATGTTCTTTGTCATATTTTCTGAAAAAAACTTTTTTTTTATATTAAAAACTCTGCAAATTATAAGCAAAATAATTGGCGAAATTTGGGACTGCTTTTATAAAAACCCTAATTTATCTACGAGTATACATGCTATCCTCATAAAAATGAACGCAGTATATTACAATAAGCCACTTATTAATAATCTCGAGTTTAAACGCTTTTGCTCTATTAGTATTTGCAGAGTTATTCAAAAGATATTCGTTTTTTTCAATTTTTTGACGGTCCCCTATGGGGTTTCGGGAAAAAATATTCGCGGAATTATAAGACCTATACTATGCTGTTTACACACCTGCAGTTTCAGGTTTATTCTTCATGTATTTTTTTAGATATTTAACAATACGTCAAAAATCGCAAGTGACCGATCACCTTTGGCCATATATTGTATAAACACACATCAAGTATGTTATGCATTTTTTCCTCTAATCAGCGCTCCCTAATTGTCCGTTTCCTCAATACTGGTATTTCTTAACTCCTTATGTAACGCGCCCGGTGATTGTAGGCTACTTAAATATATATATATGTATTTAAGTAGCCATATATATATGTGTATATATATATATATATACAGGGTGTTCCGTTAAAGGGGTCCAATATTAATAGGGGTAATAGAGGAGATCACACGGAGCATAAATCAGTACATAATGCCTGGCCGGATCTCAATAATTTTCAAGTTACAGCAAATAGAATGAAAAATCGGAAATTTGTAAAAAAACCCTCATTGCTAAACTATCGATAATGCTACATAAAAACGAAGCACATATTTAGAAAGAGCAGAAAAAATCCTACGAAATGACGTAAGTTGTTTTAGAATATTGAGAATTAATGGCGAGTTACAAGCTCTGAAACAGTGAAAAAATACAAAATCAAATATTTAGCAAAATAGTTAATCGTTAATTCCAAAAATGCAACTCTACCTACATCAAGGAAAATGTTATAAAATTTGGTCCATTCGGAAAGCTTTCGAAGAAGCTGAAAATAAACCATATCAGTTTAATTGTATGGGAGAAATCAAGCAGTTCCCTAGTTACAACTCTGTACTGTTGCACTCTCGGAAAGGGCGAAACTCCGCCCATGACGATTGTAAACACCCCGTTTTAATATCTTTCAATTATACATTTCTGATCAACCTCTATCAATACCCTTTCATTATTCAGTCTGGTCAAGTGAATGACATATTGTGCAGCTCTCGCCTTGTCTTAAAGCAAACTCCGTGACTGCTGCGTTTCCTCCATGAACTTTCAGGATGATGAAGAAGAAGTACTTTTTATGCAAATTTTCTATGTGTATAGGAAGAAAAGTGTAATAAAACAGCAGTCATCAGTGGGCGTTATGTTAAAGGGAGGCTGTTGTAAGTGGGATTGTAGTAAGTTGATGTATAATAATTATGCCGGAATACTCTAACGAAGAATATGCGGACATGCATCTGATGTACGGGCAAGCTCATGGAAATGCATGTCTAGCACAGCGCATGTCCCATGAGCAATTTCCAAGGAGACGTTGCCCAAGTTCGAAACTCTTCATAAAAATCGATAGACGATTACGGGAGACTGGATCGTTTAATACAGCAAGCATTGATGCAGGGAAACCTCGACATGTACGAACACCTGCAATGGAAAAAGATGTACTGAATATTTTTAAAGATAACCCCTCCACGAGTACACGAGCTGCTGCGTCTTAAGTCGGTGTTTCTCACCAAAGTGTGTGGCGTGTTCTGCGTGCAGAAAACATGCACCCCTTTCATGTGCAGCGGGTACAACTGTTATCAATAACAGATTGTGCTCAGCGGACAGAATTCGTACGCTAGTTGCTTAATGTAACAGAAAATAATCCACAATTTCTGGAAAATATTTTATTTACTGATGAAGCAACATTTACGAGAGAGGGCGTGGTAAACACGCACAATATGCACACATGGTCATATACAAATCCGCACACTGTTTTCCCGTCGAACGCACAACAAAAGTTCAGTGTGAACATATGGGCAGGTGTCCTCGGCGATTATCTCATAGGACCATATTTACTCCCAGATGTACTCAGTGGCAGTACGTACTTGGTTTTCCTACGGGATATCTTACCGCAGTTACTGCAAAATGTGCCAGCAACATTGCGCCACAATATGTGGTTTATGCACGATGGCGCACCGGCACATTTTTTCATAGGTGTTCGCAATCACCTCAATTCAACATATCCTGGGAAATGGATTGGACGCAGTGGACCTGTTGCTTGGCCTGCACGTTCTCCAGACCTCAATCCGTTAGACTTTTTTGTTTGGGGACACCTTAAATCGCTGGTGTATGAAACGCCTGTGGATACACCGGAGGATTTACTAGCGCGAATCGTTGTCGCTGCAGGAGACATTCCCAACTCCGTCGGAGTTTTTCGGCGTGTTCGCCAATCTTTACGACGTCGCTGTCGGCTGTGCGATTCTGTTAATGGGCGCAACTTCGAACACCTATTATAATAATGTCCGTTCGTCTGCCTTCCGACATTGAACTATGCAGCGCAGGCCAGAAGACTATGCTTCACATATGTCATAAAGTACGTGGAATGTAATTCTTTATTTGTCATTTTTCTTTTATTTTCAACACTTTTTGGCACAGTATTTTGTAAGTCACAGACTGTGGTGTACTCAAATTGTAAATTACAAAGTTTATATGAATTAATTTAAAATTTAGTGTCTTTTTTAAATTTATAATTAATAAAATTATTATGCTATTTGTTATTATTATTTCCTATCATAAATTATGATGCACATATACATACAATAATTGTCCATGTAAAACATGTACTGAAACTTCTTGCATAGTTACAAATCGCAATATTTTTAATTATTTCCGAATTTTCACCACCAGTTTAATTTTAAAGAATTTAACTTAAGCTTTATATCAATAAAAGACCACTTTAAAATGTAGACTATTATTGTAAAGTTATTTTGGTTCATTCAACTCTTGAATAATTAAAAATGTTGCATCTCAGAAGAAGCATTATCGAAAATGTATAGTTGAGAGTAATTGAAAAGGCGGTGTTTCCAATCGTGATGGGCGGAGTTTAACCTTTGCTAGTGTCAAAGAAAGCGGAGTTGTAACTAAGAAACTGATTAATTTCTCTCACACAATTAAACCGATATGGTTCATTGTAAGCTTTTTCGGAATGGACCAAATTTTACTACATTTTCCTTGTTGTAGCTAGAGTTGTCTTTTTGGAATTAACGATTAACTATTTTGATGTATATTGGATTTCGTACTTTTTTCACTGTTTCAGGGCTTGTAACTCGTCAATAAATATTGCTATTTTAATACAATTTATGTCATTTTGTAGGTTTTTTTCTGCTCTTTCTAAATATGTGCTTCGTTTTTATGTAGCATTATCGATAGTTTAGCAATGAGGGTTCTTTTACAATTTTCCGAATTTTCATTCTATTTGCTGTAACTTGAAAACTATTGAGATCCGACCAGGCTTTATATACTGATTTATGCTCCATGTGATCTCCTCTATTACCCCTATTAATATTGGACCCCTTTAACGGAACACCCTGTATATATTGTTTGATTGCTACCCCTTTTTTTAATGTAAAAAAAAATATATTCATCTCATTTAATGGTACATAAAATGATTCGAGAATAAAGTCGATTACGCTATTTAAAAAGAAAAAACTAGTAGGAATCAAATAATCTGAATATAAGAAAAGTTGCCTACGCTTCCCGTGAAAGTTACGGGCGCGATAATTAGAGGGTTAAGTGACATTTTTGTAGTCGGTTTCCAAAACATTCGCAATAAATTTCTGAGCAGGTGTCAATAAAATTTTTAATAAACATCTTAAAAGTTGATTTTCGTATTAAAATTCTGGTATTCAAAAAGCTGACGATTTGGCAGACATTGAGTTTAATTTTAACCCTTTGAGGGACAAGCAAATATGTCTCTAAATATTGAATATTCACCGGAATAATAGAAAAATTTTATTCTTAAATAAGAAAAAACAATTTTTCAACGTTATCCCTCCAAAGTAAAAAATATAAAATTTAGTTAAAATTTTCTGGTAAGAATCTTGTTTAAATTAAATGGGATACATTTTATCCCACTGCCCCTCAAGGAGTTATAACGTGTCAGCGCTTTAAAACAACTTGTGTCACACGAAATTTACACACATGCAGGGCTCGCAGCGTTCCTGAAATTTTCACCATTTCCTACCACTATTTTAAATAAAGAATCTTTGTTATAGATTCCTTTCACATGGGCAATAAAAGGTTTTAAATAAAGATTATCGTACTACAATAGTGGTGGCAAGTTGCGAAAATTTTAGGAACGCTGCGAGCCCTGCACATATACATATGTATATTTATGTAAATATATATGTATACTAGGGGGCTCTGTCCCCTGCAAGCTACGCTCGCCAACCCCCGTTCAGACACCGCAGAATCTAAAAACACGCTAATCTGATGGGTTTTTAAAATATTAGAGAAGATTGAATTATACTGAAAAAAGCTGTCCAGATCTCCCTGTAAACGGGTTTCCATACAATTTACTTTGATTGCAAAAATTTAAGGGCGAATCAGTTGCTGTTAAGACATCCAATGGTTGTTTTCGTTTTTGATTAAAGAGGGTCAGTTAAATATTTGAAAAGAAGCTAAAATAAAATAAATTAAGTATACAGAGTCTTTGTCTCCCGGTATTTTAAAGCAATCTCTATAACTATAGCCTAAGACATCTGACTATCATCAACAGTTCCAGGCGGACCATTTCGCTTTTTATACTCTGGGTGCCATTTTGGTGCTTTAATGTTAGCCAGGCACAGGTGATCAGTCGCCAAATATTATTCTATCGCACCATTTCATCTATATTATAATAGTTCAAGTCATCAACTGCCATAAACAAATACGGTCTGATCATTTCGCCGCTCATATGGAAGTTCGGCACAGATGTCATATACGTCTCATATTGGCGCGATTTTTTAACGACGCCAATTTGGGGAACGCATCAACAGCATAAACAACAACATCCGGCTTACCATATGCAGCAAAATAACGATACTTTGGCGCGAGTTAAGTGCCCGTTCCGTATATGACATTGGCGTTAGAAAAAAATCGCGTCAATATGCGACCGTAAGTTTTCCATTTTGATTAAAAAATCATAAAAATTTTTTCGAATAAAACTACATAAAATTTGTCATCGTTGCAAAGAATTCTTGGTACTATTACGCTAGTTGGATGCAAATATCGCCAATAACTTTTTTTGAACTCGCCAGTTAGCAATTTTTTTTTCGAGTGTTAATATTTGGCCAGATGTCATATACGCACAGCAGGTTTGGCGTGATTTTTTTTTTTTTTTTTTTGTGAAAATTTTGCGAAAAAATTGTTTTCAAATATCAGTTACATATGTATTTTTGGTATTATTTAGTTATGCCGCCGACCAAGAATCTATCGCCAAACTATAAGATTAAATGCCAATAATGGTTGATCGTAAATGTCACATTCACTTGACTTTCAGAAAGTTACACGTGTTTACATCATCAAACGATTTTTATTTCGTCTTTTTATTTGTATATTTATTAATGTTATACTAATTTAATTGTTCTTTCGTTATTTAAAATAAAATTATGTCAATTTGTATCATTTGGCGAGTGTTTTGGCGATTTATGTAATTTGGCGAAATTGGTCGACGGAATAACTAAGTAGAACCGTATTTTTTAATTATTTTCTATTATTTTCTAAAGGAGATATAAAAATAATAATTAATAATTATAGAACAAAATAATTTATATAATTTATAAAAAGAAATATAAGTAAATAAACATTTATTATCAAATAAACAACAATAGCCGGTTTACCATGTCAACCTTTTTTGAAATATAAAAAAAATATATCTGTTTGATTGAAATTTGAGTTACCATCATTACAAAAATGTATATAAAATTAGAAAAAATTACTATCTCGAACACTAATTCGAATTTAAAAATTCTAATACCAGTTTTGAGATCTGCGGATCAATGCTGATTTTTGATGTTAATTTCATCGCAAAGTATTCCATATTTCAGGAGAAATCGCTTGAAACATAATCAGTTGTTTAATCAGTCGATTCATATATCCGTTTCATAAATTCGTTTCATTAGGATTTTATAAATATAGGGTACATATATATGTATATTTATGTTGTTTGGCACAGATGTCATACACGCCCCATGTTGAAAAAATCACGCCAATAGGGGGCCGTATATGACATCTGTGCCGAAAGTTTTCCATTTCGATTAAAAAAACAAATTTTTTTTCGAATAAAAACTATATAAAAGTTGCCATGGTCGCAATGAATTCTTGGTACTCTTACGCTAGCCGGTTGCAAATCTCGCCAATAGCTTTTTTTCAACTCGCCAGTTAGCATTTTTTTTTTTTTTTTTTGAGTGCTAAATTAAAACATTGATTTGAAGTTGAAGTTAAATGTCATGGTTTGTTGCATTATTTTTTGGCGTAAAGGTTTTGGCGTAATTTTTTTTCTACGAAAATTTGGCGAAAACCTTGTTTTCGAATACCAGTTACATATGTATTTTTGGTACTACTTAGTTACCACGTCGACTAAAAATCTATCGTCAAACTATAAGATTAAATGCCAATAATGGTTGATCGTAAATGTCACATTCATTTGACTTTAAGCAAGTTACAAGTGTTTACTTCATCAAGTGATTTTTATTTCGACGTTTTATTTGTATATTTATTAATGTTATACTAATTTATTTGTTATTTGTTATTTAAAATAAAAAAAATATGTCAATTTGTATAATTTGGCGAGTGGTTTGGCGATTTATATAATTTGGCGAAATTGGTCGACGGAATAACTAAGTAGTACCGTATTTTTTAATTATTTTCTATTATTTTCAAAAGGAAATAACCAAAAAAAAAATGGATAATTATAAAATAAATAAACGTAAATAAACATTTATTATTAAATAAACAACAATAGACGGGTTACCATGTCAATCAAAATAATGTCATTTTGGCGCCAATTAAGTACCCGTGCATATATATGACACATGTGTCTAATCTTTTTTCCTTTCTTTTTTTTTTTTTTTTTTTTTTTTTAAATGAAAGAAATGAAAGCCATAAATTTTAAATGTTTCAGTTTTAAATGAAATTGTTGTATTTTAAATAAAATGAACGAAAGGATTATATTTTAAATGAAATTAATGAAATACAAAAACATGCGACGGGAAAAATGTTTGTCGATTTATCACCTGTGTCTCGCTAACACAAAAATACCGAGTTCTTGATTTCTCTATCAGAATCTTTCAATTTGGCGAAAGATTGTCCAAGTAAATTGAATTATGAATAACAGTAACATGATACATTTCTTACCATGCATTTAAGGGAGGCCAAACTGGTCGCCAAATTAGTTTAAAATAATAATATTTTCTGAAATATGAAAAAAAAATATCTGTTATGATTCAAATTTCAGTTGCCATCATTAGAAAAAAGTATTTAAAATTGGAAAAAAATTAATATTTCGAAAACTAATTCGAATTAAAAAAAATCTAATACCAGTTTTGAGATCGGCGGATCAGTACGGTTTTTTAAGTTAATTTCATCGCAAATTATTCCATATTTTAGGAGAAATCGCCGTGAAACATAATCAGTCGTTTCAAAGAATCGTTTCATAAATTCGTTTCATTTCAGTTGTTTCATATATCTGTTTCATAAATTCGTTTCATTAGGATTTTATCTATATATATAGGGTAGATATATCTTTATTTTAAAACAAGATAATTGTTTTAAAACTTTGAAATTTCGAAGAAACGTTAGTTTCAATAATGGAGTTATGAACAGAGAGGAGGATATATATAGTGTATAGTCTACCAGTTGCGAGTGAATTAACTGAGGATATTGTCACAAGATGGCAGCTGTTTTTTCAATGGGATCAACAATTTCTGATTGCCGGCAGGGAAGTTTTCAGTACAAACTTTCGATAAAATATTTTCTTAATTAAGCGTCATACTTATACAAAAAGTTCTTCAAATATGTTAAGAAATTCTATTTGTTTTTTCTGGTGGCAGTTTCCCCAGATTTAAACTTAAAATTTACAAATTAGTAAAAAAAATAGACTCCGATGGCATACAGACAGTTTTGACAAATCATGTAACATTGAATAAAATTAAAAATAAATATTAAAACTTTCTGGTTAGAATTCAGAATGTCTTAATAAAAATAGTGTCAGCTTTGGCAACACTACATATAATCTTTAAACCCTTTAACTCTTTCAAGGACGCCCCCTAGCGTCTATAAACACTTAATTTTAATGGACAAATTGCCAAACGGCACTAGTAAATTTTTAGTACAATTTCGATCTTATAGTATACGTGGTGAAAAAAGCCTTTTGATTATTTTCATATAAATTTGTTCGTAAATTGTAGTGTTAATTAATTATTTGTACACTTTTGGAGCAGAAATGCTTTGCCCCTGAAAGGATTAAGAGGTTAATTTGTTTTGACACAATAAATTAAAAATTTAAATTTACCAAAATGGTGGTAAATACACCACTTTGCCATACTGAAATATTTACCTTATATAATCTAAATATGTCTCCCATTAATTAAAGAGAACAGTGTTGCCAGATGGACTACTTTTTTAAAAATCAGATTCTTAATTGGAAACACTTTTTTGAAATGGTAAAAGGTACCTTATTTAATGACATATTAATTAAGGCAAAAACAAACTGAATTTTACCGTTTCAAAAAAGTGTTGCCAATCAAGAATTCTGAAATAAAAAAAGAGTAGCCCACTGGCAACACTGAAAGAGAATACTGCAATGATGCGGAAATATAATAAACATTCGTTTTTAACCCCTTAAATTTTTCTCCCGTGATATTCACGGTCTGTGTGTTTTATTCAGATTGTTTGATTCCTACCAGTTTTATAAAATCGTGTAATTGGCTGTATTCTGGTACCTTTTTTACCTGTCATTAATTAAGGTAAATATTTCTTTTTCAAAAAAGTAGTGCCAATAAGCAATTTGCATTATTAAACCGTAATTTAATGCGACCGTTAACGGCTTAATCTGATTGTTTTAAATATTGTTTGTTATTACGCGCAGTAGTTGAAGATATATTAAAATTGTTTCGGTGCCCCAGTACGACGGAATATACGATGCGACAAAGTTTTTAAAAACGCAAAGCACTGGTGTACGAAACACATTTTTATTAATACTTTTTTCATATTTTACTTATCGGCAAAATTAAAAAACTCTGTAAAAACAATTTCTCATTTGTTAAAAGAAAAGGGTTAACTGCATAAATTTTAGTTAAGCCGAAATGAATAACATCAAACAAATTTAGTTTACTAGAGAGTCTGCATTCGTTGCTATCCCATTTTCCAATATTTCACCTAACTCCATAAAATTAATCAATTTTCACTCATTCATGGCTTGAAAGGTTGATACTGCTCTCATGAAGAAACGGAAATTCGCATGCATGATTTATTTCAAACTAATCTTGAAACTTCATGAATAGCGTTTCCTGTGATTTTGTGAAATAATCATACCTGCATACATTATTTAATAGAATAGATGAATACGCATGTTTTTTCTTAGGTGCTTCAAAATATTAATGATTCTTTATCCTTATGCATTTTATCATACGAAGTATATTTTTTTAACGTACTCACTTTATAATTAATTATATTTTACTTAGCTAACGTGTAGAAAATCTGTAGAAACAGATTTTCCTTTATTAGATAAGTTCAACATTTTATTTCGCATAAAACCCTTAAAAATTAAAAGAGTTTCTCCATTCGTTGTTCAAGAATTATCTATCTTTCTTAGCTCCATAGAAAATTTTTCGAAGCATTCACACATAAACATCGCTTAAAATAACATGTTGATTATGGTCCAGGACCATGGAAATAATAATAAAGAGGAAATATCTTATCGTTAAATTAGTGAAGCTTCAACGGTAACCGCTTTCGCGCGAGTTCGTTACCGTCTGGAAATCTTCCACCAGCAAATTTAAATAGAAATTTTCCGGTTATTTAAAAGCCTTATAAATGAAAAATTGCTGTCATAAATAATGACATAAACATATATTCATTTTTACTGGTGGAAATTTACTTCGGTCATGAGGTTCCGCTGTATTGTGACAACTTAGACAACCGCCTGCCAATGACAGTGAAAAATATTATAATAACTAAGCAAACTACCACCAGTAAAAACAAATAGAAATTTTTACCATATTTGTGAGAGAAATTCTCTATGAATAAGGCGCTTATGTAAGACGTAATTTTCTAATCAAATTAACTGGTGGAAATTTACACCGGCGGTAATCAGAAATTATTGATGCGATTAAAAAACAGCCACAATCTTTGTGACAATTTTGTGTGATCTCCTCAATTACTTCACTCGCTACTGGTAGGCAACACGTTAGACCACCCTCCCCCCCGTCCCATCTTTATTCATTGCTCCATTGCCAGAACTGGTGAAAATCTATATATTCAAACATAACAAATTTAATATAATAATAATAATCTCTGAGACAGATTTCTCTTAAAATTATCCTAGTATAAGTATTTGAAAGAGAGTATTTTTCATAATGTGGTACAAATAGAATCTCTCTATTCTAAAAAAAAAAAAAAAAGTAACTAACGCTGTCACCGCCGGTTTTGAATTTTTTGTGACCGGAGGCCTTTTTTCGTTAATATTAAGAAAAATATTGCATACAAAAATATGAAAATTGGTGATGTTATAGGGAAATGTTTGATAAATACGCTGATGTTCCATTCAATTGTTCCATTAAAAAAGTTTTATAGGATCAACATGGGAATTTAATCATTTTTAGATCATTTTATTCGATAGAAATTCCCTGTGTGCAGACTGCATTTATTTTTTTGTAATTTGACTAATTTTTTAGGGTTTATTTCTATTTTAAATTCAATTTTTCAGCATTTTCAGAGGCATTTTTTACAGCTTTTAGAAAAGGGTATTATTTTGAAATTGTTGCCAAATTTTAAAACAGCGCAATGAATAACATTTCCTTCAAATTAAAAAATGTTTACACGTGTCTATTATAAACAGAATAAAACTTTCAAATAATAATTAATTGATTACGTATTAAAAGCAGGAAGATATTTATAATTACGTCATAAAAACTACATTTATCCGTGAATTTTAAAAGAGAAAGAAAATTGTAAAATAATAAATCCATTAATATGCGTTAAAAGTGTACATGAAGGAAATTACGTCATGTTTAAAATTGCCATTTTATAATATTGCCAAATAGTTTAAATTAAAAAATATATTTGCGCGATACATTTATTTGATATTTTGAGATAATCTTTTTAATGTATTGTTGAGAATTCTGAGATAGCGCAATTAATATTTCCTTTCTAAAGATAAAAGTGTTTTGACGTGATTATTAAAATGAGAAAGAAAACTTTGATGAAAATTACGTCAGATTTAAAGCGATACATTTAAAATGTCTTATTTAAAAAACTTATGAAAATACCGAGAGACAAAGACTTTGTTTACTTAATTCATTTTATAGTTATTAGCTTATTTTTACATGTTTCACTGATCTTATTTAATCAAAGACAAAAACAACCCGTTAGCAGGGATATTGCCACTGTTGTTTTAATTATAATTCATTCTTCCGAAATTTGTTTAAAGCCGATCAAATTAACGTGCTTTTACAGTTAGCGGTGACTGCGTGGGGGTTGGCGAGAGTAGCTCGTAGGGGGCAAAAACCCCCAGTTTTAAAAAAAATAGCCTCTGGGATGTATATGGGTCGACCCGAGTGATGCCAATGGGCTACTTTTTTTGTATTCCGATTTCATAATTTATCCACTTTTTTAAAATGGTTAAATTCTGCTTTCGCCTTAATTATTATGTCATTCAATAAGCCGAATTTTTCCATTTCGAAAAAGTACTATCATTCAAGAAATCTAAATTTTAAAAAAAAGTAGCCCACTGGCAACATTGGCTCGACCCCGTAATTAACAGGTTAATACAACCCTGAAAAAGTAACCATAACTCCCATGAATGATTTATTTAAAATTATTCTCGAAACATCCATGAAATTCGTTTCCTTTAAATTGTGTCCCAAAATCATACGTACATTTACAGCCCGCTTAAAACTAAGCCTAATCTGTGACGCAAAATGGCGGCGCTGTCGTAGGAGGACTTTTTTTTTTTTTTTTTTTTTTACAGACCCTTGAATTTAAATTCAGCTATTTTTAAATAAATCTTTCTGTCTGACATTAGTGGGATTAAATGTGGCGAAGCAAACTATATGAAATTCAAATTTAAGAGACCGTATAAACGTTGAAAGAAATACTACGCCAAATTTTACGACAGACGCAATTGTTTAGTCAGCGCGTAGGATTTGTAATTCAGGGGGCTGTTGTACAGTCATTAATTAACGAAACGTATAAGTATGTGCAGGTAATATAAGTATCCATGAAAAAGAGAGGGCATTATTTTTTTCTGCGTTTCATAATAAAATTGTGATTTTTTTATCATCGTTATTTACAAGTTATGTGCATTTTATTTAGATAACGAATAAGAAATCCATAGAAACAGAAAACTATTTATTAACCTTCGCCTTACAGACGGATCAATGGATCCGACAGGTACATTCAAAATGATTTTTCTCATGAAAAAAAGGGACTGAAAATTCTGTAAGTGGGTGACTTTTTCTGGACTGTTCCGATTTTTATAAAAAGAGAAGACAACTTCAGAAGAAAGTACGTATTAAAAGAATTTTCAGTCTTTTTTATGAGAAAAATAATTTTGAATGTAGTCTGGTAGGCAGGGAATAAGAAGTTCATTCTTTACTATTCTAGAAAGATAAAAGCAAGTTACATCAAAAGAACGATGTAAAACAATTGCTTTGCCTAGACAATTTGCAATTGTTTCTCAGACATTTTCTGATATCCTAGCTAAAAAAAAACAACTACAATCAATTAATCAAACCCTTCCTAAGGTATTCACTCATTCTTGATTTAGAATATTTACATGACTCTCGAAATGAAACGGAAATTTTAATGTATTATTTATTTAACCCCTTGAAGTGCGCAAATTAAGTTCAAGATTGGCACCGGAAAATTTATTTAAATTTTATTTTTATAATTTTGATGATAAAAAAAATTATAAAATTGTTTTTCCTTATTTTGAAATGAAAATTTCCAAAGATTCTGGTGTGAATTCAACATTTGAGGAACACAATCACTTGTCCCTCAAAAGGTTAAAGGTAATCTTGGAAAGTACAAGCAATTCACCTCTTGTAATTTTTGTGACGTAATCATACATGCATTTATTGTTTAAAGTAGGGGTGTGAAACTGTGGCCCGCCAGATACCATATATATATATATATATATATATATTAGGAAACAGTAGACTTCTTCAACCTCAGAGATTCAATGATTAGAAAAAGCAATGATTACTATAAAATTTTAGTGGCATTCAGCGGGCCACAGTTTGACACCCCTGGTTTAATCCTTTATCTACTGATGGTACTCATAAGTACCACCCATATTAAACTTTCATCCCATAATGAATATTTCTAATATTCTAATGGTACTTTGCAAAAATACTCTTTCAACTCCACTTTATCCGGATACATGGCAGCAGAGTTCTAGGTTTGTTATTTTAGCGAGGAATGAGGCTATCTTTGAAACAGTTGATGTGTTTTGGACCGACATTTTGTACAGATTGTCAGGCTCGTCTTTTTATTGCTGCAAACACAGTAAGGGATATAAGTGTAGGATTTTTTTTTATGCGTTCTTTATGATCTTAGAATACAATTTGACTAGCTAATTTATGTGAACGGTGTATATGTTACCGTGAAAGACCGAAATCTGGAGAATGTCGACTTTCACCGGTGAATGTCAACATTCACACAGTCGCTTGGTGTAAGTCTGAAATGGTTATTAAATATCCTTATATCTGACTTACACCGGCAAACAAAGCGTTACAAGTAAGCGAACAAACTTAATGCTGGAATCAGGCGTAAATTAACACAGTTGCGCCACCTTGTGGACGGAGTGATAATTCACATACGCGGGCTATTAGTGTGGCGCGTATTTTCTAAATCTTTAGTCACTCATGGAACTGATTTTTGCTTGCCACATTCATTGCAAAATAATGGCGTAGCGGGAGGGGCATCTTCGATGCACTTGACACCACGAAGTTTTCTTCGCCTTATCAAAGGAAATTTAGTTATTAATCAAGGTAAAAAAAAACTTTACAATTTTAGTGGTGTGAGTAAGAAAACAGTTAGGTATCTACTGTAGTTCACACTCCATCCGCTACGTAGCGCATGACCTTGATTGATGTGACCTCGTTTTTAATCTTGCGGTTATTTCTCCTATTTAAGATAGGACGCTTACTTATATCGCTTTGCCGGTAAATGTCGACATTCACCATGCACTAACAGTTAATTTTGAATATGTCGTAAATTTGCATTTACTTCTTCGTGTTTCAGGTTCGATCATTAAATTTTAAATCATAAAAACGTTTTAATCGTCTATAATCCAAAGGTGTGCTGTACGCATATTCGCAATACCTACTCGGTTCAGATTCGACACTGGTATTTCTCAGTATATTTTTCTGGTATGAAATTTTGAATATTTTGAAACACTTAGTTTTGTTATTCTCTTTATGTGATAATGATTGTATCCTAATTCTAATAATATTATAAATGTGAAAATGTGAAAATGTTTGACTGAAGCCAGCGCCAAAATGGATAATTAAATGCCTTTGTATTTAAATTATGCATTATATTATTTTTTTTTCAAATGTTTAAAATTTTCACTTAAGTTAATAAAATTTGCTCATTTTGTTTGTTTGTAATTCACAAAATAAAAGTTATAAGCAAATTGCAAAAATATTTACTTTATAATGGAAATATTAATAGTGAAATTTCAATTTTTTTTTCCGTATTGAATTAATATGTGCAAAATGAAAATTGGCAAAAAATATTTTGCAATTTCACTATTAATATTTCCAACATAAAATAAATATTTTAGCAATATTGACATATTGTTGCAGATAGTTACAATATAACCAACATAACTAATACTGGTTTTCAGGGCAATTGTGTTTCTGGATTTTTTTTCTTATCTATTTCCAAATAGTAATTGTCGCATTTTGTTATTTTCGTAATTTATAAGGCAAATATTAGTGGTTATAAAAAATCCAGAAACACAATCGCTCGCGGATTTTCAGATCAGGTGCATTTTTAGTAAAGTTAACATTGTTGTAACTATTATTATTTTAATGTCAAATCAAATTTGATATTTTTTTCTATTGAAATGGTGCAATATTATAAACGCAAGAGAATATTCTATTCCGACATTTGACTGAAAATAGGTTTCCTTTTTATAACTCTTATTTTATATATTACAAACAAATAAAATACGTAAATTTTATTGGGAAAATTTAAACATTGGAAAAAGAATAATATAATGAATAATGAACACAACAATTTAGTTATCCGTTTTGATTCTGACTTCATCCAAACATATTCGCACTTTCACATTTATAATATGATTAGGATAATTTTATTACTACATGAAGATAATAACAAAACTAAGTGTTTAATATATTCAAAATTTCATACCAGAAAAATATACTGAGAAATACCAGTGTCGAATCTGAACCGAGTAGGCATTGTGATTATGCGTGCTGCACCGTAATACTCAGTTCGGATTCGACACAGGTATCTCCGTATATATTTCTGGTATGAAATTTTGAATATTCTGAAATACAGACGATTGCTATCTCACGCAAGCTTTGAATTATTATTTAACCGTTTGAGTGTGGAGCAGCGCGATAGCGCTCCTCTTGTTAAGTGCCAACATTTCAGGAAGCGCGATAGCGCTACTCTTGTTATGTGCCACAATTGCGGGAAGCTCGATAGCGCTCATTTTGTTCTATGCTAAAATTACGCAGAGGGTGATAGTGTTCCTATTCGTTGTCTCCGTGTGTTGTGCATTTAAGTTGGTTGCACTAGCGAAGCGTGCGATTTCTGTATATATCGTCAGCTTGCAAGTAATTTTTAATTATATATAAGCCCAAATGCATTCGCATTTTCGGCATACATCCACAAGATTTGTTCCGCACTCAAACGATTAATCCACTGGAGGCCTAACGTCCTATTAAGGGTCTCAAAACTCTTAAAACTTTAAAATTTTCGAAATTTTATTTATTTTTTTATGTTAAACTCGTATCTTTTCTGAACATTTTGATATAATTGTTTCCTTGAAATTCCCTTTAGAATAGAAGTTATGGCTTTTAGAATTATACCCACTTAATAGCTGAAGCGGTGTTTCCAAAACTTTGAAGTCATTTTTTCCGGATGACGTTTTGGGGCATAATGCACACGATATCTCAAAAACTCCTGTTTTTTTTTTTTTTTTTTTTTTTTTTTTTTTTTCCATGATATTTTCAAAACATATGTTTCATATTAGTCTGTATAAACTGAACCTAAAATTTCCTTTTTATTGTTAAAAAAAATATTTTTTTTAGGTGTTTATACTGTTGAAATTTTCTAAATTTTGCATTAGCTAAATACAACTTTGTATTAAAAATATAAAAATGTTTTAAATACAAATTTATTTAGGTTCAGGGTAGTTATTATAATCTGAAGTATAAGTAGGCACCAAAATTTTCATTCTAGTTGCAAAATTTATTTTGTAATCGTGCGCGTAATCTATTATGCCGATTTTCTCCATCTTTCATCTTAATAAAAATTGTGTCTTAAAATCAAATGCATTTTAAGATATTAAATGTTGAAAATGGTCCTTTTTTTCATTTTTTTCCAATTTTAACTTCCACTGAGTATTATTTTGTCTTAGCAAGTAGTTTTGTTATTATCTCCATGTAATAATTATAGAATCCCAATTCTAGTAATGCATATTATCGATTTAATTCTCTCTCTCTCTCTTTTTTTTTTTTTTACAATGTATAAATTCTCTCTCTCTCTCTCTTTTTTTTTACAATGTATAACATTTTTACATAAGTTTATAAATTTTACATATTTAAAGGAGTGATTGTGTTTCTGTTCTTTTTTTATAACCACTGTTTCCTCCTAATCGCATATTTACCATAAGAATTTTGATAATATATAAGGCGAAGATTACAATTTGTTAAAAATTATTATAAGAATCTAGAAAAGTAATTACCCGAAGAAACAGTTTCAGGTATATTGGTTATATTGGCCAATATTTTTAGTCATCGCTAACAGATTTGGCAATTTAGCGGAAATTCTGGATTCAAAATACCTACCACTTTTTTTTAAATGGCAATTTTCATTGTATTTGTTCGATGAAAGTCTACCATTAAACAAAGCGAAAATTATTATTAAAAAATTCAGGTATTTCTTAATATAAAAGTACGCTTAGTTTCCAATACTAATCGCTAACATTTGAACTGAAATATCAATATGGATAAAATATTAGATTTGCTTTGGAAATATTTGTAGTGAAACGTAAATGCTGCATAAAGGTTGCTGTACATTGTAATATTCTCTAACACAGGGGTGGCCAACTGTTGCACGCGCCACACCACTAAAATTTAACAGTAATCATTGCCTTATCTAATCATCGAATCTCTGCGATTCAAGAAGTCAAAATTTTCTGTAAAATTTTAGTGGTATCAGGCGTGCCACTTTTGGCCAGCCCTGCTCTAACAAAACGTCAATATTATAAAAATACTTACTCTATGTTGGAAATATTAATAGTGAAATATCAAAATATTTTTTGAAAGCACTGCACAAATATGTACAAACTGTAAGTTCAAACAATTGACTGAAAGTAGATTTTAATTTCATAGAAACAAAAAAAAAATGTAAATTTTATTAACTTAGGCGACAATTTTGCACATTAGGAAAAAAATGAATGTGACGGATAATAAATTCAAAGGCGTTTAATCACCTGTTTTTTTGTTGACTTCAGCCATACCTTTTCACACTTTCACATGCATAATATTATTAGAATTAGAATACTATCATTACTACATGGAGGTAATAACAAACTAATGGTTAAGGAAAAATAATACTAAAGGAAAAGAGGCATTCTCTCAATCGCTTGAGGGGCGGTGGAATATATCATATCCCGCCTAATTTTAATCAAGATTTGCACCATAAACATGTAATTACACATTTATTTTATAACTTTGGTGGGAAGAAGTTGAAAAATAGCTTTTCCTTTTTGTATATTCCGGTGTGAAAATAACATAACGGTAACAAAATTGTTTGCCCCTGAAAGGGTAAATGGACACTTCACCCCGATCGAGTCAAATCAGTGTTGCTAGATTGTTGAAAAAGTCCCCAATCTGGCAACACTGTGTCAAATAACTATTATATTTCGTGATTCCATGAATAGCGATCGGCTTCATATCATAAAGAGTTCAGAATATTCAATATTTAATACCAGAAAAATAAACTGACAAGGGAACCACTTTTTGTGTTGCTCGCACCTAGCATTGAGACTTGGTGCATTTTAAAGTCCTATATTATGAAGTTTGAGAATCGATAAAATTTTTCTGTTAAAATAATATTTCTTGATTTTACTGCAGCATAACTTTCGGAAAATGCAATTTTCGAGACCACTGAACGGACTATTAACATTGAATTTTTTTAAAGAAAAGCATAAAAATAAAAATTAGTTAATAATAAGTATAAAATATTGAAAAAAGTTCGAAAATTCCTTCAAAAACTCACGAATTTTATTTTGAAAAATTGCAACATTATGTTCATATTTTTGGTGGGGAAACAGTTGTCGTTTATTTTCGAAAGTAGTGCTTTACGGCAACCCTAGCCAAATGTCATAGCTGAATTTGTAATGGCTAGAAATTGCAATGTCCGATATATTTAGCAAGAGTAATTTTTCTAAATTGTGTGAAAATATTAATTTACTTTATGATTACTTTTACCAAAGGACCATTTAATACAGCAACATTTAATTTTAAACATTCGAAACTTTATTCCATTCGATTTCAAAAGAAAATTGTTTGCTTATTTTCTATTTCACTAAAAAATAGTTTTCAATGATCTTCGAAACTTTTATAGAATTATATTTAGTATATTTATCGTCTGCATAGAAAAAGAAATAAAAACCTAATATTTGTTTCTTATGCTTTCAATTATTTAAAAAAAAATTGCAATCTGTATACTAGTAATATGTACTGTATATTTACTCTTTGGATAAAGCGGTCGGAAAAATTGTAGCGCCATATTTGGCGACTTAACTCATTTTTGGCGTGAAATAAACAAATAAAAATGTAATAATAAAAATTAAAAGTATAAAAAAGTATATAAAATATGATTTTAACAGAGAAATTTTATCGGTTCTCTAACTTTTATGTATAGGGCTACAAAACGCACCAGGTCTCGATGCTACGTGCGAGCAACACCAAAAGTGGTTCCCTTGTGAGAAGTACATGTGTCCAATCCAAACCGAGTAATTATTGTGAAAATGTGTGCTGCACTCAGTTTTAGCAGAAAACACTTCAGAAAGTATTTCAGAGTACTGTTCTTGAAAAAAAAAATAAAGACATTTTTTTTTCTCGCTTACTCTCAATTAATGTATATATTTTTTTAATTTTTCAAAAGTAAAAAAAAGGTCACGACTCACTGTAGTATCCATTCAATATAAATTAGGATATTGAATAAAAAATAAATAAAATTTAAGAAAACGTTGCGCGCACCATCAAACCTTGCATAAAACTGACAAAACTGACTGTCTCGCAGTAGAACAAAGAATTTGGCGACAGACTGTAGCCTCTATGTTAAACACCACTTCTCTTTTCGACCTCCACCAGAGCATATCTGCGTTTGTCGACATTCACCGGTGATGGTCCGAATACACAAGAATATAATCAAATATTCGGTCTTTCACAGGCGTTTTTCGTATGTGTTAACATTCTCCGGTGAAAGTCGACGTTCTCCAATTTCGGTCTTTCACAGTAACATATATATTTGATCTAGCAGTTGTTGAATTACTCGGTGGTACTTATAAGTACCGTCAGTACACTAGGTGTTGGAGAAAAACTTCTTGTTTACTTTTTGTCTGTGTATCGTTCATCGTTTTCATCTAATTTAAAACGTAATAACTAAAATGTGCTGTAGTAATAATTTTCCTAGTATTTCTTTTCGGTTTCATTATTATTTTTTATAGGAAATCGAAAAAGTTGTGGCACCGGCTCTTTTTTGCTATGATAGAAATGACATATGTAATTTCTTATATTGCATATGTGGAGATGCGAGAGAACATGTTGTCCTTGGAATATAGACGTAGAATAACTAAAGGACTGCTAACAAGATCGAAACCTAAAAAAAAATGTTTTATTAACCCTTACAGGGGTAAAAAATTTTCAATTCTAAAGTGTTGAACTAAATGATTCACACTGGAATTTGCCAAAAATATTATGAGTAAACAAGAAAAAAAAATTCACATGCTTACTAAATCCAGAATATTTTAAAATAATTCTGGTGCAATTTGTTTTTGGTGCCTTGTGCCTTGTGAGTTTTCTGTTGCGATTATATTTGTCATAGTGTACAGACGGTACTTTAAAGTACCACTTTAATTAATTACCTCTAAGGAATTAAATTTCTCAGGGGTAAGCATACTTGCCAACATTCAACTAAATTTTCGTAAAATGTGAGTTAAGTTGACCCAAGTTATACGCGTTACTAACCAGAAATTTTTTTGATGTACCATTATATATTTAAAATCGTGTTTCTCTATGAAAATCAATTGATTTAATTTCCTTAGTAAATTTCTCGTTCGAAACGTGTTTAACTTGGGTCAGACTAACTCACATTTTACGGAAGTTAAAGGGAATGTTGGAAAGTATGGGTAAGTATATTTTATGTTTATTCATTAATTTTCATTGTAGTAACTTAAAAACAAATACATGAAAAAAATTGCAGTAGATCATAATGCGGTAGATACAGCGTTAAATGAAGGTATGAGTATACATGGCTCACATATATATGTACATATTTATGCGTGTACTTGGAAAATGGAAAGCGTTTTATCGTGTTTCTGTCTTTCATTAAAAATGATCTTTTTAAGTCTTCTCATTTAAATGTTTTTTATACTTTATTAGACTCCAAATAAAAAGACTCTCGGAAAGGTAAATGATTTGTTAAAAGGTTCTTCCTTTAATGCTTTAAAAATAAACTAGCGACTAAAGACGAAGAATAATATAGATCAAATACTTTGTCTAGATAATCTGCATTCCAGACATTTCCCCATATCTATGCTATACCCATGGAAACAATCAATTCAGCAAGCCATTTCTAAAACATTCGTGGCTTGGGAGATTTATATGACTCTCAAAATGAAAAGGAAAGTTACATGTATGATCTGTCTAAATATAGTCATGGAACATATAATAAATTCATTTATTGTAATTTTTATGAAATAATACTGCATGCATTTATTAGTTAAACGAACATATGAGTATACATGGCTTATATATACAAGGTGTTTCAGAAAAAATATCCGATTACAAATGAGCATAAGTTCTTTCTAAAACATGATCCCAAGAAACGATTTTTACACAGTACAGAATGACGATCAAAATTTTGATTGTGTTATCCACAATTATTTTAAGTAGATCCCATTTGTCACACAGAAAACAACTAAGTGACAATCGAAGAGAAAATATCCAAAACGTGAAGTTTCATCCCATAAATGCATTGTACATGAGGCTATGGGATTTTAGTTTATAGGAATATGCCTTCTTTATCTACAACAGCGAAAAAACTGACGGTGTACATCGATAATTCAGTGTTTATAGGAACATGTTTCAGAGTATCTAACGCAATATAAACTCATTGTTTAATTTCTGGATTTTATGGATATTCTGTGTCTAACTAAAAGGATATACATAAAACAGTTTCGAAAAACAACACTTTGTGTTTTCATTTGTATTGCATCTAATCGTTTCATCTAAACATTGTTTACAGCGAAATTATTGCTATTCGTAATCGGGACATTTTTTAAGCAGTCTGCATATGCTTGAAATATTGAAAGCGTGTTTATTGTGTTTCTGTTTGCTGTTTAATCATACTCATTTAACAATTATTTACATTATTTTAGATACTGAATAAAAAATTCTTGTGAACATTATACAGTAGCGCTCAAAAGTATTTTGACAACCTTATATTTTCTCTTATTTTATTTAATATAAAAATGTAAAAGAAAATATATTCCCTATAATTGAGAACACCATGTCTGCAGTTATTCAAATGTATCAAGTTTCAACTTGTTTGCTTACATTCGGCGCACCGAAGAAAAATGACTCCTCCTTAGCTCAAAAGTATTTTGACAATTAGTTTGCATTTAATTGTTGAAGGTGTCAGCGGCGCTATAGCTTCGGTTAGTGTTTATATTGACTTATTGTAGTTATTTTTAAATGCCCAAAATGTAAAAAGTATTGAAGTGATTCTAGAAAAGCCGCTGTAAATGCACTTAAAAAAAGGTAGACTACAAACACAATTAGCTCGTTCTTTTAACGTGTCTCGGCAACTTGTTATTACATGTAATAAACTTTTTAATAAACAGAATTACATCGAAAATAAGCCTCATAATGGTTATCCAAAACACACAACCTGCAATGTTGACTGTATTATAAAAATGATATCTACAAGTGATTGTGTAAGTCCGCTGTAGTAATAAAAAATGAATTGAATGAAAATTACGGCATATACCTACACGTTTCATCAGTCAGACGACGCCTAAACCTCTATGGTTTACATGGCAGAAGACCAGCAAAAATTAGGTTTGTTATCTACTGAGAATAGGAAGGCTAGAGTTGCATTTGTAAAACGGCATAACCCTTTCAGGGGCAAAACAATTCCATTGCTAAAGTGTTGAAATTAATGATTGACACCAGAATTTGAAAACACATTTATTTGTCTATCAAGAAAAAGCAACATTTCACAGACAGAATAAATCGAAATTTTTTAACTAGAATTCTGGTGTCAATCATTAATTTCAACACTTTAGCAATGGAAGTGCTTTTCCCCTGAAAGAGTTATGCTGTTTTACAAATGCAACTCTAGCCTTCCTATTCTTAGTAGATAACAAATGTGTTTTTGCTGTTCTTCTGTCATGTAAACCATAGAGGTTTAGGCGTCGTTTGACTGATGAAACGTGTATGTCTATGCCGTAATTTTCTTTTAATTCATTTTTTATTATTACAGCGGACTTACTATAATCACTTGTAGGTATCATTTTTAAAATACAGTCAACATTGCAAGTTGTGTTATTCGGATGGCCACAATGAGGCTTATTTTCGATGTAATTATGTTTAATAAAAACTTTATTCCATGTAATAACAAGTTGCCGAGACACGTTAAAAGAACAAGCTAATTCTGCTTGCAGCCTACCTTTCTTCAGTACATTTACAGCGGCTTTTCTAGAATCACTTCAATATTTTTTACATTTCAGCATTTAAAAATAACCACAATAAGTCAATATAAACACTAACCGAAACTATAGCGCCGCTGACTTCTTCAACAATTAAATGCAAACTAATTGCCAAAATACTTTTGAGCTAAGGAGGAGTCATTTTTCTTCGTTGGCGCCGAATGTAAACAAACAAGTTGAAACTTGATACATTTAAATAACTGCAGTCATAGTGTTCTCAATTATGGGGAATATATTTTCTTTTACATTTTTATATTAAATAAAATAAGAGAGAATATAAGGTTGTCAAAATACTTTTGAGCATTACTGAATATTTTATTTAAAAGTTTTTCTACTTTAGAAAGAAAGTTTTACTACTTTAGAAAGAAACCAAGGAGTAACTCTGAATGAATAACATAAAACAATTTTTTATCCTGTGGAATCTATAATCGTTTCTAAGACATTTTCGATATTCTAGCTCCATATAAATTACCAATTAACTATGCCATTCCTGTGCGGTTCACTCACACTAGGCTGGAAGATTTATATGTGTCTCAAAATGAATCATAAATTTGCATGTATGATTGAATTAATGATAGTCTTGAAGCATATAATAAAGGCATTTTTTGTGATTTTTATGAAATAATCATACGTGCATTAAAGTTCTAAAACAATATATCAGTATGCATGGATAAAATTTATATATGATTGAATAAATGAAAGCGGTTCTGTTGTGTTTCTATCCTCATTACAAAAAGTTGTTTTTGTTTTACTTTTTGCATAGCTGCTAACATCTTACGCTTTTTTGTACCTCAAAAATTTTATAGTAAATTTTATCTTTTTATATCGCCGTAATCTGCAGAGCAAACAAGGCAAAATTTTTGTGATACAAAAATGTCGAACACTTGGCAGTTATGCTTTTGTTATTTAATAATTACACAGGCCTACGATGAAAAAAAAATATAAGGGCATTTATGGCTGAACTTTATGTATTTTTTGGTGCTAATTAAAAAACAAATAATGAAAAAATTCTACACGTCACATTTTCTTGAAAAATATTGGGTCGATTGGAAAGTTTGTCGTGTTGGAAAAACCAATTCGTACCGGTAAATTCTGCCAGGTAATTACAAGACATTAGATATCGGAGTCAATGTCTAATAATTAAATGATAGAATTTTCCGATACGAATTGATTTTCCCAACACCACACAACATTCCGATAGACCCAGTTGTTTTAAACCGTTTAAACCTATAACAAAATACGTAATCGATTACGGAAAAATCAATTTGCCTCACCGAGAATCGAATTTTTTACAAAGATTTACATGAATATAATCACTGTTGCCAGATAGAACATGCAAAATTGTCCATTTCATTTTAGCAAAAATATCGATATCGATGTTACAAAAAATTCTGACATGATGGGGGAAAATGGAGGTCATTTTCGAAATCAGCCCACCAAATAACATAAAAATCAACGAAAACTTCTCTTGTATTTTTCAAAAACGTCAATTTCGCAGGCCTGTGTTATTGGGTAGTTCGGAAAGTCGTGTCTGTTTGGAAAAATCAATTCGTACAGAAAAATTCTATCATTTAATTATTATACATTAATTCCGATATCTAATGTGTAATAATTACTGGGCACACTTTTCCGGTAAGAATTGATTTTCTAAAAGGGACACGAATTTCCGAATGACCCAATATTTCATTTTTGCTTAGTCACCGGATAAAAAAGCATACATACGAACATCCGGCTTTTTAAGAATCAAGCGATTATACTTCCAACCAGAAATTTATTTAACTAATGAAATTAAATAAATTTCAAACGACTTTTAATGCCAGACACTTCTAATTGAACAAATTTTCTTATTAAAATATGTTTTCTTAATTACAAAAAAAATCCAGAGGTTGGCAAGTCTGAAAATGTCTCTCAGAAAATAAAAATGATTTTCTAAAGTTTCGTATTTTACTATTTTAAAAAGACAACAATGTGTAAGCACGAAAAGTATAATAGAAAACAATAATGTTGACTAGAGAATGAAAAATTGATTCTTAGAAATTTTCCAATATCCTAGATTAATAAAAACAAAAAATTAAACAATTCCTGAGGTATTTATTTATTCATCCTATGTTTGAAAGATTGATATAACTCTCAAAAAGAAATCGAAACTTGTATGTATGATTAATTTAAAGGTATTCTTGGAACAAATAATAAATGCATTTCTTGTGATTTTTATGACATAATCATACATGCATTTGTTATTACGAACATATGAGTAATGCATATGCTTGAAAAATTGAAAGTATTTCTATCGTCTTTCTGTCTGGCGTTTAACCATCCTCATTTAACAATTATTTACATTTTATTTATAAACCGAAGAAAAAATCACTGTGAACGGAAAAAGTTTGGTTAAAAAGTTTTTCTAGAAATGCACCAATGAGTTACACGAAAAGAATAATATAAAAGAATTCCGTTGCCTAGAGATTCTGCAATCGTTGTTAAGAAATCTCGGATATTCTAGCTCCAATTAAGTGAACCATTCTTGAGGGATTCAGCCTCTCTTAAGTGGAAGATTTATATGTCTCACAAAATGAAACATAAAATGCATGTATGATTTATTTGATTATTGTCTTGGAACATATAACAAATGCATAACTTGTGATTTTTGTGAAATAATCACACGTGCATGAAAGACCTAAAATAATATACATGAAAATAATTTATATGACTTAATAAATGAAAGCGCTTTTATTGTGTTTCTATAGGTCATTTAAAAGTTGTTTTTGTTTATTTGTCATTTAATAATTATTCCTTCTTTGATTAGTCACACACAAAAAAAAACTCTCTGAGGAAAAAAATTGAAAACTTCATCCTTTACCTTTTTAAAAAGACACTAAAGTGTAAGGACGAAGAGGATAATATAAAATAATAATAATGTTGCCTGGAGAATTAGCAATTGCATCTTAGATATTTTCCGATGTCTTAGGTCAGGAGTGGCCAACTGTGGCACGTTCGACACCACTAAAATTTTATACTAATCATTGTCGTATCTAACTATCAAAACTCTGCGATTCAATAAGTCGACTATTTCTACAAAACATTAGCGGTATCCGGCGTGCCACAGATAGCCACCCCTGTCCTAGATCATTACCGTCTCAATACTCAAGGCCTACGGACTAATTCCGTGAAGTACCAAATGAAGACTAACCCCTTGAAGGGCAAGCAATTGCGTTTATGTAATGCTTAATTCCCACCGGAAATTTATAAAAAAAATATTTCAAAATAAGGAAAAGCAATTTTACGACTTTTCTCCACTAAAGTCAGAAATTAAAATTTCCTAAACTTTTTCTGGTGCAAATCCTGATAAATCGTAGGTGGTATATAACATATAGCGCCGCCCCTTAACCCCTTGAGGGGCGGTGGGATTTATTTTATCGCACCTACGATTAATCAGGATTTGCACCAGAAAAAAATTAGGAATTTTCAGTTTTCTGACTTTAGTGGAGAAAAGTCGTAAAATTGCTTTCCCTTATTTTCAAATAAAAGTTTTCTAAATTTCCGATGGGAATTAAGTATTGCACAAACGCAATTGCTTGCCCTTAAAAGGATTAATCTTCATTTGGTACTTCACGAAATCAGTCCGGAGGCCTTGAGTATTGAGACGGTAAAGCCTAGATACGTAGAAACATGGCATTAACACTAGAACGCTCGGAAATTTTACTCAGGTTTCATAACAATATTTGACACGAGAATTTTTATTTATAATTGACTGATTTATTTAACTTAAATCTGCATACTTTGATTTAACTTATTTTATGAATGAGTTTCTAGTCCCAGTTGACATTGAACTTTGGAGAGAGTGGCGCCGATGGGATACGAACCACGGATCCCATGATCAGAAGGCGAGAACGCTAGCGTTGAGCAAAAGGCCAAGCCAGTTACTCTAATCTAGTTACTCGCTTTATACTGATCATGTGAGATGAGATCGCTACACACTCCCTCCCCAGTGAGAAAGATATCTTGTCGATGTCTGACGAGCGATGTGCACTCGTGAATCATGAGCAGCATGCCAGGCTTATGTGCTGTGAGCGTTTAACCAGTTGGTTTCACAGGCTTATTGCTGGAGATGATTTGTTTGGTGCTGCCATCTGTTGGTTATGAGGGGAGGTGATTGTTGTTGAAGGTTGCGTGTTTTCTCCGGGTCAGCACTTTGGAGCAAGTGGCGCCGATGGGATATGAACCACGGATCTCATGATCAGGAGGCGAGAACGCTAGCGTCGAGCAAAAGGCCAAGCCAGTTACTCTAATCTAGTTACTCGCTTTATACTGATCATGTGAGATGAGATCGCTACAGAACCATATAATCGGAGTCGGATCGTCTCCTTCCGGGCGTTTGAGTGTTAAACAAACCATTCCTGAGGTATTCACTCATTTTTGGTTTAGAAGATTGATATGAGTGACTCTCAAAGTAAAACGGAGATTTGCATGTATGATTTATTTAAAGATAGTTTGGAACAAATAATAAATGCATTTCTTGTGATTTTTATGATATAGCGAAACGTGCATTTATTATTTAAACGAACATGTGAGTATGCATGGCTTATATAGTATACATGCTTGAAAAATTGAAAAAAAAATTATGGAGATTTTGCAGGCTGTTTAATCATCCTCATTTAACAATTATTTACATTTTATTTAGATACTGAATAAAATATCCCTATTTACAGAAAATGTTTCGTTAACCCCTTGAGGGGCAAGCAATTACGTTTGTGAAATGCTGAATTCCCACCGGAATCTTTGAAAAATTCTATTTCAAAATAAGTAAAGGCAATTTTACGGCTTTTTTCGACCAAAGTTAGAAAAGTAAAATTTAATAAAATTTTTCTGGTGTAAAACTTCATTAATCGTAGGTGGTATATAATATATACCGGTGCCCCTCAAGGGGTTAAATGTTTTTCATATACCACCTTAGAAAGTAACACGAAAAGAATAATATAAAAGAATTCCGTTTCCTAGAGAATTTGGAATCATTTTCCGTATCCTAGCCCCATAGAAATAACAAATGAAGTGAGCTATTCTTGTGAGATTCACTCACTCTTTGATGGAAGATTTATACAGGGTGCAAAGGAAAGTCCCTTTAACCTGAAAATACTTGCGAATGGAGAGAGCTATAGCTATGCAAGTGAGGTAACAGTATAGTAAAGCGACAACGCCCGACATAATGCAACCGACAGCAGCGCCCCTAGTGGCGAAATTTGGAATATAGCCATTGAAAATCGAAAACGAAAAGAGATAGAGCATGAGCATCAATTAATTAGTACGAAAAAGACAATTGATTCACACGGTTAAGATAAATCGTCGCTTGTATACCCAAAAATATTCGAAATCGTGAGCGACGATTCTTCATCACATATTCCCATTCCGGAAATTTAGCAGTGCACAATTGCAGATTGTGACGTTGTACTGTGCTGAATTGTCTGTAAAAATTTAATTTCCAATGCATTTAAAATTTTAGATTAATCCTTTCAGGGGCAGAATAATTCTGTTCGTAAACTGATGAAATAATTAACTGACACCACAATATTCAAACGAATTACTTAGAAAATAAAAACCTGCTATTTTACACTTTCATTATAAAAGCAAAATTTTATTAAAATATTCTTGGTGCCATTTGTAAGTTTTGGAATTAAAATTAGGTGTCTAAATCGTCCTCCCACCGCCCTTGAAAGGGTTAAATCTATGTGGTCCTCTGGAAGAGGCTTCCAATATACTTTCCATGCAGAAAATTGTGCATGAAGAATTACTCTCACGAATACAAACGTGTATCGTGATCAATGGCGAACTTTTCGAACATACTGAATATTAACTTTTCATCACTGTGAGACAGTTTGTCTTTTTTGGGTTTTTTTTTTGTGTGATGTTATCAATATGTATTGAGATAAGTATGTATTTATACTATAAATTGTGCGTATTTCTAAATACTTCTGGCTATTCCATTCAAACGTTTACACAAAATGGAGTACATCGATTTCGGACATTTTTGGGTATACAGGCGAAGATTTATCTTATCCATGTAAACCAAATGTCGTTTTGTACTAATTAATTGATGCTCTAAAACTTTCTAATTGGAAATTTTGTTGTACCATTTTTCGTTTTCGATTTGCAATGGCTATCTTCCAAATTTCGCCACTAGGGGTGCTGCTGTCGTTTGCATTAAATCGGGAGTAATCACTTTACTATACCGTTATCTCACTTGCATAGCTATAGCTCTCTCCGTTCGCAAGTATTTTCAGGTTAAAGGGACTTTCCTTTGCACCCTGTATATCTCTCAAAATGAAACATATATTTCCATGTATGATTTAATTAATGATAGTCATGGAGCATAAAATAAACATGGTTGTCAGTTTGGCCTACAATTTTAATTCAAAATTTGAAATTCATGCAGGAAATTTTGAAAGAAGAAATTTTACTTTGAGCCATTGACAAATGGGTCTTTTTTAAATAAAGTATGAACGACTATTCTTTGTTTCTAGTATGAACTCGAAATTTCGAAATTAAAATGCACGCCAAACTGGCAACGCTGATAATAAATGCATTTCTTGTGATTTTTATGAAATGAAAACGAAGTGTAAGCACGAAGAAAATAATATAAAAGAATAGAGAATTAACAATTCATTTTTAGGCTTTTTTTGATATTCTAGATCTATCGCAGTGGTTCCTAACGTTTTATTAGTCACGCCCCATTGAAGCACATACAAATTCACGGAGCGAACCCTCCCCTCTCTGTTACGTAAACCTCTTATAATTTAAAAAGTTATCTCTATTGATGTCCTTTGCCAACATACCTCAATGATAACATTTTGCATATTTATCTTCACAAAATACCTTGAACAGACTCTCAAACTTCGAATTCAAATTCAGCATTAATACATTTTATAATGGATTTTAACCCCTTAATTTTCGCTCCCGTCATATTCACGGACTGTGTCTTTTTTTAGATTTATTCAGATTTGCTCGATTCCCACCAGTTTTATAAACTAGTCTAAATTAACTTTCTTATGGTATCATTTTACCTGACAATAAATAAGGTGAATATTTCTTTTTCAAAAAAGTGGTGCCAATAAGCAAATTGAATTTTTTGACCGTAATTTAATGCGATCGTTAAGGGGTTAATTAAAACGTAAAGAGCTGGTGAAAATTTTTGGACAGAAAATTTTCTCTGTTCTGATAAAACAATTAGTCCGTGAGCCGGTGACGTCAGAAGTCCCGTCATAGCGGAATTAAAAAAAAATATGTAAATCGACAGTAAAAATGTCATATGAATATAATGAGCTAGGTATGACCATGGAACTGTAAAGAATTGAACTTCTATGTTTTCAGATGATGGGGGAAGAAGTCTTCCTAAAGAAAAACTGAATACACCCAGGTGCATAGAAAGACTAGTAGACATTTTTCTCACGCTCTAGGGCATTGTAAGTGATGATGGATTAGCACTTAGGACGTAGCACGCCCTGATAAAGGATATGAGATACATCTAAGGTTTCGGAGTATAGACCACCCTGTTTAGGTCTCGCAAAGGAATTCGCTAATGCCTAAAGGCATTGACAGAGATGGATGTTGAAAGTATTCTCACGGTGTCCGAGAGAGTGACCATTTTTTCGGAGGAAAAGAGAGGAGGGGCAGTTTGGATTCGGAAACTGGGGTGTGCGTTTGGCTCGCACGAACGAGGGAAAAAGAGATTTTTTTCCCGGGCTGAAAGCACGAGAGGTGCCGAGTAAAATTGAGCGGAGCGCTCGGAACTTGTATAGGACGGCGGGAGACCTTCCTGTAAAAGCCATCCGACCAACGAACTTGCTGCTGAATGAGAAGTTCTAGAGTGAACTAATTTCCAAATTTGAAGCTACAAGGACTCAGTGTTTTATATAATCATATAAGTCAACAACCTACGCATTTAATTTACTAGGACTTCCCTCAGAGGGATTAGTCTGAGCGATATTACTGAGAACATAGATTTAATAATAACATGTGGAACCAAAGAAAATGAGATGTTATCTTTAATTGTCCATATACTGCGAAAAATTGAAATGATGAAAATAAAGGAATTGTAGAATTACAAAATCTTATATATAAATTCGTATACACTGTTTAAAAAAATGGGAAATCAAACCATTCAAGACAGCCATGCATGGATATAAAATTGAAAGTACGCAATATATTAAAAGTAAATTAGAAAATGAAACACTAATTTACTTATATCGGAATTTTAACTGTATAAAATGATGTAAGAGCATAATCAGACGCTCCGCAAAAATTTGAGTAACTTTAAATGACAAATATATGATGTTTAAAAAGAATGGACTATACTTTATATGGTGTGTGCTCCCCCGGAATAGTTAATATTGTACAATATCTGTTTTCCACGGATGCAATGAGGTTGTCGATAACATTTAAGGAATTCTTTTCTCAAAATCTAATATAGTATCAAAGTACCGAATACATGAAAAGTGGCATGCAATGCTTCGTTAGAGTGTGTTTTAGATATGCTCGATCGGATTTAAATGATGAGTGTATGCTGACCACTACATACGCTGTATTGTTTTGTTTTCAAACATATTCTGCACAAGTTGAGCTGTATTTAGCATGTATTAAATAAAAGAAATTGGCAATGATTACAACATAAAGTATGACACAAGATCTGAATATATCGTCTGCATAACTTTTGAGCTGTCAAAGTGTCATTTGAAGTAATTTACAAATCCACACATATTTATTCGGCAAATCATGCAAGCTAACATATGCCAATATGAACCCGATTACAAAATTTCACCACAATAACTTAATATATAAAAAATCTACTAAAGATAATTGAGAATATGACCTTATGATAAAATGTCTAGAAAAATTAATCGGATAAAAAATTCATATCAATTTTAAAACGGCACTTCCCTCTGTTAGTGGCCTTGGCGAGAGAGAGAGAAAAGCCTAGAAAAGGAACACTTTAACAAGTACTTTCGGGCAAACTACTCACTGTTTCCTACAGGTCTTTATTCAATATTTACACAATTTATTTAATGCTAGGTGGGTATCTATCAGTTTTGTTGCATTTAAATCGCATGTTTTGAGGAGGAAATGCAGCATTATGAAATATTTAAAGTTGCTGTACCTAATAATTCCAAATTAATGGTAATTGAGATCGCTTTCCGTTAATTTCATCTTTTTAAATTTTAAATTTTTTAGAAACCATTCATAGAGACAATTGTATATTTTAAAACTAACCCGAAGCAAAATTTCAAGATTTTGGGCTCAGCAGTAACAGAGAAATAGAAAATTTTTGAAAGCTTTTTGTTTCTGCACTGTTTTATATAGCAACATTTTTAGAAGTTGTTCTATTGCGAGAATTCACGTCATGATAAATACAGCCATGTCAATTTTCATGTTTATATTCCTAACAGTTCCATGTTCTTCGTTACTTAGATCATCGTTAGATCTTTTTCCGCTTTGTTTAGTCTTTCTATTTTTTAGAATTCGTTCTACAACGAGCATTTACATCTTATTAATTACTACCATGCCAAAGTTCTAGTTTCTAACCCCAACAGTATCCCAAAAATTTCAGTATTCCAAATAAATCATAGTTTAGAACCTTTCTAGTAATTTTTACGTTTATACGTCAAATTGAACCTTTTAGAGAGCGTTCATTACGAGTATTTACATCTTAAAAGTAACTGCCGCACAAAATTTAAAGTTTCTAACCCAATCAATATCGCAGAAATTACAATTTTAGAACTTTTTTGCTCCTGCAGCGATGTAGGTTCTTGCACTGACATAAAATAATCTTTTTTTTGGAGCAGAGATGGCGACCAACATTTTTTTAAGTTGGCTATGTAGTTTCAGAGATAACACCTCACAAACGTACAAGCATTAATAATATTATATACTTTATAATATTATAACGCTTTATAATATTAGCATTAGATGTACAGATACAAAAGCCATTTATCTGTTACAAACTAAAGTGCCAGAATTTGAAGGATGTTTGTTCTGAAAAATCAATTTCAAAATTTAACATACAACACAAAACAAACATTAAAAAAAGCAGTCGAAATGTTGTTGAATGAATCATATGAAAACGCTATATAAAAATGTATAAATGTTTATAACAGACGCAAAAGAATACAGCTGTAAATGAACTTATTTCAATTTATAATTGGAGCAATAATGTTAAAATACGCCAGTAATTCCCTAATCGGGTTTTTATCATGCTTCAATACATTTTTCACACTCATATGACGTTATACTATATCCACCATGCAATTTATATTTCCAATATGACGTAATATTTTCCTCTTTCACGTGGAAACCTTGAAATAGAAAAGTTATGAAGTTATATTCACTTTCATTTAAATTCGTCAAACCATTTATTTCATTTTCATATTTCACGTGAATATCTTGCAATAGAAAAGTTATGACGTAATATTCACCTTTTTTTTTTTTAAATTCGGCAAACTATTTATTTCATTTTCATTTTTCACGTAGGAACCTTGCAGTAGAAAATTAATTGTTGTAGTAATAATTTTATTGTGTTTTTTAATTGTTGGCAACTGCTATAACGAAAAATGTTTAAATTGGATAAGAAATTGCTGTTAAATTGGTGGTTTTTATTAATTAAAAATTAACTGTAAGTTATTTCGATTCCGGATTCCTTTAGTTGTCTCGGCCATGTTTAAATACACATGTACGTATCTCTTCACAATTTTAGCTTCCAAATTGTGGATTTTTTATAGAATTACAAACAGACAGATAGACAAGTTTTCATTTTTATATATCTCTCTATTCTATAAAAAGTAACTAACGCTGTCACGGCCGCCGCCATCGGTTTTGAATTTTTTGTGACCGGAGGTCTTTCTTCGTTAATATTAAGAAAACTATTGCATACAAACATATGAAAATCGGTGGTATTATAGCGAAATGTTTGATCAACACACTAATGCATACAGTTTTCAAATCGAGGAAATATTTTAAGAGATATTTAATGCTAAATTTGGACAAAATCGTTCCATTAAAAAAAGTTTATAAGAGCAAAAGCTATACATGGGAATTTAATCATTTTTAGATCATTTTATTCAATAGAAGATCCAAGTCTGCAGATTTTATTAATTTTTTTAATTTGACTCATTTTTTGAGGTTTTATTTCTATTTTAAATTCAAATATTCAGCATTTTGACAGATCTTTTTTACATATTTTAGAAAATGGTATTAATTTAAACTGTTGCCAACTGTATAGACAGCGCAAACAATAATGTTTGCTTCAAATAAAAAAAAATATTTACAAGTTACTATTATAAACAGAAAAAAACCTTCAAATTAGAATTAAATAATTCGGTATAAAAAGCAGGCACTTATTAGAAATTACGCCATAAAAACTATATTTACATGTGAATTTTAAAAGAGAAAGGATATTGTAAAATAAATTCATTAACATGCGTTAGAAATCTGAAATAGAACAAATTACGTCACATTACACTTATTATGCAAAATGAACAAAAAATAGTATTGCAAAACAGTTTAAATTTAAAAATTGCGCGAGTCAAAATATTAGAGGTTAAATATTAGATTTTTTCAAAATTTTATTATTTGTCGTTTGATGTGAGGTGTCCAGCTATAAGTATGCAAATTTTTATGTTTCCAACATAATTAGGGGCTGAGTTAGAAAAATTGCTTTAAATACACAAGTTAGAGCCCAGAGGGTTAAATATTAGACCTTCTTCAAAATTTTATTATTTGTCGTTTGATGTGAGGTATTCAGCTATAAGTATGCAAAATTTCATGTCTCCTACTTAATTAGGGGCTGAGTTAGAAAAATTGCTTAAAATACAGAAGTTAGAGACCGGAGGGTTAAATATGACTTTTTCAAAATTTTATGATTTATCGTGTTATCGCAAGTGTTCAGCTATAAGTATGCAAACTTTCATGTCTCCAACTTAATTAGGGACTGAGTTAGAAAAATTGCTTAAAATACACAAGTTAGAGCCCAGAGAGTTAAATATTAAACATTTTTTCAAAATTTTATTATTTGTCGTTTGATGTGAGATGTTCAGCTATAAGTATGCAAAATTTCATATCTCCAACTTAATTAAATTAGGGGGTGAGTTAGAAAAATTGCTTAAAATTCACAAGTTAGAGCCCAGAGGGTTAAATATTAGACCTTCTTCAAAATTTTATTATTTGTCGTTTGATGTGAGGTATTCAGCTATAAGTATGCAAAATTTCATGTCTCCAACCGAATTAGGGGCTGAGTTAGAAAAATTGCTTTAAATACACAAGTTAGAGCCCAAAGGGTTAAATATTAAACCTTTTTTCAAAATTTTATTATTTGTCGTTTGAAGTGAGATGTTCAGCTATAAGTATGCAAAATTTCATATCTCCAACTTAATTAAATTAGGGGCTGAGTTAGAAAAATTGCTTAAAATTCACAAGTTAGAGCCCAGAGGGTTAAATATTAGACCTTCTTCAAAATTTTATTATTTGTCGTTTGATGTGAGGTATTCAGCTATAAGTATGCAAAATTTCATGTCTCCTACTTAATTAGGGGCTGAGTTAAAAAATTGCTTAAAATACAGAAGTTAGAGACTGGAGGGTTAAATATGACTTTTTCAAAATTTTATGATTTATCGTGTTATCGCAAGTATTCAGCTATAAGTATGCAAACTTTCAAGTCTCCAACTTAGTTAGGGGATGAGTTAGAAAAAATGCTTAAAATACATAAGTTAGAGCCCAGAGGGTTAAATATCAGACATTTTTCAAAATTTTATTATTTGTCGTTTGATGTGAGGATTTCAGCTATAAGTATGCGAAATTTCATGTCTCCAACTTAATTAGGGGCTGAGTTAGAAAAATTGTTTAAAATACACAAGTTAGAGGCCAGAGGGTTAAATATTACACTTTTTAAAAATTTTATTATTTGTCGTTTGATGTGAGGTGTTCAGCTATAAGTACGCAAAATGTCATGCCTCCAACTTAATTAGGGTCTGAGTTAGAAAAATTGCTTAAAATACAGAAGTTAGAGACCGGAGGGTTAAATATGACTTTTTCAAAATTTTATGATTTATCGTGTTATCGCAAGTGTTCAGCTATAAGTATGCAAACTTTCATGTCTGCAACTTAATTAGGGGCTGAGTTAGAAAAATTGCTTTAAATACACAAGTTAGAACCCAAAGGGTTAAATATTAAGCCTTTTTTCAAAATTTTACTATTTGTCGTTTGATGTGAGATGTTCAGCTATAAGTATGCAAAATTTCATGTCTCCAACTTAATTAAATTAGGGGCTGAGATAGAAAAATTGCTTAAAATACACAACTTAGAGCCGAGAGGGTTAAATATTAGACTTTTTCAAAATTTTATTATTTGCCGTTTGATGTGTGGTGTTCAACTATAAGTAAGCAAATTTTCAAGTCTCCGACATATATAGTTTCTGAGAACGGGCTCTGTGACAGACGGACAAACAGACAGACAAAGGAGTGAGACAGGTAGGGTTTCGTTAGATGAACGGAACTCTAAAATCATGCTGCGGATGACTGTAACAACATACTAAAATTACGTTACCATCAGCGATCTACCAATCCCGAATTTAGTTTATATTCGCTTCATACATTCTTATTCTTTTGTACGGTTCTGTAAAATAATTGTCAATATTATATACAGTAAAACCTCTGAATAGCGGACACTCCGAGAATGCAGAATTTGTCCTCTATTTACAGGTGACCGCTACTGAGAGTAAAACATGTACAGTTATTTAAGAGTTGGTAATCGAAAAAATGTCCTCTAAATAGAGGTATCCGCTAATCGGGTGTGTCCGCTATGGAGGTTTCACCAGTAAAACTTCTGAATAGCGAACACCTCGGGAGGGCAGAATTTGTCCTCTATTTGGAGATATCCGCTACTGAAAGTAAAAAATGTACAGTTATTTAAGGGTTGGTAATCGAAAAAATGCCCGCTAAATAGAGGTGTCCACTAATCGGGTGTGTCCGTTATGGAGGTTTTACTGCATAATAATATCATCCTTTACAAGAAAATTGCATGCTGTATGATAGACAGACAGACATCCAGAGAAAGATAACCTCCCGGATCAATAAACACTCATGTCTTTTGTTTTAATCATCCACAATTGTATGTCATACAACATGCCAGATTTTATACAGCAGGCTAAAAACAGTCACCGTGGTACGGAATACTGTATTATTATTTGTTTGCCCACCAAAACTGGTTGCCACGGGTTGTTGCAAGGTTTGTGATCACGTGGTTGAAACTGATCTATTCAATATTACTGCGTGCGTATTTTTTTTTATTTGCTCCATGTGTTCAAACCAGTTGTCTACGAAAACATCAACCGGTGAAAGTGACGAACACCAAATTTCTGTGACGTATGCAGATAAATTGTGCTTTTTTATCAGTTTTTTCTATATAATTTTTAAACGGTTTGGAACTTATTTTTCATAGTAGGTGCATTCAGTAGGCGACCCCCATAGGTACCTTCTGGTGCAATCAGAAACGAAATCCGACAAATATTTTTTGAGTTATGCTTGACGAAAGGTTTTTATTAGGCTTTTTTTTAGTAGGACATGGCGTTAATATCCATCGTAGTAGTAAAGTGTCCGGACAGTAATATTTCGCTGAGTATTAGCCTTCGCTTCGCTCAGACAATTATTTTTGTTGTATTCTATATATTCAAGATTTCAAAATAAAACGTTTGATTAATCTTGCATGGTAGAGAGAATTATTCCTCACAGTTACCGATCAATTAGATTGATCGAGGAGTAAATTCGTAACAGCTGGTGGCAGCGGAAGGTCATGTTGACCAGATGAGGCGTAGAACAATAGGGGTCCTCAAAGAACATTTGTGAAGTGCAACGTTAATAGTGACAAGCATTGTGGTGATTAAAACTTGTTATCAAGTGCTATTAGTGGTGACAACGTCAAGGATTATTGGAAAGAAACATTTCTTAGAACTGACTGCCTTGTGTTTAGACTGTGTATCTTGATTCAAGCTAGAAAAACATTTCTGTGTGGATTACAAACCTCTGGAGCTAAAGGATTATCGTAGTGACGACGTTGATTGATAGTGCCTTCTATTCGGAACAGCTGGGTGGACGACAACGGATCCTGTCTTCAAAAGGGGTGAGCTAACAAATTCTTTTATCTCAGTGGCATTCTGCTGAGTTTAATTTCCTTTTGCCTTAAGCTGGCTATTGTGTGTCAGTGGTTTATTGTGTGTGACACGAGAAATATCTCAGTAGATTTCAATGATAAAGGGCAGTTATTTTTATTTTTTTTTCCTCTCAAAGGAAAAGTAGAAATAAAGGATAGTCTTTCTGTTATTGGCATGTAAAAAAAAAGAGAAATGTTAATAATTTTTACTGTCAGGAAAATTTTAAGTGCGTTTATTCTGTTAATAACAAGTTTTGTTTAAGAAAATTTTGCTTGAGCTGTATTTAAAATTTGATATTTTAATTTCCTGGTTTCCTTTCAAAAAATGTATTTGTCGTGATCTGGCAAAAACGTTTAATATGTGAAAATTTTGCGAGATGATGGGTTGCAGAAGTGAAACATAGTGCCATTTTTTTAATACAAGTTATAAAAAGGGGAAATTATATTTCTAACTGTTTTGTAAATGTATAACTGAATTATATTTTTTGTGTATGTATGTATTTTTTCTGTTTTAAATTCTGATCTGATATCCATGTAAATTAGGTTTTGGGGTTAATTTTTCAAAAATGTCAGAGTGGAAAAATTTTAAAAAGGTAGATTTGCGAATCCTGGCGGGTGAATTAGATGTTCAAATAGATGAGAGCGACACCATTGCAAAAATAGTTAGTAAAATAGAAGCGGCTGAAGATTTTGATAGAGATTTTGCATTGGCACAAGCCAAAAATATACTGCAAGATCGGGAAGCGCTTATAGCGGAGGAAAAGGAAAGAAAGAGATTAGAAAGGGAGGATCGAGACAAAGACAGGGCTTATGAACTCGAAAAGTTAAAATTATTGCAAGAAGTAGAGACGCGTAGCCTAACATCAAATCATGGTGCAGAGAAAAGCAACAAATTACCCTTAAAATCCTTAATACATCGTTTCGATATGAGTCGATCAGAAATATCTTTATTGTTAAATTTGTTTGAAAGGCAGGCAAAAAAATGTAATTTAGAAGATGATGAATTAGTGACAAATTTATTAGCGCTTCTACCGGTAAATGTGGCAGAATTAATCCTTAGAGAGCCATCACATTTGATTGATAATTATGATTATGTGAAAAGTAAATTATTAGAGAAGTACAAATTAAATGCAGAATCGTATAGACTAAAATTTAATCAACACCAGAGGAATCCAAATAATCCGTGGCGTGATTTAATTTTCGAATTGAATAGCTATCTGGAGGGGTGGTTAAATTCTTTAAAAATCACTAATTTTGAGGAATTAAAGAAGCTTTTGATCACTGATCAAATTAAAAAAAGAGCCCCTCAAGAATTAAAGGATCATCTGATTGATGCCTGGTCAAATTTCACTGACCCAGAAGTTTTAGTGAAACGCTTAGATGAATTAGAGGTTGTGAAAAATTCCCAAAGGAAAACAGGAAATTCGAGAAATTTTTTTGATAAGAAATTTGAGAAAAATAGCTCGGGGATGGAGAATAAAAGTGCAGATAAAAATTTCAATTGGAGGGACAAGAATATAGTGACAGATAGGGATCGTGTTTTCGAAAAAAGGAGGGTAAACAGGTGTTTCCTTTGTGATTCCACAACTCACCTTCGAGCCAACTGTCCGCAGTTAAAAAAGAACGAGAGAGACACCGCTAAAGTGAATCATGTGAGTAAAACGTCGGATTATGAAGAAGGGTTCAAACCTTATCTTAGTAGAGCGAAAATAAATGGGCGTGATATTGTCACTCTAAGAGATACGGGTACCAATTACGATTTGTGTGGTGAGGAACACGTAAAAAAGGAACAATTGACCGGAGATTATATCTTCGTGAAACAGCCCTTGGATTCTAAAATCCGCTGTTTACCTGTCGCTCACATAGAGATAGATTTTGATGGATTGGATTCCCTAAAAACGGAAGTTGGGGTTGTAGACAAAGAAGCAGACTTGCATTATTATCTCTTAGGGAATAAAACGCAAAAGATAATTGAATTAGCCCGAAAAAAGGTTAATGCAGTGAATGTGGTAATGACGAGATCGCAGGCAAAGAAAGACACTGTTAGTTTGATGGACGGGGCGAGTGTAAATACGAGTTGCGAAAGGGGAGAGGGAAAGCCGGTCGTGGATTTAGAATGTGAATTGGACGAGTTTGCAGAACAATGCGAAAAGGAGTTGGAGCAGCTAACGGAAAATAAAACCTCGGAAAGTGTATTGTTACCTGCTGATTTAAATGACAAGTTCGGAAATTTAGCACGGATTAGTCGTGAGGAATTTAAAAAAGAACAGGATGTTGATCCTACGTTAAAAGAAGTTAGGGAAAAAGCGAGAGCCAAGAAATCTCACTATGAAATTATGAATGACTTGGTGTTTAGGAAAACTTTTGACAATCGTGGTGGGGAGAGATTGCAGTTAGTGGTGCCTTCGAAATTCAGATTAGACGTTTTAGGAGCCTGTCATGAGGGGATTTCATCGCACTTTGGTGAAATGAAAACAAAGGATAAGGTTTTGTGTCATTACTTTTGGCCGAATGTAATAAAACACATAGAGAATTTTGTCAAAACATGTGATTCATGTCAGAGGATTGGAAAACCTAGGGAAATAGGGAAAGCGCCGCTCAGACGTGTGCCGATTATTGGAGAGGTTTTTTCGAAGTTATCAGCTGACATTGTGGGTCCCTTACCGAAGTCTGAAAAAGGGAATAGGTATATTTTAACAGTTATTTGTGTGGCGTCCAGGTATCCGGAGGCTGTTGCGATATCTAATGTCCGATCGGAAACTGTAATTGAAGCATTAATGTGGGTATTTAGCAGATTAGGATATCCCAGAGAGTTACAAACAGATCTCGGAAGATATTTTGTAAGCGAGTTAACAACCGCATTCTTAAAGAAATTTGGAGTTAAGTTAACTCACTCGTCGGTTTGTCGACCACAAAGTAATTTGGTTGAGCGATGGCATCGCTCAGTGAAAAGATTATTGAAAGTTTTGTGTGTTGAAAATGGCGCAAGTTGGGAGGGAAATTTGCCGTATGCGTTATTAGCCTTGCGGACGGTAACTCATGATTCTACGGGTTTTTCTCCTGCAGAGTTAGTACATGGAAAGAATTTACGAACTCCCGAATCATTGCTCTTTGAAAAGTTGACGGGAGGAGAGGAAGAGAATGAGTTAGTTACTGAATATGTATTTAATTTGGTTAATAGGCTAAAACACTGTCAGGAACTAGCAGTGGAAAATATGACCGAATCTCGTGAAAAAAGAAAGTTGTGGTATGACAAAACGGCGGTAGAACGGAAATTTAAAATGGGTGACGAAGTGTTGGTTCTAGCTACCAACAAAAAGAACAAATTATCGGTATCGTGGATAGGTCCAGGAAAAATTCAGTCCAAAATCTCAGAGACAAATTATATTGTGAATGTTCCAGGTAGGCGCGAAAAGGCTCAAATATATCACGTCAATCTCTTAAAACCATATTTGAAAAGAATTGAGTTAGTGAATTTTGTGGCGCAAGAGATAGATGAGGGCGAGGAAAATCAAGATTTGGACATAGCATTTCCAGAAGCGGGGGCTGAGATTTATGATTTTGAAAATGTTATTAAAGACAGCAATTAAAATAGACAGCAATTAAATTAATATTAAAGACAGCAAGTACTAGATGTACGTCGGGGCAGATAGAGCAATTGAGAAATTTATTAGATAAATTTAAAACTTTACTTTCTAATAATCCGAGGCTTTTACGATGGGCTCTCACACTGCAACCCTATCATTATGCAATAAAGCATAGACCAGGACGAGATATTGCACATGTTGATTATTTAAGTCGTGCGGAATAAACTCGTTGAGTACTAAAAGCTAAAAGTACTATTGTACAAAAAAAAATAATAATTTCATTTGTTTATACTTTGTAAGCCAAGAAATAGTTGTTTTATTCTAAATTTTTCATTTCGTAATTTTTGATCTTGTTATGCATATATATATGTATATATTTTTTAGTGTAATGTATCAGAGCGCGCATTGATAATTGTATTTATTGCATCTGCCACTCTGAGATATTGGAATTTGTTGCGTTCATCCACTGGTCATAAGATTCTTCATTCAAGCCTGAAGAATCGTCTTTTAGAGGGGGGTGTTGTAAAGAATTGAACTTCTATGTTTTCAGATGATGGGGGAAGAAGTCTTCCTAAAGAAAAACTGAATACACCCAGGTGCATAGAAAGACTAGTAGACATTTTTCTCACGCTCTAGGGCATTGTAAGTGATGATGGATTAGCACTTAGGACGTAGCACGCCCTGATAAAGGATATGAGATACATCTAAGGGTTCGGAGTATAGACCACCCTGTTTAGGTCTCGCAAAGGAATTCGCTAATGCCTAAAGGCATTGACAGAGATGGATGTTGAAAGTATTCTCACGGTGTCCGAGAGAGTGACCATTTTTTCGGAGGAAAAGAGAGGAGGGGCAGTTTGGATTCGGAAACTGGGGTGTGCGTTTGGCTCGCACGAACGAGGGAAAAGGAGATTTTTTTTCCGGGCTGAAAGCACGAGAGGTGCCGAGTAAAATTGAGCGGAGCGCTCGGAACTTGTATAGGACGGCGGGAGACCTTCCTGTAAAAGCCATCCGACCAACGAACTTGCTGCTGAATGAGAAGTTCTAGAGTGAACTAATTTCCAAATTTGAAGCTACAAGGACTCAGTGTTTTATATAATCATATAAGTCAACAACCTACGCATTTAATTTATTATTTTTGTTGTATTCTATATATTCAAGATTTCAAAATAAAACGTTTGATTAATCTTGCATGGTAGAGAGAATTATTCCTCACAGCTACCGATCAATTAGATTGATCGAGGAGTAAATTCGTAACAGAACTATTAATAAAGAGGAACTGACATATATATAGAATGACGAAGCTTCAACAGTAACCGTTTTCGATGGGGTTGATTACCGCCTGGGCAAAGTTCCACCAGTAAATTTAAATAGAAATTTTCTACATTTTTAAACGCCTTATTAGTACAAAATTTCAGTAATAAATAATGGAAAAAACAGCTATTCATTTTTACTGGTGGAAATTTACTTTGGTTGTAGTCAGGCATTCCATTTCCGCCATATTGTGACAACCTGGACAACCTTCTCTAAGTGTCAATGAAAAAGATCATAATACCTGGGCAAACTGATACCAGTAAAAACAAATTAAAAAATTAACCATATTTGTGAGATAAATTTTTTATGAAAATGCCGCTAAAATAAGGAAAAAAATTCTATTGAAAATTTACCGGTAGAAGTTTGCCCAGGCGGTAATCAGAAACTGTTAATCCGATGTTAAAAACAAACGCCATCTTGTGACAACCTCCTCAGTTACTTCACTCGCAACTCATAGACATTACACTATATGTCTACTCCTTTTTATTTATAATTCCATTGGTATGACTAGGTTTTGTATACCAAAAATAAGTTTAATGATATTAATAATTATTAAAAAGCTGTAATGAATTACTGTTTTCGCGGATAGTCAACACTGGCCCGCGTCGAAAAGCGAAATAAAGTATTCAACGGTAGAAAATCAAAATAAAATAAATGTGTAATTTTATCAACGCCCGCCTCCTTACAATACGTATGACAGTCTTTTACTGCAGAATACAGTTTGTCATACCAATGTTTTCTGAAAAAGCAAACAAGTTTCTATAAAAGGTTCTAAGAGTGGTTATTATCCGCGATGGCGTGAAAACATTATATCTTTTTAACTCCTTAACGGTCGCATTAAATTACGGTTTAAAAATTCAAATTGCTTATTGTCATCCTTTTTTTGAGAAAGAAATATTCACCTTATTTAATGGCAGGTAAAATGATACCATAATAAAGCCAATACGCTATTTTATAAAACAGGTGGGAATCAAACAATCTGAATAACACTCACAGCAGTGAATATCACGGGAACGATAATTAAGGCTTAATAATAATTAATTTAAATAAACATATTTTCGGCATGTCAAACATGGTCATTCCTATCTCATTTTGTTCGTGTGACTTTTTACTATCGATTTACGTAAACATTTTTCAATTTCACGATGACGGAGCTTTTGGTGCTTCCGGACTAAACACAAGAAGCTTTTTAGTAATTTCATCTTTATTAATTTGAAGTAGCCATTTTTGTCATCCTAATACATTTCCCTGTTAGTGGGGTTTCTCTTCCCCATTATTATCACTTGACTTTGACTGCCATGTATTATCTGATTAAAAATTTAAAATGTATAACGTAATAGTGTAGATTTATTTACTGTGTAGGAAGCCAGCACTAGAGCGAAAGAAAGTTATTGTCTCCAGATTTACTTTTCTAATGTACATTTCTGTTTTATTAATTTTATAAAGTTGATATTGACTCTTTTTGAATAATCAAATATTTTTTTAGGTTAAATGTATTGAAGACAGTCAGTTTTGGATGTTTCTTTTAATAGTTTCACGTTTAAACTTTCTTCATCTGAATTATAATAGAGCGAATAAAAGGCTCATTCAATAGGCTAACAAATTGCGCAAAATTATAATACAAAATTAACAGAGAAAATAGAAAGGACCTTTAGAATTGGAGCAATGGAACGAAATAATTTGCTTTATGTATTGACTAGCTTCATGACAACTTACAAAGAGTGTAAATACTTATTAAAAATTATTCATATAATAATTCCGGTTTTGGTTCGATTTTGAGTTTTTGATTGAGATCATCTTTAACCCTTTCATGGCGTAATTGTTTTATCAAAATAGCTTCAAAAGTTATGTATTTAAGAATTTTTATTCTTTTATCACCGGTTTTTCAAAAGAAAAATTTTTGTCTAATTTAATTGGGAAAATGCTCTGATTAAAGAATTTTTATAATTTTACAATAAAAAAAATATTTACAATAAAAAAATAATTCGTGGGAATAATGAAGGAGGGTTAATTAGATGGAAAATGCATCCCCGAGGAAATCTCGTTTTCCGCAGCGAGAGGGCTAAATTTTAAAAGAGATTTATTTTTTAATTTAACATGCGTTACTTTTATTTTTAGTACACAAGGGAAAAAACTGACAATGAATGGGTTAGTAAGAAATCTGGAATTGCCCACCTAAAAAGTCAAATTGCCTCCTGGTGGGACGCACTTCTCACGTTAGGAATTACGGATCAATAGAAAGAATCAATTAAAGAAATTATTCCTGAGGCATTCAGTGATTCTTGGTTTGGAAGATTGATATAACTCTCAAGATGAAACGGAAATTTGTATGCACGATTTATGTAAAGATAGATTTAGCTATGATCCCACTTTTCTGGTTCAAAATAAGCGGGGAAAATCATAATATAGTTTAAATGAAGATACTTTCTTAATGCGCAATATTATATTAACTGAGATCGACTTTATATGACTGAATAAGAGAAAGCGTTTTTATTGTGTTTCTTTTGCTTATTAAAAGAAAATGCTTTTGATTTACCTTTTCTCATTTAATAATTATTTATTCTTTCCTTAAACACCGAATAAAAATTAATCTCTGAGAAGAAAATAATTTTTTTAAAGTTCTATCCGTTCTTACTTTAAAAAGACACCAACGAGTGAGCACGAAGAGGATAATATAGAGCAACGATGATGCCTAGAGTATTTGAAATCGTTTCTCAGACATTTTCGGATATCCTAGCTCCATTGACCAAGGGTTGTACTTGACTTGAAATTTCAAGTCAAGGAAATTCTTCGGCACCAGCATTTTCTTCTAGAAAATCTCTTCTTAACCCATTGAAGGGCACCGGTATGTTATATATACCACTTAATTTTAATTCCCAAATTCCACATTGGCACCAGCATTTTAAAACTCAATTTTGATTTACACTATATACTCGAAGAACTATTTTAGTTATTTTGATATAAATTATCTTGTAAATCCTGGTGTCAATTAATCATTTTAGCATTATAGCAACAGAGGTGCTTTGCCCTTTAAAGGTTTAAATAGGGCGAAATTTCGCGTGCTTAACCTAGATTTATATTTCTATAAAACAAATACGGATATTTGTTCTGAAAACTTCCCGGATGTTTACGACCCCTGCCATAGACACAGCCAATTAAGCAAGCCTGAAGCATTCACTTATGGAAGATTGATAGGACTCTCAAAATAAAACGGAAATTTGCATACATGATTTATTGAAAAATAGTTTTGGAACAAACAATGAAAGCATTTCGTGTGATTTTTAGGAAATATTTATACATGGATTAATTTATTATATAAACGACTGCATCAGTAAACACGGCTTTATATATATATATATATATAATGAAACTTTTTGTAATTATTCACTTTAAATCACATGAAAAATCGACCATGGATTACAGATATAGGTATATACAATACACTGCTCAAAACAATTAAAGGATACTGTGAGTCTTATATAAAACAACGGTATAAGCAAAATTTTTTTGCAGAAAATGGAAGACGAAAGTCACAAATGCAAATTTTTCTCATTTTCAAACTTTGGAGTACGCAAATTTTGATTTTGACGTCAAAAACGACGCTTTAGCTGGAGCTAATGAAATTTGGCTTTCTGCTTACTGAAAGACAGAGCGGAAAAAAATAATAGAAATTCAGTAAGTGCTTTGTTTCGATGTGTACGATATCTCAACGAAGTCGTTTGACCAAATCAGAAGCTTGGAGTGCTGTTGGTCGGTAAAAAAAGGGGGTGGGGTGGAAATACAAGTCGAAATAGAAAAAGCCACTGGAGTTTCACAAAGTGTGATTTCCATGATCTGGAACATTTTTTGGGGATTGGAAATGCAGGCCTAAGAAGGTCATAGACGTGCAACAACACCCAATGAAGGTCGATATTTAACTCTAACGGCTCGGAGAAATCAAAATATCAATGATACTAGTCTTCAACAACACATTATCTCGACTTCTGTCACCAAAGTTTCGACTCAAACTGTCCGAAACCGGCTCCACGCTGTAGGTCTGTTTGCTCGCAGACCAATGATATGTGTTACGTTAACAGCAAGGCACCTTGGCACCCGCAGTGAGTGGGCAACAGAGTATATGAACTGGAAGAAAAATGAATAGCGCAATATTCTTTTCTCTGACGAGTCCTCTTGTAGGAAGCCTGCACTAGTCCCGTTTTTCTGTTTATCCTGTTAATAGGCGTATTTTCACCTGAAGGGAACGTGGCACTTGAAACATACTTGCATTCGAGCTAGGAAGTGTCATATTGGGCGGTGGGTGAGTTATTGTGTATGCCGGTATTTCAATTTATGGGCGCAACGTCCTCCACATCATTCGAAATAGAGCTCTGATTGGTCAGCGATATAAGGATGAGATCTACAAGAACTGGAATGATCTCTTCTGGAGGAGTGGTACAAAATACAACAGTTATTAGCCTCATAGACTCCATGCCTCCTAGGTCCTGGCCGTCCGGGGAAACCATACCCCCCTATCAAAAACAATTTTCTTTGAAAGAAACATCCTTTTTTATTCGCAATCATATTCACCATTTGTGCTTTTTTCCTTTGTACCCAAACGCTCAAGCGAATGCATTTTTCTCCCAAACATGTATAATTTTTCTCACATAGCCCACCACGTCTGTCGATCATTTATCAACCATCTAAACAACTCCCCATTTGCAATATCCATCCACACTCTCAATACCCTTTAATTGTTTTGAGCAATTATTGTATGTATGTATATGTATGTATTGATTGAATGTATGTATATGCATAAATAGATACATATACAGGTGGTTATCAAAATAATGCAAACACCCTAGATTAATCAAGAATCTTTTACTAATATGCGGTAGGACCGCCTTTGGTATGTAATACAGATTCGGTTCGCTTTGTAATAGATTCATACAAGTACTGAATACTGTTAAGAGGAATATTGCATCATTCTTCGCGGGCATTTTGTGAAAATTCCGGCAGAGATGTCATCGGAGGATATCGATTCCTGATTGAACGTCCTAAAATAGACTATAACGGTTCAATTACATCAAGATCAAGGGAGTGTGTGAGTCAAGGAAGATATGTGGCACTTCATCCTTGTTTTCATCAAACCATGATTGGACAAGTCCCGCTGCATGAATAGGAGCATTATCATCCTGGAAAATGCTATCTTTTGCAAGAAACAAAGTTTGCTTCCTAGGATGACGCTCATGTAAAACTTCTCTATACTTTTCCCCAGTGATCCTTCCTTTCAGGGTTACGATTGGGCCAGCATAAAGTCACGACACGGCTGCCCATACAATGACAGATTCAACTCCATGCTTGACAGTTGGAAGGAGACTATCACGATCATATACGTATGCAGACATCCTTCAAACTTGTACCCGTCCTGTTGTGGGGAAAAGTGTGACAGATGATTCGTGTGACCCTATAAATGTCTTCCACTTATCAATCGACCAGGTTTTGTTGCTGTGGCACCACTGTTGGCATTAATAGCTGTGACGCGTGGCTTGGGAATTGCTGCTTTGCCGTAAATATTCTGTTTATGAAGCTGGCCCTTAATTGTAGTTACTGACACTTGTGAATCCAGATGCTGATTGAGCTCTTTGGCTGGAGTTCTTTTCTTTTTATACATTACAATCCGCTTCAATACCCGTCCGTCTCTTTCACTCAGCTTCTCCTTCCGTCCAGTATTTTGCTTTTTCCGATCTTGTCTTGCCGCGCTGTATGTACGCTGTCATCATTTTAGACACTGTTCTTCTAGACAACCCTAAAAGCTGGTATGTTTCGGTCACAGTTGCTCCAGCTGGCCGAGCTCCTACAATTTGGTCACTCTGAAAGTCTGTGAGGTCTGATATTTTACACGTTTGACAAAAATCCAAGACGTATACAACTTCACGAAAGCTACCTCATTCTACCATGATATATACTGTTTATATTTTTTAAAACCCTGGTAATTAGAATTATATTTTCATGCTTACAAAGCGCATTCTTAAATGTCACTTTTATTCCCAGGTGTTTTCATTATTTTGATAACACCAGTATATATATATATATATACATTGTGCCATGGTTGTAATGGACGACTTAATTTGAGTGTTCACTCTTTCAGAAATTCCATTGGCCTGGGGGTGCGAAATAGACGTGTGTTTGAGATAAATACCTAGCAATTTACTTAGGGAGTGCAACAAATCACTGGTAAATTGACTACCTTGATCACTCAAAAAGATTTCAGGTCTTCCGTGTGTGGCAATATAGTGCAACAGAGCTTTAGAAACAGCTTGAGCAGTAATGTTGTTCAGAAGATATATTTCAGTATATCTTGAAAAATGATCGGCAACAGTAAGCAGATGTGAACCTTTAATGGGACCAAGAATGTCCATAGAGACTTTCTGATTAGGGGCCGTTGGAACAGGAGCTGGCAAAAGTGGCGCCTTGTTGTTTTTATGATGTTTATGTAACATGCATGTCTCGCATGATCTGACAAAATTATACGCATCAGAAACAAAGTGCTGCCAAGTAAAGCGTTTACGTAAATTCTGCAAAGTCTTGTGGATACCAGCGTGCGAAATGTGAGCAATGGTAAGAGCCTTTCGTTGGAGAGAGGGTGGAAGTACTGCTCTATGCAAATTCGTATTTTCATACGAATAATTTTTGAAAAAAACAAAGAAATTCGCTCACAGGATGTAGATAGTATCCCTTAAGTTTTTTGCCCCTCTTGCCCCTATGCAAATCCTGAATAATTTGCTTTAGTGTAGTATCCGCCAACTGTTCTTTTAGAATAGTTTCGTCTAGGATTTCTAAAATAGGGTCTTGAGTATTTGCTTGATCAATGGCGTTCACAAAGTGATCAGAGCCTTGGCTAACATTTTGAAAGTTATCCTGTGATGCCAAAAAGTTGTGATTGAATATCATTATGTAAATCATTTTTGCTATTAAGAACTGGTAAAGGTTCCGACGATGTAAGAAGCTCTGGATTAGTGGTGAGATCCTGAGTTAGAGGACTAGTCGGACAACGACTAAGATAATCAGCTAACACATTTTGTTTTCCTGGGATATGTTCAAAATTGAATGTATACTGGGACAGCTCCATGAGCCATCTTGTTGTCACATCAACTGGTGAACTTGACTTTTTATATTGATTAAGAGGCTTGGCATCAGAAAGTACTGTGAATTGTTTATTAAACAAGTAATATTTGAATGACGTAATTCCTTTATATCCTTTATATATATATATATATATACATATATATATATATATATATATATATATATATATATATATATATATATATATATATATATGTGTGTGTGTGTGTGTGTGTGTGTAAGATATTTTAATGTTTTAACCTATCTTAAATTCTATTCTAAATCCTTTTTCCCATTTAATAGAATTGATTTCCTTTTAAAAATTTTATTTCTATTTGCAACCCCTATCATACTTTTTATTCTCTTTACGTTTCAACAGACAAAATTCGTCTTTGACGGACGATTTGAATATTTTTTTCAGTCTGCTTAATTCATTTAATTTTTTTTTTTAATTCTAGAATTTTCTGCTACAGCCAACAAATTTACATATTGCAAACAATTGATAAATCTTCAAATCTGCCGTAATTCTTTTTCTGATTGGATGTTCGTTTTTTAGCAATGCTGATTTATCGTGTTCTTACGCATTTGCTATAAAACCCGTCTGCGTAAGCTTCGATGGATCTGTATATGAATGGATTTGATTAATAAAGCCATAGCTGCCAACTCATCCGCTTTTTTGTACCCCCAAAATAAAATAGAATTTTTTGTCTTATTTAATCGGCAAATTACGGCGATTTAAGAAAGTAAAATTTACTATAAAATTTTTGTGTATAAAAAATGCGTAAGATGTTGGTAGCTATGGTAAAGTCACACCACCCTGTTTACTCGTATATTTATATCTGTGTAATAAGAGCATCTATTATGTCCGAAAATTTCATAGGCTATTTTCTTATGTTTATGTTAAATAAATTTGTGTTTATAACCTGGACCACTTACTGGGAAAATCCTAATAGATTTCCCTTATTTATTGGACCGACAGCTTCTCTGGATATTGTGTCTATTTTGAACTGCCGATTCTAACCATCGACTCATAATTTGTGTAAAAATACTTGAGGAACTGAAAATGTTTTTATTGGATTCCTGTCTGTCAAAAAAAAAAAAAAGTTCTTTTTTTCATTTGAAACTTCTCATAAATTAAGTATTTATACTTTACATAGTAACAGAGTAAAAAGTCTCTTGAATTTTCTTTTTCTTTTACGAATATAAAACAAATGTTTCTAATATAAAACAGAGTCAAAACGTAAACAATAATTTAAAGTAAATTACGCTGGCAAAAAAAAAAAAAATATATATATAAATTCTTTAGTCATTTTCCGACATCTTCAAATAAATAAAAAAAATATATATACAAATATAAAAAGTTCATACTACCGTAATTTCCGGCGTATAATCCGCGGATCAAACAATCATTTTTGACCCAGAATTAAAAAAAAATAAAATGTACCTTTTTAGATCTCGCAAATATTCGTCTTCAATTACTGAATAAAATTTCTGGGTCCAAACAGAAATGTTTGATCTGCGGATTATACGCCGGAAATTACGGTAATATGGAATGGTATAAACACTTAAAAAATAATATAAAATAAATTATGTTGATAAGAGAATCAGACACTGCTCAGACATTTTCCGATATCTTTCCTAGCTCCACAGAAATAATTAATTAAGCAAACATTTCCCGAAGCATTCACTCACACATGGGATGAAATATTAATACTACTCAAAAAAGGAAATGAATATTCGCATAAATGATTTATATAAAGCAACTCTTACAGCATCCATAAAACGAGTTTACTGTGATTTTGGGTACTTAATCATACATGCAGATAATGTTTAATTGAATACGTGAGTATGCATGGTTTATTAAACATACTTTGAAAACCAAAGCAATTTTATTGTCTTTCTATTTCTGGTAATTATTTTTTTTTTATCCATTCTGATTTATTACATTTTTACCTAGCAACCAAATTAAAAAATATCTGAATTTGTTTTTGTTATTGTTAAAGTATTAATACGCATAAATATATCAATTTGAGTTAACTGTAAATGAAGGATGTAAAATAAATTTAGTTGCCTTGAAACCATTCGTTTCTCAGACATTTCCCAATATTTCTCTTAACTTCATAGAAATATTCAATTTTCAGTTATTCATGGCTTGAAAGGTTGATAAAAATAGCGAATAAAACGGTAGGCTCTAAAAAAACGGATATTCACATGCATGATTTATTTCAAACTAATAATGGATCACCCATGGTATGAATTCTATAAAACTTTACTTTTCTATTTCAATAATGTGTTATTAGTCTATCTAGGCAATATAGACCGTATAGGGGCTCTACCTAGGAAAATTCATGGTAGTTCTGGAAAAAGGCTTACTATATGTTTTTTGGGTCGCTGAATCCGAATTTTTAACTTCCCACCAAAATTTACCCCGGCAACCCCTCCAAATTTTGGTAAAATGGCCCCCAAAAAAGGTTTTTATTAACACCTTCGGGAAGGGAGCCTTTTACGAAATTTTTGATCTTTTGTCACCGTTTTTTAAAAACAGAAATTTGTGTCTTCTTGAATCGAGAAAATGCGCTGATTAAATAAGGCAAATTTTACACTAAAATTTTACTGGTGAGGAAAAACATGGATTCTGAGCGCTTCATGCGGCACGTACACGTGTCGCTCGTCCCCAAGGGGTTAAAAAAATCAATTTTTTTATTGTTTTAGGGAAAAGGTATCTAGAAATTCAGAAAGTAGACAAAATTTGCAACAAATTAGGTACATGAAATTATGACTTAGGATGAAGGGGAAGGGGGGATCTGCCTCGAAACAAGCGAGCGGTGCTGCGTGAACTAAGTTGCGCAATTCCACTTAACCGCTCACACGTTTACATTTGCCCTCCCATCTCCAATCCGAACTTTCTCTATAAGGTTTACTTTAAGTTTTTTGGGTCGCTGAATCCGAATTTTTAACTTCCCCCAAAACGCCCCCCCCCCCAAATAGTTTTTTTAAACTTAAATTTCTTATTGTTTTATGGGAAAAGCATTACGAAATTCAGAAACTAGACAAAATTTGCAACAAATAGGATACATGACATTATGACGTAGGATGAACGGGGAGGGGAAGGGCTGCCTCTGAACATGCACTGCGGCGCTACATGCACTAAGTTATGAAGTCCAGGCAATAGGGGATTTTACCTGGAAAAATTGATACTAGTTCTGGATTGCGACTCACTTTATGTTTTTTGGGTCGCTGAATCCGAATTTGTAACTTCCCACCAAAATTTCACCCGGCAACCCCACCCCCCAAAAATTGATTTTTTAAAAAAATTTGGTTTTTGAGAAAAGCGCGCGGGGAATGCTCCAAGGCAGCCTCCCTCTCTCCCCCTTTATCCTACGTCATAATGTCATATATCCAATATGTTGCAAATTTTGTCTAGTTTCTGAATTTTGTAATGCTTTTCCCCTAAAACAATAAGAAATTTAAGTTAAAAACAACTATTTGGGGGGGGGGGGTTCGGGGGAAAGTTAAAAATTTTGATTCAGCGACCCAAAAAACTTAAAGTAAACCTTATAGAGAAAGTTCGGAGGGGAGATGGGAGGGCGAATGTAAACGTGTGAGTGGTTAAGTGGAATTGCGCAACTTAGTTTGCGCAGCACCGCGCGCATATTCCGAGGCAGACCCCCCTTCCCCTTCATCCTAAGTCATAATGTCATATATCTAATTTGTTGCAAATTTTGTCTACTTTCTGAATTTCTAGATACTGTTTCCCTAAAACAATAAAAAAATTGATTTTTTAATAAAAACCTTTTTGTGGGGCATTTTACCAAAATTTAGGGGGGTTGCCGTGGGAAATTTTGGTGGGAAGTTATAAATTCGGATTCAGCACCAAAAAACATAAAGTAAGCCTATTTCCAGAACTTCCATTAATTATGCTAGGTAAAATTCCCTATTGCCTGGACTATATATAGTAATACTTTTTAGAAAGGAACTTGTCTATAACGGAATCTCGATTTTTAAATACAGAGTCCGCAATGACGCATTTAAGTGTCATTTATACTATCGTAAAGAAATTTCTATATTCTCCAAAGAAAGTTTGAACAGTTATTTTTGGTTACTATAACTTCACATATTTTGTGAATAAAATACAGAAAACATAAGTATTAAAAATTTGCTGGTGTAATCTCAAAATTTCTGTACACAAAAATCTTTCGATTTGGTAACATTGTTTGCGACCCGGCCCGTATAAAGGCAATTTGAAATTTACATGGTGCCGATTGATCGAATCGCATATAATTAAACCTATAGAGGCGAAAATGTTTCTAAATCGGAATTTTGTCCGGTTTTGAGTGATTCCATTTTTACAAGATTCCGTCTAACAACATTACATTTTTTATTTTAAAAGTCCTTTTTTTTTACTGTGCATAAATCAAGCATAGTAAAGGGCATTTCAAAAAGAGTACATTTAAAATAAAAAAAAAGTTAATAAAGGGCATCACGAAGAACACATAATTTTTTTTGTTTCTTTCGTTAGATATTATTAACCCTTAACGGTCGGAGTATTCTTCCCACACTGTTAAAATATATCGTAAAAATTACCTCTGTTTTTAAAGACTACCTATTGTCTGACTAAAGAGAACGCTCCATTGGCGTTTATGTAGCATTCTAATTGGTCAGAAAATGGATAGTCTTTAAAAATACAAGTAATTTTGCACGATATTTTTAACAGTGCAGGCACACGCAAAGTTTTTTTTTCACTCAAATGTCGCAATGGGACCGGAATTTAAGATAAAATTCACTTGTAAATAAGTAAATGCTTTTACTCTTGTACATAAGAAACCGAAAATTTTGTTTAAAAATAGTGGTGTCAATGTGACATTTGTTTAAAAGCCGCGATTAAAATTAAATGTCGTTACCGTGGCTGCATCAATCGCAAAGGATTAAGTGGAGAATGGTGAAAAATATTTAACCCCTTGAGGGGCACCGGTATATATTATATACCACCTACGATTAATCGTCGTAATTTTGATGTTTTACACAAGAAAATTTTTATTAAATTTTACTTTTCTAACTTTGGTGGAAAAAAGGCCCTTAAATTGCTTTTACTTATTTTGAAATAGAATTTTTCATAGATTCCGGTAGGAATTCAGCATTTCACAAACGTAATTGCTTGCCCCTCCAGCGGTTAACTCATTAAAGCCGGTTGGCAAGAAAACTTGCCGTTTAAAACGAGCTAAAGTTTTAAATTTTAACACCAGTATTTTAGTATGGAATATTTCACATTATCTAATCTCAAATTTTGAGCGATTAAATAATTAAAAAATACAATATGTAAAGAACTGGTGTTGAAGAATTAAAAGAATTGTAAAAGAGGCTCGTCTTAACCCTTTATCTACTGAAATATGAAATCATGAAAATTTTATCTTATAAAGCATTTTTCGTAAATTGTTTAAACTACATTAGAAGATTTACATAATCATTTAATAAATTTTAAAAGGATTTTTGGAGGATTGGAGGATTTAGAAGGATTAATTAAATTTGAATTTACAGGGATTTGGGACAATATTTATAATCCCACTCAAAACTTTTATTTCATATTTTTATCGGTGTTTTGTAGAATTAGGAAATGTACAAGTATGATGTTCTTGCAGTAGAAGTATTGAAATATTTCCGAATTGAAAAAATTGCCTCCGCCCCCCCCCTTCCCAACGTGACGAAAGCTCAAAAGATGAAAAGGCAAAAGAATTGATCCTTTTAAAAATATTTTTGTTTTGTGTAACCAGTAATGGTTTTGGAACAAGATAAAGTAATTTATCTATAACTCATTCTAAACTTTATTACAACTAATCGATGTATTAAATGAATTTTATAACAATTTATTTTAACGGTACTTATAAGTACCGTCAATAGATAAAGGGTTAATGGGTTAAACACTACCCGAATCTTTCTCTTATTTCTCGTGCACAGTTTAACATTGATTTTAAAAAGAATGACGAATTTCTAGGTATGATTAATTTAAAATTAATATCGAAATAATTACATACCACTTGATTAACACTTTATAATAGGGTTCGTACGCTTCAAGGACTTTCAAGCACACTGTACCAGAATTTTTGTAAAGTAATATTTACCTTAATTGATGAAAAAGAAATCTATCTTCAGATATAGAGACCAGTACTTTATTACATTTCTGATACTAAAACACTTAAAATCCCTTGAATCCTTTGATGCGTACGAACCCTGTTATAAGGCATTTTAATTATATTACTAAAATGTTGAAATGATACAATGACACCATAATTTCAGAACAAATAAATTTGACGATCATTAGATGCTATTCGTAAGATTCACTGTCAAATGAAAGTTTTATTGAAATACTGTGGTACCAATAAGTAATTTGTTCATTAGATTTAAGTGGGATAAATAATTCTCATAATTTTATAAAAGGTTAATTAATTGAGCATATAAGTGTTTATTGGTTGTTTAAACTGTTGCAAAATTAATACATTTATGCCCGTAAGGCATAGTGACGCCACGTCGACATCGTTGTGAAGTCACACTGTGACTTTGTGACCGTCGATGTGACGTCGCGTGACGTCGATGTGAAGTCATAGTGACCAGAATGTGAAGTCGTTATGGCCGTTTTAGAGCTCGTTTGTGACGTCTTTGAAAGTCTGTGAGGTCTGATATTTTACACGTTTGTCGATATTTTACACGTTGATATTTTACACATATTTTACACGACGTCGTTTGCTCGTTTGTGACAAATTTGTGAAAAGTGTGTCATTTGTAACTATTTTGGCATTAATTTTGTGACGAACCTGTGATGAAAGCGACGATGCTTTGGAAGTTGCATTGTGACCAATTTGTTATATATTTGTGACGAAATTGTCATTAAGAGGCTACTTCACTCAAGCGGAAAGACCCGTTCGGTAATGCTAATCCTATGAAAAACATTTATAAAGATATTTCGGTTGCATTTCAATATTTTTAAATGGATTTTTTTGCATAGGATAACTGAGGTTGATCTGTACAAAGTTCCTTTTTTTTTCCTTTTCCGATTTTGTTTGCAGATATTTTTCAAGAGGATGTTTTTACTATCGAAATCGGTTCCGAAATTGAAAGTGTCCTCATTGAAAATGTCTGTAAACAAAATCGAAAAAGTAAAAAAGGGCCTTTGTACAGATCGACCTCAGTAACCTATGTAAAAAAAATCAATTAAAAATATTGAAATGCAACCGAGATACCCTTATAAATTTCTTCCATATGATTAGCACTAGTGAACGGGTCTTTTCGCTTGACTGAAGTAGCCTCTTAACACTGTGGTGATTCTGTGTCTATTTAACTTCTCTTGACGAAAATCTAAGAATTTAAATAAAACATGGTCGTCTGAAATCATACTTACTGCATGTCATTTTTCTGTTAGAATTGGTATGGAGGCCTAAAATTGCATACTCAGAATTTATGAACAAATACTGTATAATATGTAAAAATAGTCGCATACGGTATAGAGACTTTCTTCTAAATTAAAGTTAAAAATTCAATTTTCATCACATATCTTACAACTGCATCAAATTGTGTTGTTTTCAATATTTGAAGAATATTCCCTTTCAAAAATATTATACATTTCCGACCTCCACATCCTGAAAATTCCACAACTTTAATTGTATTCATAACTAACACACAATGACTATTTTCTGTTGCTGTGGTGCGCCAGGCGAAAAGAAAAAAAATCTTTTTTTTTATTTCTTTCTTTTGTAGTAGGTTATTGCAAACTTTTTTGTCTTTAAGTATTTTTGCACTCTCTTTAAAAACTTAAAATCTTTTGCTTACTTTAGCATCCAAATGTATCAGCAGCTATCTAAAACTGTACATATTGCCAATATTTTTGACCAATAACGCTGATGTTGAAACAGAATTATCTTTTGTTGTATTATTTCCAACTGAATGAAAACGTGTCCAGGTCAGGATTCGAACTAGGGACGTTTGGCATAAGCTGCCAATGCTACTGGGATGTTAGCATCATATTAAACATGTAAAAAACAAAAAAATAAGCATACAAAATTATTGGCTAAAAGGTATATTTTTTATATTTGCAATAAACATAAAATTACCATACTCCTCATAATACTGTCAATTTTCTAACACAAAATTCTAAAGAATACGAATTTACCTTTGTAAAAAATATATTTTTGACATCACCAACCTTTTTAATTTTGTAAAATTTAATAAGTTGCTTTTAGCAATAACGATGTGAAACTGCTCAAATGATAAAAAAAAAACTTTGATGTGAAAGATTAATCACCGTATCGCTGTAGGTTGAAAATTCTATGAGCAATTTATATTAACTGTTGTGTTGGAAGTTGGAAGCAGTAAAAAATAAAATCATTTTTTAAACACTCTGAATAAGTAACTTTGACTTCTGTGTTTGTTGCAGATATACAACACGATTGTGTTCCATTCTGTCTAGAAATTCTTATTTATTATAAATTCATATTTTGAGAAGATGTCCATTTTTAAAATAAAAGTATGCAATACAAATTGTTTCGGAACATTACTTAACGCAAAATTAAAAGTTTAAGCATGCAAAATTTTTTATTCTATAAAAAGATTTTTTATTCAGTAATTTAATAAGCATTGAATGTTTACTAATTATATGAATTATTGATTATGAATGATATGAATATTGATATGATATGATATTGATATGAATTATGAATTATGATTGTTTTTTAACTTACGAAAATGTCATTTTAACCAGATAGTTTAAAAAATGGAAAAAAAATGTGATTAAAATGCAATTTAAGTAAATGATTTTAACCATCTAATTAAAATCGTTGACATACTATTTTTTATTTCAACAAAATAAACATTAAATTTATTAAATTTTATTGAATTGATAAAAGTTAATGACGTTTATTGCTTTTATATCACGTTTTTATATGAAATTAACTGAAATCGTAGTAAGAGAAAGCAGGAAAAATAATTTTTTCTACTTATTTCTTCTTTACATCGTCGTTCCATTTTGGTAATCCAAATAGAAGTTCTTTTGAAGAATTATGTCCGAATGCAATACAGTGACATTGACCAGCTGAGTTTAAGCGGTCACTGCACATTGTAATTTTTGCGGACAAATATTTTATGTAAAATATCTGTTGACCGTATTCCTGTATAACTTTTGTAAAATTTAAAAAATCCGTGCCAACTACACACATTCATAAAAGAGCTATACTGTTTTCAGATGCTGCCACTGTTCGAAAGAATAAATACACTGTCTCCTCTTCTTATTATCTGCAGAAAACAAAATTTGCGGACAGTTGGTTTTATTTGTTATTGTAGATTTGTAAGTTAAATGCGTAATACATTTATGAGAGCGTGGCTAATTAAAATGTTCTGTTTGATTTTTTTATGTGTGTGTGTGCATTTCACTTTAGCCTTCTACCAATTTCAAATCAATTCAAGTAATAATGATTGTCTCTTTTTTGTAAATTATAAAAATTGTATTAGTCATAAATAGAGTATATAAAATAAAACATTCTTGAAATTTCTAGTGGACAATAAAGAAAGGCCTTTTGAAAAAAAAAAGTTAAAGTTTGTATGACATGTAATAAATACCAAATATGTTCCTAAAAAAAAGAAAAGAAAAAGAAAGAAAAGATTATTGGGGAAAGAAAGTTTCTTTTCTTTATAATCATTTTTTTATCTGTATCAATTTCCTGTAGAATAAATCAGCGTGCACAATAACTATTTTTAAAAGAAATTTCTAGGGAAAAAAATTAAAATATGAATAAATATGTCATGCGTTTTGCATATATTTTGTATATTTTATTATATTTTCAGAAAATGTTAAATTTGTTTAAAAAAAGTCAGAAACAAATAGCAACATTTATTTTTAAATAGTGACTTAAACTAGTTAAACATAAAGAGAAAAGGAAAATATAGAAAGTATAAAAGTGGATTTATTTATTATAATAAAGAATACTACAAAATCAATCCGATCCAAGCTTCAAAATGCATTAAGACGGCCTGTTTAAAATATTTCTTTTCATTTTCAAAGCTTTCTGAAATTCATATTTTTGTCACACTGTGAGTTTTCAATATGGTGGGGTTTTGGCCACATATGGCTAGTTCTGAAATTAAGTGGAAATTTCACTTTGGTAATTTGTAAAAATAAAAGTTCAAATTTTCGCGTTTAAGTTGTGTTTCCAACATTTTCTTAAGGTTTTAGAGATAAATAAATCATGATCCGAGGTCAAGGCTAATTTTTTTTCAATTTAAAATTAAATTTCATTTTTCATATAAACATGGAGGTTACACATTATTCCATGGAGGTGACAACCTTTAATAGTAATGATGAATATAAGTTTTATTGTCTATTTACTAGATTGGATAACATTTATGGTTGCGATATTAGTTTGTTTTATTGTCTAAGAGGTATAATATGTTATTTCAATGAAATAGAGAAAGTCAAATAACACATCAAAACAAAAACTGGATCACAATATAGGTAAAGAACACTATTCTTGAGTAACATGTTAAAAAAGAACAAAGCTCAAATTTAATTTTTTATTAATTAATATTACAGTTTTGAAATATTAAATCAAAGATACGTTGTAACCGTTTGTTCGCTGTTTAAACCACACAAATTTATTTGTCAGATCTTATGATTGCTTCTTGCTTCTTACTAAAAACAATTTTGTTCTTGGATCCGGAATATCTTTGCATAAATTTAACTTCCACGTAATCTTCAACTGAGGTCACATTTGCTAAATACAGATTAACAGGACCTAACTGAAATCTTGTGCATACTGCGGTACTTTTTTATTGTTTTATTCTTTATTATTATTCTTTATTAAGTCCAGAGGCTTTCTTTGACTTTTGAGACTTCTAATTCTTTTCAAAATTTTTCTCGATTTGAGTGATCAATGATGAACTGAATTCCAGGCATTTTCTAACTTTAGGAGAAACGTTTTCACCTTTCAATACTTTCTGTACCTTCTCTTTTAGACTGCTTAAATTTTTTCGTTTACTTATGATGCGTTGATATATTTTCTTATAATAATCTTTTTTTTATATATATTTCAACTTTTCATAATATTTTTAAGCTCTTTTTCAAGCAATTTTATTCTTTAGTATGCCTTTGTTTTGTTTCTGTTAACAATTTTTCGACCACTTTTTACCCGATTGGTAATTGCTCTTCCTATCGCATCTTTAACATTCGCAATAGGATTGTTTATAATTCCCGAATCATCATCTGTTTCTGATGTAGCAGAATTTAAAAGACTTGCTGTAATTTTTCAATATTTGCTTCTTTCTCTTGACTTTTCTTTGTCTTTTGTACCCAATTCTTTCTTTGTGCACACTTCTGTCGTTCACTCAATTGAGAAATAGCTTTTATTTTTCCTTCTTTTTTCTTCTTGTAATACCTTTTGCGCTCTTTTTTCTTACATTCTTCATACAATTCTGGATTTTCTTTAATTTTATCCCATCTTTTCTGCTCTGCTTCTCATCTGAGTTTTCTTTTTTTTCTCTAAAGAATTGTTTTTGCTTTTTTGCCCGAGCCATAACTAAAAAATATTGAAAAATATTAACGTGTAATTAGATAAAAATAAATAGATTTATAGATAAATAGAAAATACAGTACTTTAAATATACGATTGCAAAGTATTCTAGTGTGGCCATATTATTTAAATATACTAAATATTAAGCAATTTTTATTATTATTATTTATTTATCAAATTGGCTAGCATAGAAAAACTAAAAATTTCAATTTAATTCTGTTTTTTTTTTTTTTTTTTTTTTTTTTTTTTTTTTTTTTTTTAAGTTTAGGAGATCAGTAAATTCAATAAGAGGCTTTGAAATAAAGTTTAATTAAACATAAAATCTAACTTGTATTTAAAGATATAATACGGCATTAAAAAATCAAACTTATACAAAATTAAATATTTTAAAATTAAAAATTTTCAGTTTCAAAAAATATTTTTATTAATATAAAATTATCCCTAAAATAAAAATATAGGTTCAATAATTAAAAATATACTTTAAGCACCCCTAAAATACTGTTTACATCAATAAATGTCACATACATAGTTCAGTAACATCTCCATGATACAACAATGTCATGGAGGTGACATATCTGAGATTAGGCCTAACATTTTCTAAACTATGCACAACATAAACGTAATGCTACTTGGATACAAAATTAAATAAAGCAATTTAACGCTACTTCTCAACAGAATTCTGCTATTTTTAAAAATGGCGAAATTAATGAGGCCATGGAGTTGACACCCAATTAAAGTACACTATGGTAATTAACAGTTTTTTAATTAAAACTTGATGAAGTAACAGCATACCATGCTTTAGAAATATTCCATCCAATAAGCAGCTGCCTGGAGTTAATTTGTATTCCAAGTTCTAGATTATGCTGCCATCTAGTAGATTTTTATATAACTATAACTGATATGCCATGGAAGTAGCTCTAATTCTGGGGACTGATGTGCCTTGGTCTGTATTTTTTTTAATATAAATTTTCAGAATTTTCTTTTAAAAAGTAAGTAAAGTACATTCATTTTTTAACTTAATACATTTTATACGGTTCTTTTCATTTATCTTATGGGATATATTCATGTTGTAAAGTAAAAACAGGCATGGAGGGACATACCATGGAGGTGACATTTAGTATGATTTTAATTTTATTAAAATAGTTTTAAATTTCAAATTCACTCTAAAGTATATTTTATTTCAAGTTTTAGATGTGCTTTCATAGATTATCTATTTAGTTGAACAATTATTTGCATAAAAGTACAAAAAAATTGATTGGGACTCAAATTTCCACTTAATTTAAAAACTACCGATATGTGACGTGACGTATGTTACATGTAGTGACATGACAGTGACGTCACAATTTTTTTTAATTGCCAGTTTTACAGCAAGTAACATGTTTTAAAGAGTTTTTGAAATTTTTTTTAAGTTTTCTAAGAAGTTCACATCTCAGTCACAATGTGACATCACTGAGTAGTGGCATTTTGGTCACAGATGTGACGTGACCACAGTGACTTACAGTGACGTCACTGTGACCATGCATGCTATGAGTGTGTTACCATTTTCGTTTCTCATAGAAAAATCATGGTTTACTTTTAATCACTTGGATCCATTAACCCCCTGAGGGGCAAGCAATTGCGTTTGTCTAATGCTGAATTCCCACCTGAAAATTAGAAAAAAATTATTTCAAATTAGGGAAAAGCAATTTTACCACTTTTTTCCACCAAAGATAGAAAAGTAAAATTTCATACATTTTTTCTGGTGTAAATCTTCATTAATCGTAGGTGGTGTAAAATATATCCCACGCCCCTCAAGGGGTTAAGTAATTTGTCAGCAAGCAAATAAAAATCACCCACGAAACTTTACATTTGCTTTATTTAAGTTGTCTACATTCACTTAATATTTAAAAATTATTTTGAGAGGATAAATTAATTTCTTACAGTTGGAACTGTAATTTCTAAGAGCTGTATGATAGTAAATTAAATTGATCGGGTGTAAGACCTTTTAATTGACTTTTCTCTGTTCTTCATGTGAAATTGATGGAAACTTTTAACCCCTTAAGGATTGCTTAATATATAAGAAAAAAACATAATAAAAGTACCTATATTTTTATTGCGGAAATTGAATAATTATAAGGTTTCTAAGTAAAATATGCAATTAGTTTTTTTTAACCCCTTAATTCTCGCTCCCGAGATATTCTCGGGCTGTGTCTTTTACTCAAATTGTTTGATTCCCACCAGTTTTATAAAATAGTGAAATTGGCTATATTTTAGTATCGTTTTACCTGTCATTAAATAAGGCGAATATTTCTTTTTCATAAAATTGGTGCCAATAAGCAATTTGAATTATTCAACCGTAATTTAATTCGAGCGTTAAGGGGTTAAGGTGAAAAAAAAGATGTTATAGAACAAATTCACGTTTGTAGAAAAGCCATCATGCGAGAATTCTGTGTTTTAATGTTTGTATTACACTATACAAATTAATGCGAATAACACCTTTATTTTTCACATCTTAGATCTTTATTTATCATCATGACACAAATTTTTACAAATAATATTTGAAATAATATATATACATTAAATTTTGATTATCAATATTTTTTTAAGTGTAATGTACTATTTCGAAACATGCAATACACAGAGTAGCATCACAATCAGCGCCAATAACCAAATCCTAATGCAGATATTCAAACATTTCACTCGGAAATGCCAGTTAAATTTTTCTGGTTTCAGAAGTTTTTTCCAGCAATTAAATCACTAGCTCGGAAATATGACGGGCACGATACATAACGAACGACACCTCAGCCCTTGATATTGACGGGAGCGAGAATTAAGGGGTTAAAAAGGTATAATAATTATATTGTACTTAATGTATGTCTTAGGAGATGTACCAAGCTCCCGCTAATCTTCCGTAATATTTGGGTTAATTTAATGAAAATTTAATATATTTTGCATCAGATTTTTTTTTTCTCAGACAGTAAATTAAATGGACCAGGAGTAAAACATTTTAATCGACATATTTATTTGATCTCCTTGTAAAAGTGTTTAACTGTATTGACAACAATTTAAATATTTCTATGCTTATATTTTACTCGATATATGTCATCCATAACAGGGGTTCAAAGCTCATCCGAATGTTCCGTTATACCAGGGGTGTCAAACTGTGGCCCGCCGTATACCCCTAAAATTTTAAAGAAATAGTCGACAAGTTTAATCGGAGAAATTCAACGATTAGATAAGGCAAAGATAACGGTAAAATTTTAGTGGTATCCGGCGGGCCACAGTTTGACACCCCTGCGTTATACGTTTAAAACAAGAAATTTTTCGATTAACCCATTAAGGACGAGCCTGTTTTACATTTCGTTTAATTCTTCGACACCGGTTTTTTGCACATTGAAATTTTGATTTACGTAATCTCTCTAAATCTGAGATTAAATAATGTGAAAATTTCCAAACTAAAATACTGGTATTGAAATTAAAAGTTTTGTTCGCCTTACATGGCAAGTTCTCTTGCCAACCGACTTTAATGAGTTAAATGAGATTAACTAAGTTCCACCTAGAAACCTGAAGTTAAATAAATAAAAATTCTTCAAATATATTTTCTTGTTCGAAACGTTGTTAAACTGGATCAAATATTAACCCACATATTATGAAAGATTAGCTCAGAGAACTAACTATACATATGAAATGCATTATTTGGCGTGAAGCTAAATATGCGACATTGAAACCGGTTTAAAGCTTTCATAGCGAGGTACGAGATAACTCGTCTTCCAGGAATATTAGCTATCAATCATGAAAATCAATTCGAACCGGAAAATTTTGTCATTTAATTATTAGACATCGATTCCGATATCTAATGTCTAATAATAACTGCGCAGAATTTCCCGGTGCAATTTGATTTTCCTAAACGGACACGACATTTTATAATTTTTTTTTTTTTTAATGTTTGTAAAGACAAACAAATCATTAAAGTGAGAAATGATATTGATTATTATTTTTCAAAGTAAAATAAACAAGTTTTAAATAAATTTGTGTTTTGTTTTAATTTTAGCGCTGCGAGGAGCGGCTCAGGCTCTTAGCACAAAGGGTGGGACAAAGATGCGCCATTGCCGCGATGAAAGTGTTATACTGGTCACAATTTGGCCCAGATACTTGCGCCTCGCATTGAAAACCCCTCCCAGTCCAATGAATTCAGCCCTTATTCCACGTGCTTGCTTTGTTTGAGCCGAATGATTTGAACGATTACTGACTTCGCATTATAAGCCGTTTTGACGGTATTGTGAATCTGTAATATACTCTGAAATCTGTGGTCATAATAATCAAAGATCAAACATGAGAATTTTAAAAACGAATACTCATTGTACATGCATACTTGGCAACTTTCCCTTAAACTTCCGTAAAATGCGAGTTAAATTGATCTAGGTTAAACACATTTCGAACCAGAACTTTACTAAAGAAATTAATTCAAATAAATTTCATAGAGAAACGAGATTTTAAATGTATAATGATAGATCAAATAAATTTTCCCGTTACTGATGGGTATAACCTGAGTCAATTTAACTCATATTTTACGGAAGTTTAGTTGAATGTTGCCAAGTATGCACATATCTCCAGTGTAATAAAATTTATCATAAATAACATGTTATACGTAAGGTGAAATAAAAGTCCTGTTTAAACAAAACAGCTGTTTTAGAGAAAGAGATTTCTGTAATTTTGTTTTAGTTTTCTTCACATAATTTCAATCTTGAATATCTCAAATCTTGCATTCTGTTCTTTACACTAATTTACACCCGAACCTTTTTAATTATTAATAACTATACTTGAAAATATCACTTCTTTTACATAAAAAAATTCTATAATTACTAAACATGAAGAAAATAATAGCAAGTAAATATTAACAGAAAAGAAAAATCTAAACTCATTGCGCAAACATTTTTTAACTTTTCCAGATTTCAAGAACAAAAATAATTATGAACATTGTAAATATTTTTTTAAGTCTTTAATTCAAAATTAAATGAAAACAGAATTTTGCAAATATTATTAATTTAAAACTTGTCCTGTAGAGTATTTTCATTTTAAATGTGAAATATTCACGCACGTGTTTATTAAGGGGCACCGTTCGAACTGTCCAACTTTCAAGAGTAAAGTTGCAGTGCAACCTGGATTACCCAAGTTCTCTCAACTTGAATTCTAGCCAAAAATAGATTAATTTTTCGGTCAAGCAAACAACGATTAAGAATTTGGCTATAGCGAATTTGGAGTCTTTAATAAAATTTTTTTGTAAAATTGTGTTTTTATTATTTTTTTATTTTCTCGGAAACCGCTGAAACAATTTCAGAATATCAGTATCAAATTATGCTACCGTATCTGGACATGCTCTTTCCCGAAGAATTTTTGTGTAGTTTTTATCTCATTTGTTAATACTTGTAAAACCTTTAAGAAAAATCTATTAAAAGAAGTTACTATAAATTACTGGTGTGTATGATCATTTGTAGTTTGATTAGAAGAATTGCATTTTGAAATATATTTTTGAATATATTTTGTTTTTATGATAACTAATTTATAATTTGATCAATTGTCAAATAATAAAAAATGCAAAACGCAATATTTACGCAACTGTGTAAGTTTTATTTTTTGAATAACTTTATTAAAGAACTATTGATTAACTTCCAAAAGAAAGAAAGTGTTAAAAATGAAACTAAATTCAATTTTGTAGTTGCCAAGATTTCATCTTTTTTTCTCCCACTATTGCAAAGTAGAAAATTTGCTTTATTTAATCCTAAATTTTATGAGATTAAATATGAAAATGTTTACTGTCCATAAATAATGGTAGGACAAAGTTTGCAACTATGCAACTGCATTTATTATCAAATAAATTTATAGAAATGTATTCAGTGGTTTTTGAAAAATGGGATACAAATATTGTGTTTTTTATACGCCCTTAACCGCTGCCATCGAAATACTCAAGATCAGAGGACACGAGTGTGACGTCATTACTAATCGATCAACTTCTCACTAGTGTTGTAATTCTCACCGAGAAAATTTGAATAGCAATATTATTTTATTTTATTTGTGGAATATCTATCATCTTACAAAACAATAATAAATATTTAAACTTACAGGTAGGAATTTGGAATATCCCAATAAATAATCAGCCAGATGCACCAACACTGTAGCATTCTGCATCTCGATGAGTTTTTATTTAGTGTTTCCGGATTCTCACCAGCAAGTTTAAATAGTTATTATTTTTATAGTATGATAAACGATAATTTTTTATATTGAGTGTTAAGATGATGATTTTTTTTATAAGATTCCACAAATAAAATAAAATAAAATTGCTATTCAAAAATTTTCGGTGTGAATTCCAACACTAGTGAGAAGTCAGTCGATTAGTGATGACATCACATTCGTGTCCTCTGGCCTTGAGTATCTCAATGGCAGCGCCTTAACCCCTTAATTCTCGCTCCCGTGATATTCAGAGGCTGAGTCTTTTTCCCAGATCGTTTGATTACCACCAGTTTTATAAAATAGTGTAACTGACTTTATTACGGTATCATTTTACCTGTCATTAAATAAGGTGAATATTTCTTTTTCAAAAAAGTGGTGCCAATGAGCGATTCGGTTTATTAAACCTTAATCTAATGCGACCGTCAAGGGGTTGATTAATTTGGTGTTTAAGTAAGTACGAGCTTATATGAATATGCTTGAAAGGTAAAATCACTTTTATCGTTTGTATATTACGTACAAACTAAGGATATTCAATACTCATTTATATATTACCTAGCAAATGAATTAAAAGGCGTTATAGAAGTAGAATATTACTCCGAAACATACTATAAAAACGCTTTTAAAAGTATAGCGAAAGAATAATTTATGTATCAAGCGAATTTACATTTGTTTTACAGATATTTTTCATAACCTCTTCAGAATACACTAAAGAATGAAAAAAAAAGTAATATAACATTAATTTATTCATGAAGAGAATCTGCATTCGTTGCATAAATATTTTCAAATGTATCTCTTTTCTAATATAATAAGAATTTCTCAACGTACTACGTGCAATAAATAATACCAATTTAACGTTGTCATTAAGACAATCTGAATTTCTTCCACATACATATTTCAATACAAAGATTATATACAGTATTACTATGATACATAAACTAGTATCTCGCTTTAATATAGGTAGCAAGAATATCTGCATTCCTTCGACAGATATTTTGTAATATCTCTCAAAAGCGATACATAAAAAAATATAGCGTGAAACGAACACGAAAAGAATAATGTATTGATGTAATTCACGTAGTTATCAAGAAATTCGTCATTCGCAGCACAGATATTTTTCCAATACCTTTTCAAACAGTTTATAAAGAAAATAAAAATGTCGTATTAATTTAGTTATCAAAACATTCTACATTATATCTCAATTATATACAGTGGCGGTCAAAAGTTTCCGGCCAGCATAAAATTTTTGGTTAATTTGTAAGTATATCCATATGAAGAGGAATCCCAAAGTGATAGATGTACACTTTATTGACATAACAGTTAAGAACTTATTTATAGAATAAAAATTAAATATTAATAAATTTAATTGACAAAATTAATTGCTAAAGAAAACGCAGGTTCTCAAAAGTTTCCGGCCACCTTTGCAAGTTTGGAAAAAAGTGGTGTTATAACAGAAAATAACAGTGATCAACAACATTTACAATCAGTATTTTGTATTCATACATTTAGCAATAATTACTGCCGCGCAGCAACGTGGCATCAATTCAATGAACGGTTGTAGATCATCAATGTTACGTTTTGTCCACGGTTCTTACAATTTTTGTGAAAATGCAGCTGAATTTGAATATTTATAATTCCACACATGTTTTCAAGTTAGTTTCAAACATTTTCTATTGTATTCAAATCGGATGATTGGGCTGTCCACTTCAAAAGAGGATTTTGTTTGTGCGAAAGCCACTGCTTGATGAGCTTGCATGTATGCTTTTGGTCGTTATAATCAAGAAACAAATAGTTGCGACCACAATTTTTCCTCCAATAAGGCAACAAATTATCTTGTAAGATATCCTTATGCATTTCACTATTCATCTTGCCGCAGATTTCAAATAACGGACAGGCGCATTTTCCAGAAAATGCACTCCACAGCATAACGTGTCCTCCGCTGTGCTTCATTACAGGAATAATATATTTCGCATCTTATATTTTGTTTTTAGGTAGTCGGTTATAATGTTTTTTATCATTACCAAAAAGATTGAACGTCGATTCATCGGAAAATAGTACTTTTTTCTAGTTTTCACTTGACCAGTCTTTGTATTCCTTGGCAAACGCCAATCGGGCCCTCTGAATTTTTTTTATTTATGAAAGGTTTTTTAACACCGACTGTTCCATAAAGTTCTACGTCACATAGCGTCTTGATATGGTATACAGACTTATTTCAGCAATATTTTAACACCATAAATCGCGTGGAATTGCAGCGGCATTTATACGCGGGTCACCAACTGCTTTTCTTCTGATAATTCTGTCTACAAGAATAGTCGTTTTCCGGAGTCCTCTAGACCGTGGTAAGTTCCGAAGGCCATGACCGTCTTTATATTTTTTTAAAATATCGTTAACAGCAAATTTTCCGATCGACAACTTAGCCGCAATCTCACGAGAGGATTCTCCCTTTAGCGACAAACAAATCACTCGTTTAGGAACAATAATTGTTAAATAAATTATTAAAATTTTTATTTTTGAATTTCAAATGCATTATTCACGTTGATTAATTAACAAACATGGCCAAAAAAAAAAAAAAAAAAACACTTTAGCGGTAGCAAAAACTAATTGATGACGAATGGCCGGAAACTTTTGCACGCGCGAATTTCGAATTCCTCCCCTTTGCACCAAGTATCTTAAGCATCCAATCAAAATGATCACGTGGTCCGAGGTACTTTACTTATTCCTAACTTTTGGAGCAATTGTGCTTCTTCTTCACTGAAACCTTCTATCAAACAAATCAAAGAAACTAACTGGCCGGAAACTTTTGACCGCCACTGTATATAAATTTACATATTTAAGGAGGCACAGGCCCTTTGACTTTTTCGAAAAGATTAAAAAACATCGTCGTTTTCAAAATATCAAAACACAAATAGTATCCATTTAAGGTCTTTTTTACCCTTTCTGCTGAAAGTATATGTACTTAACTTATTATTCATAAAAATAAATGCTGTTTATACAAAATTAATTTTTAAAAATAAAATTTAAAATTTCAACCCACTAATGAGTGAATTACAATCATTAAGTGCTGCGCGCATGATAAAACTCTAAATTACACATATAGAAAACAATTTTTTAACAGATTATGATCTTAACACACCTAATTCTAAATTAACACCAAAATATATACAAAAAGTTTTGTTTAAAATTTAGTTTTATCACAAAATATAAAAAATCTAAATTTTCAAGTTTTTTTCCAAGTTTTTCAAGTGCAAAAATGTAAATAACCAAAACATGTGATTTTTTTTTTTGTTTTAGCTCGAAGACTATAAAGAAATGCATATTTGGTTAATTTTTTAAAGCTGTAGCTTATATAAGGTTACGTGGGGCAACTGTGCCATGATTTTACAATGTGACTCTGGAGATTCTGGCAATTCAGCTTTAAAAAGCTAATGTTCATTCGAATTAAAGTCTAAACTTTTGTAAATGTATTCAGTTTTGTTCCCTATATCAGACAGAAATGCTCAAAATTACATTTGAATATTAAAAGAAAAGAAAATGCATATTTCATCTTTATTTCCTCATGGGTCCAGTTGCCACATTAAAATGGGGTAAGTGGACTAGGAGGGTCTATGTTCCACACCAGGTTGTAGTGGAGGGTATGCGGTGGTATAAGCCGGATACTTTCTGGATTTTTTGAAGGAACACCGTATACTCTCTGTTTCTCAAAAAATATATAGTATAAACACTGCAGAGTTATACATGTGCCTTGAGCGTATACCCTCTACTTAGAGTGTATGCCTTCTGCTTTTTTTACGACTACACCATTGTTCCACACGCGTTTATTTTTTTTTCATAAGGGATATCAGGCCCCGTTTGAAAAAGTGTAAACAACTTAAGAAAATTTAAACCAAGTACATTATGTAATTTATATATCAACTAATGAGCGTTGTAAGGGAAATATTTGCTGTCAATGTGTCTAAAGAAAAAACACTAAAAGTGAAAATATTAGATTTATTTATACCAAAAACATAAAACTTAAGTAAGTACTTATGTACTTTAGTATAGGTAATAAGTTAAAAGCCACATGGGTTTTTTAATGTAAAAAATAGCTAGGTAAATCTATGACCAAACGGCTACGTAAGTACTTAAGTACTTTATCTGTATCTAGGGGTCGCATTATATAAGGAAAAGCAAAATAAAACACTAAAAGTGACAATAATAGATGTGTTTTTACCAAAAACATAAAAATTAAGTAAGTACTTATGTACTTTAGTATAAGTAATAAGAATAAAAGTGCTGCATAGGCATTTTAAGCAAAAAAAAGTAACAAGCTAAATCTATGAACAAACGGCTACGTAAGTACTTACGTACTTCATCTGTATCGTACAATTTCAAGGTTTAGCAATCTCGTTTTGAGGGGCAAGATAATTGTATTCGTAAAATGTTGAAATAATTTAATGAAACCAGTATTTACAAGAAAATTTATTTGTAAACAAGCAAAAGTATATTTTCGTGTATTTAATAAAGGTAAAATTATCATTATAAAATTCCTGTGCCAATGTGGCAATTAGCGATTAAAATTATGTGATTCCATAACGTCATCACTGCCCTTCAAGGTGCTAAGAAATTTGGTTTGATACCACTCAATATGCTTTTTTTTTTATTTATTACGGAATCTTAATAAGGCATTCTATAATTTGCTTGATTGTGAGTAAAAAACAATGAAAAAATTTACTTCTCTTAGTAAGAGAAACTAACAAAAAAATACTTATAACTATTGAGGTAACTGGATTCGACATGGTCCAGTTACCCCTGATATATGCCCCAATTACCCAATTCTTGAAATAAGCATGGAATAATTGGTACACCGGGCTCACATTTGAAACAGGAATAAATATATATAGATACCTAATAATATTAATGTAGTTATATGCCTAATCTTAAAAAAAAAAAAAAAAAGATTGCTTAATAAAAGTACGTACAGTATTTTAATAAAAAAAGAGGAAGTTCAATCAACTCGACGCTGTTTTTATAAAGAGAAACATAAATTTTCGACAACCAACCACAGCAAAGAGAGAGTTATGATTGAGTTGATACACGTTGTTTTAGGAAGTAGAGATTAAAGGGCATTGTTTACAAAATCTAAAGCTTTAAATAAATCAACGGTTTTTTATAAAATAGTCTATGGCCCAATTACCTCGTGGATCCAGTTACCCAAGCTAACCCTAGTTTGAAAGTAAAAGTGCGCGAAAACTCTAAATTTAGAAATCTGACAAAAAGCGTTTCAATATCTACGGACCTTCCATTGCACTCGCCGCCTATAAATGTTTATAACGCAATAATTAATGCAGATTTTTGAATGTTTTTTTTTCATATTGTTGAGAAATTAAAACAAATTCAGAATTAAACAAAATCCTAAAACTGATTTTTTGTAAGTTTAAAGTTCCTGTGCCCCCTTATTTTTTTAAGATAATGTTTTACATTATTTATGCAGATGTTATTAATGATTGAACATATATTTTTTTAATAACCTTCCGAAAAATACAGATGATTAAAGATGAAGAAAATGACATTGCATTTATTGAGTTATCCAATTAATCAGTATTCGTTGTAGAGACATTTGCCAATGTCTCTCTGAAAAAAAAAATACACTAATAAATAAACATAGAAAGAATAACATTCATTTAATACAGTTTTCAAAAGAAACTGTTTTCGTTAGATAGATATTTTTGAATGCAACTTCAATAAACTGTAATGAATAGACATACAGATAAACAAAATTGGGCAATTCTCCGAAAAACGTTACTGTAAGAATAGATATATTTCAAAAAATAAACAGTAAAAAAGGTTTATACATGTAGGCGGCAGTATAGTCTTTTCAGTATTTGATGTTTTATTTACGTTATAAAGATTTAGAAGTTAAATTCCTTACTGATGATGAAACAGGTTATACAGTTACGAAATAATGAATTCATTTATCACGTCAGGCTTATTTAGTGTAGGGCATGAAACTTGCTGTAAATATCTTCGAAAAAACTTTACGTGTAGTACGGTCTACTGGAAAGTTGTGTTCGATAATGTTCTTTCACGCCTATTTTTTTTATTCAGATTACTTCATTGGCACCACTTTCTTGAAATGGTAAAATTCCCAGTGTTTTCACATTTCCCATTAAGGTGAAAAGAATGGGAATTTTGAACAATGAAGAAATCTGAATTTTTAAAAAGGAGGCGTGGGGTAACATTATGGGACAGAACTTTCCGGTAGACCTAATATAAATTCAGAAAAAGCAGGCTTAAAGGGGGCAATTGAAATCAAGGCAAACTTACACCACTAATTTAAAAGTGTTATTTTTGCGCAACATTATATTTATGATATATATATATATATTTATACCAGTGAAAGATAAATGTAAAATTTACCTTATTTAACCCTAGAACTACCGAAAATTTTACTCAAGTTTTATAAAAATATTGCACATCAGAATTCTTATTTAAAACTATGGAACTTATTTACTTAACTCATTATTGTCTGGTTTACACATTTAGTTTATTTTAAAGAAATTTCTGGCTAGAATAAATATTTCGAATGTACCCATCGGGCCCATTGGACCCGTCTGGTAGACGGAGGGTTAATTAACACTGACTTTTGACTGCTCCTCGACGAGTCTGGGACCTATGATCCACATCCGCGACCATATTAGAATGGAAGCACTAATTTGAAATTCGGTCAATGACAGTAATGGAACGAGACACCTGCAAACAAATTACCAAAATTTAAATATCCATAAATTAAATGTGTCTACCAAAACGTGGTGTGAACAGAACAAAATTCCTGTAAAACATGCTGGTCCTTAGTGGGCTAATTAACACAAAAACAATATTCAAAATTAGTGGGTAAAGTATAATATCTGATCGCTACATTCGCGCCAGTGACGTCGGCGCCTATGGACTGAATAAACATGAAATTAAAAGTATTATATTAATTTATTTAGCAGGGTTAGTTGTGTTCTTTATTATAGTTATTTCTGATGTCACTTTTGCTCGAGGGAATTCATTAAATAAATAATTATTTAAAGAATCCCTTCCAAATTCGCTTCTAAAATGTTTAATTCTTCACTAATAATGAAACGGAAAAGTGTTTGGTATGATTTAATTGAATAAACACAAAAATAAAAATATCACTTTAATTTATTTAGCAGGTGTTAGTTTTATTCTTCACAAAGATAGTTCCGAAAGACAGTCTCGACTCTAGGGAATTCATCAATTAAATTAAAAATTACTTAATCTCTTCCAAATTCGTGGCTCGAAAGATTAATTCTTCACTAATATTAAAACAGAAAAGTGCCTTGTATGAATTATTTTAAATTAATATGAGAAAAACTACGAAATGCATTTCTTGGAATTTGGAAAAAATACACCACATACGTTTATTAGTTATAAGAAAGAATACAAGAATATGTATTATGTTAAAAACATCTCTGAAAGAAAAAAAAAGCAAAAGATGTACTTTCTTTTGAATATTTGTTTCATGAAACTAATCTTTTATTTAAGTAAGTTGAGTAATTTAAGTTTCCAGCAAATAATTTTGAAATTGAAAGTATACTGATGAAATTTCTAAAATTATACTTGCACTCTTTACTAAAATAATATGATTTATTATAAATAATTCATATTTAACGCTAAATGAGTCTTTTCTAGACATTTTTCGAAGATAAAAATTCAGATCATAAAATACTTTTGTTTCACACCAATGTTAAGTTGTTAGAAACTGCTAAAAGTGTCTAGATATGAAGTCGAAGATGAAATACCACGTTTCATTTATAAAGTCAGGAAAAAACATATCTGTGAGAAGAATATTACTTAAACGTCTAAATTCCTGTTTTAATTAGTGGTACATTTATTAATATAGACTTGAGCACAATTAATACCATAACCCAACAGGAGTGAAAAATTAGCCATTGTCAGGACTCGAACCTGAGTACACAGCGTTGGACCACAAAGTAGGAACGCTGTGGACTCAGATTCGAGACCTGGCCCTGGCTAATTTTTCAGTCATGTTGGCTTATAGTATTAATTGTGTTCAAGTCTGGCTCAATATGTGTACCTTTAATTAAAAAATGAATTCAGGCGTTAATTTATATGTGCTTTAATATATATTGTGGATCGATGTGATATTAATTTATTCATCGCATTTTCATGATTCGCGTTCTCTGCGATTGCCAACCGATGGCGTTCCAAAACATTGTTTATTAGTGAGAAATTGTCGGGCTAGGGATATCGGCCAGGTTAGCTCAGTGGTTAGAGCAACAGCACGGCACGCTCTGGACACAGGTTTGAGTTCTGGCCCTGGCTTATTTTTTACTCCTGTAGGATTATTGTATTTATTTTGTTCAAGTCTGTTTTAATTTATCTACCTTTAAGAGTATTAATTGTTTTAAAAGATTTAAAAAATGTGAAATGCTATGTAATTTTTAATGGCATTTTAGGTTCACTCCATGTAAAAAAGGAATTTATTTTATTTTAAATTTTTGGAAGAATTATATGCTACAGCGGGAGAAGTGATATCAATTTAGAGAAGCTTTTGTGGAATATGGCGCAAAAAAACTTTGGAACCGATTTCAGGCTTCACTTAGTAACATAAAGAAAATTAATGATACTTTAATTGAAACTTGAAGCGACTTACCTTGTCTCAAATATGAGACTATAAATAAAAATGCTGAACATCCAAATTAATTTAATCATTGATGCCATATTTATTGACTACTATATTCCAAATTGTGGAACAACGATTTCATGCAATTTAGACGCAAATAGCATAAATCTTATTAAATTTCCATTGCATGCTCACTTTTCACAAAGTTGTTAAAAAAATACAAGTTCGATTAGATTGGAACCCGAGTCCGTATGGGTATTTGAATTTGAGTACAACTATTTCCGTATAAAAAATTTCGCTCGATTAAATCGCGAAAATATGCGTTGATATCAGAGTTCGTTCGGGTACCGTTATTTAAAAAAAAAGATCAGTATTTTTTTTAAATAGAAAAATAAATCTAGTTTAAACGCGCGAAATTTCACCATAGTTAAGGAGAGATTTCCTACAAGAAAACACTGGTACCGAAGAATTTCTTAGTCTGGAAATTCAAGGACACGTACGAACTTTGGAAATGATGCGAAATCGACATTCCATAGCAAATATTTCTTGAATATTGGCATTTCATCCCAAAGATGTCTAACATAAAGCGAGCTCTTGTTTAATAATGCCATTGCAATGGATGTGAATAAAAAAAGGCAATATTGGCGCATTATTTGTCAATTTTTATTTGCTGCAACTACATTCTTGGTCTTCAATTTCATGAAATTATATTATGCGACATAACAATTACACTAGAGTAAGTATGATTCTAAAAACGGTAATTGTGTCTTCGTCTACACTGACGATATGAAGTTGAGCCTTTAAATATTTAATTGCACTCAATAACTAATTACGGTTTACTTATGCGAAGGAAAATGCATTAATAAAAAAGAGTTATCGTTAAAATAACTTCCGGGTTTCTTTTTTCTTTCTTTCTTTCTTTCTTTTTTTGTAAATTTAAAGGAATATGCAAATGCATTTACAGGAAAATAAAATATTTTATATATTTAAAAATCTAAAATATCTGTATTTGTCACTCAAATATTTTCCGATCTATATCTTAGCTCCATTAAACTAATTAATAATATAAACGTTTTATAAAAGTAAATCTATACTTAAACAGAAATTGGTAATTTGCTTGTTGTGATTTGTTTTAAAGTAATAATGTAAAATCCATGAAATGCATTTTCTGTAACTTGATGAAATTATGACATGGCCTTTATTAATAATTAGACTGCACGAATATCACGTAAATGCAGTAGCTTTAAAAAAAAGGAAGGATCAGTGTTCGTTTACATATTGCTTACATGAAAATGATAGTTATTGAACAAATTACTCTCAGTAATTAATTAAGCTTTGTATAATTATCTTAAAAGCTGTTACGGAAAGTTCATATTGTGTTTTCCAATAAATATAACTTTCGTTTTTTATTAAATACCATGGAAGGTATAGAGTTTCCGAATTTCAGTATAAAACTTTAAGGAGATATAAATAATATCTATATATATCGAAGTATATTCACATAAGAAAGAGATAAATGGTGCTATATCCTACAGCTTGAATTTTGTGTGACAAATGGCGTTTTTATGTTGCTATTTTAAAGTACTTTTTAAGAAAATATGATACGTCTAGCATGGAATTCGTATCAAAAATATCGATCGAAACAGCAGGTATGTACAGGAATTGCGATATCTATGAAGATACATGAACATCCATGCAGCGTGGAGGCACAAGTGTTACTGCTTTTATTATTATTATTAGATTGCTTGATTGCAAACACTTTTTGAAATAGAACAATTTGCCTTATTTCATTTTAAATTTAAAAAATAATGACACTATTCTTTTAGAAATGGTCGCAATCAAGCAATCTGAAATTCTAAAAAAATAGCGGACTAGCAACATTTAGTAGCACAACGAATGGTCGAAACTTTTAACACATCTGTTGAAAATGTATTCTACATCTGCTAGTTTTTTTTTTTTTTTTTTTTTTTTTTTTTTTACGATATAATCAAATAATAACGTCAGAACAAAATTTGCACACGTGGATAACAAAACAAATTGTCTCTCTATTCTAAAAAAAAAAGTAACTACCGCTGTCACCGCTGCCGGTTTTGAATTTTTTGTAACGGGAGGTCCTTCTTCGTTAATATTAAGAAAAAATAATGCATACAAAAATATGAAAATCAGTGGTATTGAACAGAAATGTTTGATAAACACGCTGATGCGGACAGTTTTCAAATCGAAGAATTATTTTAAGAGATATTAAATGCTAATGTTGGACAAAATCGTTCCACTAAAAAAGTTTTACAGGAGCAAAAACTGTTCATGGGAATTTAATCATTTTTAGATCATTTTATACGTTTGAATTTACCGGTGTGCAGACTGTATTTCTTTTTTTTAATTTGACTCATTTTTTGAGGTTTCATTTCTATTTTAAATTCAAATTTTCAGCATTTCGAGAGATAATTTTTACATATTTTAGAAAATGGTATTAATTTAAATTGTTGCCAACTGTATAAACAGCGCAAACAATAATGTTTGCTTCAAATTAAAAATTTATTTGCACGTTACTATTATAAACAGAAAAAAAAAACATTTGGAATTAGAATTAAATAATTATATATAAAAAGCAGGAATTTATTAAAAATTACGTCGTAAAAACTGTATTTCCACGTGAATTTTAAAACAGAAAGGATATTGTAAAGTAATAAATTCATTAACATGCGTTAGAAACCTTAAATAAGAGAAATTACGTCACATTTACGCCACATTACAGTTATTACATAAATGGAACACAAAATAATATTGCAAAACAGATTAAATTTAGAAATTGAGCTAGACATTTATTTGATATTTTGAGACGATCTTATCAACTATTTTTGTTAGGACAGCGCAAATAATATTTCATTTCTAATAAAAGTATTTTCACGTGAATATTAAAAAGAAAAAGAATAGTTTGGTCAAAATTACGCCAAATTAAAAACGATTAATTTAAAATGTCTTATTAAAAAGAATTTTCTTTTTGCTTTGTTAAAAAATACCGGGAGACAAAGACTCTGTTTACTTAATTCCTTTTATATTAGCTTATTTTGAAATGTTTAACTGATTTTACTTAATCAAAGACGAAAACAGTGATTGTATCTTTGGTACTACTTAGTTATCCCGTCAACCCAAAATCTATCGCCAAACTATAAGATTAAATGCCAATAATGGTTGACCGTAAATGTCACATTAACTTGACTTGAAGCGAGTTACACGTGTCTACGTCATCAAGTTATTTTTCTTTCGACGTTTTATTTGTATTTTTATTAATGTTATTTTAATTTATTTGTTCTTTCGTTATTTAAAATAAAAAATGTGTCAATTTGTATAATTTGGCGAGTGGTACGGGATAATCATGTAGTACCGCAGCTGATTTGGCCTTAAAATTCCCCAATGGAAGAGAAATTAATAGAAATCCGTTTATAGGGAGATCGGCACTGTTTTTTTATTATAATTCAATCTTCCGAAATCTTTTTAAAGCCGATCAAATTAGCGTGCCTTTAGAGTCTGCGGTGTCTGAACGTGGGTTGACAAGCGTAGCTCGTAGGGGGCAGAGCCCCCTAGTTCTTAAAAAAATTAAAAGAAATTTACGAGCATACCCAATTGCGTTAGTAGAATAGTTTAGCTACTGTCTATTATGAATTTAATCATGTTTATTTATAATAATTAGTTCAAGTTTACTCTTTCTTTCTTACATTTATTTCTATTGGATTTTTGCTATTAGGATTATATATACTTATTGCATAAGTAACCCTTTCGGGCCCGATTTTTTTTCAATCGATTTTTTTTTCAACAAAACTACTTTTACTTTAATAATGATAATCGTAGCTATTAATAGTAATAATGATAATCGTAGCTATTGAAATAGATGTACTGACGTTTAAAGATTCTCTCATTGTCTGAAATCTAACGAACGTACTTATTTTGTGTAATATTAAATTCATATTTATATGATAATAGTTTAAGGAAGAGTTTTTGAAGACTTTTGTAAAATATCGTAATACAACAGGGTTTATCAGGTATTACAACAGTCTAATGTTGTTTTTTTTTTTTTTTATCACAGATGATTCTTTCAAAAAATAACCTTTATTTGAACTTTAAAGTATTCAATATATGTATAAAATAGACGAATCACCAACGCTGCAAAGAGATATTAGGAAACTTTTATTATTATTGTTATTACTGAATATCAAAACACAAGTGAAGTCATAATAAGAAAGGCATAGCCACAGACTATCATTTCTATATGTAGATATAGTAAAAAAAAGTAATTGTTAATACAAAATAATGCTCAATGAAGAGACATGTACTATTAATAATACAACCAGACCCGAAAGGGTTAATGCAGCTGTGTAATTTTATCGAATAATCTGTTCATATGTAAACTAGTATCGGAAAGCACGTATGCAATAACAGAGATTTTAAGTATCCGGTTTTCGTATAGCAGTATTTTTTTTTGGAAAATATTTCCCTTTGAATCGAAGAATTCTCCGATTTAATAAGGCAAAATTTTCTGTAATAAAATACTGGTCTACAAAAGCAGGATACCAGCTCTGGTAGTAATTATTCTTACTTGTATAATATATAGTTCCAAACGCATTGTTTGTACTTGCATAGTTATTGTTATTGTGTTTAAATTAGTGAACAGTTGTAACATAGTTGCCAACTTTTACGCTTTTTCCTTACCGATATTTCTAAACGTAAAAATTTGTCTTCTTTAAACTTCAGTTTCAACGATTATATAAGAACAGTTTTTCTGTTCAAATATAGTGATAGGAAAAAAGCTTAAAAATTGGCAGCTATGGCTGTAATAACAGTTCCGGCGAAACTTAGGGTGTTTGTTTGTTATAAATGTTTCACTAGGACGCCAGTTAAGTACACTGTTTGCTCTTAAACTTTGCCTGTTAACCCATTAACCGCCAAAGCTATAAGGTTCAAATTTTCAACTTTTTAGCTGAACGTTGTTTGCCACCACAAACTCTGAAAGATAATTTTCGCCTTATATGACCTTAAAATTTTATGTCTTTAAGTAAGGCCAATTTTTTAATTAAAAAATAGCGGTGGGTATGTAAATAACTTACATATATGCATTTACTTTGACCGTTGCGTGAACGCAACACAAGAGGGTAATGGGATAACCCCTTGAGGGGCGGTGAGATATATTTTATCCCACCTGCGATTAATGAAAATTTGCACCAGAAAAATTTTATGAAATTTCACTTTTTAAACTTTGGTGGAAAAAAGTCGTAAAATTGCTTTTCCTTATTTTGAAACAATTTTTTTCTAAATTTCCGGTGGGAATTCGGCATTTCACAAACGTAATTGCTTGCCCCTCAAGGGGTTAAAGCGCTTTACAAAGCTAGCTTTCTTAATAAGCTATTTCCATGGAGTTTTGTAGTGCAAGTCACATAGCTGATAACTGCTATGCTTGTTGTCCACTGTTATTTTCGCAGAGTTTGCATCGCCTTATAAATTTAATCAGATATCTCTGATAAAATAAATCACATTTTTCCGTTCTAAAATACTGGTAGCCAAAAATCGTAGTATATGACTTACACTACAAGTACACTTGGAACTTGCCTAAAGCGATAGTGATGTGATTTTTTGCATCTCTTCTATCTCTTACTGGTAACATTTTCGCTATGCTTTCCCATATGATTCATATTGATATTTTCTATCTCCCTATATTCCTAGTTCCAGGGGCGTAGCATGAAGTGGCTAGGAGCTCAATCAGTTTACTACCAGGTCTATTATATAGAAAAATTTGCTTTATTTAATCACTGAACGTTATAAGATCAAACAATGCGAAATTTAGTATAAAATAATACAATTAATATAATAACATGATCTACCCCCCCCCGTCATGCTACGCCACTGTCTAGCTTTGAAAATGTCAAGTAGGAACTTTTGCAATATCATACATATAAATGTTTTAACACCATCAGTGTATATTATATATGTTTAATTATCCAAAGAACTTACGTTAATTGTAGATATATTTTCCGATTTCTTTCGCATTGATATAATAAAACCGAAATATGCAAATCTTTTCTGAGTATTTGATATTTAATTGCCAAAGTTAATATCTCTGCAGCCAAAGTTTTGAGAAATCCCGGAAATGATTTCTTGCAAACTTTTCTCAGAAAAAAATTTTTTTTTTTAATTTAATTAGTTATTTTTCTCATTATATAATTATTATACTGTAAGTTTGTGTGGGTTACTATAATGCTTAATGATTCAAAAAACTTTCGCTTGTTCACGACGAAAAAAAAAATAACTACTGCTACTCGAAATGTGGTACGGAAATTTACAAATATGATTTATTTTACTGAGAGTTTACGTTTTTTATTTCTTTAATGATGTCAGAAGAATTCTTTCATGTACGAATTCAAATTTGGAGCTTGAAACGGAAAAATTTCGTGTTGAAAGCGTTTTATATAACCAATTGCTGGTTTTTTAGGGAATTGAGAAAGCTTTAGAAGAAGGAATAAGCGTAAAGAGCAAAATCCAAATAAAATTTAATGAAAAAGTGTTAAACATAGGGCAGATTTGCGCGGATTTTTTTCACTGAATTTTCTAATTTTTATGTTTCAATTTTGGAAATTTTAGACATTGTGATTTTATTAAGCAGTAATTAAAGTCAAAATTTGTGTATTCAGTTATTGCCCTAATTGTACTTTTAAACGTATTTTTTGTTTTTTAGGTCCAAGTCGTTTGCCTAAACTTGCCCCGGAAACGGGGCAAGTTTACGCATATTGTAAGTGACACCAAGGAGCAAGTGAAGTAAATATTTAATCAAATTGAAATGTTTTATTTATAACTCAACACATAGTTTAAAAAATAAAATAAAGATAATTAATTAAAGACCATTTTATAGGCTAAGCTGAAAACATAGGGCTTATTGCTAATTAAAAACAGAAACTATTTAGTCATCTTCATCATCACTGTTACAATTTTAACAAACAAAAAATAAAGTATTTCCTTTTGCACACTTATCATGGGACCACCTTTTGCATCTAAGACATTGAACCCAGTCTTGACTTTTTTTGGATTGGTTGTATGATTTCAAACAATAAATACATACACAGTTTCCATCTTCGTCATCAGATTCATTCACTATTTTCTTTATTCCAGAGTGTAAAAACTTTTTCCCTTTTGCAGTTTTTGGTTTCCTTTGCTGTCTTCTTGTTCTGCCTCCCTAGAAACTAGTAAATTTTTATGTAATTTCTTCTTTATGAACGTACGTAAACATGCCCGATGTCAATGCATAAACGTGCCCCACCGCCTTGTTTGTATTTAATTTTAACGTGCAACGAAAATTAATAACATTTCTGTTCATACAAATACAGTTCTCAAAAAAGGATAAAATTCTGCTAATGTCCATATATTTGTTTATCCTTAACTAAGTATTATTAATTCACAATAACTTTCAATAAGTTCAACACAAAATTTACTCACCTTGACAGAAAACAGATTATCCTTTCCTCAAGAAAGATCGAAGCTCGACTTACGCTCAAAAACCTGTGAGAATATCCACTAGGGAGCAGCATCAATTTGTCATGGCTGGTGGCGCCCCAGTTATAACTGGTTTCGGAAAAAGTGCACCGCGTAAACGTGCCCCAGTCTACCCTACTACATTTTGCATAAGAAGTTAAATTGGATCGCTCAATGCAAAAATCCCTACAAGGTTGAAAACACGAAAGCTTAATGATAACTGTTATAACGCATAAAATAAACCAAAAATCAAATACAAAATTCTTCTTTCGAGTCACGAGATGCACGAACTTGTCTTCATCTTTCTGAAAGAGTTCAGATCCCTACATGCGATAGATTCTCTAGTGATCGCATCCGCACAGGAATGCAAACTATTCAAAATCCGATATAGCGGAGATGGGGGATGAATGGGACATTTTCAAAAAAATATTTATTTTAAATACTTTTTTTAATTTTTATCAATATTATGTTTCACATTTCATACATTAGGTATTTGACTACATATATGCACAATATTTAGTCTAGATTATTAATATAAAGAAAAATATGATAAAATTTAAAAAAAGTTCCTCTCTGTCCTAATCATTCCCATACCAGGGATGAATGGGACACTAGTAGGGATGGATTGGACACAAATATTTTCCTCCCTGTATTCAATGTTACCTAATTAAAAATTATAATTATAAACTTGTGTGAAATTATATCTGTAATATATGATTGTATAATATGGCTATTATATCTCAGTCTTGCTAATCAGTTCTTTTACTGCAGTTTTAATTTGTAATGCAAACTTTGACTGTCTATCTGTTCCATTTTCTCACTTACAAGACATTTTAGATATGGAATGAAGGGGGAAAATATCTTTGAAATACGGCATAGCTAAATTTTTTATTCACATCTTATTAATTAATATTAATTAAATGTTTCTTAGATATTAAGCACAAATGAAATTATGTTAGGGGAAGTGCGAGTAGGGATTTATTTAAGCACATATAATTCAATATAATTTCCCCCCATTTGATCAATAAACATATACATACTTGCCGACTTTCCCTTAAACTTCCGTAAAATGTGAGTTAAATTGACCCAGGTTAAACACGTTTCAAACCAGATATTTACAAAAGAAATTAATTTAAATAGATTTCATAGAGAAGCATGGTTTTAAATCTATAATGACGCATCAAATAAATTTCCTGGTTAGTAACGCGTAAAACCTCGATCAATTTAATTCACATTTTATGGAAGGTTACTTGAATGTTGGCAAGTATGCATATACTATTTTTAACAATTTTATCTATTTTGATAAAGTTTCAATAGCAATTTTTGGATAAACTATTTAAGCTTTATCGAATACAATAATTAGGATTCAATATAATTTTTAATAATAAACAACCTATATAATAAGAGTACTGTTTAATACTGATAACAGGGATGAGAGCGCTCCGACCCAAATACTTAATTTTCAGCAATAAATTTTAATAGTATTCTTTGCAAAGCGATATAAGTAAGCGTCCTACACTAAATGGGAGAAGAGACCGCAAGATTAAAAGTGAGGTCACATCAATCAAGGTCATGCGCCACGTAGCGGATGGAGTGTGAACTACAAGTAGATACCTAGCCATTTTCTTACTCACACCACTAAAATTGTAAAGTTTTTTTCGCTTTCATTAATAACTGAAGTACCTCTGATAAGGCGAAAAAAACTTCGTGGGGTCAAGTGCATCTGGATGCCCCTCTCGCTACGCCGTTATTTTGCAATAAATGTGGCAAACTAAATTCATTTCTATGAGTGATTAAAGATTTAGAAAATACGAGCCACACTGAAAGCCCGCGTATGTGAATTATTACTCCGTCCACAAGGTGGCGCAACTATGTTAATTTACGCCTGATTCCAGCATTAAGTTTGTTCGCTTACTTATAACGCTTTGTTCTTTGTTTCATTAAATGTCAGCAGTTCAGTCGTTAAACACGGCGAGAAATACCATTAAAATTTAGTGGTAGCAATCGTCCATTTGGGTTGGAACGCTCTCATCCCTGTAATAATTAACATAAATTATTAACTTATAAACCTACATAATAAATAAATGTTTCAACCTATCAAGTAGGAATGAGACTGTCCCATTCATGCCCATTTGAAATTGTCCCAATCATCCCTATGATACATAGATTCAATTGTCCGTCATTTTGCCTCAGAAATTATTTCGTCATATTTGTTAATATTCATTCACTTTAATTACCAATATTGAATCTTCAAATAAATAACTACAACATATTTTATTTGTTTATATTATTGTATAAAAATATTTGACAAATTCAAATGTAAAAAAAATTACTTTTAAGCAGAGTTTCAGAAAATGCAACTCAAAAAAAAAAAAAAAAAAAAAAAAAAAAAAGTGCCATGAGGTTTTGATTTTGGTTATAAAGCACGATATGGTAATGCCATGTATAACAGTAGAAAGCCACTAAAAAAACGTTCATTGCCTGAAGTATTGAGAAAGTCCATCCATCCCCCAACTCCCCTACCGTGGGATCCGAAAGTTCCGGGAGTTTTGAAATGTTAATAATTAGTAAACTATATATAACAGAAAGATGCGGTTTTCACAGAAATGCTTAGAAACATGTGCGATTTGTTTTTTAATGGAAAAAAAAATATGTTAATTAGTTCATTTTTTGCCAACAGGTGGCGCTGATATCGATAATATAATTTTGCCATGGTACGGTGCCAGTAAAAAATATATTGATAGTCATTGAAAAATTTTTAAAAAGCCCTCATTTGAAACCACTACAAGAACTAAAAAAAAAAAGGAGAACTTTGAGTTATCTATACCTTCAAGGGACACCATTCCACGGGGCCAACGTGTGATAAACAATCTCTCCCGCCTCTTCTATTTGAGCAGGAAAAAGTAAAATAAAACATATGAATATTAAGATTGTGGCTTGAGTCAGTGTTGCCAGTGGGCTACTTTTTTAAAAATTCAGATTTCTTGATTGGCCCAACTTTTTTGAAATAGTAAAAGAAGCCTTATTTAATGACATATTAATTAAGGAGAAAACAAGGTACCATTTCAGAAAAGTGGTGCCAATTAAGAAATCTAAATTAAAAAAAAAAATTGAACACTGGCTTGAGCGTCAAGATTTTTTTTGTTGGCACTGTATAATAAAGCAGATTGAGTATTGGCATCATGTTCTAACTCGTTTGCGGCTACAACAGAAGTTTGGGGTCTCCCGCTTTTTTGACGATCTTCCAGTGAATTCGTTTCCTCAAACTTTTTTATCATAGCCTTCAGATTTGTAACGGTCATCGGTTCTTTTCCAGTTTTAAATCCACGCATTGTACTAAAGTTTTATAATTTTAGTGTGAAATCACGGCAGTTAAATAACTGAGCTTCTCTTCATGAGTTATATTTAGAAAATAATGTTTTCCCTTTTAACATCTTCACAAAAAGGAGAAAGATATAATTGGCATGCTCCTACCTTTATTGTCCAGCTTTGATCGAATCCGCGTAATTCAGGTAATCCAACGTGCGATAAATCCAAGTGAATCAGCAAAAGAAATTATTCCGCTCATTTGAACAAAAGAGGGCACAGGATGTTCACTACTCTATTTTAATTAGAAATAAAATTAAAAGTTAGAATTAAATCTACAATTAAAGTTATATATTTGGTTTACATATTAAAGTATTAAGATATTCGAGAGCAGGCATACTGCGTATTTGCTTAGGGCATATATGTTAGAGACTGACTAAAAACAGAAAAGTTTATCAGTTCATTAGTCCTTTTTGATTTCATCTCGTTGTGCAAGAGTCTTTTATGTATACCAGATGTTGGAAATTCCTTTTCTCTCTCTGCATGTGGAAAAGAAAGAGGGAGAAATGGGTAGTTGCTTTCCACTCGGATAAAACCGATTTCATCTATCAAATGCAATCTTGAAACACAGCTGTAATTATTTCACAATGTCTTGCAATTTCGGTAAATCATTATTCACTTTCTAACACCCTTGCTTGATTTCTGATGATGCAATAGTTCTTAAGTTCAAGTTGTCTCTGTGTTTGATAAAGTCAGGTTTGGGAAGGGGCTTCGTAAAGATGTCTGCAGTCATGTCATTTCCTTACTGGGACAATATTCCAATTCTATGATTCCCTTCTATCGTAAATCTTTAATTGAATTAAATTTGATATCCACGTGCTTTGTTTTTGAATGATATTTATAATTTTGAGTCATCTTGATGCATGACACATTATCCTCATACAGAATAATTGATAGATTTTGTTTTAAATCTCGGTCCTTTAATAGGTTTATCAACCATATGGTTTCTTGTGCTGATGTGGCTGCGGAAATATACTCAGCATCAGCAGATGATAATGCAACTGAGTTTTGCTTTTTTGTTGACCAGGAAATCGCTGTATTTCCTAATTTACTTAAATTTCCTGTGGTTGACTTTCTATCACTTTTATCTCCTGCCCAATCCGAATCAGCAAACGTTGTCAGAATCGGAACACATTCGTTGCTTATAATTAATTTTAATTCCTGTGTTGTTTTTAAATATCTCATAACCCTTTTAACTGCCCTCCAGTCTTTTTCTCTTGGGTTCTCATTTCTGCAAATAAGGATGTTAATAGCCGCTGAAATATTTGGACGAGTTATCGTAGCTATGTATAGCAATGTCCCTATGGCTTGTCTATACTTATGATTATTAGGTAGTAAATTTTCATCGTCATCTATGTTTAAGTAACCTGCCTCCATCGGAATATCACAAGGTTTAGAGTCCTTTAAATTAAAATTTTCAATCAGTTCTGTTATTTTATTTTTCTGATCGAGTGCATAAGTTCCTTCTTTAATTCTTTTTATGTTTATGCCTAAGTAGTAATTTACCATACCTAAATTTTTCACTTCGTATTCTTTACTAAGCTGTTTCATTATTTCATTTATTTCCTTAGTATCTCCTGAAATTAAAAGATCGTCGACATAAATGATGATATAAGTTTTATTTCCGTTAGTTTCTCGTGTGAAGAGACATGGATCAGCGGTGCTTTGCACAAAACCTAGTTTGTTTAAACTTTCAGCTATTTTAATATTCCATGCTCTTGCTGCTTGTTTTAGGCCATATATAGCGTTTCTTAGCTTACATACTTTATTTTCTTCACCCGGTTTAATATGTCCTTCTGGTTGCGACATATAAACAACTTCTTCTAAATTTCCATGGAGAAACGCGGATTTAATATCTAAATGGCTTACATTTAAGTTTTTGTGAGCTGCACACGCTAGAAATGCTCTTAGCGTTGTATAGGCTACTACTGGTGCAAAGGTTTCATAATAGTCACTACCAAATTTTTGAGAATAGCCTTTCGCTACCAAACGCGCTTTGTATTTATTAATTTCTCCATTTGAATTATATTTAACAGTAAAAACCCACTTATTTCCAATTACTTTTACGCCTGGTGGAGGATCAACTAGATCCCAGGTGTTATTTTTTATTAACGAAGCAATTTCTTCACTAGTTGCTTCGTACCATTGGTTTTTGTCATGTGGATTGCTTAGATTTTTAATATCTTCGAAATTTTTTGGTTCTATAATTTTATTTTCTTTAGTAACGTATGCGAGTCTGTCTGGTGGAACACCTCTATTCGATCTTTGTGATCTTCTAGGTTCCTTTGTTGCATTTTCCTCATTGTCTGTTTGTTTTTCTTCCTGCATACTTATTATAATTTCTGAGGAATTTTTCCTCTACTTTTCCTGGTTGTTTCTGAACTTCGCTATCATTTTTCAGATTAGTATTTGGTGTTGTGTTTGAATTAAAGTTTTCTAGAAATATAACGGTTCTTGCTCGTATAATTTTATTATTACCAGTATAGATCCTATAACCTTTAGATCTATTGTCGTAACCGACAAAAATTCCTTCAATCGCTTTATCATCAAGTTTTCTTCTTTGGGATTTGTCAAGTTAAGCATAAGCTTTGTAGCCAAACATTCTAATGTTGCTTAAATCCGGTATTTTATTTGTCCATAATTGGTATGGAGTAGAATTGTGAGCTTTCGTGGGGAGTCGATTAGTTAAGTATACCGCTGTATTTAGAGCTTCACCACAAAACTTCTGAGGTAGTTTCGCTTCCGATAACAGGCATCGCGTCATTTCAACTAGCGTACGATTCTTCTTCTCCGAAACACCGTTTTGAGATGGAGAATTTCGCACGGTTAGATGATGGTGTATACCTGCTTCCTTTAAGTAATTTTCTATCGCATCACTGGTATATTCCCCCTCCGTTGTCAGTTCTTAATTCTTTTATATTGCGACCGAATTTATTTTTCGTTATGGCTACGTACTCTTTTAGTTTAGTGATGACTTCACTTTTCTTTGATAAAAGAAATACCATTGTAAACCTACTGAAATCATCAGTAAATGTGAGGAAGAATTTCTTTCCTCCCATACTTTCTGTTGGCATCGGGCCACATACATCAGAATGGATCAGATCGAGAATTTTACTAGCTTTGTTTGAAGCTTGTTTAGGATAGGGAGCATTTGTTAATTTACATTTTATGCAACTTTTGCATATTACTTCATGTTTACAATTTTCTATATTAAAACCTGTTGCTAAACTTTTAGTTTGCAGTTGCTTTAAAGCATTTATATCTCTGTGTCCGAATCTTCTATGCATGAGCTCAATACAGTTTTTATTCTTGCATTGATGAGCTAAATTCGCATAGTTTACTTGTTTATGTGTGGAAAGGTCTACTTCATATAAATTACCTTTAATTTTCCCTTCTATATATGTTATCCCATTTTGGATTAATTTACAGGTTTCGTTTTCAAAAATGAGTTTACACCCATGCTTCACTGTTTTATTAACAAACATTAAATTTGACTGTATTTCTGGCACGTACAAAACTTCATTTAAAGTAATGTCGTTTGATTGTGTTTGTAATTTTATTGTTCCTGTCCCGTGTGAAGCAAGAATTTTTCCGTTTGCAATCGTGACTGTGTTTTTATTATTTGTATCAATGTCACTGAATAGGTTTATGTCGTTACAAAGGTGTGAAGAGCTCCCGGAATCTATTATCCAGGTAGATTTATTTTCAATGTTCGCGTAGAAGGAACAATTGTTTTGAGATACCTTTCTATATAAAGTGGTTTTGTTTTCTTTGCTACTATTCCCCAAAGTCTGTGTGTTTGTTTGTATTTCTACTTCCGGAGTGATTTTGTTCATTTCAGAACATAATGCGGCATTTTCTCTCCCTTATTCATTGTTTGGTTTTTAGAATTTGAAATATTATTCTTAAGGATCCAACAATTTAATTTTATGTGATTTCGTCTTTTACAATATGTACAATACATATTTTGTTCTTTTTTGCGATATTGTGGTTTAGCATTATTTTTTTCTGCTTTGTACGCATTTTCGCGCGACGTATTATTCGAGCTACCGGGTGTCTCAAAAAGGACTGACTGATTTTAAAATTCAATAACTTCCAAACGGTGACAGATATTTAAAAAATTCTTGCAAGAGGGTTATGCATAAAGTCAAAAGTTTTTTTTACAGTGATTTTCGATTTTAGTTCGAATTACAAACAATAGATGGCGCTGCGATCAATAGAGGCTAAATTCAGGCTCGATTTTTGGTACTTCATGGCCCGGATAATACATTTCCATCTCCTTTTCCTGTATGGAACAACAGTAAGGACCAAAAATTGAGCCTGTATTTAGCGACTATTGCTTACAGCGCCATCTATTGTTTGTAATTCGAACTAAAATCGAAAATCACTGTAATAAAACTTTTGACTTTAAGCATAACCCTCCTGCAAGAATTTTTTTAATATCTGTCACCGTCTGGAAGTTATTGAATTTTAAAATTAGTCAGTCCTTTTGGACACCCGGTATCTTGTCTCCTTTGATACTCATCGGTCAATTTGCCTTTTATAAATTCAGAGTTCAACTCCTCTTCATTTCTCGCTTCAAGTGCGATTATTAAATTATCGTAACTCGGTGGGAGGGAGCATAAAAGTAAAGCGGATAAATGCGTGTCTTTAATTTCTTCTCCTATCGCCTTTAGTCTGTCGGCTGTTTCTAGCATTTTTACGATATGACTAATCATATCTCCGTTTTCCCCGAGTTTTATACTGTATAACTTTCTGAGTAAATATAATTTGCTCGAAAAGGTTTGCGCGCTCGTGTATAGTTTTCAGAACGTTCCAAGCTGTCTTGGCTGTCGTTTCATTTTTCACATAAATAAGTTGGGAGTCTTCTAAAGTTAATATAATTGTAGCCCTAGCGCGATTATCTCGCTTTGTCCACTCAGTAGTTTGTGGTGTTGGGGGGGGGGGGGTCATCCTGTGTATAATTAAATAAATCTTCCCTCATTAGGAGCATCTTGGTCTTGAAACTCCATGAGGCGTAATTATGCGGATTTAATTTTTCAATATTAAAGGTTTCCTTTAGGGAGGTGACCATTGTTTTATCTTTAAAAGGTTTCTTTTATTTTAGTTTCTTAACTTTCAAGAGTTTTCGTTTATTTGTATTTATTGTTACAATAGTTTAAATAGAAGAGAGCGGTAACTTGCCGTGTTCACAGCCTTCAGTCTGATCCCATAATCTTTTATAATTTTATTGTGAAATCACAGCAGCTAAATAACTGAGCTTCTCTTCATGAGTTATATTTAGAAAATAATGTTTTCCCTTTTAACATCTTCACAAAAAGGTGAAAGATATAATTGGCATGCTCCTACCTTTATTGTCCAGCGTTGATCGAATCCGCGTAATTCAGGTAATCCAACGTGCGATAAATCCAAGTGAATCAGCAAAAGAAATTATTCCGCTCATTTGAACAAAAGAGGGCACAGGATGTTCACTACTCTATTTTAATTAGAAATAAAATTAAAAGTTAGAATTAAATCTACAATTAAAGTTATATATTTGGTTTACATATTAAAGTATTAAGATATTCGAGAGCAGGCATACTGCGTATTTGCTTAGGGCATATATGTTAGAGACTGACTAAAAACAGAAAAGTTTTTCAGTTCATTAGTCCTTTTTGATTTCATCTCGTTGTGCAAGAGTCTTTTATGTATACCAGATGTTGGAAATTCCTTTTCTCTCTCTGCATGTGGAAAAGAAAGAGGGAGAAATGGGTAGTTGCTTTCCACTCGGATAAAACCGATTTCATCTATCAAATGCAATCTTGAAACACAGCTGTAATTATTTCACAATGTCTTGCAATTTCGGTAAATCATTATTCACTTTCTAACACCCTTGCTTGATTTCTGATGATGCAATAGTTCTTAAGTTCAAGTTGTCTCTGTGTTTGATAAAGTCAGGTTTGGGAAGGGGCTTCGTAAAGATGTCTGCAGTCATGTCATTTCCTTACTGGGACAATATTCCAATTCTATGATTCCCTTCTATCGTAAATCTTTAATTGAATTAAATTTGATATCCACGTGCTTTGTTTTTGAATGATATTTATAATTTTGAGTCATCTTGATGCATGACACATTATCCTCATACAGAATAATTGATAGATTTTGTTTTAAATCTCGGTCCTTTAATAGGTTTATCAACCATATGGTTTCTTGTGCTGATGTGGCTGCGGAAATATACTCAGCATCAGCAGATGATAATGCAACTGAGTTTTGCTTTTTTGTTGACCAGGAAATCGCTGTATTTCCTAATTTACTTAAATTTCCTGTGGTTGACTTTCTATCACTTTTATCTCCTGCCCAATCCGAATCAGCAAACGTTGTCAGAATCGGAACACATTCGTTGCTTATAATTAATTTTAATTCCTGTGTTGTTTTTAAATATCTCATAACCCTTTTAACTGCCCTCCAGTCTTTTTCTCTTGGGTTCTCATTTCTGCAAATAAGGATGTTAATAGCCGCTGAAATATTTGGACGAGTTATCGTAGCTATGTATAGCAATGCCCCTATGGCTTGTCTATACTTATGATTATTAGGTAGTAAATTTTCATCGTCATCTATGTTTAAGTAACCTGCCTCCATCGGAATATCACAAGGTTTAGAGTCCTTTAAATTAAAATTTTCAATCAGTTCTGTTATTTTATTTTTCTGATCGAGTGCATAAGTTCCTTCTTTAATTCTTTTTATGTTTATGCCTAAGTAGTAATTTACCATACCTAAATTTTTCACTTCGTATTCTTTACTAAGCTGTTTCATTATTTCATTTATTTCCTTAGTATCTCCTGAAATTAAAAGATCGTCGACATAAATGATGATATAAGTTTTATTTCCGTTAGTTTCTCGTGTGAAGAGACATGGATCAGCGGTGCTTTGCACAAAACCTAGTTTGTTTAAACTTTCAGCTATTTTAATATTCCATGCTCTTGCTGCTTGTTTTAGGCCATATATAGCGTTTCTTAGCTTACATACTTTATTTTCTTCACCCGGTTTAATATGTCCTTCTGGTTGCGACATTTAAACAACTTCTTCTAAATTTCCATGGAGAAACGCGGATTTAATATCTAAATGGCTTACATTTAAGTTTTTGTGAGCTGCACACGCTAGAAATGCTCTTAGCGTTGTATAGGCTACTACTGGTGCAAAGGTTTCATAATAGTCACTACCAAATTTTTGAGAATAGCCTTTCGCTACCAAACGCGCTTTGTATTTATTAATTTCTCGATTTGAATTATATTTAACAGTAAAAACCCACTTATTTCCAATTACTTTTACGCCTGGTGGAGGATCAACTAGATCCCAGGTGTTATTTTTTATTAACGAAGCAATTTCTTCACTAGTTGCTTCGTACCATTGGTTTTTGTCATGTGGATTGCTTAGATTTTTAATATCTTCGAAATTTTTTGGTTCTATAATTTTATTTTCTTTAGTAACGTATGCGAGTCTGTCTGGTGGAACACCTCTATTCGATCTTTGTGATCTTCTAGGTTCCTTTGTTGCATTTTCCTCATTGTCTGTTTGTTTTTCTTCCTGCATACTTATTATAATTTCTGAGGAATTTTTCCTCTACTTTTCCTGGTTGTTTCTGAACTTCGCTATCATTTTTCAGATTAGTATTTGGTGTTGTGTTTGAATTAAAGTTTTCTAGAAATATAACGGTTGTTGCTCGTATAATTTTATTATTACCAGTATAGATCCTATAACCTTTAGATCTATTGTCGTAACCGACAAAAATTCCTTCAATCGCTTTATCATCAAGTTTTCTTCTTTGGGATTTGTCAAGATAAGCATAAGCTTTGTAGCCAAACATTCTAATGTTGCTTAAATCCGGTATTTTATTTGTCCATAATTGGTATGGAGTAGAATTGTGAGCTTTCGTGGGGAGTCGATTAGTTAAGTATACCGCTGTATTTAGAGCTTCACCACAAAACTTCTGAGGTAGTTTCGCTTCCGATAACAGGCATCGCGTCATTTCAACTAGCGTACGATTCTTCTTCTCCGAAACACCGTTTTGAGATGGAGAATTTCGCACGGTTAGATGATGGTGTATACCTGCTTCCTTTAAGTAATTTTCTATCGCATCACTGGTATATTCCCCCTCCGTTGTCAGTTCTTAATTCTTTTATATTGCGACCGAATTTATTTTTCGTTATGGCTACGTACTCTTTTAGTTTAGTGATGACTTCACTTTTCTTTGATAAAAGAAATACCATTGTAAACCTACTGAAATCATCAGTAAATGTGAGGAAGAATTTCTTTCCTCCCATACTTTCTGTTGGCATCGGGCCACATACATCAGAATGGATCAGATCGAGAATTTTACTAGCTTTGTTTGAAGCTTGTTTAGGATAGGGAGCATTTGTTAATTTACATTTTATTCAACTTTTGCATATTACTTCATGTTTACAATTTTCTATATTAAAACCTGTTGCTAAACTTTTAGTTTGCAGTTGCTTTAAAGCATTTATATCTCTGTGTCCGAATCTTCTATGCATGAGCTCAATACAGTTTTTATTCTTGCATTGATGAGCTAAATTCGCATAGTTTACTTGTTTATGTGTGGAAAGGTCTACTTCATATAAATTACCTTTAATTTTCCCTTCTATATATGTTATCCCATTTTGGATTAATTTACAGGTTTCGTTTTCAAAAATGAGTTTACACCCATGCTTCACTGTTTTATTAACAAACATTAAATTTGACTGTATTTCTGGCACGTACAAAACTTCATTTAAAGTAATGTCGTTTGATTGTGTTTGTAATTTTATTGTTCCTGTCCCGTGTGAAGCAAGAATTTTTCCGTTTGCAATCGTGACTGTGTTTTTATTATTTGTATCAATGTCACTGAATAGGTTTATGTCGTTACAAAGGTGTGAAGAGCTCCCGGAATCTATTATCCAGGTAGATTTATTTTCAATGTTCGCGTAAAAGGAACAATTGTTTTGAGATACCTTTCTATATAAAGTGGTTTTGTTTTCTTTGCTACTATTCCCCAAAGTCTGTGTGTTTGTTTGTATTTCTACTTCCGGAGTGATTTTGTTCATTTCAGAACATAATGCGGCATTTTCTCTCCCTTATTCATTGTTTGGTTTTTAGAATTTGAAATATTATTCTTAAGGATCCAACAATTTAATTTTATGTGATTTCGTCTTTTACAATATGTACAATACATATTTTGTTCTTTTTTGCGATATTGTGGTTTAGCATTATTTTTTTCTGCTTTGTACGCATTTTCGCGCGACGTATTATTCGAGCTACCGGGTGTCTCAAAAAGGACTGACTGATTTTAAAATTCAATAACTTCCAAACGGTGACAGATATTTAAAAAATTCTTGCAAGAGGGTTATGCATAAAGTCAAAAGTTTTTTTTACAGTGATTTTCGATTTTAGTTCGAATTACAAACAATAGATGGCGCTGCGATCAATAGAGGCTAAATTCAGGCTCGATTTTTGGTACTTCATGGCCCGGATAATACATTTCCATCTCCTTTTCCTGTATGGAACAACAGTAAGGACCAAAAATTGAGCCTGTATTTAGCGACTATTGCTTACAGCGCCATCTATTGTTTGTAATTCGAACTAAAATCGAAAATCACTGCAATAAAACTTTTGACTTTAAGCATAACCCTCCTGCAAGAATTTTTTTAATATCTGTCACCGTCTGGAAGTTATTGAATTTTAAAATTAGTCAGTTTTTTTGGACACCCGGTATCTTGTCTCCTTTGATACTCATCGGTCAATTTGCCTTTTATAAATTCAGAGTTCAACTCCTCTTCATTTCTCGCTTCAAGTGCGATTATTAAATTATCGTAACTCGGTGGGAGGGAGCATAAAAGTAAAGCGGATAAATGCGTGTCTTTAATTTCTTCTCCTATCGCCTTTAGTCTGTCGGCTGTTTCTAGTATTTTTACGATATGACTAATCATATCTCCGTTTTCCCCGAGTTTTATACTGTATAACTTTCTGAGTAAATATAATTTGCTCGAAAAGGTTTGCGCGCTCGTGTATAGTTTTCAGAACGTTCCAAGTTGTCTTGGCTGTCGTTTCATTTTTCACATAAATAAGTTGGGAGTCTTCTAAAGTTAATATAATTGTAGCCCTAGCGCGATTATCTCGCTTTGTCCACTCAGTAGTTTGTGGTGTTGGGGGGGGGGTCATCCTGTGTATAATTAAATAAATCTTCCCTCATTAGGAGCATCTTGGTCTTGAAACTCCATGAGGCGTAATTATGCGGATTTAATTTTTCAATATTAAAGGTTTCCTTTAGGGAGGTGACCATTGTTTTATCTTTAAAAGGTTTCTTTTATTTTAGTTTCTTAACTTTCAAGAGTTTTCGTTTATTTGTATTTATTGTTACAATAGTTTAAATAGAAGAGAGCGGTAACTTGCCGTGTTCACAGCCTTCAGTCTGATCCCATAATCTTTTATAATTTTATTGTGAAATCACAGCAGTTAAATAACTGAGCTTCTCTTCATGAGTTATATTTAGAAAATAATGTTTTCCCTTTTAACATCTTCACAAAAAGGTGAAAGATATAATTGGCATGCTCCTACCTTTATTGTCCAGCGTTGATCGAATCCGCGTAATTCAGGTAATCCAATGTGCGATAAATCCAAGTGAATCAACAAAAGAAATTATTCCACTCATTTGAACAAAAGAGGGCACAGGATGTTCACTACTCTATTTTAATTAGAAATAAAATACAAATTTAGAATTAAATCTATAATTAAAGTTATATATTTGGTTTACATATTAAAGTATTAAGTTATTTAAGCGCAGGCATACTGCGTATTTGCTTAGGGCATATATGTTAGAGACTGACTAAAAACAAAAAAATTTTTCAGTTCATTAGTCCTTTTTGAATTCATCTCGTTGTACAAGAGTCTTTTATGTATACCAGATGTTGGAAATTCCTTTTCTCTTTCTGCATGTGGAAAAGAAAGAGGGAGAAATGGGTAGTTGCTTTGCACTCGGATAAAACCGATTTCATCTATCAAATGCAATCTTGAAACACAGCTGTAATTATTTCACAATGTCTTGCAATTTCGGTAACTCATTATTCACTTTCTAACAATAAGAAAGCAAAGCTAAACTTGCCGCTTCATCCTTTTTGTAAAACATATTAACTAACAAAGCAGATTAACTAACTAATGCAAAGAAAAAATGTCTAAATATAGCACTTTCATAGCAAATTTTGAAACAAAATTTCATTTAAATGCAATTTCTTTAATCTTCGAAAAAGCGTTTGAATATAAACAACCCTTAACCCCTTGGGGACGAGCGACACGTATTCGTGCCGCATGAAGCGCTCAAAATCCTTGTTTTTCCTCACCAGTAAAATTTTACTGTAAATTTTGCGTTATTTAATCAGCGCATTTTCTCGATTCAAGAAAACACAATTTTCTGTTTTTAAAAAACGGTGACAAAAGATTAAATATTTCGTAAAAGGTTCCCGTCCTGAAGGGGTTAAAGCGCAATCTGAGCAATATCTTAGGAAGGATGTTGCGTAATGAACTGACCTGCTTATATAACGCCTGGTACAGATATTTCGAAGTTGTACACCAGCGCCATATGTTGCCAAAAAGTTTAACTATTTAATTAAAAATAATTTCATTATAAACAAAAATCCCTCACTTTTCTGAACATAATGAGAAAACAACACATTTCTATTGTACGTAGTTTTTTAATTATTAACATTTCAAAACTCCCGGAACTTCTCCATCACCCGGTATAAGAGGCCTGTTCAACCTTTCAATAAGCAAGGACAAACCTCATCTAGTGGCAAAAAACGACAGGTGCCACTCTCGTTTCAAACATCAACAATTCTGACTGATACAGTGATGATGGCGTACATACACATTCATATACATGATGTATGTATATATCACAGTACGGGGTGTCTACAGATCAGAGAAAATCGCAGTCAAAATAAGGGTGAAAACAAAGTATTTTCTTATATAGCAATTCATCTTGTTTAATCACGCAAATAAATAAGGCGAATTTTTCTGTAAGTAAATACTGGTATATCCTATTTTATTTGACTGTGGATTTTTCCCAGATCTGTAGACACTATGCAGTATAACCATAACAAGCTTAATGCGTGAATGGTATAGTTGGGAAAATATAAATCCCAGGAAATTTAGCTTTAGATTTTAATTAAGGAAGGGTGGGAATATCAAAACTATTTTCAGGGAAAGGCGCTGAAAACATTAATGCCTCCTATAATAAATAATGATTATATTAATGATTTTAATGCAAAGTGTCTGTTATGTGTCATGACAACTGCTGATTACCTTCGTACAGAATCCTTTCCCTTATTTAACACCTTAATTCTCGCGTCTGTGACTTTCAGGGCAGTGTTTCAGGACTACTTTATTTTAAAACTCAGATTGTTTGATTCATACCCGTTTTTTGAAACAGTGTAATTGGCTTTATTCTGGAATCATTTTATTTGCGATTAAATAAGGTGAATAGTTCTACTTCAAAAAAGTGGTGGCATTCAAAACAATCCGACTTTTAAAAAAAACGCTGCGTTCACTTATCGGACGCAACGTTAACCACTCCAAGGGCGGTGGTTCATTTTTGGACCACTTAATTTGAATTACTAATTGCAACATTGGAACCAGAATATTTTAGTGAAAATTTCCCATTTATAAACTGGTTTATACTATGCGCGTAGGCCATCTCATTCGGCCTGAAATCGCGTTCATCCCCTTTAAAGGCAGTGGTTCATTTTTGGACCACTTAATTTTAATCCCTAAATGCCATATTCGCACCGGAATATTGGAACGAAAAATTTCCTTTTATTAAATACGTGAACAAAAGTTTTTACTTATTTTGAAATAAATTTGTTTGTAAATTCTCGTGCCATATACTAATTTCAGCATATTTCGACTAGAAGTATCTTTCCCCTGAAAGTGTTAAAGGGTTAATAAAAACATTCTCAGATAAAGGAACTCGAAGATTACTTTAAGAAAATACAATTCGCGGAGACTAGATTAAACATCAGACTATTTTGGAACATAATGAAATGGACTTTCTGAGGATCAAGGAATTTTTAAACTATTACGTTACATATTACGATACATATTTGACAAAATCCTTTTTCTTTTTACTTTTTTTAAAAACGAATATAACACATGAACCATATAACTCCTTTAACCCCGTAATTCTCGCTCCCGTCATATTCTCGGGCTGTGTCTTTTACTCAAATTGTTTGATTCCCACCAGTTTTATAAAATAGTGAAATTGGCTATATTTTAGTATCGTTTTTACTGTCATTAAATAAGGTGAATATTTCTTTTTCATAAAAGTGGTGCCAATAAGCAATTTGAATTATTCAACCGTAATTTAATTCGAGCATTAAGGGGTTAACACTAGAACCGCTGGAAATTTTACCCAAGTTTTATAAAACTATTTTACACCAGATATTTTATTTAAAACTTTTTAACTTATTTATTTAACTTATTGCTCCCTGGTAAACCGTGGTAAAAACTTATTTTAGAAAAAAGATTTAGGTTCAAATCGAATTATTTTCATTTTTTATCGGTCAAAATGACCGCTGTGGCGGTTCTAGTGTTAAAATAAAACATTTTATAGACTAGACTTTAGTTGAAATTAATGTTTTATTAATTTAGCTACCTTTAATGACTTATGTTTTACGATGAATTATTAATTTGGTCATTAACCCCTTAACTGTTTTGCCCGAGTGCCACTCAGTCAAAAAGAATTTTCTATCTTCGATACTAAAAGCTTTTGGATACAACTTAACTTTAACTGTAATATTTGGTTTGTTGTATGGCGAGTGTAGCTTTTTCGATTGTACAAAACTAAATATTTTAGTAAAAAAAAAGTGGTGCCGTGTTCTTATTTTTAATTTATTGTGTCAAAAGAAAGGAAAAGATTAAGGGGTTAATAAATGTTCTATGTATTCCAAAAAAATTAACTCCACTAATGAAAAAAATATCCAGAAAAGAAAGTAAAAATATCAAGTAAGTGTATGTACTTCTTATAAATTGAATAGATATTTTCCGATATCTCTTCGATTTCCAAAGAACTAATCAATTAAGCAATTACTTTCTGTATCTTCTATTCCTTCCTAGCACAGGAGACTAACATTACTCTCAAGTGAATGCGGATATTTGGGAATGTAATATATTTTAGACTAACGTTGAAACATAGATGAAATACATTTCCTGTAAACCTATGAACTATTATATTGCATGTGTTAATTAATTAACAGAATATGTTATAAAAAGCTTTACATGCATTTAATAATCTTTTCGAACACGTTATATTTATCGCAAAAGATAATGCTTTATTTAGTTATCTATTTTCATTAACTGTAAATTACGGTTTACGAAAAATGCTCAGTTTTTTCTATAAATAAATATTTTTATGAACTTTACTGCGCATAACGAATAATTAATTTATTTTTAAATATTATGGGAATTTAGTGCATGATATCGCATTCATTTCTGAATCTTTTCATCTTTGTGCAAAAGAAAAAGGTAAATATTCTTAAAATAATTCATAATTTGGATGTTATATCTTATTTCAAAATCGTTTTCTAACAACTTTCCTGCAGGAGAAAGTTATTTTCCTATGTCCATGGTTGTTAATTAATAAAATAAGTAAGTGAACGTAAAGTAGTTTTAGTTCCAAAGATAATAATTATATACAGTATCGCTCAAAAGATTTTTGACGAAGATAATAATTGTGTTAAATAAAAAAAATAATAAAATACAAAAATCAATCATTTATTTTATTTAATCATATTCAATGTTTTACAGAATTTTAGCAAATTAACTATGATTTGCTAGAAAATAACGTGAAGCCCAAGGAAAATTCGAGAATATTAAACAAAATGAGAGCGAATATAATGTTGTCAAAATATTTTTGAGCGCTACTATATATGTAATTTAATCCTTATTACTGAGATTCATTATTTGGAGGTAGAAATTGAATAAATAATGGATAATATTTTTCTAGTTAAACTTTACGTTTAATTAGATGTTTTAAAGTCTATCTATGAATTATTTTATCTCTATTTTTACGCCTACTTTAAAACAATAAACTTTATGGAACATTTTCAGATAATGCATCTTAAATACTGTTTTTTTTTTTCACTTTCCAACATAGTTGAAACGGGTTTAAGAATTCATTTTGTGTTTCTGTCCTTCTGTCCTTCTGTATTATGTCTGTCTGTCGTCTGTTCGTACGCTAACTCCCCTAAATATAGTAGTCATGTTCCTATGAAATTTATATACATCACTGAGGTGTACTTAAGGACCCTTACTCTACTATATGGTGTGCAAAGAATTTATCGTTATTTTACAGAAACACACAAAAGAATTTGGCTACGGTACTCACTGCCTATAAACAACAATTACTGGGCATGCATTTTTATTTGTGGTATGCATTTTTATATTTAACATTTTTTTTCATATTGTTTGGTTTGTATACATTCTATAGATCGTGTACATGGCAACACAAAATTTCTCAAATACGTCTCCGTTTATTGACGGAAATTGTTAAATTTCCGGCTCTGCTATACGTGTAAGTGAACTAACTTTTAGCATACTATATAACATGCATACAAATCTATAGATCATATACAACGGACTGCACAAAAAAATCAGATATTTGTCAGACTATTGATAGTAATTGCAGAAACATATGTTTCCAAATTGTTTTTTTAGACATAAATGTTCACCTTAATAATTGTGAAGCTTCGTCAGAATATTCTGAATGTGTTGTACAGTGTTTCCTTATCTATGCTTGTCGCATTACTTTTCTTTCTTAGTATTTCTTATTACTGTTTGTAGTAAAAGTCGTCATATTAAACTGTAACCCTAATGTTAGTTTAATATTTTAGGCCTACCTATTCCAAAGCGATTTTATAAACGAAAAATATTCCATCTTTTTTTCAATGTTTTTTAATGATTACCACAATTATCTGGATTTCGACATATCTGGATGCAGTCCTGGAAATATTAGTTGAAATAATTGGTTTATTGAATTTCCTTCGTGTATAAATGAATAATTCATAATATTGATTTGTAATTCATTTTCTCCATAATTTACATACAAATTTAGTTAAAATTATCTTAAACCAGGGGTCGAAAACTCTGGCACTTCGGATCCCACTAATGTTTTAAAGAAACAAAATATAACAGAATATAAAATAGTCGCCTGTGACAGCCCTGCCACTGGCAACACTGATCGGGCACGAAGCTTAAGAGGTTAACCCGAAAAATTCGCAGATAAAAGAAGGCGAATGTTACAGTAAGAAAATATATTTCGCAGGGGCTAGATTAGACAGAAGACTATTTCGGGACATACACTGAAGAGCCAAAACATCATGACCACCAACCTAATATCGCATTATCTCCCTTTAGGCCCCCAAAAAGCTACATCCGCCTCGGCTTGGATGCCACAATTCTTTGGTACATGGCCGGAGAGAGATAGTACCAGATGTTCAAGTAGCGATCACGCAAATCCGGGATACTACAGCATGGTTATTTTTTTAGCTCTGAGCTGCCGTTCCAGGACACACCAAATCTGCTCTATCATATTAAGATCCGCTCAGTTAGGCTATTAGGATCTTAAATGGAATTCTGTATTATGCTCCTGGAACCACCCCAGCACATTTCGAGCCCTGTGTCACAGAGCGTGAATTGCTCCTGTACTCCATTTCCAGTTGTAGAAGAGATAACTTTGTAAGGGTGCAACAGTTCCGCACTAAAGTTCCGGCCTTCATAATAGTTCTACCACAACCACAGGTCCCAGAGATGCCCATGAGAACGTTTCCCAAAGCTTAACCCCTTAATTCTCGCTCCCGTCATATTCTCGGGCTGTGTCTTTTACTCAAATTATTTGATTCCCACCAGTTTTATAAAGTAGTGAAATTGTGTATATTTTGCTATCGTTTTTACTGTCATTAAATAAGGTGAATATTTATTTTTCATAAAAGTGGTACCAATAAGCAATTTGAATTATTCAACCGTAATTTAATTCGAGCGTTAAGGTGTTAATATCGCCACCACCGGCCTCTGTGTGTCCTGCTGAATAAGAGGGAGGAACAGTTCGCCTGTAAGTAGGCGTACTTTGACACGGCCGTCGACGGGTTGAAGAATGACTCGTGATTCATCTGACCAGTCAGTTCTCTCCCAACGATCCATGGTCCAGTCACGATGTTCCTGGGCCCAGAGCCTGATTACCCACGGGGCAAATTCCTACCACTAAAAATAAACAGAAAATTTTGCCTCATTCATGGTAGAAATTTTACATGAATACGGCGTTTAGATAAGGCGAACTTTTCTTTTTAAATTTATTGGTGTAAGTGTGCCCCGTTGACAGTCAGGCCCTGCCTGGGCCTAGTGTTGGAGTAGTTGGCGATGATACTTGCAGAGTTTCCAAGTCTCCGGCTTTTTGCACACCACTATTATCTTAGAGAAAATCTGGTTCTGTTAAATCACCGAAATATTCCAATTAAATAAAATAACATTTTCTGTATTAAAATACTGGTATCCAAAAAGCCGGAGACTTGGCAGCTCTGTACTTGGTCAACAGAGACACATGAGTGGGGCGTTTGCTGAATAGCCGTATATATCAGCTGTGTAGCCCTCGTAGTGTCAGCTGAACTGTGTGTTCTGAAATAATTCTATTTGGACCTGTATTGTATTAGGCTGTCAGCTGAGCAAGTGTCTGTCACCGGTTTTGCATTACCAAGTGGGGGGGGGGGTCTTCGACGTCCTTTTTCTTTGATAAAACGTCGGCGTCCAACGCAATAGCGTCTGCTGATGGTTTCATCGTCATTCATGAACTTTCCATAAGTACTAACAGCGATGTGCAGTGAACAACCCACGAGTCGAACAGTTTCGAAGATACTCACTCTGAGGCTTCAGGCTATCGAATCCTACCCTTTATCAAAGTCGCTTAGATCAGCAACCTTTACCATCACAGCCAGAGATAAGAGCAAAAATGATTCCTGATACTCCTCAGCAGTAGTTAAATACCATTCTCACCTGATTACGTGCCCTCTACGTCATCCAAGCGAGTTCAATGAAAAATGTGGGGATGGTCATAATGTTTTGGAACTTCGGTGTAATTGTGTGGACTTTCTGGAGATCAAGGACAGTATTATACTATTAAATGTTTACATACTTGCCAACCTCCGTTTGTTTTTCAAATAAAAATAACATATGTCGAACCATAAAATTTGTTTAAATTAAAACCTTTTTCTATACTATATTTGAAATTAATGTGTTATTGAATTAGCTAACATTAATGACTTAAGTTTTACGATTAAACTCCTCATAATAAATCCTCTTCTTTCCCCAAATAAATTAAATTCACGAATGAAAAAAAAAATCTTTAAAAGAAAGTCAAAACATGAAGTAAGTGTGTTTATTAGGAGACTCCGTATAAATTGCATAGATTTTTTCCGGTATCTCTTAGATTTCCAAAGAACTAATCAATAAAACACTTTCGGTATCTTTCATTCTTCATAGCATGGGAGATTAACATTATTCTCTAGTGAATGCGAATATTTGGGAATGTAATATATTTTATACTAACGTAGAAATATAGATGAATTACATTTCCTCTAAAACTAGGAAACTATGTGTTAATTAATTAACAGAATATATTATAAAATGTTTTACATGCATATAATAGTCATTTCCAACTCGTTATATTTATTGCAAAAGTCAGTGCTTTATTTAAGTAACTACTTTTATTAACTGTAAATTACGGTTTACGAAAAATACTCCGTTTTAGCTATTAATATTTTTTTATGATCTTTACTGCACATAAAGAATAATTAATTTATTTTTAAATAATGTGGGAATTTAATGCATGATATCGCATTCATTTCTGAAAAGTTAATCAATTAAATTTCTGATCTCTGAATCTTTTCACCCTTTGTCCAAAAGAAAAAGATAAATAATCTCAAAATAGTTGGGTTTTTGACGTTATGACGTTTAAAGTTAGTTTTCGAACAGTTTTCCCGCAGGAGAAAGTTATTTCCCTAAGTGCATGGTTGTTAATTATTAAAATAAGTAAGTGTATGTAAAGTAGTTTTAGCTCCATAGATAATAATTATATACTGTAGTGCTCAAAAGTATTTTGACGAAGATAATAATTGTCTTAAATTAAAAAAAATAATGAAACACAAAAATCAATCCTTTATTTTATTTAATCATATTTAATGTTTTACAGAATTTTATAAAATTAACTATGATTTACTAGAAAATAACGTGAAACCGAAGAAAATCCAAGAATATTAAACAAAATAAGAGCGAATATATTGTTGTCAAAATACTTTTGAGAGCTACTGTACATGTAATTTAATCCTTATAACTGAGATTCATTAGGTGGAGTTAGAAATTGAATAAATAATGGCTAATATTTTTATAGTTAATCTGTACTTTTAATTAGAAGTTTTAAAGTCTATAACAGCCTACTTTAATACAATAAATTTTATAGAACATTTTTAGCTAATACACCTAAAGTACTGTTTATTTTCACTCTCCAATATAGCTAAAAAGGGTTTAAGAATTCTGTTTGTATTTCTGTCCGTCTGTCTGTCTCCCTTCTGTTCGTACGCTACCTCCCCTAAATATAACAGTCAGGTTGCCATGAAATTTATATGCATCACTGAGCTGTACTTCAAGGTGACTACTGTAGAATATGCATAGCTGCCAACTTGTACGGATTTTTGCTACCACTAAAATATAACAGAAATTTCTACCTTATTTAATTATCAATATTCACTGCAATTCGGTGATTGAATTAGGCAAATTTTTCCATTAAATTTTAGTGGTAGGAAAAATCCGTACAAGTTGGCAGCTATGAATATGGTATGCATAGAATTTATCATTATTTTACAGTCACACAAAAGAATTTGGCAACGGTTTACTGCTTATGAACAACAATTACTGGAAATACGTTTTTATTTGTGGTACGCATTTTTATGTTTAACTTTTTTTTTTCATATTACGTGGTGTGTATAAGTTCTATAGAGCATACACTGAGCAGCACAAAAGGTCTCAAATACTTTTCCATTTATTGACGGAAATTGCAAAATTTCCAACTCTGGTATTCGTGTAACTGAACTACCTTTTGGCATACTATGTAGTATATACATACAAATCTGTATACCGTATCTAGGACTTCACAAAAAAAAAAAAAAAAAAAAAAAAAAAAAAAATCGGACATTTTTCAGACTATTGATAGTAATTTCAGAAACCGAGTTTCCAAATTGTTTATTTAGATATAAATTATCATCATAATATCTCTGAAGCTTTGTTAGAGTATTCTGAATGTATTGGACAGTGTTTCATAATCTATGCTTGTCGCATGATTTTTCTTTCTTGGTATTTTTTTATTATTGTTTGCAGTAAAAGTGGTCATATTAAAGTGTAAGCCAAAAGTACTCCAAAGAGATTTGATAAAAGAAAAATATTCCATCTGTTTTTCACTGCTTTTTGAATGATTACCCCCAATTATCTGGATTTCTGTATGTCTGGATGAAGTCCTGAAAATATAGATATTAGTAGAACTAATTGAAGTTTATTGAATTTTCTTTGTGCATAAATGAATAATGCATAATTCATATTGATTCATAATTCATTTTTCTCCATAATTTATATACAAATTTAGTTACAATTATCATAACCCCTTGAGGGGCGGTGGGATAAAATATATCCCACCTAATTTAAACAAGAGTCTCACCGGAAAATTTTTACAAAGTTTTATATTTTTAACTTTGGAGGAAGATCGGTGAACAGTGCTGAACAGTGAAGCAGCGGTTAAGGGGTTGCCTAGTTGAAGTCAACTTTACACCCAGTCTGATTAAATGTGATGTCTTACATAATGTAGAGCCATTGGGAAAGTAAGAAATGTGTAGTCGTTTGCAACTACTTATAAAAGGATAAAACTTAAGATATAACTAGCATAGATGCTTTAAAAGTTAAGAGAAAAAAGATTAAGAACTTGGATTTACATAGTGAAATTATATTAAGATATAGGTTTAGCTGCAGTACAAACTGCTGTAATGAAGAGAAAAATAAGTTAGAATAGAAGTTAGCACTAGTTCAGAAAATTACTCACACCAAGCAAGGGCAGGGTCGGCGGTTAAGGAAGGCAGCAAGGCTGCCTACAAAAACAGAAAGGCACTAATCAGGGCAATATATCATTTTATTTTTTTTCTATATAATAAAGTATATATAGAGGTTTGTTTTTTTTAGAATAAAATAGGAAATAAAAACGGAGAAAAAATTTACTAAGCAATCTTATGCGGTGAACACAAAGCTCACGGGGATTCCATTATTGTGGAATATTTCGGGCGTTTGCGATGATGGGGCTCGAAGGCGTCATAGTCAGGGAGCCCTGCCACAATATCATTTGGAAGGTCATATAAGGTAGAATAGAAAGTATTTGCAAGGTCTTTAATTCTTTTCCTAAGGGTGATGGTGTTCAGGTCCCTACGGACAGTGGTATTACGTAAGTATCTGGAGGCGCCTCGGACGGTGCGAAGGTTTTTATTATGGAGTTTGCTTAGGATGTCCATAGAGGATTTGCAGGTAAAGCCCCAGATAGGGCTTGCGTAAGTAATGGTGGGGAGGATACAGGAATTGTAGAGGATGAGCTTGTTGTGGACAGAAAGAGTTTTACTATTGAGAAGTGGTTTAAGGGCAAGAGAAGCTCCGGCGACTTTCCCCTGACGGAGAGAATATGTTTGCTCCAAGTGAGCCTACGATCAAGGATGACACCCAGGTATTTGGCCTCGTCGGACCATGGAATTGTAGTGTTATTTATTGTTTGTGTAGGAGGATAGATAAATTTACGGGAGAAATAGACAGCTTTAGTTTTATTATCGTTGATTAGAACGCGCCATAGGTAACACCAGTCAAGGAAGTCTTCAAGATGAGTCTGCAGGTACCTGTATAGACTATCTGGGTGGTGTGCAGAAGCGTAGATACATGTATCGTCCGCATACAGAGCTAAATAAGTAAGTAATGAGCATGGGATGTCATTGAAAAATATGTTAAATAACATTGGGCCCAACACGCTCCCTTGAAGGATGCCCGCTAGGATAAAGAGAATTATGGATAATATGTTATTGATGCGGACTCTGAATGTTCGACCGCAAAGGTATGAGTATATTAAATGTATGAGTCTAGCACGGAATTTTAGCTTAATTAATTTGTATATAAGGCCTTCGTGCCAGACTTTGTCACAAGCCTTTGCGATGTCAAGGAAAATGGCAGCAGCAGGGATCTTCGCGTTGAGCTTTTCGCTGAGAAACTCAACAACGCGAAGGAGCTGGTGTTGGGTTGAATGTTTTGGGCGAAAGCCGAATTGTTCAGACATAAGGATGTTGTTTTGCTGAATAAAGTCCTGCAACTGGGTCCTAATGACACGTTCAATGGCTTTACTGAGAGAAGGAAGCAGAGAAATAGGTCTGTAGTTAGTAGGATTAGAGAGATCAGTTCCAGGTTTGGGTATGGGTGATATGATAGAGAGTTTCCAAGGTTTCGGGAAGTAGTTAAATTTAAAGATAGCATTAGTAAGGTAGGTGATATAGATAATACAGTTTGGTGGAAGGTTTTTAAGAGCAGTGTTAGAAATTTTGTCGTAACCTGGGGTCTTGCGTTTTTCCATTTTTTTCAATAATATTATGTATTACAATAGGCTGAATTGTAGGGGGGGGTCATCAGGGGGGGGCGGCTAGGAAATTGCTAACAGTTTCACTAACCTCATCAAGATGCTCCTGGCTAGCGATGTTTGGGTTCGGAGAGAATTGTAAAGCGTAGGAATTGGCAAGTAGGTTAATATTATTGTCCGAAAGAGGTGGAATGGGAGAATATTTTTTATTGAGTTTACGTTTGATTAGCCAAAGAGAATTATCCTCGCTAGCAAGATTTTTGAGGAAATTATTCCAACTTTTTTGCTTTTCTTTAAAAAGGCAATTTTTGATTCTATTGTTAGCTCTATTGATAAGGGGTTTAAGAGAGGGGTCTCTAGAATTTTGAAATTGACGCCGTAGTTGGTTACGGTGTTTAATCAGGTTATAAATATAACGGGGAGGAATGAATGAGTTGTTATTTTTGAAGGTATTGAAGGTAGCATGGTTTTGGGCTTCAATAATTTTAGAATTTAGAAAATCCACAGCATCATCAATATCAGTTATGGAGTTAATTACGGGAAAAGTAATGACTTGATTATCAAGATGGTTGGCAAATTTTTTCCAGTCAATGGCCACGGAAGGAGGCGGAGAAATAGGGTTTATTATATCAATTTTGAAACAGACAGGGTAATGGTCAGAGGAAAGGTCTTTAATGACAGTAGAGGTGATAGGATGGGGAAGATTTTTAGATATAGCAAGATCAATTATGGAATCATGGGTATTAGGCGCCGTGCTTAAGTGTGTAGGAGTATTAGGTGCGTGTAAGCTTAATTTAAGGTGTTGAACAAGATTATGAAGAGAGGTACCCCGAGGAGAATTACCGTGACAGTTCAAACGCCTACTCCTGGCATTATAATCGCCTACGAAGAAGCAGTGTTGGTAATGAGAAAAGAGTTGAGTTAAATTATTGACAGGAAAGTTACCAGTAGGTGGTGCGTAAATTGAGGCTAAGTGAATATTAATGTGGGGAAGCTGAATGATTATACTAGTGTATTCAATGTCATTAAAAGTAGGACTGCTAAAAAAATAGTGCGGGATATGGTGCTTTATGTAAATAGCAGTGCCGCCTCTCGGGGTGCCGTCCGAGCGGGGTGTGTGAAATAGCCTATACCCAGGAATGTTAATATTAAAGGTAGGGCTGAAAGTTTCCTGTAAGAAAATGACATCAATTTGAGGGTGATCAGAAATGAAAAGTTTAAGTTCATTTAATTTGTGATGTAAAGAGTTGCAATTCCAAGAGAGGAAGATTAAAGAGGAAAAGGAAGGGGAGGAATTACTCATTATTGGGTGAGTTAAATTCCGTGGCCAAGCTGTCAAAAGCATTAATAAATATTCTTTGCATAGGATCATTGCAATTTTTTGAATGTCTAGCTATGTTTTGGAAACATTGAATGAATTTATTAAATTTAAAGATTTCTTTCATCTCCTGAAAAGTTTTAAGGATATCTTTTAGATCAGTTATATAATTAGAGCTGTTAGAGGTATCTGGTGCTGCAGTTTCAGGGTCTTTTGGCTCTTTTTCGTTTGATTTAGTAGTTTCAGGTTTGGGTTCTGGAGTTGCAACCGTATATGGGGCTTTCTTAGTAACTTGCGGGGCTGAGGCTGGTTTAACATAATTGTAGCTAGCCATTGTTTGGGCCAGCATGTCTGGGAAAGATTGGGCTGGTTTATCTTTTGGGGAAGATTTTGAATTTTGGTTATTTTTGTGAAATTGGGGTTTTTTGGACAACCACGATAAGTAGCCGGGTGGGGGCCAGAACAATTGCTACATTTGGGAGTTATCTTTCCGATCTTGTCACAATCCGGGGTTAGGTGCCCTCTTGAGCACTTGGCACAGCTTGCAGGGAGGTTGCAAATTTCTGAGGAGTGGCCAAACTTTTGCAACGGTAACATTGTTTTACAATGCCCGTGCCTTTAAATCGTTCGATAGTAACTTTTATGTAGCAAATTTTGGTTATTTGATAGATTTCTTCAAACTTTGCTCTTGGCAAGATGTTTACTACATACAGGGGCATTGGTTTGCCAGTTTTCCTGCTCTTCATCATAGAAGCTCTACTAGCTATAAAGTTGTGTTGTTTAAGTTCATCTATGATGATTTGTGGGTCGTATAGCATGGGATTCCGCGTATTACCACTTTCCGAGGGCGCTGTTCCGCACGGCTCAGGGTGGTGTAAGCTATTGCATTAGTATCTACGTATGCTTGGGTTTAACGGAAGTCTGGGTCATTTTTGCATTGGACTTTTAATAATTCACCGCCCATTTTGATAAGTGGGTTGGTCTCATTTTGCTCTTTTATTTTGGCAGCAAGTTCGTGCCATTTACCCTTTATTTCTATGTAAAATGAGTGGATTTTTGTTTTAGGGGTGGTGGGTGAAGCAGAGCCACCGACTGCGCCGCCTTCAGATGAATCTGTGATTTCCATATCGGTATTTTCATTATTTTCTTTAGTTTTATCTGATAATATGGCATATTTATTAGCTAAGGGTACGCTACTGGGTTCTTCACGGGTTCTTTTCCGGGTAGTATTTTTGGCAGGGAGGAAGCCCTCATTAGGGTTCACCGCTATTGCCTTTAAGTTAGTTAATGTTTCGATTAGGTCTAAATTATTTTTAGAGATAAAAGCTTTAAATTCGGCTAATTTACACAATCTAAGGGGGTCAAATGGCTCGGTAAACAAGAACATCACAGTAGACAAAAGGCTACTCACATTTTCTTGAAGATCTTGACGTCCAGCATACTCTGGGCTTTGAATCAGTCCTTTCATGTAGTTGTCACAGTCCAACAGGAAATGAGTGACGATCTCTTTTTGTTTAGCATCAGTAATTTGAGGGAATTCACCCCATGCTTAACTGAGGTCAGGCGTTTCTATACCTTGCACTATGCGAGTAGCATTCTCGCTGAAGTTAAATGGATCCTTAACATCCATCATAAAAAAGTTCGTAGAACTCCCAGAATGGTACTACTAGGCTTTACAACAGTCCACAATAAAGTCCTATTCTAATACGAACCGGAACTCACATTATGAGTCGCTGTCACCAATACACATAGTAGAAACAGGAATAAACTCAATTTAAAAAAGAGTGAGCGCGCAGACCTTTGCACCGCAAAGATGAACGTCACGAATCTGAATGACGTGATTGAACGTGTCAGCACCGCCCCCTGAATACTAGGCCTGAGCGCTGGACCAAAAATGGCGGCTGCCGAAGGCGGATTTTTTTCAGCGTGTGTACGGCTCCTTAAATATTCCTACCAATAATTTTTTGAAGTTTTTTCCGCTTCGTTTTCTGAGAATAAACAAGGTAGAGAAATCTTTTATAAAATTCTGGTGTCTACATTTAAGGGACCGTACCTACGCTAAAAGAAATCCGCCTTCGGCAGCCGCCATTTTTGTGTAATTTTTGTGTGAGCGCTCAGGCCTAGTATTCAGAGGGCGGTGGTGTCAGTCAAAAATGCTGAGCTGTGCTGCCAAAGCGTTATGTAAGCGAACAAACTTAATGCAGGAATCAGGAGTAAAATAACACAGTTGCGCCACCTTGTGGACGGAGTGATAATTCGCATACGCGGGCTTTTAGTGTGGCGCGTATTTTCTAAACCTTTAGTCACTCATGGAAATGAATTTAGTTTGCCACATTTATTGTAAAACAATGGCTTAGCGAGAGGGGCATCCAGATGCACTTAAAACCACGAAGTTTTCTTCGCCGCATCAAAGGCATTTCAGTTATTAATCAAGATGAAAAAAACTTTACAATTTTAATGGTGTGAGTAAGAAAACAGTTAGGTATCTACCTGTAGTTCAAACTCCATCCACTACGTGGCGCATGACCTTGATTGATCTGACCTCGCTTTTAATCTTGCGGTTATTTCTCCCATTTAAGATAGGACGCTTACTTATATCGCTTTGCTGTGCTGCTGAGATGGGAGTGATGAAGATCGGTGAAAAATTGCTTTTCCTTATTTAAAAATAAAAAAAATTTGGTTATTCCGGTGTGAATTCAATATTTAGAGTGATTTTTGCTTGCCTCTCAAAGGGTTAATCCATGAGTGTTATTTTCCTAGAAGTTTGTACGATAAAAAAACAATCAATGCAATATCCAAATAATCATTAAGGAGACCGGGTAAGCTATACCTCGGCCATGTTAAAATACACAAATTTTATGTACCTTTTTCTCAGAAATGGTGAAAGATAGAGGTCTAGATTTTTAAGAGAAGTTTGAATAACATGCTTTACGTATTTTAACATGCCATTTTCTTTCTAAGTGAAACAGAATTTTTTTTTTTTATTAATTATTTATTGAAAGACATTTTTAAATTAGCATTTTTGGTAAGACTTCACTGCCTAAAATAAATAATTCTCAACAAATCCTTAAATCCCTGTGTTAAAGTATGCACTATAACATAATGTAAGTATTTAGAAAAATCTGAGTTTTTAAGTTTAATAGATATTGAAAAAAAAAAAGAATACAAACCTGAAAAATCATAGTTTTGAGAAAAACTCAATTAAAACTGTAAAGTTGTGTTGCCAGTGGACTACTTTTTTAAATTCCGATTTCTTGATTGGCCCCACTTTTTTGAAATAGTAAAATTCACCTTATTTAATTGCATATTAATTAAGGCGAAAAAAACGGTGATTTTACCACTCCAGGAGAGTGATGACAGTCAAGAAATCTGAATTTTAAAAAAGTAGCATACTGTTGTGAAGTGCTCTTAGAAAGAATGAAAAAATACAACACTTTTTTTTAAAAATATATAAACATGTGTGATACATCGTTGAAAAGATAAAAGTTTAAACTATTTAATGATATAAAAAAGTAAAAATCGAATTTTTGGTTGAATTTTGCTTACTCGGTTCCTTAAAGCGAAAATTAACCCATTAACACTAGAACAACCGGAACTTTTACTCAAGTGTTACAAAAATATTTTACACCAGAATTTTCATTTAAAATTATTAACTTATTTATTTAACTTAATTATCCGTGGCATATATTTAGCTAATTGTAGAAGTAAATTTCTTGTTGAAATGGAAATACTTTTATTTGGTACCGGTGAAAACGACTGCTATGACGGTTCTCATGTTAAAGACTGACGGCGCGTTTTCGCCACATTATATTTGTAGTTGTTTTAATTTTGTTTTATACCAGTAAAAGATAAACGTAAATTTTGTCTTATTTAATTAACATTTCAGTGATTCAAATTGTAAAAGTAAGTGTTTAACAAAAATTGGTGTCAACTGCATAAAACTCGCGCAAAACATGCTCTTTCTAAATGGGTTAATGCATAGCTGCCAACTTGTCCGCTTTTCTAATACTACAAAAGTTTAATAAAATTATTTGCATTATTCAATCGAAAATTTCGGCTATTTAAAAAATCAAATTTTACTATTAAATTTTAGCGGTAATAAAAAAGTGTAAAAGTTGGCAGCTATGGTCAATGTAAAAACTAATCGTACCGAAGTAAATTTTGACAAATTCTATTTAAATGTGTTAGAATAGTGTAACTCCATTACTGTAATAGGTAGGAATTATTGTAAGGAGTAAGAAAGTTGCGAGTATTGTTTTTAAATACTTTTTCAAACCTTTTCACGAAAATGTTTTCAAAAAAAGGCACCTATACGTGGGGTATAAGTTCCGCGGAATCGTTGATATTTGACACCGTATTTTCGTGCAGAAATCGACTTTCACAACTGCAGAGCTTAGCGCATAAATAATAAAAAAAAATTATGGGAAAAGTGTTGCCGAAAAATTTCAAGACTTACAGTTGACTCTCTTTGCGAGGGGATTAAAGAATTACAGATTATTTAAAATATTATTTCTTACATGAAGATTAGTCTTCCGTATTTCGTATATAAACTATAGGTGCCGCATTTATAGAGGGGGAATAGGCAATAAAGCTTAACCCTAGAACGCTCCTCGCTCCGTACCTACGAACTAGTCCCTCGGGTCTAAAAAGACCCATGCATGTTTCGCGCTTAAATTCGGCAGTCTACAAGTAATAAATTTATTATCTTAATAATAGCTGACGAATACTAAAACAAAAAATAAATTATGACAGTAAAAAGACGAAACAAAAGTAAAAAGTACTTACAAAATCTTATTTACAGGTACATCCAAAAAACACAAATGAATCTTTGAAATATTAAAAGTAATTACCCCTTATAACAGTTATGGCAAACTGTATTCCAATGATTTTTGCATGTAAAGAAGTGGCATGTTACACATTTATACATTTATTTTCCTCTTTTTCGCATAGGTAACATTTTCGTCGCTCCTTAGCAGTTTCCAATGCAACTGAATTACTAGTAATTTCTTTGCGGATTTGCTTTGCACTTTGAACCATCTGTTTTGCTCCTTGCCTTCTTGGAAGATTTTCTCTGGTCTCCATATGCTTTTTTTAAGAGTTTTCCCCCCAAGTTTTCCAAAAAAATTCTTTCTCTATAAGGACAGTCTTTCTTCCATGATTTATTTATTTTGCAATAAAGTATAAAAGCGTTATATGCAGATATGTCTGAAATATTGCAAAATACAACAAGTGGCCAACGGTTTGTCTTCCATTTTGTAGTGTAAGTAGCTAACATTTTGTCCAGCGCATCAACTGTTCCCTTAGTTTTATTATAACCAATGATGATTTCTGGTTTTCTTTCAATATTTCGTTCAATTTTCTCTTTCTTATGCAATATGCTTTGAAGAATAACACATTTATTTTTTTTTGGAATGCAAGACACAACCGTTGTATCTTTAGCAAACGCAAATGTTCAAATGGTTTTTCTTTTCCTTTTGTTTCTAAAATTTCTGCAGGAATAGGTGATTTATTTTTTGTTATTTTACCAATCATTGTTATATTTCTTTTGAGCAACATTTGACCCAAATCATAAGATGTAAAGAAATTGCCACAAGTTTACTCCTCAAGTATCCTAGTAAGTTCCAAGTTATTATGTCCTCGTAAACCATATCATAAGTCTAAAACAACTCTCAATCATTGGTTTTTTCGGGTGCATTTCCTGGTTGTTTTCCTAAATATGACTAGCATTGTTTACTAGACATGTACTGCCTAAAAGAACATTTGCCTCTAAAAGCAATAAGTTGTTCGTCCACCGTTACATATGCTTCTGGATGAAAAAGATTGGGTAAAATTTCTACCCATTTATCCCATAATTCGCGAATTGCGGGAAATTTGTCATTTGATGTTCTTCGTCGTCGGGTTTCCCGGTCATCAAATCGTATTACTCTTGATATTGTTTTCAATTTCTTTAGAGACATTTTAGCTCTAAAGAAATGTCTTCCCTTGAATTCATCCCATAGACTTGTTGTTGATTCATTGCTTGATTTGTACAAGCACTAAAAGGCCTCTGTATGCATCCAAATCTACGATATTTAGATCTGTCCAATTTTCTCCTTATTCACGTTTTCCCTCTAATTTTGTATAATTTATGATCATGGTTTTCAAATTATGGGGAAAAAGAAGCTCAAAAGCGCTATATTCGTTTTCTATTCTTGATGTTGAAAATCGAGTTGGGTCAGGGGTTAGTTTCAAAATATTACTGCTTTCTAATGTACGAGCACTTGGATATGGCTTTACATGCAACGTTATTTTTTCATCTCTGGGCTTCATTATCTCAGGTACTTTATGTATAGTATATCTATTTTTTCATCAGATGAAGAATAATTATCAATAGATATAAGTTTCTCTTCCTCCGATACTGCTTCCTCCACATCGGACTCATTTTCACCATCTGTATAGCTTTCCATGAAAGCGAAATAAAACTTTCATAAAATGAATACAAAATGCACTAACATTCTCCTGAAATAAATATTCGAACTGATTCTAAAAGGTAAACTTTTAACTTCTAGCTGAGAGAAAAACAGCAACAAAAAAATTAATTTCCGATGTGATTTGTCTGGTGCTAGATGTCTCATAACTTCATTCCCTCCCCGATAATTCTTTTCCCCTATTTAATCCCTGCGATTAATTAACATAACAAATTAAAATTATTGGTATTTAAAATTAGAGGTAGGCGTTTGCTGGACTTGACCCCATAACCCCTGTTGAGTCGGCGCTTATGATACAAATTTATTACCTTCTCAAATATTTAAATAGTAAAGAAGAAATTTATTTATTATCTAAACTTATCGACATCACTAAAAGTAAAGTTAGTGCCAGAGGAACTTTGTGTAATTGTTTTTGTGTAATTGTTTCGTAATATTCGTGTGCGAATTGCAAATATTGTAATTGTGTAAGGAAATACTGATTTTTTTCCCTAATAGTCTTTATACAACTAAAAAATAATCAAATCATTTTCTTTGTGTTTAAAGAATTTTCTTCCGTAAATCATGGAAAAATTTAACAGCAATTAACCAAGACTAGATCTATTATTTGTTCAAAATTTGCATAATAAATATGCAATTAGTTCAACATCTAAATCTAACGAGATCATTAAAATAGAAGTTAAGGTATGAGATATTTTAGAGAAAGTTAGATCAGACAGGGTTTTATCACTGAATAAATTTTATTTTACAGCTTTTGGTTGACATTTTAATTTCATAGCATTTCAGACTATTATCAAGAGAAAATATACAATTAATTGTAAGGGAAAACTGGTTTATAAAAATTAAGCGTAATGTATTATTAATATTAATGACTTGGAATAAAGTTCATATGTTTTTCTTACTCTAACAATGTTAAATGGATAGATGTAGTTGATTGTGAAAAGAAGCATATAAAATTTTATCGTAAATACTGATTTAAAAAAGTGAGCAATAGTAAATCGTTAATCTTTAACATTACGGAGTTGTCAAAAACAAACCTTAAAACCAGTACAAATATATATTTTTTTTTCAGTGGAAAATTTTGATGCATCAAAAGTATTTTCTTTTCTTTTCACATATTTAAATATTAGCAATTTATTAATGTTATATAATAATGTTTAGTTTTATAATGAGGCGAAACTCGTCGAATTCGACTAATGAAGATGTTTAACACTAGAACTTCCGGAAGGAGGCCATTCGACTGCGACCATATGATTAAATGTCAACTGGACCAGAAATTCTTTCGTAAAAAAAGTTAAATTTAAACCACGCAGATTTAAGTTAAATAAATCAATTAAATAATTTAAATAAAATTTTTGGTTTCAAATATTTTTATGAAACTTGAGCAAAATTTTCGGGCGTTCTAGTGTTAAAAGGAATATGAGATAGAAGTTATAAAAAACTTACAAAAATAATTACAACAGATAATCAATCTCATATCGGCTGCCCTAACTCATAAAACAAATATTATTTATAACTAAAATTTAACCTAAGCTTTTCAGATTATTGAAAATTTCTACTTTATACCTATAACATGCTTCGTACGCTTCAGAGACTTTGAAGGACTTATACCAGAATTTTTGTAAAGTAATTTTTACATTATTTAATGAAAAAAAAAATGTAGCGGATGTCCAGATATTGCGACCAGTTCTTTACGAAATTTCTCGTACTAAAACACCTAAAATCCCCTGAATCCCTTCATGCGTACAAACTGTATATAAGTAATCAGTAACATGTATGTAAGAAAATAAATTATGAAGTTATGAATTAAGGCTTTGGTCTTTGGTATTACGGAATGAAAAAATCTACAAAAATTGCCACGCTATGATGCAATCATATATATATATATATATATAACCATTATATAATTACAATTCATCATCTATTTCCAATTACTAAAGTTAAATTAATGAATTTAGCTTCAATACATAACACTGACATTATGCAAAATATAGATTGAACCTATAATTTGTAATACAAAATCAAGCGCAATACCACTAATTCACTAGCACATTGCGGATGATTAATCCATATAAAACATATGAAAAGCCACCAAATTTTGATACAATAACCTATTAAAGACAAAAGATACAACTAACCAGCGAAATATTGTTGAACCATTAAAAGACGTATCGTAAACAAATAATAGATCAATGGGATGGATGTAGCAGGAAGCCTATATAGCATTTCACTTCTTCAGTGGTACATGAAATATATATACGTTTTTTTTACAACGAAATCTAAAAATAACGTTTTCAAAGTTTCAAAATTTACATACGTACTTTTCATATTCTAATTCACTATTTTTAAAACATCTTAAAGTACAATAGAATTTTAATAAATATATTTCCAAACTTGATATTACTTTAGTTTTTCTGTGAACATTCGCTCTCTTGACTTGATCTTGTAATCTCAGTGGAAGCTAAATCCAGAAATTTATTCTTTTCGACGCATTATTAGCAAACTATTTAGTTTTATCAAAGAAAATATTAGTTTTCTTTTTACTATGAGATCCTTTTAGCTCACTGATACCCTCTGACATTAACCTTCCTACCCTGTTAAAATTTTACTAAAACTTAATGAAAACATTTCGCACCAGAATTTTCTTTAAAAATTATTTAATGTATTTATTTATATTAGTTTTCAGTTCATTGTATTTATCTTACTTTACGAAAAAATATCTGGTTCGAATCGAATGAAATGACTTATAGAAGTGAGTCGATTAGACCCTTTCTGGGTAGGAAGGTTAACGTCTCAATCTCAGTATTAGCGAAATGTAAAAATATATAGAAATGTAATAGCTTAAAAATTATTAAAGTAAAAATTAGTTTTTTTTAAACGTTACTCCATTTTGTATTTAAAAAAATGAAGCAGTGTTATTTTTAATTGCAATGAGGAAATGACATTCATAATGATATAGTAATACCGATTTTTCCCTTTTCTCTGTAACAATGGAAGTAAACTAGTTGCCACCACTGTCAAGAAATTTTCTAAAAGTCATTTAAAATTTAAATTTAAATATATACAAGGGATTAATTTTTAAAATATTAAGTACGGCCATATATACAAATAAACTGCTTTCATTAAATATATATATATATATATATATATATATATATATATTAAAATCGGATCAGTGGAATGTGCAGTCCAGATGACAAAAATAACAGCCTTGTCTTTTAAACCCCTTGACGGTCAAGCAATTGCGTTTGTGAAATGCTGAATTCCCACCGGACATTTGGAAAAATTTTATTTCAAAATAAGGAAAATGCAATTTTACTACTTTTTTCCACCAAAGTTAGAAAAGTAAAATTTCATAAAATATTTCTGGTGCAAATCTTCATTAATCGTAGGTGAGATAAAGCATATCCCACCGCCCAACAAGAGGTTATCACATTGTATGCGGGCAATTTTTCGAAAACGCCACGGCAAATTAAGACCTGCGCATAACCCACAAGAAGCAAGCATGTTTGGATTACACCTTCTTTTTTCGTCCGTACAAAATTTCCAGTACCAGTAATGATTTCTGTTCCCAACCCACAAAAACGTATTTTTACGTGTCCCGCATACAATGTGTTAATATACAGTAGCGCTCAAAAGTTATTGACAACCTTATATTCTCTCTTATTTTATTTAATATAAAAATGTAAAAGAAAATATATTCCCTATAATTGAGAACACTATGACTGCAGTTATTCAAATGTATCAAGTTTCAACTTGCTTGTTTACATTCGGCGCCACCGAAGAAATATGACTCCCTCTTAGCTCAAAAGTATTTTGACAATTGGTTTGCATTTAATTGTTGAAGGTGTCAGTGGCGCTATAGCTTCGATTAGTGTTTATATTGAGTTATTCTGATTATTTTTAAGGATCTGAAATGCCGAAATGTAAAAAATATTGAAGTGATTCTAGAAAAGCCGCTGTGAACGCACTTAAGAAAGGTAGACTGCATGCAGAACTAGCTTGTTCTTTTAACGTGTCTCGGCATTTTTTATTACCTAGAATAAAGTTTTTAATAAACAGAAATACATCGAAAATAAGCCTCAAAGTGGCCATCCGAAAAAAAAAACAACTTGCAATGTTGACTGTATTATAAAAATGATATCTAAAAGTGATTGTCGTAAGTCCGCTGTAATAATAAAAAATGAATTGAAAGAAAATTACGGTATAGACATACACATTTCGCCAGTCAAACGATGCCTAATCCTCTATGGTTTACATGGCAGAAGAGCAGCAAAAACACGTTTGTTATCTACTAAGAATAGGAAAGCTAGAGTTGCATTTGTAAAATGGCATAACCCTTTCAGGGCAAAGCAATTCCATTGTTAAAGTGAGGAAATTAATGACTGACACCGGAATTTCAAAACAAATTTATTTGTAAATAAGAAAAAGCTATATCTCGCACACATAATAAACCGAATTTTTTTTAACCAAAATTCTGGTGTCAATCATTAATTTCAACACTTCAGCAATGGAATTGCTTTGCCCCTGTAAGGGTTGTGCCGTTTTACGAATGCAACTCCAGCCTTCTTCTTATTATTAACCTTCCGTCTACCAGACGGGTCCATTGGACCCGACAGGTACATACAAAATATTCATTCAAAACAGAAATTTCTTTAAAATAAACTAAGTATATAAACCAAATAAGGTAAATAAATAAGTTAAATAGTTTTAAATAAAAATTCTGGTGGAGAACGTTTTATTAAAACTTGAATAAAATTCCCGGTAGATCTAGGGTTAAATTAGATACGTGTTTTTGCTGGACTTTTGCCATGTAAACAATAGATGTTTAGGCGTCGTTTAGCTGATGAAACGTGCATGTCTATGCCGTAATTTTCTTTCAATTCATTTTTTATTATTACACCGGACTTACGACAATCACTTGTAGATATCATTTTTATAATACAGTCAACCTTGCAAGTTGTTTTTTTCGGATGGCCACTTTGAGGCTTATTTTCGATGTATTTCGGTTTATTAAAAACATTATTCCATGAAATAACAAGTTGCCGAGACACGTTAAAAGTCTGCTTGCAGTCTATCTTTCTTAAGTGCATTTACAGCGGCTTTTCTAGAATCACTTCAATATTTTTTTTTTTACATTTCGATATTCCTGATCCTTAAAATTAATCACAGTAAGTCAATAAAAACACAAATCGAAGCTATAGCGCCACTGACACCTTCAACAATTAAATGCAAACTAATTGTCAAAATACTTTTGAGCTAAGGAGGAGTCATATTTCTTCGGTGGCACCGAATGTAAAAGAACAAGTTGAAACTTGATACATTTGAATAACTGCATTCATAGTAATCTCTATTATAGGGACTATATTTTATTTTACATTTTTATCTATACTCCTATTATAAAGAGGAAAAAATTGTTTATTTGTCGGAGGTAAGCTCTGGAACTACCGAACCGATTCCAAAAGTAATGGTATCAAAATGATGGTGTTAGTCCAACTTAGAACATAGGCTATATCTTATGTCGGTGCCACTACCCCAAAGGGGGTGTAGGAGCAAAAAACGTTCTAAAAATACGATTTTAGCGTTACTGAAGGTCCTAGAAATATGAAATTTTGAATATTAGTTACTTATAAGATATAAATGATGTCTAAGAACAGTTCTTAAACAATTCGAAATTTGAAAGGGTGAAAATGCACAAAAAGCGTTCTAAAAAACGTTCTAAATGGTAGTTTCTACACAATCTCAGGAAATATCAAACCGATTTAAATAATATTGGTGTCAAAATGATGGTGACAACGCTTGCTCCAAGATAGGCTATGTTTTATGTCGGTGCCACTACCCCAAACGGGGTGTAGGAGCAAAAAACTTTCTAAAAATGCGATTTTAGCCTTACGGAAGTGCCTAGAAATATGAAATTTTGAATATTAGTTACTTATAAGATATAAATGATGTCTAAAAACAGTTCTTAAACAATTCAAAATTTGAAAGGGGTGAAAATGCACAAAAAGCGTTCTAAAAACGTTCTAAATGGTAATTTCTACACAATATCAGGAAATACCAAACGAATTAAAAAAATATTGGTGTCAAAATGATGGTGACAACGCTTGCTCCAAGATAGGCTATGTTTTATATCGGTGGTGTAGGAGCAAAAAACGTTCTAAAAATGTGATTTTAGCGTTACTGAAGGGCCTAGAAATATGAAATTTTGGATATTAGTAACTTAAACTTATTAGATATAAAGTATTTCTAAGAACAGTTCTTAATAAATTCGAAATTTGAAAGGGGTGAAAATGCGCGAAAATCGTTCTAAAAAACGTTCTAAATGGTGGTTTCTACACAATCTCAGGAAATACCAAACCGATTTAAAAAATATTGGTGTCAAAATGATGGTGACAAAGCTTGCTCCAAGAATGGCTATGTTTTATGTCGGTGTCACTACCCCAAAGGGGCTGCAGGATCAAAAAACGTTCTAAAAATGCGATTTATGTATTACTGAAGGGCCTAGAAATATGAAATTCGTAATACTAGCAACTTATTAGATATAAAGGATTTCTAAGAACAGTTCTTAAACAATTCGAAATTTGGAAGGGGTGAAAATGCGCGAAAATCGTTCTAAAAAAACGTTCTAAATGGTGGTTTCTACACAATCTCACGAAATACCAAACCGATTTAAAAAATAATGGTGTCAAAATAAGGTTGTCAAAATGACGGTGACAACCCTTGCTCTAACATAGGCTATGCTTTATGTCGGTGCCACTACCCGAAAGGGGGTGCAGGAGCAAAAAATGTTCTAAAAATGCGATTTTTGCGTTACCGAAGAGCCTAGAAATATGGAATTTGGAATATTAGTTACTTATAAGATAAAATATAAACGGTGTCTAAGAACAGTTCTTAAACAATTCGAAATGTAAAAGGGGTGAAAATGCACAAAAAGCATTATTACGAAATAATGGTGGCGTCAAAATGATGGTGACAGCCCTTGCTCCAACATAGGCGATGTTTTATGTCGGTGAAACTACCCCAAAGGGGGTGCAGGAGAAAAACGTTCTAAATTGCGGCTTTTGCGTTACGGAAGGGCCTAGAATCGTGAAATTTGGAATGGTAGTTAGTTATAAGATATCAATTATCTCTAAGGACATTTCCTAAAAAAATCGAAATTTGAAAGGGGGTCAAAATGCGCAAATAACGTTGTAAAAAACGTTCTAAATTCCAATTTCTATGCAATCTCAGGAAGTACTGAACCGATTTCAAATATAATTGTGTAAAAATGATGGTGACAGATCTTACTTCAACATAGGCAATATTTTATATCTGTTTCCACTACCCCAGAGGAGATGCAGGAGCAAAATGCTCGAAAAGCGTTCTAAAAACGTTCTAAATGCCGATTTGTCGGCAATATCTCAGGAAGAATGAATCTGTTTTCAAACGTAATGGTAGGAAATTGATGCTGACAGCTTCTGCTCTAACATAGACGCCATTTTATGTCGGTATCACTATCACCAAGACGTTGCAGGAGCAAAAAAGCGTTCTAAATTTCGATTTTTGTGATCGGTATGGGCTAGAAACTTAAAATTAGGCAAGGTACATATTTATTAGATATAAATGATCTTTAAGAACAGTTTCGAAAATATTGGAAATTTAAAAAGGGATGAAAATGCGCGAAAAGCGTCCTAAAAACGTTCTAAATTGCGATTTCTACTCAATGTAAGGAAATACCAATGCTATTTCAAAAGTAATGGTTGCAAATTAATGGTGACAGTCCCTGCTATAACATAGGTTATATTTTATGTTGCTGTCACTACCATCTGAGGGTTGCAAAAGCAAAACATGTTCTAATTTGCATTTTTTGCACAACTGAGAGGTCTAACAATTTGAAGTATGGCATGGTATTTACTTACAAGATGCAACTGCTTTCTAAAAACAGTCGAAAGAAAATTCCAAATTTACAAAAATGAAGTGAATGAAAAGCGTTATAAATTACAATTTTTAAGCAAACTTATAAATTACCAAACCGATTAAAAAAATAATGATGACAAATTTTGGTGATAGAACCTGCTCAAACATAAGCTATATTTTATGTCTGTTCCACTACCACCAGAGGATTGCAGGAGCTAAAAACATTCTAAGTGGCGATTTCTGCGATACTGAAAAGGCTAGAAACTTTAAATATGACATGGTAGTTACTTATAAAATATAAATGCCCTCGAAGGAACGTCGAAAATAAATTCGAATTAAAAAGGCGTGAAGCGAAGGGGAGGTGCGAAAAGCATTCTAAAAAAGTCCTAAATTACGATTTCTATGCAATTTCAGGAAATATAAACCGATTATAAAAATAATAGTTGCAAATCAATGGTAACAGTCTCGGATCCTACGCAGACTATATTTTATGCCGATGATTCTACCACCTGGGGTTCACAGGAACAACAAATGTTCTAAAAAAGGGCTTTAAAAGCTTTTTAAATTACATTTCTGTGGAATATTAGGAAATAACAAACCGATTTCAAAATTAATTTTGGCAAATTAATGGTGACAGTTCCTGTTTCAACATAGCCCTTTATGTTCAGAGAGGTGGTAGGACTTGGAATTTGACATGATAATTAATTTTAAGATGTAAGAAGATGGTTTCTAAAAAATTCAAAACTTCAAACGAATACTGAAATGATCGTTTTAATTGAGCATAAAAGTTTCAAAATATTTTCTAAATCATCATTTATTTAGTTTTATTTCGTTTTATTAATTTAAGTCTCATTTCTGCCTAATGCAGTGTAATAATGATGTTTAATCAAACTGTATTTTAAATAGTAATTTTTGAATTATTCCTAAAAGTAATAAGTACCTTTTAATAAAAAAAACCTTTTAATAAAATAAAATATTACCTTTTAATAAAATAAAAATTTAGTTAGTACCTTTTAATAAAATTAGACAGATAAATATCACTTAGCTTATTTCAAATATTACGCGAGCAAAGCCGCGGGGTTTGCTAGTAATCTATACTCCTATTATAAAGAGGAAAAAATTGTTTATTTGTAGGAGGTAAGCTCAGGAACTACCGAACCGATTCCAAAAGTAATGGTATCAAAATGATGGTGTTAGTCCAACTTAGAACATAGGCTATATCTTATGTCGGTGCCACTACCCCAAAGGGGGTGCAAGAGCAAAAAACGTTCCAAAAATGCGATTTTTGCGTTACTGAAGGGCCTAGAAATATGAAATTTGGAATATTAGTTACTTATAAGATATAAATGATGTCTAAGAACAGTTCTTAAACAATTCGAAATTTAAAAGGGGTGAAAATGCACAAAAAGCGTTCTAAAAAACGTTCTAAATGGTAGTTTCTACATAATCTCAGGAAATATCAAACCGATTTAAAAAGTAATGGTATCAAAATGATGGTGTTAGTCCATCTTAGAACATAGGCTATATTTTATGTCGGTGCCACTACCCCAAAGGGGGTGCAGGAGCAAAAAACGTTCTAAAAATGCGATTTTTGCGTTACTGAAGGGCCTAGAAATATGAAATTTGGAATATTAGTTACTTATAAGATATAAATGATGTCTAAGAACAGTTCTTAAACAATTAGAAATTTAAAAGGGGTGAAAATACACAAAAAGCGTTCTTAAAAACGTTCTAAATGGTAGTTTCTACATAATCTCAGGAAATACCAAACCGATTAAAAAAATATTGGTGTCAAAATGATAGTGACAACGTTTGCTCTAAGATAGGCTATGTTTTATGTTGGGACCACTACCCCAAAGGGGGTGTAGGAGCAAAAAACGTTCTAAAAATGCGATTTATGTGTTACTGAAGGGCCTAGAAATATGAAATTTGAAGTATCAGCTACTTATTAGATATAAAGGATTTCTAAGAATAGTTCTTAAACAATTCGAAATTTAAAAGGGGTGAAATTGCGCGAAAAGCGTTCTAAAAAACGTTCTAAATGGTGATTTCTACACAATCTCAGGAAATACCAAACCCATTTAAAAATATTGGTGTCAAAATGATGGTGAAAACCCTTGCTCCAACATAGGCTATGTTGTATGTCGGTGCCACTACCCCAAAAGGGATGCAGGAGAAAAACTTTCTAAATTGCGGTTTTTGCATGTCGGAAAGGCCTTGAATCGTGAAATTTAGACTGGTAGTTAGTTATAAAATATCAATGATCTCTAAGGACATTTCCTAATAAAATAGAAATTTAAAAGGGGGTCAAAATGCGCAAAAAGCGTTGTAAAAAACGTTCGAAATTGCGATTTCTATGCAATTTCAGGAAATACTGAACCAATTTCAAATATAATGGTGTAAAAATCATGGTGACAGATCTTGCTCCAAGATAGGCTATATTTTATATCTGTTTCCACTACCCCAGAGGAGATGAAGAAGCAAAATGAGCGAAAAGCGTTCTAAAAACGTTCTAAATGCCGATTTGTCACCAATATCTCAGGAAGAATCAAACAGATTTCAAAAGTAATGGTAAGAAATTGATGCTGACAGCCTCTGCTCTAAAATAGACGCTATTTTAAGTCGGTATCACTACCACCTAGACGTTGCAGGAGCAAAAAAGCGTTCCAAATTTCGATTTTTTTGATCGGTAGGGGCTAGCAACTTAAAATTAGGCAAGGTACATATTTATTACATATAAATAATCTTTAAGAACAGTTTCGAAAAAATTGGAAATTTAAAAAGTGGTGAAAATGCACGAAAAGCGTTCTAAAAACGTTCTAAATTGCGATTACTACTCTATCTCAGGAAATTCCAAAGCTACTTCAAAAGTAATGGTTGCAAATCAATGGTGACAGTCCCTGCTATAACATAGGTTATATTTTATGTTGCTGTCACTGCCATCTGATCACTTGCCATCTGAGGGTTGCAAAAGCAAAACATGTTCTAATTTGCGTTTTTTGCATAACTGAAGGGTCTAATACTTTGAAGTATGGCATGGTATTTACTTAGAAGATGCAACTGCTTTCTAAGAACTGTCGAAAGAAAATTTCAAATTTAAAAAGATGAAGTGAGCGAAAAGCATTGTAAATTACAATTTTTATGTAATCTTCTTAAATACCAAACCGATTAAAAAAATAATGATGATAAATTGTTGGGGATAGAACCTGCTCTAACATAAGATATATTTTATGTCTGTGCCACTAGCACCAGAGGGTTGCAGTAGCTAAAAACTTTCTAAATTGCGATTTCTGTGATACTGAAAAGGCTAGAAACTGTGCATGGTATATGGCATGGTAGTTATAAAATTTAAATACCCTTGAAGGACTGTCGAAAATAAATTCGAAATAAAAAGGAGTGAAGAGAAGGGGAAGTGCGAAAAGCATTCTAAAAAAGTCCAAAATTACGATTTCTATGCAATTTCAGGGAATATAAACCAAATATAAAAGTAATAGTTGCGAATCAATGGTAACAGTCTCTGATCCTACACAGGCTATATTTTATGCCGATGAGTCTACCACCTGGGGTTCACAGGAAGAACAATCGCTCTAAAAAAGGCCTTTAAAAGCTTTCTAAATTATGTTTCTGTGGAATATTAGGAAATAACAAACCAATTTCAAAATTAATGTTGGCAAGTTAATGGTGAGAGTTCCTATTTCAACATAGCCCTTTATGTTGAGAGAGGTGGTCGGACTTGGAATTTGACACGATGGTTAATTTTAAGATGTAAGAAGATGGTTTCTAAAAAATTCAAAACTTCAAATGAATACTGAAATGAGCGTATTAAATGAGCATAAAAGTTTCAAAATATTTTCTAAATTATTATTTATTTAGTTTTATTTAGTTTTATTAATTTAAGCCTCATTTCTGCCTTATGCAGTGTAAATATGATGTTTAATAAAACTGTGTTTTAAATAGTAATTTTTTTACTTATTCCTAAAAGTAATAAGTACCTTTTAATAAAATAAAACATTACCTTTGAATAAAATAAAAATTTAGTTAGTACCTTTTAATAAAAATTAGACATATAAATATCACTTGGCATATTTCAAATATTACGCGAGCAAAGCCGCGGGGTTTGCTAGTATTAAATAAAATAAGAGAGAATATAAGGTTGTCAAAATACTTTTGAGAGCTACTGTAGTATAGGTAATGTTCCATTAGTTATGTATTTCAGAAACTCGTTGATTATTCCTTTTCTTAGGTGCATACATAAAGTGTAAAAGGCAAAAGAAAAACTATTTTATAACACTTGCATAATTTTTTTGTGATATTCTCGCTCTCTCTTTTTGTCTATTAGCCCCTTAATCGTTGTGCCCGTAAATGTCACGGGCGGTGTAGGCTTCTTTTCTTTTATTCAGACTGTTTTATTCCCGCCAGTTTTTTTTTTAATAATGAAATTTGCTTTATTCCCTCGACATTAAATGGAGAAAATATTTCAACTTGAAAAAAGTGGTGGCAATCAAACAATCTGAGTTTTTAAAAAGTATTCGACACTTATCAGGCGCAACGATTATGGGGTTAAACAAACACAAACCCTTTAACGGCGATAGTTCATTTTTGAACCACTAAATTTTAATTACTAAATGCTATATTGACACCAGAATAACGGAATGAAAAATTTATTTTTATGGAGTACGTGAAAAAAAGGTTTCGGTTAGTTTGAATTAAATTTTTTTGCAATTTCTGGTGTCACCCCTTCCCCCCCCCCCATTTCAGCATTTTAAGAATAGAAGATCCTTGCCTCTGAAAGGGTTAAACCAGGGATGGCCAACCTGCGGCACGCGTGCCACAGAGATACCAGTATTAATGTACAGAAAAAACGCATTGTTTAATGAGAGAAGGTCTGCAATTTAAAAAGGACAAAATTACAACTCTTAGGAAACGGTGTCAAATGCATTTTAGACAAAAAGGTTGGCCACCCCTGGGTTAAACAAACAAATTGATAGAACTCGAGATTCTTTCGAATCATTGAACTATGAATAAAGATGAATTGACATATCCTGAAAATGGTGAAGCTACAACTATAACCGGTATCGAAGAAAATGTCGAGCAAGCTCCGATCACTAAATTTTAAGGGAAATTGTCTCCTTATTTAACCCTTTCATAGGCAATGTACTTCTGATGCAAAAATGTTAAAAGGATTGACTGACACCAAGATTTACAAGAAAAAATACATGAAAATAAATAAAAACTTATCTTTGCGTACACTGAAAAAGCAAAATTTAGTTTTAAAATTCTGGTGCCAACGAGGCATTTAGGAATTAAAATTAAGTGGTATATATAATATACCAGCGCCCTTCAAGGGGTTTTAAACTCTTGAAACCTGAAGTTAAACTAGCACTGCAAATACGCATTCATTTCTTTTGCGCAAACACAATGATATCACAGATTACAGAAAGAGCCCTTTTTATGAAATTCATACTTTAGGAGACTGCTAATTTAGGTTAACAAATCTGGATCTAAAATTACAAGACAATATCAATTTATATCAATAAACTAAATTCATGTAATACTAAATTTAAGGGCTTTAAACAAGTGAACGTTCTACTAATATACTCTTTTTTTGTAGAGGGATTATATTAGATAATTTTGAAAATTTCCCACAAGACGCACCACACTGCTTTGAAGGCATTTTGAAAATTAAAGAAATAACGTCCATTTTATGAAAAAATAAGCATCAGTGCTGTGACTTTATGGTTTTTGCTTTTTTTTAAAGCAGAAAGCATTCAGCTACGTGGAAATAAAGTAAAATGTAAACCAAAAATCAAATAGTTTAGCATTTACGAGGAAAAGATCTAAGGTTAACCCCTTGAGGGGTGGGGGTATATATTTTATCCCACCTACGTTTAATAAAGATTTGTACCGGCTTTTTTTTTTCTAACATTGGACGAAAAATGTCGTAACATTGCTTTCCCTTGTTTTGCAATAAATCTTTTTGGAGGTTCCGGTGTGAATTCGACATTTCAGAAACATAATTACTTGCCCCTCAAGGGGTTAGCATTTGTGTCCCATGAGGTCAGAAGAAGTCATTGATGCAGAATTTGTGTCATAGTTAAGGTAAAAATATCTAAACGTATTTACTGGTGGAATTTTCACTTGTCAGGCCCTATGATTCCTCCAAAATTTAACTATATAATCAATATACTGTCACTGTCGGCAAAAGAGATTATAATACCAATGGGTATTTTTTTTTGCATAAATAAGACGATTAAATAAGGCAAAAAAATCTTTTTAATTTACTGGTGTAAGTTTGACTAGTGGAGCTATGGATAAAGAGGAAGGGACAGATAGTATAGTGTCTACCAGCTGCATGTGAAGTAACTGAGCTGGTAGTCACAAGATGGCGACTGATGTTTGTTTACATTTTATCAGAGCTTGATTAACCCCTTGAGGGGCAAGCAATTACGTCTGTGAAATGCTAAATTCCCACCGGAATCTTTGAAAAATTCTATTTGAAAATAAGTAAAAGCAATTTTACGGCTTTTTTCTACCAAAGTTAGAAAAGTAAAATTTAGTAAAATTTTTCTGGTGTAAAACTTCATTAATCGTAGGTGGTATATAATATATACCGGTGCCCCTCTAGGGGTTAACGCCAAGGCAGAATTGTACTAGAAAAACGAACAGATAAGTTTTCCTTACTTATGACAAAAATTCTGCATAAATAAGGCATTTAAATTAAACGAGACGTTTTATTGAAATATATATTGATGGAAGTTTGCCTTGGCGGTAAACAAATTCACTGACGTTGACAGAAGGGTTATTTGGGTAGTCACTAGTGTTGCTAATCGTCCTGCGTAAATAAGTGCTCAAAAGGCACTGTACACCACCGGTTTCTTACTATTTATTTATACATCTTTAATCACAGACAATTCTGCCACTAGATAAGTCGAAGAAAATATATTTAAAATACTGTCTTCCAGAGCATTTGGAGCTGCGATTTGCTCGAGACACCTGGCAACACTATATGTCACAATATGGCAGAACAACTGGCCTTGATTACTACCGGAGGACCAAGAAAATTGTATAGATATTTCTGCCTTAATTATAACAGTGTAATTTCGCATGAATAAGACGTTTCGATAAGGAAGAAATTTCTATTCAAATTTACTGATACAGGTTTTCCCCTCCAGTAATTAGAACCTCTGGAGCCGGTTACAGGTTAAGCTTCACCATTTTTAGGATATATGAATTACTGTTCATTCAAAGTTCCATGGTTTGCGCGGCGATAGTCATGCTCTAAATTTTCACCATAATTTGACTTCATGAACAATATTCCTGTTAATGTCAATAAAATTAAAATACCAAAGGAACAAATTTTAAACCAGTAAAAATGAATAAATATTATTGCCTCATTTGTGGCAGAAATTGTGCCTGAATAAGTCGATTAAATAGGGCGAAAAGTTGTATTCTCACATTACTGATTGAAGTTTGCCCTGCATATATTCAGACCATGTAGATCGGATGGAAATAAACACAAGCCAACGTCTTGTGATACCTCCTCAGTTACAGGGTGCGTCAGATATTTCAAAACACATGTTATAAGAGAAATATCACCCTGTATATCATAGTTACAAATCTTTTTCTGTTACATGAAAATATGTAAGAACCGAGACTAACTGTGAAAAGGAAAAGGCATTGTTGTCCTTGGATCATTGGCTGAAGAACATTTCGATTTAGAGATTGCCACATTCTTGAAACTCGTCCAGTCACTTGTCTTTAATATAAGAAGAGAAGTGGAGGCTGCTAGGTTTCATATGACAAACGTTTCATGCAGAACACAACATTTTTAGCAATATGAAATCATCAAAGCACCAGATTTCATTAATCAAGTCGATGTAAATACTATGAAGTCGATAAGAGAACTCGCTAGTAAGATGCAGGTTGATGAGGACACAATCTGATGTATGATTCATGAGAACCTTCGTTAAAGGTCGTACTTGATAAGAAAAGTACAAATCTTGACCGAGATAAACCAGGGACATCTGCCTGACTAGAGGCAAATGCCTCCTTAACTCATTAAAGCCAGTTGGCAAGAAAGCTTGCCATGCAAGGCGAACAAAGTTTTAAATTTCAATACCAGTATTTAATATGGAAATTTTCACATTATCTAATCTCATATATTGAGCGATTAAATAATTCAAAATTAAAAAGTCGCAAAAACTGGTGTCGAAGAATTTAAAAAAGTGGAAAGGATGGGTTAACAAGCTGAGACATCTGTGAGGGTGTAAAATTTCCGAAGGATTTCTGACAGATATGTGCAGAAATTTCCCAGTATCACTGATGATTCGGAGGGTTCCTGAGAAGCGAAGGAGATTTGATGCATCAAAATTTCTTTCAAGGTGCCAGAGTCAACACCGTTGCTTATACCGGCGTGTTAAAGCACTAAATTACTTCTGTAACATGTGAAAGGCCATACGCTTTTAACAAGATTTTGCACTATCCAATACGATCTATACAAATTAAAAATGGATGAGTAAAGCAGTCATGACGATGTCATCCTCAAATTGTTGTCCCCCCAGCTACCCATATATTAACCAAATGGCCTATTATACATGTGGCGTAGTTGAATGGTACTCCAATAATCATACCCAAAGCGATGTTGCGGCCTTCAAGTCAGCCGTTGTGTATGCAGTGGCAAATGTTCCAAACACTCATCTGATCATTATCTGCAGTCAATATTCATAGCCTGCAGAGGCGGTTATCACGGTAGACAGTGGTTTCAATGCATAATTTCATCCACTGTGTTTGTGGTCACTTGTACAGAACGTTAAAAAAAAAGCTCTATCTCTAACGTATATTCCTGTTTGAAAGCAGGCGTTGATTTGCTCTCAAGTACAAGACGCAACCTGTACTTTGCTTGCAACTAGCATACACTACGCTATATTTCTATTTTTCTTTATTCATAGCTGCATTTGCCGAATGGTCTGGACATTCAACTTCGGGCATTTTTTTGAATGGAGTACGGTCAAACGCAAAACTCAGTATGCTTGTTTTATGGAAAATGATGTCAAAACAAATTACAACATTATGAATAAAATTTCAATGACAAACCTTTAATCAATGTGTCCAAATACATGTCTAAAACAACAATAATAATAATAACAATAAATAACCAAGAGTCTGCACAGCAAAAATTTCTAGTTCAATTCATAATAGCTTTTCATCTGTTCGGAAAACATTTATGTGCATTCCATGAGACAACATTTGTACTTTGTGACTTTCGATTCATGATTTTACTTAAATAATAAAACAGATGGAATGCTTGAAACACAATAGTATAGGGATTCTTGTAATATAACATCAGTTTATTGTCAATGTGTCAATAACCAAGTAGAAACAATGCAACTCTTGCGTCATTTCTGAGACTTTTTTTCAGGCACGAATTCGCGTGGCGAAAAGAGCTTTTAAGTGAAGTAGTCAGTGTTGGCAATTTTCTCCAAAAATGCAAATCTGAAAGAAATTCGTTTGTTTCAAAAAGAAGTAATGGCAAAACCCGTTACCTTTTAAGAAATTAGAATATAAATTTCAACTTTATAACATACAATAAATGCATTTTTCTTATAGCAAATGTTAAGTAAATTTGATTATGCGCTAAATTAATATTTACATACGTTTTTTAGAAAGATTTAAAAAATAATTTTAGACATATTTGTTTCTTACTTCAGATGCTTCGCTAAAAACTGTGTCCCGGCATTTTTATGGACAGATATTACAGGGTTCGTACGCATTAAGGGATTCATCGGATTTTAAGTGTTTTAGTACCATAAATTTCGTAAAGTACTGGTCGTAATATCTAAAGATAGATTTTTTTTTTCGTTAAACAAGGAAAATATTACTTTACAAAAACTCTGGTAAAAAGTGCTTGAATGCCATTGAAGCATACAAAGCCTGAATTAAACGAGGATATCGACGTGGTTTTACATATTCCTGACCTTTTAATTGGTCGTCTTACTAGTCCAGGCAATAGGGGATTTTACCTGGCAAAATTAAAGGAAGTTCTGGAAATAGGCTTACTTTATGTTTTTTGGGTCGCTGAATCCGAACTTCCCACCAAAATTTCCCCGCCAACCCCCCCAAATTTTGGTAAAATGTCCCCCAAAAAAGGTTTATATTAAAAAATCAATTTTTTTATTGTTTTAGGGAAAAAGTATCTAGAAATTCAGAAAGTAGACAAAATGTGCAACAAATTAGATATATAACATTGTGACTTAGAATGAAGGGGAAGGGGGGATCTGCCTCAGAACATGCGCCGCGGTGCTGCGTGGACTAAATTGCGCAATTCCACTTAACCACTCACACGTTTACATTCGCCCTCCCATCTCCCCTCCGAACTTTCTCTATAAGGTTTACTTTAAGATTTTTGGGTCGCTGAATCCGAATTTTTAACTTACCCCCAAAATTCCCTCTCCCGAAAACCCCCCAAAATAGTTGTTTTTAACTTTAATTTCTTATTGTTTTAGAGGAAAAGCATTACAAAATTCAGAAACTAGACAAAATTTTCAACAAATAGGATGTATGACATTATGACGTAGGATGAGCAGGGAGGGAGAGGGCTGCCCCTGAACATGCACTGCGGCGCTACGTGCACTAAGTTATGAAGTCCAGGCAATAGGGGATTTTACCTGGTAAAATTAATACTAGTTCTGGATTTCGACTCACTTTATGTTTTTTCGGTTGCTGAATCCGAATTTGTAACTTCCCATCAAAATTTCACTCGGCAACCCCCCCAAAAATTGTTTTTTTGAAAAAATTTGATTTTTGAGAAAAGCGCGCGGGGAATGTTCCAAGGCAGCCCCCCTCTCTCCCCTTTTATCCTACGTCATAATGTCATATATCCAATATGTTGCAAATTTTGTCTCGTTTGTGAATTTTGTAATGCTTTTCCCCTAAAACAATAAGAAATTTATGTTAAAAACAACTATTTTGGGGGGTCTCGGGGGAAGGGAAATTTGGGGTGTAAGTTAAAAATTCGGATTCAGCGACCCAAAAAACTTAAAGTAAACCTTATAGAGAAAGTTCGGAGGGGGAGATGGGAAGGTGAATGTAAACGTGTGAGTGGTTAAGTGGAATTGCGTAACTTAGTCCACGCAGCACCGCGGCGCATGTTCCGAGACAGATTCCCCCTTCCCCTTCATCCTAAGTCATAATGTCATATACCTAATTTGTTGCAAATTTTGTCTACTTTCTGAATTTTTAGATACTTTTTCTCTAAAACAATAAAAAAATTGATTTTTGTAATAAAAACCTTTTTTGGGGGGGGGCATTTTACCAAAATTTAGAGAGGTTGCCGTAAGAAATTTTGGTGGGAAGTTACAAATTCGGATTCAGCGGCCCAAAAAACATAAAGTAAACCTATTTCCAGAATTTCCATTAATTTTGCTAGGTAGAGTCCCTATACGCTCTTTATTGCCTGGACTATATAGTCCATACCAACTCCCGTTGTTGTGAGCCTTTTCTTGCGACCATTCGAAAAAGTATACCTTCGATTCATTTTTAATGAATTTTCGGTTTTCCGGAAAATTTTGCACTACCATAAGTAGCTGGAATCTGTAAGAAAAATAATATTCACAATCTTTGAATGCTTAATTTTATGAGTAGTTGTTTGAAGTGATATTCAGATTTTGATTTAAACCCTTGAGTGGGATATATTATATCTCACTTACGATTAATGAAGATTTGCGCAGGAAAAGTTTCATTAAATTTTACTTTTGTAACTCTGGCGGAAAAAAAGTCTTAAAATTGCTTTTTCTTAATTTGCAATAATTTTTTTCAAAGATTCTGGTGTGATTTCGGCACTACAGCAACGCAATTACTGGCTTCTGAAAGGGATAAGCTAGAATTCCGACTTTTTTGGAGATAGAAACCATTTTCCCCATTTTAGTCAAAATGTTTTGCAAGCTAAACGAATGCGCCCAGAATCTCTTTTAAATATTATGTTAAATGATATGCAAAAATATCCACTAATCACGAATCGCAGTTAACACATATATTATACATACATGCGAACGCACACACACACACACGCTTATATATATATATATATATATATATATATATATATATATATATATATATATATATATACAAGTTGGCTATAATTAAACTGACAGTACTCAGAGTGTTCAGTAGCGCGATCTAATTGCGAGAATTGCCCCAAATTTTGTAGGAAGATTAAACAAGACGGGGAACGAAGGATTCCGCGAAAAAAAAATTAGTTCCAAAAATCACCGCCAGGGGTATATGTGGCGCTGTGTATTCGAAAAAGAGAGATTCAAAAAATGAAGAATCAATACTGAAATAAAATTACCGTTTATTTAACGAATTTAGCAATTTAATCCAAGCTGAAAAGGGTAATAGTTTGTAAAAAACTAAAAATTTACATAAACACTGCTAAAGTTTCTTTACCTGCAGTTTCACTTACAGAGCCCCAAAGAAAACAACAGCAGAAGAAGAAAATCTTTATTTAAATTTCACGTTAATTCTTTTAGCCCAGTGCAAGCTTGTTCGGCTTTAAAAGGTAATGTGCTACTGTTAGAAGCAATTTTAATGAAAGTTATCTTTCATAATGTCTCCTTATTTAGTCGAGCGAGCTCTACTAGTCAAATTCATTTACCTCAACCAGTGCAATGCGCCAGCCGCTCTTCGTACGTTTAGAAACCACAAATTAAGCGTAAGGGTAACGGTCCTTTGTCAGTTAACGGTTTAAAAGCAATGGTTCAGAAAACAGGTTATCTAAATGTTGAGTCAGGCAGAGTACAAAAACCCGTATCACAGGATACAATCGAAGAAGTGGCAAGGGTGATTGTCGACAGAGCACCAGACAATATTGCTACCACTTCTAGCGCTCGTGGGATAGCTCAGAATCTGGATATGCCTCATTGCACGATATGGAAAATCCTATGAAAGATTATCCACTTCTATCTGTACAAGATCAGCCGTGTACAAGAGTTACGTCACACCGACCATAGGCAATTGACTTGTGCTCTCACTTTTCTTGCCAGAATGGAGTTGAATGATGCTTGGCCCTGGAAAATCTTATGAGGAGACGAGGTCCACTTTTACCTGAATGGAACTGTAAATAGCCAAAACTGCCGAATTTGGAATAACAAGTCACCAAGAGCATTCAAAGAAATCCCTTTGCATTCACCAAAGATAACTGTTTATTGTGGTTTCACAGCAGATATGATCATAAGTTCATTCCTCTATTAGAACATTACTCCGACAGGACCTGTAACTTGTTCTGTTATCGGAGACAAATATCGCCAAATGCTAAACAACTTTGTTATTCCGGCACTCCAGCAAAATCAGCTGCTACGACATGAATTCACAATAGAAAGAATCTTTAGCCGATGTTTTCCAACTGAATGGTCACCTCGGTCCCCTGATCTTCCAAACTGCGAATTTTGGCTATGGGGTTACCTAAAGTCCAAAGTCTATCACGGAGGTGTCCAGGACAATCTACCAGGACAGAAATCTACGTTGAAGGTTAACATATCGCGAACTGTACAAGAGATTCCTGCCTACATGTTATTCTCTGCTGTTGTAAATGCTATGCACAGAATGCAATATGTGTTCCACCAAACCCACGGCGGCCACATCGAAGCAGAGTTGGATGTGCTAAATAAACCGTAATTTTATTTCAGTATTTATTCTTCTTTTTTGAAACTCTCTTTTTCGAATACACAGCGCCACATATTTCCCTGGCTGTGATTTTTGGAACTAATTTTTTTTTTCGCGGAATCCTTCGTCACTCGTCATGTTTAATCTTCCTACAAAATTTGGCGTCATTCTCGCAATTAGATCGCGCTACGGAACATTCTGAGTACCGACAGTTTAATTATGGCCACCTTGTATATATATATATATATATATATATATATATACCTTTGAATTTCATTAATAAATATACTGGTTTTACAGAAAGTCTTCATTTTTGAGGAGTTGCTACGCGATTGACAGTTAATGATTTGAATAACTTAAAGTCTTTTTTGGACGGTTTTACAAGGATGTCTGCAATTGTGTGACAACAGACATGGAACGTGCATGGACAGATTATCATAGGTGCCAAGTTGCCACTAATCCTCCGTAATATGTGGATTAATTTAACCCTGGTTTAACACATTTCGTACCGGAATTTTTTTCAGAGATGAAATTAAATGAGTTCCACGTAGAAAACTGGAATTAAATAAATAAAGATTCATCAAATAATTTTTCTGGTTCGAAACTTTGTTAAACTGGGTTAAATTAATCCTCGCATTACGGAAGATTAGTGCGAACTTGGCACCTCTGAGATTATGGATCACTGGATATTTGTTATTGTTTTTTGTGGCTGTGTGGCTCGGATTTGGGTAAAATAATTTTATTGTTACAGTATACATTACACATACTTTTTGATTCAGTTGCATCTTCGGGATGTACTGTTTATTGTGGCGTCGGGTCCGGTGGGGGAGTGTTAGTCATATGCTTTCAATTGTATTTATGCATTTGATTTATGCTTTGCGACACTCTGGCCGAAACTCACCGCCACTACTGAATAATAGTTTGTTGTAAATTGTAATTAGTCTGAAACATTGCTGTGCTTTTCAAAATGCCCACCGCTGAAGAGGCCACAGCCTTTTGTTGTTTTTTCTTGTTCAGGTTATATCTGTTTAAATTTCTTGGATGTTTTATGGTTATTCTTAGTTTATTTATGGTGCGGGATTCTGGGTCAGACAAATGCATTTAATACATAATGTGCTATATATATATATATATATATATACAGGGTGTTTCATAAAAGATGGGCAAAACTTCTAGAGGTGGTAGTACACATCAAAAAAACAATTTTCACCAAAGAATGTATGTTCGGAATTAAAACGCAGAGTTGCTAGAGGGAGACAAAGGGAGTCATTCAGTGATACCAGTGGACAACTTTTTTTCAGATTTATTGATTGGCACCACTATTTTCAAATGGTAAAATTCCCTTTGTTTTAGAATTAATTAATATGTCATTAAATAAAGCGAATTTTACAATTTCAAAAACCACATTGGCACCACTTTTTACAAATGGTGAAATTCCCCTTGTTTTAGCCATAATTAATATGCCATTAAATAAGGCGAATTTTACAATTTCAAAAAAGTGGTGCTAATCAAGAAATCTGAATTTAAAACTAGTAGTTCACTAGCAACACTAGATATGTTGTTATGAGAAACAAAAACAAGGAAAGAACGAATAAGTTACGAAAGTAAGGTCGGAAACCACTCTCCGTACAATCCTTGAATCTCTGAACCATTTCGATTTGCAGTTCCGTAAATAAAACGCAGATATACCTTTTTCCTATTAGTGGGGTGCAATATCTTCCGTTATGATCCTACTGCGATTGACAGTTTCATACTCGGATCAGGAGATTTTATGTATTAATCGAGGCGAAATTTTGAATACGCGTTCTTCTTCTCTCCCATATCACATGTTCTTGACATTAGTATCATTCTTCTCCCGATAACTCCCAATAGGAATGAAGCTTTAACGTTTACATGGACCAAGTCAGCGTTGCGAGTGCGTTACTTTTTTTAAATTCAAATATTTTGATTGCAAACAGTTTTTTTTAAAATTGATAATCCACCTTATTTTCACCTGACATTTTAATCTGTCTTTAAGTAAGGCGAATTTCGCTATTTAAAAAAAAATGATGGTAATCAATAAATATGAATTTTAAAAAGCTATCCCACTGGAACACTGGACCAAGTTTCCAAATGGGCCAGCACCTTCATGTTTTATTTCCGACCATGCATTCTTTTATGAAAGTTGTTTGTATGGAAGTGTACTATCTACTCTTAAGAATAGAACGCACGGAAATTTTACTCAAGTTTCATAACAATATTTGACACCAGAATTTTTATTTAAAATTATTTGTCTGATCAATTTAACGTAAATCTGCGTGGTTTAAATTTAACTTATTTTATTAAAGAATTTCTGGTCCCAGTTCACATTTAATCATGCGGTTGAAGTCGGATGGGCTCCATCCGGGCGTATATATATATATATATATATATATGTATGAATTCACTAGTATGATACAAACATATCGGTCTTAAGCAGCAGCCATTCACACGTTAACTAACTCAACCGAGAAATCAAAGTTTTGCAGTCGTGAAATCATGGTCAGAGTGGAAGATCAGGCCGACGTCGATTGGTAGTTTTCCCGAAAATAGCAACTGGAGCCAATAGAAGGATCAATTATTTATTAAGTGATCATAAAATGCACCAACTCCACTGAAATGAATCTACCCATAGTCAGGTCGTTGCTACATCGTAACTATAGACCGCTAGATGTTAAATACTAGAACAACTTGGCGGAAATACAAGAAACAAAGCTCTCCAGGCGATAGCGGGTTTTGAAGTAAAACAATAATCGTAAAATTCTGTCTCTCCCAGTCTGCAACAGGTTAAATACTTGCTAAAAACACACGCGCAAGTATACCGATCCAAAAGAAGGCGAATCCAGTTAAATGGAAGGGGGGAAGAACAGGGAAGCCTTGTCAGCGATTGGCCAACTGCGGAGAAGAATGTGGGGAAACTGTGACGTTTTAACAGGGACTTAATAATTGACGCGTCAGTTTTATTGAGAAAACAAGATGTTTGTAAAGCCTTATGTGATATCGAACGTTAAGAATAAATGATATAAAATACATTCGAAAAAAAAAAAAGAAGTTAGTTTCAGAATAAATTGAAATAAGTAATTTAGTGGGTTTCTAAGAAGTAAGCCACGAATGGATTAAGGTTTTTTGAATAATAAAAGAATACGCATTTAAAGCATGGAAAAAAGATAAAATATATTTAAGATATTATTAAAGCTAAGGAAAAAAAGTAGATGTTACAATAGTTTGGAATAATTTAACAAAGATAAAAGGGCGAAAATTTGTATTAACACACACACACATTTATACTTCATCTATTCTATACTCCTATTATAAAGAGGAAAAAATTGTTTATTTCTCGGAGGTAAGCTCTGGAACTACCGAACCGATTCCAAAAGTAATGGTATCAAAATGATGGTGTGAGTCCAACTTAGAACATAGGCTATAACTTATGTCGGTGCCACTACCCCAAAGGGGGTGTAGGAGCAAAAAACGTTCTAAAAATGCGATTTTAGCGTTACTGAAGGGCCTAGAAATATGAAATTTTGAGTATTAGTTACTTATAAAATATAAATGATGTCTAAGAACAGTTCTTAAACAATTCGAAATTTAAAAGGTGTGAAAATGCACAAAAAGCATTCTAAAAAACGTTCTAAATGGTTGTTTCCACACAATCTCAGGAAATACCGAACCGATTTAAAAAATATTGGTGTCAAAATGATAGTGACAAAGCTTGCTTCAAGATAGGCTATGTTTTATGTCGATGTCACTACCCCAAAGGGGGTGCAGGAGCGAAAAACGTTCTAAAAATGCGATTTATGTGTTACTGAAGGGCCTAGAAATATGAAATTTGAAATATTAGTTACTTATAACATATAAATGATGTCTAAGTACAGTTCTTAAACAATTCGAAATTTAAAAGGTGTGAAAATGCACAAAAAGCGTTCTAAAAAACGTTCTAAATGGTAGTTTCTACACAATCTCAGGAAATACCAAACCGATTTAAAAAATAATGGTGTCAAAATAAGGGTGTCAAAATGACGGTGACAACCCTTGCTCCAACATAGGCTATGTTTTATGTCGGGGCCACTACCCGAAAGGGGGTGCAGGAGCAAAAAACGTTCTAAAAATGCGATTTTTGCATTACCGAAGGGACTAGAAAAATGAAATTTGAAATATTAACTACTTATTAGATATAAAGGATTTCTCAGAACAGTTCTGAAACAATTCGAAATTTAAAAGGGGTGAAAATGCGCGAAAAGCGTTCTAAAAAACGTTCTAATGGTGGTTTCTACACAATCTCAGGAAATACCAAACCGATCTAAAAAATAATGGCGCAAAATGATGGTGACAGCCTTTGCTCCAACGTAGGCGATGTTTTATGTCGGTGCCACTACCCCAAAGAGGGTGCAGGAGAAAAGCGTTCTAAATTGCGCCTTTTGCGTTAAGGAAGGGCCTAGAATCGTGAAATTTGGAATGGTAGTTAGTTAAAGATATCAATGATCTCTGAGGACATTTCCTAAAAAAATCGAAATTTAAAAGGGGGTGAAAATGCGCAAAAAGCGTTCTAAAAAAATTTCTAAATTGCGATTTCTATGCAATCTCAGGAAGTACTGAACCGATTTCAAATATAATGGTGTAAAAATGATAGTGACAGATATTGCTCCAAGATAGGCTATATTTTATTTCTGTTTCCACTATCCCAGAGCAGATGCAGGAGCAAAATGCGCGAAAAGCGTTCTAAAAACGTTCTAAATGCCGATTTGTCGGCAATATCTCAGGAAGAATGAATCTGATTTCAAACGTAATAGTAGGAAATTGATACTGACAGCCTCTGCTCTAACATAGACACTATTTTATGTCGTTATCACTATCACCAAGACGTTGCAGGAGCAAAAAAGTGTTCTAAATTTCGATTTTTGTGATCGGTAGGAGCTAGCAACATAAAATTAGGCAAGGTACATATTTATTAGATATAAATGATCTTTAAGAACAGTTTTAAAAAAATGGAAATTTAAAAAGGGGTGAAAATGCGTGAAAAGCGTCCTAAAAACGTTCTTAATTGCGATTTCTACTCAATCTAAGGAAATACCAAAGCTATTTCAAAAGTAATGGTTGCAAATCAATGGTGACAGTCCCTGCTATAACATAGGTTATATTTTATGTTGCTGTCACTACCATCTGAGGGTTGCAAAAGCAAAACATGTTCTAATTTGTGTTTTTTGCACAACTGAGGGTCTAACACTTTGAAGTATGGCATGGTATTAACTTACAAGATGCAACTGCTTTCTAAGAACAGTCGAAAGAAAATTCCAAATTTAAAAAAATGAAGTGAGTGAAAAGCATTATAAATTACAATTTTTAAGCAAACTTATAAATTACCAAACCGATTAAAAAAATAATGATGACAAATTTTGGTGATAGAAACTGCTCAAACATAAGCTATATTTTATGTCTGTTCCACTACCACCAGAGGGTTGCAGGAGCTAAAAACTTTCTAAATTGTGATTTCTGTGATACTGAAAAGGCTAGAAATTTTAAATATGACATGGTAGTTACTTATAAAATATAAATGCCCTCGAAGGAACGTCGAAAATAAATTCGAATCAAAAAAGGGTGAAGGGAAGGGGAGGTGCGAAAAGCATTCTAAAAAAGTTCTAAATTACGGTTCTATGCAATTTCAGGGAATATAAACCGATTATAAAAGTAATAGTTGCGAATCAATGGTAACAGTCTCTGATCCTACACAGGCTATATTTTATGCCGATAATTCTACCATTTGGGGTTCACAGGAACAACAAACGTTCTAAAAAAGGGCTTTAAAAGCTTTTTAAATTACGTGTCTGTGGAATATTAGGAAATAACAAACCGATTTAAAAATTAATATTGGCAAATTAATGGTGACAGTTCCTGTTTCAACATAGCCCTTTATGTTGGGAGAGGTGGTAGGACTTGGAATTTGACATGATGGTTAATTTTAAGATGTAAAAAGATGGTTTCTAAAAAATTCAAAACTTCAAATGAATACTGAAATGAGCGTATTAATTGAGCATAAAAGTTTCAAAATATTTTTTTAAATTATCATTTATTTAGTTTTACTTCATTTTATTAATTTAAGTCTCATTTCTGCCTAATGCAGTGTAATAATGATGTTTAATTAAACTGTGTTTTAAACAGTAATTTTTGAATTATTCCTAAAAGTAATAAGTACCTTTTAATAAAAAAAAACTTTTAATAAAATAAAATATTACCTTTTAATAAAATAAAAATTTAGTTATTACCTTTTAATAAAAATTAGGCATATAAATATTACTTGGCATATTTCAAATATTACGCGAGCAAAGCAGCGGGGTTTGCTAGTCATCTATACTCCTATTATAAAGAGGAAAAAATTGTTTATTTGTTGGAGGTAAGCTCTGGAACTACCGAACCGATTCCAAAAGTAATGGTATCAAAATGATGGTGTTAGTCCAACTTAGAACATAGGCTATATCTTATGTCGGTGCCACTACCCCGAAGGGGGTGTAGGAGCAAATAACGTTCTAAAAATGCGATTTTAGCGTTACTAGTACCCTAGAAATATGAAATTTTGAATATTAGTTATAAGATATAAATGATGTTCAAGAACAGTTCTTAAACAATTTGAAATTTAAAAGGGGTGAAAATGCACAAAAAGCGTTCTAAAAAACGTTCTAAATGGTAGTTTCTACACAATCTCAGGAAATACCAAACCGATTTAAAAAATATTGGTATCAAAATGATGGTGACAACGCTTGCTCCAAGATAGGCTATGTTTTATGTCGGTGTCACTACCCCAAAGGGGTGCAGGAGCAAAAAACGTTCTAAAAATGCGATTTTACCGTTACTGAAGGGCCTAGAAATATGAAATTTTGAATATTAGTTACTTATAAGATATAAATGATGTCCAAGAACAGTTTTTAAACAATTTGAAATTTAAAAGGGGTGAAAATGCACAAAAAGCGTTCTAAAAAACGTTCAAAACGGTAGTTTCTACACAATCTCAGGAAATACCAAACCGATCTAAAAAATAATGGTGTTAAAATGATGGTGACAACGCTTGCTCCAAGATAGGCTATGTTTTATGTCGGTGTCACTACCCCAAAGCGGGTGCAGCAGCAAAAAACGTTCTAAAGATGCGAATTACGTGTTACTGAAGGGCCTAGAAATATGAAATTTGAAATATTAGCTACTTAATAGATATAAAGGATTTCTAAGAACAGTTCTTAAACAATTCGAAATTTGAAAGGGGTGAAAATGCGCGAAAACCGTTCTAAAAAACGTTCTAAACGGTGGTTTCTACACAATCTCAGGAAATACCCTACCGATTTTAAAAATAATGGTGTCAAAATAAGGGTGTCAAAATGACGGTGACAACCCTTGCTCCAACATAAGCTATGTTTTATGTCGGTGCCACTACCCGAAAGGGGGTGCAGGAGCAAAAAACGTTCTAAAAATCCGATTGTTGCGTTACCGAAGGGCCTAGAAATATGAAATTTGAAATATTAGCTACTTACTAGATATAAAGGATTCCTAAGAACAGTTCTTAAACAATTCGAAATTTAACCCTAGATCTACCGGGAATTTTATTCAAGTTTTAATAAAACGTTCTACACCAGAATTTTTATTTAAAACTATTTAACTTTTTTATTTACCTTATTTTTGTCTGGTTTATATACTTAGTTTATCTTAAAGAAATTTCTGGTTTGAATGAATATTTTGTATGTACCTGTCGGGTCCAATGGACCCGTCTGGTAGACGGAGGGTTAAAAGGGTTGAAAATGCGCGAAAAGCTTTCTAAAAAACGTTCTAATGGTTTCTACACAATCTCAGAAAATACCAAACCGATCTAAAAAATAATGACGTCAAAATGATGGTGACAACTCTTGCTCCAACATAGGCGATGTTTTATGTCGGTGCCACTACCCCAAAGGGGGTGCAGGAGAAAAACGTTCTAAATTGCGGCTTTTGCGTTACGGAAGGGCCTAGAATCGTGAAATTTGGAATGGTAGTTAGTTATAAGTTATCAATGATCCCTAAGGACATTTCCTAAAAAAATCGAAATTTAACAGGGGGTCAAAATGCGCAAAAAAGCATTGTAAAAAACTTTCTAAATTGCGATTTCTATGCAATCTCAGGAAGTACTGAACCGATTTCAAATATAATGGTGCAAAAATGATGGTGACAGATCTTGCTCCAAGATAGGCTATATTTTATATCTGTTTCCAGTACCCCACAGGAGATGCAGGAGCAAAATGCGCGAAAAGCGTTCTAAAGCGTTCTAAATGCCGATTTGTCGGCAATATCTCAGGATGAATGAATCTGATTTCAAACGTAATGGTGGGAAATTGATGCTGACAGCCCCTGCAATAACATAGAGGCTATTTTATGTCGATATCACTATCACCAAGACGTTGCAGGAGCAAAATAGCGTTTTAAATTTCAATTTTTGTGATCGGTAGGAGCTAGCAACTTAAAATTAGGCAAGGTACATATTTATTAGATATAAATGATCTTTAAGAACAGTTTCGAAAAAATTGGAAATTTAAAAAGGGGTGAAAATGCGCGAAAAGCGTCCTAAAAATGTTCTAAATTGCGATTTCAACTCAATCTAAGGAAATACGAAAGCTAATTCAAAAGTAATGGTTGCAAATCAATGGTGACAGTCCCTGCTATGACATAGGTTATATTTTATGTTGCTGTCACTACCATCTGAGGGTTGCAAAAGCAAAACATGTTATAATTTGCGTTTTTTGCACAACTGAGGGATCAAACACTTTGAAGTATGGCATGGTATTTACTTACAAGATTCTGCTTTCTAAGAACAGTCGAAAGAAAATTCCAAATTTAAAAAAAATGAAGTGAGTGAAAAGTGTTATAAATTACAATTTTTAAGCAAACTTATAAATTACCAAACCGATTAAAAAAATAATGATGACAAATTTTGGTGATAGAACCTGCTCGAACATAAGCTATATTTTATGTCTGTTCCACTACCACCAGAGGGTTGCCGGAGCTAAAAACTTTCTACATTGCGATTTCTGTGATACTGAAAAGCCTAGAATCTTTAAATATGACATGGTAGTTACTTATAAAATATAAATTCCATCGAAGGACCGTCGAAAATAAATTCGAATTAAAAAGGGGTGAAGCGAAGGGGAGGTGCGAAAAGCATTCTAAAAAAGTTCTAAATTACGATTCTATGCAATTTCAGGGAATATAAACCGGTTATAAAAGTAATCAATGCGAATCAATGGTAACAGTCTCTGATCCTACACAGGCTATATTTATGCCGGTGATTCTACCACCTGGGGCTCACAGGAACAACAAACGTTCTAAAAGAGGGCTTTAAAATCTTTTTAAATTACGTTTCTGTGGAATATTAGGAAATAACAAACCGATTCCAAAATTAATGTTGGCAAATTAATGGTGACAGCTCCTGTTTCAACATAGCCCTTTATGTTGAGAGAGGTGGTAGGACTTGGAATTTGACATGATGGTTAATTTTAAGATGTAAGAAAATGGTTTCTAAAAAATTCAAAACTTCAAATGAATACTGAAATGAGCGTATTAATTGAGCATAAAAGTTTCAAAATATTTTCTAAATTATCATTTATTTATTTTTATTTCATTTTATTAATTTAAGTCTCATTTCTGCCTAATGCAGTGTAATAAGGGTGTTTCATCAAACTGTGTTTTAAAAAGTAATTTTTGAACTATTCCTAAAAGTAATAAGTACCTTTTAATAAAATAAAATATTACCTTTTAATAAAATAAAAATTTAGTTAGTATCTTTTAATAAAAATTAGACATATAAATATCACTTGGCATATTTCAAATATTACGCGAGCAAAGCCGCGGGGTTTGGTAGTCTATACTCCTATTATAAAGAGGAAAAAATTGTTTATTTGTCGGAGGTAAGCTCTGAAACTAACGAACTGATTCCAAAAGTAATGGTATCAAAATGATGGTGTCTGTCCAACTTAGAACATAGGCTATATCTTATGTCGGCGCCACTACCCCGAAGGGGGTGTAGGAGCAAAAAACGTTCTAAAAATGCGATTTTAGCGTTACTGAAGGGCCTAGAAATATGAAATTTGAAATATTAGTTACTTATAAGATATAAATGATGTCTAAGAACAGTTCTTAACAATTTGAAATTTAAAAGGGGTGAAAATGCACAAAAAGCGTTCTAAAAACGTTCTAAATGATAGTTTCTGCACAATCTCAGGAAATACTAAACCGATCTAAAAAATATTGGTGTCAAAATGATGGTGACAACGCTTGCTCCAAGATAGGCTATGTTTTATGTCGGTGTCACTACCCCAATGGGGGTGCAGGAGGAAAAAAACATTCTAAAAATGCGATTTACGTGCTACTGAGGGGCCTAGAAATATGAAATTTGAAATATTAGCTACTTTTTAGATATAAAGGATTTCTAAGAACAGTTCTTAAACAATTCGAAATTTGAAAGGGTTGAAAATGCGCGAAAATCGTTCTAAAAAACGTTCTAAATGGTGGTTTCTACACAATCTCAGGAAATACGAAACCGATTTAGAAAAAAATGTTGTCAAAATAAGGGTGTCAAAATGACAGTGACAACGCTTGCTCAAAGATAGGCTATGTTTTATGTCGGTGCCACTGCCCAAAAGGGGGTGCAGGAGCAAAAAACGTTCTAAAAATGCCATTTTTTGCGTTACCGAAGGGCCTAGAAATATGAAATTTAAAATATTAGCTACTTACTAGATATAAAGGATTCCTAAGAACTGTTCTTAAACAATTCGAAATTTAAAAGGGGTGAAAATTCGCGAAAAGCTTTCTAAAAAACGTTCTAATGGTGGTTTCTACACAATCTCAGGAAATACCAAACCGATTTAAAAAATATTGGTATCAAAATGATGGTGACAACGCTTGCTCCAAGATAGGCTATGTTTCATGTCGGTATCACTACCCCAGAGGGGTGCAGGAGCAAAAAACTTTTTAAAAATGTGATTTTAGCGTTACTGAAGGGCCTAGAAATATGAAATTTTGAATATTAGTTACTTATAAGATATAAATTATGTCTAAGAACAGTTCTTAAACAATTTGAAATTTAAAAGGTGTGAAAATGCACAAAAAGCGTTCTAAAAAACGTTCTAAATGGTAGTTTCTACACAATCTCAGGAAATACCAAACCGATTAAAAAAAATATTGGTGTCAAAATGATGGTGACAACGCTTGCTCCAAGATAGGCTATGTTTTATGTCGGTGTCACTAACCCAAAGGGGGTGCAGGAGCAAAAAACATTCTAAAAATGCGATTTACGTGTTACTGAAGGGCCTAGAAATATAAAATTTGAAAAATTAGCTACTTATTAGATATAAAGGATTTCTAAGAACAGTTCTTAAACAATTCGAAATTTGAAAGGTGTGAAAAGGCGCGAAAATCGTTCTAAAAAACGTTCTAAATGGTGGTTTCTACACAATCTCAGGAAATACCAAACCGATCTAAAAAATAATGACGTCAAAATGATTGTGACAACTCTTGCTCCTACATAGGCGATGTTTTATGTCGGTGCCGCTACCCCAAAGGGGGTGCAGGAGAAAAATGTTCTAAATTGCGGCTTTTGCGTTACGGAAGGGCCTAGAATCGTGAAATTTGGAATGGTAGTTGGTTATAAGATATCAATGATCTCTAAGGACATTTCCTAAAAAAATCGAAATTTAACAGGGGGTCAAAAAGCGCAAAAAGTGTTGTAAAAAACTTTCTAAATTGCGATTTCTATTCAATCTCAGGAAGTACTGAGCCGATTTCAAATATAATGGTGTAAAAATGATGGTGACAGATCTTGCTCCAAGATAGGCTATATTTTATATCTGTTTCCACTACCCCAGAGGAGATGCAGGAGTAATATGCGCGAAAAGCGTTCTAAAGCGTTCTAAATGCTGATTTGTCAGCAATATCTCAGGAAGAATGAATCTGATTTCAAACTTAATGGTAGGAAATTGATGCTGACAGCCTCTGCTCTAACAAAGACGCTATTTTATGTCGGTATCACTATCACCAAGACGTTGCAGGAGCAAAAAAACGTTTTAAATTTCGATTTTTGTGATCGGAAGGGGCTAGCAACTTAAAAATAGGCAAGGTACATATTTATTAGAGATAAATGATCTTTAAGAATAGTTTCGAAAAAAATGGAAAATTAAAAAGGGGTGAAAATGCGCGAAAAGCGTCCTAAAAACGTTCTAAATTGCGATTTCTACTCAATCTACGGAAATACCAAAGCTATTTCAAAAGTAATGGTTGCAAATCAATGGTGACAGTCCCTGCTATAACATAGGTTATATTTTATGTTGCTGTCACTACCATCTGAGGGTTGCAAAAGCAAAACATGTTCTAATTTGCGTTTTTTGCACAACTGAGGGGTCTAACACTTTGAAGTATGGCATGGTATTTACTTAAAAGATGCAACTGCTTTCTAAGAACAAACGAAAGAAAATTCCAAATTAAAAAAAAACGAAGTGAGTAAAAAGCGTTATAAATTACAATTTTTAAGCAAACTTATAAATTACCAAACCGATTAAAAAAATAATGATGACAAAGGGCATAGCCGGATAAGCATTGGAAACATGCCTTTCAATCAAATTTACTGATTTTTTACCCAGATGTGACTACATACCTGACAATGTATTTCCCCTAATATCACCCTATAAATATTGATATTTAATCACATAAAAATGTTTTTTCGATTTTATAAAAAATGGTTTTTCTCAAAAACTGCTTCGCGGAATTTCATGCCATTTACTAAGGATATATAGATGCCAAATATGCATAACTGGTAATTTTTGTATAATTTTCTGTTTATAAAAACTGTGTGAAATAGTGAAATAAAAATTTAAAAGAATAAAAATCATATCTTATGGTTATTCGAAAATTACTATTTTCTTGTAAAAAATTCTCCATATGTGCCCGTATATTCTATATAAATGCTGAAAGTTTGCGTTGGGTACTACATATAAATATTTACAAAAATGTATATTAAAATTATTGAAATTCATTTTAAGGCGTTATTTGGGGCGGAGCTACATAACTTCACCATCCGAAGAATTTTTGGAACAAAGTCAGCAGACAATATGTCAATGGATGTATCCCGTAACAGGTACTGCCGGTCTCACAGACCTTTAGTGATATTTATTCGATCACCCCTCTTTTTTCTTTGGAGCGATTGAATAGATTCTTCCGGTATCTTCCTCTTTTGCGCCCTTGAAAAATCTCCCTTATTGGCTAAAAGTTTTCGCGCTAATTTTTTTCTTTTATTAAGGTTATTTCTGTGAAACAGGTCTGGCAGACCGCGCCGTACTTTTAACGTAGGGAATTTTTGCCGCCGTGTCGGAGAATGGCGTTGAAACTCGGACCTAGAAATATTTTGCATCCTTCTGATGCATGCTATGCGGAAACGATTCAGAGACTTTTAGATGAAGTGGGAAGCGATTTTTCTGATGAAGATGATTGTGATGAAAATTTCTGTAATGAAAGTTCGCATTCTTCTGACACTGAAATTTCTGAATCCGACAACGAAGATACTTGTGATTCAAATAATAGGTGCTCTCAGTATTACTATGGCAAAAATCGTTTTAAATGGTCATCTATTGAACCAACCAGAAATGTCAAAACTCCATCTCATAACATTGTGCGCCTTCCTGCAGTACGTTCATTTGCAAAATTACCGGATATAGCAGATTTACAATCATATTGGAGTCTACTTTTTACAGATGAAATGCTGCAAAATATTATAACTTGGACTAATATAAAAATAAGAAAAATGAGGGCAAACTTTTCTGACCAAACAAGTAAACAAATCGCTGATACAAATTTGAGTGAACTGAAAGCATTTTTAGGATTGCTTATATGCACGTCTGTATTCAAATCAAATAATGAAAACATTGAGTGTATTTTTGCTACAGACGGGACTGGTCGAGATATTTTTCGAGCTGTTATGCCAATGAGAAGATTCAAATTTTTACTCCTTTGTTTAAGATTTGATAATCCTGATGACAGAGATGTTCGAAAAATAAATGACCCTGCTGCTATTATCTCTGAAGTGTTGAATTCTTTCATTTTAAATTCGCAAAAATGTTATACGATTGGTGCATATGCATGCATTGATGAAATGCTTGTTAGCTTCAGAGGTAGATGCCGTTTTAAAATGTATATGCCAAAAAAAACAGCTAAGTATGGTTTAAAAATAATGTGTCTAACTGATGCTCGAACCAACTATGTGTACAATGCATATATTTATTGCGGCAAAGATTCTGACTGTCTGGGTATGTATGACAGCTTAAAAAAATTTACGAAACCAACTCAATCAATTTTACGACTTAGTAAGCCTATTTTCAAATCAAATAGAAATATAACAGCCGATAATTGGTTTTCTTCGATCGAAGTTGTTTCAGAATTGAAAAAGAATGGCCTGATATATGTTGGAACAGTTAATAAAAATAAAAGAGATATTCCTAAAGAGTTTCTTCCTAATAAATCAAGAGAAGTCCAGTCAACTTTATATGGCTTTAGAAAGGATATTACTTTGATGTCTCATGTGCCGAAAAAGGAAAAGCTGTAGTACTTTTGTCCTCAATGCACCACAGTAAAGAAATCGACCCTGAAACTCAAAAACCAGAAATTATTGCGCTCTATAATAGAACAAAAGGTGGAGTTGATTCTTTAGATGAAAAGTGTACTGTATATTCTTGTAGCAGACGAACAAGGCGATGGCCTATGACTATTTTTTATAGGTTACTGGATATGTCAACTGTAAATACATTCATCTTATATCAAAGTTCAAAAGATCCCATCATGAACAGAATGCAATTTCTAAAGGAACTGGCAAAAGAACTGGTTACTCCTCATATGCAAAGCAGACTTGAAACTCCGAGTATTCATCGCGAATTGCGAATGATAATAAAGCGAATTTTAGGATGCGATCAAGAAAACGAGCCTCGAGACACATCAGTAAAATGTGAAGAAAAGTTAAAGAAAAGAAAAACATGTCATTTGTGCCCTTCAACAAAAAATAGAAAAACAGCATATCTATGCATTTGCTGTCAAAAACCTGTGTGCCTAGAATGCACCCGAAAACTATGTCATGAATGTGGAAGAAGTTTTCAAAAGTAACTTCAGTGTTGCATTAAACGTGAGTATATATTTTTTCTGGCACCAATTTCACGCTAACTTGTAGTTGTGTCATTTTTTATATAATTAACCGAACCTTTAATGTTTTGCTATTAATTCATTAATCATACATTTATGTAACAGAATAACATATAAAAGTAAAGTAAAATATAATATTTTTTATTCATTATGTACATAGCTCATTTCAAGTGGTTTTTGATCAAAAAATTTATAATATTGAAATAAATTCCACTATACTGCATTTATATTTTTATAAATGGTACAAATATAACTTGTATTGAAAATACACATTCTCAAAAATATATAGATCGTATTTTATTGTAAATATTTCATTTATAACATTTTTAAAAAAATCAAAATAAAGCGCGGTCTGGGAGACCTTGCCGTACTTGTAGTGTACCAAAATTTAACCGTACCTGTTACGGGGTATTTTAGATTCCATTTAGCATATAAGCTATGTTTTTCAACATCATGTTCATTTTGAAATTGACAGTGTTGAGAATGTTACTAATGTGTGCATTAAAATTTAAAATACAGCAATTCTGTAACTGTTTATTCCAAAAATTCTTCGGGTGTGGAAATTGAGTAGCTCCGCCCAAAATAACGCCTTAAAATGAATTTCCATAATTTTAATATATATTTTTGTAAATATTTATATGTAGTACCCAACGTAAACTTTCGGCATTTATATAGAATATACGGGCACATATGGAGATTTTTTTACAAGAAAATGGTAATTTTCGGATAACCATAAGATATGATTTTTATTCTTTTAAATTTTTATTTCGCTATTTCACACAGTTTTTATAAACAGAAAATTATACAAAAATTACCAATTATGCATCTTTGGTATCTATATATCCTCAATTAATGGCATGAAATTCCATTCAGCAGTTTTTGAGAAGATCCGTTTTTTTTTAAATCGAAAAAACATTTTTATGTCATTAAATATCAATATTTATAGGGTGATAATAGGGGAGATATATTGCCAGATATGTAGCTACGTCTGGGGAAAAAATCAGGAAATTTGATTAAAAGGCATGTTTCCAATGCTTATCCGGCGATGCCCTTTTGGTGATAGAACCTGCTCGAACATAAGCTATATTTTATGTCTGTTCCACTACCACCAGAGGGTTGCAGGAGCTAAAAACTTTCTACATTGCGATTTCTGTAATACTGAAAAGCCTAGAAACTTGAAATATGACATGGTAGTTACTTATAAAATATAAATGCCCTCGAAGGAACATCGAAAATAAATTCGAATTAAAAAGGGGTGAAGCGACGGGGAGATGCGAAAAGCATTCTAAAAAAGTTCTAAATTACGATTCTATGCAATTTCAGGGAATATAAACCGGTTATAAAAGTAATCAATGCGAATCAATGGTAACAGTCTCTGATCCTACACAGGCTATATTTTATGCCGGTGATTCTACCACCTGGGGCTCACAGGAACAACAAACGTTCTAAAAGAGGGCTTTAATATCTTTTTAAATTAAGGTTTCTGTGGAATATTAGGAAATAACAAACCGATTTCAAAATTAATGTTGGCAAATTAATGGTGACAGTTCCTGATTCAACAGAGCTCTTTATGTTGAGAGAGGTGGTAGGACTTGGAATTTGACATGATGGTTAATTTTAAGATGTAAGAAGACGGTTTCTAAAAATTCAAAACTTCAAATGAATACTGAAATGAGCGTATTAATTGAGCATAAAAGTTTCAAAATCTTTTCTAAATTATCATTTATATACTTTTATTTCATTTTATTAATTTAATTCTCATTTCTGCCTAATGCAGTGTAATAAGAATGTTTAATCAAACTGTGTTTTAAAAAGTAATTTTTGAACTATTCCTAAAAGTAATAAGTACCTTTTAATAAAATAAAAATTTAGTTAGTACCTTTTAATAAAAATTAGACATATAAATATCACTTGGCATATTTCAAATATTACGCGAGCAAAGCCGCGGGGTTTGCTAGTCTATACTCCTATTATAAAGAGGAAAAAATTGTTTATTTGTCGGAGATAAGCTCTGGAACTGGCTCCGAACCGATTCCAAAAGTAATGGTATCAAAATGATGGTGTTAGTCCAACTTAGAACATAGGCTATATCTTATGTAGGTGCCACTACCCCAAAGGGGGAGTAGGAGCAAAAAACGTTCTAAAAATGCGATTTTAGCGTTACTGAAGGGCTTAGAAATAGGAAATTTTGAATATTAGTTATTTATAAAATATAAATGATATATAAGAACAGTTCTTAAACAATTCGAAATTTAAAATGGGTGAAAATGCACAAAGAGTGTTCTAAAAAACGTTCTAAATGGTAGTTTCTACACAATCTCAGGAAATACCAAACCGATTTAATAAGTATTGGTGTCAAAATGACGGTGACAACGCTTGCTCCAAGATAGGCTATGTTTTATGTCGGTGCCACTACCCAAAAGGGGGTGTAGGAGCAAAAAACGTTCTAAAAAGGTGATTTTAGCGTTACTGAAGGGCCTAGAAATATGAAAATTTGAATATTAGTTACTTATAATATATAAATGATATCTAAGAACAGTTCTTAAAAAATTCGAAATTTAAAAGGGGTGAAAATGCACAAAAAGCGTTCTAAAAAACGTTCTAAATGGTAGTTTCTACACAATCTCAGGAAATATAAACCGATTTAAAAAATATTGATGTCAAAATGATGGTGACAACGCTTGCTCCAAGATAGGCTATGTTTTATGTCGGTGTCACTGCCCCAAATGGGGTGCAGGAGCAAAAAACGTTCTAAAAATGCGATTTATGTGTTACTGAAGGGCCTAGAAATATGAAATTTGAAATATTAGCTACTTATTAGATATAAAGGATTACTAAGAACAGTTCTTAAGCAATTCGAAATTAGAAAGGGGTGAAAATGCGCGAAAATGGTTCTAACAAACGTTCTAAATGGTGGTTTCTACACAATCTCAGAAAATACCAAACCGATTTAAAGAATAATGGTGTCAAAATAAGGGTGTCAAAATGACGGTGACAACGCTTGCTTCAACATAGGCTATGTTTTATGTCGGTATCAGTACCCCAAAGGGGGTGCAGGAGCAAAAAACGTTCGAAAAATGCGATTTTAGCGTTACTGAAGGGCCTAGAAATATGAAATTTTGAATATCAGTTATTTGTAAGCTATAAATGATATCTAAGAACAGTTCTTAAACAATTCGAAATTTAAAAGGGGTGAAAAGGCACAAAAAGCGTTCTAAAAACGTTCTAAATGGTAGTTTCTACACAATCTCAGGAAATACCAAACCGATTTAAAAAGTATTGGTGTCAAAATGATGGTGACAACGCTTGCTCCAAGATAGGCTATGTTTTATGTCGGTATCACTACCCCAAAGGGGGTGCAGGAGCAAAAAACGTTCTAAAAATGCGATTTGTTACTGAAGGGACTAGAAATATGAAATTTGAAATATTAGCTATTTATTAGATATAGAGGATTTCTAAGAACAGTTCTTAAGCAATTCGAAATTTGAAAGGGGTGAAAATGCGCGAAAATCGTTCTAAAAAACGTTCTAAATGGTGATTTGTACACAATCTCAGGAAATACCAAGGCCATTTAAAAAATAATGGTGTCAAAATGATTGTGAAAATCCTTGCTCCAACATAGGCGATGTTTTATGTCGGTGCCACTACCCCAAAGGGGGTGCAGGAGAAAAAAACGTTCTAAATTGCGGCTTTTACGTTATGGAAGGCCCTAGAATCGTGAAATTTGGAATGGTAGTTAGTTATAAGATATCAATGATCTCTAAGGACATTACCTAAAAAAATCGAAATTTAAAAGGGGGGTCAAAATGCGCAAAAAGCGCTATAAAAAACTTTCTAAATTGCGATTTCTATGCAATCTCAGGAAGTACTGAACCGATTTCAAATATAATGGTGTAAAAATGATGGTGACAGATCTTGCTCCAAGATAGGCTATATTTTATATCTGTTTCCACTACCCCAGAGGAGATGCATGAACAAAATGCGCGAAAAGCGTTCTAAAAACGTTCTAGATGCCTATTTATCGGCAATATCTCAGGAAGAATGAATCTGATTTCAAACGTAGCGGTAGGAAATTGATGCTGACAGCCTCTGCTCTAACATAGACGCTATTTTATGTCCTTATTGCAAATGAATGATGACAGTCCCTGTTATAACATAGGTTATATTTTATGTTGCTGTCACTACCATCTGAGGGTTGCAAATGCAAAACATGTTCTAATTTGCATTTTTGCACAACTGAGGGGTCTAACACTTTGAAGTATGGCATGGTATTTACTTACAAGATGCAACTGCTTTCTAAGAACAGTCGAAAGAAAATTCCAAATTAAAAAAAAATGAAGTGAGTGAAAAGCGTTATAAATTACAATTTTTAAGCAAACTTCTAAATTACCAAACCGATTAAAAAAATAATGATGACAAATTTTGGTGATAGAACCTGCTCAAACATAAGCTATATTTTACGTCTGTTCCACTACCACCAGAGGGTTGCAGGAGCTAAAAAGTTTCTAAATTGCGATTTCTGTGATACTGATAAGGCTAGAAACTTTAAATATGACATGGTAGTTACTTATAAAATATAAATGCCCTCGAAGGAACGTCGAAAATAAATTCGAATTAAAAAGGGCTGAAGCGAAGGGAGGTGCGAAAAGCATTCTAAAAAAGTCCTATATTACGATATCTATGCAATTTCAGGGACTATAAACCGATTATAAAAGTAATAGTTGCGAATCAATGGTAACAGTCTCTGATCCTACACAGGCCGATGATTCTACCACCTGGGGTTTACAGGAACAACAGAAGTTCTATAAAAGGCCTTTAAAAGCTTTCTAAATTACGTTTCTGTGGAATATTAAAAATAACAAACCGATTTTAAAATTAATGTTGGCAAATTAATTGTGATAGTTCCTAATTCAACATAGCCCCTGTTGAGAGAGATGGTAGGACTTGGAATTTGACATGATAGTTAATTTTAAGATGTAAGAAGATGCGGTTTCTAAAAAATTCAAAACTTCAAATGAATACTGAAATGAGCGTATTAAATGAGCATAAAGGTTTCAAAATATTTTCTAAATTATTATTTATTTAGTTTTATTAATTTAAGTCACATTTCTGCCTAATGCAGTGTAATAATGATGTTTAATCAAACTGTGTTTTAAATAGTAATTTTTGAATTATTCTTAAAAGTAATAAGCAAAAATTTAGTTAGTACCTTTTAATAAAAATTAGACATATAAATATCACATGGCATATTTCAAATATTACGCGAGCAAAACTGCGGGGTTTGCTAGTCATACTCTTATTATAAAGAGGTAAAAATTGTTTATTTGTCGGAGATAAGCTCAGGAACTACCGAACCGATTCCAAATGTAATGGTATCAAAATGATGGTGTTCGCCCAACTTAGAACATAGGCTATATCTTATGTCGGTGGCACTTCCCCAAAGGGGGTGCAGGAGCAAAAACGTTCTAAAAATGCGATTTTTGCGTTACTGAAGGGCCTAGAAATATGAAATTTGGAATATTAGTTACTTACAAGATATAAACGATGTCTAAGAACAGTTCTTAAACAATTCGAAATTTAAAAGGGGTGAGAGTGCACAAAAAGTGTTCTAAAAAACGTTCTAAATGGTAGTTTCTACATAATCTCAGGAAATACCGAACCGATTCCAAAAGTAATGTTATCAAAATGATGGTGTTAGTCCAACTTAGAACATAGGCTATATCTTACGCCGGTGCCACTACCCAAAAGGGTGTGCAGGAGCAAAAAACGTTCTAAAAATGCGATTTTTGCGTTACTGAAGGGCCTAGAAATATGAAATTTGGAATATTAGTTACTTACAAGATATAAATGATGTCTAAGAACAGTTCTTAAACAATTCGAAATTTAAAAGGGGTGAGACTGCACAAAAAGTGTTCTAAAAAACGTTCTAAATGGTAGTTTCTACATAATCTCAGGAAATACCGAACCGATTCCAAAAGTAATGGTATCAAAATGATGGTGTTAGTCCAAATTAGAACATAGGCTATATCTTACGCCGGTGCCACTACCCAAAAGGGTGTGCAGGAGCAAAAAACGTTCTAAAAATGCGATTTTTGCGTTACTGAAGGGCCTAGAAATATGAAATTTGGAATATTAGTTACTTACAAGATATAAACGATGTCTAAGAACAGCTCTTAAACAATTCGAAATTTAAAAGGGGTGAGACTGCACAAAAAGTGTTCTAAAAAACGTTCTAAATGGTAGTTTCTACATAATCTCAGGAAATACCAAACCGATTTAAAAAATATTGGTGTCAAAATGATGGTGTTATTCCAACTTAGAACATAGGCTATATTTTATGTCGGTGCCACCCCCCAAAGGGGGTGCAGGAGCAAAAAAACGTTCTAAAAATGCGATTTAAGCGTTACTGAAGAGCCTAGAAATATGAAATTTGGAATGTTAGTTGCTTATAAGATATAAATGATGTCTAAGAACAGTTCTTAAACAATTCGAAATTTAAAAGGGGGGAAAAAGCACAAAAAGCGTTCTAAAAAACGTTCTAAATGGTAGTTTCTACATAATCTCAGGAAATACCAAACCGGTTTAAAAAATATTGGTGTCAAAATGATAGTGACAACGTTTGCTCCAAGATAGGCTATGTTTTATGTCGGTGCCACTACCCCAAAGGGGGTGTAGGAGCAAAAAAAGTTCTAAAAATGCGATTTATGTGTTACTGTAGGGTCTAGAAATATGAGATTTGAAGTATCAGCTACCTTTTAGATATAAAGGATTTCTAAGAACAGTTCTTAAACAATTCGAAATTTAAAAGGGGTGAAAATGCGCAAAAAGCGTTGTAAAAAACGTTCTAAATTGCAATTTCTATGCAATTTCAGGAAATACCGAACCGATTTCAAATATAATGGTGTTAAAATGATGGTAACATATCTTGCTCTAAGATAGGCTATATTTTATATCTGTTTCCACTACCCCAGAGGAGATGCAGGAGCAAAATGAGCGAAAAGCGTTCTAAAAACGTTATAAATGCCGATTTGTCACCAATATCTCAAGAAAAATCAAACTGATTTGAAAAGTAATGGTAAGAAATTGATGCTGACAGCCTCTGCTCTAACATAGATGCTATTTCAAGTCGATATCACTATCACCTAGACGTTGCAGGTGCAAAAAAGCATTCCAAATTTCTATTTTTGTGATCGGTAGGGGCTAGCAACTTAAAATTAGGCAAGGTACATATTTATTACATATAAATTATCTTTAAGAACAGTTTCGAAAAAACTGGAAATTTAAAAATGGGTGAAAATGCGCGAAAAGCTTTCTAAAAACGTTCTAAATAGCGATTTCTACTCAATCTGCAGAAATTCCAAAGCTATTTCAAAAGTAATGGTTGCAAATCAATGGTGACAGTCCCTGCTATAACATAGGTTATATTTTATGTTGCTGTCACTACCATCTGAGGGTTGCAAAAGCAAAACATTTTCTAATTTGCGTTTTTTGCATAACTGAAGGGTCTAACACTTTAAAGTATGGCATGTTATTTACTTACAAGATACAACTGCTTTCTATGAACTGTCGAAAGAAAATTTCAAATTTAAAAAGATGAAGTGAGCGAAAAGCGTTATAAATTACAATTTTTATGTAATCTTATCAAATACCAAACCGATTAAAAAAATAATGATAACAAATTGTTGGTGATAGAACCTGCTCAAAAATAAGCTATATTTTATGTCTGTGCCACTACCACCAGCGGGTTGCAGTAGCTAAAAGCTTTCTAAATTGCGATTTCTGTGATACTGAAAAGGCTAGGAACTTTAAATATGGCATGATAGTTACTTATAAAATATAAATGCCCTCGAAGGACTGTCGAAAACAAATTCGAATTAAAAAGGAGTGAAGTGAAGAGGCGGTGCGAAAAGCATTCTAAAAAAGTCCTAAATTACGATTTCTACGCAATTTCAGGGAATATAAACCAAATATAAAAGTAATATTTGCGAATCAGTGGTAACAGTCTCTGATCCTACACAGGCTATATTTTATGCCGATGATTCTACCACCTGGGATTTACAGAACCAACAAACGCTCTAAAAAAGGCCTTTAAAAGCTTTCTAAATTACGTTTCTGTGGAATATTAGGAAATAACAAACCAATTTCAAAATTAATGTTGGCAAATTAATGGTGACAGTTCCTATTTCAACATAGCCCTTTATATGTTGAGAGAGGTGGTAGGACTTGGAATTTGACATGATGGTTAATTTTAAGATGTAAGAAGATGGTTTCTAAAAATTCAAAACATCAAATGAATACTGAAATGAGCGTATTAATTGAGCATAAAAGTTTCAAAATATTTTCTAAATTATTACTTATTTACTTTTATTTCGTTTTATTAATTTAAGTCTCATTTCTGCCTTATGCAGTGTAACAATGATGTTTAATCAAACTGTGTTTTAAATAGTAATTTTTTTAATTATTCCTAAAAGTAATAAGTACCTTTTAATAAAATAAAATGTTACCTTTTAATAAAATAAAAATTTAGTTAGTACCTTTTAATAAAATTAGACATATAAATATCACTTGGCATATTTCAAATATTGCGCGAGCAAAGCCGCGGGTTTTGCTAGTATATATATATATATATGTATATATATATATATATATATATTTAATACTTACAGCTTTAATTCATAATAATTGACGGTGGTAGGTTATGTTTAATTAATGGTAATATATATATATATATATATATATATATATGTCCAGACATAGAAAGTTCTCAATAACAGTATTTTCTTATAGAATATCTCTCCTTAAATAAGGTGAAATTTAGCGCTTTTAAACTAGATTACTATTCTTTTGATAATAAAATACTGCTATTTTACATAAAAAATAACGACACCCGTACAATCCCTATATATATATTGTTGCTTAAAAACTTCAGGAAGTATCTTTAAATTCCGATGATCTAGTCAATAAAGTAAATATTCTCAACCTTCCATTAAATATTGGACAAGAAAATTAATATTATCCGCAGAAATATGCAGAAATGTGCTCGAATAATTTATTTTAAACTGATATTGGGACATCGTTGAAATCTATTTGTTGAATGAGTGTGAAATTATTTTAAACGCTGTAATTAATTGATGGAATGCAAAGGAGTGCATGTTAGGAATTTAAAATTATTCATTTCCTGTTTAAACTACTCTTAGATATATGTCTTGAAGATTAGACAATATTTATTATTACTTTCGAAAAAAGAATAGTATTGGAATTTATCTTGAGTATAGAAGATTATTAGCTTTAGATTTCTAATACACGAAATATTCAGCTCTCTTTGAGAAAATCTCTAAAACACTATTTAAAATTCCTTAGGATAACAGGGGCCAACTTTTACGCTTTTTTATTAACACTAAGATTTAAGAAAAATTTATTTTATACTAATTAGTTAGATTTCGTAGATCGGTTTTCATCCCATACTTATACATTTAATATATTCGTACCTTTGCGACCGCTCTTTTCAAGTCCGCATAAACGACATTCTTTCTATTATTCTTCTTATCCTAGCGGGCATCCTCCAGGGGAGCGTGTTGGGCCCATTTTTATTTAACATCTTCTTTAATGATATCCCACTCTCTTTGCGTACACACCTCGCTCTTTATGCGGATGACATCTGTATTTATGCTTCAGCACACCACCCGTATACTCTATACAGGTACCTACAGACACATATTGATGACTTCATGAACTGGTGTATGCTTTGGCGCGTCGTAATAAATGAAACTAAAACTACTGCAGTATATTTCTCTTGCAAACTAACATTTCCTAGCAGAATCATTATTAATAACACTGTTATCCCTTGATCAGACCAGGCTAAGTATCTTGGGGTCATTCTGGACCGCCGCTTAACTTGGAAAAAGCACATTCTTTCCATTAGTGGTAAAGTCGCTGGTGCCTTTAACTCTATAAAATCTCTCCTTAACAGTAAAACTTTGTCAGTTCACAATAAATTAATTCTCTATAATTCTTGCATCCTCCCCATCATAATCTATGCCAGTCCGGTCTGGGGCTTCACTTGTAAGACCACTATGGACAGCCTTAGTCGTTTGCACAATTCCAACCTGCGTACTGTCCGTAACGCATCTCGTTATCTTCGCAACTCTACGGTTCGAAGAGACCTTAAAACTACTACATTGCGTAAGCGCATAAACGAATTAGCCAAAAAATTTTATGAAAAAGTTTTTGCCGGATTACGACGCATTTGAACCCCACCACCGGAAACGGCCCCGGTTTTCAATAATTATGGACACTCAATAACATCTGAGTACACCACGCTATTTTTTTTTTTTTTTTTGCCTCATATATATTTTTCTCTTATAACTTTTTATTAAAAAAAAAAAACCTCTATACATACTATAGAGACTATAAAAATTGTAAAACTTATAAAAATAAAATGTATGGCCCTGATTAGTCCCTTTTTTTTTGAAGGATAATGTGGTCTTTGCCACCCTAGCTTTTCTTGCCCATGCTTGGTGAGAGTTTCTCTGAACAGTACTAACTTTAACTTTCTAAATTCCTTATAATAGTTCTACAACTACAGTTTGACTTTTTATATTTTTAAAATTCTTGTATTTTATTAAGTTTTATCGTTAACTTTCTTTTATCTTAAGTTTAAACTTTAAAATTCAATTTTATTCCTTTCTTTCTTAAACTTCTTTAAATTCTCTTGTAACTTTTTTACTCTTCTAGTAGCTTTGCTACAGTTCCCAACTTTATCCCAATGGCTCATTAATACATAAGACATTTCAATTTCCTAGTCTGGGTGTTAAGCTGTTATCAGCTAGGAAATCCCTCAATGCTGATTACCTGTTCACACTGTCGCCAGATTGGGGACATTTTTGTCCCCAGATTGTTGATTGTCACCGCTTTTTTGAAATAGAAATATTCGACCTATTTAGAACTAGATTAAAAATTCTGAAAAATAAGGCTAATTATACTATTTTAAAAAGTGGTGACAATCAAATAATCTAAATTAAAAAAGCCCCCAACCTGGCAACACTGCCTGTTCAGTACCTGTTCAGTTCAGTCGATTAAATAAAAAATCATTTAATAGTAAATTTAGTGGTGAGAAAAAAGTTTAAGAGCTTAAATGTACCCTAAATATATAAAAACCTAATGAAACGAATTTATAAAACTAATATATGAAACGGCTGAAATGATACGAATTTATGAAACTATTCTATGAACGACTGATTAAACAACTGATTATGTTTTACGGCGATTTCTCCTAAAATATTGAATACTTTGCGATAAAATTAACACCAAAAATCCCTATTGATCCGCAGATCTGAAAACTGGTATTAGAATTTTTAAATTCGTATTAGTTCGTATTTATTCGTTAATTTTTTTCAAATTTTAAATACTTTTCTCTAATGATGGCAAATCAAATTTTAATCATAGCAGATATTTTTTTCATATTTTAGAAAAGGTTATTATTTTAGACTAATTTGGCGACCAGTTTGGCCTCCCGTAAATGTTTGCTAAGAACAATGCTTGTTATATATATATATATATATATACAGTGGCGGTCAAAAGTTTCCGGCCAGTTAGTTTCTTTGATTTGTTTGATAGAACGTTTTAGTGAAGAAGAAGCACTATTGCTCCAAAAGTTAGGAATAAGTAAAGTACCACTGACCACGTGAGCATTTTGATTGGATGCTTAAGATACTTGATGCAAAGGGGAGGAATTCGAAATTCGCACGTGCAAAAGTTTCCGGCCATTCGTCATCCATTAGTTTTTGCTATCACTAAAGTGTTTTTTTTTGCCATGGTTGTTAATTAATCAACGTGAATAAAGCATTTAAAATTCAAAAATGAAAATTTTAACAATTTGTTGTTCCTAAACTAGTGATTTGTTTGTCGCTAAAGGGACAATCCTCTCGTGAGATTGCGGCAAAGTTGTCGATCGGAAAATTTGCTGTAAACGATATTTAAAAAAAATATATAAAGATGGTCATGGCCTTCAGAACTTGCCACGGTCCGGGGGACTCCGGAAAACGACTATTCTTGTAGACAGAATTATCAGAAGAAAAGCAGTTGATGACCCGCGTAAAAACGCCGCTGCAATTCCAAGCGATTTATGGTGTTAAAATATTGCTGAAATAAGTCTGTCTACAGTATCAAGTCGCTTATGTGACGTAGAACTTTATGGAATAGTCGGTGTTAAAAAACCTTTCATAAATAAAAAAAATCAGAGGGCCCGACTGGCGTTTGCCAAGGAATACAAAGACTGGTCAAGTGAAAACTGGAAAAGAGTACTATTTTCCGATGAATCGACGTTCAATCTTTTTGGTAGTGATAAAAAACATTATAACCGACGATGTAAAAGCAAAAGATAAGATGCGAGATATATTATTCCTACAATGAAGCACGGCGGAGGACACGTTATGCTGTGGGGAGCATTTTCTGGAAAATGCGCCTGTCCGTTATTTGAAATCTGCGGTAAGATGAATGTGAAATTCATAAGGATATCTTGCAAGATCATTTGCTGCCTTACTGGAGGAAAAATTGTGGTCGCAACTATTTGTTTCATCATGATAACGACCAAAAGCATACATGCAAGCTCGTCAAGCAGTGGCTTTCGCACAAAAAAAATCCGCTTTTGAAATGGACAGCCCAATCATCCGATTTGAATACAATAGAAAATCTTTGAAACTAACTTGAAAAGGTGTGGGGAATTATAAATATTCAAATTCAGCAGCATTTTCATAAAAATTGTAAAAACCGTGGACAAAACGTAACATTGATGATCTAGAACCGTTCATTGAATCGATGCCACGTTGCTGCGCCGCAGTACTTATTGCTAAATGTATGAATACAAAATACTAATTGTAAATGTTGTTGATCACTGTTATTTTCTGTTATAACACCATTTTTTTTCAAACTTGCAAAGGTGGCCGGAAACTTTTGAGAACATTCGTTTTCTTTAGCAATTAATTTTGTCAGTTAAATTTATTAATATTTAATTTTTATTCCATAAATAAGTTCTTAACTGTTATGTCAATAAAGTGTATAAGTATCACTTTGAGATTCCTCTTCATATGGATATACTTACAAATTAACCAAAAATTTTATGCTGGCCGGAAACTTTTGACCGTCACTGTATATTTGTATTTTATTATCATTTTATTTAATACAAAACTTTCATTTAAAACTTAAACATTTAAAATTAATGGTTTTCACTTCTTTCTTTTCTTTTTAAGAAACGAAAAGAAAAATATTAGGCGCAGATGTCTTATACGCACCGGAACCGTTGGCGCAAAATTGGCGTTATTCTGCCTGACATGGTAGCCCGGCTATTGCTTATTTATTAATAAATTTTTATTTACATTTATTTTCTTTTTATTAAAAAAAATGTTATAAATTGTTTTGTTCTATAGTTTTTAATGAATTTTATTTTATATTTAATGTTTTTTTTTTTTTTTTTTTTTTTTTTTAATAATAGAAAATAATTTAAAAATACATATGTAACTGGTATTCGAAAACGAGGTTATCGCCAAATTGTCGTAAAAAAAAAAATCACGCCATATCCGATTAAATAATGGAACAAATCATGGCATTTAATTTCAAATTCAAAGCAATGTTTTAATAGTACTACTTAGTTATCCAGTCCACCTATTTCGCCAAATTATACAATTTGATGTAATTTTTATTTTAAACAACGAAAGAACAAGTAAATTGGTATAACATTAATAAATATACAAATAAAACATTGAAATAAATATCACTTGATGGCGTAAACACGTGTAACTTCCTAACAGTCAAGTGAATGTGACATTTACGATCACCCATTGTTGGCATTTAATCATACAGTCTGGCGATAGATTTTTGGTCGATGGGATAACCAAGTAATACCGTTTTAATTTACCACTTGAAAAATTAAAAAAAATACTAACTGGCGAGTTAAATAAAAAGCTATTGGCGAGATTTGCACACGGCTACCATAAAAGAACCAAGAATTCTATGCGATCATGGCAAATTTTATGTAGTTTCTCTTCTCTCTATTCTAAAAAAAAGTAACCGCCGCCGCTGTCACCGCCGCCGCCGGTTTTGAATATTTTGTGACCGGATGTCTTTTTTCGTTAATATTAAGAAAAACATTGCATACAAAAATATGAAAATCGGTGGTATTACGTTTAGAGAAATGTTTCATAAACACGCTGATGCAGACAGTTTTCAAATCGAAGAATTATTTTAAGAGCTATTTAATGCTAAAGTTGGACAAAATCGTTCCATTAAAAAAGTTTTATAGGAGCGAAAACTATACATGGGAATTTAATCATTTTATACGTTAGAATTTCCCGGTGTGCAGACTGCATTATTATTATTATTTATTATTTTTTTTTTTTTACTCATTTTTTGAGGTTTTATTTCTATATTGAATGCAAATTTTCAGCATTTCGAGAGATATTTTTTACATATTTTAGAAAATGTTATTAATTTAAACTGTTGTCAACTGTATAAATAGCGCGCAAACAATAATGAGTGCTTCAAATTAACAAAATATTTACACGTGACTATTATAAACAGAAAAAAAAACCTCTTCAAATTAAAATTAAATAATTACGTATAAAAAGCAGTAACGTATTTAGAATTACGTCATAAAAACTATATTTACACGTGAATTTTAAAAGAGAAAAGATATTGTAAAATAATAAATTCATTAACATGCGTTAGAAGTCTTTAATAAGAGAAATTAAGTCACATTTACATATTTACATCACATTACACTTATTACGTAAAATGAACAAAAAATAATATTGCAAAACAGTTTAAATTTAAAAATTGCGCGAGGCATTTATTTGATATTTTGAGATGATATTTTCAACTATTTTTGTTAGGACAGCGCAAATAATATTTCATTTCTAATTAAAATGAAATATTATTTGCGCTGTCCTAACAAAAATAGTTGAAAATATTTTCATGTGTGTTATTTTCATGTGAATATTAAAAAAGATAAAGAAAAGTTTGGTGAAAATTACATCAGATTAAAAACGATACATTTAAAATGTCTTCTTTAAAAGAACTTTCTTTTCGTTTTATTAAAAAATACCGGGTGACAAAGACTCTGTTTACTTAATTAATTTTATATTAGCTTATTTTACAATGTTTAACTGATTTTATTTAATCAAAGACGAAAACAGCCATTGTATCTTTTAACAGCTGCAGATTTGGCCTTAAAATTCCCCAATCAAAGATAAATGAATAGAAACCCGTTTATAGGGAGATCGCCACTGTTTTTTAAATTATAATTAAATATTCCGAAATCTTTTTAAAGCAGATCAAATTAGCATGCTTTTAGATTTATCGGTGTCCGGGGGTTGGCGAGCGTAGCTTGTAGGGGGAAGAGCTCCCTAGTATTGATATACAATTGTTAATTGATTCTGTCTTGAAAACGCAGAGTAGAATATTAAATTACTAATGTGCTTTCTCCATCTCAATTCTGAATTTATCTCTTACAAATAAACTCAGAAAAAGTTCTAATAAATGCAAATTAGCATATATGAAGAGGTTCCAAAATTATTAATTTCCAATATTACACTGAAACGAGATTCAATAATTTATTTTAAAGTAGTATTTTCATGTGTTTAAAATGCGTTCCTAACTTATGGTGAAATTAGTGTACGAGAAAAAATTAATTGATGGAATGTAAATGATTTCTTATAAGACATTTAAAACTATTCATTTTACGTTTAAATTATACTTTGATATATAAATTGGACAGTATTTATTATTACATTTGCAATTAGAATAATGTTGAATAAATATCTAGAGTTATTAGGCAAGAAGCAATATATGGAGTAAGTTATAATACATATAATTCATAAACCTCAATTTTGTTTGAGAAAACCTATAGAAATAATTAATCTAAAATTATTTTTAAAAATTGAAATATTTACCTCAAATTTAAAAACGTTACTATCCTTAGAATGCAGATAATGACAATAAATAAGTGATACGCATTCACAACATAATATTAAAGTATCCTTTTCCGAATTCTCTTATCCACCCCTTGAGGGGCAAGCAATTGCGTTTGTGTAATATTGAATTCCCACCGGAAATTTAGAAAAAAATAATTTCAAAATAAGGAAAAGCAATTTTACGATCCCTTTTTTTTCCACCAAAGTTAGAAATTAAAAATTTCATAAGTTTTTTCTGGTGTAAAACATCATTAATTGTAGGTGGGATAAAATATATCCCACCGCCCCTCAAGGGGTTAACACTAGAACTCCCGGAAGGAGTCGATATTAAATAAGGATTTTTGTATTTATACCATTCGCAAAGATGCTATACTTGCAGTATATTTTACATGAAATTCTTGAATGCGAATATTTCTTTTTTAAAACAATAATTTTCTTTACATCAAATCAGAAAATTTAACTCTTTAGTGCGCCTTTGCATATATGCAAACAACAGTGTTTTGAATGATTAACAACAGTGTTTTACTCGTATATACCTAATTTACACCAAAAAATTAAAATAGCAATATGTGCTTTAATTAATAATAGACATTCCATATTTAAATAAAGCGAAATTAATCATTGAAACTTTCTGGTGTAAAGTCAGATTCTGTGAACTACGTAATTTCTAGAACGTATTCTATCAAAGGAATTAACGGGTTAAAGGTTAAGTTTCAGAAAATAAACAATTATATAAAATAAGGTATTTGGAGACATACTTATTAAAATATTTATATATTTGGGTAAAACAGCCACACGACAGTACTTTTTACTTGTATTGCAGATGTGCAACAGAAGAAAAGATTGACGTATTATATGAAAAATGTATCTCTGTTTATTTCATTATTTTTCCTGTTTAATTAACCTTTCAGAGAATCATATCTAATTTTTTCAAACAAAAAAAATCGCGCATTTAAGGTTTAACACTAGAACTTGCGGCAATTTTATTCAAGTTTTTTAAAAAGTAATTCCATACCAGAATTTATATTTAAACTATCTAACTTATATAACTAGCTATTTTTGCGGCGCACACATTTAACATATTTTATTAATCAATTCCTGGTGTAATCGACTATTATGAATTTGTCATCGATCTGAATGACACCTCATGCGGTTCTAGTGTTAAGCGATTAAACCATGTACAAAGTTACTATTCAGAAGTAATGTGTCCAAGAATTAAAAGGGTAAATTAATAGAATACACAAAGCTAAGGAATATATTTACACCCATTAATCCATTACCTGATAGACTACCTACTCCCTTCCCGTTTTTAGTAGTTTATCCCTTTAAACGGCGGTGATGCATTTATGCAACACTTAATTTTAATGCATAAATGCCAAATTGGCACTAGAATTTTTGAATGAAAACTTCGCTTTTATTAAGTACATAAAAAAAGCTATTACGTTTTCCAAATAAATTTGTTTATAAATTCTGGTGTTCCTCAGTTATTTCAATATTTTACGAATCGAAATACTTTACCCCTGAAAGGGTTAAAAATGAATGATCATTTCTTAAATCAAGGGTGGCCAATTGCGGCACACCGGATACCACAATTTTTTTAAAGAAATAGCCGACTTCTGGAATCACAGAGAGTCGATGAGTTACTAAAGCAAGGATTATTATAAAATTTTAGCGTCTCGCGTGCCTTAGTCCCTCCCCACCCCCCAGTCTTAAATTAATTCTCAAACTACCACTATTTTGAATAAAGCATTTATCTTGTTTTAAAACCGAAACTTTGAACATTACACAAAACATTGATTATCTTTTAAAATTGGAGATGAGAAACGTTTTTCTCAGCAAACAAGTTGAAGATCCCTATTATATAATTTTGGCATTTAACCCCTTCATGGGCGGTGGTATGTTTATGAAACTATTTAATTTTAATTCCCAAATGCCACATTGGCATCAGAATTTTGGTAAAAAAATATTCGGTTTGGTATGTGTGTACATTATAGCTTTTTTCGTGTTTAAAAATAAATTTCTTTTCAAATTCCGGTGTCACTCATTAATTTCAACATTTTAGAAATGCAAGTGCTTTGCCCCTCAACGGGTTGATGGGTTAATAAATAAATAAATAAATAAACTTTTGTAATTTTCGTCATAAAAGATTGACTTTTCAAAGGTGTATTTTTATATTACCATGAATTAAAAAACATTAAATTAGGCAAGTCTTGAATCGATATATTATGCCACTGTAGATAAAATGGTGAAATCTAGAGAACCAACAGATTCACGGACATTTACGAATATAATTTTTAGCAATATTGCCTGGGAACTCCGATGAAATGCATTTTCTGATTATATTGAAATTAACTATATTTGCAGAAATAATGGAACAAATGAATGTAAATGGATTTCTCCAAAGAAATTCCTCATCCGTTTCAATTTCACTATCGTCAATCTACTATATTTGCATTCGTCATGAATGTAAGGCTGTCTTAATTATTATATTCGCATTTAGGATAATCTTAAAAAAGATTGTTAGTGAAAATGCATCTTGGTATAAGATTTACTATTACTTCTAACGTTTTTTAACTCCTTAATTCTCCCTCCCGTGATATTCACGGGCTGTGTTTTTTATTCAGATTGTTTGATTCCCACTAGTTTTATAAAATAGTGTAATTGGCTTTATTATGGTATAATTTTAACTGTCATTAAATAAGAAGAATATTTCTTTTCAAAAAAGTGGTGGCGGTAAGCAATTTGAGTTTTTAAACAGTGATTTAATGCGACCGTTAGGCGGGTTAAAGATATATGATATATATTTTTAAATTCATCTTCCATTTAAAAAAAAAAAATAAATTATGCATCACATCAGTCGGAGCATATAAGTATTTTTAAAATCGAATATTTTTTATTCATCCGTGATTTTATTATACAAGATGGGCCGAATGTCTTAGAGATGTGTTGAATTTCAATAAAACAAATTAAGTAATTAAAAAGTAACAGTACCATTTGGTCAAAATTATTTCTCATTATAGGGTCTTAAAAAGCCTTTAAAACATTTGTATTAAAAATTTGTCCTTAGACGGCTCTGTACCCTAAATTTAACCCCTGGGGAAGAGTGACCGGTATACGTAACACGTAAGGTGCTCAAAATCCGTGATTATTCTCACCAGTAAATTTTTATTTTTAATTTTGCTTTATTTAATCCGAACATTTTTTCGATTCAATTAGGCAAAAATTTTTGTTTCGAAAAAACGATGATAAAAGATTAAAAATTTTGTAAAAGACGGCCGATGGGATTAAAAAAAACAGCAAAAATTCGAGAAAAGTCGCTACAGACCACTGTTTGTTACCATATACAATAAAATTTTGATAATTCGAACTTGTTTAATTCAAAATTCTGGAAAATTCTAATTCTTTGCTTGGTCCGTAGAATTCTGTATTTAACCCCTTGAGGGGCAAGCAATTGCGTTTGTGTAATTCTGAATTCCCACCGGAGAATTAGAAAAAAAATATTTCAAAATAAGGAAATGCAATTTTACGACAATTTTTTTTTTTTCACCAAAGTTAGAAAAGTAAAATTTCGTAATTTTTTTCTGGTGTAATACTTCATTAATCGTAGGCGGGATAAAATATATCCCACCGCCCCTCAAGGGGTTAACACTAGAACTCCCAGAAGGAGTCGATCCGACTACGACCATATGATTAAATGTCAACCGGAACCAGAAATTCTTTCATAAAATAAGTTCAATTTAAACCACACAGATTTACGTTAAATATATTTGTCGAATAATTTTAAATAAAAATTCTGCTGTCAAATATTTTAATGAAACTTGAACAAAATTTTCTGGCATTCTAGCGTTAAAAAAAAAGTAAAACAAATATGAATATTTCGAATTTTATTTTTGATAATTCGAATTTTTCGTACGATTGCTCTTAAAATATTGCGGTAAAAATTGTTCCTGAGACACTTTTCAGCTAAGTGCAAAACATTGTAACAGTTTATTCTAACTATCTTTCTAAGGAGAAGAAAGGAAATCGTTTGGAATGTCACTATGCAGTAGGTCTGCCGCGAGCGACTATTTTTAGGTGCGTTCGTAATTATGTAAATACGTAGCACCTATAGTTGTCGTTCAGTCCGTCTGTCTGTCCGTCCGTCTGTCCGTCCGTCTGTCCGTCCGTCTGTCTGTCCGTCCGTCCGCATATAACAGAGCAAAAACTACCCAACCGAATCGTTTAAAATTTAAACTATATAATTGTTGCATAATTTTGTCGAGTCATTTCAATTTTTATGAAAATCGGATGTATAGTTTAATTACAGGGACAATCAAAAGTTTTCCGTTACATTACGGCCAATGGGAAGAAATTATTGCAAGTGCATTTTAATGATGTTACAGCCTTCCGAATGGTCTGAAATTATATATATATAATTGTTGCAAGATTTTGTCGAGTCATTTCATATTTTATGAAAATCGGATGTATACTAGTTTAATTACAGGGACAGTCATGAGTTTTCCGTTACATTACGGCCAATGGGAAAAAATTATTTCAAGTGCAAATTAATGATGTTATAGCCTTTCGAAGTATACTAAAATATACATTCTGTACAATATGCGGCGAAAAAAATATTTATAAAACTAGTTATAGTACGAACGCACCTCATTTGCCACGTTTGACGAGCAATTGCCAACTTGTTTATATTCAGTTCGCATCAGTATTTTTGTAATATAAATTTTGAAGTATATGTCTCTTGCAAACGTTGTCAAGTGTCTGTTAAGGATTTCGGCTTAGAAAAAGTGGTGCCACTTAGAATTTAAAAATATATTTCACATATTTAATAAACTTGAAATTCTTTAATAAAAAATCTGGTATCATTGTGGTGTTTGAGAATTAAAATTAAGTAGTTTCATAAACATACCGCCGCCCATCAAAACGTTAATACGGTTGTAAGTTTTTGTGCCCGTACTTTCTGTATTGCTTCTATGTTCTTACTATGGAATTGTCAAAAGTTAAAACACATAAAGTAAGTAGGGATAACTGGATCCATGAGGTAACTGGACCATAGACTATTTTATAAAACACCGTTGAAGTTTTTTTAATTTTAGCTTTTGTCAACATTGCACCCCCCATCTCTACTTCTTAAAAAAAACGTGTATTTACTCAATCATAAATCTGCCTTTGCTGTGATAGGTTACCGAAAATTTAGGTTTCTTTTTTTTTTTTTTTTAAACAACGTCCATTTGGTTGAACTTCCTCGGCTTTTTATTAAAATACGGTAAGTAATTTTATTAAACAATATTTTTATTTAAAGATTAGATACATAAATAGATTAATATTATTAGGTATCTATATATATTTACTTCATGTTTAAAATGTAAGACAGGTGTTCCAGTTACCACATAAATGTTTCAAGAATGGAGTAACTGAGACAGGTATCAGGGATAACTGTACCATATGGGATCCAGTTACCAGTTTTAAATTTCTCTTACTACGGGGAAATTAATTTCTCTATTATATTTTTGCTTGCAATAAAAAAAATTACATAATACCTGATTAAATTACATAATAAAATTTTTAAAAAGCATGCTGGGTGTGTCAAACCAAATTCCTTAAGTGTGATAACTATAGCTCGAAATTTTACCATACAGATGAAGAGTCGTACAGAAGGCAAAGTGAGATTATTAAACAATTATCGAAACGAATAAAAAATAGTTCTTTCAATATAAAAATATGGTTACATTCTCTACAGGTTTATTGAAAATATCGACCTTCCATTGTGGTAAATAAAAAATAGAATGGGATACGTAAGTATTTACAAGCCGTTTGTTCATTGATTTATCTTGTTATTATTTTTTCCTTAAAATAACCATGTAACTTTTATACTTATTACCTATACTAAAGTGCATAAGTACTTACTTAATTTTTACGATTTTTGTATAAATAAATCTAATATTTTCCCTTGTAGAGCTTTTTTTAGATACATTAACACTAAAGGTTTCCCTTACGTTAATATATAAATTACATGATCTGCCTGTTTTTTTTTTGTTCTTTTTTTTTGTTGCTTGCACTTTTTCAAACAGGACCTGATACCCAATATTAAAAAAACAAACGCGTGAGGAGCATAAACCCTCCTGGTCCACTTGCACATTTTTTTGGGGTAACTGAACGCATGGGGGAAAGAAAAATAATATATATATACTAGGGAGCTCTGCCCCCTGCAAGCTATGCTCGCCAACCCCCGTTCAGACACCGCAGAATCTAAAATCACGCTACTTTGATCGGTTTTTAAAAGATTAGAGAAGATTGAATTATAATGAAAAAACATATAGCGATTTCTCTGTAGACGAGTTTCCATTCAATTCCCTTTGATTGTGAAAATTTAAGGCCGAATCAGTTGCTGTTAAGACATCCAATGGTTGTTTTCGTGTTTGATTAAAGAAGATCAGTTTAACATTTGAAAAGAAACTAAAATAAAATGAATTACGTAAACAGAGTCTTTGCCGACCGGTATTTTTTAACAGCGTTGTAAAACGATTGATATAATTCAATTTACTACAATTACTGCAATTTGCTGCTTTAACCCCTTCAAGGGCGGTGGTTCATTTTTGGACCACTTAATTTTAATTCTTAAATGCCACATTGGCACCAAGAATATTGGAATGAAAATTTTTCTTTTATTAAGTGAACAAAAGCATTTTCGTATTTAGAAATTTGTTTGTAAATTCCGGTGCATTCACTGATTTAAACATTTTACGAATAGAAGTACCTTGCTCTTGAAAGGGTTAAACGCATATTAATGTATTTATTAAAGTTTCCTTTTTCTTTTAATATATATTCACGTGTAAATGCAATTTTCAAGACATAATTTTCCAAATTTTTCTGCTTTTAACACGTACTCATTTAATAGTAATTTTAAAGTTTTTTTTCTGTTTTTAATAGCCATGTGTAAATAAATTTGTAATCGTTAGGAAATATTATTCTTTGCTGTTTTTAGAATTGAAAACAATTTCTATAATCATTTGACGTCATCAACAGTTCCTTCGCTTTTCATAAGAGATGTTTCCATTTCGAATAAAACTACATAAAAGTTGCCATGATCGCAAAGAATTCTTGGTACTTTTATGTTAGCCGGGTTCAAATCTCGCCAATAACTTTTTTTGGTACTTTTCCGTTATACGTACACCATGCCAAAATGTATGCTAATGCACCAATTATTTCACCCCTGATCGTGAAAAGGATTTTTGGTACTACTCAGTTATCCCGTCGACCAAAAATCTATCGCCAAACTATAAGATGAAATGCCAATAATGTTTGATCGTAAATGTCACATACAATTGACTTTAAGCAAGTTACACGTGTTTACGTCATCAAGTGATTTTTATTTCGACGATTTATTTGTATTTTTATTAATGTTATACTAATTTATTTGTTCTTTCGTTATTTAAAATAAAAATTATGTCAATTTGTTAATTTGGCGAGTGGTTTGGCGATTTATATAATTTGTCGAAATTGGTCGAAGGGATAACTAAGTAGTACCGGATTTTTATTGTAAACCATGCGAAACATTGTGATTTGCTATTATTTGCTATACTTTATTGTATAACAGTTATTTGTTCACTTATTTTAAGTGTATATTTGTGATTTAGTAAAATAGTTCGTAAAAGTCTGCAGTTTCCAAATGTTATATTTTTAAAAGGCTTACTTTACTATCGACAGTGTTTTTTCGTTTATTTTTCAAATGTTTCAATTCACGTGATTTTCATTTTGCGCCAACTATTGCGCTTGGCGACAATGGTGTCCGTATAACGGAAGCGTACCATTTTTTTAACTCCTAAGTTAGCATTTTTTGATTTTTCGAGTGGTAAATTAAAATGGTACTACTTGGTTATCCCATTGACCAAAAATCTATCGCCAGACTATAAGATTAAATGCCAATAATGGTTGATCATAAATATCACATTCACTTGACTGTAAGGAAGTTACATGTGTTTACGCCGTCAAGTGATTTTTATTTCGACGCTTTATTTGTATTTGTAATTTTATACTAATTTATTTGTTCTTTCGTTATTTAAAATAAAAATTACGTCAACTTGTATAATTTGGCGATTTATATAATTTGGCGATATTGGTCACTTGCTATGAATTTGAAATTAAATGTCATGATTTCTTGCATTACTTAGAATTTAACACAGATGTCATATAAGCACCGGGTTTAGCGTGATATTTTTTACGACAATTTGGCGAAAACCTAGTTTTCGAAACATAGTTACATTATTTATTTTAAATTATTTTCTATTGTTTTAAATTATTTTCTATTATTTTTAAAATGAAATAACAATAAATTAAAAAAAAATTAATTGATAACTATAGAACAAATCAATTTGTAACTTTTTTTATTAAATAAAAAGAAAATGAATGTAAACAAACATTTATTAATGAATAAGCCACAATAGCCGGGTTACTATGTCAGTAAAATAACGCCGTTTTGGCGCCAATTAGGTACCCCGGTGCGTATATGACATCTGAGCCTAATATTTTTCTTTTCGTTTCGCTCAAAAAAAAAAAAAAAAAAAAAAAAAAAAAAAAAAAAAAAAAAAAGAAAGAAAGAAAGAAGTGAAAGCCATTAATTTTAAATGTTTCAGTTTTAAAGGAATGTTTTGAGTTAAATAAAAGGATAACGAAATTTAAGAAAAGCATTTTTCTAAGGAGATTTAAGGGAGGCCAATCTGGATTTAAGGAAGGCCAAACTGGTCGCCAAATTAATTTAAAATTATAACCTTTTCTGAAATTTGAAAAAAAAATATCTGTTATGATTGAAATTTGAGTTGCCATCATTAGAAAAAAGTATTTAAAATTAGAAAAAAAATTATATTCCGAAAACTAATTCGAATTTAAAAATTCTTATACCAGTTTTTAGATTTGTGGATCAATACGGATTATTGGTGTTAATCTCACCGCAAAGTATTCTATATATCAGGGGAAATCGCTTGAAACATAATCAGTTGTTTAATCAGTCGTTTCATAGAATCGTTACATAAATTCGTTTCAGTTCAGTTGTTTCATTATTATTTTATATATATAGGGTAGATATATACTAGCAGGCTGAGCCCGTTTACGCTGGTCCATTTTTCAAATAAACCTTCAATCAAACGAAATAGAGAATCCGACCCTGTATTTTAAATTAATATGGACCTTCACCTGGAATGTCCTTCCGCATTTTCTGAATACGCATCGGACGCCATTGTGCCACATTATCTGATGCGTTAGACGAAATTCGGGCAATTCAGAAGCAACTGTTTAGTACATCATGTAGAGTTCGGGAAGGAAATGCGGCCATTACGATCATCAGAAATTACAATGTTCTCTAATCACCACACTTCTAAAAAAGAGAGAATTACAACGGTTGCAGAGATTGCCCAAATAACTTAAAGAATGTTCGGGTTATTCACTTTCATTTGCTAGTTCTTTTACTCCGGGCTTCTCAGCTTGGTGCTATGTGTGGAACTAATAACATAAATACAATCTCTCTCTACGTTACATTATATTTGGTAATATACGTCTTCTTTTGGCAGATATTCTACAGTTTTTTATCTCCGAATTCCAGTAGAGTATGTACAGTCAAAACAGTATTAAGCTTTTATATTTTAAAATATGTCAGTCATGTAAAAGTGGATATTTAAAGCTGAATTGTGTGAATAAAATTAAAACAATGCCATTTTAACTGACGTTTCTTTTTATATGCCAGTTTTAATCATGAACTATTAACTAGGAAAATAACCTCGATAACTGATTCAAATAGAAAGCTAAAAGCTCTAGTTTTCATTCAATAAAATATCCACAATCATCTGTAATCGGATCCACAACCAAGTTTGATGTGAAACTTTAGAAATATTAATAATAGTATGGCCACAAATGTACCAGAGTTAGCTACAAAGCAGAGTTAATTACGCGCCAAACTACATTCCATTAAATAATATCAAATTGCTGTTGATTGAATTTTAGATCTTTCACTATCAAAACTCTTTGCAAATGATAAATAAAATTAGTTATGCAAAATGTTTAGTAGTGATCTTTTTGGCAAACCGAATATTTTTTCGCATTTCTCTAATGAGCGTAATAAGACGGAGAAATAATCATGCTTTTATTTTCAAGACGTCATTATTCATCAGTCTGTTGCCTAAATAAAACTAAAAACGTTAATTTGTGACTACGAACAGCTGCTCGGGATGTGCAACAGCCAAAATTGCTTTATAATGATTGAAATATTATTTGAATCTGAGGTACTTTTTTTTAAACCTAGGGTAAATGAACAGATATAGTTCCATTGACCACCTTTGGCATTTGAAAGTTTTTTTTTTTTTTTTTTGACATGCAAATTTATGCTAAAAAACATAAATTTACTAATCGCTAAGTACAAATTTCGCGTAATCTTCTGAAATCGGATTTACCGTCGACGATTCCTTTGAAATATAAACGAATCTTCCAACATTATATATTAAATTCGCCAATTGTAAGGTAGCTGATTATGCAAGATTCATCCAATATCTTTTAATAACATTTCTGAAAGAATGGAGGATTTGGAAAAAAATGACGAATTAAAAGGAATATCGAAAAGTGATTTCAAAAAGCAATTTTTTTTTTTTTTTTTTTTTTTTTTTTTTTTTTTTTTTTTTTGCAAAATGTTTTCTTTCGTGATGGTAATAACGCATAATTGCTTACATTTTCTTAAGAATAATCTTTACTACTTAACATTGCAAGCATTGAACGTTTCTATAACGTAAACTGAGGATATGTTTTTTATTAAAATAAGAGTGGACAATATTAGCTAATCTGGCGTCGAGGCAGGGTTCGCAGCGTTCCTAAAATTTTCACACTATCCTACCACAATTTTAAAACGATAATATTTATTTTAGAATTCTACTGTAGATGTTAAAGGAATCTGCCACAAAGATTTTCGATTTAAAATACTGGTAGCAAAGAGCGAACATTTTAGGAACGGTGCGAGCCCTGTTCGAGGTTATAAAAGTCACAAATTTTGGAGAAACAAACTGACATGTTTTCGCAGTAACGTATGTTGAGAAATTTTTTAAATGTTTGAAATTAAATTATTTTACAATATGTAATGCGTGTGTGGGAGACATTTATACTAAAATTAAAATATTTGACCCCATTTTTAAAATATTAATTGCTATTTATATATTGTACATTTGAATTTTTAAAAAATACTCTAAAAATTCTTTCGTACACTTGCAAAATCACATTTATTGTAAAAATCGCTTGAACCTAATTCACGCTTACTTCTTTTTGGTTTAAAATCAAATTGTTTGGTTACAAACGTGAACTCAAAATTATAAATAAACATGTAACATGTAAATCATAAGTACCATCAATTTTACGACTACTTCTGCTAGTTTCCGTCTGTAAGTCCCATGATGGAGGAATTAGAAATAAAAAAGAACGTATCAAAATCAAAGTTGTTACTCACAAGGAAAGTCTCCTTAAAAAGTATACTCAAATTATTTTGAAAAAAAATGCTTATAAAACTACTCATGTGTGTAGTTAAACATCAGTCAAATTTGGCGGCGGGATGTCAGTAAAAAACTGAAAAAAAAGAAATATATTTGAGTATTTGGCGCAAAACAGACGAACGTTCCACGCTATTTGGCTACCAACGCATTTCCTTCCCAAATGCAAGATATTTAAATGCATTTGGAAATTGCTCGTTAAATAAGTGTTTAAATGCCTAAAACTCAATGAATTTAATTCTAAACGAAAAATTAGCGTATTATTCTTTATCTGTAAACGTATATAATATATACAAATTACGCTTTGCATTAGTTATTTAATTTTACATGGCTTCACCGGCTGGAAAAGTTTTAAAGGTACTTTTTTTTATCCTGTCGACCAATTTCGCCAAATTATATGAATTGCCAAACTTCTTGCCAAATTATACAAATTGACAAAACTTTTATTTTAAACTACGAAAGAATAAATCAATTTGTCAACTTTAATAAAATTACAAATTGAAGTCAAATTAAAAATCCCTTGATGACGCAACAAACACGTGTACCGTGTTTAAAGTCATGTGAATGTAAAATTCATTTAATCTTATAGTTTGGAAATAGTATTTTTATCGACGGGATAATCAAGTAGTACCGTTTTAAGTTTGTTTTAAAAGTGGCTGGCTAATTAAAAATGCTATCATTAAACATTTTTTTATTAAATATTTCTTTCCGTGGCAACAATAACCTTCAATTTTTGTTTCTGACTCTAACAATATCGAAGTCAAATTGCCAATGTTCAGAATCGGACATTAATTTTGAGTTTGGAACAAATTTAATAAACTTAAATTTTCTTTTAAACCGTAGAATTATTTATAAAATTTTAATATATACACATATAAAGGTATATGACAAAACTGTAGCAGTAAAAATGTATTTATTTAAGTTAAACTTAATCTAACTAACTTCACATGAAGAGTAGAAAAAGGTTTTACTTAAAAATTATTTATCTTAAAAAAGAAGTATCATTCCAAATTTGATTGTGCCGGCAAACAGCATTAAATCGCCAAAAAAAAATTATTTTCATTATTTTTTACGAACGCTAAATCGACGTTCTGCCGATTTTTTTTATAAACATATTATATGTCATGTGAATATCCTATATATTCCTCATGAGAAGAATATTATACATTTTTTCCAATATTTCTGAGCATTCGCTTATGGACACTTCCTTGATATCATCCTATCAATTTTTCAGATGCGTTTTTATTAACCTGACGCAAAAGATAAATAGCCAAATCTTATTTAAATTGCAATATTTTATCTGAGTATTTTTTTAAGCAATACGAACATTCCCTTTCATGTTTAAATTAAATATTTTCGTTTTTTAATATTATCACTCATTAAAACGGATTTTTTTCTTTTAAATAAAAATTTTAACAGTTTTTACTTTTATTTTTTGAGGTGTAATAGCCGTTTCTTTTTTCTTTTTTTTTCTTTTTTTTTTTTTTATCAACGATAAGTTTCGTCAAGAAATAAAATGGTAAACTTATCGTTCAAAATAACTGAATTTTCCGTCACAATTCTATAACTAATCTACGTAGTATTATGTGTTATAGCTTAAAAACTTCCCTGAAACGATACCTATCTAACAGTATAAGTTCCGTCAAAATCCATGCAGTAGAACTCGAGATATACATGTTCGGAACGAAATTTCCGTTTGGATTTTATATATATAAAAAATATATATTATTTTTAGATATTAAAATGTAATTTTGAAAATTTCTCTCTGATAGAGGCGACTTAATAACTGGACGCATTTACAAAAGTTCAGACTTTAAAGCAAATGAATATTAGCCTTTTGAAGCTGAATTGGCAGAATCTCTAGAGTCACATTGTAAAAACATGGACCAGTTGCCCCTCTTAACCTTTTAAGTCATTAACATTAGCTCAAAAGGTAGCGGTGACTAATGAAGTGTTACCACTAAAGATTTACAGAAATAACTCTTTTATCTAATCACGGATTCTCTGCGATTCAACAAGCCAATAAATTCGAAAAGGATTTTGGCATTTTTCTTCCCACATGTATTGAAATTAAAAGGTAAAAAAGACATGTTAGATTAAAAAGTAAAAGATTGTAGAATTCAAAAGTATAATGATTAAAATTATTATAAAAAAATTAAATTATTATCAAAAACATTTAGAAAACGTAAAATTTATTTTACTAGCGGTGAAAAAAAAAAAAAAAAAAAAAGAGAGAGAGAGAAATTGTTGAAAAGAAACCGATAAATCTGGACTTCCATGTATACAGGACAATTGTAAATTATCAGATAAAATTATTATTCATCAATTAAATCATCTACATTAGATACAGTGTTGCCAGTGGACTACTTTTTTTAAATTCAAATTTCTTGATTGCCACCACTTTTTTGAAAAAAGTAAAATTAACTTTGCTTTTGCCTTAATTAATAGGTCATTAAATAAGGCGCATTTTACCATTTCAAAAAAGTGGTAGTGGTGCGAATCAAGAATCTGAATATAAAAAAAGTAGCCCATCTGGTAACGCTGATTAGATATCGGATTTAACGTCTAATAATGACATGATAGAATTTTTCGGTACAAATTATTTTTCTCAAACGGAAAAGACTTTCCGAACGACCCAGTACATAAAATGAAGTTCTTGAGATTCCATTGTTAGCAGTTGAAAAAGTAACTCCGTTTGTAAAATGTTGAAATGTTTGTTTACACCAAAATTTGCGTTTGATTTTGTTAGAAAATAAATAAATAATAGTTTTAGATACATTCACATAAATGATAATTTTAGTAAAAAATAGTTGATACCTTTTGTCAGTTTGGAGTATAAATAAAGTGTTTGTGCTGTGCAAACGGCGCCTTTAAAATGTTAAATAATACGTTCACTGATATTTATTAAAGTGTAAAAAATATGTTCGTTGAATATATATTTTGTGTACCGTTATACAGCGTAACAGTCGGCGGTATACATGACACTTGAAAAAAAAATATTATCCAAGTGTCACGTATAAAAATGAAATAATTAAAATAATGTTTAGTGTGACAGCCGGCTGTACACACAGCACCCTAATTAAAATAAAGTGTGCACAGAAGGCGGTACAGATGGCACTCAACGTGCTAAAATTTGTTGGGAAAATGTGCGGACCCTGTAAATGACTTTGCACGAAAATAATTTTTATTATTATTTTCCAGAATCTTATAAATGTAAGTGGCGATATTTTAACTATTATGGTATGTTTATGAAACCACTTAATTTTAATTCTCGAACACCACAATGGCACCAGAATTTTGATGAAAGAATTTCAGGTTTATCATATATGTGAAATATAGCTTTACCTTACTTGCAAATAATTTTTTTTGTAAATTATGGTGTCACTCATTTATTTTAACATTTTAGCAGTGGAAGTGCGTTGCCCCTGAGAGGGTTAAATATTAGGACACAACCGTCTGAATAACAAGATCCACGTACGGACGCAAAAATAAAAGCTGTCTAAGGAGGATTTTTTTTTCAGCGTTTGCCCGGCTAATTAAATTTCAACTCAAATATCACGCATTATTTACCTCATTTAATCGCAGAAAAATAAGTCTAAGAATGAATTTAGAAAATATTGGTATTCAGATTAAAAAATCATACAACTTCTGAAAAAAAGCAGCCAACAAAATCAGTCGCCCTTTTGTCTCAGCGCGTAGATCCGGTATTCATAAGACGGTGTCTCAATACTATGATCATTAGATGTTTTCTGATAGATCTAATGATACAATTTTATTATTAACTCCCTAATTCTCGCTGCCGTCATATTCACGGGCTGTGTCTTTTACTCAAATTGTTTGATTCCCACCAGTTTTATAAAATAGTGAAATTGGCTATATTTTAGTATCGTTTTTCCTGTCATTAAATAAGGTGAATATTTCTTTTTCATAAAAGTGGTGCCAATAATCAATTTGAATTTTTCAACCGTAATTTAATTCGAGCGTTAAAGGGTTAAATAAATATTATATATTTATTCAGGAATTGTGGTACTGCAAATTCAAGAAATTTTGCATACATGCGTGTTGGTGTGTAGGGAGTATTGCCAGTGAGATACTTTTTTTAAATTCAGATATTTTGATTTGCACCATTTTTTTGAAATAGTATAATTCGTCTTGTTTAATCACATATTAATAAAGGGTTCCGAGGCTCAAAATTCTATTTTTTTATTTATACAGATTTTGTTATGAAATTAATTTTTTTTAAATATGTTTTAATGTAATAAGAATATTGAATGTAAAGAAAAATCTGAAAATTTTTAAATGTTTTTTTTTTCTTTTTTGTTATTTAAACCTATATAATTTTTGATATAACTCTGGAAGTACTTACTTAATTTACAAAATTTTTACGCTTTTGTGTACAGAAAATGTGTCATTTTAATTTGTCTTCTGGATTTCTTAAAACATTGATTATGAATTTCATAAAAAAAAAGAAATTTTTTTATGAATGAGTTTTGCATTAATTAGCATATTTTCACAATTATCACTCAAAATTAAAAATACTGAAGACAATTTGTTGGAAATATAGCATAACATCTCTATTGAAAATTTCATACATATATTTTGCAAAAAAATCATTCTGAGATAAAATAATTTAAAGTTCTTGTCAGAGGGTAGCTGATGCATCGCTTCTCAAGGCAAAAGGTGTTATATCTCTAGATCTAATGAAGATAAAAGCAAGTGCTTTGCGGTATTTAACGCTAAAAACTCGGTATTTTTTTAATCCGATTAAAAAAAAAGCATTTTTTTTTTAATTTTTAGGCGAAAACAAAGTGAAATTTACATTTTCAGAAAAATGGTGCCAATCAAAAAATCTGAATTTAAAAAAAGTAACCCACTGGCAACACTGTGTGTAGGCTTTTCAAACTTAGGCAAGTAAAATAATTTTCGAAGAACACTCACATGCTTGATTTAACTCTAGCTTGGAAAATACCGCTTCTTATTTCATCGCCTCACAGTAACAGAAGGACAACTAGTAATAATAAAGAATGAGATGTCTGACTTACTGCTATGAATAACTGTGTTTTGATCTTGTCGAACAACTTCTAAAACACAAAGTTATGTTTAATACTATGTCTCAGATGTATTTTATGAAAATTACCTACTGTTCCACTAGATGCAGACACAGGTTTGCATAGCAGTAAGTCAGACATCCCATTTTCCATTATTACTAGATACTCTACTGTTAGCCCGAGGCGACGATTTGTTTTCCCACAGTCTTCTCAGATGACGACCGTGTCTCTTGAATTAGACTACCATAAATTATTTTGTAAGCGTTAAATGTAAGTTTGAAATGTATTAGATTTTTAAAAGTAATTTTTTTCTGGTACAAATTGAATTATCAGAAACACAATTTCGTGTACTTTATATTTTTTCAAAAAAAAAAAAAGAGCATTGACTATGTATTGCTCTATACCCACTATTCTTTCATAATGCGGGTTAATTATAACAAGGTTAAACAAAGTTTCTAAAAGCATTCTTCGCCTTATTTAATCACAGAAAAACTATAGTCATTTCTGTGTCTGAGCTAGTAGTATCTACAGTCACACTCAAAATAGAATAATGCTGAAATAACTGCATACGTTACAGGGGTAAAGAATAAGATTATTATTTCATACCTGTAACGTTCCCATAGCTGCCAATTCTTACGCTTCTTTGTACCACAAAAATTGAATAGCAAATTTTGCCTTTATTATTAATTGCAATCTACTGATGAAATAAGGCAAAAATTTCTATTCAATTTTTGTGGTCTAAAAAAGTATAAGAGTTGGCAGCTATGCGATCCATTTAACCCCTTGACGGGCAAGCAATAATGTTTCCATAATATTGGATTCTCACCGGAATAATCCAAAAATTTTATTTTAAAATTAAGAAGAGCAATTTTTCAACAATTTACCCTTACAGAAAAAAATATGAAATTTAGTTAAAAGTTTGTGGTGAGAATCTTATTTAAATTAGGTGGGGTATATTTTATCCCACCGCCTCTAAAGGGTTTAAATATTGCAGTTAAAACCATACAAAAATTTAAGGACAATTATTACTGTGAACATAACATGTTTAAACAAATTCTTCCGGCTCAGTCGGAATAATAGGTTGATTTCCTTTTTGTGTACATATATTAGATTTAAACAAATTGATTCACTCCAATTAATGTTCATTTAAAATGTGTAGAGTCATTTGAACTAAATATACATATATAAATAATGAACTGAAATTTTAATACAATTGAATTCATTGCAATGTTATAAGAGTATTTGAAGCATCATTAACCTCTTGCGCTCTATGACATACGCAGTCATGCTAATCTGGTCATTTCCGAAAATGACGTACGTCATGATATCCGGTTAATTAAACATTCTGATTTCCCATCGGAAAGTTTTAACTATTATTTTTACTTTACAAGATGATTTATTTTCCATAAATGACATAAAAAAAATTTTCAATTAAATTTCTGTGGTGCAAATTCAAAATATCTAAACAAAAAAATTCTGCCAGATGGGGCAACACTAGTGGCTAGTGGCATACATCCGCTAAGAGTGCTGTACTCAAGGGATTCATTTCGAATGGATTCTCAAAGATTTGTGTTTAATGAACTCATCCAAGATATAAGAAAATCAATCTTCTCTTCTAATTTGATTGTCATTGATTCAGTATTTCGGATACTATCGTGATGACAAGTTTTGCATTATTTTTAAATGTTTAAACGAAGCTATTTCAAAAAGTCGATTTCAAAATAAGCCAATCTAATAGCCGACTTGAGGCGGCGCACAGTGGGACGTTTTGACGATCTATGTGGACAAAGTGATTTCATTGAAGTTTAATTAGTTATTGCTGGTTTTCCGAATGTCACTCTAATAAAATGCTCAAACAATGATAAATATTTGGTTTATTTAACAACAATGTCTCAAAATAAATATATAATGCATTACAAAGAATGCGTTAAACATAGTACTTGTTTAACTATAAAGTAAAAAACAATTTAATGCACATATGTAACTAAACATCCATTTCATTTTTCATATTTGTCTACTTAGTAGAATGCTCGTGAAATTTGTGAAGTCATCCTGAAAAATAAATATTCTAAAATAAAATCATATTAAAAAAAAAAAAGCTTTTATGTTTTGTGTGATACTCTAAAAAGTATAAATGCTACCCAAATTATTTTCAGATGAAAAAATGCTGTTATGTAAATAAATAACCTATATAAATTTTATTCAATTTAAAATAGAATTTCTTCTTATAGATGCTAATGTATCCAAAAATTTATGTGGCCTTGTAAAATATATATAACTGCCACACACTTTATTTTAAATTTAAAAAATGCAACTGTGCATCTCAATAACCTATAGTAATTTTGTTAAAATTTAATTAAAATTTCTGATTATAAGCAACAATTAATCCACAATCTTTTGTGTGGCCCTGTAAAAGATGCATTATTGCTACGTTCGTCAAATTATAATATAATTTAATTGTCATCGAAAAAAACACACGAAGGAAAAGTTTCACCTGAATCAGATTATTCAAAGTGATTTAAAATTCACTTGCAAGATTTGAACTAATCTTCTATGTGGCCCTGTAAAAAAGCGTAAGTGCTACGTCTCATAAATTATAATAATATTGATTGTCATCAGAACTACATGTATAAGCAGATTTTCAGCTCAATCGGATAATTGAAATTGGTTTAAAATTAAATTGCAAGTTTAAAACTAAATTTTTGTGTAATGCTGTAGAAACAATGTTAACTTCTGCGTTCTTCAAATTATAATAATATTGTATTATTGAAACTACACATGTATTCAATTTTTCGACTCAATCGGATAAGTGGTTTAAAATTGACTTGCAAGATTTGAACTAAACATTAATGCATACACTGCAAGTTAAAAGAATGCTTCTCTATTTAAAATAATAATAATAATAATGAGTTCACACTTTTGCAGGAGCTTTTTTAAGTTCCCAATATATTAGGAATGGCACTTTGATTTAAAAAAATGCTTATTGCTGAATAATTCTGAATAATATGTTAAAAATCAAAAGGAAGTTTGTAAACAACATCATGAAACATCCAGAATCCCAACCTCTGAAAAAGTGTTTAAGCGGGTTTCATATCTCTTATTTTCAAACAAAAATAGGTTAAATCTTACATTGACAAACCTGTGACATAAGTCCAGCAAATTCGTGATTTCAAATAAAACAGAATAGTCACGACATGCTTTCAAACTTAGAGGAAACTAGTGCAACCGTTGAAACACCCTCAAACCAACTGAGAAAAATGGCTTCTTTACTGTGATAATTAATCGAAATCTCGGACTCTTTTGACAAAACTCGTACGTTTCTCGATAAAACAGACATTCAGCTACCAGTACACGTGGCTTAGTCAAATTCCGAGATAATCGAAAAAATGAATTTTGTCCAATATGATCGCCAAAACGTCCGACTGTGCGGCGATTACGTCTGAAATGAATTTTATTGCATTGAGTTCTACATACCGTCACACAGTACGCAAATATAACTATGAAAATGAAAGTAAATCTGTTAATGCGAAAACTGCATGCATTCACTTTTCTTCAAAATGCATTTTTGTTGTTGCAAATGTATCCTTGAAGGTAAACTGACATGTTCATTCAAAAATTACAAAAGTTTAATTATTAGTTGACACTCGAAATTGTCATTTATTGAAAATACAACATTAGTCAAGGGCACAGCTGCCAACTTTTACGCTTTCTTGTACCACAAAAATCTAATAGGCTAATTTCATGGGGTTTTGTAGCGTAAGTCACAAAGCTGGTAATTTCACTATTTTATAAAACTGGTGGGAATCAAACAATCTGAGTAAAAGACACAGCCCGAAAATATCACGGGAGCGAGAATTAAGGGGTTAAAGGATGGAATCTAGAGATTTTACAGGTATGAAATTTTACGAATACAATTTATACGAAAACAGCCTGGGAACTCAAATGAAATGAATTTCCTGCATTATAGTGATATTGCGGTCCATGCCGTGCTTAACCCCTTAACGCTCGAATAAAATTACGGTTGAAAAATTCAAATTGCTTACTGGCACCACTTTTATAAAAAAGAAATATTCACCTTATCTAATGACAGGAAAAACGATACTAAAATATAGCCAATTTCACTATTTTATAAAACTGGTGGGAACAAACAATTTGAGTAAAAGACACAACCCGAGAATATGACGGGAGCGAGAATTAAGGGGTTAATGGAATAAATGAATGTAAATGTAATCCTACAAAGAAATGCCTAATCTGTTTCAATTTCACTATCGTAAATGTATATGTTCATAGATCCTGAATGAAATTCGTCTTAATTATTTTATTCGCATTTCGGATATTCTTGAACATTTATTAGTGATGATTTATTAGTGAAAATACATTTCGGTATAATTGTCTGAGCGAAGCGAAGGCTAATACTCAGCGAAATATTGTCCGGACACTTTACTACTACGATGGATAGTAACGCCATGTCCTACTAAAATAAAAGCCTAATAAAAACCTTTCGTCAAGCATAACTCAAAAAATATTTGTCGGATTTCGTTTCTGATTGCAACAGAAGGTACCTATGAATGTCGCCTACTGAATGCACTTACTATGAAAAATAAGTTCCAAACCGTTTAAAAACTATATAGAAAAAACTCTTTAAAAAGCGCATTTTATCTGCACACGTCACAGAAATTTGGTGTGCGTCACTTTCACCGCTTGATGTTTTCGTAGACATTTGGTTTGAACACATGGAGCAAATAAAAAAAAAAATACGCACGCAGTAATATTGAATACATCAGTTTCAACCACGTGATCACAAACCTTGCAACAACCCGTGGCAACCAGTTTTGGTGGGCAAACAAATAATAATACAGTATTCCGTACCACGGTGACCGTTTTTTAGCCTGTTGTATAAAATCTGGCATGTTGTATGACATACAATTGTGGATGATTAAAACAAAAGACATGAGTGTTTATTGATCCGGGAGGTTATCTTTCTCTGGATGTCTGTCTGTCTATCATACAGCATGCAATTTTCTTGTAAAGCATGATATTATTATGCAGTAAAACCTCCATAGCGGACACACCCGATAAGTGGACACCTCTATTTAGCGGGCATTTTTTCGATTACAAACCCTTAAATAACTGTACATTTTTTACTCTCAGTAGCGGTCACCTCTAAATAGAGGACAAATTCTGCCCTCCCGAGGTGTTCGCTATTCAGAAGTTTTACTGGTAAAACCTCCATAGCGGACACACCCGATTAGCGGATACCTCTATTTAGCGGACATTTTTTCGATTACCCACTCTTAAATAACTGTACATGTTTTACTCCCAGTAGCGGTCACCTCTAAATAGAGGACAAATTCTGCATACTCGGGGTGTCCCCTATTCAGAGGTTTTACTGTATATAATATTGATAATTATTTTACAGGGCCGCACAAAAGAATAAGAATATATGAAACGAATATAAACTAAATTTGGGATTGGTAGATCGCTGATGGTAATGTAATTTTAGGATGTTGTTACAGTCATCCGCAGCATGTTTTTAGAGTTTCGTTCATCTAACGAAACCCTACCTGTATCACTCCTTTGTCTGTGTGTTTGTCCGTCTGTCACAGAGCCCGTTCTCAGAAACTATATATATCGGAAACGTGAAAATTTGCATACTTATAGCCGAACACCATACATCAAACGGCAAATAATAAAATTTTGAAAAAGGCTTAATATTTAACCCTTTGGGCTCTAACTAGTGTATTTAAAGCAATTTTTCTAACTCAGCCCCTAATTAAGTTGGAGACATGAAAGTTTTCATACTTATAGCTGAACACTTGCGATAACACGATAAATCATAAAATTTTGAAAGAGTCATATTTAATCCTCCGGTCTCTAACTTCTGTATTTAAAAAAAAAAATTTTCTAACTCAGCCCCTAATTAAGTTGGAGGCATGACATTTTGCATACTTATAGCTGAACACCTCACATCAAACGACAAATAATAAAATTTTTAAAAAGTCTAATATTTAACCCTCTGGGCTCTAACTTGTGTATTTTAAACAATTTTTCTAACTCAGCCCCTAATTAAGTTGGAGACATGAAATTTCGCATATTTATAGCTGAAATCCTCAGATCAAACGACAAATAATAAAATTTTGAAAAATGTCTGATATTTTACCCTCTGGGCTCTAACTTATGTATTTTAAGCAATTTTTCTAACTCATCCCCTAACTAAGTTGGAGACTTGAAAGTTTGCATACTTATAGCTGAACACTTGCGATAACACGATAAATTATAAAATTTTGAAAAAGTCATATTTAACCCTCCAGTCTCTAACTTCTGTATTTTAAGCAATTTTTCTAACTCAGCCCCTAATTAAGTAGGAGACATGAAATTTTGCATACTTATAGCTGAACACCTCACATCAAACGACAAATAATAAAATTTTGAAAAAGGTCTAATATTTAACCCTCTGGGCTCTAACTTGTGTATTTTAAGCAATTTTTCTAACTCAGTCCCTAATTAAGTTGGAGACATGAAAGTTTGCATACTTATAGCTGAACACTTGCGATAACACGATAAATCATAAAATCTTGAAACAGTCATATTTAACCCTCCGGTCTCTAACTTCTGTATTTTAAGCAATTTTTCTAACTCAGCCCCTAATTAAGTTGGAGACATGACATTTTGCATACTTATAGCTGAACACCTCACATCAAACGACAAATAATAAAATTTTGAAAAAGTCTATTATTTAACCCTCTGGGCTCTAACTTATGTATTTTAAGCAATTTTTCTAACTCGGCCCCTAATTAAGTTGGAGACATGACATTTTGCATTCTTATAGCTGAACACCTCTCATCAAATGACAAATAATAAAATTTGGAAAAAGTCTATTATTTAATCCTCTGGGCTCTAACTTGTGTATTTTAAGGAATTTTTCTAACTCAACCCCTAATTAAGTTGGAGACATGAAATTTTGCATACATATAGCTGAACACCTCACATCAAACAGCAAATAATAAAATTTTGAAAAAGTCTAATATTTAACCCTCTGGGCTCTAACTTGTGTATTTAAAGCAATTTTTCTAACTCAGCCCCTAATTATGTTGGAAACACAAAAATTTGCATACTTATAGCTGGACGCCTCACATCAAACGACAAATAATAAAATTTTGAAAAAATCTGATATTTAACCTCTAATATTTTGACTCGCGCAATTTTTAAATTTAAACTGTTTTGCAATACTATTTTTTGTTCATTTTGCATAATAAGTGTAATGTGACGTAATTTTTTCTATTTCAGATTTCTAACGCATGTTAATGAATTTATTTTACAATATCCTTTTTCTTTTAAAATTTACATGTAAATATAGTTTTTATGGCGTAACTTCCAATAAGTGCCTGCTTTTTATACCGAATTATTTAATTCTAATTTGAAGGTTTCTTCTGTTTATAATAGTAACGTGTAAATAATTTTTTTATTTGAAGCAAACATTATTGTTTGCGCTGTTTATACAGTTGGCAACAGTTTAAAATAATACCATTTTCTAAAATATGTAAAAAATATCTGTCAAAATGCTGAATATTTGAATTTAAAATAGAAATAAAACCTCAAAAAATGAGTCAAATTAAAAAAATTAATGAAATCTGCAGACCGGGATCTTCTATTGAATAAAATGATCTAAAAATGATTAAATTCCCATGTGCAGCTTTTGCTCTTATATATATATTTTTTTAATGGAACGATTTTGTCCAACTTTAGCATTAAATATCTCTTAAAATAATTCTTCGATTTAAAAACTGTATGCATTAGTGTGTTGATCAAACATTTCGCTATAATACCACCGATTTTCATATATTTGTATGCAATAGATTTCTTAATATTAACGAAGAAATATCTCCGGTCACAAAAAATTCAAAACCGGCGGCGGCGGCGGCGGCGGCGGCGGCGGCGGCGGCGGCGGTGACAGCGTTAGTTACTTTTTATAGAATAGAGAGATATATAAAAATGAAAACTTGTCTATCTGTCTGTTTGTAATTCTATAAAAAATCCACAATTTGGAAGCCAAAATTATGAAGAGATACGTACATGTGTATTAAAACATGGCCGAGACAACTAAAGTAATCCGGAATCGAAATAACTTATAGTTAATTTTTAATTAATAAAAACGACCAATTTAACAGCAATTTCTTATCAAATTTAAACATTTTTCGTGATAGCAGTTGCCAACAATTAAAAAACACAATCAAATTATTACTACAGCAATTAATTTTCTACTGCAAGATTCCCCCGTGAAAAATGAAAATGAAATAAATGGTTTGCCGAATTAAAAAAAAAAAGGTGAATATTACGTCATAACTTTTCTATTGCAAGATATTCACGTGAAATATGAAAATGAAATAAATGGTTTGACTAATTTAAATGAAAGTGAATATAACTTCATAACTTTTCTATTTCAAGGTTTCCACGTGAAAGAGGAAAATATTACGTCATATTGGAAATATAAAGGGCATGGTGGATATAGTATAACGTCATATGAGTGTGAAAAATGTATTGAAGCATCATAAAAACCCGATTAGGGAAATATTGGCGTATTTTAACATTATTGCTCCAATTATAAATTGAAATAAGTTCATTTATAGCTGTATTTTTTTGCGTCTGTTATATGCATTTATACATTTTTATATAGCGTTTTCATATGATTCATTCAACAACATTTCGACTGCTTTTTTTAATGTTTGTTTTGTGTTGTATGTTAAATTTTGAAATTGATTTTTCAGAACAAACATCCTTCAAATTCTAGGCAACGCCGGCACTTTAGTTTGTAACAGATAAATGGCTTTTGTATCTGTGCATCTAATGCTAATATTATAAAGCGTTATAATATTACAAAGTATATAATATTATTAATGCTTGTACGTTTGTGATGTGTTATCTCTGAAACTACATAGGCAACTTAAAAAAATTTTGGTGGCCATCTCTGCTCCGAAAAAAAGACTATTTTATGTCAGTGCAAGAACCTACATCGCTGCAGGAGCAAAAAAGTTCTAAAATTGTGATTTCTGCTATATTGATTGGATTAGAAACTTTAAATTTGGTGCGGTAGTTACTTTTAAGATGTAAATATTCGTAATTAATGCTCTCTAAAAGGTTCAATTTGACGGATAAACGTAAAAATTTCTAGAAAGGTTCTAGACTATGATTTATTTGGAATACTGAACTTTTTGGGATACTGTTGGGGTTTGAAACTAGAACATTGGCATGGTAGTAATTAATAAGATGTAAATGCTCGTTGTAGAATGAATTCTAAAAAATAGAAAGACTAAACAAAGCGGAAAAAGATCTAAAGATGATCTAAGTAACGAAGAACATGGAACTGTTAGGAATATAAACATGACAATTGACATGGCTGTATTTATCATGACGTAAATTCTCGCAATAGAACAATTTCTAAAAATGTCGCTATATAAAACAGTGCAGAAACAAAAAACTTTCAAAAAATTTCTATTTCTCTGTTACTGCTGAGCCCAAAATCTTGAAATTTTGCTTCGGGTTAGTTTCAAAATATACAAATGTCTCTATGAATGGTTTCTACAAAATTTAAAATTTAAAAAGATGAAATTAACGGAAAGCGATCTCAATTACCATTAATTTGGAATTATTAGGTACAGCAACTTTAAATATTTCATAATGCTGCATTTCCTCCGCAAAACATGCGATTTAAATGCAACAAAACTGATAGATACCCACCTAGTATTAAATAAATTGCGTAAATATTGAATAAAGACCTGTATGAAACAGTGGGTAGGTTGCCCGAAAGTACTTGTTAAAGTGTTCCTTCTCTAGGATTTTCTCTCTCTCGCCAAGGCCAATAACAGAGGGAAGTGCCGTTTTAAATGTGATATGAATTTTTTATCCGATTCCTTTTTCTAGACATTTTATCATAAGGTCATATTCTCAATTATCATTAGTAGATTTTTTATATATTAACTTATTCTGGTGAAATTTTGTAATCGGGTTCATATTGGCGTATGTTAGCTTGCATGATTTGCTGAATAAATATGTATGGATTTGTAAATTACTTCAAATGACATTTTGACAGCTCAAAAGTTATGCAGACGATATATTCAGATCTTGTGTCATACTTTATGTTGTAATCATTGCCGATTTCTTTTATTTAATACATGCTAAATACAGCTCAACTTGTGCAGAATATGTTTGAAAACAAAACAATACAGCGTATGTAGTGGCCAGCATACACTCATCATTTAAATCCGATCGAGCATATCTAAAACACACTCTAACGAAACATTGCATGCCACTTTTGATGTATTCGGTACTTAATACTATATTAGATTTTGAGAAGAGAATTCCTTAAATGTTATCGACAACCTCATTGCATCCGTGGAAAACAGATATTGTACAATATTAACTATTCCGGGGAGCACACACCATATAAAGTATAGTCTATTCTTTTTAAACATCATATATTTGTCATTTAAAGTTACTCAAATTGGTGCGGAGCGTCTGATTATGTTCTTGACATCATTTTATACAGTTAAAATTGCTATATAAGTAAATTAGTGTTTCATTTTCTATTTTACTTTTAATATATTGCGTACTTTCAATTTTATATCCATGCATGGCTGTCTTGAATGGTTTGATTTCCCATTTTTTAAACAGTGTATACGAATTTATATATAAGATTTTGTAATTCTACAATTCCTTTATTTTCATCATTTCAATTTTTCGCAGTATATGGACAATTAAAGATAACATCTCATTTTCTTTGCTTCCACATGTTATTATTAAATCTATGTTCTCAGTAATATCGCTCAGACTAATCCCTCTGAGGGAAGTCCTAGTATTTAATATTGCATTTCTAATGATTTTTAACACTTTCCAATAAAGTTGAAAAGTGTTTATGACTTCGGCTTGTCTGTCCGCGCTCTAACTCACGTAATTATACCCGGATTGCCCTGAAATTTTGGATGTTATTGACGTTTACCATAGCACATTTCCTATTTCAAATGAAGTTTGTAGCATGTTTAGTTCTTTCACAGGGAGAGTCAAATTTTTCCGTCAAATTACGGCCTATGGGGAAAAATCGTTTAAAATGAATTTTAATGATATTACACCCTTTCAAACATAATAAAGTTAATATGCATTTATGAAGTACAGTAAAATATGCATTCTGCAAAATATGCGGTGCAAAGAATAGTTATTATTCATTTACAGAACCATACAAAAAATTTCTGTTACATAATGATATAGGGGTGGAGGGAATTGTTTGCGGCGTATTCTTTAATTATATTAACCCCTTAATTCTCGCTCCCGTCATAGTCACGGACTGTGTCTTTTACTCAGATTGTCTGATTCCCACCAGTTTTATAAGATAGTGAAATTGGCTATATTTTAGTATCGTTTTTCCTGTCATTAAATAAGCTGAATATTTCTTTTTCATAAAAGTGGTGCCAATAAGCAATTTGAATTTTTAAACCGTAATTTAATTCGAGCGTTAAGGGGTTAAATTATTTCATGTATAATGCAATCAATATACGTCGCTGAGGTTTACTATAACTTATTTCAATTCTAATACGAAGTGCATAGCATTTACAGGGACACACAAAAGATTTCAGATACTGTATTGTATCCGAAGTACTGTACAGTAGCGATGAATGCTGTAAATGCATTTTTAATTATGTTATGCGCTTTTATGCTTCGCTGTATTTATGTATATTATTTGGGGTGTATAAATGCTATAATTCATATATAGGGCTACACAAAATTATTCTTAATGGTTGATGGGTCGGAGTGTAATTTGTTTAAAGATGGTTTTTAAACCTTTCAGGGGCAAGGTAATTGTATTTGCAAACTGTTCAAATAATAGAATAACACCAGTTACAAGAAAATTTATTTGTAAAGAAGAAAAGGTATTATATTTTCGCTTATTTAATAAAAGTGAAGTTTTCATACAAAAAAGCTAGTGCCAATGTGGCAATTAGGGATTAAAATTATGTGATGCCGTGACGACATCAGCGCCCCTCAAAGGGTTAAATGAGTTATGCATTTTTACGCTGAACTGCATTTACTTTACTAAGAAATGTTTGTTGAGTATAGATAAAATGATATTCAGTGTCACGCAAAGAATTGGATACATAACCGTCTATGGATGAAAATATCCGAAAATGTGATTTCTGTAGTTTTAAGAGTGTCTTAGTTTAAATTAAGTTTTAGCTAAATAGTGGCGTGCAATAATGATACTATTGGCTATGGATGGTAACTGCGGAAATGTGATTTCAGTAGTTTTAAGAGGTTTTTAGTTTAAATTAAATTTTAGGAAAATATTGGCCTGTAATAAATGTATTAGGTTAACTACAGAGTTGTACAAAAGTATTCAGGTATGTTTTCATCTATTACCATATATTGCTGAAAGAGAAATTTCAACCTGTTATGCGTTTTCTTCTAAACTAAATTTCCCCATTACATAGTATACAATCTGTTACAAAGCTATAAGACCACAACATATTTTAATGTCTAGGTAATGAAAGAAATATTTCAATCAAAATAAAGAATATTTTATGTTAGTACATCAAGTTTTTAGTAAAATGTAATAATTTAGAGAAATGAAATTAATTCGGAAAAAATAAAACACCAATATAACAAAAAAGTGTCAAAAAGATCTGTTGCAAAATTATAGGACCACCTGTGGTTAAGAAGAGTGTTCTCAAATTTAGTAAGGTGTTGCTCCGCCATTTTTCTGAATAACTTTAAACACACGATTTGGCATTGAGTTTATTAATTTTTTAAGGAAATATTCGGGAATATTGTCCCATTTCTACATAATGGCCATTTCTAATTCATATGTTTAATGATATTTTTTGTTATTTTCACACACTTTGCGAGACAAATAATACCACAAGTTTTCTATGGGATTTAGGTCAGGGCTTCGACTTGGTCAGGGTAAAACATTAATCTTTTCTCTTTTAAGCCCCTCTTTTGTTGATTTCGATGAATGGCTGGGAGCATTATCTTGTTGAAGCATCCATTTTGCACCTCCTAAAAGTAGTCCGAAGGGTACTAGACTTCGAAATAGCATCCGTTGGTAATTGTTCGAGTTCCTTTTCCATTCAACTCTTTGGAGATAGCATTTTCTGGCATATGAAAATGCGCCCCACACCATAACGGAACCCCTTCCCATCTTTCTACTGAAGAACTCGCGAGATCTTTGCCTTAAATCATGCCAGTAATAATTATTGCCGTCTGGACCATCTAGATTTAATATTTTCTCGTCTAATAACAATATATTTCTCCATGCAGAGTTCCAGGACATGACATTTTTTGCTCTCTTAAGACGAACTTCTTTGTGACATTTCAATAGTAGTGGTTTACTTTTTAATTTGCGATGAATAACACCAGCATTAGATTTCAAACTTCGCCACACAGTTGCATGTGATACCTTTTTAGTCAACTGTTGTGCTATTTTACGAGTTGACTGATATTTTTTCGTTGCCAGTTTCACAATACGCCTATTATCACGATCTGATAACTACTTTTACGACCAGATCCTTTATGCGTTCCATACAATTCTTTTTTACTTAAAACGTTATGAATCGCAGTTTTACAACGATTAAGAATCTTACATATTTCACGTTCAGACTTCCCTTTCCCTTTGTAGAACCACACAATTCTTCTCACTTCTACTTCAGACAACTCACTCCGACGAGACATTTTACTAATAAATTCAAACAAACAGATACTATTCAGAATTTCTCCACTTTACTCTTCTTTTTAAGTTTTACAGATTGTTTAGGTTACAGTTAAATTCTGAATTCAAAATAAAATCGTCTCCTTTATTAGTAATATAAGAGTGGTCTTATATTTATGAAACAGTGGGTTTGCGTAAAATCGTTTGGTATGAAACAAAAAAAAAAAAACATTCTAACTTTTTTTCCTGAGCTAAATAAGCATTATAAAGTTATTTATTTTCATACAACTACTTTTAAATTCAAACTAATATTTTCTTTGTTGAAAAAAGGTAAAATTCTAAGTGGTCTTATAATTTTGTAACAGACTGTATATACGAACCTACAGATCAAATACAGGGCTGTTCAAAAGAAGTAGAATATATATTTGGCTATGGGCGTAACTGCTGAAATCAGTTTTTTAAATGTTTTATGGGTTTTCTATTATAATATCTTTATGCCTCATATTTACATAGTTATCTTATACACCTTATTTCCCTACATAACGAAGTTTTGTTAAAACATTCAGGAAGTGTTGCAATGTGTTTCATAACATATGCCTACGGCATGATTTTTGTTTCTTATTAAATATATGTTTACAATTCATTTTAAATAAATAAAAAAAATTTATTGTGCATCACATCACTCAGAGTATCCATAGAATATAAGAAATGACTAAATAAAATAAATAAAGTAAGACAGACTTGAATAAACATCAACATAAAATTTATATATCTATATTTAATTAATAAAAACCTATTAAATACATATAGCCAAGCAAACGCAAGGCCTCGTTAGTACAGATTCAATCAGTATTCTGACACAAAAATATTGGATGTCGTAGGCGAAGTTTTTTCAGCATATGTGGAGTGTAGAGTCCATTGAATTTCAAAAGCTTTTAGTCGAAAAAAAATAAGGCAAAGAATAATTCTAGGAATTACTGGTATTTAAATTTAAGAAACAATACAAACATTGGAGAGAATTCGCTTTTCAGCATATGTGGAGTGTAGAGTCCCTTGAATTTCAAAAGCTTTTAGTCGAAGAAAAATAAGGCAAAGAATAATTCTAGGAATTACTGGTATTTAAATTTAAGAAACAATACAAACATTGAGGAGAATTCGCTTTTCAGCATATGTGGAGTGTAGAGTCCCTTGAATTTCAAAAGCTTTTAGTCGAAGAAAAATAAGGCAAAAAATAATTCTAGGAATTACTGGTATTTAAATTTAAGGAACAATACAAACATTGGATAGAATTCGCTTTTCAGCCTATGTGGAGTGTAGAGTCCCTTCAATTTCAAAAGCTATTAGTCGAAGAAAAATAAGGCAAAGAATAATTCTAGGAATTACTGGTGTTTAAATTTAAGGGACAATACAAACATTGAACAGAATTCGCCTTCTATTCGGGGAGGATGTGATATATTACTTACTAGATCTTTTTTTCTTATTTTCAATTCACAAAAATAAAATTTATTTTTATTTTTCGACCAAAATTTCTCATGAAAATTTCAAATAGAACAACTGGGAATAATGTTTGTAAATTGATTTACATATTTTAACAAAAAATTAATGAAGTATTTTTAATTTAATGTGCTATAATTCGAAAAATTTCTACGAGTGCCAAAGTTGACAATTTCGGAAATTTTCTTGTTCAAAATATCTACCACTATTTTAGAATAATATTATTATCTTTGTTTCACCACTTCGCGACGACTGACATGTGTATGTACAATACAGGGTACTCAAAATCCTTGAATTAGGACACAGTTTTCTATAACTTTTTCTTGGGCAAAATACTTCATTTGCTAAAATGTATAAATGATAGAATGACACCAGGTTTTACGAACAAATTTGTTTCCTAATAAGCTTTTTCTTCACGTACATTATAAATGTAAAATCCCGTTTATTATTTCTGGTGACATTGTTGCATTTGGTAATTTAAATTAAATTGGACACGTGTATCCCTCCGCCCAAAAAAGGGTTAATAGAAATATTTGGCTTATTTATTAACTGTATTTCAGTGATGAAATAAGACGAAATTTGATGCGGTTGTGTAGTATACATGAAAATATTAACGACAGACATTCTCTGATTAAATAAAGCAAAGATTACTAGTAAAAAAAGTGGTAACTTCTTTGGATTAAAGTATAAAAAACAAACAATTAAATTGACCGGGTGACTTTTATCAAAATATTAGGACTACCGGAAAGTTCTGTCCGATAATGTTATTACACACCTACTATTTCTAAAATTGAGATTTCTTCATTGGTACCATTTTTTGAAATTGTACAATTCGCCTTATTAATGTCATATTAATTAATTTGAAAACAATGCGAATTTAACCATTTCAAATAAGTGGTGCCAATGAAGAAATCTTAATTTTAAAAAATTCAGGCGTGATATAACATTATCGGACAGAATTTTCCGTTAAACCTGATATGTACATAACCCCATGAGGGGAAAGTAATGGTGTTTTTGTAATGTCGAATTCGCACAGGGATCTGCAAAAGATTCATTTCAAAATATGGAAAAGCAATTTTACCACATTTTTATTTTTACCAAAGTTAGAAAAGTAAAATTGAATACAATTTTTCTGGTGCTAATCTTCATTAATCGTAGGTAGGATAAAATACATCCCACCGTAACTCAAAGGGTTAAGACATATAGCCATAAGAACGCTGAGCTGTATAGTTTATTTATTCTGCTATATACATGACTGAAAACCGTCCGGTTTTTTTTAATCAAGAAAACGTACTTTAACCCTTTATCTACTGCATTATGATCAACTGCAAATTTTTTCATGTATTTTTTTTTTTTTTTTAGTTACTACAATGAAAATTAAAGAATAAACATAAAAAAAATACTCATCCGTGAGAAATTTAATTCTTTAGAGGTAATTAATTAAAGTGGTACTTTACAAAGCGATATAAGTAAGCGTCCTATCTTAAATGGGAGAAGTAACCGCAAGATTAAACGCGAGGTCACATCAATCAAGGTCATGCGCCACGTAGTGGATGGAGTGTGAACTACAGGTAGATACCTAACTGTTTTCTTACTGACACCACTAAAATTTTAAAGTTTTTTCACCTTGATTAATAACTGAAGCGCTTATAATAAGGCGAAAAAAACTTCGTGGCAAAGCGATATAAGTAAGCGCCCTATCTTAAATGGAGAAGTAACCGCAAGATTAAAAGAGAGGTCACGTGAATCAAGGTCATGCGCCACATTGCGGATGGAGTGTGAACTACAGGTAGATTAAAATTGTAAAGTTTTTTTCACCTTGATTAATAACTGAAGTGTACTTGATAAGGCGAAGAAAACTACGTGGTGTCAAGAGCAACTGGATACCTCTCTCGCTACGCCATTATTTTGCAATAAATGTGGCAAACAAAGCTCATTCCCATGAGTGACTAAAGATTTAGAAAATACGCGCCACACTAAAAACCCGCGTATGTGAAATATCACTCCGTCCACAAGATGACGCAACTGCATTAATTTAAGCCCGATTCCAGCATTAAATTTGCACGCTTACTTATATCGCTTTGCTTCGTGGTGTCGAGTGCATCTGAATGCCCCTCTCGCTACGCCAAATTTTTGCAATAAATGTGGCAAACAAAATTAATTTCTATGAGTGACTAAAGATTTAGAAAATACGCGCCACACTAAAAACCCGCGTATGTGAATTATCACTCTGTCCACAAGGTTTCGCAACTATGTTAATTTACGCCTGATTCCAGCATTAAGTTTGTTCGCTTACTTATAAAGCTTAGGGTACTTTAAAGTACCGTCAGTACACTATGACTAAAATATCGCAACAGAAAACCCACAAGGTATTTCAAATGGCGCCAAAATTATGGTAAAATATTTTTGATTTATGAAGTATATATAGCCTTTTTCTTATTTACTAATGAATATTTTGGCAAATTCCGGTGGCAAACATTTATTTCAACACTTTAGCATTTAAAATGCTTTGCGCCTGAAAGGGTTAAAAAACTATTTTTTTAGGTTTCGATCTTGTTGGCAGTACTTCAGTTATACGACGTCTGTATTCCAGTGGCAACATGTTCTCTCGCATCTCCACATATGCAATATATGAATATACATATGCCATTTCTAGCACAGCAAAAAAGAGCCTGTATCACAACTTTTTCGATTTCCAGTAAAAAAATAATAATGAAACAGAAAATAAATGCTAGGAAAATTATTACTACACTAAATTTTAGTAATTACATTTTAAACAGAAGAAACGATGGATAACTACACAGACGAAAAGTAAACAAGAAGTTTTTCTACAACACCAGTGTACTGACGCTACTTATAAGTACCACCGAGTAATTCAACTGTTAAATCAAATACATACATCGTTCACCTAAAATAGCTAGTCAAATTGTATTCTAAGACCATAATGAACACATAAAAAAAACCCCAACTCTTATCTTATGTCCTTTACTGTGTTTGCAGCAATAAAAAGACGAGCGTGACAATCTGTTCAAAATGTTGGCACAAAACACATAAACTGCTTCAAAGTTAGCCTCCTTCCTTGGTAAAATAACAACCCTAAAACTACTTCTGCCATGTATCCGGATAAAGTGGGGTTAAAAGAGTGTTTTTGCAAAGTACCATTAGAATATTAGTAATATTCTCTATGGTGTGAAAGTTTAAAGTGAGTGGCACTTATAAGTACCGTCAGTAGATAAAGGGTTAAACCATGACTTTAATTTATAAATGAAGACATATAAGACCCCATAGAAAAAATATACATTATTAAATATATTTTCAATAAACTTTCTACATCATGTATAGTTTTTTATTTGGAAAAAAAAAAAAAAAAAGCTGAGGGTTGACATCTTGAGCTAGACTTAGATTACGAAACGCTTTCTAACAGCGTCATAAAATAATTAAGAAAATAATTTTTTTATGCTATGAAATCGATTATATTCCGTTCTGTAATTAAATCATTTTGTGTATTTCTGTCAATCAACATTAAATGCTATGCACTCCATAATCTATAGGAAACATGGTGTAGTGCAATTTAATGACTCTTTTATTTTTGTATGTTTGAAGTAACAAAACATTGTTCAGAAGAATCACAGACTATTTTTCCTTATAGATTATAATGTGGAATTCTTTTGTGAGTCCCTGAAAACGAACTATAAAGGCTACTTATTCTATTTCCTTCTGACAGAAAGTTTTAGTGCATCTTATCCATGTATATGAATTTCATTTTGTTTGAAGTATTATATCATTATTAACACTTTGCGGACGGGCGATTTTTATCAAATCTGAATTTTAAAACAATAGAAGCTACCCCCCTGTTCTGAAAGTCATTTGTGAATTGGTGTTCTAAATAGGTTTCCCAAATTTATGCATCGGCAAATATCTTTCAATGTACGAATTTAATATAAAATGCCTTACAATCTAAAAAACATACACAACATGATATAAATGCATTTTCTGTAAGGTAGAAGCCACGCATTTAGGCAATGATATTTTTTGAATAAAAACGAGAATTCTCGTTTTCCGTCGCGAATGTGTTAAAATTCACTGAAAACAATTCTTCCACTTGGAACTCTTTTGTGTGTCCTTGTAAATTAACATTAAAACGCCCGGAAGGAGTCGATCCGACTCCCATCAAATGATTAACCCCTTGAGGAGCGGTGGGATAAAATATATCCCCTTTAAGATTCTCACCAAAAGCTTTTAACTAAATTTTGTATTTTTTTTGGGGGGGGGGGGCGTAGAAAAATTCCTCTTCCTTATTTAAAAATAATTTTTTTCGATTATTCCGGTGGAAATTTAATATTATAGAGAAATTATTGCTTGCCCCTCAAGGGGTTAAATGTCAACAGGAACCAGAAATTCTTTCATAAAATAAGTTAAATTTAAACAACGCAGATTTATATTAAATAAATCAGTCAAACAATTTTAAATAAAAATTCTGGTGTCAAATATTTTTATGAAACTTGAGTAAAAATAGCCGGGCGTTCTACTGTTAAATATACATGATATATACTTCATTTTAAATTCCGAACATTCTTTAGTAAAAGTCAAAGAGCTATTTCAGTTACATTGCGATGTAAGTAAATTTATTACAGTTAGCGCACGGACAGGTGGTAGAGAGTCAAACAAACTGAATTCATAAACACTTTTCAACTGCGTTGGAAAAATTTAAGAAAATATACGCTTGACTATTCTCAAACAGCTTACGATGAAATCACACCAATTGCGTCATTAGATTCTTAATAATATCTGTTTTCAGAACATTAAATCAATCTTGGAAATAAATGTCGTCCGCATGTTAAATATTACACTAAATTCGATTTTTCAAATGGTAACACCCACTATTGACACTTTATTTGAGTTCTATATGTATCAAATCATACTGCAAATGTATCTAGTTTCTGTACTTTTTGTTCAATCTTCATTGTGTTAAAAGAGGTTTAAATTTCAGGGTAATAACGTTAAATTCAAGTGAAATTTTTCAATTTGTAACTTCAGGAAACAATTATCCTATACATTGTTTTTTTTTTCGGTGAGATACATTGAATGATCTCAAACAAATTGTAAATATTTGTTTTATTCTGTTCTTTATACGTGTTGGTCCTTACATATCATTGGCTTTTATTAATGAAAATTACCTTTAAATATCGTTCTAGCATTTAATGAAACTTTTGAATTAATGTTGAAAATACAAATTTCTAAATATCTGTACAAACACTACTACATATTTCATAGCTGCCAATTTGTACGGAATTTTTTCACCAAAATTAATTACCGAATTCTAACGGTTTCTAACAATGAAACAAGACAAAAGTTTCTATAAAATTTTAGCGATAATAAAAAAACCGTAATAGTTGGCAGCTACAATATTTAATAAAATGTGACGAAAAAATTATTTCTTTGTATGAATGTTTCAGATAAAGTACTCACATGAGAAACATTATGCAGGTAAATATTTAACTATAAAATATATATTACATTCCTAACATAATATATTTTTTTGCCATCATTTCGAGAGAAGCTGTTCCAGCATGAACGGCTAAAAATGATTAACCCTTTACACTCGAGAGGTGTTTTTCTCTCACCACTATGCTTCCAGGTGTTTTGCGTAAATTCGTATCTAAATGCTCTGGACACTAGTATTTTAAAGTAATTTGCTTAGTCTTGTCTAATGGCAGAATTATTTGCCATTAAAAATGGAGAAATAAACTATAAGAAACAAGTGGTATCCAGATAATTTGGAGTCCTGATTTACGCATGACACCTGACAACACTAGCGGTGCGTGAGAGTCACCTCTCGAGTGCAAAGGATTAATACACGTCGAAGGCTCATTGAGGGAACATTGATTCTTTTTTTAATTTCTGTAGAATTGTGTAGGCTTGAAAACATGGAGTCTAGAAATCTTGATTTGGTAAAAATTCCTTTTTCTGAATTCAGTGCTGTTGCAATCATATTTTAACCCCTTGAGGGGCAAGAGATTGCGTTTCTGTAATGTTGAACTCACACCGGAATCTTTGAAACATTCTACTTCAAAATAAGTAAAAGCAATTTTACGGCTTTTTTTCCACCAAAGTTAGAAAAGTAAAATTTAATAAAATTTTTCTGGTGATAAAATTTATTAATCGTTGGTGGTATATAATATATACCGGTGCCCCTCAAGGGGTTAGTTATGAAGACTAAATGAACAGGAACAGCTACGTTTGGATGTACAGTCGTGGGAAAAAAAAGTAAACATCCCCTACTAACTCCTCAACAAATTATCGTAGAAAACAGTTACTAGTACCGAACGATTGGAAATAAAGTATACTTTTAACCCCTTCACGGTCGCTTAATATTTGGAAAAACCATCAAAAAAGTACCTATTTATTTTATTACAGAAATTGAATAATTATAAGTTTTCTAAATAAAATATGCAATTAGTTTTTTTTTTTTAACCCCTTAATTCTCGCTCCCGTCATATTCTCGCGCTGTGTCTTTTACTCAAATTGTTTGATTCCCACCAGTTTTATAAAATAGTGAAATTGGCTATATTTTAGTGTCGTTTTTCCTGCCATTAAATAAGGTGAATATTTCTTTTTCATAAAAGTGGTGCCAATAAGCAATTTGATTTTTTCAACCGCAATTTAATTCGAGCGTTAAGGGGTTAAAGCGAAGAAAAAAGATGTTATAGAACAAATTCATATTTGTAGAAAAGCCATCATGCGAGAATTCTGCGTCTTAATGTTTGTTTTACACGGTACAAATTAATGTGAATAAAACATTTATTTTTCACATCTTAGATCTTTATTTATCATCATCGCACACATTTTTACAAAATAATATAATTGAAATTATATATATACATTAAATTTTGATTATTAATAATTTTTTCAGTGTTACATATTTCGAAACACGCAATACAAAGTACGCATTACAGTACACGCAGTACAAACACGCATTACAGTCAGCGCAAAAGACAAACCCCAAAGGCGATATTCAAAGACTTCACACCGAAATGCCAGTTAAATTTTTCTGGTTGCAGATGTTTTTTCCAGCAATAAATCTTCAGCCCGGAAATATGACGGGAGCCAGAAATGACGAACGACACCTCAGCCGGTGATATTGACGGGGATGAAGAGGTTAAATGACGCATATAAAATTTGCTTACGGGGCCATCTACATATTAAAACGAACCATAACTTTGATTTTTTTTTCAATAGCAGTACATTTCTGACAGCATAAATGAACTCCAACCCATGTAATTAAAATAAAAACTATTTTTTATGCAATTCGTACCAAAAGTTTCCGAGAAACTAATTATTTTAAAACAAGCGAATTTTATGGACTGAATCCAAATTAAAGTTCAGAAATCGATTGTTAATCCAGAGAGCCCTCTTCTTGATCAAGGCACCTTAACCCCTTCGGGACGGGAGCCTTTTACGAAATTTTTAATCGCTTGTCACCGTTTTTTAAAAACAGAAATTTGTGTCTTCTTGAATCGAGTAAATGCGCTGATTAAAACAAATTTTACAGTAAAATTTTACTGGTGAGAAAAAACAAGGATTCTGAGCGCTTCATGCGGCACGTATACGTGCCGCTCGTCCTCAAGGGGTTAAGCGCCACTCAAGCAACCAATGAAACAGGATAGCAGAAGAAATTTCAATATATCCAGTCACCTCTGTCATAGACGGCCCCGTAAACCATCATTTTGCTGTTTTTTAAGCATAATTTGAAAACTATTTGGAAGAAAAATGTGAAATTTTGGATTTGCATAAATCAGTACATAATAAATCTAAAACCATACAAAAAAATTGTTGGGTGCAATTCATAATTTTTTCGAATATTACTTTCATAATTCATAATTCATATCATAAAATTATAAAAATTGCAAATCCAGCGTATTTATATTTGGGTATATTAGCATTATTGCTACACAAATAATTGGCGCATTAGGACCATAATTTCAGGAGATATAAATAAAAATTTGAAAATTTAATTTAACATAAGAAGCACTAAATTTTGAATGTTTATAATTCAAAAATTTATCATTCAAATGTCTTGAAACATTGTATCTAGGCATAGTTTGAGCCAATGATTTGAAATATCTTGTTAAAATTGGGCATTGTCACTGAAAAAAAATTAAGTTTGGATTCGTTTTAATATGTAGATGGTCCCCTAAGTAAATTTTATATACTACATTTAAAAGTAGACTTTATTTCCAATCGTTCGGTACCAATAACTTTCGTCTACGACAATCTGTTGAGGAGTTAGTAGGGGTGTTTACTTTTTTTTTCCACAACTGTACCATGAATAAATACCTAATCAGTACCTAATTTTAATCCAGATTTGCAACAGAAAAATTTAATTGAATTGAACATTTATAACTTTGGTGGAAAAAAATTGAAAAATTGCTTTTTGTTTATTTGAAATAAATTTTTACAAAATTTCTGGTGATAATTCAACATTACAGAAACACAATTGCTTGCCCCTCAAAGGGTTAAATGATAGTTTAGAATCCAATTCAGCATTCACACTCTTTTGTATTCTGCGGTCTGCGCTTAAGAGGTTAATTTCTTTTGACACAATAAGTAGAAATACGGTCTATACGCTGGTTCAACTATATTAACAAGGTGTCAGTGGCGTGGCGTCCGGTCATCGCTGAATGCGGCCATGACCAAGCAATATTTTAAAACTCTTAATAAACTTTTAAAACTCTACGATCCAGTTTTAGCAGAACATTTGGAGTTCATGTATAAGTGAAGGTAAGATTTAAAGTTTCTTTTTTAAACATTCAACCATTGGATTTTAGAGTTAATAATTTTTCACCACAAACTTAAATAATTGCGATGGCCACCGAAAATTTTCACGCCACGCCACTGCAAGGTGTGTCCCAACGAAATAAAGCCACCATAATTGAGTGCCGTAACTGGACACGAAACAAATAATTAAGAAAGAAACAAATATATTAACCCCTTAATTCTCGCTCCCGTCATATTCTTGGGCTGTGTCTTTTACACAAATTGTTTGATTCCCACCAGTTTTATAAAATAGTGAAATTGGCTATATTTTAGTGTCGTTTTTCCTGCCCATTAAATAAGGTGAATATTTCTTTTTCATAAAAGTGGTGCCAATAAGCAATTTGAATTTCCCAACCGTAATTTAATTCGAGGGTTAAGGGGTTAAGAAAGTCTACATAGAAATACATATTTACAAGGAGTAACTCACACCCTGCCCCACCTGGGCATGAGGAAAAGATGAATGTGTAAAAGAAGAGGAGAAAAAGTGTCCCGCCGAATTAAAGCCACTGCCAATATTAGTATTTATTAGTAACTATTAATATTTGAGCTGCTGCAGTTAAAACATATTTATGACGTCAGGAAGTTGTCAAATACTTGTTCTGCGCCAGTCGAACTTTGCGCACACTTTAGAAGGTTGTATTTTCTATTTCTCCTGCCATATTGCAATGGGAAGGAAAACCCAGTAATCAAAGTTCGAGAAAGGACAGATAACAGCTTTTAACCCCTTGAGGGGCGCTGGTATTTTTATGGAACCACTTAATTTTAATTCCCAAATGACACAATTGCACCAGAATTTTCGTGAAAAAAATTCGATTTCTTATATATGTGAAACATAGCTTTTTCTTATTTAGAAATAAATTTGTTTTCAAATCCCGGTGTCATTCATTAATTTCAACGTTTTCGCAATGAAATTGCTTTGCCCCTGAAAGGGTTAAGGAACACGGTCATTCACATAGACCAATGTCTAAGCAAATCAAAAGATCTAAAATTGTGATAGCCAATTTTGTAAATCAGAGCAATGCATACGCGTATAAAAAAAGGAGGTGTGCATGCAGAAAAATTACTTCCATGCAGAAAAGAGAAGTTTTGCGTTGCCTTTCACGAGGTGGTATTTCCCTAAAGCAGTCAACCAAAGAGGATAACATCCCTGTGACAAAATCAACCCTGTCACGAATTGATAAACGTACAAGCAACTTGCGATATAAGAAAAGGAAGCTGCAGCCCATGTTGAAAACTATCCAGATGCAAAGAAGAGTCGATTGTGCCAAATATGATCAAACCTGGAAGTATCAGTGACATCGTGTTATAGTCTCAGATGAGAAAAACAATGATCTGGATGGGCCAGACGGCCTTGCTTTCTATTGGTATGACATGAGGGAAGAAGAGGAAATTTTCTCTAAAATACGGCAAGGCGGAGGCTCATTAATAGTGTGGCTATGCTTTGGTAAACATAACCTGGTAACATTCAGGTAAACATAACCTGGCTTTTCTATCAGGCCGCATGAAGGCTACCGATTACCAAGAAATGCTAGAAAACCATTTACCTCCATGTCCAAAGATAATTTGTAGACTATGGTGGATTTTTCAGGAGGGCAAGACCTCCATTCACGTCGCAAAATCCTTTCGGGAATGGTTTTTGGATAATCGGGTGTATGTCATGGAATGGCCTGCCCTTTTCCCCTGATCTCAATTCACAAGAAACTGTGTTAGGTAACCTCAGTAGGGCTGTATATGCCAACGGCATACAGTTTGAGTCTGTGGCAAAATTGAAGGTCGTCATCATTGAAGCGTAGGAGAATATTGCTTCTACTGTCCTCCAAGGATTGGTAAATGGTATGCCACATCGTATATTCCAAGTCATATATAACCATGGCGGATATATTGTCTATTAACAGTAGTGGCTTTATTTCGGCGGGACAGTTCCACCCCACCTTTCTTTTATTTACAAATTAATTTTTTTTCCTGCCCAGGTAAGGCACGGAGTAATTTATTCCTTGTAAACTAGTATTTGTATATAGACTTTCTTAGTATGTTTGTTTTGTCCTTATTGGTTTGTTTCATGTCCAATTACAGCACACAATCACGGTGACTTTTTTTTCGGTGGGACACACCTTATATTTGCTTTAATTAATCGAACTGAACAGGTAATAAGCATTTAATCGAAATATGACTGCTATTAAATAAAACAAACCTTGTAGTTTAAAATTAGTGGCATGAGAAAGATTTTAGTAACGAAAAAAGAAAACTTATCTTGCACGTACGGTGTATTGGCAAACCTGTTAACCCTTAGCTGCCATCTTTTTACGCCTTTTCTTGTCCCTAAAATTTAACAGATATATTTTCTCTATTTAGTCACCGAGATGTACAAATTAAATAATAACATTTATATACTTACATACCAGCATACATCTCATACTACAAAATGTATATTTTAAACATAGTTGTGGAAACAGAATATAAAAATAGTCGCCTGTGGCATTCCTGCGTTTGACATTCGAAGGCGAAATTTACCGAAGAATCCAAAATTGGTGTCAAAATTAAGTATTTGCTGTGAAAGTATTTGAGCTTGATACAATTTTTTATGTAGACGAAGACCTAAGCAAAACTGAAGTATAGAGTTTGATAGTAGACGTTGTTACAAAAAATTGTACAAATCATGTATTTTATAGTATGATTTGTGATAGAATTAGTTGGGGGTATTTACTTTTTTTTCGGACAGTACATTTACAAAACATCATAAACAAAAAAGAATTTTTTTCCAAGTGCATCCTGAAAAGTTCACAAACAACGCTAATGCAACTATGATAAATTAATTAAATTCTTATTTTATATCAGTTTCACTGGCTAATCACAAAGTGAAGTTAGTTTTTTTTTTAATAAAATGAGGAAACTCCTCCAACAATGGTACTTAAGACTTTATTTTTAATTTTAGTGCTCTTAAATTTTTTAAATCGTTTCTTAAATTTTAGTGGTAAGAGAAAGGCAAAAAAGTTGGCAGCTATCTGTTAAGAGCGAACACTAGTCACAGTAAAAAATGAGATCGCTAATGTTAATCCTACGGGGGTGATATTTTCAAATTTCTGGCTTGAACTTTAATATTTTTGAATGATTTTTTCGCATAGGCTGAAAACGATCTATACACGGACTAATTTTTACTTTTTCGATTTTGTTTTCAGATAAGAAAAATACTTTCATTTTTGGAGCCGGTTGAAACTGGTTCTGAAATTTAAACTAACCTAATATTTAAAAAATATATAACCAAAATCTAAAAAGTAAAAACTAGCCCGGTTGGAGATGGACTGCAGCTATCCTTTGAAAAATATACCCTTTAACCCTTTAGCGGTGTCCATTAAAAAGGACACCTAATTTTAATTCCAAAACTGACATTCTGCACCAAGAATATTTAATTAAAATTTTCTTTTTTATAAAGTCGGGATAATAAGTAAGTTTTTATTTTCTAATAAATTCGTTTGTGAATTCTGCTGTCAGTCAGTCCTATCATCATTTCACAAACAGACTTACACCACACCGGAAAGGATTAAAAATATTAAAATGCAAGCGAGACATATGAAAACAATGCTCCCATAGACGTTTTGCGTTGGCGTTTTGGCGTTGCGTTGGCGCGGCATACATTGGCGTTTTCGTTTGTTTCCGTGACTTGTGTGATCTCTTAAGGGGCTAACAAATAGGTATGCCCAGGGCCGGATTACCAACGGGACACATTCCTACCATTAACCCTAGAACTACCGGAAATTTTACTCAAGTTTTATAAAAACATTCTACACCAGAATTTTTACTTAAAACTATTTAATTTGTTTATTTAACTTATTATTGTCTGATTTATACATTTAGTTTGTTTTGAAGAAATTTCTGGTTTGAATAGATATTTTGAATATACATGTCGGGTACATTGGACCCTTCTGGTAGACAGAGGGTTAAAACGAAACACAAAATTTTGCCTCATTCATGGCAGAAATCTTACATGAATACGGCGTTTAGATAAGGCGAACATTTCTTTTAAAATTTATTGGTGTCAGTGTGCCCCGTTGGTAATCAGGCCTTGGGTATGCGGTTAACTATATTACAGGAAAGAATTGTAGAATTCTGTTTTTTTAATAAAAATCACACGAAAATAATCGTATATATATGTGACTTGAACCAATCGATTAGTAAAAAAGCTTAAAATGAAGCTATGGTTAAATTTTGCTTAGATACTGGTCTACATTTAGAAAATGTATGAAATTGGAAAATTTTAAATACAAAAACCTAATTTCGACATTACATTTGGATTTTTCGGCAGAGTTTACATTCAAATAATAAATAAGACGTCATTCGATCAAGTTGTTTAAGAATTAAGCATGTTTAAAATTTGGAAATATTAATGTTAAATTCATTATTAATCGTTGCAAAATAGATTGCAGCGCGGGTAGTATATAATGCATAACTCAGGAACTATTTATCGTAATAAGCTGTAGTTTTGGATTCCCATAAATAAAGATTACAGAAATCGATTTATGTTGAAAACAAATATAGATTACAGTGCATATTTCTTCGAAAATTTATTTCGGAAATATGTATATTTTGAAGTTATTTTTAAAATATATATGAAATGACCCAATTTTTTTTTTTTTTTTTTTTTTTTTTTTTTTTTTTTTTTTTTTACAGAAATCGATTATTACAAACTTCGAATTTTCTAATCTAAAATTGCAGCTTATCTCACAAAATAGTTTTTGTGTTATGATTAAAAAACTATCCGCATTGTGATCAGTTTTGCAAAAATCAAAATTGAATTTAAGAGTATTGTGTTTAGAATTTAATCCAGCATAATTCTAAAACTACTTAACCGAATGCCAGCCCGTTTGTAGGACTGCCAAAGACAACCACTTTTTCAAAACGAAAATAATTTACTTACGCTTACATTTATATACTTACATACCAGCATACATCTCATACTACAAAATGTATATTTTAAACATAGTGGTGCAAACAGAATATAAAAATAGTCGCTAGTGGCAGCCCTGCGTTTGACATTCGAAGGAGAAATTTTCCGAAGAATCCAAAATTTGTGTCAAAATTAAGTATTTGTTGTGAAAATATTTGATCTTGATACAATTTTTTTTATGTAGACGAAGCCCTAAGCAAAACTGAAGTATGGAGTTTGATAGTAGACGTTGTTACAAAAAACTGTACAAATCAGATATTTTATATTATGATTTGTGATAGAATTAGTTGGGGGTATTTACTTTTTCTCTAGACAGTACATTTACAAAACATCATAAACAAAAAAGAATTTTTTTCCAAGTGCATCCTGAAAAGTTCACAAACAACGCTAATGCAACTATGATAAACTAATTAAATTCTTATTTTATGTCAGTTTCACTGGCAAATAACAAAAAAAATTTTTTTTTTAAATAAATTAAGAAAACTCATCCAACAATGGTACTCAGCACTTTTTTCGAAAAATAATCTGACATCGGTGTTTGGAAAAAATATATTTCCGTGTTAATTAATGACAGAAATACTATTATTAAACGAGATTAACACAGTATTGCTAAGCTCTGCTAAATTTTTTTCCCCGATACGATCTCAATTTTCCCTAGTTTCAGCTGAAACCCCAATCGCTTATAATTATGAAACGCTTATAATTATGAAACAGTCCATTAACAGTCCAGGGAAAAACGCAGTCCAAAAAAGAGTTATCTACCAGTATTTTCTTATAGTAAACAATTTAAATAATTTAAAGAGATTAAAGAAGACGAATTTCTCTTTAACAAAAGACTGGTATTTAACACCTTTTTCGACTGTGATTTTCCCTTTATCTCTCGCCACCAAGTATATACACTATATGGCCAAAGGTGACCGGCCACTTGCGATTTTAGACATATTTTTAAATATCTAGAACAATACATGAGGAATTAACCTGAAACTGCAGGTATGTAAACAGTATAGTATAGGTCATATATTACCGTGAAGATTTTTCCCCGAAACCTCATAGGGGACCGTCAACAAATTAAAAAATAACGAATATCTTTTGGATAACCCTGTAAAAACTAATGTAGCAAAAGCGTTCAAACTGGAGATTTTTAATGAGTGGCTTATTGTAATATACTGTGTTCATTTTTATAAGGCTAGCATGTATACTTGCAGAGAAATCAAGGTTTTTATAAAAACAGTCCCAAATTTCGACAAGTTTTTTGCTTATAATTTACAGAGTTCTTAATATAAAAAAGGATCCTTATAGAAAATATGACAAACAACATTATACATAATACTCTGCAATCAGAATTAGAAAGTAATAAAAATTGGATGCAAAATGAGCATGCTTACTAAAAAAATGCTTCAAAGCGCATGCGCGAATGCAATCAAAATATAATGTGCATAATGTATCAGCTAAGAATACAGAGCAACTTTTCTGAAAGTCTCAAAATCATAGCTTGAAAATTCTGAAAATTATCGTCGATATAATAAGCTCGAAATTCGTTGTTCCCAAAAAGAAGCAAAAAGATGAGGGGTTGTATCAAATATCTGTTGATTATTGCCAAGTTATCGTACACAATATTGCACGTATATATTTGGATACAACCCCTCATCTTTTTGCTTCCTTTGGGAACAACTTATTTCAAGCTTATTCTATCGACAATAATTTTCAGAATTTTCAAGCTATGATTTTGAGACTTTCACAACAGTTGCTCTACATACTTACCTAACGCATTATGTACATTATAATTTGATTGCATTCACGTATCCGCAGTGAAACATTTTTTAGTAAACCTGCTTATTTTTCATCCAATTTTTATTATTTTTTAATTCTGATTGCAGAGTATTGTGTACAGTGCTGTTTGTCATATTTTCTGAAAAGAACTTTTTTTTTCATATTAAGAACTCTGCAAGTTTTCGCTCAGTTGGAAATATTCAATTCGTATGATAACTTTACCAGTCAGCTTGACTGTGTTAAAATAATAGTTCATCTGCGTATCCATCGTTAATATGGAGGTCCTTAACCTACGGTTTATTCTGTTGAGCTGTCTACATGACAGACCAGATGTTCCTACCAATAAGGTTTTCTGAGCGAAATATGCTGGCTGGTTGTCGGCCCAGTTAGCTTAAATGGAAAAGCATTGGCCTTGTAAGCCAAGGATCTGGGTTCGATTCCCGGCCTGGGCATTTTTTCGCTCAGTTGGAAATATTCAATTCGTATTTATACAATAATTTAGTAAACAATTAAACAGATGGTGCATTCAAGGGACACCTTGTTGCAAAGCAATTCCATTTCCTTGTGGGTCAGTATTCGTGTAATAAATCATAGAGAAGCTTTGAAAGAAATGTCTAACCCTAGTACTATTAATGGTGCTAAAATAAAATAAAAAATCGTTTATTTAGCAGCTTATGGAATTAAACAAAAATCTTCATATGTTTTTCCAATATTTTCTGTTTTTACATTCTTCTATCTTTACGAGTCGAAAGTATTGGATTCGAGAAAATTTTCGACTTCCCGTTTTCGACAGATTTAGAAGTTTCAGTGGTCAGAGATCATGATTTTAGATACTATATTGTATACGAAGTACTGTACAGTAGCCATGATTGCTGGAAATGAATTTTTAATTATGTTATGCGCTTTTATGCTTCACTATATTTATGTATAGTATATGTTGTGTCTAAATGTTATAATTCATATACAGGGATACACTAAAGAATTCGTAATGTTTACTAGGTCGGAGTATAAATTGCTTAAAGGTGGTTTTTAAATGAGGTATGCTCTTTTACGCTGAACTGCATTTAGTTTACTAAGAAATGTTTGTAGAATATAGATAAAATGATATACAGTGTCACGCAAAGAATTGGATACATGGCCGTATATGGATGATAATTTCGTAAAATGTGATTTTACTAGTTTTAAGAATGTTTTAGTTTCAATTACATTTTAGCTAAATAGTAACGTGTAATAAAGGCACTATTTAAATTGCAGGGTTGTACAAAAGTATTCAGGTATGTTTCCATTTATTAGTATAAATTGCTGAAAGTGACATTTCAACCGGTTATATGTTTTCTTCTAAACTAAATTTCAACATTATATAGCATATATATAAAACTACAGATGAAATACAGGGCTGTTCAAAAGAATTAGAATACATATTTGGGTATGGGAAGTAACTGCTGGAATCAGATTTTCAAATATTTTATGCGTTTTCCAAAATGTTTACTTAGTTATCTTATATACCTCATTTCACTAAATAACGAAATGTTGTTAAAGCATTCAGGAAACATTGGAAAGTGTTTCATAATCTATGCCTAACGCATGATTTTTCTTTATTGTTAAAAATATGTTTTCAATTCATCTTAAACAAAAAATATTATTAATTGTGCATCAAATCACTCAAAGTATGTAATTATACATAAAGTATACGAAATGACTAAATAAAATGAAGTAAGAGAGGAATAAACATCAACATAAAATTTACATATTTTATTTAAATTAATAAAAACGTATTAAATACATATAGCCAAGCAAACGCAAGGCCTCATCAGTACAAATTCAATCTGTATTCTGACGCAAAAATGTCGGATGTCGTAGGCGAATTTTTTTTAGTATGTGTGGAGTGTAGAGTCCCTTGAATTTCAAAAGCATTTTGTCGAAGAAAAATAAGACAACGAATAATTTTAGAAATTACTGGTATTTAAATTTAATGGACCATACAAATGCTGAAAATAATTCGCTTTGTATTCAGAAAGGTTGTGATATATTACTTACTTGATCTTTTTTTCTTATTTTCAATTCAAAAAAAAAAAATTACTTCTATTTCCCGACCAAAATTTCTTATGAAAATTTCTAATAGAACATATTTCACATTTCCAACTGGGAATAATGTTTGTACATTGATTTACATATTTTAACGAAAATTTAAATTTTCGTTAATTAAGTATTTTTAATTCAATGTGCTATAATTCGAAAAATTTCTACGACTGCCAAAGTTGACAATTTCGAAAATCTTCTTGTTCAAAATATCTACCATTATTTTAGAATAATATTATTATCTTTGTTTAACCACTTCGAGACGAGTGACACATGTACGTACCATGAACGGTACTCAAAATCCTTGACTTAGGACACAGTTTTCTTTAACTCTTTCATGCGCAAAATACTTCTGTTGCTAAAATGTTGAAATGATTGAATGATACCAGGTTTTACGAACAAATTTTTTCATAATAATCTTTTTCTTCACATACATTATAAGTGTAAAATTCCCTTTAAAATTCTGGTGCCATTGTTGCATGTAGTGATTTAAATTAAGTGAGACATATATATCCCACCACCCACGAAAGGGTTAATAGAAATGTTTACCTTACTTATTCGCTTTGTATTCGGGGAGGTTGTGATATATTACTAGATCTTTTTTTCTTATTTTCAATTCGCAAAAATAAAATTTATTTTTATTTTCCGACCAAAATATCTTATGAAAATTTCCAATAGAACAATTGGGAATAATGTTTGTAAATTGATTTACATATTTTAACGAAAATTTAATGAAGTATTTTTAATTCAATGTACTATAATTCGAAAAAATTCTACGACTGCCAAAGTTAACAATTTCGGATATCTTCTTGTTCAAAATATCTACCATTATTTTAGAATAATATTATTATCTTTGTTTAACCACTTGGAGACAAGTGACACGTGTGCGTACCATGCAGGGTACTCAAAATCCTTGACTTAGGACACAGTTTTCTTTAATTCTTTCATGCGCAAAATACTTCTGTTGCTAAAATGTTGAAATGATTGAATGACACCAGGTTTTACGAACAAATTTTTTCATAACAATCTTTTTCTTCGAATACATTATAAGTGTAAAATTCCGTTTAAAATTTCTGGTGCCATTGTTGCATGTGGTAATTTAAACTAAGTGAGACATATATATCTCACCGCCCACGAAAGGGTTAATAGAAATGTTTACCTTATTTATTCGCTTTGTATTCGGGGAGGTTGTGATATATTACTTACTAGATCTTTTTTTCTTATTTTCAATTCACAAAAATAAAATTTATTTTTAATTTCCGACCAAAATTTCTTATAAAAATTTCCAATAGAACAACTGGGAATAATGTTTGTAAATTGATTTACATATTTTAACGAAAATTTAATGAAGTATTTTTGATTCAATGTGGTATAATTCGAAAAATTTCTACTACTGCCAAAGTTAACAATTTCGGATATCTTCTTGTTCAAAATATCTACCATTATTTTAGAATAATATTATTATCTTTGTTTAACCACTTGGAGACGAGTGACACGTTTGCTTACCATGCAGGGTACTCAAAATCCTTGACTTAGGACACATTTTCCTTTAACTCTTTTCTGGGCAAAATACTTCTGTTGCTAAAATGTTGAAATTATTGAATGACACCAGGTTTTATGAATAAATTTTTTCATAATAATCTTTTTCTTAAAACACATTATAAGTGTAAAATTCCGTTTAAAATTTCTGGTGACACTGTCGCATGTGGTAATTTGAATTAAGTGGGACATATATATCCCATCGCCCACGAAAGGGTTAATAGAAATGTTTACCTTATTTATTCACTGTATTTCAGTGATAAAATAAGGCGAAATTTGACGTGGTGCTGATAGTAAGATACATGAAATGTACGGGACGTCTGTCCGTAAGATATTAACGACGCACATTATGTGATTAAATACAGCAAAGATTACTAGTAAAAAAAGCGGTAACTATTTTGGATTAATCCCTTAATTCTCGCTCCCGTGATATTCACGGGCTGTGTCTTTTATTCAGATTGTTGGATTCCTACCTGTTTTATAAAATAGTGCAATTGGCTTTATTATGGTACCATTTCACCAGTCATTAAATAAGGTGAATATTTCTTATTCAAAATTGTGGTGCTAATAAGCAATTTAAATTTTCAAATCGTAATTTAATGTGACCGTGAAGGGGTTAACACTAGAACGCCCGGAAAAAGCCGACTCGACTCCGACCATATGATTAAATGTCAACTGCAACCAGAAATTCTTTCATAAAGTAAGTTCAATGTAAACAACGCAGATTATCGTTAAATAAATCAGTCAAATAATTTTAAATAAAAATTCTAGTGTCAAATATTTTTATGAAACTTGAGTAAAATTTCCTTGCGTTCTAGTGTTAACCCCTTGAGGGGCGGTGAGATAAAATATATCCCACCTCAAACAAGATTCTCACCAGAAAATTTTTACTAGATTTTAAACTTTGGAGTAAAAACGTTGAAAAATTGCTTTTCCTTATTTAATTTTTTTTTCGATTATTTCGGTGAGAATTCAATATTTAGAGTCATTTTTGCTTGCCCCTCGAGGGGTTAAAGAATACTATATCTGGTAACAATTACATTGTCCGGGCATCTTTTTTTCAAAATATTAGGTCTTCCGGAAAGCTCTCCCAGATAATGTTATTTCACACCTACTTTTTTTAAATTCAGATTTCTTCATTGGCATCATTTTTTTTGAAATGGTAAAATTCGCCTCATTTAATGACATATTGACGCTATATACATATTAATGCCTCATTTGACAACAATGCGAATTTTAGCATTTCAAAAAACTGGTACCAATGAAGAAATCTGAATTTTTTTTTTAAAGTAGGTGTGAAATAACATTATGTGAGAGAACTTTCCGGTAGACCTAATAATTACATAACCCCTTGAGTGGCAAGTAATTGTGTTTCTGTAATCTCGAATTCACGCCGGAATATACAAAAAGATTTTTTGTAATATAAGGAAAAGCAATTTTACCGCTATTTTCCACCGGAGTTAGAAAAGTGAAATTAAATACAATTTTTCTGCTGCGACTCTTCATTAATCGTAGTTAGGATAAAATATATCCCACCGCCCCCCCCCCCCCCCAAGGGGTTAAGACATACAGCCATCAGAACGTTGAGCTGTACAGTTTATTTTTTCTGCTATATTCATGACTGAAAACCTTCCGATTTTTTTAATCAAGAAAACATACTTTTAAACCATGATTTTAATTTATAAATGAAGACATATAAGTACCACATAGAAACAAGATATTTTATTAAATGTATTTTTAATAAACTTTCTACTTTCATGTATATTTTTTATTTGAAAAAAAAAGAGCGGAAGGTTGGCATCTTGTGCCAGCCTTAGATTATGAAACGCTTTCCAACACAGTCAAAGTATAATTAAGAAAATTAAGTTTTTAATACAATGAAATCGATTATATTCTGTTCTGTAATTAAATTATTTTGTGTATTTCTGTAAACTAGCCGCGCTTCTTAAATTTTATGTTTGAAAGCATGCTAAGCATTGTATCATGTTACTTTTATTCATAATTTAATTTACTTCGACTCCCTTAAATATAATTAATATAATCCCTTAAGCTAATGTTAGTTTTTATTGCATTAAAATATCTCAATTTGTTGATTTTCTGTAAGCAAGTAAACCCTATTGGTTTACAATGGAAGTCTATGGAAATTTGGCGAAATATTAGAGATAGCGCCAAGCTGGCAACAATCTTGGCGGCCTTTGGTGACGGAACAGGGTTCCCCTTACAGTAACACCCCTTATAGGTAGGGAGATGCATTAAATGCTGTTCAATAACCAATGAGATGCGTTTCATTCGAGTGTTGCCATACAATTAATAAATAATCGCGATTTCTGTGCCACGTACGATATCGTAATATATATTGATATATGATCAATAAATGCTATGCTTTCCATAATCTATAGGAAATATGATGTAGTGCACTTTAATGATTCTTATATTTTTAATACGTTTGAAGTAACAAAACATCATTTAAAAAAATCACAGATGATTTTTCCTTATAGATCATTATGAATTCTTTCGTGAGTCTCTGAAAACGAACTATAATTGCTACTTATTCTACATTCTTTTAAAAGCAAGTTTTAGTGCATATTATCCATGCATATGAGTTTCATTATGTTAAGTGTTATAGCTTCATTAACTCATTGCCGACGGGCAATTTTTATCAAATCTGAATTTTAAAACAGTGGAAGATCCTCCCTGTTTTTAAAGTCTTTTGTAAATTGATACTCTAGATAGGTTTCCCAAGATTAAGCATCGGTAAATATCTTTCAATATACGAATTTAATATAAAATGTCTTACAATTTAAAAATATATCAACATGATATAAATACATTTTCTGTAAGGTAGAAGCCACGCCTTTAGTCAATAATGTTTTTTGAAGGAAAACGACAATTCTAGTTTCCCGTCGTGAATGTGTTAAAATGCATTGAAAAGGATTCTTCCCCTTAAAACATATTGTAATGCAGGTCTACCACTGACGACTATATTTTAGTTATATTTCGCACCGCTTTTTCAAAACAAAAATATTTTACATATGCTTTGGAAACAATTTCAAAGGACATATACCAAAAAATACATGTTTTTTAAATAGTAGAGCGAACAGAATATAAAAATAGTTGCATGTGGCAGCCCGATAATGGAACTTTTTTGTGAGTGCTGGTAACTGAAATATACATGTTATATACCTCATTTTAAATTCCGAACATTCTATAGTAAACGTCACAGAGATATTTTAGTTACATGGCAAGTCAAATATATTTACGAGAGTTAGCGCACGGACAGGTGGTAGAGAGTCAAACAAACAAACCGAATTTATAAACACTTTTCAACTGAGTTGGAGAGTGTTAAGAAAAGATACGCTTGTCTATATTCGCAAACAGTTTACGATAAAGTCACACCAATGGGGTTATTAGATTCTAAATTATGTCTGTTTGCAGAACATTAAATCAATTTTGGAAATAAATGTCGTCCACATGTTAAATATTACACTAACTTTGATTTTTAAATGGTAACACTCACTATTGACACTTTATTTGAGTTCTATGTATCAAATCTTCCTGCAAAAGTATCTAGTTTCTCTACTTTTTGTTAAATTATCATTGTGTAAAAAGAGGTTTAAATTTGCGGATAATAACGTTAAATTCAAGTGAAAAACATCAATCTATAACTTCAGAAAAAATGTATCCGATTTATTTTTTTTCTTTTCAGTGAGATTCATTGAATGATCTCAAACAAATTCTAGGTATTTGTTTTATTCTATTCTTTATACGTGTTAGTTCATACATTTTATTGGCTTTTATTAATGAAAATTACCTTAAAAAATTGTTCAAGCTATAAATGAAACTTTTGAATTATGTAACGTTGAAAATAGAAACTTCTAAATATCTGTACAAACACCGTACATATTTCATAGCTGCCAATTTGTACGGATTTTTACCGACTCTCAAATGTAATCGAAATTTTACGTAATATAATCGCTGAATTCTAACAATGAAACAATACAAAAATTTCTACAAAATTTTAGTGGTAGCAAATAAACCGTACAATTTGGCAACTTTATATAATAAAATGTGATGAAAAATTTACTTTTTTGTATCAATGTTTCATAAAATACTCCCACCAGAAACATTATAAAGAAATTTATTTAAGATTTAAAATATATTTTTTATTCATAAAATTGTTTTTTTTTATGTTGGCTTCAAGAGAAGCTGTTCCAACGTGAACGGCTGGTAAAAAGAAACATTATTATTATTATTTTTTTATTTACTGTAATATTATAAGGGCTTGGAAACATTATAAAGAAATCGTACTACGGCAAGCGGAACATTATTATTATTTTTTTTTATTACTGTAATATTATATGGGCTTGGAAACACAGAGTCTAGAAATATCGTTTTGGTAAAGATTCTTTTTCATTAGCTCAGTGCTGTTGCAATCATATATTTATTATGAAAACTAAATAAACATGAACAGCTAAGTTTGGATGGACCATAAATCAGTACAAATATTTAAATGATAGGCTAGAATCCAGCGTATACATTTGCCGAATATAATCGAAATACCTCTGCTATTAAATAAAGCTAATATTGTAGTTTAAAATTAGTGCCAACGAAAAGCTTTTAGTAACGAAACAAGCAAACTCATATTGCCCGTACGGTGTACGGTCAAACCTCTTTAGAGCCATCACTAGTCACTGAAAGAAACGAGATCGCAAATGTTAATACTATGGGGGAGTTATTTTCAAATTTCTCGCCTGGATTTTAATATTTTTGAGTAATTTGTTCGCATAGGCTAGCTGGGAACGATCTATAATCGGGCTAGTTTTTACATTTTCAATTTTGGTTTCAGATTATTAAAAAATATATACTTTCACATTCAGAACTGGTTCTCAAACTGAAATTATCCTATTAAAAAAAACCATAACCAAAATCTAAAAAGTAAAAAATAGCCCGGTTAGAGATGTACCTCATTTGTCCTTAAAAAAAAATACATATATATATATATTAAAATGCAAGCGAGACGTTTGAAAATAACGCTGCCATAGACTTAACATTATCGTTTTCGTTTCTTCCCGTGTCTAGTGAGTCTCTTAACCCCTTGAGGGGCGGTGGGATAAAATATATCCCACCTAATTTATATAAGATTCTCATCAGAAAATTTTAACTAAATTTTATATTTTTAACTTTGGAGAAAATCGTTGAAAAATTCCTTTTCCTTATTTAAAAATAAAACTACTCGATTATTTCGGTGAGAATTCAATATTTAGAGTCATTTTGGCTTGTCCCTCAAGGGGTTAAACAATACTAATGAAACTATGATAAATAATTTAAATGCTTATTTTATATCCGTTTTACTGGCTAATTGCAAAGTGAAGTTAGTTTTTTTTTTTTTTTTTTTTTTTTTTTTTTTTTTTTTTTTTTATCAAGGAAACTCCTCAAACTTAATAAATTACTTAATATTACAAAGTACTTAGAACTTTTTTCAAAAAATAATCCAATATCTGTGTTTGGAAAAAAAATAATTTCCGTGTTAATTAATGACAATAATAGTATTATTAACCCCTTAATTGTCGCATTAAATTACGGTTACTTTTATAAAAAGTCCAGTCAAATATCTCGAAAATTCACAAAGATAGGGTCGATATAGTGAGTTGCTTCCTAAAAATAGCTTTATTATAAGGGATTTTCCACAACTTTTCAATCAACTCATTATATCTTTCTAAGTTTTCACAACATTTGACTGGACTTTTTATAGAAATTGCCCCAAAATACTGACTACCAAATTATGAAATAAAAATTTTGAAATCTTCCGCGCATGCGCAGTTAAAATTTATCTCATAAAAATGCCCATATCTCATCAAATATTCATTATACTCATGTTTTAATTGCAGTATACTGTTGCTACTATTCTTTGGCAAGTTTTCGGAAAGTTGTGTTAAATTTGGTTGAAAACTCTGTATGCTATAAGCAAAAACCTTTTGAATTTTTCACAGACACAATAACATCTACATCTTCTCGAATATGAGTGCTATGCTTACACAAATGCACGCAAACGTTGAACAGGGCCCAAATAGTCATTTAACGAACTGACAAACCATTTCCATCATTTTCTGTTGCATAACTGATCGAAAATGTTATTTTATTATTAAATTTAATAGTAGCCCTCTAATTGTCGGCCCGACTAAATCTTCAGCAACAAATATGAAATCAGACATGTTCTTTTCATCCCAGAAGTTCAAGAACAATTCGCCTATATTTTTTATAGATATTCGACAAAACGTGTAAAATCGAAAGCATCCAGTACCTGTACCTTAACTTTTGGAGACCAGTGTATATATATTTATTTGATAATGCAACCGAGAGAGCTCCTATGCGCATGTGCTTTGCCTCTGCCCGATGGCACAGATTTGTGCATACACTTTGCGCATGGTCAGAAGTAAAATTTTAGTTGAAAATTTCTGATTATTAACCCCTTCGGTACGGGAGCATTTTACGAAATTTTTAATCTTTTTCACCGTTTTTTAAAAACAGAAATTTGTGTCTTCTTGAATCGAGAAAATGCGCAGATTAAATAAGGCAAATTTTACAGTAAAATTTTACTGGTGAGAAAAAACAAGGATCCTGAGCGCTTCATGCGGCACGTATACGTGTCGCTCGTCCCCAAGGGGTTAATAAAAGTTTTGAACAAACGAATGCATGATAACAAATCTGTGGTCAAATATCTTTCACTTAAAATAAGAATCATGAAATTTGATGAAGTATTTTTATTCTCACGAACATTTAAAAGAATACGCTTAGATTTTTAAATATATACATAACTAGCTTAAATATACGTCAAAAAAAAGCTGGATTGGTTAGTATTTATTTCAAATAATCTTTGTTTTAAATGGTGAGAGGGTGTGTGATATATCTGTCATTGCCAAAATGGGAAACACCAGTCTCCAATAGGGTGATTGAAGTCACTTAGGAGGCTAACAATAGAAACAAAATTTGGAGAGTTCAATTTTATATAATTTTGGGTGAAAATTATTTTTTCATCATATACTTAATTTATATAAACGAACGAATACCCGTGAAAACACTGAAGAAGAATCTTATGGTATATAAATACACAATAATGTTTTAAACAATTAAACAGCCAGTGCATTCAGGGGATACATAGTAGTACAGAAATTCTACACCTTGTAGATCAGTATTCTTCTAAGAAATCTAGTGTCAAAAAAGTGTCTAAACGTAGTATTTTTAGTGTACTAAAATTAAAATAAAAGTCGTTTATGTAGCAACTGATGGAATTAAAAAAAAATCTTTATAAATTTTCCGATTATTTTCAATTTTTAATTTCTTATATCTTTGCAATAAGAAAATATTGGATTTGTGAATATTTTCGACTTCCGGTTTTCACCAGACATAGATGTTTTAGGTGTCAAGGGTCCCGAAAAAAATGTTTTTACGAAATGTCTGTCAGCCAGATGAACGATGAAATACAATTTTTACCTGCATGAAATTAAATAAAAACAAGACACATTTTACAAATTTTCTGAGCTTATATGTATACATTATGTGCTAAATAAGATCTAGTTTGTGTGTATTTATGACTAATTCCTTAGAATGTTGTATAACGATTTCATTATAAATTATGTTTAAAATTTGTCTGTTGAGTTCTAAACATTTATGTTTTCTTTTCAGAATCTTAACTATATGATTTTATGACTTCGTATTATCTATATATTTTCGTTAGTCGCTCTCCGACCGAATGCTCTCGCTGTCGTGGCATCATTGCTTTGACGTCACACCGTGAACAGGCATTTATTTCGTTGGTCACTGTGTGACCCACAGTTGAAGCACACTACCTGATGGGGCAATCGACCGTGCCACAGCGGCGATGCATCTGGCACAAACTCATTATTTACTTTCCCACTGTCTCTTCAGAAGATGTCCGTGTCTCTGGAACTAGACAGTTAGTTATTCACATTCAACATTCACACGTTCTTTTGAAAAACATCTCATGTTTAAAAGTCTTTTTTTCTGGTAGGACATGAAATATCAGAAATAAATTTTGCGTATTTCATATTTTTTTTTTTTAAATGAACTTCATAACTTCGATAGTCCCGCTATTCTTCCATAATGTGGGTTAATTAACCCCTTAAGGGGCAAGCAAAAATGTCTCTAAATATTGAATTGTCACCGGAATAATCGAAAAATTTTATTTTTAAATAAGGAAAAGCAAATTTTCAACGATATATCTTCCAAAGTTAAAAATATAAAATTTAGTTAAAATTTCTCGTGAGAATCTTGTTTAAATTAGGTGGGATATATTTTATCCCACCGCCCCTCCAAGGGTTAAAATAGAGTTTCTAAAAGCATTCTTCGCCTTCTTTAATCGCAGAAAATTTGTCGCCATTTTTGTGTCTGCGCTTAGACCTAGTATTCAAAGTTGTTAAATAGTATCTACAGTTACATAGAAAATAGCATAATACTGAAATAATTGCATAGGTTATACATATAGATTATAGGTTATAGACATAGTGAATGTGAGTATTTATTTCATACTTTTAACGTTCCATATAAATATTCCATTTAAAACTATATGAAAAAAATCAGGACAATTATTATTAACTGTAATCATAACATGGTTAAACAAATTCATCCGGCGCAGTTGGAAGAATATGTTGATTTTATTTTAATGTACATACATTGGATGTAAAAAAATTGGCTCTACTCCAGTTAATCTCTGTTTAAAATGTGTAGAGTGATTTAAATAAAGAACATATTTAAATAACGAACTGAACGTTTAACCCCAATGAAGTTATAAGAGTTTTCTAAGTATCGGTTTTTTCCAATAGTTTCTCAGAGTTCTGCCTTAATTTGTTTGCCATCGATTCATTGTTTCGGACATCATCGTGATGACAAGTTTTACATTATTTATAGATATATATATAAATAAAGTGATTGCAATAAACCGATTTCTAAATAAGCCAATCTAATAACCAACTTGAGGTGGCGATGCCAGATAAAATGTATTCTATTGCACAGACTTCCACATGCTCTAACACATAAATGCGAAAACTAAAATGCATCAGTGAATGCCAAAACAGAATAAATAAATTTTTCTGCACAATGCATTGTTTATGCAAATGTATCTATAAAGGTAAGCTAAACGTATATAGACAAAATTACAAAGGTTTAGTCAATTGTTGACACTGAAAACTGACATTTGTTGAAAAAAGTATATCAATCAATGGCAATGCTAAAATGTCTTCTATTGGCCAACAAATGAACAAGAAAAAAACGTGATTAAACGCAATGGTGAAAGTGACTATGCACCTTAATGAATATGTGCCATGGATTGATAGTTTAAAATTGCACATTTTTAATAGTAATCTCAGAATCTGGTGATTACATAAGGCGAATATTATTATTTGGCAATATTTGTTTCCAAGACACGTAATATCTGGCCTTACTTTCAATCCATAAGCCTTAATTATTACCGATGGTGTATATGGAGCACCGCTGATACAAATAAAAATATGCATGCTACAAAATTACATTTTTTTAAAATATTGTTACACATGTCCATGTTAAGACTTTTTATTAACATTCTACTACATTATTATTGCATATGAGTAAGAACGAGTTTTATAAAATATTAAAGTATTTTCCTAGAAATTTAGAAAAATATGCAGCACAAAATACACAACTTGAAAATATTTTCTTGTAGTACACAAACAATATTAAATAACGATGTTTGTATATATACCATTCACAAAGTTGCTATACTTGCCGTATATTGTACAGGAAATTCTTGAATGTGAATATTTCTTTTTGAAAAGAATAATTTCCGTTTTATCAAATCAGAAAATTTAACGCTAGAACTTGCCGCAATTTTACTCAAGTTACTTGAAAATTATTTTACACCAGAATTTTTATTTAAATTATTTAACTTATTTAACTAGCCTATTTTTGTTCAGCGTACATTTAACCTCTTAAGGGACAAGCCGTTGCGTTTGTGTAATGCTGGATTCCCACCGGAAAATTAGAAAAATTTTATGAAAATTTTCCACCAATGTTAGAAAAGTAAAATTTCGTAATTTTTTTCTGGTGTAAATCTTTATTAATCGTAGGTGGGAGAAAATATATTCCGCCGCCCCTCAAGAGGTTAACATAACTTATGAATCAATTCCTGGTTAGAATCGACTATGAATTTGGCATGGGTCAAAATGACCCCTCATGGTGGATTTAGTGTTAAACATTAAAATCAGGTACAGAGTACTATTCAGAAGTAGTAGTGTCTAAGAAGGAGTAGTGTCCAAGATAATTCGAATTTGTTTAATTCAAAATTCGGGAAAATTAGAATTCATTGCTTGATCAGTAGAATTATGTAAAACATATATTTAAAAAAAATGTAAAACAAATGTGGATATTTGGAATTTCTTTCTTTCAGTTAAGTGCAAAATATTGTAACAGTTTTTTTTTACTGTGTTTCTAAGGAAAAGAAAGCAGATGGTTTAGAATGTCACTATGGAGCACGGCTGCCACAGGGGACTATTTTTTATGTTCAGTTCGCATCAGTATATTTCTAATATAAATTTTGAAGCATATTTCTCCTGGAAATGTTTTCAAGTGTCTGTGAAGGATTTCTGCATAGAAAAAGTGGTGCCAGTTAGAATTAAGATGTACTCGCCTGTACACTCTCAGAAATAAAACTCTCACATTTGACGATTCAGCAATCCTTGAGCTATATTTCGTCATTTTTGAGAATCATTTCGTATCAATATCACGTGGCTTTTAATGAAACGTACACTCTCAAATGTTTGACGACAGTGTTTCCTTACACACGGCCAGATTCAGTGCATTTCAAGGAAACAAACCAGCTGTAGCTGTTTGAAGAAGGTTGCGCTACTGTACCTCCTAAAATCTTACGATTTTAGAAAGTAGATATTTGCTTGTTTATGTTATTCCTGTCACAATTTACTTAAAAAACACTTTTTAGCGCTTTTCAGAAAATACTGAAATATAGGCAGTTATTTTTTCTGCATCAGTTATTTTTTTATCTGTTAAAGTTTTTAAGGATATTTATTATTATTATTATTATTATTATTATTATTATTATTATTATTATTATTATTATGATTTTCTGTTGTTCGTTATGGTTTAATTCGAAAATAAAAATTTCCTAAATTTTACAAAATCGTTCAAAAACAAAATTCGATGAATAAAATTCCAAAATACCAGGATCTCTTTTTCATTTAAGAAATATATTCATATAATAATCAAATTAAAAATAAGTGTAATTGATCCCTCTCCCTTCTATAAACAGTAAAGTGTTAAAATCTGAACCACCTACACAAATTTATAAAATCTCCCTCAACATACACTTCAAAATTCGTTATTTCTGAGCATCAAATTAAAAAGACCATATTTTGATCATTCATTGAGGAAAGAAAATTTCTCTAATAAACCATGCTAATAAAGTCATATTCTAACTATTCATAAACCATAGCAAAACCATAATAATAAATTTGCATTGTTAATTTGCACTGTGTAATTAATGTAACTTGCAGGAATTATAACAGCATCGATAAAATTAGAACCCACCTTATAAAAATATAAGCACACAGTAGAATCCACTGCATCCATTTAAAATCACATCCGTGCAAGGACTCCACAGCAAAATATCTAGAGTAACGATTCCCACACCGGAGGTCGTGAGTTCGAATCACCCCGAAGGTAAAGATTAGTGATATTATTTTTCCCCTGTTGATAAATACAGATGCTTCTAAACTGTTCAATAAATGACACCATCAGCCCATTTATTGCACTTTTTGAACCAGCACTTTTGACGAAACTTGTATCCTCAAACAAGCGAAGAAAGTTATTTGCTCAATTTGACGAAATATTAGCTCGGAGCATTTCCCAGGAAACGGTTTCGTCAAAAACGAAGAAAATTTCGTGAAATTTGAGTATCCATTTCTAAGTGTGTAGCAGCCCTGCTATGGGGGGATGAACCCAACGAAAACCCTGCTCGGAAAAATACCAAGAGTTGGATACACACCTTCGGAAGGAGAATCTGTTTCACTGCCTGTTGAAAGGGTCGAAGGTTAGGTGTTGCAGTGTGAGATTCTCACAAATTTCTCTTCCGCCTCCTTTTTTCTTCATGTGTGCAGCCAGATTTCTTTCGGTCTTAAAGCCAAGTGCGCTTTCACGTGAGAGAATGTTTTAATGCGGTTGTAATTTTTTGTGCTCGTACTTTCAGTATTGTTCCTGTTCTGTTACTACGGCTTGTAAAAAGCTAAAATATATAAGTTTTAAAATTAGCTCAAAAGGTAGCGGTGATTGATGAAATTTTACCAGTAAAGTTTTACAGGAATAACTGCCTTATCTAATCACCGATTCGCAGCGATTCAAGAAGCCAATAAATTCGAAAAGGATTCTGGAATTTTTCTTCCCACATATATTGAAATTAACCCCTTGAGGGGCAAGCAACTACGTTGGTGAAATGCTGAATTCCCACCGGAATCTTTGAAAAATTCTATTTCAAAATAAGTAAAAGCAATTCTACGGCTTTTTCCCACCAAAGTTAGAAAAGTAAAATTTAATAAAATTTTTCTGGTGTAAAACTTCATTAATCGTAGGTGGTATATAATATATACCGGTGACCCCCAAGGGGTTAAAAGCTCAAAAAGACATGTTAGATTAAACATTAAAAAATTGTAGAATTAAAAAATTAATAAAAATAAAACTGATTAAAACTTAAAATAAAATTATTATCAATAACATTTAAAAAACGTAAAATTTATTTTACTAGCGGTGCAGAAAATAAAAAATAAAAAACGAGAAATTGCTGGAAAAAACCCCGATAAATCTGACTATCATGTATACAGGACAATTGTAAATTATGGGATAAAATAAAATTATCATTCATTAATTAAATCATCTGCATTAGATATCGCATTTAATGTCTAATAATGACATGAAAGAATTTTCCGGCCTGAATTATTTTTCCCAAACAGAAAGAACTTTCCGAACGACTCAAAACATAAAATAAAGTTTTCTAAGGTTAAATTGTTAGCAGTTGACAAAATACCGTAATTTCGCATGTATCCGCCGCCCCTCAAATAACTCGATTTCCTACCAGAATTAACTTTAATTAAAATGTGACTTTCTTCTGTTTAGCTTTTGTTTGAATTATTTTTTTCAATAAAATTTCCGGTTTGTAAAAGACTTAACTAAGCCGCGGCAGATACCAGGGAAATTACGGTAACTCCGTTTCTAAAATGTTAAAATTATTGTTTACACCAAAATTTGCGGGCAATTTTGTTAGAAAATAAATAAATGCTTGTTTTACATGCATTCACATACTTGATAATTTTAGTAAAAAATAGTTGATTCTGTTGGTCAGTTTGGAGTTTAAATGAAAGACTGTGCAAACGGCGCCCATAAAATATTAAATAACTTCACTGATATTTATTAAAGTGTAAAAAAATGTTCGTTAAATACATATTTTGTGCACCGTTATAAAGGGTATCAGTCGGCGGTTTACATGGAACTTGAATAAAATATTATTATCCAACTGTCATATATAAAAGTGTAATAATTAAAATAATGTTTAGTGTGACAGCCGGTTGTACGCACAACACCCTAAAAAAATAAAGTGTACACAGTACATACACATGGACACTCAACGTGATTAAATTTGTTGGAAATTGTGCGGGCCCTGTAAATGAACTTGTATGAAAATTATTTTAATTATTATTTTCCTGTATCTTATAAATATAAGTGAAGATATTTCAACCCTTTGAGAGCGGTCATATGTTCAGGGGTCGCAGCATATAGGACAAATCCTATTGTTCTTACCAGTATATTTTATCAATAATCCTCATTATATATTGCCATCCGATACCTTATTAAAAAGTCTCTTGAAGATTATTGATAAAATATACTTTTAAGAACAATAAAATGTGTCCTAATGCAGCAACCCCTGTATGTTTATGAATTCACTTAATCTTAATTCTCAAACACCACAATGGCAACAGAATTTTGATGTAAGAATGTCAGGTTTATTATAAATGTGAAATATAGCATTTTCTTACTTACAAATAAATTTGTTTGTAAATTCTTGTGTAAACCATTTATTTCAACATTTTATCAATGGAAATGTGTTGCCCCTGAAAGGGTTAAACATTAGAACACAAATGTCTGAATAACAAGACGCACGTACGGACGCAAAAGTATGAGGGTGTCGTAGGGGGAATTTGTTTAATCGTTTGCACGGCTAATTAAACTTGAATTCAAATATTAAGCATTATTTGCATCATTTAAGCGCAGAAATATAAGTCAAAGAATGAATTTAGAAAATACTGGTATTCAAATTCAAAGATCATACAACCGCTTAACCCCTTGAGGGGCAAGTGATTGTGTTCCTGTAATGTTGAACTTGCACCGGAATCTTTGTAAATTCTATTTCAAAATAAGTAACAACAGTTTTACGGCCCTTCCCCCCAAAGTTAGAAAAGTAAAATTTATTCTTTTTTTTTTTCTGGTGTAAAACTTCATTAATCGTAGGTGGTATATAATATATACCGCCGCCCCTCAGGGGTTAAAAAAAGCAGCCTTTGAGAGTAGGCATACTTGTGTCAGCACGTAGGCCCGGTATTCGTAGAGCTGTGTCTAGATACTAAATCTAGAGTACTAGATACTAGATACTAGATAATAATCTAGATACTCATAAGATGTTTTTCTCATAGATCTAATGATATAATTTTACTATTAAATAAATTTTGTGTATTTATTCGGGAATTGTGGTAAACCAAACGTAAGAAATTTCATATGCTTGCGTGTTGGTGCTACTTTTTTTTAATTCAAATTTTTTTGATTGGCACCATTTTTTTTCTTTTGAAATTATAAAATTCGTCTTGTTTAATGACAGGTTAATTAAGGGGATCCTAGGCTAAATATTCTATTTTTTTATATACAGATTTTGTTATGGAATTTTTTTCTCAAATATGATTTAATGTAATAAAAATATTGAATGTAAAAAAAAAAAAAAAAAAAAAAAAAAAAAAAAAAAAAAAAAAAACCTGAAAAATTTTATATATTTAAAAAAAAGTTTTAAATTTTAAAATCTTAAACATATTTAATTTTTGATAAAACTCTGGAAGTACTTATTTGATTTACCAAATTTTTACACTTTTGTGTACAGAAAACGTGTCATTTTAATTTGTCTTCAGGATTTCTTAAAACATTGATTATGAATTTTATTTAAAAAAAAAAAAAAAAAAATTAAACCTTTGGACTCTGGCGTCTCTTACACAAATTTTTTTCGGTCGGCACCATGTTTGTAAAAGAAGTTTCCTTCAAGCACACAATTTCAAAAATGCTCTGATTAAATAAGACAAATTTTATTTCGCTTTATTACTGGCGCCAAAAACAAATTCTGCAAATAAAGATGATGTCTCCGCAGCGGCGATAACGGAGTGCAAAGGGTTGAGTAAAAAAATAAATTTTTTATGAGTGAGTTTTGCATTAATTAGCATATTTTCACAATTATCACTCAAAATTAAAAATCCTGAAGACAATTTGTTGGAAATATAGCATAAAATCTCTGTTGAAAATTTCACACATATATGTTGCAAGAAACTTTAGATATATTCTTTTAAAGTTGATAAATCGTGAAAAAATTCATTCTGAAATAAATGAAGTTAAAGTTCTTGTCAGAGGGCAGCTGATTCATCGCTTCTCAAGACAAAAGATGTTATATCTCTAGATCTAATGAAGATAAAAGCAAGTAATTTGCGGTATTTAACGCTAAAAACTCAGTAATTTTTAAGCCAATTTAAAAAAATTTCAATTTTTTGGAGAATTTTTAGGTGAAAACAACGTGAATTTTACAATTTCAGAAAAATGGTGCCAAGCAAAAAAAATCTGAATTTAAAAAAATAGCCCACTGCCAACACTGTGTGTAGGCTTTTCAAACTTAGGCAAACAAAATGATTTTCGAAGAACATTCACATGCTTGATTTAACCCTTTCAGGAGCAAGGTACTTATATTCGTAAAATATTCAATTAATTTAATGATACCAGTATTAACAAGAGATTTTATTTGTAAATAAGTAAAAGTAAATTTCTACGTACTTAATAAAGATGACATTTTTCATCATAAATTTCTGGTGCTAATGTGGCAAATTGGTATTAAAATTATGGGATGCTGTGACGGCATCACAGCCCAAAGCGATATAAGTAAGCGTCCTATCTTAAATGGGAGAAGTAACCGCAAGATTAAAAGCGAGGTCACATCAATCAAGGTCATGCGCCACGTAGCGGATGGAGTGTGAACTACAGGTAGATACCTAACTGTTTTCTTACTGACACCACTAAAATTATAAAGTTTTTTTCATCTTGATTAATAACTGAAGTGCTTCTTATAGGGCGAAGAAAACTTCGTGGTGTCAAATGCGTCTGGATGCCGCTCTCGCTACGCCATTATTTTGCAATAAATGTGGCAAACAAAATTCATTTCCAGGAGTGACTGAAGATTTACAAAGTACGCGCCACACTAAAAGCCCGCGTATGTGAACTATCACTCCGTCCACAAGGTGGCGCAACTGTGTTAATTTACGCCTGATTCCAGCGTTAAGTTTGTTCGCTTACATATAACGCTTTGTCACAGCCCTTCAAGGGGATAACTGGAAAATACCGCTTCTTATTTCATCGCCTCAGAGCAACAAAAGGGCATCTAGTAATAATAAAAATTAGATATCTGACTTACTGCTATGAATAACTGTTTTTTGCATCTAGTGGAAAAACTTCTAAAACACAAAGTTATGTTTAACCCTTTCCGGCGTGGAGTAATTCTGTTTGTAAACTGATGAAATAATGGACTGACACCGGAATTTATAATCGAAGTTATTACAAAATAAGAACCTGCTTAATTCCACGCACATTATAAAAGGAAAAATTTAATTAAATATTCTTGCTGCCGTTTGTCAGTTTCGAAACTAAAATTAGGTGTCTAAGGACACCGCCCTCGAAAGGGTTAATACTATATCTCAGATGTGTTTTATAAAAATTCCCTACTGTTTCACTAGATGCAGACAGGTTTTCATAGCAGTAAGTCAGACATCTCATTTTCAATTATTACTAGATGCCCTATTGTTAACCTGATGCGCCGATTTGTTCCCCCCAGAGTCTCCTCAGAGTATGACCGTGCCCAAAGCGATATAAGTAAGCGTCCTATCTTAAATGGGAGAAGTAACCGCAACATTAAAAGCGAGGTCACATCAATCAAGGTCATGCGCCACGTAGCGGATGGAGTGTGAACTACATGTAGATACCTGTTTTCATACCCACACCACTAAAATTATAAAGTTTTTTTAACTTGATTAATAACTGAAGTACCTCTGACAAGGCGAAGAAAACTTCGTGGTGTCAAGTGCATCTAGGTCCCCCTCTCGCTACCCCACTATATTGCAATAAATGTGGCAAATAGTGATGGCCAATACGAGATGTTTTTCTCGATTCTCTTGATTGTATGGACATCTCGATAGTTTTCGATTGTGTAAATATTTTCTCGATGACTCCAGTTCGCCAACTGCTTTTATACTTCATAAATTTATCAAGAATCGTCTGCAGGTAAACTGGAATGAATCGGCGTTAATAAGGACTAAGTGGTTTCGCCCGCTAGCGGGCCCTTCCTTTAGTCGGGGCCTCTAATTTATACGTAATCTTGTAATATGACATCTCGAACTGGCTTCCCGCTATATAAGGCACTGTATAGCAGGCGTGGTGTGCACGGACTATGAAATGTTGTAAAAAAATAATCTCGAACCGGATCCCTGGGGGGGTCAAGGTGAGGGGAGGAGCACAGCAGCAGCATAATAGGAATAAGTCGTCATGAGGCATTAGGCCTTTCCAACTATATGTCACATGGCACATGAGGGATCTCGATCTGAATTTATAAAAATGCCCTCCCAGTGGGAGCAAAGTGGGGGGAGGGGCGCGGGAGGTGCATAACGTGTGTAAGTGGTCGCAGACCTTTCCGACAATATATCACAAGGGGGTCTCTGGTAAATTTAGAAAATTCACATGAAAGCTCCCGGCTAAATTTATAAAAATGACCCCCGTGGAACAAAGTTGGGGGGAGAGGACCGCGGGAGGTGCATAAAATGAGTAAGTGGTCACAGACCTTTCCAACAATATGTCACATGAGGGGTCTCGGCTAAATTTAGAAAAATATCCCCATGGAGGCAAAGTGTGTGTGGGGGGTGGGGGGCGGTTACCGGAGGTGCATAATATCAATAAGTAGTCTCGGAACTTTTCAACGATATGTCACATGAGGGGTCTTGTCTAAATATAGAAAAGTACACCCGTGGGGGCAAAATGGAGAGGGTGGACACCGGAGGTGCATAATATCAATAAGTAGTCACAGACCTTTCCAACGATATGTCACATGAGGGGTCTTGGCTAAATTTAGAAAAGTTCCCCGTGGGGGGCAAAGTGGGGGGGGGGTGCATAACATGAATAAGTGGTCACAGGCCTTTCCAATATGTAACATGAGGAGTGTCAGCAAAATTTAGAACAAGTGGGTAAGTGTGATCACAGATCGCACAAAGGGTTTCGTTTAATATTCCTTTCAAAACACTTTTTCTTTTTGAAAAATCTGTTAGTTCCACATTTCGAAACCAGGGGGCACAATCGATTCTAAACAAACATCTATCCGAACGAAAACCCGTTTTACATACTATCCGTAGATATATTAGTCGAGGGGATTGGGCCCATAGCACCCGAGATCAGTAGGCGCACCTGGCAGTAAAAAATGAAACTAAAATATGTAAGGCTATGGTGCATAATATGAAAGAAGGTTCAAGTGTCGGCAAAAGTTGGAAAATTTCTCCCCGGGTTAAAAGGGCGGAGGTTAGAAAAATTACTTATAATACACAAGTTAGAGCCCGGGGGGGTTAATTATTATATAAAACTTTTTAAAGATTTTATGATTTGTCGTGTGGTCTGAGGTATTCAACTATACGTTTGTAAAATTTCATGTCTCCAACTTAATTAGGGGCTCTCTTAGAAAGAATTGCTTCAAATACATGTGTGGTAGCTCAAAGGGTTAAACGTAAGACTTTTTCAAGATTTTATGATTTGTCTCTTGGCCTCAGGTGTTCTGCTATAAGTATGCAAAATTTAAAATCTCCAATTTAATTGGGGGCTCAGTTAAAAAGAATTGCCTTAAATGCACGAGCTGGAGTTGAAAGGGTTAAACATAAAACTTTTTCAAAATTTATTATTTGACGCGTAATCTGGGATGTTGAGCTATAAGTATGCAAAATTTCACGCCTCCAATCGAAATAGGGGCTCACTTAGACAGAATTGTTTAAAATACACATGTGGGAGCCCAAAAGGTTACTGTACGACTTTTTCAAAATTTTATGATTTGTCGTTTGATGTGAGGCATTCAGCTATATGCAAAATTTCACGCCTCCAATCTAATTAGAGGCTTACATAGAAAGAACTGTTTAAAATATACATGTGGGAGTCCAAAGGGTTAAATGTACGACTTTTTCAAAATTTTACGATTTGTCGTATGATGTGTGGTGTTCATCTATAAGTATGCAAAATTCCAAGTCTCCAACACGTATAGTTTCTGAGAACGGGCTCTGTGACAGACAGACAGACGGACGGACGGACGGACAGACAGACCAACACAGGAGCGAGACGAATAGGGTTTCGTCAGATGAACGAAACCCTAAAAATGCCCCGGTGGCAAAGTGGGGAAAGGGGCAGGTAGGTGCATAATATGAATAAGTGGATTTTCTAATGATGTATCACATGAAGAGTGTCGACAAAAGTTAGGAAAGTGCTCCCCACCCCCCACCCTAAGGGGCCAACTACCGCACTCTCCGGAATACAACCCAACTTTTTGAAATTTCATGTATTATAAATAATACCGGGTGGCTCCGTAAAAAAATCCGATCTAAAATGATGAGAATGCAAAAAAGTTTGAAAACGACCCCCCCCCCCCTCACAGTGAGAGCAAAATTGGGAGGGGGAGACGAAAGTCTCATAATATGAAAGAGTTATTCAAGAGCTTTCCTATGATATGTCACATGACGGGTTCAAAAAATGTCTGAAAATTGCTTCCCCGACCCCTCTCCCCAGTGGGTCCACTCTTTCGCCCCGAAATTGATGCAGCCCCTGCTTTGAAAATTTTTATGTTTATTAAATAATAAATACCGGAAGACCCCATAAAAAAAATTCACATCTAAAATGCTATTTATCATAGAAATAAATCGCTACGGTTTTAAAAATTTGTTCGCCCTCCCCACCCCCAAAATTCAATTTTGGGGGAAGAAAGGTTCATAATATGAAAGAGTAGTCAGAAAGATTTCCGAAGATATATCACATGAGTGGTTTCATAAAAGTTTGAAAATTGCACCCCTGTGGGTCCACTCTCACGCCGCTTGAATACTCCCGGAATTCCCTCAACTCTTAATATTTTTATATTTAATAAGTATTATTTTTCTGAAGGCTCCGACAAAAAGCCCAATTAAATCATAATTATTCTAGATATCGCTACAGTTTAAAGATTTGTCCGCGCACACCCTCACCCTCCGCATCCTGAAATTCAACTGTGAATGGGAGAAAGGTTCATAATATGAAAGGGTTGTCAAATTCCGATGATGTATCACATGACGTGTTTGGTAAAAATTTGAAAATCACCCCCCCCCCGTGTGTCCACTCTTGCGCCCCCCGAAACTCACCAATCTCTATCTTTGAATTGTTTTTATTTAATACATAATATTTATCGCAAGGCTCCATCATTTCACTGCTCATTGTCATACCTATCTCTCTTTCCAGTTCTATCCTCGATATCTCTTCTCGGTCCTTCTTGACCGAGAACGAGAAATCAGTTTTCTTGACAATCATCGAGAGTAACATGTCGAGAACGGAAGAAAAGTGATTTCCCATTCTCGGCCTTAGTTAGAACCGAGAAGACATATCTCGAGGTAAGCGAGAGGTTTTCATCGAGGAGAGGTATCTCTCGAGGTAAGCGAGAGGTTTTCATGGAGGAGAGGTATCTCTCGAGATAAACGAAAGGTTTGCATCGAGCAGATTTTAGTTGAGGTGCGAGAGAGAGAGAGAGCGAGAGAGAAATGAATGAGCATATTCCATCTACGTCAAGATTACGTAGGCTGGGTTGGCTAGCGTAAAGGAGGGAAGTCACCGTAATGAATGTGATGTAAATCCCAGCTTAGAAAAACAGTAATGGAGCCCTTTCTTATGAGTTAGAAGTTCTTTGGGTATTTATTTAGCTTTCACAGTCAGATTGACACTTGGTGCGTTTTTGGTTTAAGTCATAGTTGCTCAAAGAAGGATACAGATTAGGAGGCGTGTGATTTTGTTACATATACTTAAGTTGAAACGGGTTTAATTCAGTTTGTGTGGGGCATTTTTCCATTTTTACTTTCATCTATCTTTACAAGAAGGAAGTATTGGATTCATGATAAATTGGTCAGTTTTTAGAAAATATCTGTCTTTTATGTGACAAAAATTTTGATAACGCTCTATCTCAAGAAGTAATACGCAAAATTTAATAATACTTCATATTCAGTTAGACCTAGATGTAAAATGGTGTTGATTTGTTTGTTGTGCAAATAGCCCAACAGGTAACGCTGCTATATTTCAAAAACTAATGCACAGAATTTAATCAAACTTCATTAGCTATTGCTAGAGATTGGAACCAATTCCTTGTTAGACAGGTTCACTCTTAGCAAATATATTTGTCTGGTTCCCTTTCCGATAACGCTCTTTTTTATTCGATCAACTTTGAAATTCTACAGCATTAGACATTTAGGGTAACTTTGATCTGTATTAAATCGTTTGCCTTTACCGAAAAAAGGAAAATGCTGTTCGATTCTAATGAGTTCGTGAATGTCTCACAAAGATACTACTTTGGATTTAGGTACAGATGGGCAACAGTCATGTTAGGGGCCCATTTAGAACCTGGAAATCAATTCCGTTTTAGACAGATTCCGTCTTAGCTGGTTTGTCTAGTTATCCTCCCATTTTTTGGATAAAGCTCTTTTTCTTTTGACCAACCAGAAAATTCCACAGAATTAGATACGCATTCAACATTTAGGAACTTTTCCTCAATCAAACCAGCTTTTATCGAAAATGTGAAAACGCAAATCGATTCTAGCTAATGCACCTAATAATAAAAATGAGTTAGAAAGGTGCTACTTTAGATTTGGGTACAGACAACGAAGAGTTATGTTTCAATCGCTAGGGACCAAAGTCCAATTCCGTTTTAGACAGTTTCCCTCTTAGCTGGTATCTTTATGCGGTTATCCTTCCATTTTTGGATACAATGCACCTGAGAATAAAATTGAGTTTTTAAATGAATCAAAAAGTAACTACTTTGGATTTAAGTACAAGTACAAACAGAAAAAAATATTTTGGAATCATTAGGGAATGGAAACCGGTTTCCGTCTTAGGTAGGTTCCCACTTAGCTGGTATATGAGTCCGGTTATCCTTCTGTTTTTCGGTAAAGTTCTTTTGTTTTCGATTAATGGTGAAATTCCCCAATATTAGGCTCGCATTTACGAAAATTTGAAACATTTGCCTTTAGCGAAAAAGGAAAAAATTCGATCCTAGCTAATACGCTTGAGAATAAAAATAAGTTCGTTAATGTGTCAGAAAGTAACTATTTTTAATTGGAATGCAAATTTAAAGAATCATTTTGGCATCGATAGGGAGTGGTAAGCAGTTTCCGGTTTACACAGGTTCCCTTTTTAGCAAGTATATTTATCTGGTTTTTCTTCCCCTTTTTCGATAAAGCTCTTTTTTTTTTCGATCAACGGGAAATCTTACAGCATTAGCTATTTAGGGGAACTTTAACTTGTATAAAATTTTTGCCTTTATCGAAAATGTGAAAAACTTATTCAATTCTATCGAATGCGCCATAATTACGCGATTTAGACATCGCACTTTCATTAAAAATAAAAGGGAACTTATAACAAAACAAAATTAGCAAAAAGATATTACAATCCTTGAATAATTTAAATAATATTTTTAAAAGTAGGTAAATGAACTGAAAGTATTTTCTTAAGTTATTTAGCGTTCCAAAATAGCGTTGTTCTTACCATTAAAACGTTGAACATATTTCTTGATAACATATTGATATTATATTTGAAAAAATTATTTGAAAAGAGTGTTTTGAAAAATTCTGAGGGGTTGGGATTAACGTGTTCAACTCATTTTGCTGGCATCTGGTTCATCTGTAGTACTCTCAATTTACTAGACTTGCATACATAATACACATTGCCATACATAAAATAAAATTTGATATAAAAATCCATGATACTTATTATTAATATGCTCAAACATAAATACTACTTGTAATAACTTAAAATGTTTTACAGTGTTTTATCGAAACATTACTATGCACACTTTATTAAAGAAATTTATACGGAACATATCTTAAAGATATTAATCATTTAGAGTTTATTGGCCTGTATTAAAATATAGAATGGCACATAATATTCGAAAGATAAATACTATAGCGGAGATGTTGTAACATTAAAGTTAATTTCTTAAACGCATTTCTAACAATTTGTTAATTGCCATAAACCATTAGTACAGAAAAGGGGGTAGGTTTAGGGATTAACATTTCTTTCAGAAGGCTTAAAAACTGATAAGATGTATTACATAACAAGTTGTATTAAAATTATTAACAAATGTTAGAATACAGCTTTCTAAAGGCTTCATATCAGGTGCCCCTCCATTAATTGAAGTTGAATGAAAGAGTTAATGAAAACGATAGCAGCAAACTACATTACTGCTTCTGTTTTTTCACAACCTTTCATTTAGCTTCAAAGGAAGATCTTTTTTCAGAGCATCTCAGTGTTAAATTTACATCGATTTCTTGGTATGTTGTTTTATTCCATCCATCTTTAGTTGCCACGTATTTACTAAAAACTTAAAAATTACTCTATAAGCCTGTAAAATAATAATCAATAATCGATTGTAAAAACATCTCGATTGTAGATTCCGGGAAGTAATCGATGACTGTATCGATTGTATTTTTTTACGATGACGATTTTTCTCGATTGGTAAAATCTCGAGAATCGCCCATCACTAGTGGCAAACAAAATTCATTTCCATGAGTGACTAAAGATTTAGGAAATACGCGCCGCACTGTGCCCATATGGGAATTATCACTCCGGCCACAAGGTGGCGCAACTATGTTAATTTACGCCTGATTCCAGCATTAAGTTTGTTCGCTTACTTATAACGCTTTGACCGTGCCTCTCGGATTAAACTGCCAGACATTATTTTGCAACCATTTGAATCAGGTTTGAAACATTTTTAATTTTTAAAAGTACTTTTTTTCTGGTACAAATTGAATTTTCAGAAACATTATTTCGCGTACTTTATATTTTTCAAGAAAAAGTATTGGGCATGTATTGCTCTTGACCCGCTATTCTTGCACCATGTGGATTAATTGGAACAAGGTTAAACAAGGGGTCTAAAAGCATTCTTCGCCTTATTTAAACACGGAAGAACTGTCACCCTTTTTCTGTTTGCGCTAGTAGTATCTACAGTTACACCTAAAATAGAACAATGATCAAATAACGGCATAGATTACAAGGATAGTGAATGTGATTATTTTTTAATGCCTGTAACGTTCCCAGAGTTGACAACTCTTACGCTTTTTTGCACCACAAAAATTTAATAATAAATTTTACCCTTTTTATTCACCGTAGTCTGACAATGAAATAAGGCAAACATTACTGTTAAATTTTTGTGGTCTAAAAAAACGTAAGTGTTGGCAGCTATGTGTTCCATATAAATATTCCAGTTAAAATCATACGAAAAAATTCAATACAATTAAAATTATCTGTGAACATAATATGTTTAACACGTTCACGCCGGCGCGGTGGGTCACACTCGACTGTCTCAGATCTGCAAAGTCTCCGGCTTTTCGGATACCAGTATTTTAATACAGAAAATGTTGTTTTATTTAATTAGAATAATTGGGCGATTTAAAGGAACAAATTTTCTCTAAAATAATAGTGGTGTGAAAAAAGCCGGAGACTTGATACCTCTGAGACAGTCGAGTGTGACCCACCGCGCCGGCGTGAACGTGTTAAACATGTTCTTACGGATCAACAGGAAGAACAGGTTGATTTTATTTTAATATACAAACATTATATTTAAATAAATTGATTCTACTCCATTTAATTTCGGTTAAAAATAAGTAGAGTGATTTAACGAAAAAAAAATATTGGCATAATGAACTGAAAGTTTAACCCCTATGGATCGTGAATGGATCGTGACGTTATAAGAATTTACGAAGTATCTTTGAATGAATACTCATAGCTTTTTGATTAACCCTTTCCGGCACAGTGTGCCGGGTCGGGATACCTAATTTTAATTCCAAACTTACGAACTTCACCAAGAATACTTTAGTAAAATTTTGCTTTTACAATGTGCATTTAAAATAACATGTTTTTAATTTCTAAAAAAGTCGTTTTAAAATTTCGGTGTCAGTCAATCATTCCATCATTTTATAACAAAAATTTCCGTGCCGGAAAGGGTTAATGAATTCATCAAAGATATTAGCAAAATCAATCTACTGTTTTAATTTGGTGGTCATTGATTCAGTATTTCGGTCATTAACGTGCTGATTAGCTTTACATTATTTATTGATACATAAAGGAAGCGAATGCAATAAGTCGATTTCTAGAAAAAGCCTATCTGAAATCTGGCTTCATGCGGCGATTCGGGATGAAATTAATTTTTTGCACTGTCTAGTACATACTCTCACACATTATGCAAATATAAATACGAAAATTAAAATGAATCGGTCAATTTCAAAACTTCGTAAATTCACTTTATTGTTAAAACATTTTTTTTGCACATTTATCCTTAAAGGTAAGTTCACAACAAAAAAGTGTAAAGGAAAATTGCAATAGGATGTGAATAATCGTTGGCACTGAAAATTGCCACTTATTGAAAAAAACAATATCAATCAACGGCAACACTAAAATATCTTCCTTTGGCCAACAAACGAACTAGAAAAGACTGTGATCGAACACAATAGTGAATGTGACTATGCTCCTTCAAATATATATATGTCAGGGATTGAAGGCTTAGAATAACGCTTTTTTAATAGCAATCTTAGAATTATTTAATCTCAGAATCATGCGATTACACAAGGCGAATATTATTATTTGGAAATATTGGTATCCAAAACCAGTAATATTTTGCACTTCTGCACTAGTGTTTCCAGTTATCCCGTATAAACCGGGCTCCAAATGATCTGTACATTAATATTTTAATTTTCTTTGTGTAGAATCGCGGAATTATCTGCGATTAAAGATGGCGAAATATGTTATAAGAAATTAGAGGTATCCAGAGTATTTGGAGGCCCGATTTATTTAGGTTCATCTGGCAAAACGACTCTGGACTTACTTTCAATCCATAAACCTTAATTATTTACGTGGTGTATATTGTGAAACCTTGGTATACATATGCATTCTACAATTTTACATTGTTTGAAAATATTATCTCATATGCCCACGTTGTTTTTTATGATATTCTACTACATGGTTATAGCATTTGCCTTAAAATTAAATTAATTAATTTATTTTCCTAGAAATTTAGAAACATATGAAGTACAAAATACGCAACCGGGGAAGTTTTTCTTAACACTAGAACGGCCATTAGAGGTCATTTTGACCCCTGCTAAATGTGCAATAATTGATTCGAACCAGACATTTCTTCATGAGCTACATTATATGTATGTAGCGCAAAAATTGGCAAATGAAATGAGTTAATTAGTTTTAAATAAAAATTCTGGTGTTAAAAACTTTTTATTAAATTTGAGTAAAATAACCGGCGGTTCTAGTATTAACCCAATGGGGACGAGCGGCACGTATACGTGCCGCATGAAGCGTTCAGAATCCTTGTTTTTTCTCACCAGTAAAATTTTACTGTAAAATTTGCCTTTTCAATCAGCGCATTTTCTCTATTCAAGAAGGCACAAATTTCTGTTTTTTAAAAAACGGTGACAAAAGATTAAAAATTTCGTAAAAGGCTCCCGTCCCGAAGGGGTTAAAGTACACAAACAATTTTCAATTGTGATTTTTGTGTATATATACCGTTCGCGACAATGATATACTTACCGTACATCGTATGTGACATCCTTGTATCTGAATGCCAGTTTTTAAAAAAAATAATTTTTGTTTCCAGAAACCAGAAAATTTAAACGATTAAATGAGCTAAACTATGCTATTGAGAAAAGTGACCTCCAAGAATTAAAAGGAATTAATAAAACACTCAAAGCTGAGCAGTGTATATACACTCGTTAATAAATAAATAAACTTTCTTTATTTGTTTCATCAAAGATTGCCTTTTCAGTTGTATATTTTCTTATGTCCTTGAAAAAAAAACAATTAGCTTCATCTCGCATCAATATTTTCTAGCATTATAGGTTATAGGATGAAATATAGGGGTTTTAGAGACGCACCAAAATTTACGAATACAATTTATTTCAAAATAGCCTAGTAACTCCAATGAAATGCATTTTCTGCATTATACTAAAATTGCGGTATGCGCTGCGCTTAATGGAATAAATGAATGTAAATGGATTTCTACAAAGAAATTCCTCATCTCTTTCAATTTCAATATCGTAAATGTTTATGTGCATAGGTCCTGAATATAAGGCATTCTTAGTTATTACATTCGTATTCCAGATATTCTTGAACAAATTTATTAGTGAAAATGCATGCTGGTATAAGATTTAATATTGCATTACTAATGATTTTTAATGATATAATTTTAATTCATCTTACATAGAAAATGTTTTTAATTGTGCATCACATCGCTCAGAGTATACATTAATTACACTAATGCATAAACAAGTATAAGAATGACTAAATAAACATCAATATAAAATTTATATATTTTTTTAAAATATTAAAAACATTTCAAATACATATAGCAGGTATGGCCAACCTGCGGCACGCGTGCCACAGAGATACCAGTATTAATGTACAGACAAAAATGCATTCTTTAATAAACGAAGGTCTGCAATTTAAAAAGGACAAAATTACAATTCTTAGGAAACGGTGTCAACTGAATTTTAGATAAAAAGGTTGTCCACCCCTGACATATAGTATACGTTTCGCTAAACAACCGCAAGACCTCATCAGTACTGAATCAATCTGTATTCTGACTCAAAACTGTTGGATGCCGCAGGCAGAATTTTTTCAGCATGTGTAGAGCCCCTTGAATTTCAAAAGCATTTAGTCGAAGAAAAATAAGGCATTGAATAACTTTATAAATTACTGGCATCTAAATCAAAAGAACAATACAAACGCTGAAAAGAATTCGCTTAACCCTAGATCTACCGGGAATTTTATTCAAGTTTTAATAAAACGTTCTACACCAGAATTTTTATTTAAAACTATTTAACTTATTTATTTACCTTATTTTTGTCTGGTTTATATACTTAGTTTATTTTAAAGAAATTTCTGGTTTGAATGAATATTTTGTATGTACCTGTCGGGTCCAATGGACCCGTCTGGTAGACGGAGGGTTAATATTCAGGGGAGTTGAGATTTATTATTTACTAGATCTTCTTTACTTCTTTATAATTCACGAAAAATATATATTTTTTAATTTTCGGAACAAAATTACTTCTGTAAATTTAAAATATAATAACTGAGGTTAAGGTATGTAAATTGATTTACATATTTTAACAAAAAAAAATAATGAAGTATTTTAAATTTAGAATTTTGTAATTCGGAACGTTTCTACTAATGCCAATGTTGGCAAATTCGGAAATCTTTTTATTAAAAAATCTATCATTATTTTAGGATAATAATATTATCTTTATTTAAGCAGTTCGGAACGAATGACATGTGTACGTACCATGCAGGGTACCCAAAATCCTAGAATTAGAACAGATTTTCTTTAAACCACTTTCAGGGGCAAGGTACTTGTATTCGTAAAATGTTCAAATAATTTAATGACTCCAGTATTAACAAGAGATTTTATTTGTAAACAAGTAAAAGTAAATTACCCCGTACTTAAGAAAGAAGACATTCTCATCATAAAATTCCGGTGCCAATGTGGCAATTTGGGATTAAAATTATGTGAAGCCATGACGGCACCACCGTCCTTCAAGGGATTAACAGAAATTTTTAGCGTATTTAATCACAGAATTTCAAGGAAAAATTAACACGAAATTTGATATGGTGCTGTTGTGTATATGAAATGTACGGGACGCCTGTCCTGAGGATGTTGACGACGGACGTTCTCTGATTAAATAAAGCAAAGATTACTAGTAAAAAAAGTGGTAACTGTTTTGGATTAAAGAATACTCAATCTTGTAACAATTAACCGATTAACCGCCAAAACTATAAGGTTGAGACATTCAACTTTTTATCCGAACTTCGTTTCCCACCACAAAATCTGTCTTAAGTGTCTTTAAGTAAGGCTATTTTTTTTAAATTGGAAAAGGGTGGTGGGCAGAGAAATAATTTAAACATCCGCATTTATTTTGACCGTTGCGTCAAAGCAGCGGGGTAGTGGGTTAAATTACCCGCGTGTCTTTTTTCAAAACAATTATTCAGGATATATATTCATCATGACCTGAGTTATTTAACCTTTTATTAATTAAATATTCTTCATTGCCACTACTATTTTGAAACGATAAAATTCCCCTTGTTTAATGACATATTAATTAAGTTGAAAACAAAGGAAATTTCACCATTTCAAAAAAGTGGTGTCAATCTAGAAATTGGATTTAACTCACTGGCCACACTATTTAGGACGTTAGGCTGTACAGTTTATTTTTTCTGCTATATACACGACTGAAAACCTTACGTTTTTTCAATCAAGTAAACGTACTTTGAACCATAACTTGAATTTATAAATAAAGACAAATAAGTACCACATAGAAACAAGACATATTATTAACAATATTTTCAAATGACTTTCTACTTTCATGTATATTTTTTATTTGAAAAAAAAAAAGCGGAAGGTCGGCATCTTGTACTAGCTATAGATTATGCAACCCTTTCTAACGCTGTAAAGTATAATTAAGAAAATTATTTTTTTTTATACAATGAAATCGAATATATTCTGTTTTGTAATTAAATTATTTTGTATATTTCTGTAAATGAACAATAAATGCTATGCAGTCCATAATCTATAGGAAACATGATGTTGTGCACCTTAATGATTATTTTATTTTAATATGTCTGAAGCAACAAAACATAATTGAGAAAGATCACAGACGATTTTTCCTTATAGATCATAATTTTGTGGAATTATTTTGTGAGTCCCTGAAAACGAACTATAAATGCTACTTATTCTATGTTCTTTAGGAAGCAGGTTTTAGTGCATCTTATCCATGCATATGAATTTCATTTTGTTTGAAGTATTATATCATTATTAACACTTTGCCGACGAGCAATTTTTATCAAATTTGAATTTTAAAACAGTAGAAGCTCCCACCCCCCTGTTCTGAAAGTCATTTGTAAATTGGTGTTCTAAATAGGTTTCACAAGTTTATGCATACGTAAATATCTTTCAATGTACGAATTTAATATAAAATGTCTTACAATCTAAAAAAATATGGACAACATGATAGAAATGCATTTCTTGTAAGGTAGAAGCCACGCTTTTAAACAATGATGTTTTTTTCAATGAAAACGAGAATTCTCGTTTTCCTTAGTGAATGTGTTAAAATGCATTGAAATCAATTCTTCCCCTTAGAACATATTGTAATGCAGGGCTGCCACAGACGACTATTTTTTTTAATTATATTTCGCACCACTTTTTCAAAACAAAATCTTTTTCATATGCTTTGGCAACATTTTCAAAGGAAATATACCACAAAGTACACATTTTTTTTTTAAATAGTGGTGCCAATAGAATATAAAAATAGTTGCCTGTGGCAGCCCTGTAATGAAACTCTTTGTGAGTGCTGGTAACTGAAATATACATGCTGTATACCTCATTTTAAATTCCGAACATTCTATAGTAAACGTTACAGAGATATTTTAGTTACATGGAAAGAGAGTTTACGAGAGTTAGCGCACGGACAGGTGGTAGAGAGCCAAACAAAGAAACCGAATTCATAAACACTTTTCAACTGAGTTGGAGAGTGTTAAGAAAAGATACGCTTGCCTATATTAGCAAACAGTTTACGATAAAGTCACTCCAATGGGGTTGTTAGATTCTAAATTATGACTGTTTGCAGAACATTAAATCAATTTTGTAAATAAATGTCGTCCACATGTTAAATATTACACTAACTTTGATTTTTAAATGGTAACACCCACTATTGACACTTTATTTGAGTTCTATGTATCAAATCATCCTGCAAAAGTATCTAGTTTCTGTACTTTTTGTTAAATCTTCATTGTGTAAAAGAGGTCTAAATTTGAGGATAATAACGTTTAATTCAAGTAAAAAACTTCAGAGAAAATGTATCCGATTTTTTTTAGTGAGATACATTGAATGATCTCAAACAAATTCTAGGTATTTTTTTTTTTCTGTCCTATTCTTTATACGTGTTAGTCCATACATTTTATTGGCTTTTATTAATAAAAATTTCTATAAAAAATTGTTCTAGCATTAAATGAAACTTATTACTTAAATGAATTACATAATGTTGAAAATACAAATTTCTAAATACCTGTACAAACAGCGTACATTTTCCATAGCTGCCAATTTGTACGGATTTTTACCAACAATCAGATTTAATAGAAATTTTACGTAAAATAATCGCTGAATTCTAACAATGAAACAAGACAAAAATTTCTACAAAATTTTAGTGGTAACAAAAAACCGTATAACTTGGCAGATATGATAGGGGACTGTGCATATATAACGTTATCAACTTTTTGGTAATTTTGGACCCCCTCCACCCCTTTTGATATCATTCATTATCAGTTTTCGACCCCCCCCCCCCCCCGAATGATATCGTTATCAATGTCTAATTTTTTTTTCATTTTACGATTTTTTTTTCTTTTGTCTGCAGTTATATACAAATAGGGTTACATTTATTTTTCGCATATTTCATTAATTCAAATTAAGAGAAGTCAATGAAATATCAGTTTATATATGAAATAACTTTATATCAAATAACACTTAAACGAAATAGTTACTATTTAAAGGTATTTAATGATAGCTTTTTATTACATAATGTATTCAAGAGTCTTCTTGCACTTGACCCCGCACTGTGGCGTTTGCAGTGATATACAAATAGGGTTACATTTTTTTTTCGCATATTTCATTAATTCAAATTAAGAGAAGTCAATGAAATATCAGTTTATGTATGAAATAACTTTATATCAAATAACACTTAATCGAAATAGTTACTATTTAAAGGTATTTAATGATAGCTTTTTATTACATAATGTATTCAAGAGTCTTCTTGCACTTGACCCCGCACTGTGGGAGGGGGCAGACAGAACTTCTTATCAAAAATATAGGTGGATAATATTCTTTCTCTTTTATTTACTAGTAAGCACAAGTATCATTTCAAACATACTTTGTATCTGGTTTCTCGAACAGCGGATTACATATGATACACATCAGGGGCGGATCCAGAGAATCGTTTTTTTTGGGGGGGGGGGCGTTACCGAGTGACATATAATCAACGTAGCCATAATTTCTGTTGCTCAAATCCTTCCTTGCAGTTAATTATTAAATGAATATGAAATTAATGCGATTTAAAAATATTACAGACACTCGATTACCCGACATCCTATCAACCGAAACACTCGGTTATCCAACACTCTTATTTTATAATCCCGCCTCTCCTCAAAATATCGTTTATTGCTACTTATTAGGTCGTAAAATTTAAAACGTTATAACAGAATTTATCTTTTAAATGTCTTTTTTTTCTTTTTCTGTTTACTCTTATACTATGGTAATTATTTATCTTATTTTTTGTTCTTTTAGTTATAGTGAACAACGTTAATAACACAAGCCTGCGATGTTTGTGTTTTTTAACTTCTGATAATTGATTTTGATGTAAGACTTTTTGAAAATTTGCGATTTATGGAAAATCCTGACGTGATGCATGGTAAACAAGTGGGCAAGTGTGATCACAGATCGCACAGAGGGTTTCGTTTAATATTTCTTTCAAAACACTTAATCCTTTTGAAAAATCTGTTGGTTCCACATTTCGCAACCAGGGCCGCAATCTATTCTAAACAAACCTGTATCCGAACGAAACACCGTTTTACATACTATCCGTAGATATATTGGTCGAGGGGATTGGGCCCATAGCACTCGAGATAAGTAGGCGCCCCTGGCAGTAAAAAGTGGAACTAAAATATGTAAGGCTACGGTGCATACTATGAAAGAATGGTCAAACGGGTGTCGGCAGAAGTTGGAAAAGTGCTCCCCCTGGGAAAAGGGCGGAGGTTAGAAAAATTGATTAAAATAAACAAGTTACAGCCCGGCGGAGTAAATAATATAAGACTTCTTGAAAAGTTTATGATTTGCCGTGTGGTCTGAGGTATTCAGCTATACGTATGCAAAAATTCATGTCTCCAACTTAAATAGGGGCTCTCTTTGAAAGAATTGCTTAAAATACATATGTTGTAGCTCAAGGGGTTAAACGTAAAGCTTTTTCAAGATATCATGATTTGTCGCCTGGCCTCAGGTGTTCTGCTATAAGTATGCAAAATTTCAAATCTGCAATTTAATAAGGGACTCATAAAGAATTGCTTAAAATACGCATGTGGGAGCCCAAAGGGTTAAATGTAAGACTTTTTCAAAATTTTATGATTTGTCGCATGATGGTGTTCAACTATAAGTATGCAAAATTTCACGCCTCCAACCTAATTAGGGGCTCACTTTGAAAGAATTGTTCAAAATACACATGGTTGAGCCAAAGGGTTAAATGCACGACTTATATAAAATTTTATGATTTGTCTTTGGATGTGAGGTGTTTAGCTATAAGTATGCAAAATTTCACGCCTTCAACCTAATTAGGGGCTCACTTAGAAAGAATTGCTTAAAATACATATGTGGTAGCTCAAAGGGTTAAACTTAAGACTTTTGCAAGATTTTATGATTTGTCGTCTGGCCTCTGGTGTTCTGCTATAAGTATGCAAAATTTGAAATCTCCAATTTAATAATGGGCCTATTTAGAAAGAACTGCTTAAAATACGCATTTGGGAGTCCAAAGGGTCAAATGTATGACATTTTCAAAATTTTATAATTTGTCGCATGATGGTGTTCAGCTATAAGAATGCAAAATTTCACGCCTCCAACCTAATTAGGGGCTCACTTAGAAAGGATTGTTTAAAATACACATGTGAGAAGGCAAAGGGTTAAATTTACAACTTTTTCAAAATTTTATGATTTGTCGTTTGATGTGAGGTGTTCAGCTATAAGTATGCAAAATTTCACGGCTCCAACCTAATTAGGGGCTCACATAGAAAGAATTGTTTAAAATGCACATGTGGGAGCCCAAAGAGTTAAATGTACGAATTTTTAAAAAAATTATGATTTGTCGTTTAATATGAGGTGTACAGCTATAAGTGCGCAAAATTTCACGCCTTCAACCTAATTAGGGGCTCACTTAGAAAGAATTGTTTAAAATACACATGTGGGAGCCCAGAGGTTAAATATGCAACTTTTTCAAAATTTTATGGTTTGTCATTTGATGTGAGGTGTTCAGTTATAAGTATGCAAAATTTCACGCCTCCAACCTAAATAGGGGGTCACTAAGAAGGAATTGTTTAAAATACACATGTGGGAGCCCAAAGGGTTAAATGTACGACTTTTTGAAAATTTTATGATTTGCCGTTTGATGTGAGGTGTTCAGCTATAAGTATGTAAAATTTCACGCCTCCAACCTAATTAGGGCCTCACTTTGAAAGAATTGTTTAAAATACACATGTGAGAGCACAAAGGGTTAAATATATGACTTTTTCAAAATTGTTTGATCTGGGGTGTCCAGCTAAAAGTATGCAAAATTTCAAGTCTCCAACAAGTATAGTTTCTGAGAACGGGCTCTGTGACGGACAGACAGACGGACGGATGGATAGACAGGCAGACAGACAGAGGAGCGAGACGAATAGGGTTTCGTCAGATGAACGAAACCTTAAAAATTAAGGTCATTTTTGGATTCAGCACTAAAAAATACACAAGAACCAATTACCGAAAGCTGAAAAACATAACCATCGCATCCATTTTTTAATATCAGATTTCTGAAAGAGGATAATCTCTGAAAAAGGATCCCCTTCAGAAATCTGACGGGCCTTTAACATCCTAGATAGTCAAAATGTGTTATCTAAGTGGTGTGTATACCTCTTCACTGGCGCGGATCCAAGGAAGGAGGGGAGATCGCCCCGATCGCTCCCTTCCTTTGGATAAAAAAATATAAATCACGGATTATCGCGAATTTCGACAAATGATCGCCGAAAAAAATCAATTTCGTCAATCGTTCGCAGGTCAAAAAATCGCGCAAAAGATGCGTATTTCGCGAAAGAATCGCGCAAAAACGCGAATTTCGCGAAAGAATCGCGCAAAAAACGCTAATTTCTCGAAAGATTCGCACAAAAATGCGAATTTCGTCAACAGATCTCGGAAAAAATGCGAATTTTGTCAAAAAAGCGCGAAAAAAACACGCGAATTTCGTCATAGGACCGCGGAAAAAACGCACAATTAGCACCAGAAGGAGATTCCCTTAGGTGCGCATCCAAGGGGGGGGGGTCGCCCCCCAAGATATAAATCCAATGTCTTTAACGGCAGGTTTCGCGGAACAGACAGACAAGCAAACGAAAACACTTTTCGGATGTCAATATAAAACTCACTGACGTTTCGGCAGTTAGTGAACAAAATAGGATTATGTCCTGTCAAAAGGCTTATGGCGCCATAATTTTTGACACTAATGGGTTGAAGTGAGGACGATGCCACTTCGTATACCTTTTGTTGAATCTGTATAACAGAAATTGACAACGTTATGCGGATCCCTTTAAAGTGTTGAAACTTTTTTCGTTCTTTCAAAGAAGCTGCAATTCTAATTTCTGTATAACGATATTTTTGAGGAGTGCTTTATTGTTTGAGAAAAGAATGGTATTCATAGCAATTTCCAAAGAAAGAAAGAAACAAGAAAAAGAAAGGTCCTTTGAAAAATTCAAGCATCTTAATGTATCCTGAAGAAAACCAATAATGTGTAAAAAATATACTGTTATTGCCACCTACATTGGTAAATTTCAAGGGTATTTCATGAATGAAAAAAAAAGGATTGTCCTAATCCTAGTCAGTTAAAAGCTAAAATGCATATGGTGTGTTGATTTCTGAAAAACCAACTTTGTAATTTGTTCTCTTCTTTGCCCCGATCTACCCCCCCCCCCCCCCACCCGGTGGATGCGCGCCTAGGAGAATCTCCTCCCGGTGCTAATTGTGCGTTAATTTTGGCGACCGTTTGACGAAATTCGCGTTTTCTCAGCTATTCTATGGCGAAATTTGCGGATTTCTTTCGCGATTCTTAGCAGAAATTCACATTTTTTCAGAGATCTGTTGACGAAATTAGCGTTTTTCGCGCAATTCTTTCGCGAAATTAACGTTTTTTACGCAATTCTTCGACGAAATTAACGTTTTTTACGCAATTCTTCGACGAAATTCGCGTTTTTTACGCAATTCTTCGACGAAATTCGCGTTTTTTACGCAATTCTTCGACGAAATTCGCGTTTTTTACGCAATTTTTCGACGAAATTCGCGTTTTTTACGCAAGTCTTCGGCGAAATTCGCGATTTTTACGCAAGTCTTCGACGAAATTCGCGTTTTTTACGCAAGTCTTCGACGAAATTCGCGATTTTTACGCAATTCTTCGACGAAATTCGCGTTATTTTACACAATTCTTCGACGAAATTCGCGTTTTTTTACGCAATTCTTCGACGAAATTGCCGTTTTTTGGGCGATCCTTTGACGAAATTTGCCTTCCTTTTGCGATCCTTTGATCTGCGAACGATTGACGAAATTGATTTTTTTCGGCCACTATTTGTCGAAATTCGCGATAATCGGTGGATTTTTGGGGGGGCGATCGCCCTGATAACCCCCCCCCCCCGTGGATCCGCGCCTGATACACATATGACAGAAGAAATAGGAATGTCAAACGTTGGGGTATTCTACATTTTGGAATTTTGGAATAAAATAATTTTATAATCATTTAAGGATTTCTATAATAACTTTGTATTTTTATAAAAATAGATAACAAACTGAAAAAAATAACATATTATTTGGACGAAAAGACCAAGTTACAAATAAAAAGAGAAATTTTTGGTTAGATCATAAAATGATAACGATATCAAAAGATAAACTCCCCTTCCCCCTAGTGATATCTAACGATATCATGTGCCAGACTCCCACTCCCCCCTAAAATGATAACGTTATATATGCACAACCCCTATCTAATAAAATGTGACAAAAAATTACGTTTTTGCATCAATATTTCATGAAGTAATTACACCAGAAACATTATAGAGAGAAACATTTAAGAGTTAAAATAATTTTTATTTACGTGTGAAGTCAAAATGTTTTGTGTTGACTTCAAGAGAAGCTGTTCCAACGTGAACAGCTGGTAATGAGGGAAGCATTATTTTTTTTTTAATTTCTGAAAAATTGTGTAACCTTGGAAACATAGAGTCTAAAATTATCGATTTCGCAAAAATTCTTTTTTCTTTGTTCAGTGCTGTTACAATCATATTTTTATTTGGAAGACTAAATAAACATGAACAGCTAAAATGGATAGACCATGAATCAGTACGATCATTGAAATGATAGTCGAGAATCTTGCGTACAATTCAGCATGCACACTCTTTTGTAGTCTGTGCCCTGCGCTTAACCCCTTCACGCTCGAATTAAATTGCGGTTAAAAAATTAAAATTGCTTATTGGCACCACTTTTATGAAAAAGAAATATTCACCTTATTTAATGACAGGTAAATCCATACTAAAATATAGCCAATTTCACTATTTTATAAAACTGGTGGGAGTCAAACAATCTGAGTAAAAGACGCAGCCCGAGAATATGATGGTAGCGAGAATTAAGGGCTTAAAAGTTTAATTTTTTTTTGACACAATAAATAAAAATACGGTCTGTACACCACTTCTACCATACTAATACATTTGCCGAACATAATCGAAATATGTCTCCTATTAAATAAGGCTAATATTGTAATTCAAAATTAATGGCGTCGAAAATCTTTTAATAACGAAGGGTACGGGCAAACCTGTTAACCCCTTGAGGGACGAGCGTTCGATATACATTCGGCGTAAGGTACTCAGAATCAATGTTTATTATCACCAGTGTATTTTCATTCTAAATTATGCCTCATTGAATCCGAGCATTTTCCCGATTCAATTTGGCAAAAAATTCTGTTTTGAAAAACCGGTGATGAGAGATTAAAAATTCTGTAAAAGAAGATCGTCCCAAAGGTGATAAGATTCAGCACTAGTCGGTGGAAGAAACGAGATCGCTAACGTCTAACCTTTGGGGGCGTTATTTTCAAATTTCTCGCATGGATTTTAATATTTTTGAATAATTTTTTTGCATAGGCTAGCTGAGAACGATGTATAACTGGGATAGTTTTTACTTTTTCGATTTTGGTTTCAGATATAAAAAAAAGAAAAAAAAATACTTTCACTTTCGGAAAACGGTTGGAACAGGTTCTCAAATTGAAATTATCCTAATAAAAAAACTATAAACAAACTCTAAAAAGTAAAAACTAGTCTGATTAGAGATTAACCTAATATATCCTTTGGAAAAAAATAATTTAAAAATATTAAAATGCAAGCGAGACATTTAAAAATAGCGCTGTCATAGGCTTAAATTTAGCGTTTTTGCTTCTTTCCATTACTAGTGTGGCCACTTAGGAGTTAACCCTTTATCTACTGACGGTACTTATAAGTAACACTCACTATAAACTTTCATCCCATAGAGAATATTACAAATATTCTAATGGTACTTTGCAAAAACACACTTTTAACTCCACTTTATCTGAATACATGGCAGCAGTACTTCTAGGTTTGTTATTTTAGTAAGGAAGGAGGCTATCTTTCAAACAGGCGATGTGTTTTGTTCCGACATTTTGCACAGATTGTCACGCTCGTTTTTTTTTATTGCTGCAAACACAGTAAAGAACATAAGATAAGTGTTGGATTTTTTTATGTGTTCATAATGGCTTTAAAATACAATTTGACTAGATATTTTTCATGAACGGTATATGTATTTCATTTAACCCCTTCGGGACGGAAGCCTTTTACGAAATTTTTAATCTTTTCACACCGTTTTTTAAAAACAGAAATTTGTGTCTTGTTGAATCGAAGAAATGTGTTGATTAAACAAGGCAAATTTTACAGTAAAATTTTACTGGTGAGAAAAATCAAGGATTCTGGGCGCTTCATGCGGCACGTATACGTGTCGCTCGTCCCCAAGGGGTTAACAGTTGAATTACGCGGTGGTACTTATAAGTACCGGCAGTACACTGGGTGTTGAAAAAACGTCTTGTTTACATTTCGCCTGCGTAGTTATCCATCGTTTTCACCTGCTGTAAAATGTAATTATTAAAATGGAATGTATTAATAATTTTCCTAGTATTTGTTTTCTGTTTCATTATTATTTTTTATAGGAAATCGAAAAAGTTGTGACACCGGCTCTTTTCTGCTATGCTGGAAATGGCATATGTAAATTCATATATTGCATATGTGGAGATGCGAGGGAATATGTTGTCTCTGGAATATAGGCGTTGCATAACTAAATAACTGTTAACAAGATCGATAATAGTTTTTTTTTTTTTTTTTTTTTTTTTTTTTTACCTTCTTTAGGGGCAAAGCATTTTCAATGCTAAGGTGCTGAAATAAAGGATTGGCACCAGCATTTTCCAAACTATTTTTTTTGTAAATGATAAAAAGCCTATATTTCACATACTTATTAACCCTCTCGCTGCGCAACCCGAGAATTTCTCGGGCAACGTGGAAATAGAAAAATTTGCGCACCCCGAGATTTCATCGGGGATGCATTTTCCGTCTAATTAACACTCCTTAATCATTCCCACCAGTTACTTTTTATTGTAAATTTTGCCTTATCTAATCGGAGCATTTTCCCGATTAAATCAGACGAAAATTTTCGTTTTGAAAAACCGGTGGCAAAAGAATAGAAATTCTTAAAAGACTTTCGTCGCGAAGGAATTAAATGCGCAATTTTTGAAGCTACTTTGATAAAACAATTACGCAGCGAGAGGGTTAAGTCGAAAATATTTTACCAGAATTCCCGTGCCATTGGAAATACCTTGCGGGTTTTCAGTTACGATATTTTAGTGATAGTGTACTGACGGTATTTGAAAGTACCACTGTAATGAATTACCTCTAAGGAATTAAATTTCTCACGGGTGAGTATATTTTTATTTAATTTTCATTGTAGTAACTGAAAAAAAAATTACATGAAAAAAAATTTGCAGTAGATCATAATGCAGTAGATAAGGGGTTTAACAATAGCTATGCCATTAACTTTATTACAGAAAGGAATTGTGGAAATCTGGTTCTTTAATAAAATCACAGAAAAATCATCGTATATTTACGACTTATACAAATCGATTTGTAATGACGCTTAAAAAGATGCTATGCTTAAATTTTGCTTAGAGTGCGGTCTACATTTAAGAAATGTTTGAAATTGGAAAATTTTCAATACAAAAACCTAATTTCGACATGCTATTTTGATTTTTCGACTGATTATACCTTCAAATAACAAATAGAACGTCATTTGATCAAGTTGTTTAAGAATTATGCATGTTTAAATTTTGGAAATATTAATGTTAAATTCAATATTTTTCGTTGCAAAATTTAAAGCAACGCAGGTAGTATTTAAAGCATAACTCAGGAGCTATTTATCGTAGCAAGATGTAGTTTTGTATTCACATAAATAAAGGTTACAGAATAAAACTGTAAAAAATAACAACGTTAAACCATTGAGGGGCAAGCAATTGCGTTTGTGAAATGCTGAATTGCCACCGGAAATTTAGAAAAAAATTATTTCGGAAAAAGGAAAAGCAATTATTCAACAATCTTCCCGCAAAGTTCTAAAAGTAAAAGTTAATAAAATTTTTCTGGTACAAATCTTAATTAAACTTAGGTGACCACCCCTTAAGGGGTTAAAGGCACCAAAAATTTTAGCATACCGGTTTCGGTAGCATATAGCATACCCAGGGCCTGATTACCAACAGGGCACACTTACACCAATAAATTTTAAAAGAAATGCTCACTTTATCTAAACGCCGTATTCATGTAAAATTTCTGCCATAAATGAGGCAAAATTTTCTGTTAGTTTTTACTGGTGGGAATGTGCCCCGTTGGTAATCAGGTCCTGAGCATACCTTCCTCAGTGCTAAGGATGGCGGAAATTTGTTCACATATATAGGATAAATGGGGATTCAAATTAGATATTTAATGACCAATAGGAAAACAGAGGATTGCAAGTAACAGCCAATATGAAAATAGTTGGGAAATGGAGCCGAAGTCGTGAGAAATAATTTAAAAGATAAATAATAAAATAAAAATAAAATAAATTAAGAGAAATAAGTTTTTATGTAATATTTCCAACAATCTGATAATGGGGGAATAGCGAATTCACATTTAACAATATTTCTAAAGTTTTTATAAATATGAAATACTTCAAGGGTTCGTGTTTAGAAGTAGGTTTAGAGATCATTTCGGCCATTCAATTAACCGAATTGAAGTCAAAAATATTATTCAATTCCCAGCAATGTTTTGAAATAGACGATTTATTGATTTCTTGTTTTTAATATATTGATGATGTTCTTTGATACGAAATTTTAAGCAGCGTTTGGTTTGTCCTATATAGGTAAGGTCGCACTGACAATTAATACGGATGATACCCCATGAATTGGATAATACAGTAGGGTCGTTGAGTTCGGAGAGGGTAAGTTTATTGGTAGGGACAAAAATTATTTTGAAATAACATTGTTTAAGAATTTTAGCAATGGGCAAGCTTGATTTAGGAAAGAAAGATAACACAATTCTAATATTGGAAAGAGTATAAAATTGAGGAAAGTTTGAGAAACGATGTTGGTGTGGTTTAAATAGAGCAGTATAGATTATAGAAGGGCTGTAACCTCTGTTAATCGCAATGGCTTTAATGTATTGAATTTCACTATTAAATGATTGAGAATCTGAGCAAATATGTATGACATGATTTATAAAGGTATAAAAGGTGGTCATTTTTTGGCTTGTAAGATAATAAGAACGACCATAGGGTGGCTGAGAAACAGCGAAGCTTTTGTTGCGATAGACGGAAGTAGAGAAACCGGTTACAGTGCGAGTGACAAGCGTATCGAAAAATGGGAAAGAACCATTATTTTCAGCTTCATAAGCGCTAAGAATATTATCAATATTGTGAAGAGAGGTGTCAATTAAAATGAGTGTTTCATCAATATAGCGAATCCAGAAAGGGATTCGCTAAGGGAATATATATATATATATATATTTTTTTTTCACACTTCTATTATATTGCACCAAGCTCCATCTTGATAATTAAAGGTTACAGTTTGATTTATGTTGAAAACAAATATAGATTACAGCGCATATTTCTTCGAAAATTTATTTCGGAAATATGTATATTTTGAAGTTATTTTAAAAATATATGTGAAATGAACCTACTAATTTTTTTTTTTTTTTACAGAAATTACGATTATTACAAACATCGAATTTGTGAATATAAAATTGAAGTTTATCTCATAAAACAGTTTTCGAGTTATGATTAAAAAATAGCCGCATTGCGATCAGTCTTGCAAAAACAAAAAATGAATTTAAGAGTATTGGGTTTAGAATTTTAACCTGCATAATTCTGAAACTACTTAACCAAAATGCCACCTCGTTTACAGAGATGCCAAAGACAAGTATTTTTTAATGCTAATTTGCACCACTTTTTCAAAAGAAAAATAATTTACATACGCTTTGACAACATTTGAAAGAGCATACATTTGCATACTACAAAATGTATATATTTTAAAACAGCGGTTCAAACAGAATATAAAAATTGTCGCCTGTGGCAGCCCTGCGTTTGATATTCGAAGGCGAAATTTAGCGAAGAATCCAAATTTGATGTCAAAATTAAGAATTTGTTGTGGAAGCATTCAAACTTGGTGCAATATTTATATGTAGATGAACCCCTAAGCAAAACTGAAGTATAAAGTTTGATACTAGACGTTAGTACAAAAAAAAAACTATTCCAATCAGTTTTTTATATTGTGATTTGCGGTATAATTCATTGGGGATATTTACTATTTTTCTATACAATACATTTACAAAGAATCATAAACAAAAAAGAATCTTTTTTCCAAGTACATCCTGAAAAGTTCACAAACAATGCTAATGAAACTATGATAAATAATAATTTAAATGCTTATTTTATATCAGTTTCATTGGCTAATCACGGAGTGAATTTAGTTTTAAAGAAAAAAATTAGAAAACCACTCCAACAATGGTACTCAGTACTTTTTTCGGAAAACAATCTGATATCGGTGTTTGGAAAAAAAATCCATGTTAATTAATGACAGAAACACTATTATTAAACATGATTAATACAGTATTGCCAAACTCTGCTAAATAAAATTTCCTATACGATCTCAAATTCTCCTAGTTCCAGCTGATATCCCAAATAAGTAACTTTTATAATTATGATACAGTACATTATGTATTGCGTATATTTTCCTGTGTAACATTAATTTCCTAACCCTCGTAAATAGTTTGTATATATAAAATGCTAAATATAAAAATAAAATTGGTTTTAATTTTATAAAAAGTTAATTAAGTCAAACATATGTGAAGCTCTTCCTTGATTTTCCTCTAAAAATCTACTCAACCTCAATTTCCTCCCACAATTTCAGGAAGAAAACCCTCATGCTGGCAACACTAGATGATGATTTTATTTATTTTTTTAAATAATGTTGTAAATCTTCAGATCGCGAACGTGTGGAAAGTACCGCTGTCTTACAGAAACGCATTTTAAAAAGCAGTTATATTTGAGAAAATTATATTTTAGGAAATTAAATCAATTACTTTGACTGATATCTAATTCAAATTTTCAAAGAATCTCAATTCGTATTCAGTAAATTTGAAGAAACGTATAGAAGTGCGCAGCTTTGCGTATATGCAAAGAACAGTGTTTTGAATTTAATAGATTTTTTTATTCGTATATACCTAAGTCACACCAGAAAATTAAAATAAAAATATTTTCTTTTAATAATAACATACTTCCCATATTTAAATAAAGCGAAATTAACCACTGAAACTTTCTGGTGTAAAATCAGATTCTTTGGACTAAGTAATTTCTTGAACGTATTATATCATAGGAATTTAACCCTCTCGCTGTGTAATTGTTTTATCAAAATAGCTTCAAAAATTGCGTACTTAATTTCTTCGCGACAAGCGTCTTTGATTCTTTTGCCACCGATTTTTCAAAACAAAGTGTTCATCTGATTTAATCGGGAAAATGCCCCGATTAGATAAGGCAAAATTTACAATAAAAAGTAACTGGTGGGAATGATAAAGGCGGGTTAATTAGACGGAGAAAATGCATTTCCGATGATATCTCGGGTTGAGAAAATTTTGCTACTTTTACGTTGCCCGAGAAACTCTCGGGTTACGCAGCGAGAGGATTAAGTGTTAAAGGTTAAGCTTTATAAAATAAATAATTACGTAAAATAAGGAATTTGGCAACAGACTTATTAAAATATTTACTAATATTTTTGCGTAAAACAGCTACACGACAGCAGTTTTTACTTGTATTGCAGATGTGCAACAGAAGAAGAAGAGATTGACGTATTATATGAAAAATATATCTAAGATTTTTTTCCAGTGTAATAAACCTTTCAGAAAATCATGCATGATATTTTCTTTACAAAATAAAAAACTGCACATTTAAGGGTTAAGATATTTCAGGTATGTTTTTATTAATTTTTCTTGAAAATCTATTTAACACACATGTCCTTAGATGTTCGTCAAAAAGAAAAGCTGTATTTGTCTGCAATAATCTTTGTCTTATTATAGGAGGGAAAGGGTGTGTGTTATATCAGTTATTGCCGAAATGGACAACATCAGCACCTAATTGCATGCACTGTAAACACAAATGTCTGAAATTCAGACACTTAAGTGTCTGAAACGCAGTGTCAAATTTTCAGACGTTTTAAAATGTCTGAAAATTATCAGACACTTCTTGTGTCTAAATTTCAGACACTTAAGTGTCTGAAACAAGTGTGTTCGATTTTCAGACGTTTTAAAATGTCTTAAAAATTTTAGACACTTCTTGCATCTGAATTTCAGACATTTCAAATGTCTTAATTGCGGCCATCTTTGAGCCGTTTTTTTTTCCCCACCAATATGAAGCCATCTTTGACCACTTTTCTTTCTAAGCCACATACGCAGCCATATTTGACCACATTGAAACATTTTTTTATAAATGGGAATAATTTGTTACCATAAAGCACAGCTGATCGCAACGTGGGAAAACTGGGAAGCATCTCTGCCCCTTGATTTTAGGGTACCCCAAATTGGGTACGAAATTTTCATAAAGCTGATGTTTTAAATCACTTTTGAGCTTATGACGATTGTAATCAGTATTTTGTAGTTTTGGAATAGGATAATATATATATATATATATATTCATCTAAAAATGTATTTATGTGATATAATAGATGCGCGCATCAAAAACGTTCATTACTTTCAGTGAGAACTTCAAATTAATTTTACTCCAAAGATCTAGTATTCATTCCCCTCCCCCCCCCCCCCCCCCACCGCCTTCATATACTGTTACAAAAAAATTAAGCCTATTTGATGCCATCCAATACATATTTGGATAAATATATCATTTTCTTAACCTAATCATTTTCTAAATGTACAAAATATTTATTAAAATAAGTATAAGATCAAAACAATTTTAAAATATCAGCTTTATAGAAATTTCATACCAAATGTGGGAGCACATAAAGCTAAAGGCACACAGAAACAGCCCAGTTTGTCCATACTGCAATCAGCTCTGCTTTATGGTAACAAATTATTCCCATTTATAAAAAATGATTCACTCCTTCAGAAAGAATCTCATCCCTGCTTTGTTGTAAAAAATTTTTCCATTTAAATTAGATATAACTAGTTAATTAGTTTAAGCATTTTTATTTCTGTGTTAAATAAAATCTAACACTAGATTACACAAAATTTTCAGTATACAAGATCCCAACATTAAAAAAAAAAAAAAAAAAAAAAAAAAAGAGTATGAAACTTTTATTATTTTTTTTTGAATCTCCATTCGTTTTTGTAATTATACTATTTATTTATACCCCCAATTTACACTACCAAGAAATATTAAAACATTTGACAACAGCACATTAATCAGCATAATGTTGAAAGACATTCAAAATATCAGTTTTACAAAAATTGAATACCAAATTTGGGGCCACCAAAGTACAAAGAGGAGGGAGCACTGCCCAATTTGCTAATGCTTTAACAAAATCCTGCGTCTGCAAAAAATCCAACCCAACGTTATGGTTCGTTAAATGGAAGTGACCAGAATTCGGGAATCGGAAGTGTCCGCTAATGAACACTCCCGAATACCGGAAATATCTGTGTAGCGAAAGCCTTCTTAAATCATACTATATTACTCTAAACGTTCAAAATATTCATTATAATCAGTGTAATTTCGAAAGATCTTCAAAATCGCAGATTTACGAAAATTGTATCCCCCCCCCCCCAATAAAAAAGAAAAAATCCAGGCGGGGGAGGAGGGACCCTTAGCAAATGTTTTAAGCAGATCCAGCTTTCTGGAAGAAGCCCTATGATTCGCTAAATAGACGTATCCCCTATTCAGGAATGTCCGTTATGCAAGTTTTACTGTATGTATTTAAAGTACGCCTCTATTTTTTTTTTTTAATCCCCAACACCTACATCTGTACGTCTTTACCTCTTTAAAGTAGACACCACCAAATAGCGAACTAATTCTGTGCTCTCGAGGTGTCCGCTATTCAGAGGTTTTTCTGTATATTCTTTTATATGCACATTCTAAAGGCAAAAAAGTGTTTACCTTTTTTTCTGACAGTATAAGAAATATGTTCCAAATAAATTCTAGGCCCAGTTGTTGATACTATTCAATAATATTCTACAAACTAAATTTAAAAGATAACGTGCGTTGATATTAACGTTGTCATTAACGAACACAGGCGCACACACACAAAGAAAAAAAAAACTTAAAATCCTTTTTATTTTTTTTAATGAGTTTCTGTTTTATTATTATTTTCATGGATTTTTTTTAGCACCCAGATATGCATAAAAAAATTCTTTGAGGGTTGAAAAACACTTCTAAAAACATTTTTCTTCCCATAAACATCACAATAAAAAAATTATATTAAAAAATGTTAGAATAATATGAAAATATATACATACTCGAAGCAAAAGTAATCATAAGAGTAATTAGTCTTCAAACCATGCTACTTTCTCAAAATATATTAAATGTCAGCATAGTTACACTTTACCAATCAGTCAGAATTATTGGCAATACTAGTATGGAATCTTGCATTAGAAGTGCGTTTTCAGAACATATTTATTTAGGTCTTAAATTTTATTACAAAAATGAAAAACCCCTTAGAAAAATATCTCCTACTGTCATGGGAGAAAATTGTTCTTATACCCATCATATTTTTTTCCTCATATTATTTAATTTTTTTGCGTGATGTTATTTAAATTAATTTTTTTACTATTTTCCGCACATATTTAATTAATTACACCGATTTTTATAATTTGTTTATAATTACTTTCAACATCGCTTCATGTTTTAAAATTTAACCTTTAAGGGGACACAGTACCTTTTAAACTACTTTTTTAATTTTGAATAATACTGTAATATACTTAAATATAATGTCACTACAGATATTAGGTACTATAAAGCAAATATAATTTCATATAATTTCAAAAAAAAAAAAATCTTGCAGAACAGCCTATTTAACTAAAATTTAAATTAAAAAAAATAAAAAACACACTACATAAAATTGTGCATGGATTGAACATTCAAGGTTATGGTTATTTTTTTTTTAAGAATTTCAATTATTTTTCCTTGATTTTTTTACTACACAAAAGAGAAAAAGATTGATATTAAATGTAATATCCCATACATCTAAAAATCCATGCACAGTTTTATGTAGTGTAATCTAAAGAATATAGAAGAAAAAAATTGAAGCAAAAATATTCATATTTAAAAAAGTAGTAGGGATTTAAAAAAAAAAAATTAATTTTAATTTTAGTTAAATAGGCTGTTCTACAAGATTTTTTTTTAAATTATATGAAATTATATTTGCTTTATAGTACCTAATATCTGTAGTAACATTATATTTAAGTATATTACAGTATTATTCAAAATCGAAAAAGTAGTTTATAAGGTACTGTGTCCCCCTAACTGATGTGACTAAAATTTGTCACACAACTGATGTGATCCGGTCTCTCAGACCCCTCGAATAAAATGAATTAAAAAAAATAACTCAAATGGTTGAATTTACTTAAATTTTGTCCTAACAATATCGTTATACTTCTCTTAGGAGCATGTGAATTCAATTGTATGAAAAAAGTATTTTATTCATATTATTTAACTTCAGTACAGAAAAGTAAAAAGCTGTAAAAGTGTTTACAGCTGGGAGTCGCGGGGTCTGGGAGACCGCGTGACATCAGTTAAAGGTTCAGTACTATGGTGTTGAGATGCAACGCAGAAAATACATAATAGGTACATTCTATTTTGAAACAAACATAAGGATTATTAAATATTTATATATATATATATATATGGTATCGCCGTGTAATTGAATACAATAAGAGGGATTTATTTCCAATAGGAAAAACTGCAAGTTTACAAAATATTCCGAAATTCACGATAACACAAACCCTTATGCTTTCGAGATTTCTTTTCATACTCTATATCTACCATCTAAAGAAAAAAAAAATTCATGATGTTTCTCAAAGATAAATTTAAATTTGTTAATATTAAAAAAATCACTTCAATAATATACTCTGTAAGATAATTAAATGGCACTCTTGTCACTAAAAATCAAAATTTGTATGTAAAATTATATCACCATAGCTGCCAACTTGTACGGATTTTTGCTACCACTAAAATTTAATAGAAAATTTTGCCTAATTCAATCGGCAAATTGCAGTGAATTTTGATAATTAAATAAGGTAGACATTTCTGATAAATTTTAGTGGTAGCAAAAATCCGTACAAGTTGGCAGCTATGTATCACTAATATAAAATAAAGGAATTCGCAAGAAAAGAACTTACTTGTGCAAAGTTATATAAAAATTAGATTTTTGAAAACTTATACTGAACAATTTTTTTAATATGTTGCTCAGATGATACGAGCTATTTAACAATCATTAACAAAATTGTAAATATTCTTTTTTAATAGCATGAAGGAAACATTAATTCTATAATTTCAAAACTTCTTTACATCTTACCAAATCTAATTGAAAATGTTGTATATTTCACGTAAATTGTATTATTCAAACAATAAATAGATTATTTAGTACATGAAACTTTAATTTATAAAATAAAGATCTAGATAAGAATTAAATATATTTATTAATACTGAAAATCATATGCACTCATTGAAAAGCATCAGAAATAAGCAAACAAATCTTTTCACTCAAAAAATATTTATTTGATAAAAAAAAGACAAAAATATTAAAAATACAAATTAGTCTAATAAGAATAATTTAAATAATAAATAAATAATAATATATATGTAAGAACGTTCTGTGAATTATCATTCCAAACCAATGGAATACCTTACCTTGGTGCAAATATCCAAAACTGTAACAGCTAATCCAGTTTGAGGGAAACATTTTTTTTTAACGATATGACGATAACGCCATTTTTAAAATATATGCGTATTCACATTTTTTTACCACTGTATTTTTATAGATATGCTATATTCTTTTGAATATTTGGTGAGTCTTGATAAAAAACAATCGTAAAAATATTGAAATATTTATATTTCCATATGAAAAATGTAATTCCCAATCGATTATTTTTTCTTCGATCTCCATTTACAAGCAGGTACCGACAAACCATTCCGATAAACGGAATATGTAACAAATAAACTTCCGTCTAGCATCAGTAAAATGAAGGCACAAAGATATAAAATACAGACATCCGATCACTATGCTAAAACACATTTTCTCTAACGACTAACACACCAACGGACGTAAATGTAGATGTGCATACTATTTTACGAAAGAAAGTAAATACTACGTCACCACTTTCTCTTCATTAAATGATACACTCACTTTCTGAGTCAGCTTCGATTTACAAGTAAGAGAATTCAAAGTTCAAATCTTCAATCAATGTAATGTTTTGCAAATAAAGCAGAAACTTTTAATGCGTTATAAGATTATACGACGATTGACGATTCCATTTATTATGTGAATAACAAATGTCATTATAGAGATTTCGTTTTGAGGAAAAATATATCGTCACACTTTCAAATAATTTATCAAATGTCGATAAATTTAAAAGCAATTTTTACACTTCAAACAAATTTACTGTACTGGGATACTTTAATTCACTTTCGCCAATCCGTTGAATAGAAGCCGTTGCCCGCCAAAACAGCAACCGTTCATGCTTGCAACAACAAACAAACCAACTCACTTCAGTTCGTTTTACTTGGTGAGTGGTTCAAATGGCTGAATTTCTGAAATGTCTAAAATTGCAAGTGTCTTAAATTCAGACATATAATCATAATTCTAACATTATTTTCAGTTCATTTATGCCATGATCATAATAAGACGTTTATGGGTCTTAAATTTAGACATCTATCATGTCGGAAATTTTATTTTCAGACATTTAAGTGTCTTAATTGCTTTTTCAGTCACATATGTGTTTGAATTTAAGACGCCTCTATTTGCAGTGTGATTAACCCCTTGAGGGGCAAGCAATTGCGTTTGTGTAATGCTGAATTCCCACCGGAAATTTAGAAAAAAATTATTTCAAAATAAGGAAAAGCAATTTTACGACTTTTTCCCACCAAAGTTAGAAAAGCAAAATTTCATAAAATTTTTCTGATGCTAATTTTCATTAATCGTAAGTGGGATAAAATTTATCCCACCGCCCCTCATGGGGTTATAGTCACTTAGGGATCTAACAAGAGAGAAAATTTCGGGGAGTGAGATTTTACATAATTTTGGTTGTTTTTTTTTCTGTGTAACTTTTTTAAAAACGAATTAATACCTGTGAAAACAGAAGAATCCTATGTAAGATTTATACAATAATTTCGTAAACAAATAAAAAGATGGTACATTCAAGGGACACCAAGTTGCAAATCAATTCCGTTTGTTGTGGGTCAGTTTCGTGTAATACATCATAGAGAAGCCATAAAAAAAAGTATCTAACCGTAGTACTATTAATTGTATTAAAATCAAAATAAAAAATCGTTTATTTAGCTGCTGGTGGAATTAACCCCTTAACCCTTTCCGGCACAGGCAATTTTTGTTGTAAAATGATGAAATGATTGACTAACACCGGAATTTTAAAACTACTTTTTTTTAATAATAAAAACACGTTACTTTACATGTTGATTGTAGAAGCAAAATTTTACTAAAATATTCTTGGTGCCGTTCGTAAGTTTGGAATTAAAATTAGGTATCACGGACCGGGCACAGTGTGCCGGAAAGGGTTAACGCTCGATTAAATTACAGTTTAAAAAAATCAAACTGCTTATGGCACCACTTTTTTGTAAAAGAAATATTCACCTTTTTTAATGACAGGTAAAACGTTACTAAAATAAAGCCAATACACTATTTTATAAAACTGGTGGGAATGAAACAATCTGAGTAAAAGACACAGCACGTGAATATGACGGGAGCGAGAATTAAGGGGTTAAACAAAATTCCTCATCCGTTTTCCCATCATTTTCTATTTTACAATACGAAAGTACTGGATTCGGGAAAAAGTTCGACTTCCGGTTTTCGACATATTTACAAGATTTTAATGGTCAGAGATGAAGAAAAACATGTTTTTTTCAAAATTTCTGTCTGTGAGTGTGTTTTCCTGTCTGTATGTTTCACAAATATTGTCAGCGCTCTATCTCAAGACCTAATACACGAAATTTAATAAAACATTATAATCATTTAGCCACTGATATAACTTGGTGCTCATTAGTATTTGGTGTAAATCGCCCAAAACGTGGCGCTGCTATGCTGATTTTTTCACGATTTCCACAAAAGTTATATCTCAAGAACTAATGCATGGAATTCAATAAAAATATATATTCAGTTAGTCCCTGATATGTATTGGTTCTGACTATGCTTTGGTGTAAATCTTCCAACAGGTAGCGCTGCTATGCTGCATTTGTCACGATTTCCGCAATAGCTCAATCTCAAGAACAAATGCACGAATTTTCATCAAACTTCAGAGCAGGTATACTTTGCTAAATGTTTGTGCTAATTATGTTTTGTTGCAAATCGCCCAACAAGTGGTCCATTTTTTACGATTTCAGCATCTCTACCTCAATATCTAATGCACGAATTTTCATCTAACTTCCGGCTCAGTTAGACGTTGACTCAGGTTGTTGCTCGTTAGCTTTTGGTCTAAGTCACCTGACAGTTGTCTCTGCCATACTGCATTGCAGGATTTACACAATTTTAACGATAGTCATATCTCAAGAACTAATGCACGGAATTTGATATTTTTACAATCCTTATGATGAGCATAGATTGTCATTTAATTTTGGAACTGTGATAGCGAATGTTGAAGTATTAACATGTATGAGATAGAAGAACGTTTTGGAATTGGCACATCCAACTAGTTTTCTACCTAAAAATAGCAAATAAAGCCTTTGTGCAACAATATTAAAAAGCAGAAAAACCAACGTTTAAAATGCACAAATAATATATGAAAAGCAGCAAACAGCTGTTTCGAATCTACTAGCGAGATTCTTCTTCAGTGCAAAAGGAACAGCGTGCTAGAAAAAGCAAGGCTGAGCAAAAAGAATGCTTTTTGCTCAGCCTTGCTTTTTCTAGCACGCTGTTCCTTTTGCACTGAAGAAGAATCTCGCTAGTAGATTCGAAACAGCTGTTTGCTGCTTTTCATATATTATTTGTGCATTTTAAACGTTGGTTTTTCTGCTTTTTAATAGTTTTCTACCTGTTTACATTTTAAAATGTTACATAGTTTTTATTGTTGTTATTTTGATGCACATGATCACAGACAGTTGAAAGATAACATTTCTAAATAACTCGAGATCTAGGGATAGATGTAAATGCACATAGCTGCTTTGACGATGAGGATTATTTTTAATAAACTAATAATTTTAGGTAATAACCCAACATTTGTTTAAAGATATATTTTTCAATATTTTTTCAAAAAAACTATTATGTTTTTGAATAAAAAAAATATCTAATACTAAATTAACATTCAAATTGTCTCCTTAAAAAAACATTTTAGTCGCAGCATTTTTCGAAACTGTACGAACATTGGAATTTAACATTGGAATTCTCAAATTTAACCCATTCTAACTGTATTGAGATTTAAGTAAGATTACATAAACTACATATTTCCCTGGCTTATATAATGCAATGAACTTAAATAAAGTGTGAAAAGAGGATATTGCTACTATATAATTGAAAATTTTAGCAATTATAAACGTGTAATCTGTTTCTATTTCAAAAATTTCATATCTGAATAGAAGGCAAATTCCCCGGTACTATGGTATCCCACGCGTCTGATAAAACAGTATGGGCTAGTTCCATCGGTTTTTGTAGTGCAAGTCACATAGCTGATAACTGCTATGCTTGTTGTCAACCGTTGTTTTCGAAAAGTTTTCTTGGTATTATTCAATAAATAAGACATCTCCGATAAAATAAGTCACATTTTCACGTTTTGAAATACTGGTAGCCAAAAGTCGTAGCACGTAAATTACACTACAAGTACTCACGGAAATAGCCTCTGACAGTATGATGTGTTTCTTTTTCCTTTTTTTTTTTTTGATAGTTTGTACATTTTGTTTTCTGTATATTGCAAAATATTGTTCATTGGATCTGACATAATTGATTTGTATAGTTCGATTCTGTATCATTGATCAAATAATGTAGGTTTATTTCTAAAACAAACTAGCAAAAGCTATGCTTTGTTTTGATTCGCGAAGCATTATTTAATAAGATAAATATTTGAAAGTAAGACTATTTTTTTTTAATCATAATTTAGCAAATACGTTATTTTATGTTTTGGCGTATTTTAACCCTTACATGCCTGATTTTTCAGAAATCATTGTAATAGTGTTTTTCGGCTTTCATTTTTTAAACAAATCATGTGAAAAATACTTTAAAAAATCATATTTTGTTTTAAGTATGGTTTACGACTAAAAAACAGTTTGTTACTAATCGGCAATACTGGTCTTTAATTGAAAAAATAATTTTCCATGATAAAATTCTACAATATTAATCACACAAGAATTTTAGTAACTATAATAAGAAATAAATTTTACTTGCTCACTGCAAAACAAAATAGGGTATTTCGCAAACTTCCAAACAAAACGAAAAGAACAAGTAGCAGCAATTGAAAAATTAAATCTACCTTTATTCTTAAACAGCACAAGTGTTGCCATCTACATGTTGAAAATAGATTTAATAATATTTTCAGAATGTATTTTATTGGCAACATTAGGTATTATAGCTTCAATAGTATTTTAGAAGCCTAAATTGGGTATGTTGCCGAAAAGCAACACTCAGATTTTAAGGGTTAATTTTAGAAATGTAAATTCAGTGAAACAACTAAGGATTTCCTCGGAATTTTTTATTTATGATATAAGACTGGTATAAATAAAAATATTTCCGAAGCAAAATTTTACAAAACATTTTTTTTAATTTTCAACTAAAAGCTTTTTTTAAAGATATTTTTACATTTTCCAATAGCCTCTGGTGTTTTCTGAAATGCTTTGAAATAGGTATGTCTCCAATCTTTGTAATTCACATCAAATAATCTTTGGTAGCAATCTTAGAATAATGTATTCGAAGAGAGCTTGAAGAAAGTTACTTCTTCAAAATCCTATTTTCTGGAAAAATATTTGAAAGTTGCTCTAGTTGATACTAAGAATTATTAAATTATTAAATTATTTGTTATTATTCAACATTCGAATTCGAATGATACTGTGTATAACGAATTTAATAATTAATTTTATTTATTTACGATACTTTTGTTGCCACATTACAAAAAAAAAAAAAATCATAATATAATTCTTTTAAAATGCATAACTATCGTCTGCATAAATGATTTCACATAATAAGAATAAATTGTGTATTTGAATTTTTAAAACTGAAAAATACTTGTATAATTGAATGTAAATAAATCGATTTTCACAAGTTTTAATTCATTAAAAATATGCTGTAATTTTCCTAAAAAAGGGTATTTTAAAAATTCCATAAAAGACATCGCGAAACTATTTAATTTATCATGATTCTATCTATAATGGCTAACTCCATGATTTATTTTTTTTCTTCTGATAATAGACGTGTTTCATTTTTTATTTGCAAAAATGGAAAAACATGTAAAATAAAATAATAAATTTTTTAAGGCTATTCTGTGAAAAAAAAAAAATATGTATATATATATTGTGCGAATCTACAGATCATAATTTATTTTAATGTTTAATTTCAAGTCAAAATACTGAGTAGGTTTTTTGTAAAGTGTACGACAAAATGTAACTTGTGTAGCCTAGTAGAGGATTAGCTTCGCTCATCTTAATAACCTAGGCTTTAAAAAACACGATTGTATTTTGCAGTATACTATCAATTATTTCGTTAGCTGCAAAATGATGTATATACGTATAATTATTCGACAACTGTACTTAGATAAATACTATATCTTATAAGACAGCAATGTAACCAAAGAGTTTGAGAACCACAGAGTTATAAAATTGTACTAAAATATTACAAAAAAAAAAAATTAGGATTTCATTTTATACGAGAAATGAATCGAAAAGAATCATTCTGAATATTAATTGATTGAAATTTTTACATTTAAATGTATTTCTAATGCAAATTACAACTACTTTAACCCCTTAATTCTCGCTCCCATGCTATTCACGGGCTGTGTCTCTTATTCTATTTATTCAGATTTGTTTGATTCCCACCAGTTTTATAGAATAGTGTAATTGAATTTACTATGTTAGCATTTTACCTGTCATTAAATAAGGTGAACATTTCTTTTTCAAAAAATTGGTGCCAATAAGCAATTTGAATTTTTAAACCATAATTTAATGCGTCCGTTAAGGGGTTAAAACAACAATGTAGTTGTATGTCGGAAAATCCAATAATTATTTTTTTATGACTCCAAGATGAATCCGTCTTCTTAATTAAACAAATGAGATACCTATAGATCAGTGGTGGCCAACTGTGGCACGCGCCACACCACTAAAATTTTACAGTAATCATTGCCTTATCTAATCATCAAATCTCTGTGATCCAAGAAGTTGAATTTTTCTGCAAAATTTTAGTGATATCTGTAGATTGTACTATTAAATAATTAAGAAGCATTTTTGCACAAATCCGAAGCTTTCTGACATAAAAATGTACTTAGAGACATTTATTTTACCTTTTCTTTTCTCTAAACAACAGCTATTTTATTCTGAAGGGAGAAACAAAAAAATTTATATCCAAAAGAAAAGAAAAGCAATTTACTCATTAATGTTATTGTAATACGATGTCATTCTTGAAGTAATTACTTATTTAGCCAGAGAACGCTTATTTCCAATTTAAAAATATATATTTACTGTGAAATTTTATACATTATTAAAAGGAACGTATAGTAAAATAGAGACGAAACAGACATTTGTTTTTTGGATATACTATAATTGCAAACAAATAATTAGTGTTGTATCGAGGGTGTTTTTTAAATAAACGTAATAGTTTTTTCAAGTTGTTATTGAACGTACAAAAATAAACAGATAAATAAATAAAAAAGAAAATAAATGCACTTGCAGTAGACAATAGTTTGTAGACAATATTCAGTAACATTCTTAACCCGAGATACTCGCGCAGGGCATGCCATACGCAGGCTGAACACGGTTATTATATTTATCACCACTAATTTTCGAAGAGTAATCGTCAAATTATTTTTGTGAGTAATGTCAACGATTAAATAAAATGACGATTTTTGTTTAAATTTATTGGTGGCAAAGTGTTAATCGTTCGTATCCTGGATATGCGCGAGCATTCCCGGGTTAATGAAAGCGGCAATTTCTTCTATTTTGTTGTCGTTTCACAAATGCAACGAAATAAAAAGATATTTTAACCCTTTAGTGCGCAGCTTTGCATATATGCAAACAACAGTGTTTTGAATTTAATCGATTTTTTTTATTCGTATATATCTAATTCAGACCATAAAATTAAAATAGCAATATCTGCTTTAATTAATAACAGACATTCCGTATTTAAATAAAGCGAAATTAACCATTGAAACTCTATGGTGTAAACTCAGATCCGCTGTAATACGTAATTTCCAGAACGTATTCTATTTTGGGAACACTAGAACGCCCGGGCGGAGTTGATCCGACTCCGACCATATGATTAAATGTCAACTGGAACCAGAAATTCTTTCATAAAATAAGTTAAGTTTAAACCACGCAGATTTATGTTAAATAAATCAAATAATTTTAAATAAAAATTCTGGTGTCAAATATCTAAATGAATAAGTAAAATTTCCTTCCGTAAAAACTCAAGTAAAATTTCCGGGCGTTCCAGTGTTAAAAGGGTTAAAGGCTGAGTTTTATAAAATAAATGATTATATAAAATAAGGTATTTGGTCACATACTTCTTAAAATATTTAATAATTTGTAATATTTTAGCGTAAAACAGCCAGACGACAGTAGTTTTTACTTATATTCCATATGTGCAACAGAAGAAAAGTTTGACGTATTATAATACAATTAGAAATATTTTAACCCCTTAATTCTCGCTCCCATGATATTCACGGGCTCTGCCTCTTATTCAGTTTATTCCGATTTGTTTGATTCCCGCCAGTTTTAGAGAATAGTGTAATTGGCTTAACTATGTTATCATTTTACCTGTCATTAAATAAGCTGAACATTTTTTTTTTCAAAAATTGGAGCCAATAAGCAATTTGAATTTTTAAACCATAATTTAATGCGTCCGTTAAGGGGTTAAAACAACAATGTAGTTGTATGTAGCAAAAAACAATAATTAATTTTTTATGACTCCAAGACGAATCTGTCTTCTTAATTAAACAAATGATATACCTATAGACTGTAGTATTAAATAATTAAGAAGCATTTTTGCACAAATGCGAAGCTTTCTGACATAAAAATGTACTCAGAGACATTTATTTTACTTTTCCTTTTCTCTAAACAACAGCTATTTTATTCTGAAGGGTGAAACAAAAAAATTCTATATCCAAAAGAAAAGAAAAGCAATTTACTCATTAATGTTATTGTAATACGACGTCATTCTTGAAGTAATTACTTATTTAGCAAGAGAACACTTATTTCCAATTTTAAAAAATATATTCACTGTGAAAATGTATTTTTATACATTATTAAAAGAAATGTATATTAAATTAGAAACGAAACAGACATTTGTTTTTTGGATACATGATAATTCGAAACAAATAATTAGTATTTTTATCGAGGGTGTTTTTTAAATAAACGTAATAGTTTTTTCAAGTTGTTATAGACAAAAATAAACAGATAAAAAAGTAAAAAAGTAAGTAAATGCACTTGCCAACAAATACGCTTTCTTTTAAGAAGATAGTAGTAATACTTCTGTAGACAATATTCAGTAACATTCTTAATGAAAGCGGCAATTTCTTCTATTTTGTTGTCGTTTCACAAATGCAAAGAAATAAAAAGATATTTTAACCCTTTAGCGCGCAGCTTTGCATATATGCAAACAACATTGTTTTTAATTTAATAGATTTTTTTTATTCGTATATATCTAATTCAGACCATAAAATTAAAATAGCGATATCTGCTTTAAATAATAACAGACATTCCGTATTTAAATAAAGCGAAATTAAGCATTGAAACTCTATGGTGTAAAGTCAGATCCGCTGTACTACGTAGTTCCAGAACGTATTCTATTTTGGGAATTAACACTAGAACGCCCGGAAGGAGTTGATCCGACTCCGACCATATGATTAAATGTCAACTGGAACCAGAAATTCTTTCATAAAATAAGGAATATGTTAAATTTCCGGACGTTCCAGTGCTAAAAGTGTTAAATGTTGAGTTTTATAAAATAAAAAAATTATATAAAATAAGTTATTTGGAGACATACTTCTTAAAATATTTACTAATTTACAATATTTTAGCGTAAAACAGCCAGACGACAGTAGTTTTTACTCATATTCGATATATGCAACAGAAGAAAAGTTTGACGTATTACATGAAAAATGTATCTCTGATTTTCTTCATTATTTTTCCTGCTTAATAAACCTTTCAGAGAATCATGTACAATTTTTTCGAAACAAAATAAAAAATCGCGCATTTAAGGGTTAATTTAGGTAAAACATCTTTTTAAGTTATTCGATTTTCCATTTTATGAAATATGCAAAAAAATAAAATAAAAAATACAACTTTTATTGAAGCAATGGTATTAACCTCTTAACTATTTTGCCCGAATGCCGCTTGGGAAAAAAGAGTTTGATATCTTCGATAGTAAAAGCTTTTGGATACCACTTAATTTTAACTGTAATCGTCAGCTTGCTAAAAGTCATGTCTTTTTGGATTGAACAAAGCAAATATTTTAGTAAAAGAAAAGTTGTGCTATGTACTTAGTATTTTGAGTTTGTTGCGTAAAAAAAAAAGATACAACTAAGGGATTAATTAAGTATGCATAATGAGAAGGAGACATACAGTATAGAGTCGATGAGTTGCAACTGAAGTAAGTGAGAAGGTTGTCACAAGATGACACCTCATTTTTAACATCGGTATCAACAGTTCCTGATTACCTCAGAAGCAAACTTCCACCAGTAAATTTTCAATATAAAATGTAGCCTTATTTCAGCGACTTATTTATGCAAAATTTCTCTCACAAATATGGTAAATTTTCCTATATGCTTTTACCGGTAACTTTATCTTGGTATTTTGATCTCTTTCACTGACACGATGTTTAGATTGTTTAGGTTGTCACAATATGAGAGAAACGCAGGGATTGACTAAAGCCGAAATAAACTTTTACTTTAGGGTCGATCGGAAAGTCGGGTTGTGTTGGGAAAATCAATTCGTATCGGAAAATTCCGCCCGGTAATTATTAGGCATTAGGTATCGGAATACGTAGAGTACATTGTGTGAATTACGATTCAGAAGGTCTGAATTCATGCCAGAAAGTTTCAAAAATAAATTTCCTAATGAGAGACTGTTATGTCTGTTACTAAATAAAGTAAATGTTACTGTTTTATATTTCTGGTATGAATTTGGAATATCTAAATTAAAAAATCCACTAAATCTGGAAACACTGGTGGTAGCATGTATTCTACCATGGCTATTAGAAGTTTAAAATAAACTGCTAATAAATACACAACGGCTTTCAAGTTATTAAAGTGATTTATTTCAAAATTAGGTTTTTCAGAATTTTCCCTCATAATATCGTGGTATCTAGAATAAATCAATACACTAATTAAAAATATTCCATTAATAAATTTAATTACGAATTATCCATCCCTTTCTCTCCATTCCGATATTGTATAATGTACATTCCTCTAGATTCGCTTCCCGGATTTGGAATTTTTCGAGAACTAAAATATTGACAGTGCCTTCATGAATGCTTTCAAATCATCTTATGGAATTTAATATAAATGAGCTTTAAAATTTGATACTTGCTTTGCATTTTCTAGCAATTCATACTATCACTTAAGATTTAACTTGACATTCTAAGTGTGTACTTTTAAAATAAATAGAAGTTGTATTTCGAAGCTCGGTTACTCCAAAGCTATTCAAGTTTGTTATTAAAGAATTAAGGGTGTTGGAAGAAACATTTATGTATTATCGTTTGGTATGAAGGCTAATGTCAGACGGGCGTCTTTTTGCACGTTTTTTCCTTACGTATTATCCCTACACAATGCCGCTAGCATTGTTTATTGATAATACCTAAGGGATAAAAAGTGCAAAAAGACGTTCATCGGACATTAGTCCAGTGCTTACGAGGCAATCTAAGGTTCTAGTTCAGTAAAATAAGAAAGTTCACTGATACGATTTATAATTCTACGATATAAACAGTGAGAAATTAATTTTAGCATGCCATGAAAAGTATACAACATCAACCCCTTGGGGACGAGCGACACGTATACGTGCCGCTTGAAGCGCCCAGAATCCTTGTTTTTCCTCACTAGTAAAATTTTACTGTAAAATTTGCCTTATTTAATCAGCGCATTTTCTCGATTCAAGAAGACACAAATTTCTGTTTTTAAAAACCGGTGACAAAAGATTAAATATTTCGTAAAAGGCTCCCGTCCCGAAGGGAATAACATAAAGTAATTTCCGCCGTATGATTTGTGGAAATTGTTGCCAGATTGTGGACATTTTTTGACCCCAGATTGATTGTCACCGTTTTGTTTTTAATAGAAATATTAGGTCTATTTAAAAATAGATTAGAAATTCTGAAAAATAAGGCGAATTATACTATTTTAAAAAAGAGGTGACAGTCAAATAATCTGAATTAAAAAAGTCCCCAATCTATCAACACTGTTCGTGGATCATATAAATATCCGTTCAATTGCACAAATTTGCACCAGAATTTTTACTTAGTAAATTAATACAAATCACGACCAAGTTTTGACTATTTACATTTCACTAAATAAAATTTATGGGTTTTCGAAGTGGCTGTACATGGATTATGTTATCAACTTTTGAATAATATCGGGCTCCCTCTCCTCCTTACTTTATCATACATTATCACTTCACTAACCCTTCCCCCTTCGGAATCATATCGTTATCAATGTATAAAATTTATTCTGTTATTTCGGATTTTTTTCTTTGTACGCACTGATATAAAGATATGGTTATACATTTATTACCCGTATACTTTATTGATCCAAATGAAGATAAGTCAATAAAATATCAATCTTATATGAAGCGTTCAGAAGACAATCCGACTAACTCCATCTTAAGTAGTGTTTTTTTAAACAAAGGAACATTGAAAATTTTCTATATATTTATACAGTGATAAAAAGTCACCCTTGATTAAAAGAACAATCAAAATATCCCGAGAAAAAATATTATATAGAAACAATATTTTTATTGTTACAATAACTTTAACCCTCCGTCTACCAGACGGGTCCATTGGACCTGACAGGTACATACAAAATATTCATTCAAACCAGAAATTTCTTTAAAATAAACTAAGTATATAAACCAGACAAAAATAAGGTAAATAAATAAGTTAAATAGTTTTAAATAAAAATTCTGGTGTAGAACGTTTTATTAAAACTTGAATAAAATTCCCGGTAGATCTAGGGTTAACTGTTTATACTGAACATTTTCATTTGATGGAGTTAATTGATTTGTGTAATGAACGACTCATATATGGAAAATCTTTATATAAAATAATCTTTAAAAGAAATAGTTACTATTAAAAAAAGTAATAATGGCTTTTGATACCTAATACATTCAACAGTAATAATGTCTTACTGCCCTTGCTCCCACATTTTGAGAGGCCAGGAAGAACTCGTTATCTACAAAACACATAGACAACATTCTTTCTTTCAAACAGTTCCAATACAGATATACTTCGCACCTGATTTCTCGAATAGCTTATTATATATGCACAGTTCCTGAATGCCAATGGGGCACATTCCCACCAGTAAAAAGAAACAGAACATTTTGCCTCATTCATGACAGAAATCTTACATGAATACAGCGTTTAGATAAGGTGAATATTTCTTTTAAAATTTATTGGTGTAAGTGTGCCCCGTTGGTAATCAGGGCCTGTATATGCATACAAATATGACCGAAGAATAGGAATGTCAAATGTTGGGATATCCCATATTTTGTAATTAAATAATTTTATAATCATTTAATGATTTTAATAATAACTTTATATTTTCATAAGGATAGATAACGGAGTAAAAAAATAACAATTTTTTTCATATACAGATGAAGTTACAAATAAAAAGAGAAAATTTTGGTTTTATAAAAATTGATAAACATATCAAAAGAAAAATCCACCCGCCCAAAGCAGCATACATATTAAGCGTACAAACTTAATGCTGGAGTCGGGCGTAAATTAACACAGATCTTGTGGACGGGGTTGATAATCCACATAATGGGGATTTTAGTGTGACGTCATATATGATATCTACGAGGTTAACGAAATAGAGAGGCTACCGCGGTGGGTCCGATTCTTCTTTTTTAAAGACCGCAGGAGTCACGTGAGGCTCGAATGCACCAATGAAGATGAGCGAAAAGAGCATCACGTGACTCCGGCGGTCTGTAAAAAAAGAAGAATCGGACCCACCGCGGTAGCCTGTCTTTCTCGTTAGCCTCGTGATATCTACCATCTATGCATATTTTCTAAATCTTTAGTCACTTATGGAATATAAATCTTGTTCACCAGATTTATCTCAAAATAATAGCGTAGCTAAAAGGGGGTGGCGCTCAGACGCACTTGACATCACGAAATTTTCTTCGCCTTATCGAATCTGAAACTTTACAGTTTTAGCGGTGCGAAGTAAGAAAACAGTTAGGCACCTTCCTGTAGTTCAATCGCACGGTCGCATTAAATTACGGTTTAAAAATTCAAATTGCTCATTGGCACCACTTTTTTGAAAAAGAAATATTCACCTTATTTAATGACAGGTAAAATGATACCATAATAAAGCTAATTACACTATTTTATAAAATTAGTGGGAATAAATAAATCTGAATAAAAGACACAGCCCGTGAATATCACGGGAGCGAGAATTAAGGGGTTAATAAGAAATGTGAATATTTATTGTTCCATTGCATTTTAAAATTCAAGTATTTAGCAAAAGCAACAAAAAGAAACATAACTATAATATTTATTTAATGTATAAAAATAAAATAAATACAAAGAACTTAACTCCATATTGATTTTAAGTTCAATTACGTTTTTCAAACTTTGAAACTAATGGATAAAACATATTACTTCTTTTTAAAAGTCGGAAATTTATAATGTTAAATGAGCACAGAACGTTAAAAGATCAAATGAAATGTTTCTTTTTATAAAACAGAGTACGTTGAATCTATTGAAACTTATGTTAAGGTTTTTGACATTTCTTTAATTGGAACAGTTTTATTAAATTCTTAAATGCTTTTACATACGTAATTACACATTATAAAGAAAATAAAACACTAGTGAAATGTACCAATTTTTTCAGAATGTTTCAGGAGTTGAATCAAAATTTAATTGGCTGATGCAGTCAACTTAATACAGATTTAATAAATGAAACATTTACAAATTAAAACAAAGTGAACTGATATATTATAATTGAATCATTTACATTGAAAGAAATACATTTCATCACATGTAATAATATAAAAATGATACAGTCATCAAGGTCGAAGTATTTTCTGTTATTATTATTTATTTTATTTAATAATACCATACCTCTGTTGCCAAACTTAGCGGATCTTTTACTCAAAAATTCTGAATACAAACCAGAAAATTTTAAATAGTAATGTTTTTGTTTTTAATTAAAGTATTTCTAACGGATCGGTTTCATAAAATATATAATGTAAACATTAAAAATTCCACAATCTTACTTAAAAGGCGACTAATGTAATGAAAAAGATGTTACGGGTTTAAAATATACATTTTTTTAAAAAACTTCTTAGTACTTTAAAACCTTCCAGGTTCATCATCAGAGAATATCTTGATAACTAAATGTTGTTTATTTATACAAATACATCACTCTGTTTTGAAAATGACAGGGCAAATAATTACTAGAGTTGAAAGTAGAAGTAGCAGTAGCAGTTTCATGGATTGAATTTTATTAGAGGAAATATATATTATTGTTATTAATTGTAGTTCCATTTATTTTATGACATCACTTTATTTCTCATACGTCACTTTCCATTGGTAGAAGAATATATTTAACTTCTGTACTTTAAATTTTATTACGTCACTTTGCTCAGGTTTTCAGGATTTATTTTCAGGATATTGAACCACAAACTGGGGATATTGTACGATAGGGAGTCGTTACAAAAGAGATTGCTTTTATACAGGATTACTATTTATTCTCTTATAGTGGATGCATAATAATTGGATGTTGGAAATATGATTTTTGCCTGATCAAAAACTATTGAGATATTTTGATTGAAACTTAAACGAGAGAGAGCTGTCAATTGACGACAAAATTTCATGTCTGCTTTATATTCTTTTATTCTTTCTTTGAGTTTTCTTTAAGTAATTCCGATGTACTCCATTAATCTATTGCTGTCAGTTCTAAACGGGCGATTCTCAAAAGGTGGGCACTGGACACACGTCATAACTTTAAGGGCGCTGGTCAAAATATCGCGTTCAGCTCATATGCTGGACCGTTCCTACCCCCCCTGCCAGCTGTCAGAGAGGCGTGTACCTTTAATTGGCGTGAAGTCCAAGAGATCTTATCGGTTGTCTGTTGAGAAAATTTATGAGCCAGTAGGAACGGAAAGTTCTCCTATAGCAGCTATTTTTGTTAGTAGGGAAATATTAGTACTTCAATTTCTTTTGCAGTTTTTAAAATACACGAAATCACATTGAACAATTTTACTGTTATTATTATTAGTAGTAGTATTATTATTATTACAGCGACGCAACCAGGAATTCCATCGAGGAATAAGTTTCAATTGAATAATTTCGACTTTTATAAATGCCTAAATTTTAGAAAATGTTTGATAAAAATTTAAATATGCAATAAAAAGTGATCCAATGTCATTTTGCTGTCTAAAATGATTTTGATGTTTCACCTTACTTTATATTATGTTTATTATATGTTCATGTTTACCTTCAAATTTAACCATCCTAAATTTTAAACAAATAATTATTAAATCAACTTGTCTATGACTCGTTTTCATAATTTATTACGTAATATTCAGTGTTTGTGATTTTTTTCTTTTGTTTATGTAAAGCAACATTAATTTACTACTGAAAAATCAAAGCACAATTGATTATAATTAATTACTGCAATATGTATTTTTTTTATAAGTTTGTTTATAGATAAAAATATTATTATAAATCATCAGGTAACGAAAATATGGACAGAGTGAAGATTTTAGTCTGAGTTACACATTCATTTTTTCTATATGATATATTTAAAAATATTCCACAAATTTACTGAACACTTTAAAATTCGATATTTCGTTGAGATTTCGGACCTATTTTTATGAACGATAATAGATACAGCCATCGGTATTTCTCACTGGGTAAGGCAAAGAAAATCTGTTGAATTCTCAATGTATTCCCCCCCCCCCCTCTCCACATAAAAGCGCCCAAAAAATAAATAAATAAATAAATAAAAGGTTGTAAGAGAATTTTATCAAAATATCTCCGATTATCGAAGTTATTCAATATATTGGCACGTATTTAAGTATTTATATAATGAAATTAAACTACAATGCAAAATGAACATAAATAATACAAAAAATACTTCAAGTAATGTTTTTTAATACAGCTTTATTTGACAAAAGCATAATATAAGATTTCCAATAACTCATATTAGCGGTCATAAATTCAAAATTTGAAAGTTATTTCATTTAATTTTGATCATCTTTTAATAAAATTAATATTATTAAGAAATATTGAAAATTAATAATTCCAATACATGTAATGATATCTTCATTAATTCTCTATTCAATCAAAGGATACAATATTAAATATAGATACAACATACGTGCAGCAATGTATATACGATTCACAAAGACAAAATATCAAAGTATAATATTAATATGTATAGAAATGAGGAAAAAATCATTAAATGAATATTAGTATTGCGCATGCTAAGTACCCCTCCCCCCTCCTACTCAACCTTTCTCCCACCAAAAATATTCATAACAATATTAACTGAAAGGAAAGTAAAAACATAATATGGTTGCTCTGCATATTTAAATTTTCAAATAATATTCATTTTTTTAAATTACGTGATTGTAAATTTTAATTAAAGATGTGGAATGCTTCCTCAAAAAATTATTATTATTATATTTTCCCCCGAAGCTTTGTTAACCTTGCCTTGAGTTTGTAAGAATTTTGTTATATTAAACAAAGAAAGTACTATAATTTCTGTATTATTTCTGTATGTATATAGTTACCCGAACTTTCTTTTTTCTTACAGAGTATTTAAATAAAGCACACACACACACACACACACACACACACATATATATATATATATATATATATATATATATATATATATATATATATTTATATGTAGATTAAAACTTAACACTAAAAATTATTTTAAAAACATTAATTACCCAAAATATACCATAGTAGTTTTCTCATACATTAGGAAAGTTCACAGCTATTTTCCACACATTTTAACAAATTCTTTTCTTTTCTTTTTCTGATCATTTTTCAAAAAAATTGACATTATTAACAAATATCCAAAATTTCTAAGCGCAATACATATAATTAATTTTCAGTTAATTCTGGCATTGTCATCTATTCAATTAAAGGATACAATATTCAATATAAATGCAACAAAGCTGCAGCAACATATATATGATTCACAAAAACAAAATGCCAGAGTATAGAGTGCATATTAATACATTGTACAAGTGAGACAAAAAAAAAAAAAAATCATTGAATGAAAATTTGCAATGTGCATGCTGAGTTCCCACCCATCCCTCGACTTACTTCCACCAAAAATATCCACAACAATGTTAACTGAAAGTGAAAACAAGACACATAATATGTTTGCGCTGCATATTTAAATTCTCAATTAATATTCATTTTTTTTAATTATGTGATTGTAAAATGTGTATGTTTAAAAATGTGTGTGTTTAAAATGCTCAAAAAGGAAACAAAAAAGAAAAAGTTGACTGTGATAGCGTGACGCACCGTATACAGGGGGTTCACTCTCGATTATGTTCAATGGCTGATTCCTAAACCGTTATACATAGACATATAGTTCCAATTACAAAAATGTTTTAAATGAAGTAAAGAAGTATTTTAAAAGCGATTTCGGTCAATAAAAAGATTTTTTTTAATATGAAAATTTATTTTTTATGCGGTCCGCCACCCCGGGTCCTATAAGTGATATTTAGTAAATTTTTCCTATATTACACTGACAAGTAAGACAAAAAAAAAAAAAAAAAAAAAAAAAAAAAAAAAAAGAAAAGAAAAGAAAAAAAAGAGCCATTATTCCACGATTAAAACTGACCAAATAATAGCTGTTTAAAGTTGGAGCATGTTTTTTGCTGCGAAATAGCGGTCATTCACAAATTTAGTAGAAATATCGTCAGCTGCATTAAAAAAAAAAAAAAAAAAGTTGAGAGAAAAATTGCAGTATAAATTTGAAATCTATAATCATTCCGACATACTAATGCAATATATACAATTTGTACTAAACAAATAAGAGGGGGAAAATAACTGAATTTTTGTTAAATAATATGGTGAACAGCAATAGCCTCATTTCTTTACAAAATTATACATATTATAAAATGCTATTAGGTTGCAAAATTTGAGCTGTGTTATGTTCCTTAGCTTTTGATAATTGACTCTATCTTATATATATATATATATATATATTCAATTAAAAAATAAATATAAGAGTATAGTTTTAATACGTAAAAGTAAAAGTATATATATTCATTAAATAATAAGAAAGAAAAATCATGCTTCAAGCGTAGATTATAAAAGACTTTCCAACACTTCCAAAATGCTTTATCAAGACTTCGCCATTTAATAATGTAAATAAGATAGCCAAGAAAGCATTTTAGAAAGCACATAGCACATTTGAAAATCGGATATCAGTAATTACCGTCCACGGTCGGAAAGGTACTTGAATTCATCTGTGGAGCTCTGTATATGATACATCTGTACATTTTTGTACATGTTCATGTTATTTGTATATATTCTACACAGTCTGCTAAAATTTAGTATAATAAAAAAACGCATGACACAGTTGAAAATTCACTATCAATATACGGAAACGTACTTGCATTCTATTGTACAGCCTATTTTAGCACATTACCTATACATTTTTATGCATGTAATATATTAAGTTGAAATTTAATTCAGGCAAAAACACCTTTGTCCACTCCTCATTTTTATTTATTTATTTATTTTGATACTCTGGCACAACCTCCTTACCTCTTCCAAAATGTTTACCCCCCCCCCCCCTCCCTTCCTTTCATTTTCTTCCTGAACACTAAGTTTACAATACTATATTATTTTGAAATAACTACTTGTAAGTAGTCTTCTAAACATCTACTTCCACTTGCCGCACCCCCCCCCCCCCTCACGCCGTTTGAATGCTTAAATACTGTATTTAAGAAATTGCGACCCTGTATTTTAAAATTGCCTATTATAATTCAATAGTTTATAGATCTTTAAATATTTTTTGTTTTGATCCTTGAAACTCCTTGATTTTTATTTAAAGAAATGGATTTAAAAAACATTTTGTGAAAAAACATAAAAGGTTCAAATTAAAATTATTACTTTAAAAATAAGAGCAATGAGAATTAAGATTTTTTTTTAAAGTTAAATGCAATTTGATGTATTTTTCCGTTATAATAACTAATCTACATAGCTAATATAAATAATCTAAAATTGAATATAAGTACTTACAACGTAAACTATGAAAAAGTATAATAGAAATTATTAAAAATATTGGAAAATTATTGAAATGAACTATATAAAGATTTAAAATAATCAATTTAAAAGCATGGAAAGAAATTTTGGTTATAAAATTACTATTTCTGAAAATTAAATGCACTTAGGCAGGGCCCGACCTCCGAAGCTATGGGAAGCACGGCTTCATTTCGGTACCCCCTTTCATACAAGAAGAGTTTTCGAAATTCAATATACTTGGAAACTCACCAATGCTATAAATATTATTCCAAAGAGTGCCTCATTCGAGTCCACATATAGCTAATAAAACTTTTTTTTTAATGTTTCCTTATATATACTATGAACAGGAAAATTGAACACAATCAAGAACAATATGCAAAAATGATTTTGCATAGTATCAACATAAAAATGTTGAATTCAGCAAGTACCGTATTTTATGGAAGAAACGCCGCACTCGTCGTAAGCGCCGCACCCCTCAAAATTGGTCTAAATAAGATTAAAAATAACGTAAACGCCGCACCTGTGGGAACACTACTTTTGTCGACGGTGTCTCATTGACCTAGCTTTAATCAAAGTTTTCTGAACAGTGTAGAGTGCCTCATTTTTAATAATTTAGGATTTTAAAATTTTATTTAAAATATTTAAATCAGGTTTTAAACATTTTTATGTAATTTTTTTTAATTAAGAAGACGTCAATTGGCATTAAAACCATCCATAGCGCGGGACGCGTACCCTCTCCTTAGGCGCTCCACATTTTTTTAAGTGGCCGTCGCAACTTAGCACGCTTTTTACGTCTCATGCACTTTAGCCCTTTTTAGCTTCAACTTGAAACCCTCAAACTCTGAGTTGTCAATATCTGAGTGGAAGAGTAGTAGATTTTCTTTGTCCACCTGTATGGTTCAGTTGTTCAGTATCATCATCCGAAATGTCACAGTTTTCATAATCGGTGAAGTCAGAAGGTTTCGCGTTGTTGAGCAGGGGGCTTGAGAACAGTCTTATAACAATATATATATTATTATTCATGGGATTAATGAATTTTTATTTTATCCCAATTTTATGCGCGCGAAAAAAAAAATCATAAACGCCGCACTTGACAAAAAAAAAATAACTTTCAAACTCGTAAACGCCGCGGCGTTTCTTCCATAAAATACGGTATATGTAATGCTCAGTATAAAATATCAATATTTTGAAATACTTCTTTCAATTTTGCCAATGGTTTAAATTACTAATATTTTAATGTTGTGCATATTCAACTCAAATTAAATATTATTCAAATTCAATATGTAAAATAATAAACATACATTTAAAATAATGGACAGAAAACTGAAAAATTGTGATCATGTGGTTTAAACTACTGGTGTATTACATGAAAAATTAATTTGCTATGAAAGATATTTTTATGAAACATATATATACATATATATATATATTAATGGAATTAATTCAATATAAATTTTGGAGTCCGCTGCTTTCTCAATTCCGTGTCTCTTCAAAATTTTCTAAGGGAAGCAAAATGCGTCTTGTGTTGGTTGAAACCTTTTTATCTACTTCCCCTACCTACTCCCCCCCTAGTGTCAGGAGTCGGAGCAGACGCGTCGGGGCGTCCTTTCACATAGAATGATGAATTGCATCGTGGGGGAAGACACTGAAATCATCATAATAGAAATATATGCGTTTTGTTTTAATTATAGCTCCCTCCCTAATTAATTGAAATGAAATATTTTTATATCAGTGGATAAATTAGAAACTGTATATTTTTTCGTGTTTTTTAAATTTCCAAACGACCTAATAGAAGTGCCAGAATTTACAGTTTAATGAGAGGTAGAAATTATTTTGGTCATGCTCCAAATATTTCATGTAAAATCAAATATTTAAAATTATTTTTAATATAAAATGAAAACTAGGATGAAAAGTGACAAGTTTTAAGAATTGCATACAAAAAACAAAATTCAAAAATCTCAATTTTTTCATGAGATATCCTTAGAAAAGTGAGAGAAAATATTCCCATAGGTTTACATGGGGAACGGAAAACGAGATTGTAAGTGATCAGCACCCTTAAGCCTTTCAAACATAACTTTAATTATCACTGACTTTATTTTTTTTTTTACACTGAGTTTCTAATTCTATTCAGAGACAGAAAATGATATAATTTATTGTAAAAGCTTTGATTAACCCCTTAATTCTCGCTCCCGTCATATTCTCGGGCTGTGTCTTTTACTCAGATTGTTTGATTCCCACCAGTTTTATAAAATAGCGAAATTGGCTATATTTTAGTATCGTCTTACCTGCCATTAAATAAGGTAAATATTTCTTTATCATAAAAGTGGTGCCAATAAGCAATTTGAATTTTTAAACCGTAATTTAATTCGAGCGTTAGGGGGTTAATATCTTAAAATTTTATTATTTTATGCTAAAGAGGCCAATTTCGGACATTCATAACGTTAACTGCTCCTATGTACCACCAAGATAAAGAGTTTTAACTTTTTTCCAGGTGGAAATAATGGTAAACAACGAATGCATAAAGGAAACGGATGATTTTTTTATAATTTCGTTAAGAGATGGCAGGCTGATTTATTGCTTTTTTGAAGATAGAAGGACTTTTCTATAAAGAATTTTTTTGTATTTTGTTATGTCCGAAAGTAACGTATGCGACAAAGCATTTGATTTTATTATTATTATTATTACTGGATAACAAAAAGTTAATTATACTTATATATATATGTATACACATACAATTATAGGGCACATTTACTACATTCTTAGTCTTAAGAAATTTTTAAATACTAAGCGCAACGTCCAAAATCTGTAACGTACGTGCGAAAAAATGTCCAAAAATTGTAACGTACACAACTGCTAATTAAATGCTTTAATAATTAATTTTCCAGAATGGTTGCTGTCTTTTAATGTTTGTGTATAATTTTGTAGACATACTATTAAAAAAAATAATATATTATATTTATAGACAAAATACTATACTATTAAAGAAAAATTGGCCTTAAATTTGAAAATTTAAAAAATTACATATTGTTAACGTTTAATAATCCCACCTGTTGAGAATCTCCCAAAAGGAATGGTATATACACCAGCTAATTCATCTTTCGGCGTTGGATCTATTTTCGTACATATTAACTCTTTTAATTTTCTTGGTGGGCAGGCTGTCCTGTAATAGGATACTGTAATAGGTAAAACAATCCTAATTACGATATTAGAAATAAGGTGGATATTTGGCACTTTTTGTGTTCTCAAAAGTTCTTTCATCAGTGAATACGTTCTTGGCCTATTAGTGATGAATAAGTTGACTCCAAAATAAAAATAGGTGTCTAAGTTATTAATAGATGACATTACCATAGCTGCCTTTTCCCTACCGCATTTTTTTAAACAGAGAAATATGTCTTATTTAATCATGGAAAACATAGGATTAAATAAAAAAAATCTTGATCATCAAAAATAGTGCAGGAAAAAAGCGTAAAAGTTGGCAGCTATGCATTACTTTGCAGAATTTTACTAGAAAATGCCTCTTTGAGTTAGATTTTTGCTGAAATTTCAGTTACTGGTTAGGTGTCAAAAACTGGAGCTTTCACCCTAATCAGACTTTCATATATTTGCATTTAACGCCTCTTCAGTAAATTTTGTTAACTTCGATTGTTATTTTTCAGAAATATGATTTAAAGTAAATTGTTTTTTCTCTTCAAAGTATTGCTAAACAGTAAATAGTATTACATTTTAGTGAATGCTTTAAAATTTAAAAGGAAAAAAAAATCACACTAATTATATTGCGTATATTGTTCACAAATTCCATTATATGTTTAAAAAATACTTGACTGAAATTAGATGTTAACCCCTTCGGGAGGCGCTTCTTTTACGGATCTTTTAATCTTTTATCACCGAATTTTCAAATCAGAATATTTTGCCAAATTGAATAGGGAAAATACTCTGATTAAATAAGGCAAAATTTACAATAAAAATTTACTGGTGAGAATAATCACAGATTCTGAGCATCTTACGCGGCACATATGCCGGTTGCTTGTCCCCAGTGGGTTAACCCCTTCGGGACGAACGTTTTTTACAGAATTTTTAATCTTTTATCAGCTGTTTTTCAAAACATATATTTTTGCCAAATTGAATCGGGAAAATGCTTGGATTAAATAAGGCAAAATTTTCATTAAAAATTTACTCGTGAGAATAATCACGGATTCTGAGCACCTTACGCGGCACTTATACCGGTCGCCCTCCCCAAAGGGTTAAGGAATGATTTAGACGAACTTTTAATTTTCAAAATCAAAAGTTTTATTCAAGTAATTAAAAAAACTTAATTGGGATATTTTTAAAGCACTAATAGGTAAAATATTAAATATTTATGTGTAGTGTATATTTGATTATTTTTATATGCAAAAATTATGCTTCGAATAGAAGTAAATTTACTTGTTACCGGTTAAATTAACCTCTATAGCCGGTCAGTGCTAAATTTATAGTTCTTGATTGCTTAAAATTTACAAATGAAAAATAAAGCATAAATGCCAAGATTTACGCTCTTTTCTACAACTAAGTTTGAAAAAACAATTCGCATGTTTAATCCTTTATCTACTGACGGTAAACTCTTAATTCAAAAGAACGAATTATTAACTCAACAAAAGAACGAAAAGTTTTACGCGTGTTTTTGTTCTTTCTGAGTATCTGTTTTATAAAAAAGAGACATTTCTCAGAAAAAACTGGTTTGCCAAATCAACCTTTTAGGAGTACTCATTTCAGATCGGAACAGAAAAATATCTCTAAAAGAGCGGTTTAAGAAGCTTCCCTATTGGTTGAAATCCTGTAACGAGATATTTAGCTTTAAAGAGGGAGAACCGAGAATAGTTTTTAAAAAGGTGTCGCTTGTTTGTTTCAAGCGTCAAAACTTAGCGTTACTTACACGATTAAAGCAATAGTACAATTATAAATTGATTGATTTAAAAGTGGTATAGAATAAGATAGATGGATTATGCCCACGAAAGCAGGGGAGAGGGCAATCATCACAAAGAACTGAATAAATTTCGTTTTTGTTTCCCAGCCAAAACAAAGATGGCTACCCGTGATTCTAGGATTTTACTAATACTGAAAATTATAAGGTAAAGTACGTTGTTTTATATCATCTTTCCTGTAATTCCTTAGCCATTCCTTGTCGTATTTTCACATTGTATATATGATTTTTTGCGTTATTTAACGTTATTACTTTTAAACCAGAAACATAAATTTCTTAAATAACCCTTTTTTCTTTTTTTTAATGCATTTGTTTCGTAATTTTTATATTCAATAAAATGCGCTTAGACATCTAAGATTTCTCGTATTCAAATTTTGTAAAATCACGCTAATTAGTATTTACATTATTAAACATTATTATTAATATACTACTTTGCTCATGACACTCAGATATATTTGAGGAACATAATCCACGATAATAAAAATTAATAAATTATTATTAACTTATAATATAATGTTCTGTTTTTTTTAATGTTTCAGTAAGTACAAATATTTAGTAAATTGTGTTCATTTAGATAGTTGTACACATCTACAATTTATTTATTATTTTTTTAATTGACACAATATTATGTAAATAGTACAAAATGTAAAAGATAATTTTAAAAAAAGTATAAGAAAACATAGCTGCCAACTTGTACGGATTTTTGCTACCACTAAAATTTAACAGAAATTTCTGCCTTGTTTAATTATAAAAATTCAGTGCAATTCGGCGATTGAATTGGGAAACATTTTCTATTAAATTTTAGAAAAAACCGTACAAGTTGGCAGCTATGAGAAAACAATAGATTAGTAAAAAATATTATTAATTTGTTTTATGACACAACTAGCTAGACCTTTTTTTAAAATTATGATTTTGTGAATTTTTATTTTTGTGTTATACTTCGCTCTGTTCACATTCAAAAGTTTAACTAAAAAAAAAAAAAAAAAAAAAATGCAATTATGTAACACATGAATTCTATGTTCTATAATTACTTATCTGTGTCGTAAGCAATATATACATATATATATATACATATAGGGGAGGTGGGGGAGGTTTGATACATAGGGAGGGTTGATACATTGAAAATTTTTCTCAACAAATGGCATTAACAGTCATTGTAACAGATGTAAAGTCTTCTTTTATTAGCAGAGGTCATCATTAGCTGGACTGAGGCAGTGAAGAACTGACAGCATTTTTTCTTTTAATTTTGAAGACTTTTGGAATGTCAATGTAAATTGTTTTAAATATGAATTTTCTTTCATAACTATTATTATTGTGAAGATAATATATCGTATTTCTTTTTTATTTGTAACGCACATTCTTAGGATGAGTTTTACCAGAATGCAGATTGGCATTTTCCAACTGCTTTTATACAAAGTGATTGAAAATCCAATAAGGCATGATAGGGAGAAATGATACACTTGTATATTTGAAATTTAATAGTTTTTTAAAGTTGTAAACTAATATAGGACTGTAATATTCATTATTGTTTTACAGCAAGAGCTACTGAAATTGGTAAGGAAGAACAAAGAGACTAATCATAGACCTTATGTAGGTTACATAGAAAAGCAGTGCGATGATAGATGCTTAGTTCGTTTTGCTCGTCATGTAGGAGGAAAAAAAGTTTAAATGGCCTGAAAGGGAAGATGTTTCTATAATTTACGAAGGGCAAATTGAAAAAAACATTAAATCCACCCGATTTTAGTTACCTAAATGATAGAGTTATTAGTCTTTCTTTTAACCATTTCAGGGGTGGTGGTATGTTTATGAAACCACTTAATTTTAATTCCCAAATGCCACATTGGCACCAGCATTTTGTAAAATATTTTCCTTTTAATATGAAAGTGAAATATAGCCCTTTTCTTATTTCCAATTAAATTTGTTGGTAAATTCCGGTGCCGTTCATTTATTCAACACTTTCGCATTGAAAATGCGTTGAGCTGAAAGGGTTAAAGAAATCTTAAATGTGCTAAATTTATGTTAAATTGTTTGCAAATCAGCAATGTTCACTTCATTTTTAGTTGCAGCAAGCTCTCTAGTTTTTTTTTTTTTTTTTTCATTATTTATTTCCCAAAAAGTGTGTTAATAGAATTGTTTAAATAATAGCAATTGTTTAAATATTTTTGTAAAAAACATTTCTGAAATAAAAATATGTCAATGTCATTTCTTTTTAAATTTTACTTAAATATTTCAAGATTTATCATAAAAAATTGTATGACACATAAATTGAATTGTCTGCATTTCTTTTTCTATTTACATAACAATGTATCAAACCTCCCTTGCTACTGTATCAATCCTCCCCAGCAATGGGGAGATTTGATACAGTAGTAACTATTCACAATAATTGGAATATATTTTTTGAATGAATATTTTTTAAATTCACAATATTTTTAATAAATAAGTAAAAGGTCACTTTATAAGAAAACACGAAAAATTTATTTAAAAATAGGTTGCTAATGGTTGTAAAAAATTAGTAAAAAAAGGTGTATCATACCTTCTCTACCTCCCCTATATACAATGTGAAAAAAAAATCATAATAAGAAAGATAAAGTAAAAACAGCGTACTTCAGGATATTGACAAGGTAAAAAAACTTGTCTTAGTATGGCGCGAACCATCTTTTATTATTATTATTATTATTATCATTATTTAATTTATCTTTCGGAAATGAAAAACAAAATTTTTTCTGTTATTCTTCATCTGGATTAAAATAAAACAAAATGGAGTTTAAAAAAAATATATTTTGCAAACTGGGGAGTTATATATGTTAAAAAAGAAAAACAAAAAAAATCTGAAAAAAAGAGGGAAACAACTTATTCTGCCTATCAAATTTGACAAAAAATGGGGGTTAAAAAGGACTTGTCAATAATGAGCGCAGTCACTCGTTTTGCCTATTAATTTAGTCTAAAAAAGAGTGAAAACAGCTTATCAAAAAGGAATGAAAAAAAAAAAACACTCCGCAAGATGGATGAAATTCACTCCTATATGATAAGTGCATTTTCAATACTGGAAAGGAGTTAAAATACACTCAGTCGGAGTTAAAATCGCTGAATTTTTTTAAGAGAGTACTTATAAGTACCACTCACTTTAAACTTTCATCCGATAGTTAATATTACTAATATTCTAATGGTACTTTGTAAAAAACACTCTTTTAACTTCACTTTATCCGGATACATGGCAGCAGTAGTTCAAGGTTTGTTATTTTAGCGAGGAAGGAGTCTATCTTTGAAACATTCGATGTGTTTTGTGCCGACATTTTGTACAGATTATCACGCTCGTATTTTTATTGCTGCAAACACAGTAAAGGATATAAGCTAAGTGTTGGATTTTTTTAACGTGTTCATTATGATATTAGAATACAATTTGACTAGCTATTTTAGGTGAACGATGATCTGATTTAACACTAGAACGTCCGGAAGGATTCGACTATAGGATTAAATGTCAATTAGAACCAGAAATTCTTTCATAAAATAAGCAAAATTTTAACGCAGATTTAGGTTAAATAAATCAGTCAAATAATTTTAAATAAACATTTTTGTGTCGTTTATTTTTATGAAACTTGAGTAAAATTTATGGGCATTCTAGCGTTAACAGTTGAATTACTCGGTGGTACTTATAAGTACCGTTAGTACACTGGCTGTAAGAGAAAAAATTCTTGTTTACTTTTCGTCTGTGTAGTTATCCATCGTTTTGATCTTCTTTAAAATGTAATTACTAAAATCTAGTGCAGTAATAATTTCACTAGTATTTCTTTTCTGTTTCAATATTATTATTTTTTTTTATAGGAAATCGAAAAAGTTGTGGCACCGGCTCTTTTTTGCTATGCTTGAAATGGCATTCGTAAATTCATATATTGCATATGTGGAGATGCGACAGAACATGTTGTCCCTGGAATACAGACGTCGCGTAACTAAATGTCTGCTAACAATATCGAAACCTTAAAAAAATAGATTTTTTTTAACCCATTCAGGGGCTAAGCATTTTCGATTCTAAAATGTTGAAATTAATGATTGGCTCCGGAATTTTCCAAAAACTTTATTTGTAAATAAATAAATAAAAATGGCTATATTTCACATACTTATTAAATCGAAAATATTTTATCACAATTATAGTGCCATTTCAAATGTTTTGTGGGTTTTTCTGTTACGATATTTTAGTCATAGTGTACTGACGGCACTTTAAAGTACCACTTTAATTAATTACCTCTAAGGAATTGAATTTCTCAAGGGTGAGTATTCTTTTTTTATGTTTATCCTTTAATTTTCATTGTCGTAACTGAAAAAAAAATTACATGAAAACAAAAGCGTAAAAGTTAGCGATAATGAATAAAGCATTCTAAAGAAATTTTTGAAGTTAGAATTAGTAGATCATGATGCAGTAGATAAAGGGTTAGATCGATTTACCATGAAATATAAACCAAAATTTTCTGTTCAAAAGACAGTAGGTAAAATGCGTAAAAGTGAGTAGCAATAAATAAAGCATTCTAAACAAATTTTTGAAATTATAATTAATTTTAATGATTTACACATCGTATTTTTATATTTTACGTTCCAAAATATATTCTACGTATATTAAATCAATACTCAAAAGAAAATGTGGGATTACGTAATTTATTAAGGAATTCTACATTCCTTTTCTCACGCTCGACTAAGTAGGCTTTTCTTGGAGTTTTCATTTCTCGAGATCTTAAATGCAGATCCTAACTTTGTCAGTGCTTTGAAATCCACTTGCGTAATTCATTTTAAACTAATTTCAGAATCCCGTTTAAAAGCATTTCTGACTTTAGGATTAAAATTTAAATAGTACACATGCATTTATTAACCCCTTCGGGACGGGAGCCTTTTACGAAATTTTTAATCTTTTGTCACCGTTTTTTAAAAACAGAAATTTGTGTCTTCTTGAATCGAGAAAATGAGCTGATTAAATAAGGCAAATTTTACAGTAAAATTTTACTGGTGAGGAAAAACAAGGATTCTGAGCGCTTCACCCAAGGGGTTAAAGCTATTTAAGTTTATTCAAAATTATACTTTATGAAATACCAAATTAGACGATTGAACATCCGTATTTTTAATTCAATGTTTCTGAAGTATCATATTCTCAGCGAGATGTTGTTTATTTTTTTTAAATTTAAAATGATGAAGTTTATTGTTAAAAAATGATTACATGAATTTTTCCCTTATAAAAAGTAATGATTTACACTATACAGGGTGTTCCGTTAAAGGGGTCCAATATTAATAGGGGTAATAGAGGAGATCACATGGAGCATAAATCAGTATATAAAGCCTGGTCGGATCTCAATAGTTTTCAAGTTACAGCAAATAGAATGAAAATTCGGAAAATTGTAAAAGAACCCTCATTGCTAAACTATCGATAATGCTACATAAAAACGAAGCACATATTTAGAAAGCGCAGAAAAAAACCTACAAAATGACATCAATTGTATTAAAATAGCAATATTTATTGACGAGTTACAAGCCCTGAAACAGTGAAAAAAGTACGAAATCCAATATACATCAAAATAGTTAATCGTTAATTCCAAAAAGACAACTCTAGCTACAACAAGGAAAATGTAGTAAAATTTGGTCCATTCCGAAAACTTTCGAAAAAGCTTACAATGAACCATATCGGTTTAATTGTGTGAGAGAAATTAATCAGTTTCTTAGTTACAACTCCGCTTTCTTTGGCACTAGCAAAGGTTAAACTCCGCCCATCACGATTGGAAACACCGCCTTTTTAATCACTCTCAACTATACATTTTCGATCATGCTTCTTCTGAGATGCAACATTTTTAATTATTCAAGAGTTGAATGAACCAAAATAACTTTACAATAATAGTCTACATTTTAAAGTGGTCTTTTATTGATATAAAGCTTAAGTTAAATTCTTTAAAATTAAACTGGTGGTGAAAATTCGGAAATAATTAAAAATATTGCGATTTGTAACTATGCAAGAAGTTTCAGTACATTTTTTACATGGACAATTATTGTATGTATATGTGCATCATAATTTATGATAGGAAATAATAATAACAAATAGCATAATAATTTTATTAATTATAAATTTAAAAAAGACACTAAATATTAAATTAATTCATACAAACTTTGTAATTTACAATTTGAGTACACCACAGTCTGTGACTTACAAAATACTGTGCCAAAAAGTGTTGAAAATAAAAGAAAAATGACAAATAAAGAATTACATTCCACGTACTTTATGACGTATGTGAAGCATAGTCTTCTGGCCTGCGCTGCACAGTTCAATGTCGGAAGGCAGACGAACGGACATTATTATAATAGGTGTTCGAAGTTGCGCCCATTAACAGAATCGCACAGCCGACAGCGACGTCGTAAAGATTGGCGAACACGCCGAAAAACTCCGACGGAGTTGGGAATGTCTCCTGCAGCGACAACGATTCGCGCTAGTAAATCCTCCGGTGTATCCACAGGCGTTTCATACACCAGCGATTTAAGGTGTCCCCAAACAAAAAAGTCTAACGGATTGAGGTCTGGAGAGCGTGCAGGCCAAGCAACAGGTCCACTGCGTCCAATCCATTTCCCAGGATATGTTGAATTGAGGTGATTGCGAACACCTATGAAAAAATGTGCCGGTGCGCCATCGTGCATAAACCACATATTGTGGCGCAATGTTGCTGGCACCTTTTGCAGTAACTGCGGTAAGATATCCCGTAGGAAAACCAAGTACGTACTGCCATTGAGTACATCTGGGAGTAAATATGGTCCTATGAGATAATCGCCGAGGACACCTGCCCATATGTTCACACTGAACTTTTGTTGTGCGTTCGACGGGAAAACAGTGTGCGGATTTGTATATGACCATGTGTGCATATTGTGCGTGTTTACCACGCCCTCTCTCGTAAATGTTGCTTCATCAGTAAATAAAATATTTTCCAGAAATTGTGGATTATTTTCTGTTACGTTAAGCAACCAGCGTACGAATTCTGTCCGCTGAGCACAATCTGTTACTGATAACAGTTGTACCCGCTGCACATGAAAGGGGTGCATGTTTTCTGCACGCAGAACACGCCACACACTTTGGTGAGAAACACCGACTTCAGACGCAGCAGCTCGTGTACTCGTGGAGGGGTTATCTTTAAAAATATTCAGTACATCTTCTTCCATTGCAGGTGTTCGTACATGTCGAGGTTTCCCTGCATCAATGCTTGCTGTATTAAACGATCCAGTCTCCCGTAATCGTCTATCGATTTTTATGAAGAGTTTCGAACTTGGGCAACGTCTCCTTGGAAATTGCTCACGGTACTTGCGCTGTGCTAGACATGCATTTCCATGAGCTTGCCCGTACATCAGATGCATGTCCGCATATTCTTCGTTAGAGTATTCCGGCATAATTATTATACATCAACTTACTACAATCCCACTTACAACAGCCTCCCTTTAACATAACGCCCACTGATGACTGCTGTTTTATTACACTTTTCTTCCTATACACATAGAAAATTTGCATAAAAAGTACTTCTTCTTCATCATCCTGAAAGTTCATGGAGGAAACGCAGCAGTCACGGAGTTTGCTTTAAGACAAGGCGAGAGCTGCACAATATGTCATTCACTTGACCAGACTGAATAATGAAAGGGTATTGATAGAGGTTGATCAGAAATGTATAATTGAAAGATATTAAAACGGGGTGTTTACAATCGTCATGGGCGGAGTTTCGCCCTTTCCGAGCGTGCAACAGTACAGAGTTGTAACTAGGGAACTGCTTGATTTCTCCCATACAATTAAACTGATATGGTTTATTGTCAGCTTCTTCGAAAGCTTTCGGAATGGACCAAATTTTATAACATTTTCCTTGATGTAGGTAGAGTTGCATTTTTGGAATTAACGATTAACTATTTTGCTAAATATTTGATTTTGTATTTTTTCACTGTTTCAGAGCTTGTAACTCGCCATTAATTCTCAATATTCTAAAACAACTTATGTCATTTCGTAGGATTTTTTCTGCTCTTTCTAAATATGTGCTTCGTTTTTATGTAGCATTATCGATAGTTTAGCAATGAGGGTTTTTTTTACAAATTTCCGATTTTTCATTCTATTTGCTGTAACTTGAAAATTATTGAGATCCGACCAGGCATTATATACTGATTTATGCTCCGTGTGATCTCCTCTATTACCCCTATTAATATTGGACCCCTTTAACGGAACACCCTGTATATATGGTTTAAACATTCGCATGCTAAATTATTTCGTTGAATATTATTTGAAAGCATAATTCTATATTAATAGAAAGGTGCCACTTCTCATATAAAAGAATAAAATCAAGAAATACAAATACAAATGCTGGGAGGCTATTGAACCTTAGTAATTTTCATTTGATTATTTTGATGTGTTATAATATTGTCAGCATAATAATGTTTATTCTTTTTTGTTTATTGTAAATTCTGTCCTTTATTAAAAAAAATCTATGTATTTTCAATGATGTTTAATAAGTAAATAAGATAATGATTTACATCTATATTTATGATTTAAATACTCACAGGTTGAACTATTTCTTTCCAACGTATTTGAAAATATAATAATGTTTTTATATAAATATTATTTTTGTTAATAATATTTATTATTCATATAATATTAAAAATAACATAATAAAAAATTGATTTTGAGGATTTAAAAGGCCTTGATTTATACCGTTTGTGGTTTTTGCTGAATTCGTAAATATATAAATACATAGCAACTATACTCGTCGTCTGATCCGTCCGACTCTCTGTCTGTCCGTCTGTTCGCATATAACAGCGCAAAAACTACCCAATTGAATTGTTTGAAATTTAACGTAAGACTTAACGTAAATTTAACGTTTCAGAATTTTGCAGAGTCATTTCCAATGTTATGAAAACCTAATCAAAACGTAAAAAGATAATACAAAACAAATAGGCGTTGCTATCCAACGTACTATTTATTCACAAATTAAAAGATGTAAAGCAAACATATGAATAAAATAAAACTCGACGTTTCGGTTTAATCTTTAAAACCTTCGACAGGAGAAATTTTTTTCCTAAAATATATATCGACAAAAAGACTTTAGATGCTACATCTTATCCCCTTGAGAGGCAAACAATTACGTTTGAGAAATGCTGAATTCTCACCGGAGTCTTTGAAAAATTCTATTTCGAAATAAGTAAAAGCTATATTTCGGATATTTTCCGCCAAAGTTAGAAAAGTAAAATTTAATACAATTTTTCTGGTGTAAAACTTCATTAATCGTAGGTGGTATATAATATATTCCGGTGCCCCCAAAGGGGTTAAATTAAAATTCTAAATGATAAACAATCTAACGGAAGCTTCTTAAATCCCAAAAAAACAGCTCAGTGGCGCCATCTTTTATCCAAAGAAGAAAGAAGGGCTGTAAATACATGGAAATTTTCGTAGACCTTTCAATATAGAAAGCCAGATTTCAGGAATGTGAAAGGAAACATTATCATTACAAATTTCTTGGTTCCTTGAATGATTTTCTAAAGATTCACGAATGATAGCATTAAACGGAACAACTTGCTTGGAAATAACTTTAGCATGGTCAAAGTTTATAAATTAAATGAGTCCTTTATGGAATCTTCTTGAGACAGCGGTAGAAAATTTACAAAACTTCATATCATTTTTGTATTGTTTCAATCTTTCAAAAAATCGACTTTTAGTCATACCTATATAGGAGGAGATTGTCCCATCTGTAAATTTAAATTGGATTTCATACACCCCAGAGAAAGAAGAAAAAGTAATTGGATCTATTTTTTGTTCATAAAATTAAATAATGTCATAGAATTAGAGGCCACAAGTTCAATGTTGTATTTCATGAATAACTTTTTTAACCTTGCAAATAAGATGGGAACATATATAATCTTTCGCAAACTTGATTTAATTTGAGGGAGTGATTATTGGAAACCTTATATTTATCAATCAATTTATAGGTAAGACTTGAATTATAACCATGATGTAAACCAATATTAACGATGATATTAAGTTTATCATCCAAAACTTCTTTGGAACAAACAAGAAAGGCACGCTAGATAAATGACCTAAATGCTGCCATCTTATAATTCCATGGGGCAGCTGCGGTGACAGGGATAACACTGTCTAATTTCATTGTTTTCCGGAAAACTTTCCGTTATAAACTATTATTTTCTTTAACAAGGAGAACATCAAGAAAAGGAAGAGCGTTATTGTTTTCTAACTCCATTGTGAACTTAATATTGTTATCAAGTTGGTTAATTTCGTCAAAAAAATTCTCTGAGGATTGTTTTCCATCTTCCCAGACAATAAAAATGTCATCGACATATCGTAACCATAAAGTGGGTATAGGGAAGTGCTTCTTAAAAATGAGTTCTTCCAATGGACGCAATTTGAATTCTGCCAGAATACTAAATATAGGTGAACCCATAGGAATTCCTTTCTGCTGTTTAAAATTTTTATCTTTAAAAATAAATGCATCACTTTCCTTAATTAAGTTTAAGCCAGACTTAATTGAAAATTTCATATTTAGATAATATTTTAAGATAATATTTTCCGTTAATCACTCCCGCAAATTAAATCAAATTTACCGAAAGATTCCATAAGTTCCCATCTTATTTGAAAAGTTAAAAAAGTTATTCATGAAATACAACATTCAACTTGTGACCTCTAATTCTATGGCATTATTTAATTTTATGAGTAAAAAAATAGATCCAATTCTTTTTTCATCTTTCTCTGGGGTGTATGAAATCCCCTTTAAATTTACAGAAGGGACAATCTCTTCCTATATAGGTATGACTAAACGTCTATTTTTAGAAAGATTGAAACAAAACAAAAATGATGTGAAGTTTCGTAAATTTTCTACAGCACTCTCAAAAAGTGTTCATAAATGACTTATTTCATTTATAGACATTGACCATGCTAAAGTTATTTCCAAGCAAGTTGTGCCATTTAATGCTATTATTCGTGAATCTTCAGAAATTCCTTTAAGGAACCAAGAAGTTTGTAATGCTAATGTTTCCTTTCACATACCTGAAATCTGGCTTTGTATATTGAAAGTTCTATGAAAATTTCCATGTTTTTTACAGCTCTTCTTTCTTCTCTGGATAAAAGATGGCGCCACTGAGCAGTTTTTGGTGATTTGAGAAGCTTCCGTTAGATCGTTTATCACTTATAATTTGAATTTAAGATGTAGCATATAAATTATTTTTGTCGATTTATATTTTAGAAAAAAGAATTCTCCTTACGAAGGTTTTAAAGATTAAACCGAAACGTAGAGATTTATTTAATACATATGCATAGCTGCCAACTTTTACGCTTTTTTCTTACCACTAAAATTTTATAGTAAATTTTGTCTTATTTAATCGTCGAAATCTCACGATTAGACAACACGAAAATATCTATTAAATTTTATTGGTAGCAAAAAAGCGTAAAGGTTGGCAGCTATGCATATGTTTATTTTACATCTTTTAATTTGTGAATAAACAGCATGTATAGCAACACCTTTTTTGTTTTGCATTCAATATTAAGTATTATGTAGTATATTACGATTAACGTAAAGTCCTTAATTATTGTAAAAAGATAATACTTAAAGTTTTCTTCATTCTATTAAATTCTATCATACGTACTTAATCCAATGATATCCTATGATAGATAACAGGGCCGAAATTAAGGGGGGGCAGAGGGGACATGTGTCCAGGGCGCCAGAACGAAGGGGCGCCAAATGAAGGATTATACCTTTGGAATGGATCATTTTCTTCTGATGGACTGATGGCTTCTAGTATTATGAAACAGCCATTATAAATGAAGTGTTAGGTGAAGATGAAAGAGCAGTCGTAAAAAGTTAGATTAAAAAAAAAAAAAAATTATGGCCATTTTTTTTTCCGTTCTGACCAGAAAATCAGAGTTCTAACATTTATGACTGCTCTTTCATCTTCACCTAACACTTAATTTATAATGGCTGTTTCATAATAATAGAAGCCATCAGTCCATCAGAAGAAAATAACTCGGCGAAAGCGGAAACTCGGTTAAGCAGGACTCGGATAATCGGGACTCTAACTCTATATTTCATTTTAAAAATGATCTTTAGAATATTTTTGTTGGTGTTCAGAGGGGAGTCATGATCCCCGTGACCTCCCCCTTCGATCCGCCATTGTAGATTACGTAGTTCAGTATTACATATTTTAAATTTTAAAATAAGTCGACCATTAGAAAATTAGTAAAATTCTCTTTGTAAATATACTTTGCGGAAGACGGGAGGGGTGGGGGGCGCCAAAATCCATGCTTGCCCCGGGTGCAAAAAAGGCTAGTTTCGGCCCTGATACATAATGATTCTAACTTTCTATGGTGATGAAGCCCTATTTAAAATGGAGTCATATTATTTCCGTATTACTGAATTTAATATATATGCAATCATAATTAATTTTGTATTCATGCATTTTTGCATAAGTGTGCAACAGCCATTGCATCAAAATCTCAATATTTATAAAACTAGTAATAGTACGAACAAACCTCAATTGCCACGTTTGAAGTACTATTTAAGACTTTGTTGCTACAAACAGTCCCTTCTTAAAGGTTAACTGCATGTTTTAAATTTAGTGCCCAATGAGAGAAACAAATTATCCCTTTTCTTAAAGAAAGAAACGTGTAAAATCAAATGAACAGAAAATGTAAAAAGATCAAATAAAACATTTATTTTTAGAAAACGTAGTATTTTGAAAGGTTTGATGCTTTGTAAAGAATTTTTTAAGTTGGAATTAGTTATATTTATGTACATATCGCAATTTTTAAGTTTTATGTTCTAAATGTAAGTAATATTTAATAATTACACAAAAGAAACCGTTCAATTACTTAATTTTTTAAGGAATATTCATATCACATCCACTAATTACGCTTTCATAGAAGTTTTCATTTCACGAGATCTTAAATGTAGATCCTACCTTTGTCAGTGCTTTGAAATCCAGAAGCATAATTCATTTTAAACTAATTTTCGAATCCCGCTGAAATGCATTTCTCACTTTAGGATTAAAATTTACATAGTACTCATGCATTTATCAAAGCTATTCAGGTTTATTCGACATTATACTTTAAGATATTAGAAAGCTCATAGAATTGTGAACATCAGTATTTTTTATTAAATGTATTTGAAGTTTCATAATTTTCTCATCATGATATTTTTTTTTAAATTGAAAATGATGAAGTTTATTGCTGGAAAAAGATTACATGAATTCTTCATGATTATTAAGTACAAAAAGGAATGATTTACACTATATATATTCTTTAAACATTCACAGGTAAAATTATTTCGTTCAAGATTATTCGAATGTATAATTATATATTAATAGAACATTGACATTTTCTCGTGTAAAAGAATATAATAACATAATAGAAATTTAAATTCTCACAAATTATTGGATGTTTGTAATTTCTATTTAGTTCGTTTCAGGTGTTATAATAATGTCAACATGATAATGCTTATCCTTTTTTCTTTACTGGAAATTCTGAAGTCCATTACTAAGAAAATATTCTATGAATTTTCCATAATTATTAATACGCAAGAAAGACAATGATTTAGACCTATATTTTTAGTTTAAATACTCGCAGGTTAAAATATCTCTTTAGAAATTATTTGAAAACAAAATAATATATTATTACGATTATTATTTGTACTAATAATAAATATTATTCATATAATATTAAGAATAACTTCATTAAAAATTGATATTGAAACTTTAAACGGATGCTTTTTATAATCTATTGAAACCACTATTTTTTAAAAATAAATGTTGTTGTACATTTCACTCTTGCACATTTTTTTATAAGTGTGTGTGAAAGATTTTTGTTTTGAGAAAGTGATACGAGATGGAATTAAAAAATGGTCGCCAGTAGCAGCTCTGTGGGGTACATAGTACACCGCTTGGGTTTATCTACATCATATTAGTATTAGGTGGACCGGAAAATTCTCTTTCTCTCTATTTTATTTCTTTCATTTTCTTTCACGCCTACTTTTTTTAAATTCATATTTCTTCATTGGCATCACTTTTTTCGAATAGTAAAATTCCTATTGTTTTCATCTTAATGTGAAATGTGAAAACTGTGGGAATTTTACCATTTCAAAATAGTGGTGCCAATGAAGAAATCTGAATTTTAAAAAAAGTAGGGGCGAAAGAAAATTAAACGACAAAATTTTTCGGCCCACCTAATACAAATAGTCCGTTCTTAAATGTTAATTGCATGCTTTAAATTTAGTGAGTAATGACAAAAACAATTTTTCCCTTTTCTTAACCCCTTAGGGACGAGCGTCTTTTACAGAATTTTTAATCTTTTATCACATGTTTAAAAAAAAAAAAAAAGAAATCTTTGCCTAGATCAGTCCGGAAAATGCTCGGAGTAAATAACGCAAAATATACAATAAAAATTTACTGGTGAGAATAATCACTGATTCTGAGCACTGCATGCGGCACGAATATCGGTCGCTCGTCTCAAAGGGGTTATAGACAGAAGCGTGCAAAGTCAAATGAAAACGAAACGTTAAAAGATCGAATGGAAGGATGGATCAAATCGATCATTTTTAAAAAAAAAAACACAGTATTTTAAAAGTTTTTATGATTTTCTAATAGCTCTGATATTCACTTAATTGGAATAGTTTTGCTGAAATTCTTAAGGTACTTTTTATATGCCCAATTAGACAATATTAGAAAAAAAAATATATTTACGAAATGTATTTTCTCTGAATTGTTTTCAAAAGAGTGAATTCAAAAGTTAATTAGCTGATGTTGTAGAAATATTTTTCATCATTAATTGCGATTTTGGATTAACTCCTTGAGGGGCGGTGGGATAAATTATATCACACCTACGATTAATGAAGATTTGCACCAGAAAATTTTTATGAAATTTTTCTTTTCTAACTTTGGTGGAAAAAAGTCGTAAAATTGCTTTTCCTTATTTTGAAATAAACTTTTTCTAAATTTCTGGTGGGAATTCAGCATTACACAAATGCGATTGCTCGCCCCTCAAGATGTTATATAAGTCAAAAATGTATGTTCAAATGAAAAAATTTTCAAGAAAAAAGCGCAAATGTTAGCAATAATGTATAAAACATTCTAAAGAATTTTTTGAGGTTAGAATTAGGTATATTTATTCCCATATAGCAATTTTTTATATTTTATGTACCGTAATTCCCGGTGTATAGCCCGCGGTTCAAACAATCGTATTTTGACCCAGAAATTTTTAAAAATAAAATGTAACATTTTAGATCACGGTAAATATTGGTCTTCAAATACCGAATGAAATTTCTGGGTCCAAACTGAATTGTTTGATCTGCGGGCTAAACACCGGAAATTATGGTAATATAATATAATCTATATTAAATCAATACCCCAAAGAAAACGTTCAATTATTTATCTTATTAAGGACTTCTCCATTCCTTTTCTTACATGTCACTAAGTAGGCTTTGCTTTGAGTTTTCGTTTTTCACGGTATTAAATGTAGATCCTAATTTTGTCAGTCAGTGCTTTGATATCCGCTTGAGTAATTCATTTTAAACAAATTTCAGAATCTCCTTGAAATACATTTCTCACTTTAGGATTAAAAGTTACATAGTACACATGCATTTATTGAAGTTATTTGGGTTTGTTAGAAATTATACTTTAACCTCTTGAGAGGCGGTGGGATATATTTTATCACACCTACGATTAATGAAGATATGCAACAGGAAACAAATTATTAAACTTTACTTTTCTAACTTTGGTAGAATTTCCCTTACCTGTTCAGGCCTTCAATTTGTTTTTATTTTTTCTTTAACCCCTTCGGGACGGGAGCCTTTTACGAAATGTTTTATCTTTTGTCACCGTTTTTTAAAAACAGAAATTTGTGTCTTCTTGAATCGAGAAATTGCGCTGATTAAATAATGCAAATTTTACAGTAAAATTTGACTGGTGAGGAAAAACAAGGATTCTGAGCGCTTCATGCGGCACGTATACGTGCCGCTCGTTCCCAACGGGTTAATCCCCCCCCCCCCAACTACTTTTGCTACCACCCGGGTCTTAGCTTACTCGCCTGTTTCTCATCAACTGTTACTATCCGGGGATGTTTGGAGATGTAAGCAGGCACATTGGTAAAACCGTGTTCGAAGGCGAAGTCAAGACGTCCAATTGCTTTCCCTTATTTTGCAATAAATCTTTTTACGGATTCCAGTGTGAATTCGACTTTACAGAAACACAATTACTTGCCCCTCATAAAAAAAAATTAAAAAAAAAAAAATTAAATTGAAATAAAAATTAAATTGAAAATCATGAAATTGATTGCTAAAAAAAACATTACATGATTTTTTCATGATTATCAATAAGTACAAAAATTAAAGATGCACACTATATTTATGATTTAAACTTTCACAGGATAAATTATTTCTTTCAAGATTATTAGAATGTATAATTCTATATTAATAAAAAATGACACTTTCCCCTTCTAAAAGAATAAAATCAAGAAATAGAAATTCAAATGCTCAGAGGCTATTGAACGTTAGTATTTTTCCTTTAATTCGTTTGAGGTTTTATAATAAAGTCAGCATAATAATGCTTATTCTTCTATGTTTATTTTAAATTATGAGGTCCATTACTAAGACAAATTATGAATTTCCAACGATTATTAATCAATAAATAAGGTAATGATTTACATCTATATTTCGAATTTAAATGGCACAGGTTAAAATATTTCCTTCCAACTTATTTGATAATATTTTGATACGGATATTATTTATAATAATAATAAATATTATTCGTATATAAAATTAACATAATTAAAAATTGATAATGTGTCTTTAACACCTTAATTATCGCTCCCGTCATATTCACGGGCTGTGTCTTTTTTTAGATTTATTCAGATTTGTTTGTTTCCCACCAGTTTTATAAAATAGTGTAGTTGGCTTTTTTATGGTATGATTTTATCTGTAATTAAATAAGGTGAATATTTCTTTTTTCAAAAAAGTGGTGCAATAAGCAATTTGAATTTTTAAACCGTAATTTAATGCGACCGTTAAGGGGTTAAAAGTCCTTGGAGTTATACACTACATCACTTGCGTTTTTTGGTGTATTCGTAATTATATAAATACGTAGCAATTATAGTCGTCGTCCGGTCTGTCTGTTTCTCCGTCTGTTCGCATGTAACAGCGAAAAAACTGCCCAGCTGAATGTTTCAAATTTAATATACATAATCGTAGCAGAATTTTGTCGAGTCATTTCAAATTTTCTGAATATTGAATCAAAACTTATAAAGTCATTAATAATAGTTTTCTACATTCGATAAAGTCCCATCACAGGTAAGTAATTCAATGATATACCATGATAGGTAATGATTGTAGGTTGCCGTGGTGGTTATGTCCTATTTAAGATGGAATCCTACTATTACCGTTTTACTGAATTAAATATACATAATCGTAATAAATTTTGTATTGCTGCATTTTTTGCATGAGAGTGCAACAGCCATAGTACCAAGATCTGAATATTTATAAATCCAGTAATAGTACGAACGCACCTGAATTGCCAAGTTTGAAGTACATTTTCAGACATGTTTGTTTATGTTACTGCAAACAGTCTATTCATAAAGGTTAACCGCATGTTTTAAAGTTAGTGAGCAATGACAGAATCAAATTATCCTTTATCTTAAAGACAGAAACGTGTAAAGTCAAATGGACGTGAAATGTTAAAAGATCAAATGAAACATATGTTTTTAAAAAACGGAATATTTTGAAAGCTCTGATTCTTTTCCGAATAGTTCTGAGATTCACTTAACCTTTTCCGGCACAATAGTACCATTGTGGTACCACCTAATTTTAGTTCCAAATTTACAACCTACACCAAGAATATTTTAATAAAGTTTTGCTTTTATAATGAGAGCTTATAACAATAAGCATTTCCAATTTCTAAGAATATTTCATTTTTAAATTCTGGTGTCAGTCAACTATTTCTTGATTTTATGAACAGAATTTTTCTGTGCTGGAAAAGTTTAACTGAAATAGTTTTGCTGAAATTCTCAACCTCTTGGAGACGAACGATTCGTATACGTGCCATATAAGGTACTCAGAAACCGTGATTATTATCAGCAATAAATTTTTATTGTAAATTTCCCCTTATTCAATGCGAACATTTTCCCGATTCAATTAGACAAAATTTTCTGTTTTGAAAAATCGGTGATAAAAGATTAAAAATTATGTAAAAGACGTTCGTACTGAAGGGGTTAAGGTTGTTCTTACATACTGAAATAATATAACAGTGTTCGTACGCTCCAGTGACTTTCAAGGAACATTTACCAGAATTTTCCTAAAGCAATAAATGCCTTATTTAATGAAAAAAAAAATCTTCTTCAGATATAGCGCCCAGTACTTTACGAATTTTCTAGGCTAAAACACCTAAAATCCCCCGAATCCCTTGATGATCCCTGTATAAGAAAAACTTTATTTACGAAATGAATTTTCTCTGAAAAGTTTTCAAAAAAGCGAATGCAGAAGTAAGTTAGCTGGTGCTGTGGAAACATTTCTCATCTTTAACCCTTTTAATTGGCAGAATACTTCAGGTGCTAAAATGTTGAAATGATAGAATGTCACCATGTTTTACGAACAAATTTGTTTCATAATAAGTAAAAGCTTTTTCTTCACATACATTATAAATGTGAAATTTTGTTAAAAACATTTGGTGCTTCTGTTGCATTTGGTAATTTAAATTAAGTAGGATATATATATCCCACCGCCCATGAATGGGTTAATGATGATTTTGGATTAAATAAGTCATTTTTTTTCTTTGCTCAAAGAAAAAGTATTGAAATAAAAAGCGTAAAAATTAGAGACAATGAATAAAGCATTTTAAAGTAATTTTTCAAGTTAGAATTTCTTATATTTATATATATATAGCAAATTATAGGATTTTTGTTCTATAATATAATCCATATTAAATCAATACTCAAAGGAAATTGTTCAATCATTTAACCTATTAACCCCTTCGCGACGGGAGCCTTTTACGAAATGTTTATTACTTTGCTACCGGTTTTAAAAAACAGAAGTTTGTGCCTATTCAAATCGGGAAAATGCTCGGATTAAATAAGGCAAATTTTACAGGTGAGGATAAACGAGGATCCTTAGGCCTATTTCCGGCACGTATACGTGTCGCTCGTCCCCAAGAGGTTAATCCCTTAAGGGGCAACGGTATATATTATATACCACCTACGATTAATGAAGTTTTACACCAGAAAATTATTAAATTTTACTTTTCTAACTTTGGTGGAAAAAAGCCGAAAAATTGCTTTTACTTATTTTGAAATAGAATTTTTCAAAGATTCCGGTGAGAATTCAGCATTTCACAAACGTAATTGCTTGCCCCTCAAGGTGTTAAGGAATTATCCATTCCTTTTCTCACACACCACTAAGCAGGCATTCCTTGACGTTTTCATTTCTCTAGATATTAAATGCGGATCCTAGCTTTGCCAGTGCTTTAAAATCTGCTTGCGTTATTCATTTTTAACTAATTTCAGAATGCCGTTGAAATGCATTTCTCACTTTAGGATTAAAATGTACATAGTACCCATGCATTTATTTAACCCCTTAATTATCGCTCCCGTCATATTCTCGGGATGTGTCTTTTACTCAGATTGTTTGATTTCCACCAGTTTTATAAAATAGTGAAATCGGCTATATTTTAGTATCGTTCTACCTGTCATTAAATAAGGTGAATATTTCTTTATCATAAAAGTGGTGCCAATAAGCAATTTGAATTTTTAAAACGTAATTTAGTTCGAGCGTTAAGGGGTTAAGCTATTTATGTTTATTTAAAATTATACTTTAAGAAATTACAAAACTCGTAGTTTTCTGAACCTCAATATTTTTAACTAAATGTTTTTGAAGTATCGTAGTATTGTCAGCATGTTGTTTTTATTTTTTTTTTTTGATTGAAAATAATGAAGTGTATTTTTAAAAAAGATTACATGAATTTTTCATAATTATTAATAAATACAAAAAGTAATGATTCACATTATATTTATGCTTTAAATATTTACAGGTTAAATAATTTCGTTCAGGATTATTAGAAAGTACTTTCTCAATAAAATCAAGAAATAGAAATTCAAATGCTCGGATTACCATTGAACCTATATAGTTTTCATTTAATTCTGTTGGTGTGTTATAATATCATAGCTGTCAACTTGTACGGATTTTCGATACCACTAAAATTTAACAGAAATTTTTGAATTCTTTAATCGTTAAAAAAAGGTCTGATTTCGGCGATTGTTTTTTATCGAATTTTCTATTACATTTTAGTGGTGAGAAAAATCCCTACAGGTTGGCAGCTATGTAATATTTCCCTCATGTTAATGATTATTCTTTTATTTTTATTGGAAATTCTGAAGTTCATTACAAAAGAGAATAATATAAAATTTACATGATTATTAATAAATAAAAAACGTGATTATTTACATCTATATTTATGATTTAAATACTCTCAGGCTAAAATATTTCAGTCCAAATTATTTGAAAGTATAAAAATATTTTAATATAAATATCTTTTAAACTAATAATAATTATTTTCATGTAATATGACATATAACATCATAAAAAATGATATTGAGCCTTTAACCACTTAATACTCGCTCCAGTGATATTCACGGGCTGTGGTTTTTTTTAAGATTGTTTGATTCCCACCAGTTTTATAAAATAATGTAATTGGCTTTATCATGGTACCGTTTTTCCTGTCATTAAATAAGGTGAATATTTCTTTTTCGAAAAAGTGGTGTCAATAAGCAATTTGAATTTTTAACCGTAATTTAATGCGACCATTAAGCCTTTCAGGAGCGCCGTTTGCAGTTTCAGGGCTCCCAAATGGTCCGCCAACTGAACACCAATATTTTTCTTGAAAATGTTTCTTTTTAGATTTTTCTTACAAATCTCCCCGGATTCACCTTTGAAAGTTAATTCTAGCGCAAACCTACCATAAAATTTTCTGTTAAAATTTATTGGAATTCAGTTGGCGGACCATTTGGGAGCCCTGCAGTTTGCAAATGCTTAATTTTAAAGCCCAAACTGACAAACGGCACCAATAATTTTTTAGTACAATTTCGATCTCCTAATATACGTGTAGTAAAGATTTTGATTATTTTCAAATAAATTTGTTCGTAAATTGCGGTATGATTTGCGGACGAAAGGGTTAATCCATTCGAGGATGGTGTCCATAAAGAAGGACACCTAATTTTTACTTTACTGTCCCCAGAATATTTAATTGAAATTTTCTTTTTATTACGTTCTTGAAGTTAAGCAAGTTCATATTTTCTTATAAATTCCGGTGTCAGTCCATATTATCATCAATTTATAAACAGAATTACTCCGCGCGGAAGGGGATAAAGAGCCTTGGGGTGTACAGTACACCACTTGTGTTTTTTTTTTTATGTCACGACAAACAGTTTGTTCTTAAATGTTAAATGCATGTTTTAATGTTATTGAGTAATGACAAAAATGAATTTCCCCTTTTCATAAAGACAGAAACTTGTAAAGTCAAATGAGCGCGAAATGTTAAAAGATCAAATGAAATATTTATTTTTAGAAAACGCAGTAAAATTGAAATGTTTGGTGTTTTTTCCTAATAGTTCTGACATTCATTTAGTTGGAACAGTTTTGCTGAGATTTTTAAAGTTGTTTTTACATACTCACATAGTGTTAAAAAAAAAAAAACGTATTTACAAAATGTATTTTCTCTGAATGCTTTTCAAAAGAATGAATACAGAAGTTAATTAGCTGCTGATGTCGAATGGCTGCCGTCGGTGTAGATAAATGAAAAGAATTACTGAGATATAGAAAAACATTGAGTTAGATAAAAAAAAAATAGAAAAATACATTCATTATTTACGTTAATATTGTTTCGGGAATCTCTGATCGGTATGAGAAGATAAAGGTTTTCGCAAACTGAATTATACAGGCTGTTTCTGAAATGCTTCAACAAACTTAGAGGGATGATAGTACTTATGAAAACGAACAAAAAAAGCAATAGAATATTCGGTCGCAAATGACGTTTAAAGGATGAAAATCGAGAAAATTCTCCTCCGCGATAAGTGGCCATTTCCTGCAACTTCGCCATACACCATATGCATATCAGCCATTTCGTTATTGGAATAGGTACTCATTCCTACTAAAAGCACAAACAAAATGATTTCGGAATGATACTACTTATCGTCTTTGGCGGTTCATGTACTTACAACGCACGATTCCTGCAAAGTTGCGTTTATTGGTCTGTTTCTAAGAAGATGGAAATATTTGGATACGTGGATTCCTGCTCACAGATTTGTTTGGCTTTCTTCTAAGTTTTTGTTATCTCTTTCTGACCGGATATGCACAAAGTGAAAGGAAAGCAAGCTTCGTGCTACTACCCAGTTCTGCAGAAAAGCAGCATGGGAGATTTCGATATTTTTAATAGTTTTGCAATTTTCACCCTTTAAACGTCATTTGCGACTCCACGTTTCATTACATTTTTTGTTCGTCTTGATGAGTACTATCATCCCCTTATGTTTGTTGAAGCATTTCAGCAACACGCTGTATGTACTTTTAATTGTAGTTATTTATCTTACACAAGATGGATACATTCCTTGGAGTTCTCATGGAGTCTGATAACACTATTTATGAGTAGAATTTTTTTTTTATATTTAAATTGCAGTTTTTGCAAACAGTTTGTTACGTAGACTTTGTAACGTATTTCTGAAATTATATTAGACGAATTATTCTTTTAAAAGTTTTGTGGTTTAGGTTACTCACGCATTTTGCTTATAAAATGTAAATAAGTTTATTATAGGCTAGTTCCATTAGTACTTGTAATATAAGTCACATGCTGCGATTTTTGGCAACCAGTATTTTAGAATGGGACTTCTTTTTTCGGATATAGTTCATTAATAGAATAAGGCGAAGCAAACATTTCGAAAATAACGGTGGACAACAAGCATAGCAGGTATCAGCTTTGTGACTTACACCACAAAAACCTATGGAAATAGCCTATATGATTTTATATTATTCGAGCAGATTAAAAAAATTCCACCAAAAATATGCAATTAATTTAGAATCTCTGACATATATATTAAGAAATTTCACGCAAATCGGAGTAATATAAGACCTAAATTGGGAGAGTTTAGAATCAATAATTTATCATTTAACCCAATTATCCCAATCCGCCAAATTTCCTTTCAATGAATCAGTGTTGCCAGATTGGGAACTTTTTTGTCCCGAGATTGTTGATTGTCACGGCTTTTTTTTTTTTTTTTTTTTTTTTTTTTTTTTTTTTTTTAATCCCCTTGAGGGGCAAGCAGTTACGTTTGTGAAATACTGAATTCCCACCGGAATCTTCCAAAAATTCTATTTCAAAATAAGTAAAAGCAATTTTACGGCTTTTTTCCACCAAAGTTAGAAAAGTAAAATTTAATAAAAATTTTCTGGTGTAAAACTTCATTAATCGTAGGTGGTATATGATATATACCGGTGCCCCTCAAGGGGTTAAATGGAAATATTCGGCCTATTTAGAAATAGATTAAAAATTCTGAAATATAAGCCGAATTGTACTATTTTAAAAAAGCGGTGACAGTAAAATAATCTGAATTTGAAAAGTCTCCAATCTGGCAACTCTGCAATGAATGCGAAAGTGTGAAAATCATCTGAATTCCTCTTAGAAAGCATTCTGACTGGAAAGAAAAAATTATGTATTTTTCCAACGAATGAACCAAATTCATCAAAAAAGTGTACAGGTAAGTCTGATTACCTAAACAACATACCAATCGAATTACAGAATAATCTGATGCTTTTTACAGCAGTTATCGCAAGGCATTCAAATACACAAACAGACACCAAACACATTTCGAGTCTCCACAATAGTAAGGTTTAGTGTTGCAAGTTATCGCAAGGCATTCGAATACACAAACAGACACCAAACACATTTCGAGTCTCCACAGTAAGCTTTAGTGTAGCCAGGTTTCCCGCGTAAATCGGTTCTTCAAATGCTCTGGACACCTGTATTTTAAAATATTTTTCTTTGCCTTGTCTAATGGCAGAATTATCTGCGACTAAAGATGACGATATAAACTGTAAGAAATTAATGGTATCGGGAGCATCTGGACCCCAGATGTACGCAGGACGCCTGGCAACGCTAGTAAACTTTCTTTTGACGTTTCTTCAAATACACAGAATGTAATATTATCAAAAGCATTACATGCTTCAAACTTACACTCTTTATTTTTATTTTACATTATTTATCCATAAATGTGAGGCATAAAACTATGATTATTTAAAAGTTAAAGTGAAATCTTGGTATTTGAAGGTTTTATGTACTAATAAAATTTAAAGTTCTTTGTGTTCTAAAATCTAGTGTAATTATTTATCTGTATTATAACTGGTATGTTGTAAATTGCTGTATTTCCTCGCGTATTTCAAAATTTGCTAGTAATTTATTGAAATTTAAGGAAGTTTAACTAGGGCGGCACATTGCTGTAATGAATCAGAAAAAGGGGGAAATGATATATTTGTGACAAAGTTAACAAGTGTTCCTGAACGTTATGGATTGAAAAACACTTTGGTGTTCAGTGGAACTTGTCGCAATGGTATTTTCTCGTTCATAACCCTTTTTGGACATGTCCAAAATTTGGAGGGGGAGGAGTTTCTGACGACCGAAGAACCCCGAAGCCTATCCTGTCTCGTGAATTGTAAAACTAGCTTTTGTCCAGTGTTTGTCTATGAATCGCAGACTAGATTCAAATCTTGTACATGAATTGCAACCTAGATTCAGATCTTGTCCATGGTTGGCCGCTTAGGATGAATTGCCACCTAGATTCAGATCTTGTCCATGGTTCGCCGCCTAGAATCCGGAGACTGATCGGCCGTGCTGTCGTGTTGGAGGGAAATTTTTCGATATCGGGAAAGATAGCTGAAGATGTTAGTAGGTAGGTCAAGCGAAGCGAATAAAGCTAATCTGTTGAGAGAAGAAAACGCAGTTTGAGAAAAGTGTGGCGGATTGTATACGAGCTGGATTGTGTTGAAAATATGGAAATGTATACGCTAGAGGATCGAGTTACGTCGTATGTAGAGTGATTTGGCTTTAAAATGTGTGTGTTTTTTAAAGTTGTAAATATGAAATTGAATAAATTATTTTAGAAGATAAGCATCGCCTCGGAGTACACTGGAACTGAACACGTTTAGAACACGTTGCCACGTTTGAAGTACAATTTATGTTTGTTTATGTACTGCAAACAGTTAGTTCTTAAAGGTTAACTGCATGTTTTAATTAGTGAGTAATGACAAAAAAAATTATCCATTTTCTTAAAGTCAAATGAACACGAAATGCCAAAAGATCAAATTGAAAAAAAAAACGCAGTATTTTTAAAGCTTTGATGCTTTTTCTAATAGGTTTGAGATTCACTTAACTGAAATAGATTTGCTCAAATTCTTAAGGTTGTTTTTACACACTCAGTTAAGTAATATAACACGGTTCGTATACTTCAAGAACATGTACCCGAATTTTCGTAATATATGCCTTATTTAATGAAAAAAATTTTATCTTCACATGTAGCGTCCAGTACTTTAAGAATTTTCTTGTACTAAAACACCTAAAATCCTCAGAATCCCTTGATGCGTACTATCCGTGTATAAGAAAAAACATATTTACGAGATGAATTTTCTCTGAATGGTTTTTAAAAAAACTGAATGCAGAAGTCAATTAGTTGATGTTGTGAAAACATTTCTCATCATTAACCCTTTGATGGGCAAAATACTTCAGTTGCTAAAACGTTGAAATGATTGAATGACAGCAGATTTTACAGACAAATTTGTTTCATAATATGTAAAAGCTTTTTCTTCACATACATCATAAATGTAAAATTCTCTTTAAAATTTCTGGTGCCATTGCTGCTTTTGGTAATTTAAATTAAGTGGGATATATATATATTCCACCGCGCACGAAAGAGTTAATTGCGATTTTGGATTAAATAAGGCATTTTTTTTTGTTCAAATGAAAAGTATTGAAGTAAAAAGCGTAAAAATTCAGAGACAACCAATAAAGCATCATAAAGAAATTTTTGAACTTAGAATTTGTTATATTTATTCATATATATCATTTTTTATGTTTTATGATCTATAATATAATCCTTATTAAATAAATACACAAAAGGAAATTTTCAATTATTTAACTTATTAAGGAATTCTCCATTCCTTTTCTCACATTCCACTAAGTAGGCTTTCCTTGGTGTTTTCATTTCTCTAGATATTAAATGCGGATCCTAGCTTTGTCAGTGCTTTGAAATCCGCTTGAGTAATTCATTTTAAACTAATTTCAGAATCCCGTTGAAATGCATTTCTCACTTTAAGATTAAAATTTACATAGTACACATGCATTTATTTAAGCTATTTAGGTTTATCCAAAATTATACTTTAAGAAATTAGAAAACTCGTATACTTCTGAACCTCAATATTTTTAACTAAATGTTTTTCTCAGCACGTTGTTTTTATTTTTTTAAATGAAAATTACGAAGTGTATTATTTTAAAAAGATTACAAGAATTTTTCATAATTATTAATAAATACAAAATGTAATGATTTACATTATATTTATGCTTTAAACATTTACAGGTTAAATTATTTCGTTCAAGATTATTCTAAAATACTTTCTGACTAAAATCAAGAAATAGAAATTCCAATGCTCTGATTACCACGGAACATTTGTAGTTTTCATTTAATTCTTTTGGGGGTATTATAATGTTGTCAGCAATAATGATTATTCTTTTTTGTTTGTTGGAAATTTTGAAGTTCATTACAAAAAAGGATAGTATAAAATTTAAATGATTATTAATAAATAAAAAAATGATAATTTACATCTATATTTATTATTTAAATACTCACAGGTTAAAATATTTCATTCCAAATTATTGGAAAGTATAATAATATTTAAATATAAATAATACTTTTACTACTAATAAGTATCCTTCATATAAAATCATATAACGCCATCCATAAAAAATTTATATTGAGAATTTAACCCGTTAATTCTCCCTCCCGTGGTATTCACGTGCTGTGTTTTTTATTCACAATGTTTGATTCCCACCAGTTTATTAAAATAGTGTGATTAGTTTTATTATGGTACCATTTTTCATGCCATTAAATAAAGTGAATATTTCTTTTTCAAAAATTGCTGTCAATAAGCAGTATGAATTTTTAGACCCTAATTTAATGCAACTGATTAACCCTTTATCTACTGACGGTACTTATAAGTATCACTTATATTCATCCCATAGTGAATATTACTAATATTCTAATGGTACTTTGAAAAAACACTCTTTTAACTACACTTTATCCGGATACATTGCAGATGTGGCTCTAGGTTTCTTATTTTAGCGAGGAAGGAGGCTATCTTTAAAACAGTCGATATATTTTGTGCCGATATATTATACAGATTGTCACGCTGGTCTTTTTATTGCTGCAAACACAGTAAAGGATATAAGATAAATGTTCGATTTTTTTTGTGTTCATTATGCTCTTACAATACAATTTGACTAGCTATTTTAGGTGAATGGTGTATATATTTGATTTGAGAGTTTAATTACTCGGTGGCACTTATAAGTACCGTCAGTGCACTGGGTGTGCGAGAAAAACTACCTGTTTACTTTTCGTCTGTGTAGTTATCCATTGTCATCATCTGCTTTAAAATGCAATTACTAAAATGTAGTGTAGTAATAGCTTTCTAGTATTTCTTTTCTGTTTCATTAAAATTTTTCATAGGAAATCGAAACAGTTGTGGCATCGGCTCTTTTTTTCTATGCTAGAAGTGGCATATGTAAATTCATATGTCGAATATGTGGAGATGCGAGAGAACATGTTGTCACTGGAATATAGACGTCGCATAACTAAAGGACTGCTAACAAGATCGAAACCTAAAAATGAAATATAGTTTTTTTTTAACCCGTTCAGCGACAAAGAATTTTCAATGCTAAAGTGTTGAAATAAATTATTGTCACCAGAATTTGCCAAAAAATTTATTTTTAAATAAGAAAAATGTTATATTTCGCATACTTATCAAATCGAATAATTTTACCACAATTCTAGTGCCATTTGAAATACCTTGTGGGTTTTCTGCTGTGATATTTTAGTCATAGTGTAATGATGGTACTTTAAAGTATCACTTTCATTAATTACCTCTAATTAATTAAATTTCTCACGGGTGAGTATGATTTTATGTTTATCCTTTAATTTTCATTCTAGTAATTGAAAAAAAAAATACATGAAAAAAATTGCAGTAGATCATAATTCAGTATATAAAGGGTTAAAAAGCCGTGGAGTGTACAGTACACCACTGGTATTTTTTATGTTAGGACAAACAGTATTTTCTTAAAGGTTAAATGCATGTTTTAAAAATAGTGAGTAATGACAGAAATAAATTATCCCCATTCTTAAACACAGAAACTTGTACAGTCAAATGAACACGAATTGTTAAAAGATCAAATGAAATATTTATTTTTAGAAAACGCAGTATTTTGAAATGTTTGATGATTTTGTCTAATAGTTCTGACATTCATTTAATTGGAACACTTTTGCTGAAATTATTAAAGTTGTTTTTACATACTTCAATACATAATGCAAGAAAAAGCGTATTTACGAAATTTATTTTCTCTGAATGCTTTTCAAAAGATTGAATACAGAAGTTAATTAGTTGATGATGTCGGATGGCTGTCGTCGATGTAGATAAATAAAAAGGATTACAGAGATATAGTAAAACACTGAGTTAGATAAAAAAAAAAAGATAGAAAAAAGCATTCATTATTTACGTTAATATTGTTTCCAGAAACTCTGATCGGTATGAGAAGATAAATGTTTTCGCAAAGGAATTTAATATGCTTAATTCTAGTTATATATCTTATGCAAGATCCCTACATTCATTCGAGTTTCCATGGGGTTAGATACCACTACTTACGAGTAGAAGATTTTTATGTGATATATAAATTGCAGTCTTTGTAAAAAGTTTTTTTTTATTGTAGACTTTGTAAAGTATTTCTGCAATTATATTAGACGAAATATTCTGCTAACATTTTGTGTTAAGGGGTACTTACGCATTTTGCTTATAAACTGTAAATAACATTTATTATAGGCTCGTTCCATTAGAACTTTTAGTGTAAGTCACATTCTGCGATTTTTGGCAACCAGTATGTTATAATGGGAAAATGACTTCTTTTAGCGGGGATATCTCATTAATGGAATAAAGCGAAACAAACTTTTCAAAAATAACGGTGGCCAACAAGCATAGCAGTTATCAGCTATCTGACTTACACTAAAAAGATCCGTGGAATTAGCCTATACGATTTTAAATTACTCGAGCAGATAAAAAAATTCCATCAAAAAATATGCAATTAATTTGGAATCTCTGACATATATATTGAGACATTTTACGCAAATCGGAGTAATATAAGACCTTAATTGGGAGAGTTTAGAATCAATAATTTATCATTTAACCAATTATCCCAATCCGCCAAATTTCCTTTTAATGAATCAGTGTTGCCAGATTGGGGACTTTATTGTCCCCAGATTGTTGATTGTCACGGCTTTTTTTTCAAAATGGAAGTATTCGGCCTATTTAGAAATAGATTAAAAATTATGTAATATAAGCCGAATTGTACCATTTTAAAAAAGGGGTGACAGTAAAATAATCTGAATTTAAAAAGTCCCCAATATGGCAATTCTGCAACGAATGCGAAAGTGTGAAAATCGTCTGCATTCCCATTAGAAAGCATTCTGACTGGAAAGAAAAAAAATCTGTATTTTTCCAACGAATGAACCAAATGCATAGAAAAAGTATACAGATAATTCTGATTACCTAAACAACATACCAATCGAATAATCTGACTTATAGAACTGTTGATGAACTACTGTAGGAATTAATGAATCAACAGAATAATCTGATGTTTTTTACAGCAGTTATCGCAAGGCATTCAAATACACAAACAGACACCAAACACATTTCGAGTCTCCACAGTAGTAAGGTTTAGTGTTGCAAGTTATCGCAAGGCATTCAAATACACAAACAGACACCAAACACATTTCGAGTCTCCACAGTAAGCTTTAGTGTTGCCAGGTTTCCCGCGTAAATCTGGTCTCCAAATGCTCTGGACATTTGTATTTTAAAATATTTTTCTTTGCCTTATCTAATAGCAGAATTATCTGCGACTAAAGATGACGATATAAACTGTAAGAAATTAATGGTATCGAGAGCATCTGGACCCCAGATGTACGCAAGACGCCTGGCAACGCTAGTAAGCTTTCTTTTGACGTTTCGGCAAATACACACATAGCTGCCAATTTGTACGGATTTTTGCTACCACTAAAATTTAACAAATTTTTGTATTGTTTAATCGTTAGAAAAAGTCAGATTTCGGCGATTGTTTTGGAAAAAATTTTCTATTAACCCATTAAAGACTGACGTAGCGTTTTCGCAACATTATATTTGTGTTCTTTAAAAATTTTTTGATACCAGTAAAAGAGAAAAGTAAAATTTGCCTTATTTAATTAACACATTTTTTTTTTTATTCATAGAGTAAAAATAAGTGTTTAACAAAAATTGGTGTGTACTGAATAAAATTCCTGTAAAACGTGCCGGTACTTAATGGGTTAAATTTTAGGGGTGAGAAAAATTCGTACAAGTTGGCAGCTATGTACACATAATGTAATATTATCAAAAGCATTACATGCTTCAAACTTACACTCTTTATTTTTATTTTACATTATTTATCAAAAAATATGATGCATAAAAGTATGATTATTTAAAAGTTAAAGTGAAATCTTGGTATTGAAAGGTTTTATGTACTAATAAAATTTAAAGTGCTTTGTGTTCTAAAATCCCCTTGATTTTATGTCTCAAGATATTGTGAAATTTATGAATTCTAGGATCATCATTACGTTTAAAAATCACTTTCGTATTAATCAATTAATGCCTTTAAACGCCTGAAGCATTAAATGTCGTAAATGAATTAAAAACCTGCTTTGATTCTAAAAAGGATATTTTTCTAATCTAACAAAGGGTTTATATTTTATGCTTTGTTTCATGGGATTATTTTATGAAATACTTCAATACATATAAATCAGTAAAGGATTTATTACTCTCAGAGTGATTAATTTTATAAAGAATTTAAAAAAATAATCAAGGTAGCCCCCATTTTACTGTAGCTAATTCCATGGGTTTTTTTAGTGTAAGTCCCATAGTTGATAACTGCTATGCTTGTTGGCCACCTTTATTTTCGAAAAGTTTGCTTAGCCTTATTCAATTAATGAGATATCTCCGATAAAGCAAGTCACATTTGTCCGCTCTAAAAAACTGGTAGCCAAAAATCGTAGTATGTGAGAGACATGACAAGTTTTCATGGAATTAGCCGTAAGCGATGCGTCATTTGCACGTCGTAGCATGTACCTTACTTTTGTGTGAAAAATCGTAGCATGTGACTTACACTACAAGCACTCATGGAAAGAGCCTAAACAATTTATTCTACCGTATTTTTTTATTAACAGGAATGTCGTGTATACACAAGAGTAGGAGTTGATAAGTATAAAGTAGTTTCGTTTATATAAAAGCACTAAAAGTGTAGTATAAAATTTTGAAAACATGTAAAGAAAATTGTAGAAACTATAATGAACCAATATAAACTTATTTAGGCTCGAAAGCAATTTCATAAATATTTTAAATTCAGATATCAACGTAAAGTATATTTTATATTTTCATATATTGCCGAAGAATATTTAGAATTTATTATATTGAAGTATTTCGCTTGAACGAAAAAATATCTAGAATGTGAAAGGGCAATTCAGCAACAGGTATAGAAGATATTGAAATTCAGAAAGATATCTTTATTCAAAAGTGAAATTTTGTATCTCTGTCTGCAGGCGTGCCTGTGTGTGAGCAGTGGACTGGAAAATCTATCACACGTGTATGTCTACAAACTTGGCTCCGAATAGAGTAACAGCGAAGACACGTTTGAATATACCTGGGCCTCACCTTACAGATTTTATTGTTATTATTTCTTTTGTATGTGTGTGTGAAATTTACTTTCGGAACGTTTAAGATGTAAAGTCTCTTCACAAACAAAATGACGACCTGTTCAAACGGATGCTACACATGCTTCCGCTAGTCAATAAGGCGTTATATTGAAAAGGGAAATTGCATTAGTCCAGGTGCTAGATATGAAAAAATTGCAAATGATTATAAGAATATCCCGATTCTTCAGTATGTATATATTTATTTAAAATCCAAGTCTCTGCGTGTCTCTCATAATCCGGTTGGACCGCATCATTGACCGCCACGCGACCATGTTAATCTTCCTATGAAGAAATCGGTATCAACTTCAACAATGAGTAATTATTGAGTACTAATGGAAATGTTACCACAATAGCGCTGATTTTTTACAAAGTTGGCCAATGTCGCCAAATTTATCGAAAAAATACAAATTCCGTGACAAAAACAAGTTGCCCTATATGAAGCCAACTTGGCAATAACTGGATAATTTGGCGAAATTCACATTGAAACCCACTGAATTTTCCCAATCGAGCTCACCGCAATAAAATATAGAATCCGAACATTTAAGTTTTTTTTCAAAATTTATGGTCCAGAATTAAAATATCATGCGCGAAAATGTAAATCTTTACATCTTCATTCTCATGCTTCTAATAAAATAACCGCCACTAGACGGCGCTATACTAGCTGAGCTTCTAACTGCCCAATTTTAATGTGTTTTACATAACCAGATATAGAAATTAACTTATTGTCTCTTTTCCAGCATAAAGACCTTGGCGAAAAAGAGGAAACTGCCTTGGCAGAAAAGGAAATTTGGCAACTTATTCGCTGTTTCATTTCATATACACATGCGTAGCTGCCAATTCTTACGCTTTTTTGTAACACAAAAATAAAAAAAATAATAATTTTTAACTTCTTAAAACGTCATAATCTGCCGATTAGTTAAGACAAAATTGTCTAATAAACTTTTGTGGTACAAAAAAACACAAGATGTTGGCAGTTATGTAACACACACATTTTTTTTATATTTATACAATTTATTTAACATAAAGAAGCCATTTAGCTAATTTTATCCGGAAACAGAAGTAATTTGTAGATACGAAAAAGCAACTGCATACATTTAATTAAAACACATTTATGAACAAACAAAAAATTTCATCAAGTTTGTTTTCTTAGCTGTTTATATCATTTGGCATAAAATCTCTTTGGCATAAATTCTATTTTTATACGGGGTTCGCACGCGATTAAGCCACTCCCCATTTTGTAAGGACTCTACCACCAGTATTATTAAAAATACCATTTTCTTCCCGATTCATTAGCTAGAAGATTGTTTTGTGGGATTACTGGTGGAAAAGTCCTTACAAACTGGGGCGTGGCTTAATAGCGTGCGAACCCTGTTATATTCTACTTACACCACTATATTTTTTAAACCAATTTTTTTGTAAGCACATGTTGCCAAAGTACAAGTAAGAGTCTTTCTTATAAAAAAGTGTTGCTAACCGAAAATAGTTCGTATGAAAGATGTTGGTCCGGACGGTACGTGGGAAGTGACGTAGAACCGGTAAGGATTAAAACGTTATCTCGTTTATTATATAAAACTAAATTTCTCTCTATTCTAAAAAAAAAGTAACTACCGCTGTCACCGCCGCCGCCGGTTTAGAAATTATGTGACCGGAGGTCTTTCGTTGTTAATATTAAGGAAAATAATGCATATAAAAATATGAAAATCGGTAGTATTATACAGAAATGTTTGATAAACACGCTGATGCAGGCAGTTTTCAAATCGAAGAATTATTTTAAGAGATATTTAATGCTAAAGTTGGACAAAATCGTTCCACTGAAAAAGTTTTATAGGAGCAAAAAACTATTTATCGGAATTTATTCATTTTTAGATCATTTTATACGTTATAATTTCCCGGTGTGCAGAATTAATTTATTTTTTTTAATTTGACTCATTTTTGGAGGTTTTATTTCTATTTTAAATTCAAATTTTCAGCATTTCGAGAGATATTTTTTACTTATTTTAGAAAATTGTACTAATTTAACCTGTTGCCAACTGTATAAACAACGGAAACAATAATGTTTGCTTCAAATTAAAAATCTATTTACACGTGACTATTATAAATAGAAAAGATACTTTCAAATTAAAATTAAATAATTGCGTATAAAAAGCAGGAACTTATTGAAAATTACGTCATAAGAAGTGTACACGTGAATTTTAAAAGAGAAAGGATATTGTAAAATAATAAATTCACTAACATGCGTTAGAAGTCTTAAATAGGGAAAATTACGTCATATTTACGACACATTACAGTTATTACATAAAATAAACACAAAATAATATTGCAAAACAGTTTAAATTTAGAAATTGCGCTAGACATTTACTTCATATTTTTAGAGGATCTTTTCAACTATTTTTGTTAGGAATGCGCAAATAATATTTCATTTCTAACAAAAGTATTTTCACGTGAATATTTAAAAGAGAAAGAATAGCTTGGTCAAAATTACGTCAGATTAAAAACGATTAATTTATAATGTCTCATTTATAAGAACTTTCTTTTCGCTTTGTTAAAAAATACCAGGAGACAAAGACTCTGTTTACTTAATTCCTTTTATATTAGCTTATTTTGAAATGTTGTTACACGTGTCTACGTCATCAATTTATTTTTATTTCGACGTTTTATTTGTATTTTTACTAATGTTGTACTAATTTATTTGTTCTTTCGTTATTTAAAATAAAAATTATGCCAATTTGTATAATTTGGCGAGTGGTTTGGCGATTTATATAATTTGGCGAAATTGGTCGACTGGATAATCAAGTAGTACCGCAGCGGATTTGGTGTTAAAATTTCCCAATCAAAGAGAAATGAATAGAAATCCGTTTATAGGGAGATCGCCACTGTTTTTTAAATTATAATTTAATCTTTCGAAATCTTTTTAAAGTCGATCAAAATAGCGTGCATTTAGAGTCTGCGGTGTCTGGACGGGGGTTGGCGAGTGTAGCTCGTAGGGGGCCGAGCCCCCTAGTTATCTAAGTTTTATATCTACTTTAATTCATGTGTTTGATAAAATTGTGCAAGGACTTCCACAAGTTAGAAGTGTCTAAGTTTTTTGTATCTCCCGAAAAATCGTACTTTCCAGGTAAAAATCACATTATTTCAGAAAGTACTCGAGCGATTTTGATATTTATTTTGGTCATAGAGCATAAATATAAGATCATATGCGGCAGACAGTTTAAAAAAATTTCAATTGGTTTCAAATTTTTTTTTTCTCAAAAATTGCCATTGCTCTAAAATAAAAAGGTTTAGTCGCAGAAAAAAACTGTCTACAATAAATCTTGAGCATAATCCAATGAATATAGATTCCAAATTTAATCAAAATCGGTCGGGTAGTTTCCGAGGAAAGGGGTGTTAAATATCGTATATTTCCCATAGAATTCTACACAGTCTAGTCTTTCCTTAACCCCTTAATCCTCGCTCCCGTCATATTCTCTGGCTGTGTATTTTACTCAAATTGTTTGATTCCCACCAGCTTTATAAAATAGTGAAATTGGGTATATTTTGGTATCGTTTTTACTGTCATTAACACTAGAACGCCTAGAAGGAGTCGATTCGACTCCGACCATACGATTAAATGTCAATTGGAACCAGAAATTCTTTCACAAAATAAGTTAAATTTTAATGTTGCAGATTTACGTTAAATAAATCAGTTAAATAATTTTAAATAAAAATTCTGGTGGGAAATATTTTTATGAAACTTGAGTAAAACTTCCGGGCGTTCTGGTGTTAAATAAGGTGAATATTTCTTTTTCATAAAAGTGGTGCCATTAAGCAATTTGAATTATTCAACCGTAATTTAATTCGAGCGTTAAGGGGTTAAGGGTTAAACATTTGCAAAGGAATTTTGTATCCTTTTTGATGCAAAACATTATGAATTTCTTTCTTTCAAAATAAAAGAAATTATGTTAAATATAATATTAGCTTAAAAATTCGATATTGTATAAAATTGTAAATTTACATTCTATACATTTGACAATATGTAAAATGTATTTATTAGCTAAATAGCTATTTTTTCTTTAATATTTTCTAAAATAATTTTAATTGTTGTGATATTTGTGTAATTGGATTACGTTTGCTAAAATTCTTAAGACGATTTTACAAACAGAATTACATATTATAAAAATGATTCTTTGTACCAGTTTTTTGAATGTGTTTTAAAAGAGTCGATTTTGTTAAACTGATAACAATACTGCTACAGGCGACTATAGATTTATTCTTTGTACTCCGATATTTTAAAGCAGTAATAATTTTGATTGATTTCTATTGAAATTCGATATAGACTATCGCCAATTATGAAAAGGGCTATGAAAAACTGTAAAAAGAAAAAAAAAGTCTCCATTATTCTCGCGTTGTGATAAAGTTCATCTCTTTACAAAATGTTTGCAAATTTTAAGCATGTGAATTGAAATATATAAAGAAAAACTCTAACATTGATATTGAAAGAAACTTAATTGATGATACGGAAATGTAAAAATAATTTAAACGATATTTTTACTTTCCGAGCATATGGTGTTAACCCCTTGAGGGGCAAGTGATTGTGTTCCTGTAATGTTGAACTTACACCGGAATCTTTGAAAAATTCTATTTCAAAGAAAGAAAAAGCAATTTTAGAACTTTATTCCAGCAAAGTTAGAAAAGTAAAATTTAATAAAAATTTTCTGGTGTAAACCTTCATTAATCGTAGGTGGTATATAATATATACCGGTGCCCCTCAAGGGGTTAAGAAAGTATTGTAATTATAATGAGCATGCACGTGTCTCTCTATTCTAAAAAAAAGTAACTACCGCTGTCACCGCCGCCGCCGCCGGTTTTGATTTTTTTTGTGACCGGAGGCCTTTCTTCGTTAATATTAACAACAATAATGCATACAAAAATATGAAAATCGGTGGTTTTATACAGAAATGTTTGATAAACACGCTGATGCAGTCAGTTTTCAAATCGAAGAATTATTTTAAGAGTTATTTAATGCTAAAGTTGGACAAAATCGTTCCACTAAAAAAGTTTTATAGCAGCAAAATCTATACATAGCAGTGTAATCATTTTTATATCATTTTATGCGTTAGAATTTGCCGGAGTGCAGATTGCATTAATTTTTTTATTTTGACTCATTTTTTCAGGTTTTATTTCTATTTTAAATTCAAATTTTCAGCATTTCTAGAGATATTTTTTACAGATCTCAGAAAATTGTACTAATTTAAACTGTTGCCAACTGTATAAAAAGCGCAAGCAATAAGGTTTGCTTCAAATTAAAAATTTATTTACACGTGACTATTATAAACAGGAAAAAAACTTTCAAATTAGAATTAAATAATTACGTATAAAAAGCAGGAACTTATTAAAAATTACGTCATAAAAAGTATACACGTGAATTTTAAAAGAGAAAGGATATTGTAAAATAATAAATTCATTAACGATGCGTTAGAAGTCTTAGGAGAAATTACGTCATATTTACGTCACATTATAGTTATTACATAAAATGAACACAAAATAATATTGCAAAAAAGTTTAAATTTAGAAATTGCGCTAGACATTTATTTGATATTTTGAGAATTAATTTAAAATGTCTCATTTAAAAGAACTTTCTTTTCGCTTTGTTAAAAAATACCAGGAGACAAAGACTCCCTTTACTTAATTCCTTTTATATTAGCTTATTTTGAAATGTTGTTACACGTGTATACGTCATCAAGTTATTTTTATTTCGACGTTTTAGTTGTGTTTTTATTAATGTTGTACTAATTTATGTGTTCTTTCGTTATTTAAAATAAAAATTATATCAATTTGTATAATTTGGCGAGTGGTTTGGCGATTTATATAATTTGGCGAAATTGATCGACAGGATAATCAAGTAGTACCGCAGCGGATTTGGCGTTAAAATTCCCCAATCAAAGAGAAATGAATAGAAATTCGTTTATAGGGAGATCGCCTCCGTTTTTTAAATTATAATTCAATCTTTTGAAATCTTTTTAAAGCCGATCAAATTAGCGTGCATTTAGAGTCTGCGGTGTCTGGACGGGGGTTGGCGAGCGTAGCTCGTAGGGGGCCGAGCCCCCTAGTGTGAGAAAACAAGATAACAACTGAACGATGTTTCTGACGTTGCATATGAGCTATATTGAGCTGTATTAGTGCTGTATTAGCACTTTTTCAAGAGCTCTATAGAATTTCATAAAAATTGGGGGACAGATTAACATACTTGCCAACTTTCCCTTAAACTTCCGTAAAATGTGAGTTAAATTGACCCAGGTTAGACATGTTTCGAACCAGAAATTTTCTAAAGAAATTAATTCAAATACATTTCATTGAGAAACATGATTTTAAATGTATAATGATACATCAAATTAATTTTCTGGTTAGTAACGGGTATAATCTGGGTCAATTTAACTCACACTCGTTTAGTTGAATGTTGGCAAGTATGGATTAATCCGTATCAGACGCAAGATTTTAATACATGACACGCCACTTGGGTGTACAGTAGAAACCCGCTAATCCGAACTAATTGGGACCGGTGCCTGTTCGCATTACCCGAAATTTCGATAAAAATAGAAAAGAAAAAGATGCGTGCTAAAAGAACGTAAGTTATATATTCTCAGTAGTACAGTAGACATCCTCTAATCCGCCATTCTAAGTATTGGCATACTGGATAATACGCCATGACTTTCGGAAAAAAATAGTATTATTTCTTTAATCATTCCTGATGTTCATAATAATCCAATGAAATTTCGGAATGAGGAGTTACGTAACAACCCACTGAAAACGGTTTAAAATCACGAATCTATGTATAGTTACCATGTCGACGACGGGAGGAAGAAAAAAAACATTTCTGTGGATAATTTGCGAAATTAATTTTTATGTTGAAAGGAAAAATAAAACCTTATCATCTGAATTAAATACTTTTTGCACTTTAGAGAAGAATTTCATAGTAACTGGCAAAAAAACTGATATTTGAGATTTTTTTAGGACGGCTTCTACAAGTAGGCCTACGGTGCACGTTTTCATTTTACATTCGTATACATATGTTGCGCTTTTAAATTTGTGAGTATCTTATTTATTCTACTCAATTTGTTTAACCCCTTAATTCTCGCTCCCGTCGTATTCACGGGGTGTGTCTTTTACTCATATTTTTGATTCCCACTAGTTTTATAAAATAGTGAAATTGGCTATATTTTAGTTTAGTTTTTCCTGTCATTAAATAAGGTGAATATTTATTTTTCATAAAAGTGGTGCCAATAAGAAATTTGAATTTTTCAACCGTAATTTAATTCGAGCGTTAAGGGATTAAAGCACGAAAAACGTGCTTTACTACCATTGTTTGTTTAATTCTAACTTCTACGCGCTTTTCCCGACATTCATCAAATACCGCAATTTAATATTTTCAGGTAATTTGTTCAAGTATAATTTTTTAAAATAAAATCGGGGATTAACCGGAATTTCGAATTAGCGGGGATCTATTGTAATTGTATTCAGTGAATATTCACTGGACTGTCACAAAGAATAATTTTTATAATCTATTCACTCCACTGTATTAAAAATAAAATAAAATAAAATGTAGAATGTTTTTCTTGTCAAAATACAAGGGAAAGTAATGCTGAAAAAAATTTGTGAAAACCAAATAAAATTTGTGTAAGAGAAGATAGTCCGGATCGAGGTAATCTTGTTACCTCACATCACCGCCCCCCTGAATACTACGCATTAGCCAGTGTTACCAGATGAATACTAAAATTTTATTTTGAATACCACTATTTTCATAGAGAGGTAGTCGCCTTATTTATTTACAAAACATTTGTGATTAAAACAAGCGAATAATTCCGTACGACAATAGTGGTATTAAAAAAAAATTAGTATTCGTCTGGCAACACAGGCCTGAGTGCTGAAACAAAAATGGCGGCTGCCGAAGGTTCTTTTTAACCCTTTAGTACCCCGCTTTGCATGTATGCAAACAACACTGTTTTGAATTTAATATATATTTTTTTTATTATTCGCATATACCCAATTCACACCAAAAAATTAAAATAGCAATATTTGCTTTAATTTAAAAACATGCATTCCGTATTTAAATAAAGCGAAATTAACCTTTGCAACTTTCTGGTGTAAAGTCAGATTATCTGAACTATATAATTTCTAGAACGTATTCTATCATGTGAATTAAAGGGTTAAATGTTAAGTTTTATAAAATAAATAATTATATAAAATAAGGTATTTGGAGACATACTTTTAAAAGTATTTACTAATTTGCATTATTTTAGTATGAAACAGCCACACGGCAGTAGTTTTTACTTGTATTTCAGACGTGCAACTGAAGAAAAGATTGACGTATTATATGAAAAATATATCTCTGATTTTTTTCGTTATTTTTCCTGTGTAGTAAACCTTTCAGAGAACCATATATATTTTTTCCGAAACAAAATAAAAAATCGCGCATTTAAGGGTTAACATATGTACGGTCCCTTAAATTTAGTCACCATTATTTTATAAAATATTTCTTTGACTTATATCATCTGTGAAAAAAAGCGGAAAAAACTTTTAAAATAGATTGGTGCCAAAATTAATGCGACCTTACGTACGCTGAAAAAAAAATCCGTCTTCGCTAGCCGGCATTTTTGTGTCAGTGCTCAGGCCTAGTGTTCAAGGGGGGCGGGGGTTGTTCTGACACGTGCAATGTCGACAAAGTACCGATATCACATGAGAAGTGACATAGGACGGATAAGGGTTACTATTTAATCTATTTTCAAACCATTTTGCGACCGATTCTCTGCGGAAAATCCTCAAAGAAATGTGACAGAGTATAACTGATAAATATTTCGGTTATATAATCAAGGATAAGTACTGCACATGTAACGTCTTCAGTTTAAAAACCGGAGGTCCAGCTTTTCGAATATAGCCGAGACTATTGTGCCAGAAATGTATAAAAACTTCTAGCATTTTTTGTTTTATTTAAGTGTACATACACCAACGTTCAGATTGTGAAAAGGAATAAGTTAAGATCTTTTATTTAAATTCTGTTCTGTGTAGGTTTTTTACTGTTGTCACTAAAGTCCATGCATAATTTCAATCTAAAAAATAAGACGAATGTGTATTTTGTTTTTCTAAAAAATATAAACGTTATTTTATTTGAGTTTCTGAAACACTGCAATATAAATTATTAATTTCAGGATGTTTATATCAAATGCATCTTTAATAATTCATTTTATCACATAAGTATTCCTACGTATTATTAAAGATATTATTTTGCAATCATTTCACTGTATTAATTTTATATAATATTTAGAATGTAATCTTATCATTACCATAGGTAGTTTTACATTGAATTGCTTATTTTTAATTTATATTATATTTGAAATCTCTGTTATTTAAAACTATGAGTATGTAGCGTAGAAAATCCCATTGTCGGAGCATTTTAAGCACTATTAACTTATTAATATAAAGCGGGCTTTTATAATGCATTGATTTTAATTCTAAAGATGATCTTTAAATGTCTTTAAAGAGAGTCTTTAAATGTCGAAAAGGTCTTAAGTTCGAAAATCTCTCTTATGATAATCGGATTATGTGTTAGAACATTCAAAAGTTAAATGTCTTAAAGTGATTTATAATGTATTTTGATTCTTAACCCTAGATCTACCGGGAATTTTATTCAAGTTTTAATAAAACGTTCTACACCAGAATTTTTATTTAAAACTATTTAACTTATTTATTTACCTTATTTTTGTCTGGTTTATATACTTAGTTTATTTTAAAGAAATTTCTGGTTTGAATGAATATTTTGTATGTACCTGTCGGGTCCAATGGACCCGTCTGGTAGACGGAGGGTTAAAATTAAAATTTTCAGTCATGGAAAATATTTTATATTTTATGCTGTTTTTTTAATTAAACGTATTCTTTTTGAAATTCTTCGTTGTATTTAATGTAATAAAAAACATTGTTATTGCAGCAATTCACATTGTAATGCAAATGAGCATACTTCATTTTGAAAATATATTGTATAGAATTATTCATATACAGGGTGTCCACTCTCAGCGCTGCCTAGTAACTAAATCATAAACTGTAAGCCATAGACATCTAGATCCAATTACAAAAATGTTTTAAATGCGGTAAAGAAGTATTTTAAAAGTAAATTGGGTTAATAAAAACATTCCTTTAAAAAAAATAAGAATTTAATTTTTTTATACGGTCCCCTGATCCTATAAGAACGAAGTTACGAATAAAGAGGAGGAGATATATAGGAGGGGGAGGGGTGAAGAATCTACCAGTTGCGAGTGAAGTAACGGATGAGATTATCACAAGATGGCGGCATGTTTTACATCGGTTCAACACTTTCTAATTAGCGACAGAGCAAGCTTCCACCAGTAAATATTGAATAGAAAATTTCGCCCTATTTCAGTGGCATTTTGATGCAACATTTCTCTCACAAATATCACAAAAATTTCCATTAGTTTTTACTGGTGGAAGTTGGTCCGGGTCTTTTAATACCTTTCATTGACACTGACAGGAGATTGTTTAGGTTGTCAGAATCTGGCAAAACGCAGGGCCTGACTACTGAGAAAGTAAATTTTCGCCAGTAAAACTAAATATCTGTTTTTGGCCATATTTATGACTGAAATTCTGCATTAATGAGGCGTTTAAATGATGAGAAAGTTTCTATTCCAATTTACTTGTGAAAATTTACTCCTGTGCTACCAAGCCACTGCCAAACCGGTTACAGTTGAAGCTTCATCATTTCGTGGATATGTCAGTTCTCCTTTATTCATTGTTCCATTCCTATAGTTTATCTTTAGTAAAATTTTTCTACTACACTGACAAATAAGATAAAAGCATTTCCCATTATTCTATGAATAAAACTGATCGAGTAATAGCTATTTAAAGTTGGAGCGTATTTTTTGCAGCGAAATAGGTATCGTTCATAAATTTAATATAAATATAAATAATCATTGGGTATATTAAAAAATAGCTGAGAACAAAATTAACATTGCAATATAAGTTTGAAATCTATAATCATTCTGACATATTAATGCAAAATACACAATCTGTACTGAATATATACAAAAGAGGGAAAAAAAATAACAGAATTTTTGTTAAATAAAATGATAATAAATAAAGCTATGATGGACGCATTATTTTTCCATTTTGTTCATAGTACAACACATTATGTCATGGAAATATCTATCTCTAATAAACATTTTATAACACATTAAGTTATAAATAATATAATACATTCATTTTGACTCTTACTTATAAAATACTTCAATGTGCCAAAGACCTATTTTGCAAATAAGTTAAAATTTAAATTGATAATTAAGGACAAATAATGTCGAAATTTTAAAAATCTTGCACTTATTACAAAATTACGATCATCCCTTGATAAAAGTCTAATCTATATTATAAAGGACAAACATATCTGTGCGTAACGCATACGTCATTTTGCGAATGGCAACACTTTACATTTGAAATAAAATTTTGGTTTTGCAGTTTTCTCTACTGCAAATTTTTTAACTTCTAAACCAGGGGTGGCCAACTGTGGCACGCGCCACACCACTAAAATTTTGCAGTAATCATTGACTTATCTAATCATCGAATCTCTGCGATTCAAGGAGTCGAATTTTTCTGTAAAATTTTAGTGGTATCAGGCGTGCCACTGTTGGCCACCCCTGTTCTAAACATCGCACATTTAAAATTTTTACACCGTCATATAAGGAAAAAATGCTCTTTTAAATACAATTTGTTTGAAAGCTGTATCTCAATTTATTTTTGAAATATTAATTTTTTTGTAATTTTTAAGACCGTTTTTCTTATCGTGGCAACAAAAGTACCTCATTTCTATTGAAAGTCATTGGAAGTAAACGGAAAGTATTCGAAAATAGGAGATACTGTATCTTTTTGTTGCCATTTTCTTATAAAACCTGAAAAAAAAGTTGAAATTAAAATATGGTCTATGTCAAGAATATTGTCTGTTATTCCATGATAATGACGTCATATGCACACCATTCTATAGACGAAGTTTAAGACTTGATTGTAAAAGTGGATTGATTTAGCGGATGCAAAGGACGTCATTTTATGAAAAAGTGTGTATTTTAATTCTTAAACCTGAATTATGTTTTGTAGAAGTGCGTCATTTTCATAGCCCAGATACTTTGAAATTTTTCTCAGGTGAAAATTCTTTACTTTTGAAAATAATGTAATCGAAATCACACACTGATAAAACGCAATGTTTTACAAAAGTTTAGAGTGTGTTTATAAAAGAGAGACGACATGCAAATAAAAGCGATTATCGGATACACAATAAAACATGTGATTCAAATCTATAAAGGCAAGTAAAAAATACTTACCGATCCAAGGTAGGCCGCCTTCTTTAGAATCAGAACTTATTCATTCCAGGATAGATTCAGCAATTAAGAATAATTCACATCAAATAGTCGGAAATGAAGAAAACATCTCTTGTCATTTCAGATTATTTATATGGCTAACATATACAAAAGAATATTTACTTTATATACATAAGATGAATTAATATCGAATTCGTTAAAAACATGTTTGATGGGGGGGGTGGGGGAATCCGCATCTCAAAACCATTCTTCTTTCGTTCTAAAAAACAAAAAGTTTTTGTTGCCAAACGGCAAAAATAAAAGGTCCTCATTCGAAGGGAAAATGACCATGGAGGTCGGGAGAAAATGTCCGTGGAGGTCGTGTTTTGTAGAAAATATCAGATACACAATAAAACATGTGATTCAAATCTATAAAGGCAAGTAAAAAATACTTACCGATCCAAGGTAGGCCGCCTTCTTTAGAATCAGAACTTATTCATTCCAGGATAGATTCGGCAATTAAGAATAATTCAAATCAAATAGTCGGAAATGAAGAAGAAGATTCGGCAATTAAGAATAATTCACATCAAATAGTCGGAAATGAAGAAGACATCTCTTGTCATTTTAGATTATTTATATGGCTAACTTATACAAAAGAATATTTACATTACATACATAAGATGAATTAATATCGAATTCGTTAAAAACATGTTTGATTGGGGGAAAAATCCGCATCTCAAAATCATTCTTCTTTCGTTCTAAAAAACAAAATGTTTCTGTTGCCAAACGGCAAAATTAAAAGGTCCTAATTAGAATGGAAAATGTCCATGGAGGTCGGGAGAAAATGTCCGTGGAGGTCGTGTTTTGTAATATCCTCCCACCTTTGAGGTTCAGGATAGTGAAGCTCAAAACTTCATAAATTTAGTCGTTGCGGCTGTTTCAGTTTTCGACCAGCTCGAGATCGTCGATTGTCATTCTCAGGTATGGAAGACTGGTGCACAGGAGCAGGAGCAGAGGTGATATCCAGAGGATCAGCTACAGAAGGGGAATCTGAAGACACTGGCACAGGAGCAGGAACGCTATCCAAAGGTTCAGCTACAGAGACAGGATCTGATGACTCGGGCTCAGGAGCAGGAACAGAGTCGTCGTCTATGGGAACAGGAATTCTGTCTACTAAAAAAGCAGGCATTAGTCCATTATTGATTTCAAGAGGATAGATATAGTCTTTTAAGGGGTCTCAAAAACGAACCGGTTTTGGTTTTAACTTCGGCTACCCGGAATTTTTCGTCTTTGCCGGGATATAATTCTTCAATTTTTCCCATGGCCAATTAGTGCGTTTTGAATTATCATCCCCAATTAAGACATATCGTCTTTTTTTAACTCAGTTTCCCTATTTCTCCCCGCATTTTCTAGAAGTTGTCCCAGGTATTGTATTCTAAAGCGTTTTCTAAGATCTTCTCGGATTTTTTGCTGATAAGCAAATCTTCTTTTCATTTTTTGTTGAATCAATTATGTCAAATTCAGGAACTCTCGAATCTTTGATATCTTGCAAGAACATCGCGGGGGTAAGAGGGTCAAGATCATCATCATCTGTGACATATGTCAGCGGTCTAGAATTGATTACACTTTCCGCGTCACATAACACGGTGTATAATTCTTCATAATTTAGGCTGGCATTTCCAAGCACTCTTCGTAAAATACCTTTCAACATTCCTATCATGCGCTCAAAAAACCCTCCCCACCAGGGAGCTGAAGGTGGATTAAATTTCCATTGAATTTTTCGTTCAATAGCAAAATTTTGCAAGCTTTCAAAATTTATAGACTTCAATTCTGATGATGCTTTCACTAGGTTTCTTCCGTTATCAGAAATAATAATAGAGGGTCTCCCTCTTCTTGAGATAAATCTTCTCATGGCTAATAGAAGATTTTCCGTTGAAAGTGAAGATACCAATTCAAGATGAATTGCGCGAAATATGACGCACGTAAAAAGAACTATCCAAACTTTCGAGCCATTTCTTAAAAATAACGGTCCGCATAAATCTAGACCAACACTTTCAAAAATTGAAGCATCTTTGACTGGTTCTTCAGGGAGAGGAGCTGTAGGTGTCTCAGTGGGTGCGGCAGTGAATCGTCTGCATGTCATGCAACTTTTTATAATTTTTCGAACTGTACGCCTGCATCTTAATACCCAAAATTGTTCGCGCACAACTGACATTACAATTTGTATTCCTGCATGAAAAAGTTCAATATGTTTTCTTCTTATGAGCGAATAGGTAATATTATGATCGAAAGGCAGAACTATCGGATAACGGAAAGAATGGAAATCTTTTCGCATAGAGATTCGTGTTTTTACTCGAATTAGACCTTGCTCATCAGTAAAAGTCTGTAAAGATGTATAACATGGTTTAGATTCACTTAATAAATACCTCTGAGCATATTTCAATACGACGTGTTCTGCGTGATTTATTTCCTCAGATGTTAAAATTTTCTCTAAATTTCGCTCATTTGGTGTCTTTCTGATATTTCCAAAAAATCTATACATCCAGGCAGTAACTTTTATCATTTTCAAATATGAAGATGTATTTTCATATAACTCAATTGGAGTTTGAGAGATATTTACTCCACTGACAACTGTCTTTCTTTTTTCAGAGTTAATTATTTCAAAATCTGGATTCAAACTACTTTTGGCCAAAATTCTTGAGGTTTTTTCAACCAATCAGGTCCCTCCCACCAGAGGGATTGTTTAAGGGATTCCGCGGAACATCCCCGGGAAGGTAGATCGGCTGGATTAAGAGTTCCGGGCACATAGTGCCAATTTTCTGGATTACTAAGATGTCGAATTTCTTTAACACGATTGTATACGAATGGAGCCCAGTTTTCACTTCTTTTTATCCAGTACAGCGCATTACTAGAATCTGTCCAGAAAAAAGTTGGAAGATTTTCTAATTTTAAGTCGGACTTAACCCCTTTAGATAATCGTGCACCAATCGTACATGCGAGGAGCTCAAGTCTGGGGATGGTAACACATTTTAGCGGGGCTACTCTGCATCGTGCTTGGATCAGTTGACATGATGTTGATTGTACGTTTTCATTTCGTAAATATATGCATGTAGCATAAGCTACCTTGCTCGCGTCACAGAATACATGCAAACTTAAATCACCGATGTTATCTGGGTCGCTTATTAAACATCTAGGTATAGCAATATCTTTAAGTGAGCTCAATTGATTTTTCCATTTCTGAAATTTTTGGGCAATCGGGGTTGGTAATTCAGAATCCCAAGTTATTTTCTTTTTCCACAAATCTTGTAACAGTATTTTGGGGAAAAGAGTTACTGGACAGGTATAACCGATGGGGTCAAAAATTTTATGAACTTCCGACAATATTTTCCTTTTAGTGATGGGTTCATCATCTTTATTAATTTCCCTTACATCTATGGAAAGAACATATGAGGGTAATAGCCATCGTAGGCCTAAAACTGGGATAATTTTGTTTTCTAAGGAAAAATCTGGTTTTATTGAGGAGTTAGAGTAACTGTGTTCCCAACCTCTGAGGTCAAATTTAGCTTGGCTGAGAATGTATTTTGACTCTGTTATAAAATTATTGCGTTGTTCTTCATTGTCAACACTAGTGACAGAATTGTCAATATAAAAGGATTCTGAAAGTTTAGAAGCTATTTCTTGCATAGAGGGAGGTGACCTTTTTAAGTGGTGTTGCAAAGTTGCTCCCAATAAATAGGGACTGCATGTAAGCCCGAAAACAACTCTTCGATGTTGGAAAATTTTCGTTTCTTCAGAATGTACCTCCTTCCACCATAAAAACCTTAAAAATGCTCTGTCATTTTCATTTAAGCAAATCTGTAAGAATGCTTTTCTTATGTCTGATATTACACCAATTTTCATCAATCGGAACCGATTTATCAATGAAGGGATAAGTTCTACTAAATTGGGGCCTTTCAACAAACAGTCGTTAATAGAGGGTGAGCCTTTTTCCCTAGCGGACCCATCAAAAACAGGGCGTATTCGGGTAGTGGAATTTTCTTTTATTACTGCTCTGTGTGGCAGAAAAAATTCAGCTTCCGTTCCTGGAGTTGATTCGACTTCCTCAATAATGCCTTCTTGAAGCCACTCATTAAATACCGCTTCATAGACAGCTAAATTGCCGGATTTCTTTAATGAATCTACACAGTTTTTTAATCTACGTTCTGCAATTTTCCGAGCACTGGGGAGAGGGGGGTGACCAACAATCCATGGAAGACTAACCTGATATCGTCCTTCACTGTTTATATGAATATTTTTATTGAAATGTTCTTTTACGGCTTGTTCGAGTTCTAAACTAGACCCTTTGTCACCTGGATCAAGAATTCCTAAAGTGTCTAATCGCCATAAATCTGTGAGTTTTGCTTTATTTACATGTAAGGATAAAACAACTTTTATGGAATCGTTTGTATCTTTTTCATTAGTTTTACCCATCAATGTCCACCCCAATTTGGTCTGTATAGCAGTTAAATTACTATCCAAGGATTTAATTTTCCCCGTTAATAACTTTCCATAGATATCTGCTCCGATAAGTAAACTTATTTCTTGGGCATTTGTAATTTTTTGCTTCCCTGTATATGCATCGTAATCTGTGAATTTTATCCCATATTTTTTAGCTTCCTTTATCCAAGGCCAATTTTTTATTTTTGAAATCTCAGTACATATTTTGTCTTGATCATAGATATCAAAATTACATTTAAAAGTATCTTCTAAATTACTTAAATATATTTTATACCGCTTATGAAAGTGTGTTTCTTGAATACCACCAAAATGACCGTGAATCATTTTTTCTTCTCCTATTGCTTCGTATCCCATTCGATTAATAATATCTTTACTCAGATACGAACGTTGACTACCTGTGTCTATCAAACAGCGTACTAACAAGTGTTTATTTTGATCCTTTGATTCTAAACGGACAGTTAAAGTCTGCATTAATACTGCGCGATTACAAGTTTTATTTGATAATGTCGTGCTTTCATTATTTTCTTGTGATCTGGCATTTTCTTTTTCGGGACATAAAATTTTATAATGCCGTTTTAAACAATTGCTGCATTTAACAAATTTTTTACAATACTTTGCTATGTGCCCTGCATTTTTGAGGCAAACAAAACAGTAACCGTACTGCTTTAAAGTATCCTTTTTATCCTGTAATGATTTATTTTTAAATAACTCACATTCGATCAAAAAATGTTTTTCTTTACATTCTGGGCATTTACTTTGTTTAGAAAATGATACCGTTTCATTTATTAAGCCAGATGCTGAAGGAATCATTTTTGGCGACTGCTTGTCGCGCACTGGCCTCCCAGACGTAATGTCTGCGTTCGAAGAATCTTGATTAGAGATTAAAAAAGCAGTTCTTTCTCGGGAAATAACTTCCATTTTCAAATAATCAATTATTTTCGAAACTTTTAATTCTTCATCGTTACCACATTTTTTTGTTATTTGTAACACTATGTCAGAAGGTAATAATTTAATAAGAACGGGAGAGAGTAACGCTGAATAATTTTCAATCTCTATTCCGAGAGATTTCAGATTTCTGATTCCGGTCTGGCAAGTGTCCAGCAATTTGCGGAGTGCATAAATGTCACTGGATTTCTTTACTGAATTAAGTGATAAAAGTTTATGAAGGTGTGAGCTAATTACCAATTGTTTCTTACCGAAACGTTCTTTTAGAGTTTCTATTGCAGATAAATATTTACTATTAGTTAAACTATAACCTTTTATACAGTTAGCAGCATTTGAAGTCAGATATGACTTTAAATAATTGAATTTTTCTACTTCAGACAATTCTGCATTTTTATGAATTGTAGATTCGAATTGGCCCCAAAATCTTTGCCAATCCGAAGGATCGCCGTCAAATTTTTTCAATTACTAACTTGAGTAAATTTATGCGAATGGATTCCAACCCCCGAATTACAACTCTTTCGTCGGATTTGTTTATTGTTGTAGTAGAAACATTCGAATTAGATTTAGTTTCTAATTTCAATTTAGCCCTTTTTACTTTCGTTTTCCAAATTAACAAATTCGAATTATACTCATCACATTTCAAAACTTCAGCTTCTAATTCGTCTAATTTACTAGATTTTTCAATTTCAGTATCTAGATAATTAAGCTCTTTTTCTTTCAAATCTAACTCAGCGATAAACTGTTCCAATGTATCTTCATCGGCACTATTTTCTGAAATTGTCGCTTCTATTCTATTAATTAATTTCGTAGTTTGAGACCTAACAGTAGTGCGTTTTGTTTTATTAACTGCATCCATTCTCTTAAATCAATATTATAACTAATAAAATTTATCAAAAACAAAAATGGTTGCAATTATCGTATATAAACAAAGCACTTCAATAAAGATTCTAATTCAACGAAATTCTTATTCTGACTCAAATACTTTAGGCAGTCGCTGTTACGGGCGCCAGAAAATATCAGATACACAATAAAACATGTGATTCAAATCTATAAAGGTAAGTAAAAAATACTTACCGATCCAAGGTAGGCCGCCTTCTTTAGTACCAGAACTTATTCATACCAGTATATATTCGGCAATTAAGAATAATTCACATCAAATAGTCGGAAATGAAGAAAACATCTCTTGTCATTTTAGATTATTTATATGGCTAACTTATACAAAAGAATATTTACATTATATACATAAGATGGATTAATATCGAATTCGTTAAAAACACGTTTGATGGGGGGGGGGGGAATTCGCATCTCAAAATCATTCTTCTTTCGTTCTAAAAAACAAAAAGTTTCTGTTGCCAAACGGCAAAAATAAAAGGTCCTCATTCGAAAAGAAAATGTCCATGGAGGTCGGGAGAAAATGTCCGTGGAAGTCGTGTTTTGTAATAGCGATTTATATTACAGAAATTGATGATTCTCGCCTGGATGGATTTGCTTCGCCGAGTTAGACATGCAAACAAGTAATTCGTGGTTTAAAATAATATCCTGTTCCTGAAGTTTTTGTCTAAAATTCTCTCGAATAATAAAATTTTAATGCTATTCTTTAGGACACTCTACTATAATTTTAAAAAAATAACATAATTTGCTTAATTTAATTTGTCCTAATTTTATATAATCTATGTATTTAAAACACAAGTGTGTTTTTTAGCCATCTGCCCTGATCATTCTGTTTAACCAATTTTACTAATATATATATATATTTTTTTTTAACTGAAAGCTCTTCCTCTGTAGATGTCATCGCACTATCTGTTTTATTTTAAATATCCCCACTTTTATATTTTTATTTTAAAATCATTTTATGAAATTTCTTCAAAATCATGAAAATTAGATAGCTTTCATTATTGCAGACAACAGAGAAATAATGAGGTATTTTTAACTTTATTCATGCTATTTTCTGATAAAAACTCAAAATTGTTGATAAAAATTGTTGTATTGAGTTTCGTGGCGGAAAATCCGATTAGGAGGAGAATATTATATTAGGGGCATAATAATGGAAAATGAAGTACTGCTTTTGAAAACACGCATTTTTCCTCATAAATTTTCTATATTGTTTTTCCCTCTGCATGTGTACTGATACAAAGTTTCAGACACTAGGCGAAATGCTTATTTAGTGAAAATGAAGTCGCATTTAAAAGAAAACGATCATTTTCTTAGATAAAACTAAATATTTTAACAAAAATGCGTCTAAAAATCATAAATTACGGAAATATTTACTCTCCGGAATTGAGATTAGAATCTCAAGTAAAGAGGGCGTCCGTTCACACAAAAGATGTTGCTGACAATCGGGACTTCAAGTTTTGAGTTAAAATGATTTTTAAATGATCAAGCAAAATACAATTTTTTTAAAATGATGAATATGGATATGAGAAGTGCGTATGCAAATTTTGAGATGGTGAAAATTGCTGTTTTCATTCCGGAAATCCAAGCATAAGAGCCTCAATTGATAACCACATCCTAAAAACTGATCTTTATTATCTTTTACTGATTAAGTATCTATATTATAAAGAACAAACGTATCTGTGCAAAACGCTGACGTCATTTTGCGAATGGCAACACTTCACTATCAAATTTCGGTCTTGAAATTTTCGCTACTGCATTTTTTAAATTTTCTGACCATCGTACATTTTCAATTTTCGTCACATAGGGAAAAAAAATGACTTTCAAATGCAATTTGTTTAAAAACTGTATTCATTGACTGATGTATTATATTTTCTAAAATAATTTTTAAGCATGATATTTTTTTAAGTCTATCGTATCACGTGCCAGTTTCAATACATAATAATAATAAACATTTTGCACATAAAGCAACAAACATTTTTCAACATTTGTTTCTGACTATTTTTGCATAACGAAATTAATCCTTCCTTTATAAACAAATAAAAGATTAATAGTAAAAAAACCACCAATCTAACATATTTTTGACAGACAAATTAACGAAATTAATACTTATTTTATAAACAAATAAAAGAATAATATTGAAAAAAACACACATCTAACATATTTGTAATCGTACAATTTAAATTTTTATATAACCAAATGGGATTTTTTTTTTCAAATGGAATTTGTTTGCAAAGTTCATTTCAGTTTACTGATTGTCTATGGTTTTAAAAACAATGTTAAAGCATGAAATATTTTTTTATTTATCTATATCGCGCGGGGCTCGATTACGAAAGAATAATTCGTTTGCCCTTAAAACAAAATAAATAGTTCATCATTTTCTTACGGCTAATATCAATTAAAAAAACTTCCCTATGAATAAATAAATAAAATAATATAAATAAAACAAAAATTTACCAGACATGTATAAGCTCTGAAATTATCAGAATATAAAAGGATGCCATAAGTAGCAAAATCTCTGCAAATAGCTCTTAGCTTGCGGCTAATAAGAAAATATCACTTTTGATAAATCTCAAAAATTTATTTGATTGTATAATTCGTATTTTCCATCCGAAAAAATGCTTTTTTAATGTAAGTGGTCAATCTAAAAAAATTATTGTATGTAAAAAAATTATTAGTTTTCAAAAAAAATAAAAAATGTTTTCACCTATATTCTTTAACCCGGGAAACCCGGGTACGATCCCCTAGTATCGCTAAAAGAATATTATTGAGAGTTATTAACACATTACCCGCTGGTGTTGCGTTCACGCAATGGTGAAAATAAGTGTGCATGTTTAAATTATGTACTCTTCTACCACTATTTTGCAGTTTATAAAAATTGTCTTATTTATAAACAGAAACCTTGAGATCACGTAAAGTGCTTATTACGTTTCAGGATTTGTGGTGGTAAGTGACGTTCTGGTAAAAATTTTAAATACGCAACTTTATAGTTTTGGCGGTTAATGGGTTAACTAGTTTGAGATAATTTAAATTTCGGGAACTTCATCACAATATAAGAAGGAATTTATATAAGGAAATGTGTCTACTTTCTGTAAGGTACATTAAAGATATCATTTTGAAATTTTTGATTAAATAAAAATTCCGATTAAAAATATGTTCGTCTTGGATCAGACTCCGGAATAATTAAAAGATATTGGCACTATGATTGTACACGTAATTTTGTTTAACTCAATCCGTAATTTAAAAGGTCCGAGACGAATCCTGCTATTAAAACGGAGCATGCTCTCGCACACAAGAAATTTCCAGTATTTTTTTCCTCAGAAGTATCCTAGGATCTTTTTATGATCAAATAAGAGGGTGAAAAGTATAAAAAAATTAAAACTTTTAAGAAATAGCATGTTCAGGTCGTGTAGCAGATTCAGCACTGAAAGTGCGTAATAATTGCGCAATATCAACGATTTTAATAACATAGCTGCCAACCTGTACGGATTTTGCTACCACTAAAATTTAACAGATTTTTTTGCCTTAATTAATTATCAACATTCACTGCAATTCGGCGATTAAAATAGGCGAAATTTTCTATTACATTTTAGTGATATCTAAAATCCGTACAAGTTGGCAGCTTCGTAATAATTTAAAATACTAAAACCAATCTGTAAACATTCCAGAAGAAATTTTCGCTTTTCTAATACCTTATTTATGAGATATCGTCGGTACCATGTCAAACTATCCAATATGAAAGGGTGTTGCCAGTGGGCTACGTTTTTAAAATTCAGAATTCTTGATTGGTACCACTTTTTTGAAATAGTAAAATTTGCCTTATTTAACGACATATTAATTAACGCTTTCAGGGGCAAGTAATTGTGTTTCTGTAATGACGAATTCACACCGGAATCTTCAAAAAATTTTATTGCAATGGAAAGGAAAAGCAATTTTACGGCCTTTTCCACCAAATTTAGAAAATTAAAATTTAATTAAATTTTTCTGGAGCAAATCTTCATTGATTGCAGGTGGGATATTATATATCCCACCACCCCTCAAGGCGTTAAGGCAAAAGGAATTTTACCATTTCAGAAAAGTGGTCCTAATCGAGAAATCTGAAATTTAAAAAAAGATAGCCGATTGGCAACACTGTTTTCACACTGGATAGTTTTACATGGTACCGACGATATATGCTTTGAAATTTAATAAACAAATATTTTTATAGCTAATGTACATACTTTAAGAAAATTTTCCAATTATCCTTTATATGTTCAGCTGTGTGAAAGAAAATATCGTTGTTAACATAATCCTAGAAGCCACTGGCGCACATTTTGAAAAAATAGTATGTTCTAAAAAAACTGATGTTAGGTTTAAAAAAAATTAAATAAAGAAAAACGCTCTTCGATTTCGATGGCTTTTTACCGAGGACCCCTTGTACAATCCAGGGATGCAAGTGCTGCGGCAAAAATGGCTGTTTTTCACTACTAAATTTTAATGGGTTACCTTCAGTTTCTTCATCTTATTAAATTAAAGAAATTCTGTTATTAAATAAGATGAGGAATACTATTAAAATTTATTGGTAGTAATCGGCCATTTGTTGCGCAGCTCTTGCATCACTGGCAATGTCACACACCCCCTGAAAATATGAGAATAAGGGTAATAACTTCAAGAAAACAAGCTAAGAAAATAAGTCCCTCCAGTAGCAAAAATATAGCTAAATAGAGGTCTACACGGAAATCGCGTAACTTGAGCTAATGAAAAAATAAAGTAAAATTTTAAAATTAAATGTATAAAAATACAATTTAAAAATTTTAAATAAAATTATTAAAAATTACCTCAAGAATAAATTTAGAATTCGCTGCCTAATACTTGGGGTGGGAGAAGAATTAATAGCAATAGAATTTAAAAATTAACTAGTTGGAAATTGCTCGTCAAACGTGGCAAATGAGTTTCGTTCGTATTATAACTAGTTTTATAAATATTTTTTGCACCGCATATTGTAATGAATGTAATATTTTAATGCACTTTATAAGTGCATATTAATTTGATTCTGTTCGAAAGGCTGGAACATCATTAAAATGCACTTGAAATATTTTTTTTCCATTGGCCGTTATATAACGGAAAACTTTTGACTGTCCCTGTAATTAAACTATATATCCAATTTTCATAAAATTTGAAATGAGTCGATAAAATTTTGCAAAAATTATATATTTAAAATTTCAGACCATTCGATTGGGTAGATTTTGCTCTGTCATATGCGAACGGACAGACAGACGGACGGACTGAACGACGGCTATAGGTGCTACGTATTTATATAATTACGAACGCACCTAAAAAATTAAAACAAGCTTTACATTTAGAATATCTAAGACGGTCCCAACGGCACTCTGCCAGTCAAGTACGCAGGCTGCAGCAATTAGTGTTGCTAGGTGTTCTGCGTAACTCAGGGCTCCAAATGCTCTGGACACCACTTATTCCTTACGCTTTATTTCGCCATTTTTATTTGCAGATAATTCTGCCATTAGATAAAGTGCAGAAAATTTCCTTAAAAATCTGGTATCTAGAGTATTTGTTGTCCCTATTTACACGAGACACCTGGCAACAATAGTGCCGATCCAGGTAAGTTTCTAAGAATTTTATAAAGATTTTCCTTTGAAAATAAGTGGTTTTCAAACAACGTACCGAGTAGAGACCCTGCATAATACATCGTACATACAAAATCATAAAAAAGATTTATCGTATACGCTTGTTCTCCAATTTAAAATGAAAATGGTATGGCTACTCTCACTAACCACTACAGGGTTCGCTCGCTATTAAGCCACGCCCCATTTTGTAAGGACTCTACCACCAGTATTATTATAAAGATAATTTTCTTCACGATTCATTAGCTAAAAGATAATTTTAAGCGATTACTGGTGGTAGAGTCCTTACAAAATGGGGCGTGGCTTAATTCCGTGCGAACCCTGCCGTAGTGTTGTTGCCAGGTAACCCGCCTCATTTCGGATCCAAATGTTCTGACCCCGTTATTTTAAAGTAATCATCTTCACCTTATCTAATGACGGAAATATCAGAAATTAAAGATAGCGAGATAAACTGTAAGAAATCAATGGTGTCTAGAGCATTTGGAGTCGTGATTACCGCGAGGCACTTGACAACTGTAGTGGTGAGTAAGAGTATCCTCTCGAGTGTAAAGGGTTAAAACTTATTTTGAATGCTGGGTAACTAGTTAATTTCTTTTTACTGTAAAAAGTTTTTTTTTTTTTTTTTTTTTTTTTTTTTTTTTTAAGTTTGTGTAACAAAAAACGAATTTTTTGTTAATATTTTATTAATATGAAAAATTAGTTTTTAACTTTCTTATTATTTAGATTCTTTGTGTTAATATTTACTGTAATATTATTTAATTTCATTAATAATATTGATTTTACATTCAGTTTGTGAATATAAGACAAATTACACAGGCCTGCGATGAAAAAAATACAAGGTTATTGATGGCTGAACTTTATGTATTTTTTGGTGCTAATTAATAAACAAATAATGAAAAAATTTTATCACATCACATTTTCTTGAAAAATATTGGGTCGATTGGAAAGTCGTGTCGTGTTGGAAAAATCAATTCGTACCGATAAATTCTGCCAGGACATTCGATATCAAAATCAATGTCTAATAATTAAATGATAGAATTTTTCGATACGAATTGATTTTCCCAACACGACACAACTTTCCGATAAACCTAGTTGTTTTAAATCGTTTAAATCTATAACAAATTTATCGATTACTGAAAAATCAATTTACCTCACCGAAAATCGATTTTTTTTTTTTTTACATAGATTTACATGGATAAAATCACTGTTGCCAGATAGTACATGCAAAATTGTCCGAGAGAATTCCTTTTCAAATAGGATTTTAGCAAAAATATCGATATCGGTGTTACAAAAAATTCTGATGGGGGAAAATGGAGGTCATCTTCGAAATCAGCCCACCAAATAACATAAAAATCAGCGAAAACTTCTCTTGTATTTTTCAAAAACTTCAATTTCGCAGGCCTGTGTTATTAATTACATTTATTAATGTTTTGCTGTCATCGAGGAAAATATTATAAGATTTTAAATCCAAAAAAATTAACCATTAATTTATCTATTTCAAATCAAGTTCAAACATATTTTAAAAAATTATTAAAATACTAAATTTTTAATGCTGCAATACATTTCACAATTTAAAAATGTATCGAACGGACAGAAATAGCATAACCATAAAAGATACATATCAAAGATAAGAGAAATTAAAAGCTCGCATATTCTGCAAACAAAATAAATGTAACTTTGTATTGATTTTTTGTTTAGCTACATGTTATAAAGTTAGAGTGTAATAGCTGAAACAAATTATCTCTTTTTGAAAGACGGAAACTTATAAAGTCAATTGAATACCAAATGTTAATGATCAAATTAAACATATCTTTTTTTTATATATAAAATAAACTCTTTTGCATGGATTGCTATGCTTCTTAATGGTTCTGACATCTATTTAATTGAAATAGTTTGCTTAAATTCTCTGAATGCTTTTACATATATACACAAGAAAAGAAGACCTTCTCGAATGGAAATAATTTCTCTGAGCCTTTTCAAAGAGTTAACTCAGTAGTTAATTACCTGAGGTCATTAGACCATTTTGTTCAGAAATTTTGTTTATCAAATATTTATAGTTTGGAAACTTTATGAGTTGAGATCAATTAAATAAAAAGGTTTACTGATATCAAGTTTCATTTCTCATTCAAATAATAAGAAATTCGAAAAAGTAAATAGACCTGTTTAGTCAATTCCTTTTTCTAAGATTATGTTTATAATATTTCAGGGTTGTATAATTACATTCCCTGTTCGTAAGTATATGTAGTGAAAACTAATTGATGGAATCAAAATAAATTTTAAATTAAGTTTTTTATAATATGGAGAGAGCATTTATTTTCGTGTAAAGAAATTTACTACTTTTTAGTATAAATGTTTTGAGTAAGGTAAATTATTGAAATTTCGAGTTAAAATTTGTCACAGTTTCCATTAATCAGTAATAAAATGGACTAACAGGTATTTCCTTTCCTTAACACTAAAACGACCTGAAATTTTACTCAAGTTTCATATAAATATTTTACACCGGAATGTTTATTTAAATCCGTTTGACATATTTATTTAACATTTTTCTTAGTTGTATCAATTTGGATGATGCTTCTGTTGCAGTGAAACCTACAGTTAGTTAGTAAACGGATATATCAGTTCGCGGCGGTGAGAAGGTTAACACGCTTTATTGTATTTAAAATGTCTTTCATAATTAAGGTAAAAATGCTTTTTCTTTTTTACTGATAGAGGTTTTCACCGGCTGTGGTCAGGCCCTGCTGCTCCGCCATATTGTGGCAACGCAAACAGTCCGCTTGTCAATTTCAGTGAATTTGATTATCTCAGGGACAAACAGGTAAAATGGGTAAATTTGAATGGAAAATTTCATCTTTTTTTTAAATACCTCGCTCCTTCAAATTTCATAAATAATTCAAACGTGACTATTCGTTTTTAGTGGAGAAAGTTTGTCCCAAAGTTATTCAGTCCCTGATGTAATGTAAAGAAACCAAAGCCACAATATTGTGACTGCATCCTCAGTTACGTTACTCTAAATTTTATAGGCTACATCATCTGACACTTTCCATTCATTCTCTCTCTTGTAGTTTTTACATTCCCATAGCCCACTTGTACGGTTTTTTGTTACCGCTAAAATTTAATAGAATTTTTTGTCTTATTTCATCATTAGATCTATTACACTAGTTTGCATGATATCAGATGCTTAAAAACCAATGACTGCCGTTAATGCCTCTTTTTTATGCTGATTACAAAACTGTTCTTAGTTTTCTTGTATCATGTATAGTTTGTTTGCAATCGACCCGAGTTGATTCCGAAGATTCATCGCTGAGAACAAGCATTATGTGGTAGTCATACATAACGTAAATCCCCCTTCATCATACACGAAAAATCAAAAGCTGGAATTTTCGTCAGTCCTCAAATAAAAAAAAACTGATGAAGGACAAGGATTTGTGAATGAGACAGAAAAAGACGCATGGAATGATTTTAAATGTGTTATCGGAAACTTTCTAGGGAATAAGAAAGATCCAAATTACAGGAATATTGTTGAAATATTGCTGGTAATTTTCAAGAAGTTGGACTGTAATATGAGTGTAAAAATGCACTTCTACATTCCCCTATCGACTACTTTCCAGAAAATCTGGGACATTACAACGAAGAGTACAAGGGAAGATGGAATGTAAATATGATGACAGACTACTGTTGGATGTTGAAGAGGGACATAAACGATGAAGGAGGAGCTGCAAGAAAGTTAAGAAGAAAGTTTGTTTAATTGAACACTGTTAGCTTTTCGTTTTATAAAAGAAATTTCATGATCTTATAAAGACGTTTTTTACAGTATTTTTAACGTGTTTAATGAAATACTTTGTATGAAAGTATGATAAATTTTTGATTGCAATAATTAAAATATTAAAAACACAACTTCTTATTTTTTGTAAAATCCTGACGTGATAGACAAAAATGGAGGTTATTTTCGGAATGAGCATTAAAAATTGATTCAGAAAAACTTGTTCATAAGAAATCATATGGCAAAATGTTTAAAAATGCAGGCTAGTGTTATCTAACGGTTGTTAGATTTAGGCGATTGTGTTAAGTAAAATTTACTATTAAATTTTAGTGGTGAGAAAAATCGTTACAAGTTGGCAGCTATGAAATATGTAGCGCTGTCTGTACAGATATTTAGAAATTTTGTATTTTTAACATTATGTAACTACAAATTTCATTTAATGTTAGAACTATTCCTGATGGAAATTTTCATTAATAAAAGCCAATAGAACGTAAGATTATTGTTGAACGATATTGTATGACGGCCAATTATCTACACGACGGACATGGGCCCGAAAAGGGCTGCTATCCGTGGGTGTCTTTGTAAGGGAAACTAAAATCTTAAAAGACGCTCGTCGCGAAAGGGTTAAATACGCAATATTTAAGCTATTTTGATAAAACAATTACGCAGCGAGAGGGTTAATGTCTATAGTGAAATGCGTTCTAGAAACTCCGAAATTCAGAGAATCGGAATTCATACCAGATAAAATAATGCTACATTTCAGTTTATTTAATGACAAAATGCCTGTTAGCAAATAGAGCGAAGAAAATTGGTTTTTTGTCATTAATTCTCTAATTCTTGTTGTTTTGCATAGTTCTGTTACATTTTTCTAGATTATTTTTGATTTAACTAATTAATTTATATATACTAAAAAGATGAATGCATGGCTCTGGGACGTTTTCTTTTTTTCACTTACCCTCTGTTTTCTTCGGCAAACCCCAGTGCTCTGAATTTGTACAAACTCCAATATATGCTTAATATCTATGCATCACAGGGCTGCCATGGCGACTATTTTACTATTCTATTCGCACCACTATTAAAAAACAGATTTTGTAGTATATTTCTCTTGCAAATGCTTTCGAACAGTATGCCAATATTTTTTTTTTTTGAAAAAGTGGTGTAAATGGAGGCTAAAAAGATAGTCGCTTGTGGCAACCCTGGCAGATGGATCTATTAATTTAAAAAAAAAAACTGACATAACCTTAAAAAAGTGAAGTTTCAACTGTAACCGCTTTCGCAGGAATTTTTCAATGGTTGGGGGGGAGGGCTTCCATCGGTAAATTTATATAGATTCTTCTTACTTATGTAAATGTTTTATTAATGCAAAATATCAATAAAAAAGAATGGCAGAAATACATATTCATTTTTACTGGTGGAACTTCATTTTGGGCGTCATTTTGGCACTGCGTTTCCGCCATATTGTGACAACCCAGACAACCTCCTGCCAGTGTCAGTGAAAAAGATTATAAAATCTGGGAAATCTGACACCAGTAAACACAAAAAGAATTTTTTACCATATTTCTCAGAAAATGTTTCCATGAATAAGGCGCTTAAATAAGACGAAATTTTCTATTCAAATTTACTGGTGGGAAGTTTGTCTTGTCAGTAGTCAGAAACTGTTGGTCCGATTTAAAACAAATTGGAAATTGCTCGTCAAACGTGGCAAATGAGGTATGTTCGTACTAAAACTAATTTTAAATTTTTTTTTGAACCGCATATTGCACTGAATATATATTTTAGTGCACCGTATAAGTGCGTATCAATTTCCTTCGGTTCGAAAAGCTGTAACATCATTAAAATGCACTTGCAATAATTTATTCCCATTGGCCGTAATGTAACAGAAAATTTTTGACTGTCCCTGTAATTAAACTATACATCCGATTTTCATAAAATTTGGAATGACTCGACAAAATTTTGCAACAATTATATATTTAAAATTTCAGACTATTCGGTTGCGTAGTTTTTGCTCTGTTATAAGCGGACGGACAGACGGAATGAACGACGACTATAGGTACTACGTATTTATATAATTACGAACGCACCTAAAAATGGCCACCATCTTGTGACAACCTCCTCAGTTACTTCACTCGGAACCGGCAAACTGTAAAATATATATCTGTTCTTCTTTATTCATAACTCCATTCCCTGGCATCATGACAAATCGATTGATCACCGTCAATTGACAGTGAACAAGAGCATTATGACTCTTGTAGGAATTTCATTGTCAACCAAAGCGATATAAGTAAGCGTCCTATCTTAAATGGGAGAAATAACCGCAAGATTAAAAGCGAGGTCACATCAATCTAAGTCATGCGCCACGTAGCGGATGGAGTGTGAACTACAGGTAGATACCTAACTGTTTTCTTACTCACACCACTAAAATTGTAAAGTTTTTTTCACCTTGATTAATAACTAAAGTGCCTTTGTTAAGGCGAAGAAAGCTTCGTGGTGTCAAGTGCATCTGGATGCCCCCAAAACGATATAAGTAAGCGTCCTATCTTCAATGGGAGAAGTAACGGCAAGATTAAAAGCGAGGTCACATCTATCAAGGTCATGCGCCACGTAGCGGATGGTATGTGAACTACAGGTAGATACCTAACTGTTTTCTTACTGACACCACTAAAATTGTAAAGTTTTTTTCACCTTGATTAATAACTGAAGTGCTTCAGATAACGCGAAGAAAACTTCGTGGTGACAAATGCGTCTGGATGCCCCTCTCGCTAAGCCATTATTTTGCAATAAATGTGGCAAACAGAATTCATCTCCATGAGTAACTAAAGATTTAGAAAAAACGCGCCACACTAAAAGCCCGCGTATGTGAATTCTCACTCCGTCCACAAGGTGGCGCAACTGTGATAATTTACGCCTGATTCCAGCATTAAGTTTGTTCGCTTACTTATAACGCTTTGATTGTCAACTGCCTGAACAGGTACTGGACAGGTAATCAGCATTGAGCGGTTTCCTAGCTGATGACAGCTTAACACCCAGACTAGGATATTGAAATGTCTTATGTTTTAATGAGCCATTGGGAAAAAGTTAAACTGTAGCAAAGCTACTAGAAAAGTAATAGAAGTTAACAAGAGAAAATAAGAAATTTAAGAAAAAAAAGGAATAAAATTGAATTTTAAAGTATAAACTTAAGATGAAAGAAAGTTAACGATAAATCTTAAAAAATACAAGAATCTTAAAATAAGTAAAGTCAAACTGTAGTTGTATAACTACTATAAGGAATTTAGAAAGTTAAAGTTAGTACTGTTGAGAGACACACTCACCAAGCAAGGGCAGGAAAAGCTAGGGTGGCAAGACCACAACATCCAACCAAAAAAGGGACAATTCAGGGCCATACGTTTTATTTTTTAAGTTTTACAATTTTTATGGTCTCTATAGTATATAGAGAGGTTTTTTTTATGCTAAGAAAAATATATAAAAAGGTAAGAAAAATATAGAAGAGGCAAAATATAGCGTGGTGAACTCAGATGTAACTGAGTGTCCATAATTATGGAAAACCTGGGCCGTTTCCGATGGTGGGGTTCAAAAGCGTCATAATCCGGTAGCTCCGCTACGATTTCATTAGGGAGGTCGAAATTTTTTTCATAAAATTTTTTGGCTAAGTCGTTTATGCGCTTACGTAAGGTAGTAATTTTTAGGTCTCTTCGGACCGTGGAGTTGCGAAGATAACGAGATGCGTTACGGACAGTACGCAGGTTGGAATTGTGCAAGCGACTAAGGGTATTCATAGTGGTCTTACATGTGAAGCCCCAGACCGGACTGGCATAGGTTATGATGGGAAGGATGCATGAATTATAGAGAATTAATTTATTGTGGACTGACAAGGTTTTACTGTTAAGGAGATGCTTTATAGAGTTAAAGGCTCCAGCGACTTTACCTCTGATGGAGAAAATGTACTTTTTCCAAGTTAAGCGGCGGTCCAGAATGACCCCAAGACACTTAGCTTGGTCTGACCAAGGGATAACAGTGTTATTAATAATGATTCTGTTAGGGAAAATTATTTTGCGAGAGAAATATACTGCAGTAGTTTTAGTTTCATTTATGACAACGCGCCAAAGCATACACCAGTTAGTGAAGTCATCAATATGAGTCTGTAGGTACATGTATAGAGTATACGGGTGGTGTCCGAAGCATAAATACAGGTATCGTCCGCATAAAGAGCGAGGTGAGTGCGCAAGGAGCGTGGGATATCGTTAAAGAAAATGTTAAATAAAAATGTGCCCAACACGTTCCCCTGGAGGATGCCCGCTAGGATAAGGAGAATAATAGAAAGAATGTTGTTTATGCAAACTTGAAAAGAGCGGTCGCAAAGGTACGAATATATTAAATGTATAAGTCTCGGATGAAAACCGAGCTGAATAAGTTTAAGTAAATGAGGCCCATATGCCAGACCTTGTCAAATGCCTTTGCGACATCAAGAAAGATGCCAGCTGCGGGAATTTTTGCATTGAGTTTCTCGCTGAGAAACTCAACAACCCTAAGAAGCTGGTGTTGAGTGGAGTGTTTTGGGCGAAAGCCAAACTGCTCGGGCATGAGAATGTTGTGTTGTTGAATGAAATCCTGCAACTGGGTACGAATGACACGTTCCACAACTTTACTGATAGAAGGTAGCAAGGAGATAGGTCTGTAATTAGTGGGGCCTGACAGGTTAGTTCCAGGTTTTGTAATAGGAGAGATTATAGAAAGTTTCCAAGGTTTAGGGAAGTAGTTATGTTTTAAGATAGCATTAGTGAGGTCAGTGACATAGATTATGCAATTAGGAGGGAGGTTTCTAAGAGCAGAGTTAGTAATTTTATCGTATCCTGGGGTTTTACGCTTTTTGAGTTTTTTGATGATATTGTGGATAACAATAGTTTGAATTTTAGGGGGGATCTTGAGGGGGGGTAGCCAAAAAGTTCCGAACTGTCTCGTTAACATGATTAAGGTGAGCTTGGTTTGCAAGGGTAGGATTAGGAGAAAATTGGGTGGCATAAGAATTAGCAAGCATGTTAGCTTTTTCTTGGTCAGTATAAGCAGTAACATTATTAGTTGTGAGGGGGGTAATGGGAGTGTAATGTTTATTCAGTTTGCGTTTAAGGATCCAAAGAGAGTTGTCCTCGCACGATAATGTTTTGAGAAAGTTGTTCCAATTTTTCTGTTTTTCTTTGTAAAGACTGTTTTTAATTTTATTGTTTAACCTATTGAGAAGGGGTTTAATGGAGGGGTCTCTTGAATTTTGAAATTGACGCCGGAGCCGATTACGCTGTTTGATAAGGTTGTAAATATAACGGGGTGGGACGAAGGCAAAATTATTTTTGAAGGTATTAAATGTAGAAAGATTTTGAGCATTAGTGATGTGAGAGTTGCGATGTTCAACAGCCGCATCAATGTCATCGGTATTGTTAATATCAGGGAAGGTGATGTTCTGAGAATTAAGGTAATTAGTAAATTTATTCCAGTCAATAGCCACGGAAGGGGGGGGGGAGAAAGAGGATTAATAATATCTATTTTAAAGCAGACCGGCAGGTGATCAGAGGAGAGATCATTGATAACTGTAGAGTAGATAGGGTAAGGAAGATTTTTGGAAAGAGCAAGATCAATGATAGAGTCCCGGGAACCAGGCACTTTGGTAATGTGTGTTGGTCTGGGTGGTGCATGAAGATTTAATTTTAAGTTTTGGACTAAGTTGTGAAGAGAGGTACCCCGCCGAGAATTGCCATGGCAATTCCAGCGTCTGCTTTTGGCATTGTAATCGCCTACGAAAAAGCAGTGGTGATGTTGAGAAAAAAGCTGTGTAAGACTATTAACAGGTAAGTTACCAGTGGGTGGAGCATAAATAGAAGCTAATTTAATTTTGATATGAGGAAGTTGAAGATTAATACTGGTATACTCAAGGTCATTAAAGGTGTGGTTGTGCGATTGGTAGTGTGGAAGATGGTTTTTGATGTAAATAGCGGTACCTCCTCTGTGCGTACCATCCGCACGAGTTGTATGGAATAGCCTGTACCCAGGGATGTTAATGTTGAAAGTGGGGTTGAAAGTCTCTTGTAAGAAAATAACATCAATTTGGGGATGTTCGTGAATAAAGAGTTTAAGTTCGTTAAGTTTATTCTGCAAGGAGTTACAGTTCCAGGAAAGAAAAATTAGTGAGGAAAAGGTAGAAGAGGAATTACTCATCATTAAATGTGTTAAATTCCGTGGCTAAAGTTTCTATAGCACTCATAAGGATGAGTATTTTTTTATTGGATCTTGTACATTTTTAGTTTGGTTAGCAATATTTTTGAAACATTGGATGAATTTGTTAAATTTCAGGAGCTCTTTCATCTCCTTGAAGGTCTTGAATATTTCTTTTAAGTCATTAGCATAATTAGAACTAGTGGGTTGTTCTGGTGTTGCATTTTGAGTGTCATTTGTCTTAATTGGTGTAGTGTTTTCGGAGTTTGGGTCTTGGGTGGGAGAAGGGAGCGGAGCCGGGGCTTCAGTAAGTTTTTCTTCTGGTTTTTTTGCCTCTGGCTTACGGACATAATTATAAGTAGATAAAAGTTCCGCCATTGCATTCGGTATGATTTTAGGATTATCTTTACGGACGGTTTTGAGGTCCTGCTGTTTTTTATGAAACTGGTGTTTTTTGCGGCAACCGCGGTAAGTAGCCACGTGCTCACCATAACAATTTGAACATTTGGGGATGATCTTTCCAATTTTATTGCACTGGGGAGTTAGATGCTCTTCCGAACATTTGGCGCATTTTGGCGGCAGGCGGCAAATCTCGCTGGAATGTCCAAATTTCTGTCAACGGTAGCATTGCTTTACGATGTTAGTGCCTTTAAAACGCTCAATATCTACTTTAATGTAGCAAATTTCGTGAATTTGCTAGATTTCTTCGAATTTTTCACGTGGGAGAACATTGACGACGTAGAGGGGCATTGGTCGACCGGTCTTTCTACTTTTCATCATCGAGGCTCTATTGGCCACGAAATTATGTTCTTTTAGAGCTTCAATTATGACCTGGGGGTCGGTATATGGGGGAATTCTCCTAATGACGACTTTCCTGGGACGCTGTTCCGCGGGGCTCAGTGTTGTATAAGGAATTGTTTTAGAATCCAGATAGTCTTGTGTTTTACGGAAATCTCCGTCAGTTTTACAGTGGATTTTCAGTAATTCTCCGTCTAGTTTAATAAAGGGATTGCTGTCGTTAAGTTTTTTAATCTCACTTGCAAGTTCCGTCCACTTGCCTTGGAACTCAATATAGAAGGGGTGAATTTTTAGTTTTTTAGGGACTACTTCAGTAGTGGAGCTACCGGCTGACTCGCCTTGAGGGGGCTCAGAAGAATCCATGTTATTTTCATCTAGATATTTTTCTGATATACTGGCATATTTATTACTTAAGGGAATAGCAGATGTAAGATCATTTCTCCTACGTTTTAGTGTATTAGCAGGGGTGAAGCCGTCATCTGTGTTCACAGCAATTGCCTTGAGTTTTGTTAAGATGTCAATTAGATCATAGTCATGATCATAGATAAAAGTTTTAAACTCTCTTAGTTGACTTAATTTTAGGGGTTCAAATGGCTCATTGAACAAAAACATAAGATTATTGAGAAGATTACTCACGCTAGTCTTGTGTTGAGAATTCGTCAGGTAGTCATCTTTACTTAAAAGTCTCATTATGAAGTTATCACAATCTTGCAGGAATTGCTGTACAATCAATCTTTGTACTTCATCCGCTACTCCGGGAAATTCCATCCACGCAGCAGCTAAATCTGATTTCTCCTCTCCATTCAGGATGCGGAGTGCATTGTCAGAAAATTTAAATGGGTCCTCAGTACCCATTATTGTCGTCGGTGAATCCTCTATATATTACTACTATGATGCATCAAGTTCAAGAAACAGTCACTTATTCGTACGAACTAGTTACTATTAAGTGTCACTATCAGCACCACAACTCATTAGATAATACTTGCAAAAGATCCCGCACGTTCTTAAAACATTGAACTGCGTCTACGATCTCTTGAGAATAAAACGATCAGCACTGAGAAAACGCGTCTGTTCTCTCCAAGAGGTACCAACCAACTCACGAATGTCAACTGCCTTGGTTCATTGGATGAAATAGAGCAGAAATTCTGTTTTAAATTTCTGGTCTGAATTCGCAATATGTGAATTAAAAAATGCACTAAATCGGGAACACTGATTGTAGCACAAATGTAACCATTGTCATTACATAGTTAATACTTTTAATTACATATTGTATTGATAAAAAACAATTTTAAATTATCTGAAGAAGGCAAATATTTCATAATTAAAAACTTATTCTTGAAATCAATCTCTAAATGTTCATAAGTGAAATGCTATCAATTTAAAAGTATCTGAAAACTTCCATCTGTTCGATTTTACTGACGTATGAAATGCCACTACTTTTTAATAAAATTAAGACCAATATAATTTGGAACCAAAATATTATTGTTAAAAGTTATAATACTTTGTTAATGTGTACAACTATTTACGTTAGAATAACTTTTAGGAAAATAAATGTATATACATAACAGCACATATGTAAGCTCTAGAAATAACAATAAAAGAAAATTTTAATTAGATGAAAATATTTTTTGGGCTAATTTAGCATTTTATGATGTTCATTTCGTGTTAAATAAAATAAAGTTTTATGAAACAAATATTTCATGAATCATTTATAAACTATTTAAACAATACTTCAGTTCATGAGTGATGATTAATATATAATTTTTTTTTTTTTTTGATCAGGCGGACAAATATTAATAATATTTCTAGAACAGATATTCCCAGAAAGAAGCAATCTCTCATTAAAACTGTTCTTTTAAGCTTATAATATTTTGAAATTTTCCTGCCTCTTCATAATTCATAAATTAAGTGTAGAAATTTAATTAAGATTTTATGATTTTCTGTGTATTTGTGCATAGCCCTCAATTTTTGTAAAAATGTATTTATTCATTCGGCTTAACAAAAATGTTAAAAATTAAAAGTAAATATATCTAGTAATATGAAATTATAAAAGTAATAGCTGGATCGTTGACTTGGATGTTATTATTTGAAAATTGTAAAACGGGCATAAAGTCATGAAATGAAAAAGAATGACAGATTACAAAATTTTGTTCCTAAATGTTTAACATACTAGGTTATTTAAATATAATCCTACTAATTTAATGTTAATTCTTATGAATGAAATATTTAAAATAGAGTGGCAATCCAAATAATAGCGTTTTTAAATTTTCGGAAAAAATTCAACGAAATTAAGAGGTTCGGCATCCTACCAATATCGAAAATTCCTACCACTTTCGGTTTTCAGATTTTTATCATATCTTCGGTACAATGTCAAACTATCCTATATGAAAACAGTGCTGCCAGTGGATTACTTGTTTTAAATTCAGATTTCTTGATTGGCACCACTTTTTTGAATTGGTAAAATTCCCCTTGTTTTCGCCTTAACCCCTTAATTCTCGCTCCCGTCATATTCACGGGCTGTGTCTGCTACTCAGATTGCTTGATTCCGACCAGTTTTATAAAATAGTATACTTGACTTTATTTTAGTTTCCTGTCATTAAATAAGGTAAACATTTCTTTTTCATAAAAGTGGTTCTAATAAGCAATTTGAATTTTTAAACCGTAATTTAATTCGAGCGTTAAGGGGTTAATTAATATGTCATTAAATAAGGCGAATTTTAATATTTCAAAAAATTCGTGCTAATCAGGTAATCTGAATTTTAAAAATGTAGCCCACTGGCAACACTGTTTTCATGGTTTATAATTTGGCATGGTATCGACGATATCATATGCCACATACTTTCAACTATATGGTGACAAAATTTCAGACTGATACTGCAACAATCACTCTTACGGCGGACTTATCAAACGTCTAATATCACATTCACCCTTAAAAAAAAATCTTTAAACTCATTTATCTCAGTTCGTGTTATTTCGGATTATTCATGTCTTCAAAATGCTAAGGCTTTTCTCGATATCAATGAAAGGCTTAATTTTTATGTGCGTTCGTAATTATATAAATACGTAGCACCTATAGTCGTCGCACAGTGGGGTATTTCACAAATCTGGGTGGCCAAAATTATTTTTTTCTTTTAAACTAATTTAAACGTTTAAAGCAGTAAATAAATGAATTTTTTAAAATAAATATTGTTTAATAACTTAAAAATCATGGATGTTTTGCAACTTCGTACTGATTTTTATTGATCAAAATTATTATTATAATATAAATGATATTTATGAAAAACAGTATTATGAAATAAAGGATAATTATGATAAATAGTATTATAAAATAAATTATAATTATGATAAATAGTGTTATAAAATAAATGATAATCATGATAAATAGTATTATAAAATAAATGATAATCATGATAAATAGTATTATAAAATAAATGATAATTATGATAAAAAAATAGAATAATGTATTTAATAATTGAATAAATTATAAAAACAAATTATTTATGATAAGAACAATTAGTTTGTAAATCCCCAAGGTGGGATCTTTTAATCAGATGATAATTCAGAATCGTAATCTGTTTCTTCATAATCAGAATCCTCTGGATCACGAGCTTCAGAAAATTCCATAGGCAGTAACATTTCTAGAGTTTCTTTAAGGAACAATTTTGATTTTTTTCTTATCGTAGGTCTCATTCCAGTTAAAACTGGATCTGAACTCAAAAGCAATCTGTTGAGAACATCACTGTTACAAGAAATTCTTGAAAATTTACGCGATAGATTTTGGCGAAATAATCGAAAATGTTTGTTCCGTGCTTCGGCTGCTTCTGCAGACAATTGGCCTATTAGTAGTAAAGCTTTCTCTATCACAATGGGTCCATGGATTAATATTTTATGCACTGTGGGTGACATTGGATAACATTTATATAACTGGACGCAGAGCTCTGCTGTTTTTTCTGTATATTCCTTAAATTTATCAAGGTGAATTTTTTGGCCACTGGATATGGTTTCAAGAATAACTTTAAATCGATATATTAAACTTTCATCAATGCCGGTAATTTCTGCTGCTGGAGATGGGTCAGTAAAGAATCTTCTGCTGGTATTTCCATCATTTGTATTACCATATCCAGGCTTAGGAATATCTACAAGTAAACCTAACTTTGTTTTGAAATTTTCTTGAATGCGCAATTTTGTTTCATTAACGAGAGCATTTTCGTCTTCTGCATTCAATCTCCACTTTTTTTATCGGTAGTTTGTAAGCTAAATGCAACAAATTTTTGAAATAATCGAATCCTAGCATGCAAAATCGATAGTCCAAATTCTAATGTTTCTGGCATCACATTTTTCTTTTTAGAGAAATCATTAAAATCTTTGGATGTCAGTCCACAAATGTAGCAACGCATTGTCGATTTTGTACATGTGACTGCGTTACATATTTTTCCATCCACCATAGTAAGTATCATTTTATGTTTTACTAAAAATGTATTTTCCTCTAATGTAATTTTTGAGGGCTGTACAGATTTTAATACATTTTATATGTAATTAATCTCATCATTAATAATTTCTGTTGTTTCTTTTACAAATCTTATTCGCATGGGCCGTCAATAACGTGGTGATGAAGGCAATGGATTTTGCCAGATAGTCTTGTTGTTTATACTGCAAATTAGCTGAATTGGAACAAACGAGCTCTGGAATATATGCGCATCGGAAGAGGAATCACTCTCAAATATTTGTTTGTATTGTGCTTGTTGCGATCCATCGCAGCCCCATTTATATATAAGAATTAATGCATTTCTTTCATATTCTTTTAAACTTTCCAAAACTTCTTTCAGATAAATGAATAATCGTGTCACTGTTAAATTAAGTAAATCTTGAATATTAATTTCAGAGCAAGTTTCAGTAATTTTAAAAGAGTCTTTGTCTGGATAGCAATCAATTTTAGACCGTAGTAGAAGACTATAATAAGGGTATACATTTTTTTGATATCGTCTTATAATTTCGTATTGATTCTTTGAAAGGTTAGCTTCGACGAATAATGATAACGCTTGTAAAGGCGATATTTGTGTTTTCTTTTCCGTCTGCTGAGTTCTCAAATATGCTTTTTTATATTTTGTTGCTCGTATTGGTGAACATGTTAATTTTTTTAGAACATGGGCAGCATCTCTCTTCCCTGAGGTTTCTAACTTTATCTGAGCGGCATGTATAAGTACTTCCACATCAGTCGAGCTCCTCAAACTTTCAGACTTTCTCCGCTTTGACCTGACACTTGATTCAGTGAAAGCTTTTGCTGGCCTTCCTTGTCGATTTACTTTTTTTGAAATTTCTACTGTACCTTCAAGCCATTCCTTATTATTTTTCACAAATTTATCTAACATGTAATGGGCTTCGATCCATTAGCTCTTGAACTGAGATTTAAAAAATTGAAAAATTGGGAGAAATTGTGCTTGAGATTTTTAATTTCATCATCGTCAAAATTATCTCTATTAAGAAGGTAATTTTCAAGGAAATTTAATCTATGATTAATGTTTGGCAAATTCTGCTGTTGCATAATGTTTAAAAATTCTTTTCGAGTCATTACTCTGACATTCGAAGGCCCTAAATAAAAATAAATACAAAATATGAGCAAAAAAGAATGCATAATAGTTATATGCAATTTAGATAGATAACATCATTTTATCCTTTATTTAAAAAAAAAAAAATCTCACAATCTTTCACTAACTGTTAACAAAAACATATGGAAAATTGTCTCGACTTATTTTTTAGGTAAACAAATGTTAATAACGTGCAATAAATTATTTCAATTTTGTGAAAAGTGCTTAACAAAAGATAAAAGGGAATGAATACATTACTTTAAAGCAATTTTTTTTAATTATATAAATTTAATTTCAATCAGAATGACTGAAAAATAAACAAATGTGATCACTTTCTAATGAATCATAACAATTTTTTTAATATTAAAATTTATATGATAAATATCAGTTAAAAATCAATATATAGTAATTTTGTAAGCTTACTCAGAATTTTGGAAGAGCATATTTATATCGCCTTCATTTTGAAAGGGGGCGAAGGTGGAACTACTTTAAACGAAAATACAAATAGAAGGGTGTATATTTATTGGTACAATAAGTAACTTTGCTTGGAAATGTTTGGAAATATAACTAAACCCTTCGTGAATTGGGAAACAAGGGGCAAAATAATAGAAAAATATGCGTTATTTTAAATTAATTTTGTAAATACTAAAACTATTTCTTTCTGAATTCAAAGTTAATGATAATAATGATACATACCTGCCTCGTCACTATCCATAACGATTAGATTTTAAATACTTCCAAAACTCAAGTTATTCACATTCAAAAATAGGAAGTCACAATGAAGAATGATTTGACACTCATACACTCATACACGCAACACTCCAGTTTCAACTGATAACAGGAGCTCATAGTTCTCTTAAAGGAAATAAAAATCGCATCACGAGATTCCCCAATGATTCAGTTTCAACTTATATCCATCCGTTCGATCCTGCGCTGTACTTTATGAAATCGACTTTTGGCCGGCCAGATTCTTCAAATACCCCACAGTGCGTCGTTCAGTCCGTCCGTCTGTCTGTTCGCATTATAACAGAGCAAAAACTACCCAACCGAATAGTCTGAAATTTTAAATATATGATTGTTGCAAAATTTTGTCGAGCCATTTCAAATTTTAGGAAAATCGAATGTATAGTTTAATTACAGGGACAGTCAAAAGTGTTCCGTTACATTACGGGGAATGGGAAAAAATATTGGAAGTGCATTTTAATGATGTTACAGAGTATGCACTTTATGAAGTGCAAAACATTATACATTCAGTATAATATGGGGTGCAAAAAATAATTCTAAAACTAGTTATAGTACGAACGCACCTCATTTGCCACGTTTGACGATCAATTTCCAACTTGTTTTTTCTATTTGAGCATCATACTATATATAAGAGATTTAAGTATCGTATTTTTAATATTTTGATAACTTGTGTTTAAAAAAATTCATATGTGAAAAAACTAGTAATTTCTTCTGCTTTTTATGTTGTATTTAGTCATTATTTTACTCCAAAATCATTGTTATTAAAAAAAATACGATCGTTAGATTTGTTGAAAATATCATTACTGACCAGCAATAAAAAAATTAGGTAAAAAACCCCATCATATTGGTGTTCTAAATTATGTGGTTAAAATTGAACTTAAAGAAAAATAATTAAAAAATAATTATAATTTTTTTTTAATTTTGTGGGGTTGAATTACTTGTATGTAACATTTACACACTGATATCTAAAAATATATTTTTTAAAGTTGATAATTAAAAAAAAATTGCTTTGGGTGCCGAGTCCCCTTAAAAATACATACGTATTTGTTGAAAAGTAAAATGGCTATTCAAATTGACATCCAGGAATCTTTAAACTTACACGAACACCTTTAATCAATGGAGTTGTGAATAAAGGCGAGGAGATATAGTGTTTAGAGCAGGGGTTCACAAACTTTTAAGCCAACGTACAACTAAATAGAATTTCACTTAGCTCAAAGCTAATACAGAAAAACCGCTGTAAACGGAATATGTCTAAAACGAAATTTCTCCACTCTTTTGTGCTTCCGCCTGAGCAGTTTTATAAAATTTAATTGCGTGATTGCTTTATAAATCTGATACTTAGACTAACGACTTTATATTAATTTTCAAATAAAAGTTAGTATCATCATTACCTTTTAGTAATTTGTACATTATCAAAATACAGTGATTTGGCAGGAAAAAAACTACAATACTTAATGACACTTTGGCGATAATTGATGCATGTATGGCTAGATTAATTTCCTTGTATTACTAATGAGATGCTTTATCAAACACAGCTTCCCCATTTCTGGTTCAATCTTAGTTAGTTTTAGACGTACTGTGATTTCCGGCGTATAACCCGCGGATCAAACAATTATTTTTCGACGCACAATGTTTTGTAAATAAAATATAATTTTTATATCGCTGTAAATATTTAATTTCAATTACTAAATAAAATTTCTGGATCCAAACAGTATTTTTCTATCCGCGGATTGTACGCCGGAAATTACGGTAAGTCAGATTCGATGTTTATTTTATTCCTGTATTTATTTTCATATGGGTATTTCCACGAGCACTTGTCGTGTAAGTCACATACTACGCTTGTTGGTCACCGTTATTTTATAAAATTTTTCTTCGCCTTTTTCAATTAACCCTTTCAAGGGCGGTGGCTAGAGGGTCTAGCCACCTAATTTTAATTTCAAAACTGACTACTGGCACCAAGAATATTTTAATAAAATGTTGCTTTTGTAGTTAAAGTGCAAAATAGCGTTTTGTTATTTAGTAAGAAATTCGTTTTAATATTCTGGTCTCAGTCAATTATTTCATCCTTTTACGAACAGAAATCCTCTGCCCCTGAAAGGGTTAATGAGATATCTCACATAAAATAAGTCACATTTTTCTGTTCTAAAATACTGGTAGTCAAAAATCATAGTATGTGACTAACACGACAAATGCTCGTGGAAATGCCCATATAAAGAAGTAAAGAGATAGCACATTCACAAAGATATGTTTTGCTAAAAACAAGCACGAATGTTAGAGCTTTTACAGATATCTGATGGTATTATTCATTTCTCCTCAAAAGAAATTCTGTTAATTTCATCTTTTTGAATGTGGATTCCAGTAATCTATCACAGAAAAGCTAAATAAGCTGATTTCTTTCCTATACCGTAGATTTTTTAAATTTCATTTCATGTACCAATATCGGTCTTTCGCGTACCAGTAAACAGAGTTTCACGTACCAGTGCTGGTACGCGTACCATATTTTGAGAACCCCTGGTTTAGAGTCTACGAGTTGCGGGTGAAGTCACTGAGGAGGTTGTCATAAAATGGCGGCTGATTTCTTATATCAGATGAACTTGATGACCGCCGAAGGAAACTTCCACCAGTAATATTTGAATAGAAAATTTCTCCTTATTTTAGTGGCTTATTCATGCAAAATTTCTCCCACAAACATGGTAAAAACTTCTATTCGTTTTTACTGGTGAAATTTGGCCATATTATTAAAATCTCTTTGACTGACAGTAACGGAAGGATGTTTAGGTTGTCTCAATATGGCAGAAACGCAGTGTCTGAGAACCACCAAAATAAACTTCCAACAGTAAGAATAAATACAGTAGACGTTCGTTTTTACGAACCTCTTTTTCACGAACACTTGCGATTTTACGAACTATAGAGTGGTCCCGAATACACTCCCACAGAAACAATGTAATTTTTCGCTCCCATTTACGAACTACGGATTATGAAAATCTCTTTTTTGCGAACTCAGTTTTGATACTTCTGCAATTTTTTTTTTTTTTTAAATATCGGAACGCAGTGTCACGTCAATTAAACTCTCTACAAGTACAATGAGACATCAGATGCATTCTAAGAATGTGTTGTTTTCCCCAATCTCTTTCGGAGGGAGGGGGCATAGCAACAAATTCAAGTAGTGGTTGTAAGGACTAACGCACTTTTTTGAAGGGAAAAACTGTGGGATAACTGTGAAAGGTTTTCAAGCATAGATAAAATGGAAATATATATTTTCCAAAATGTGATTTAAAAAAAAAAAAGGTAAGTGATTATTTCCATTCCTAATTTATTATTTATGTTTTCATCTATGTATTTTCACCTATTAAGTACTAATCCAGTCTATATTTTCATATGTAAGGTTTTAAGGCATAGTAACGTATGTTTTTGTGTACTAAAATTATTTTTTGTGCATAAATTTGCATTTATTTCTTGTATATTTAAAAATACATGTATAAATTTATTAAATAATAAATAATCTTGAAATACTGCTTCATTTGTGAAGAGAGGGCAGTTTGATAAAAATAGACAAAATTAATGTACGTATTCATATCATTTTTGGTGTTTTCTATTTTACGAACTTTCTATTTTACGAACTATTTTAGTGTTCCCTACGAGTTCGTAAAAACGAGCGTCGACTGTATCTGTTTTTGTACGTAATTATATCTGACATTCTGCACGAATAAGTCGTTTAAATAATGAAAAAAATCATTTTCAAATTTATTGGTGGAAGTTAGCCCGGGTAGTAATGAACCACTGCAAAATCGGTTACAGTTGAATCTTCACCATTTTGAGATTATGCCATTTCCTCTTAATTTTTAATTCCATCCCCTTGAGGGCCAAACAATTGCGTTTGTGTAATGCTGAATTCCCACCGGAAAGTTTGAAAACTTTTATTTCTAAATAAAGAAAAACAATTTTTCAACTATTGCCCACCCCCTCAAAATTATAAAAGTAAAACTTAGTTAAAAGTTTCTGGTGCAAATCTTAATTCAATTTAGGTGGGGTATAATGTATCCCACCGTTCTTCAAGGGTTAACCCCTTGAGGGGCACCGGTATATATTATATACCACCTATAATTAATGAAGGTTTAAACCAGAAATTTTGTATTAAATTTTACTTTCCTAACTTTGGTGGAATAAAGTCTCAAAATTGCTTTTTTCTTATTTTGAAATAGAATTTTTCATAGATTCCGGTGTGAGTTCAACATTACAGGAACACAATCACTTGCCCCACAAGGGATTAATCACGTTGACGAAATGTCTTTTCAACATGTAAAGCTATTGTATGATAGTCCAAGAGCTGTTAAACATTTTTGGGAAGGTATTTGAGGCACCCTGAAAATTTGTGCAACAGTTCTTTTGTAATGGCTGAATACAAAATCGAATGTCTGGCTGAAGGATCGTGGTCCAAAAGCTGTGCCAGACACGTGTCAAGTGCCATTTTTTGACTACCCCAAAAAAAGGTATTTGAGGCACGCTGAGATTGAGACAGAATAATATTTATACTTAGAAAAAAATATTTTGAAAACGACAGACACTTTAGTCGGCCCAAAAACTGTGCCAGACACTTGTCAAGTGCCATTTTTTGATTCCCAAAAAAAGGTATTTGAGGCACGCTGAGATTGAGGCAGAATAATATTAATGCTTAGAAAATTTTTTTTTGAAAATGACGGACACTTTAGTTGGCACAAAAACTGTGCCAGGCACGTGTCAAGTGCCAAATGGCATTTGACACGTGTCTGGCACAGTTTTTGGGCCACGATCCTTCAGCCAGACATTCAATTTTGTATTCAGGCATTACAAAAGAAGTGTTGCACAAATTTTCAGGGTGCCTCAAATACCTACTCAAAAATGTTCAACAGCTCTCCTACTATGATCATTGAGAAATCGCTACCTGTTCGGATAATGGAGTTATTAATAAAGAGGAGGGGACATATTGTGCACAGTCTACATTCAGCGAGTGAAGTAATTGAGGGGGTTGTCACAAGTTGGCTGCTATTTTTTTAATCGCATCAACAGTTTCTAATTACTGCCGGAGTACTACCCACCGGTAAATTTAAATAGAAAATTTCGTTCTATTTAAGCGACTTATTCGTGGAAATATTTTCTTTCCATTTCTATTTGTAAAAATTTTTATTTCTTTTTACTGGTGTTAATTGGCACAAGTATTAGAATCTTTTTCACTGACACCGGCAGAAGGTTGTCTGGGTTATCACAATATGGCTGAAACACAGAGCCTGATTACCGAGAATATAAACTCCCACCAGTAAAATTTAATATTTGTTTCTGGCATTATTTATGACTGACATTTTGCATTAATAAGGAGTTTACATTAGGAAAAAATTTCTGTTTAATTTTACTGGTGGACGTACCTCCCGGCGGTAATCAACCCCTGCGAAAGCGGTTGCAGTTGAAGCTTCACTATTTTAGGGATATGTCAGTTCCTATTTATTAATAGTTCCATGGTTCGGATAGTGATATCGTTGCGCATACTTCTCAAAATTCTTTTTCCGTCATTAAATGATTTCTTATTACATAAAAAAAAACTAATGTAACAAAACTCATCTAGGGAAAACGCAATATTGACGTACAAATGCGTGTGTATTTCAAGTCGTTCTTCCAAACTCGAATTTAGCCCTTAACATACTAAATCCAGGGTGTTATTCCCACTGGGCCAAATTTTCACCAGTAAAATTAAATTGAACATCCTGCCTTATTCATGAATGGAATGCGGCATAAATAAGTGGATTATATAAGAGGGGGGGTGGGGATGTTTACATTTACTGTTGAAAGTTTTCTTCATTGGTAATAATGGGTGTTACAACTCGCAATTTTTATAAGTCATTTGAGTTTATGTACTATGCTAAGATTAACCTCTTGCGCTCTGTGACGGCATGCTATTTTGGCTATTTCCGACAATGACGTGGAGAGCAAGGGGTTAATTAAAGGCGCAGCATGGAACTATCAAAAAAGAGGAATTGCCATATCCTAAAAATGGTGAGGTTTCGAGTATAATCGATTCCGTAAAGACTGATTATCTACGGTCAGGCTTCCACCAGTAATCTATCTATCTATCTATCTATCTATCTATCTATCTATCTATCTATCTATATATATATATATATATATATACAGGGTGTCCGAAAAGTCTGGAAACGGTCGAATATCTCGAGAAATACAAAGCAGATTGAAAAACGAAAATATACGTGTTAAATATTTTTTAAAAAGCTACTCAGTGATACCAAATTTGATCCCCGCAACCGACCCCCCGGGGGTCAGAGGGGGGTCCAACTTTGAAATCTAAAATGATAATCCCATTTTTTATTGCAGATTCGGATTCTATGGACAAAAATACGTTACTTTTGTATTTAACATTTTTTTCTAATCCTCGTCGATCACGGTGTAATTGAGCAAATAAAACAGATACATATTTTGGTTTTCCCAACCAGGTTTTGACATCTCGAAATCTGATTGGCCAGAACTTTTAACGTCAAAGTTGCCGTCTTTTGCGGAAATAGTGTTTCTCAAAAACTATCTGTGGAGATTGTTTTCATGGCGCTTTATATGCTTTTTCCGTAAAAATTAATAGAAATTTATTAAATTAGTTTGCTATTTGCATGTCTTTTTATCAAGTCAATCATTTTTAAATAATAAACTGCGTATTTTGATATTTTAACGAATAAATAAGCACCTCCCCTCCCGAACAGGAAAATGATAGTATTCATTATTTGGGGGCGGAGCGTGTTGTTATTCTGTGTTTCGATATCATCTGCTGCCAAAAAAAATCTCTTAATTCGGGGCCTTATTGGAGTGTATAAGTTTTTTTTAATTATTACTATAGAATAACATAAAGGAGCAAAAAAACAAAGAAACTTATAAAATCTTTTTGTGCTGGCAGATCAATCATGGGAAATACATTAAATTTCAGGTGGATGAGGGTGAGATTATTGGTTTTGATGATTGGTTAGTTACTGCAACTACTGACTAGCAATTAGCACAGAAAACATTCTAAAATTCTAATAAATGTAATACTTTTTTGTAAATTAATATATCTTTTCCATTTTAACATTTTTTTTTCCTAATTTTAAATTTATTATTGGGTTGTTCGGGAAGTCGTGTCCGTTTAGGAAAATCAATTCTCACCGGTAAATTCTGTCCGGTGATTATTAGACATTAGATATAGGAATGAATGTCTATTTATTAAATGATAGAATTTACCGGTACGAATTAATTTTTACAAACGGACACGACTTTCCGAGGGACCCAATAATTTAAAAGAATTGAAAATTTTTGATCTTTTAAACTGTTGAATTTAAAATATAATTTAACTCTTTAAGCGCTGTGGATTATTTCCGGCGGGAGGAGAAGTTTTAATTTTCGTGGGGCAAGGATAATGTAGAAAAGTGTTTAATTATTTATTAATTATTACAATAATATAACAAATGTGAAAAAATATATAAACAAAAACGTTATTTTCAGAACAAATTTAAAACAAATCAGTTTTCCTACATTTTTTAAGCCCGAGAAGGGGCATTTATTCATATATTTCATTCAGTTACTTCGATGTTTAATGTTAAAGTTTTGTAACAAATAAGTTAGAGCTTTTCCGGCCAGTGTCCTTTAAAAAGGACTCATAATTTTTATTTTACTGGCACACAGAATATTTAATTAAAATTTTCCATTTATAACGTACTTCAAAATAAGAAAGTTTGTATTTTCCAATAAACTCGTTTATAAATTCTGATATCAGTCTATCATTTCATCAGTTTATAAACAGAATTACTTCGCGCCGGTAAGGGTTAAACCAAATGAACATTAAAAAATAAAAACAAAATTTAAACAATATAATAATTTAAATAGCCAAAAAATCCCTAAAATTTTCCTTCAAATTAAATCGAAATAAATCTGAAACTTTTAAAAATGTTTTTTTTTTTGTATTTTACATGGGACTTATAATTTTGTACACACTCATCATAAGCATAATACAAAATCTGCAATACAAATATTTGCAATTTAAAAAGGAAAAAAATTAAATTTATTTAGATTTCTTTTTAACGGTTCTAAGTTTTTAATGGGTTTTATGTATCATATTGTTTGATTTTTTTAAATTGTTTAATTGGTTTAACTTATTTGTTATAAAAATTTAAGAACGTAGAACTAACTGAATGAAATATGTTAATAAATGCCCCTTCTAGGGCTTAAAAGATGAAGAAAATAAACTCATCTGTTTTTAATTTGTTCTGCCAATTATGTTTTAGATTATATTTTTTGTAACATAAGTTATTTTATTGTAATAATAAACAAACAATTGTCTACATTATCCTTCTGTTATGAAAATTAACACATCGTCTACTCCAGCAAATAATCATTACACTTTAACCCTTTCGAGACCGCATCGCGTACACAAATTTTATTTGGAATACACCGTGTTTTTTTAACTGTCCCCTTTACTTGTGAAATACCAAAAAATCCTTTAATTAAAAAATTAAATAATATTATTCATTTATTAATGGTGCCCAAAACAAATTCCACATGCACATTTTGACGATGAATACATGTGCCTAACGAATCCCGACAGAGTTAAAGAGTTAAATTATTTTTTTAATTAAAAATTTTAAAATATCAAAATTTTTCTATTGTTTAAATTTATGAAAAAAAATGTTATTTGAAAAAATATATTAATTTACAAAAAATTATTACATTTATTAGAATTATGGAAAACAAACACATTATTTTTTCAACATATGGCAAACAAACCTACTTGATATTTTCTGGTTGCATTAACTAATCAATGATCTAAATCTCCAATCCGACCACCACCTGGATTTTACACTACTTCCCCATTCTTTGCTCCGCCCGCACACACAAAAAAAGTATATGTACTTTTTTTTTATTTTGTCCTATATGTTACTCTATAGGAATAGTAAAAAAATCCGATACACCCACCTCCTGACCACGACTTAGAGTATTAAAAAAAAAAAAAACAGCAGAAGCCATCGAAATGCCGAATATCCACGCCTACCTGTACCAAATAACGAAGATTATTTTTTTTCTGTTCGGAAGAGGGGGGGGGGGCATGTTTACACATCCAAATATGAAAAAAAATGCCGGTTAATTGATTAGAATGGACTGAATCGATAAAATAAAAACACAAATAGAAATCTAATTCAATATATTTCTGTTAATTTGCATGGAAAAAGCATATAAAGCACTTTTGCAGGGCCGTGCGAAGAGAAAAGTGCGCCCGGGGCAGCGTGTCAGTTTGGCGCCCCCCCCCCCCTCCCCTCCTTCAAAATTCATAAAGGGCAGAAACAGAAATAAATTATATTGAATAAATATTTTGCGTTTATTTTGGAACTTTAAAAGATTTAATTTTAATTCAGAAATTCCAAACAACTAAATAACAGTAAAGAAAATTGCACTTATTTGTTAATGAGATCATGATGCTTTGCGACAGATTTTTCTTAACCTTTCTCACATATTTTTCTAGCCATTTTTAGTTGTTGTTAGTCTTTAAGGTGGAGATATAGGCTAAAAGTCGCTAACAACCAGGTTGGAGACAAGTGGTCCCTTCAACCGATAAGTACTAAAAAAGCAAAAAAAACAAAAAACATGCAGAACATAATGTAAAAGATAAAAATACAATGTTTTAATTAACATAAAATAAAATATAATATCAGGCAAATACATTTACTTCCATTTTATTTTTTTTGCGTTTAGGGTAGCAAAATCGATTATTATTTTATGTGTAAAGATTGCGTCACACTGAATTTTATAGAAAGTAAACTCAGGTTGCTTAAGCTCTCGACTCACAGTAGATCTTAAGAAGTTTTTTAGTATTTTATTGTTACTGGAATACTTATAAATTATGTACGCTGTCTATATGTTTTTGTAATTCCTTTGTTCTCCCTAAGTTTAAAATTATGGAGCAACTAAAAAATTTCTAAATGATCTCATTTTATAAAAGTTCTTATCAAATGATAGAAATAATGTTTTCGCATTTAAAACCTCGCTTAACAATTCAAGTCCATTCAAGCCAGCAATAAAGGGAAAGGCCCAGGAAATATTAACTTAACAGATTTTCGGTTGATTTTAGATTCGCACCTGCTAGAAACTCAAAATCTTGTTATACATTTTTCAGTTTCGTAAACCTCCAGATCAGTTGCACGGTTATAGTGTCTCTATGTAACACGAAATCCTTCACTTTCATATAAATTTCCACTTTCGATAGACCAGGAGCCGGCAGCACAGACTAGATGGTTCGTACGGATACCGTTATTTTTCCAGGAAAACTACCAGTATCTTTTTATAGAAAAAGAAATCTAGGTTAAACGTGCAAAATTTCGCCTTCTTTTAAGAAGATATTTTCTATAAGATAATACTGGTGCCGAAAAATTTTCTGACCTGCAAAATTCAAGGAGGCGTACGAACCATGAGACAACCACCTCGTCGAGTCGGAGGCTGAAATTCCAGAATTAGCTAAAACTCGATTCCCATATTAAAACGCAATCCATCTGCCAAGTCATATCTTGGTGAAAAACACCTAAAAATCCGATTTTACCGGTTGACTCATAGGTTTACCATTGTGTTTTCCTGCTCCCAGTCCGCCATGTTTTCATACCTTTGGGTGCAGGAAAACGCAATGGTAAACCTACGAGTCGACCGCTAAAATCGGGTTTTTAGGTGTTTTGAACCAACACATGACTTGGCAGACCGATTGCGTTTTAATATGGGAATCGAGGTTTAGCTAATTCTGGAATTTCAGCCTCCAACTCGACGAGGTGGTTGTCTGTGCTGCCAGCTCCCGGTTTAGGAGTTTCGTAGTCAAATTGTTCTGCGAATTTTACGTTTTCTGTTTTGCTCAAATAAGGACTCTACATTTACGGACATAACCAAATCTTCGCTTTCTTGTTCAAAAATTTCCTCTCTTATTGTCTGAAATGTGTTTTTTAGTGTTTCAATCAGTTGGTTGGCGATCAGTTTTTTTTTCTTCTTTTTTTTTTTGTGAGAATAATATTAACTTTTTCTAATTCATTTAAAATGTTGTGTCAAACCACTAGGCCGTAAATAAAGGGGAATTTATTTCTTTGCTTTATTAAGCTTCTTGCTCCTGAGTAAGTTTACTCATTTTACTTCATTTCTATAAGGTCTTCTAGGGCTTTTAAAATCTGTGGCAATTGTTTGTAAACTGCAGATATAGCTCTATTTTTTCATGACCATAGAGTATCGCAATGTTTCTTTAAATAAACTGATAAATGGGACATAAATATATCCCATCTTTCAGTAGAAGGGAAGAAAAAAACAAACACATTTTATGCATTTCCGGACATTTTGGGCATACACCAGCAGCGCGAACTCAAAGTTTAGAGACTGTACAGAACATAGTAAAAAATAGACGAATTTGTTTACTTCGACGATTGGAGCTTGCACAACATTATATTGGGAAGCTATATTTGCACCATATCACAATATTGAGCTCTGTAGGATTGATATTGGTATTGTTTATGATGGCCGATTATCTACAAGTTGGATATAGTAGGCCGGAGTGGTGTGGGGGTGTCCTCTTCAGGGTCTTTCTAAGGGAACCTAAGCCGTATTTACGCAAGGTTCGAAGAAAACTACGGACAATTTCGAACGATTAGTCTTACGTGCGTGACTGGGTTGAACTCAGCACCTCCCGTCTACCATCTTTGAGAACAGAACTTATCGTGCAGATGTGAATGTCGAGATTGTCGGACATTAGCTTATCTTAAATTTCTTGCGCTTTTTTTTTTCTTTTTTTTTTTGACTTGATGTAGTCAAGAAACCTTTCCACGATTCAAAATTTTTCATTTTCGGCATCGTATAACTTGCGTCATTTGTTCTTTCTGAGGTGTACTGGATTCACTGGACTGTGTTTAAAATTCAATAACTTGCAAATGGTGACAATTATTAAAAGAAATTCTTGCAGGACAGTTATGTAAGATACCAGAGGTATTTTTACTGCGGTTCTCGGTTTTAGTTCTAAATAGCAGAGATAGGTGGCAAGCAATAATCTCTCAATGGAGATCTAAACTGAAATCCCCTAGCATCATGCGAAGCAAGGAGGCTAAATATATACAGTAGGCCCCTAAAAATAAGATTGGTTAATGAGACACACTCCATATATTTAACATTCTCTTTCCGCATCAGAGTTGGGCGATTTTAGTTTTGGCATTGACTGAGCACCTATGGCGCTAGATGTTGTCTTTATAGTGCTTGTGTGGTTATACATTGCTGGCATAATTGTCAATTCAATATAAACTTGATTGATTTTCCCGAATATAATTTAATAAAGTATACTGCTGTAACCTGAATTTACTATAAACCTATTTAATTCTTCATCGATATTTATGTTGTAATGTGAAATTGTAAAACTCCAGTATAATAATTCAAAAAGTCATTTGTAACGCGAGCGGTTAGTGGATTTGGTTCTTTCCTCAGGGTTGCACTATCATCCTAAGGCGTAAGCTGAGTTCCCGGGGTCTATCCCTCCTTACAGCGCCATCTATCGTTGCTATTTGGAACTAAAGCCGGGAATCGAGGTAAAAAAGGGACTACTGACATTTTACATTACTTTCCTGTATTTTTTTTTATAGTATTTAATATCACTATTATTTACAGGTTATTGATTTTTAAAAACAGTCAGTCCATTTTAGGACACTCAGTATATGGAATGTGATCGAACGAAATTGAAAAAATACCTTGCTCTATGAATTTCTTCTACAATCATTTTTCTTACTTCATTGGCAAGAAGGCTCATAATTTCATCTTGAATATATTTCAAACATTTGTGTTTTTCACTTTTAATAATTTTTCCTTTTGCTCTTTTCAAATTTTCTGTCGATTACATGATTTAATTTTAAACATCTCTCAAGTTACTTTTAGCGAATGTATGCATTGCTGTATTCTAGAGCATTTTTATGCTCAGGAATTTTAGGATTTAATTTTTTCCACTTAAAAAAACACAATCTGGATTGGCTAACTTTGGAGGGTGAATACACATGATAATTGCGAATACACATGATAAAGAAACATGATAATTGGTGAATAATAAACAGAGAAAACAAAATATAGTGATTCCCTTATTTAAGTTATCCAATACTAAGCGGCAATCACCGTTGATAATTTCTCCACTAGGTGTAATTTTCTTGAACATTAGTTTGAAAAATTTTCGTCCTTCTACAACCGCAGATTTCATGTAATCAGCATTTTTCATCCTGTGCTGGACCTTTTTTTAAGAGCAAAGTAATGACCGAATGACTATAAGAATGATCCCATAGTGGATTCAGAATAGGTTAGCAATTCATATTCACTGAGTGTGGGAGGTGGCAGAAACTTTCGTATACGATGTAAAAGGGGCCGCATAGTGCAAAAGTTTAAGAAACACTGCAATAAGATATCACAAAAGCATATTATAAAATCATCAAATCTAAAGAACTCAATGAAAAGTAAATGTGAGCGATGCAATTACTTTGAAATGAAAAATGTACATACTTTCATTGGGGAAAAAATTCCCAATATGTAAATATATACATTTTTTTTTTTTTTTTTGTAAAAAAAAAAAAAAATAGAATATCGAAGAGTGAAAAAAAAAATTTCAATAAAAATAATCGAGGCCAAAAAAAGAAAAAAAAAAGAAAAAAAAAACGGAAATTAGTAGTACAAATTTGGCGCCCCCTGAATTCCCGCGCCCGGGGCGACCGCCCCCTTCGCCCCCCCTTTCGCACGGTGCTGCACTTTTGCCATCGAAACAACCTCCATTGATAGTTTTCGACAAACACAATTCCAGCTAAGGCGACCCACTTTGGCAACGAAAGCTTTGGCCCTTCACATTTCGTGATTGCAAAACATGGTTGAGAAAACAAAATATGTATCTGACACATTTTGCTGGATTACACAGTCATCTACAAAGATTCGAAAAAAAATGTTAAAAGCAAAAGTTGCGCAATTCCCCCAGTAGAATCCGAATCTGAAATAAAAAATGGGGATTATCATTTACAATTTCAAAGTTGGAACGCCTCTGACACCCAGGTGGCCGGGATGGGGTGTCAACTTTGGTATCACGGAATAGCTTTTTAAAAAATATTTAACACGTATTTTTTTTTTTTTTTCTTTTTCAATCTTATATGAATTGCTTGATTTATTCGACCGTTCCCAAACTTTTCGGACACCCTGTATTTTGTCACATTTGATATTTTATTGTAATAATTTATAAATAATTAAACAATTTTCTACATCATCCTTCCCCTATGAGAATTAAAGCGTCGTCTTCCCCAGAAATAATCAAGAGAGCTTAAAGAGTTTAATTATTTTTTAAATGAAAACGTTTAAAAGATAAAAAAAAAATTCAATTGTTTAAAATTATTAATTTTAAAATTCTGAATTTTTTTTTTTAATTGAAATATATTTTAAATTGCAATAAATTATTACGTTTATAAGAATTATAGAAGAAGTGTCTGCCCGACTTGATATTTGGAGTTACAGTAACTAATCAATCATCAAAATATGTAACTCCACCCCCACTAAAATTTACACTACTTTCCCATCCTTTGCTCAAGCAGCATAAAAAGTTTTTATTTTTTTTTTCAAATATTTTGTCCTATATTTTGTTCTAATTTTAAAAAACTGTACACCAGCATCAGCCTCCTAAATTAGATGATATTTAAAAAAACAAAAAAAAAACAGCAGAAGCGATCAAAACGCAGAATATCTGCATACTCCGCCCCCAAATAATGAAGATTATCCTTTTTCTGTATAAGGAGGTGTATATTTACACGTTAAAAAATCAAAATACGCTGGTTATTATTTTGAAATGATTGACTGGATAAAAAAAATATGCAAATACAGTACTAATTTAATACATTTCTATTAATTTTTATGGAAAAAGCATATAAAGCATCATCGACCAACCACCACTGATGGTTTTCGAGAAACACTATTCCCGCAAAAGACGGCTAACTTGACGATGAAAGTTCTGTCCCATCAGATTTCGAGATGTCAAAACCTGGTTGGGAAAACCAAAATATGTATGTTTTATTTGCTCGATTGCACCGTGATCAACGAATATTAGAAAAAAATGTTAAATACAAAAGTTACGTATTTTTGTCCGTAGAATTCGAATCTGCAATAAAAAATGGGGGTTATCATTCAAGATTTCAAAGTTGGACCCCCTCTGACCCCCGGGGGATCTGTTGCGAGAGTCAAATTTGGTATCACTGAGTAGCTTTTTTAAAAATATTTAACACGTATATTTTCGTTTTTCAATCTCCTTTGTATTTCTCGAGTTATTCCACCGTTTCCAGGCTTTTCGGACACTCTGTATATATTACGCTATTGTACGTGGCACAGAAATTGCGATTATTTGTTAATTGTTTAACCCTAGATCTACCGGGAATTTTATTCAAGTTTTAATAAAACGTTCTACACCAGAATTTTTATTTAAAACTATTTAACTTATTTATTTACCTTATTTTTGTCTGGTTTATATACTTAGTTTATTTTAAAGAAATTTCTGGTTTGAATGAATATTTTGTATGTACCTGTCGGGTCCAATGGACCCGTCTGGTAGACGGAGGGTTAATTGTAACGCTCGAATGAAACGCATCTCATTGGTTATTATGAAAAAGTCCTTCGGCAGGATTTAGGCTGAGGTAAATCGTGTTTATTTACGTTTCGCTCTTTCGCTGCAATTATGGAGCTTCAAATCATTAGAAATGCCCTTAACCCGTTTAGGACTAGCATCTTTTACACGAATTTTATTCGTTTAGCACCACTTTTTGTTAATTAATTGACTTAACTTTATAAATCGCGAAAATGTAACATAAAATCAATTTTACATTTCTCTTTTACTGATATCAAGCTAAAGAGCTGTAAGCACTTTTTGAGGGTGCATATATGCACCCATGATCCCGAACGGGTTAAAAGATCTCGTGGAATGCTTGCAAGCGAAGAAGCCGAATTAAAAAGAGAAAATCTAAATAGATTGGATCGAGAACGCCGTCAAGCACAGAGCATAAGCGATCGCCAAAACAGGCGTAATAACCGTTTTGTAAAATGCATCACATTAGCATTTCACAAATTTTAACCCTTAAATGCCTGATTTTCCAAAAATCATTGTTATAATGTCTTTCGGCTTTGATTTTTAAAATAAGTCATGGGAAAATACTTTAAAAAATCATATTTTGTTTTAAGTATAGTTTACGGCTAAAAAACAGTTTGTTACTAGTCGGCAATACTGGTGTTTAATTGAAAAAATAATTTCCCTTGATAAAATTCTATAATATTAAACACACAAGAATTTTAGCGACAAGAAATAAATTTCACTTGCTCACTGCAGGCCAAAATAGGGTATTTTACAAGCTGCCAAACAAAACAAAAAGAACAAGTAGCAACAATTGAAAAAATAAATCTATCTTTATCCTTAAACACCACAAGTGTTGCCATCTACATGTTGAAAATCGATTTTTAGAATGTATTTTATTGGCAGCATTAAGCATTATAGCTTCAATATTATTCTAATATTATTTTAGAACCTAAATTGGTTATGTTGCCGAAAAGCAACAACAGGCATTTAAGGGTTAATTTGCCATGCATCATGTCACGATCTTATACCGATATGCTATTTAGGTTCAACCGTAAGAGTTTCCCTGACCTTGTCATTCTTTAACAGTAAGTGTAATAATTTTCCTTGACAGTTTAACTTTTTGGCACAGATGTCATATATGCACCACGTTGGCGCGATTTGTTTCTGACGCCAGTGTCATATACGCACCGGGGTACTTAACTGGCGCAAAAGTGTCGTTATTTTGCTTGATATGGTAACACGGACGTTATTGATTATTCAAAATTAAATTGTTTATTTACTTTTATTTTCTTTCTAAAAATTATAGTATATGTTGTTTTGTTTTATAGTTATAATGCAATTTTTTTTAATTTATTGTTATTCCCTTTTAAAAAATATATAACTGGTAATAAATGTATAAATATGTAACTGGTATTCGAAAACGAGGTTTTGGCCAAATTGGCTTCAGGAAAAAAATCGTGCCAACATGCTGCTTATATAATATCTGTGCCTAAATAAATATTATTCAGTCTTTTTTATGAAGTACACTCCACTGTTATATTTTTCAATGACAGTCTGCTCGGGCAACGCCGGGCGAGTCAGCTAGTCTTTTTAATATAGAATAATTTTCTCAGTAAAGTGAATTTCAGTAATCAATGAAGATTGTCAGTGCTTTTTATAAACTGAAAACAAACAAAATTGGTAAACACATTTTACACCTTTTTCTGTATTTTTATTTTATGATATAATTGAGATTTTATTAATGCATTAACACCACAAATACTTTTAAGCAAATTTATAATGAAATATAGTAATTTCGTGGAACCTTGTACATGTACATTTTCCGTAACCTAAGTGTTAAAAAACAGCGGTATCCGCTGCTGGTTCTAAATTATAGTTTTAAACAGTATGTATGAATCGTCCGGGATTCCTCACACGTGTTAACCGCTTGTCGGATAATGGAATTTCACTCCGAACTTAATTTTTATTGAAAACTGATCGATTTGCACCGGAATCTTTAGTAAAATATTTTTTATTTATAATTCACGTACGTTGCAAGCAGATATTTTTTATTTTCAAATTAATTTATTTGTAGACTCTGGTGGCAGAGAATCTTTTAAACATTTCAGCCGCAGAATTCCCTTGCTCGATAAAGGATTAAAGAAGCAAACAAACAAAAATCATTCTGAGCATTATTTCGCTAATAGGCGAATGAAATTTGTTATAAGTATAGATATCCGGACAACATATGCTTTACATTATGATTTACTCTTCCATTACAGAAAATGAGAAGAGATGAAGCGAGGAAAAACACACATCTTGAAAGGAAGGTTTTCAGAAGTGCATACTAAAAAAAAATCGCAGTTATATTTTTGTATGTGTGTTTTGTATTAATAAAAAAATTATCGCCCATTTACCTTAGATAATTTATTCCAAATTCTTATAATATCTACCTTTTTTACCTGTCTTTTAATAATATCTTAAATATCCTTTATATTTCATACCCATGACTATAATTCAGCGCATTTTTTTTTATTTCTTATTCTAAAAATCTTAATATGTTAATAGGTAGACTCCTTTGCAAAAACCCACTAAATTATTTTATTCATTCATATTTTAAGACATTAAATTCGTATTTCTTCCGAATGTTTATTAATACCATTTTATGTTTTATTAAAATATTATTCGATATCCCATGAGTCATTGCGAGAGTTTGGCGCTTCTAGTCCTTTTGCCCTTTTAAAGTTTCCGCTTGAAGTAAAGAGTTCTATCTTTACGTCATGCTCTTGTCCACCTATTTCCTAGTTTTCGTCCTATCCCTCCTAACGTAGTTTGGTTGGCCCTGCTTAGAGCGAGTCAGTGTAACTTTGGGCCTGTTTCTTTGTATTTAATAGCTTACACTGGCCTGGATGAGAAGATTTGTACGAATTTTGTCTTGCTTAACCCCTTAACGCTCGAATTAAATTACGGTTTAAAAATTGAAATTGCTTATTGACACCACTTTTATGAAAAAGAAATATTCCCCTTATTTAATGACAGGTAAAACGATACTAAAATATAGCCAATTTCACTATTTTATAAAACTGGTGAGAATCAAACAAGTTGAGTAAAAGACACAGCCCGTGAATATGACGGGAGCGAGAATTAAGGGGTTAATCAATGACTTATCTAGTACCGGGTATCTGTAACCTAGTATCTGTAACCGGGAGAGCTGCTTTTCTTCAATTAGCAGTGTTGCTTCCAATAATTTAACCCCTTAATTCTCGCTCCCGTCAATATCTCGGGCTGAGGTGTCGTTCGTTATTTCTCGTGCCCGTCATATTCTCGGGCTGGAGATTTAATTGCTGGAAAAAACTTCTGAAACCAGAAAAATTGAACTGGAATTTCCATTTGAAGTCTTTGAATATTAGCACTCTGGTTTGATTTGTACGATCTATAATTTGCCATAGATTTGTCATAGATTTGTAATATTTTTGTCATTTTGATATGGATTCTGATGAATCAAGCCTTTCAGATGATAACTGGAATATTAGCCCCTTCACGGTCGCTTAATATTTGAAAAAACCATCAAAAGTGTACCTATTTTTTTTATTACAGAAATTGAATAATTATAAGGTTTCTAAATAAAATATGCAATTAGTTTATTTTTAAGGCGAAAAAACAATATTTTATAGCCATATTCATATTTGTATAAAAGCCATCATGCGAGAATTATGTGTCTTAACCTCTTAAGCTCCGCCCCCGATAAATGTAGGCTACTATCTTTTAATTCAGATTGTTTGATTCCCACCAGTTTTTTTTTAAATAGTGTAAATGGCTTTATTTTCGCATCATTTTATCTTCCGTAAACTACGGTAGTGGGAATCAAACAATCTGAATAATAAAAAAAAGTAACCTACATTTATCGGAGGCGGAGCTTAAGAGGTTAAGACACATAGTTCTCGCATGATGGCTTTTGTACAAATATGAATATGGCTATAAAATATTGTTTTTTCGTCTTAAAAATAAACTAATTGCATATTTTATTTAGAAACATTATAATTATTCAATTTCTGTAATAAAAAAAAAATAGGTACACTTTTGATGATTTTTTCAAATATTAAGCGACCGTGAAGGGGTTAACACCTTTAACCCCTAAATTCTCGCTCCCGTGTTATTCACGGACTGTGTATTTTATTCATATTGTTTGATTACCACCAGTTTTATTAGATAGTGTAATTGGCTTTGTTATGTAATCATTTTACCTGTCATTAAATAAGGTGAATTATTTAATTAATAAGGTGAATTACCCTTTCAAAAAAGTAGTGCAAATAAGCAATTTGAATTTTTAAACCATAATTTAATGAGACCGTTAACGGGTAAAGTCTATATTTAAACATGACACGAGCCGGACATGGGTAACTGAATCTGATGGAATTATGTCAAACTATAAGCCATCTAATAAACATTTTTATTGAAGAATAAGGCTTCTTTTGTTATCTAAAGCAGGGTTGTCAAACTGTGGCCCGCAAGATACCACTAAAATTTTAAAGAAACAGTCGACAAGTTGAATCACAGCAATTCGACGATTAGATAAGTCAAAGATAGCTGTAAAATTTTAGTGGTATCCGGCGGGCCACAGTTTGACACCCCTGATCTAAAGGAAAACATCCAAGGACTTACGACCTGACCTTCGACGCTGACCACGAATTACAACTGCAAACATTTGATTCTCCAACTACAAATGCAAACATTTGACTCTCCAACTACAACTGCAAACATTTGATTCTCCAACTACAACTGCAAACATTTGATACTCCAACTACAACTGCAAATATTTGAAACATTCAATTCTCCGGCTGTGATACATGACGGGTGTTATTTTCGACATGCTTTACCGTACAATTGAAAAGCGTTTCATATATATGCATATATATAGATATATGCATATATGTACATAATTAAAAAAATACTGGGATGGAAACTCATTAAAAAACATGAAAATGATAGAATAATTCGTGAAAATAATAGATGTCGTGAAAATAATAAAATATTTCGTGAAAATTGCATAATTTGGTGAAATATCGCCGTCATTACATTGATATCGTTCATTACAAATTAATACGACTACAGATACTTTCATTCGAGTGCTAGTATACAAATTAATAAATATAAAATACAGATTAAGATCTGTAAAAAAGTGCTAGAAATATATGAACATTTTCGACTAACCAACCTATTAATGACTTTCTCTGTTTCCATGTGTACGTTAATATGCTGTGAATTTTCCCATTGCTTTAATTATTCATAATATAGAATTGATATGATTCGTTTTGCAAATTCATGCATCTTAATTTTTTCCTGTATAATATAAAGGAAAAAACTGATACTGATGAATGTATATTCTTGCTGTTTTTCTATTATATACCTATACAGTGTAGTTTACAAGTTATTAACACTAGAACGCCCGGAAATTTTACTCAAGTTTCATAAAAATATTTTACACCAGAATTTTTGTTTAAAATTCTTTAACTGATTTATTTAATGTAAATTTGCGCGGTTTAAAGTTAACTTATTTTATGAAATAATTTATGGTTCCTGTTGACATTTAATCATATTGTCGGAGTCGGGCGTTCTAGTGTTAAAATGATATTCTTTGAATAAGTTGCAAACGATATAGTATTTATCTATTTCGATATGAACCATGGTCTAAAAAAATAATAATTTCTTAAAAATACTGTAAAAAAGTTAGTGCTTAAAAGTCTTTTTAACTTGCTTTTACTATTTAAACTTAAATCATAACAATCACAAACGTTTCACTATTTTTTTCTTGCAAATCACGAAAGCATAATATTCACCAAATTGAACGGAGCATAAGCTTTGACAGTAAAAGTTAGTTTTTTTCATTTTAATCTGAAAAGTCTATCGAGGTTCCGTCGTTACATAGTGTATGCATAGATTCTTCAATGTTATTTTTATAATTTCTTTAAGAATGCGCTTTAACCCTTTCAGGGGCGAAGCAATTCCATTGCTAAATTGTTAAAGTTAATGATTGACACCGGAATTTGAAAACAAATTTAATTATAAATATGAAAAAGCATGTATAGTCAACCGAAAAAAAAATTACCAAAATTCAGGTGCCATTGTACCGTTTGGTAACTGAAAGTAAGTGGTTTCACAGAAATACCACCGCCCCTCAATGGGTGAACCCTCTCGCTGCGGAACCCGCGATTTTCTCGGGGATGAATTTTTCCGTCTAATTAACCCTCCTTGATTATTCCCACCGGTTATTTTTTATTGTAAATTTTGCCTTATTTAATCGGAGCATTTTTGCGATTAAATTAGATAAAAATTTTTGTTTTGAAAACCGGTGACAAAAGAATAAAGATTCTTAAACCCTTGAGAGGCGGTGCGATAAAATATATCCCACCTAATTTAAACAGGATTCTCACCAGAAAATGTTAACTAAATTTTATATTTTTACTTTGGATGAAAATTGATAAAAAATGGCTTTTCCTTATTTAAAAATAAAATTTTTCGATTATTCCGGTGAGAATTCAATAGTTATCGACATTTTTGCTTGCCCCCCAAAGGGGTTAAAGACACACTTTTTGAAGCTATTTTGATAAAACAATTACGCAGCGAGAGGGTTAACACATTTAACGGCGAAACTATAGGATTGGAATATTCAACTTTTTTCCTGAAAGATGTTTTTCCCCACAAATTTTTAAATATAATCTTCGCTTTATTTAACGACCAAATATTATGTTATTAAATAAAGCAACTTTTAATTGAAAAATAGTGGTAGATCAACAGTTAATTTAAGCATGCGCATGTTTTTTTTTTCTTTCTTTTACCAACGCAACACCAGAGGGTATCAGGGTTCCAAGTTTGGCCTCCATTTTTATTCAGAAAATCCGAATTGGAGCAAAAGATTAAAAATTGTATTTTTTGCTTTTTTAGCAATGTTTTGTGATTACATAAATTACATATCCTTCTTTCAAAATTTCCAGTATGAGTGAAAATTTTTGAAAAAAAAATGGAAGTCAAACTGACAACCCTGGCGGGTAATTGGTTAACGAGGGGCGCTGGTATTTTTATGAAACCACTTAATTTTAATTCCCAGATGACACATTGGCACCAGAACTATAAAAAAAATTCGGTTTGTTATACATATATAAAATATAGCAATTTTATATTTAGAAATAAAATTGTTTTCAGATTCCGGTGTCACTCATTAATTTCAACGCTTTAGCAATGAAATTCCTTTGCCCATGAAAAGGTTAAAGAGACAAATGTTCAAGCAGTGTTGCCAGGAGCTTCTATTTTAAAACTCAGATTTCTTGTTTGGCCTTTTTTTAAAATAGTAAAAATCGTGTTATTTAATGATATATTAAGTAAGTTAAATGTAAGGTGAATTTTACCATTTCAATAAATAGGTTCCAATCAAGAAATCTAAATTTAGAAAAAAACGTAGACCACTGGCGACACTGTTGTCAAGGATGTTAAGACTGTATAAGTCGCAAACAGTGTTTCCAAATGTGGAGGTTTAATTTATTCAAGACAAACCACATAATTTTTAATTAAAATTTTCATTTAGCTTATTTACGAAATTCCTTTCTTACACTATAAAGTAGAAAATCCGTCCGCTCAGTACTAGGGTTGAGTGCTGACACACAATTAGCGGTTACCGAATTCGGACTTTTATTCAGTGTTGCCAGATTGGGGATTTTGTCCCCATTTTGGGGGATTTTTTGGGGACAAGTAGTTCATGAGGAAATTTTCGGGGACTATCAACATTTTTGGGGGAAAACTTGGGGAATTGTTTTCACTATTTCACTTAAAGTTTACTTTTAGCCATCAGACAATACTGGATCTAACTTAATTTTGATTTGGAAAACGAAATTAAAATACAAAAATCGGAGATATCAGTCGTTGTCCACTATATAAGTGCGGCAGATTTTCCTAGTCATTGCGGACAGACACACAGGCACATTTCTTTATTAATTAGATCTATCTATACAACATAAATAGAAACAATCTTATAATTTTTTTTTTGTTTAAGGCTGGTTAATTTGTGCTTCATGGAATGACAGTATACAGCTTTTTGTAAGACATACAATTCCGTACTACAATCACACTGCCGTATTTTTAACTACAATTGCTCAGTGAATGCAGCAGACTTCTTAGTTCTCCTTTCAAGAAACTTGAATGAGAACTTTGTGGTCTTAAACGGCATAAACTTCCACATTTCTAAATCTGCAGGACTTATTCGAAACTTTTTTTTTACCGCACTAATTAAAAGATTTAATTAAAGATGTGGAAAGCATCTATTTTACTTTTATTATTGACTAGCAAACCCCGCGGCTTTGCTCGCGTAATATTTGAAATATGCCAAGTGATATTTATATGTCTAATTTTTATTAAAAGGTACTTACTAAATTTTTATTTTATTAAAAGGTAATATTTTATTTTATTAAAAGGTACTTATTACTTTTAGGAATAATTTAAAAAAATTACTATTTAAAACACAGTTTGATTAAACATCATTGTTACACAGCATAAGGCAGAAATGAGACTTAAATTAATAAAACTAAATAAAACTAAATAAATAATAATTTAGAAAATATTTTGAAACTTTTATGCTCAATTAATACGCTCATTTCAGTATTCATTTGAAGTTTTGAATTTTTTAGAAACCATCTTCTTACATCTTAAAATTAAACATCATGTCAAATTCCAAGTCCTACCACCTCTCTCAGATAAAGGGCTCTATTGAAATAGGAACTGTCACCATTAATTTGCCAACATTAATTTTGTAATTGGTTTGTTATTTCCTAATATTCCACAGAAACGTAATTTAGAAAGCTTTTAAAGGCTTTTTTTATAGCGTTTGTTGTTCCTTTGAATCCCAGGTGGTAGAATCATCGGCATAAATTTTAGCCTGTGTAGGATCAGAGACTGTTACCATTGATTCGCAACTATTACTTTTATATTTGGTTTATATTTCCTGAAATAGCGTAGAAATCGTAATTTAGGACTTTTTTAGAATGCTTTTTGCACCTCCCCTTCACTTCGCCCCTTTTTAATTCGAATTTATTTTCGACAGTCCTTCGAGGGCATTTATATTTTATAAGTAACTACCATGCCATATTTAAAGTTTCTAGCCTTTTTAGTATCACAGAAATCACAATTTAGAAAGTTTTTAGCTACTGCAACCCTCTGGTGGTAGTGGCAAAGACATAAAATATAGCTTATGTTTGAGCAGGTTCTATCACCAACAATTTGTTATCATTATTTTTTTAATCGGTTTGGTATTTGAAAAGATTACATAAAAATTGTAATTTATAACGCTTTTCGCTCACTTCATCTTTTTAAATTTGAAATTATTTTCTTTCGACAGTTCATAGAAAGCTGTTGCATCTTGTAAGTAAATAACATGCCATACTTCAAAGTGTTAGACCCTTCAGTTATGCAAAAAACGCAAATTAGAACATGTTTTGCTTTTGCAACCCTCAAATGGTAGTGACAGCAACATAAAATATAACATATGTTATAGCAGGGACTGTCACCGATGATTTGCAACCATTACTTTTGAAATAGCTTTCGAATTTCCAGAGATTGAGTAGAAATCGCAATTTAGAACGTTTTTAGAACGCTTTTCGCGCATTTTCACCCCTTTTTAAATTTCCAATTTTTTCGAAACTATTCTTAAAGATCATTTATATGTAAAACATATGTACCATGCCTAATTTTAAGTTGCTAACCCCTTCCGATCAAAAAATCGAAATTTGGAACGTTTTTTTGCTCCTGCAACGTCTAGGTGATAGTGATACCGACTTAAAGTAGCGTATATGTTAGAGCAGAGGCTGTCAGCATCAATTTCTTAACATTACTTTTGAAATCAGTTTGATTCTTCCTGAGATATTGGTGACAAATCGGCATTTAGAACGTTTTTAGAACGCTTTTCGCTCATTTTGCTCCTGCATCTCCTCTGGGGAAGTGGAAACAGATATAAAATATAGCCTATCTTAGAGCAAGATCTGACATCATCATTTTAACACCATTATATTTGAAATCGGTTCAGTATTTCCTGAGATTGCATAGAAATTGCAATTTAGAACGTTTTTTACAACGCTTTTTGCGCATTTTGACCCCCCTTTTAAATTTCGATTTTTTTAGGAAATGTCCTTAGAGATCATTGATATCTTATAACTAACTACCATTCTAAATTTCACGATTCAAGGCCCTTCCGTCACGCAAAAACCGCAATTTAGAACGTTTTTCTCCTGCACCCCCTTTGGGGTAGTGGCACCGACATAAAATATAGCCTATGTTGGAGCAAGGATTTTTACCATCCTTTTGACGCCATTATTTTTTAAATCGGTTTGGTATTTCCTGAGATTGTGTAGAAAGTACCATTTAGAACGTTTTTTAGAACGTTTTTTGTGCATTTTCACCACTTTTAAATTTCGAATTGTTTAAGAACTGTTCTTAGACACCATTTATATCTTATAAGTAACTAATATTCCAAATTTCATATTTCTAGGCCCTTCAGTAACGCAAAAATCGCATTTTTAGAACGTTCTTTGCTCCTGCACCCCCTTTGGGGTAGTGGCATCGACATAAAATATAGCCTATGTTCTAAGTTGGACTAACACCATCATTTTGATACCATTTCTTTTGAAATCGGTTTGGTATTTCCTGAGATTATTTAGAAACTACCATTTAGAACGTTTTTTAGAACGCTTTTTGTGCATTCTTAGCCGTTTTAAATTTCGAATTGTTTAAGAACTGTTCTTAGACATCATTTATATCTTATAAGTAACTAATATTCCAAATTTCATATTTCTAGGCCCTTCAGTAACGCAAAAATCGCATTTTTAGAACGTTTTTTGCTCCTGCACCCCCTTTGGGGTAGTGGCACCGACATAAGATATAGCATATGTTCTAAGTTGGGCGAACACCATCATTTTGATACCATTGTTTTTGGAATCGGTTCGGTAGTTCCTGAGCTTATCTCCGACAAATAAACAATTTTTTCCTCTTTATAATAGGAGTATAGATGAAAGCACAGTGATTGGTACAACGAAGGTGCTTCGCATTACAATTTGGTACTTCAATAGGGATGACAAAAAAAAAAAAAGTTTTATAGGCTAAGTCAGATAGAAGTAGAAGATGCAACAACCATCTCAGATTCATTTCAATCCCAACTGATTAGAGATGGTCTGAACCTTGAAAAACTTATTGGCATGAACCTAGATGAGAGCTAACGTAATGGTAGTCCAATATCATCCATTAGCAAAAGTTTTAAAACAAGTATAAAAGAACTTGTCATTGTAAAATGTATATCTCATTCTCTTTGTTTAGCTGCGAATATGCAAGCAAAATTATACCGAGTTTAAATGTTTATTTTTTGTAAATGAGGAATTTTTTCCAAAAAAAGGCTTGATTTGGGGAAATTTTTTGAGTTTAAATTAGTAAAACATTTTTTATAGCGGTAAATTGAAAATTGAAAATTTACTTTTTTGAGTAGAAACTAAGTTGGGGACTTTTTCAGAAAAAAAAGCCTCATTTGGGGAAAATTTCAGAAATTTTGGGGAAATTGACTTTCCACAATCTGGCCACACTGCTTTTATTAGCGTATGTACCGTCCCTTAAGTTTTTGTACTAATAATTTTTAACAGTTTTTTCCGCTATATTTTGATGAGATTAAACAAGCCAATTAAATATTTTATAAAATTCTAGTATCTAAATTTAAGGGACCGAACACACGCTAAAAAAAACTGCCTTCGGCAGCCGCAATTTTTTATCAGTGCTAAGACCTAGTAATAACAGGCGGCGGGAGAAACTTGTCCTTGCGTAAGGCTGACATAATTTTAAAGGTGGCCACTGCAGAAGGCGCTGAGGTGGCAAGACGATTAATGTTAAGGGGTCATGTACAGTCGTGGGGAAAAAAGTAAACACCCCCTACTAACTCCTCAACAAATTATCGTAGAAGAAATTTACTGGTACAAACGATTGGAAATAAAGTCTACTTTTAAATGATGCATATAAAATTTGCTTTGGGGGCCATCTACATATTAAAACGAGCCATAACTTTGTTTTTTTCAATAGAAGTACACAATTCTGATAGCATAAATGAACTCTACACCCTTCAATTAGCCCCAAAACAAATTTTTATGCAATTCGTACCATAAGCTTCCGAGAAATTATTTATTTTAACCCCTTGAGGGTCAAGCAACAACGTTTGTGAAATGCTGAATTCCCACCGGAATCTTTGAAAAATTCTATTTCAAAATAAGTAAAAGCAATTTTACGGCTTTTTTTCCACCAAAGTTAGAAAAGTAAAATTTAATAAAATTTTCTGGTGTAAAACGTTAATCGTAGGTGGTATATAATATATACCGGTGCCCCTCAAGGGGTTAAAACGAGCTTATTTTAAGGGCTGTATCCAAATTGAAGTTCCGTACTTGATTGTTAACCGAGAGAGCCCCCTTCTTGATCAAGGCACCTGAAGCGCCATTCAAGGAGTCAATGAAGCCTGTTAGATTACAGAATAACAAAATAAATTTCAAAATATCTACTCACTTCAATCATAGACGGCCCCTTAAACCATCATTTTGCCGTTTTTTAGGCATAATTTGAAAACTACTTGGAAGAAAAATTTGAAATTTTGGATTTCCATAAAGAAGAACTTAATGAATCTAAATCCATCAAAAAAATTTTAGGTTGCAATTCATAATTTTTTCGAATATTAATTTCACAATTCATAATTCCTATCATAAAATTATGAAAATTGCAAATTCAATGTATTTATGTTTGGGTATATTAGTATTATTGCTACAAAAAAAAAAAAAAAAAAAAAAAAAAAAGAAAAAAAAATAATCGCACATTAGGAGCATAATTCCAGGAGATATAAATAAAAATATGAAAATGCAACTTAACATTACAAGGACTAAATTTTGAATGTTTATAATTCAAAAACTTATCATTCAAATGACCTGAAATTCGGTGTCTAGGCATAGTTTGAACCGAAGATTTAAAATATCGCGTTAAATTTGGGTATTGCTATTGAAAAAAAATGAAGTTTGGATTCGTTTTAATATGTATATAGCCCCCTAAGTAAATTTTATATACAACATTTAAAAGTAGACTTTATTTACAATCTTTCGGTACCGGTAACTTTCGTCTACGATAATTTGTTGAGGAGAAATTAGGGGGTGTTTACTTTTTTTCCCACGATTGTACCTTTTATCCCCTTGAGGGGTGGTGGGTTGAAATACATCCCACCTAATTTAAACAAAATTCTCACCAGTAAATTTTAACTAAATTTTATATTTTTAACTTTGGAGGAAAATTGTTAAATAATTGCTTTTCATAATTTAAAAATAAATTTTTCGATTATCATGTTGAGAATTCAATATATACAGACATTTTTGCTTGCCCATCAAAACGCGTCGAAAATTAACGAAAAAGTTCAAAGTTTGAATTATGCACCTGTTTTATGCATAAACATGAATTTTTTGATATTGATTAAACATATTGTCCTTTGTAATGTTCTACCATTAGAAATTTATTAGCCTTTTACAGAATTTGTGTATTGCTGAAATCAAAATAGCTCTTTTTTTATACTCCAGAAGTCATTGCGCGCATGATATCTTGAGAAAGTATGTATGGATTGTCATGATATTTGGTAAGGATACTAAACAAATATGCGCGTTTAAAATGAACTACTTTTAAGTATTTACAATGCTAATATTTTTAGTTATGACTATTTTTATTCATTAAAAATATAAAATTTAATTTTTTTTTTACAAAAATATTTTTTTATATAGTTAATGAAATAATTTTGGCTAAGTAGTTCATTTTAAACACACATATATCTTTAGTATCTTTACCAAATTTCATGACAATTGACAATCCGTACATACTTTCTCAAGATATCATGCGCGCAATGACTTCTGGAGTAAAAAAAAGAACTATTTTGATTTCAACAATACACAGATTCTGTAAAAGGCTAATAAATTTCTGATGATAGCATATTACAAAGCACAATCTGTTTAATCAATATCCAAAATTTCATGTTTATTCATAATAAGGTTTTGACGGAACATTTTTGCGATTTAACAGAACAACATTTTCTCTAAGAATATACTGGTGTGCAAAAACGCGGAAATCTCATTCCTCTTTTGAAGATAGACTAGTTCAAACTTTGAATTTTTTCGTTAAATTTAGTCGCGTTTAAAAGATACAAGACCCCTTAACTGTTATTAACATTTATTGCAATATTTTAAACTTGTAAATACCACACATTATCAATTTTTACTCCGTTGAATATGGAAAAAATGTACTTCCAACTTGTAATTTGTTTAAAAACTTTATCGTTATTTATGCAATTTTTAATGCTTTTAAACTAATTTTCAAGCATGCATTTTTTTTTCAAATCCATGACTATCAGGAGCAGACAATTAGGAAAGATAAATACATTTGCACTTAAATTAGTATAAATAGCTCATCATTTATTTCCAGCTTATATTCCATAACTAAATTAAAACATTCAATCATCAATATTTAAAAAAAAAAATCGAATTTAAGACATGTAATCGAACCGTACGATCTTAAACCGCTGAAATGAACACTAAAAAAAAGTTTGAATGTAAATAGAGATATCTTCGTTTGTTTAACTCCTGACACGAGGCCAATATTAATAAGTTTCAAAAATTTATTTGAATGCATAATTGCTTTTTTCCATATAAATATGATTTTTCGTACGTATTGTTAACGGGCATTCCAATATATATATATATACAGGGTGTTCCGTTAAAGGGGTCCAATATTAATAGGGGTAATAGAGGAGATCACACGGAGCATAAATCAGTATATAATGCCTGGCCGGATCTCAATAATTTTCAAGTTACAGCAAATAGAATGAAAAATCGGAAATTTGTAAAAAAAAACCGTCATTGCTAAACTATCGATAATGCTACATAAAAACGAAGCACATATTTAGAAAGAGCAGAAAAAATCCTACGAAATGACATAAGTTGTTTTAGAATATTGAGAATTAATGGCGAGTTACAAGCTCTGAAACAGTGAAAAAATACAAAATCAAATATTTAGCAAAATAGTTAATCGTTAATTCCAAAAATGCAACTCTACCTACATCAAGGAAAATGTTATAAAATTTGGTCCATTCCGAAAGCTTTCGAAGAAGCTGACAATAAACCATATCAGTTTAATTGTATGGGAGAAATCAAGCAGTTCCCTAGTTACAACTCTGTACTGTTGCACGCTCGGAAAGGGCGAAACTCCGCCCATGACGATTGTAAACACCCCGTTTTAATATCTTTCAATTATACATTTCTGATCAACCTCTATCAATACCCTTTCATTATTCAGTCTGGTCAAGTGAATGACAGATTGTGCAGCTCTCGCCTTGTCTTAAAGCAAACTCCGTGACTGCTGCGTTTCCTCCATGAACTTTCAGGATGATAAAGAAGAAGTACTTTTTATGCAAATTTTCTATGTGTATAGGAAGAAAAGTGTAATAAAACAGCAGTCATCAGTGGGCGTTATGTTAAAGGGAGGCTGTTGTAAGTGGGATTGTAGTAAGTTGATGTATAATAATTATGCCGGAATACTCTAACGAAGAATATGCGGACATGCATCTGATGTACGGGCAAGCTCATGGAAATGCATGTCTAGCACAGCGCATGTACCGTGAGCAATTTCCAAGGAGACGTTGCCCAAGTTCGAAACTCTTCATAAAAATCGATAGACGATTACGGGAGACTGGATCGTTTAATACAGCAAGCATTGATGCAGGGAAACCTCGACATGTACGAACACCTGCAATGGAAGAAGATGTACTGAATATTTTTAAAGATAACCCCTCCACGAGTACACGAGCTGCTGCGTCTGAAGTCGGTGTTTCTCACCAAATTGTGTGGCGTGTTCTGCGTGCAGAAAACATGCACCCCTTTCATGTGCAGCGGGTACAACTGTTATCAGTAACAGATTGTGCTCAGCGGACAGAATTCGTACGCTGGTTGCTTAATGTAACAGAAAATAATCCACAATTTCTGGAAAATATTTTATTTACTGATGAAGCAACATTTACGAGAGAGGGCGTGGTAAACACGCACAATATGCACACATGGTCATATACAAATCCGCACACTGTTTTCCCGTCGAACGCACAACAAAAGTTCAGTGTGAACATATGGGCAGGTGTCCTCGGCGATTATCTCATAGGACCATATTTACTCCCAGATGTACTCAATGGCAGTACGTACTTGGTTTTTCTCGGGATATCTTACCGCAGTTACTGCAAAATGTGCCAGCAACATTGCGCCACAATATGTGGTTTATGCACGATGGCGCACCGGCACATTTTTTCATAGGTGTTCGCAATCACCACAATTCAACATATCCTGGGAAATGGATTGGACGCAGTGGACCTGTTGCTTGGCTTGCACGCTCTCCAGACCTCAATCCGTTAGACTTTTTTGTTTGGGGACACCTTAAATCGCTGGTGTATGAAACGCCTGTGGATACACCGGAGGATATACTAGCGCGAATTGTTGTCGCTGCAGAAGACATTCCCAACTCCGTCGGAGTTTTTCGGCGTGTTCGCCAATCTTTACGACGTCGCTGTCGGCTGTGCGATTCTGTTAATGGGCGCAACTTCGAACACCTATTATAATAATGTCCGTTCGTTTGCCTTCCGACATTGAACTGTGCAGCGCAGGCCAGAAGACTATGCTTCACATATGTCATAAAGTACGTGGAATGTAATTCTTTATTTGTCATTTTTCTTTTATTTTCAACACTTTTTGGCACAGTATTTTGTAAGTCACAGACTGTGGTGTACTCAAATTGTAAATTACAAAGTTTGTATGAATTAATTTAAAATTTAGTGTCTTTTTTAAATTTATAATTAATAAAATTATTATGCTATTTGTTATTATTATTTCCTATCATAAATTATGATGCACATATACATACAATAATTGTCCATGTAAAACATGTACTGAAACTTCTTGCATAGTTACAAATCGCAATATTTTTAATTATTTCCGAATTTTCACCACCAGTTTAATTTTAAAGAATTTAACTTAAGCTTTATATCAATAAAAGACCACTTTAAAATGTAGACTATTATTGTAAAGTTATTTTGGTTCATTCAACTCTTGAATAATTAAAAATGTTGCATCTCAGAAGAAGCATGATCGAAAATGTATAGTTGAGAGTAATTAAAAAGGCGGTGTTTCCAATCGTGATGGGCGGAGTTTAACCTTTGCTAGTGTCAAAGAAAGCGGAGTTGTAACTAAGAAACTGATTAATTTCTCTCACACAATTAAACCGATATGGTTCATTGTAAGCTTTTTCGAAAGTTTTCGGAATGGACCAAATTTTACTACATTTTCCTTGTTGTAGCTAGAGTTGTCTTTTTGGAATTAACGATTAACTATTTTGATGTATATTGGATTTCGTACTTTTTTCACTGTTTCAGGGCTTGTAACTCGTCAATAAATATTGCTATTTTAATACAATTGATGTCATTTTGTAGGTTTTTTTCTGCTCTTTCTAAATATGTGCTTCGTTTTTATGTAGCATTATCGATAGTTTAGCAATGAGGGTTCTTTTACAATTTTCCGAATTTTCATTCTATTTGCTGTAACTTGAAAACTATTGAGATCCGACCAGGCTTTATATACTGATTTATGCTCCATGTGATCTCCTCTATTACCCCTATTAATATTGGACCCCTTTAACGGAACACCCTGTATATATATATATATATATCATGTAAAAAATTAAGTTCTAATTAAAAAAAAAATATTATTACTATTCTCACCGCATTCTTTAATATTTCCTGATAAGGTTTTACATTAATTTTTGTTTAACCCCTTTTTTTAAATCAAACAACGTGTTTTACTGTATGTAAGAACCTTTCGAAAAATACGTCATTCATCCCTGTGCCACCGCCCCCTGAATACTAGGCCTGAGCGCTGACACAAAAATGGCCGCTGCCGAAGGCGGATTTTTTTCAGCGTGTGTACGGTCACTTAAATATTCCCACCAACACTTTTTTTTCAGTTTTTTCCGCATCATTTTTCTGAGAATAAACAAAGTAGAGAAATCTTTTATAAAATACTGGTGTCGACTATACGGGACCATATCTACGCTAAAAAAATCCGTGGCATCCGCCATTTTTGTGTCAGCGCTCAGGCCTAGTATTCAGGGGGCGGTGCCTGTGCCTTTAGTATGTGAAGAGAAAAAAGATGTTAACAATATATGACGGTTTTTACCTAAAAATATTCTGTAATCCGTGAAGACCGGTTTTATCCCTTGTCGTTATAATAAACAAAAATAACTGTTCGATCTTTCTGGGGAGAATATAGAATGTGTTAGGGATAGTTTTATAAATGACGCATACATGCGTCAGCTCGACCTGTATAACCTTAAGTCTGATCCCCTGACATCATGGCAGCCTATAGAAATATAATATTCCTCACTCAACATTACAAGGTTAAGTAAAATGATGGACTTCTGGAAGCAGGCAATTTACCTTATCCCATACACTACTAATTGAAGAGTCCGGTGCTAACATTAACCCTTTGCACTACAAGCTTTTTTTCCATGCCGGAACTAGCAACTCCGTGACATTTTAAAATAAAATAAAATATGGTCAAATATACGGTCAAATATGGTCAAAATATAGTCAAATTGAAAATATTTTTTTTATTTGAATGTTTTACATATTTTTAAATGTTAGAAATATAATATTTAAATCTTATGCTCTATAGTTCTGTTGGATGTGGTATATTATAAAGCACTTGCCAAGGTGCATTGCAGGCTTTTCGGGACAAGTATCACAAAAGTGTGTCGTTTGATGTCTCTTGCCTTTTCCTGTTCTGTGAGTCCATACACCAGCTTTATTGTTCCATTGTACCATTGCTGATTAAATAAGGCAAATTATTATTGGTGATTTTATATGGTAATTTTATTGATATATGGTAATTTTATTGGTGAGAAAAAACAATGTTTCTGAGCGCTTCATGTGGCACGTATACGTGTAGCTCGTCCCCAAGGGGTTAAGCCGTATTTCAAGTGTCCTGCTAGATTCACCAATATAAACCACTTCACACTGCTCACACGGAATTCCGTAAACGATTCCGTGTGAGCAGTGTGAAGCGGTTTATATTGGTGAATCTAGCAGGACACTTGAAATACGGCTTAAAGAGCATAAACAGGCATTTAGATGTAGAAATTTGAATTCAAAGATCGTTCAGCATACTATTGCAACCGACCATTATAGCAATTTTCTTAAGTTCTAAGCATCGTACATTTTCACTTATATCACCGTTGTATTTGGGGAAAAAAGTACTTTTAAATGCAATTTGTTTGAAAACTGCATCTCAATTTATTTAGAAATATTAATTTTTTTGTAGTTTTTAGAGCCATTTGCTTAATATTGGAAACGGAAATACTCCATTTCTGTAGAAAGTAAAGGAGAAATAGCTACAAAATATTAATTATATATTTTTTTGCCATTTTTTAATAACAACCGAGAGAAAATTTAACTAAAATACGTGCTAGTTTGAAAAAATATAAACGAATGATATCTGTTAAAACGTGGATCTGTTATAAACTATATTTAATTTTATAATGTTACAAACAAATAAAGGCCTATGAATCATTAGATAGCCGTTTTATTTGTCGAGTTTCTTTAAAGTCGACATCTTTTTGCTGCATTTGTGTATTATTTCGCGATAGTGACGTCCTATGCATACTTTACTGTAGATTTTTAAGGGTGGATTGTAAATGTGGAATTCTTAAGCGGATGCGAATGACGTCCTTTTACATAAAATAAAAGCGTGTGATGTAAGTCTTAAAATTGAAATATGTTTTGTACTATTCATATATACATTTTTTTTCATCGGGGGCGACACTAAATTCTGAAAAAGCAGAATTCCTGTTTTCTAGTGTTAAATATTTATTTGAAGTGGGAGAAATTTTGATAAAATATCTTTTATATAATCTTCAATTTTGTTTTTTTAGATACACCAAAATTAGGTGTATTTTTATTAATTTACTACATTTTTCTTCAAATGCTTAAAGAATGAGAAGAACACAATATTCAAATTAGAAAACATAAATTTACTTCACCATACAAAAAAAGGAAGTATTTTTTATTTGTTAATTTTCTTTACCATGAATCAAAGCAACAATTTCCTTTTAGGTTTTCGAATTGAAATTAACTGAGAAAAAGAATTAATTTTTTGTTATATTATTGCCGAAACGTCAGTGAATGCTTACTGTGGAGACACGAAAAGTTTTGATTTCCGTTTGTCTGTCTGTCTGTCTGTTCCGCGATAACTGCCGCAAAAAGCATCCGATCGGCTTGAAATTAATTGGGCATGTTGATGAGGTACTCGGACTTAGCTGTATAGTTTTTGGTTAAATTTGGTTCATTCGTTCGGGAAATATAGAACATTTTATTTTGCTCTGTAATGCTTGTCTATGGCAAGTCAGACGATTTTCAAATTTTCATTTGTTGAAAGAAATGGCTCATATAAAAAATGGATTTAAATGGTAAATTTTGGATGCTGAAATTTTTAAATAAGATTATTAAATTATTCCAATTAGTTTGAAATTATGTCAATATATTTGCGAGATTTTTTAAATTAGGTTTATAATTTTTGGGGAAACTTTATGCATGTTTTCCAATAATATAAAGCATTTTGTTTTATCAATTTGACATAATACATATTTCATTTTTTACCTTTTCTTTCATCAGTTGCCTAGCAACGAATTTGGTCTTAATAATATTAGTATAAATGCGTCTATAATGTTTCAGTAAAGCCAACGTCAAAACGGAGGAATTAATGCATTTGTATTTTTGCATATAGATGAATTTTAGCCCCAGAAATAAAAATAGGCAATATTTTATTTATTTTATTCAAATATTTTGCTTAAAAATACAAAAGTTCATTATTTTCATAGAGAATAATGTGACATTTTTTCATAAAATTTATCAATGTTTCTTTAATCGTTGCCAAGAAAATCAAAACCCTGAATAATATTTCCTCTTAAACATTTTTCAATTGAAAGATTTTGACGTGAAACAGGAAAATGAAAAAAAAAAAATTAAGAATAAAAAAATTAATATGGCGACATATTGGGAATAAAAAGAAAACTCTCAAGTATTTCTTAATACAGTCGACGCTCGTTTTTACGAACCCGTAGGGAACACTAAAATAGTTCGTAAAATAGAAAGTTCGTAAAATAGAAAAACACCCAAAATGATATGAACACGTACGTTATTCTTATCTAATTTTATCAAACTGTCCCCTCTTCATAGATGAAGCAGTATTTCAAGATTATTTATTATTTAATAAAGTTATTCATGTATTTTTAAATATACAAGAAATAAATACAAATTTGTACACAAAAAATAATTTTAGTACACAGAAACATACGTTACTATGCTTTGAAAACATTACACATGAAAGAAAACACACACTGGATTAGTACTTAGTAGGCGAAAATACATAGATGAAAACATAGATAAAAAATTAAGAATGGAAATAATCACTTATCTTTTTTTTTTTTTTTTTTAATCACATTTTGGAAAATATATGTTTCCATTTTATCTATGCTTGAAATCCTTTCACAGTTATTGTTCCCTTCAAAAAAGTGCCTTAGTACTGACAACCACTACTTGAAATTGTTGCTATGCCCCCTCCCTCCGAAAGAGATTGGGAAAAACAACACATTCTTGGAATGCACCAAATGTCTCATTCCGCCTGTTGAGAGTTTAATTGACATAACACTGCGTTTCGATATTTAACAAAAAATACAGAAGTATGAAAACTGAGTTCGCAAACAAGAGATTTTCATAATCCGTAGTTCGTAAATGGGAGCGAAAAATTACATTGCTTCTATGGGAGTGTATTCGGGACCACTCCATAGTTCGTAAAATCGCAAGTGTTCGTGAAAAAGAGGTTCGTAAAAACGAGCGTCTACTGTATAACAAGATGAAAGGTTTTAAGTAAGTACGAATAGCAGATAAATTAGACGTCATTTATCAAAAAAAAAAAAAAAAAAAAAAAAGATGTTGGAATAAAAAGACCTTGGCTAAAATAAAATGAACTATTATTTACGGAGGAAAGAGATAGATGGAGATGCAGTATGCCGTAAAAACAGTTTGCTATATGATGTGCGTTATCGCCCAGATTTAAATGCCATCATTTGGCCCAAACAAAACAAGCACGTGGAACAGGGACCGAATTCTTTGACTTCATCCGTGCATTTTTTCTGTAAAATGAAAATGATCTGCTTATATTTAAGCATTCTAAAGTAGCATTTCATCGTATTATGAATTAAAAACTGTATTACTAAAAATATTTTTCTTTTCTTTCTTTCTTTTTTTAAGCACGCCGTTGTGTTTCGGTCGAATGTAGCGGATTTTAAGGTTACATTTTTGGCGTCACTTCAAGATTTATTGTTTGCGTACGGTTAACATGAAGATTTTATTTTAAATTTTAAATTTATTAATTTATAAAAAAAACCTTATGCTTATCCTTATAAATCACAGCGTAAAAAAAAATCTATGATATACTATAACCATCCGCACAATCAATAAAAAATTACGAATGTAAACTTAAATAAACTACGGAGGGTTCAGGGGGCACAGCCCCCCTGAAGAAATGCAATTTTTGATTTAAAAAGTTACCAGAATTAGCAGCTCATCAGAACTTTAGAACATCAGTGTATAACCACTTGTTTAACACATTTAATTTCTGAAACTTTACGAAGTATTTTGTATTCTTATAAATATTTACAAAAAGGACTGACTGATTTTAAAATTCAATAACTTCCAAATGGTGGCAGATATTTAAAAAATTCTTGCAGGAGGGTTATGCATAAAGTCAAAAGTTTTATTACAGTGATTTTCGATTTTAGTTCGAATTACAAGCAATAGATGGCGCTGTAAGCAATAGTCGCTAAATACAGGCTCGATTTTTGGTCCTTTCTGTTGTTCCATGCAGAAAAAGGAGATGGAAATGTATTATCCGGCCCACGAAGTACCAAAAATCGAGCCTGAATTTAGCCTCTATTGATCGCAGCGCCATCTATTGTTTGTAATTCGAACTAAAATCGAAAATCACTGTAAAAAAACTTTTGACTTTATGCATAACCCTCCTGCAAGAATTTTTTTAATATCTGTCACCGTTTGGAAGTTATTGAATTTTAAAATCAGTCAGTCCTTTTTGGGACACCCGGTATGTAATTTGAAAACTTTAAAAAGCGATTTGTAGGAAGATGAATATTACGCAATGGGTGTTAAAAAACAATGACTTGCAAAGATGACGTTGAGGCTCCTGATCTGCAGATTTACTAGTTAGTGAGGCTTTGAAAACTTTGTATTAAGATTATTTTGATTTTTTTAATGAATGTTAAACATAATTTTTATTTATGAATAAAAATGCTAGAAAAAAACCCATCTGTATGAGGAAATGTTACGAAAACAAAGTAAGTATAAATTTAAAAGACGCTTCTTATAATACATTTGATATAAAAATAAACATATATTAACAAGCAAAAGTAAAAAACAAAAATACCACAAAATTTTTACATTTTAATTAAAATTGTTTGTCATACGGAGCATAAATTGCTTTAGAAAATTATATAGCAAGAGTTGTGGCAGTCTTTAAAAAACACCATGTTTATTAAAGAATATGCTAAAGATTTTAATAAAAAATAAAAACCAAACGTTTCATTAATCATTTTAGCATTTCTCGTGTAATAACAAAACAATAATGAAAATGGAAGGAAAGATATAATATATAAGAGAAAAACGGTAAAAACTGACTTTATTTAAGATATTTTCAATCTTTGTTTAAATTGCTTGATGTCAAATTAGAAACATATCACCAATTTTTGTTAGTAGAATAATAATTTTAAGGTTTAATTAAAGAGTTTGCACCGACCAATTAAAAATTTGACTTCTTTCCATTTTTTTTATATAATTTCTTTATTTTTTTTTTATTGAATTATATTTCTCTTTTTTTATCTAATTCTAAACGGCTTTTCTATCTTTAATTATAATTATACTTACTCATATGCAGTTTAGACGGTAGTTGGGCTTCTTCTCCCTTAGGTTTTCTTGAAGTTTTTGAAATATAGCTACTCACTGATATCTTCGGTACTACGTCAAACAATCCAATAAGAAAATGGTGCTGCCAGTGGGCTACTTTTTCTAAATTCAGATTTCGTGATTGGTACCACTTTTTTGAAATAGTAAAATTCGAATTATTTAACTTTATTTATAGCCATAATAATTAAGTCGAAAACAGGTAGAAAATTTTACTATTTCAGAAAAGTGGTGCCAATCAAGAAATCTGATTTTTTAATTTTCTATAAGCGCACTAGCAACACTGTTTTCATATCGGATTGTTTGACATGGTACCGACGATATAAGGGGGCGTAAAGTTGGCTTCAACTAGGAAAAACTGGAAACAGTGGCGTTACGGGGTGGGGGGGGGAGATGCGTGGATACCACTAATTTTATAAAGTTTTCTTTGCATTATCTAAATAAATAATTTCCTGCTGTTAATCAGGGCGAATTTTTTTTCGATTTTAGTGGTATGAAGAGCGTTTTCACACGCGCCCATCTGGCTACGCCACTGCCTGGAAATGCCTAAACTGTCAATTGAAGCAAATCCTTGAAATACAATAGCAATTTATTATAAGTGTGGTACTCATATAAAAACGATATCTTCCCTCACATAATTCTTGCAATATAAAAATTTATACAAACATGTCGTTATTTTAAAATTGCTCTTTAAGGTCTTTAGGAAATACAGCCAACATGTACTTTTTAGGACTACAGAGTGTAGCCATATAAATAACTTTTCTACTATAGAAGCAGCTGTAACTGAAACTGACAAATACAATACTATAAAATTTTACATTTAGACTTTTAAAGACATTGAAATATGAATTCTGTTATAAAAATCAATAATACTATTAACACAAAAATGGTTGATAGTGAAACTTGTGGCACTGACGGACTCGAAAATTTCAGAAATTCTATTTAATTGCTTATAAATGAATTACACTTTTCTTTTTTTACATATAGTTGCCAATTTTTACACTTTTTTCTAACCCTAATTTGACTTATATTAGGGGTGGCCAACTGTGGCACGGTAGACACCTGTAAAATTTTATAGTATTCATTACCTTATCTAATCATCGAATCTCTGCTATTCAAGAAGTCGGCTATATCTTTCTTTAACCCTTTAACCGGCTGGCCCGGATTTTTCCGTTTCTAGGAATCGTGTTAAAATGGCTGTAGACAAAAGTATTTTAAACAGAATTTTACATTGAACCCTATACAAGGTGTTTCGTAAAAGATGGGTAAAACTTTAAGAGGTGATAGTACACATCCAAACAAACAACTTTCATCACAGAAGGTATGGTCGGAAATAAAAAGCAAATGTGCTAGAGGGCACCAAAGATGATGTTGTTATAAGACAGGATTATCAGCTTGGCCTCCATTTTTATTCAGAAAATCCGAAGTCGTGCCAGAAATTTAAAAAAAGTACTTTTTGCTTTATTTAATGACAGAAATTTTGTGAATACATGTAGTACATATTCTTTTATTTTTTATTTTCTGGTATAAATGTTAAATTTTGAGATAAAAATGGAGACAAAACTGGCAACCCTGGTATACGAGACAAAAACGCAGAAAGAACGATTAAGTGGCAAACGCAAGGCTGGAAAACGCTCTCAGAACAATCGTTGAGCCTCTGAGTCATTTTCATTTGTAGTCGGAAATAAAACGCAAATGTCCTGGCGCATTTAGATACTTGGTCGATGCAAACGTAAAAGCTCCATTCCTGTTGCAAGTTATCGGGAGAAAATGGCACTAACAGCATGCAAATGTGATATGGGGAAGAAGAAGAACGCATATGAAAATTTTCGCCTCGATTAATACATAACAGCCACTAATCTGACTGTGCAACCGTCAATCGGGGAGGAACGTGTATAAAGATTCTGCCCTTCACTAATTGGAAAAAGGCTGATTTGCATTTTATCTACAAAGGAAAACGACACAGAAGCTCAACGATTGTACATAGAACGGTTTCCAATCTTGTTTTTGCCACTTAATCGTTCCTTTTGTGTTTCTGCCTTGCATAACAGGGTTTTCAGTTTGGTCGCAATTTCGAAATTTATTTCGAAATTTCGCATTCATACCGAAAAAAAAAGTCTCTTCTAATAAATGTAATCACAAAATTTCTGCCATTAAATAAAGTAAAACATACTATTTTTAATTTCTGGCACAAATTCCGATTTTCTGAATAAAATGGAGGTATAACAACAACATTACATTTGGTGCCCTCTAGCACATTTGCATTTTATTTCCGACCATGCATTCTCTGATGAAAGTTGTTAGTTTGGATGAGTACTATCACCTCTTAAAGTTTTGCCCATCTTTTTTTAAATACCCTGTATTGAGAGAAGTGATATTTAATATATTATAGCATCAAACTGCGATTGATAAATATATATATCCTCGAATGTACAAGCGCATTCTTATAAAAATACAGGTAAACCATCGGACGGTGAAAGGGTTAAAAAATTATTGGTATGCTGTGTACCACAGTTGGCCGTACCGGACTTCTATAATTGTAAGTTTTCGTTGATTAAATAGCACATTTTTTCCCGTAAACAAATAGTGGTATGAAAAGAGCGAAAAATATCGACAGCAGAATAAATAATCTCCCTTGAAAAGCCGCAGGAGATATTCAGATTAATTCAAAATAGTTTTCATAAAAAATAAAAAGTATGCACAATTTGGAATAATTCGAAGTCTCAGATTTCAAGGTTAACACTAGGAGGATCACAGCGGTCATTCTGACCGCTACCAAATAAAACTATTCCTACTCGACCCAGAAATTTCTTTATACAATAAGTTAAATATGTTCAACGGAGAAATAAGTTAAATTGTTTAAAAGTTCTGGTGAATAATTGCTGGTAAAAAACATTTGAGTAAAATTTCCGTTCGTTCTAATGTTAACCCTTTTCGCCATGGTGGGACAAATTCTGTCCCAATAAACTTTAATCCTTAATTTCCACATCGGCACTATAATTTTGAAATAAATTTTGCCTCTTATAATGTACGAGAAGAAAGTTTTTCAATTAATTATTAAAAAAAATCTTCATAAATCCTGGTGTAAATTAATAATTTCGACATTTTAGTACCAGAAATACTTTGTGCCGGAAAGTGTTAATCTGTCACATATATCGTTCAAGAAATTTGAATAATAGACAACTTGCATACAACAAAATTTAATTAGAATTATTTAACCCTCCGACTGTCTTGGAAAAGGGCAAAATTGTAATGTTGTTTTCTCTGCATTTCGTTTTAAATGCTAAAAAAAAAAATGATTTTTTGAACATTTTATAAAAAAAACTTAACGAATATTAATGCAATCCTTAGAAGTATTAATCATTGTTCAATGTATTAAAAATACATTAAATCAATAGAATTATATTACTTTAAATATTGCTTGTATTGCAGTGAAACCTGGAGCTTAGTGAACGTATTAACACGGGCTTGTCAGCAAGGGGGTTAAGGGGATCGGGTAAGCGAAATTCTACCAAAAATTTATTTTTACTTTTTTATATCATTACTAGGTGGCTCTACCCCCTGCAACCTACGCTCGCCAACCCCCGTTCAGACACCGCAGAATCTAAAAGAACGCTAATTTGATCGGTATTAAAAAGATTAGGGAAGATTGTATTATAATGAAAAAAACTATAGCGATATCCCTGTAAACGGGTTTCCATTCAATTCAATTTGATTGCGAAAATTAGGCCGAATCAGTTGCTGTTAAGATATCCTAATGGTTGTTCTCGTGTTTGATTAAAGAAGACCAGTTAAACATTTGAAAAGAAGCTAAAGTAAATCGATTAAGTAAACACAGTCTTTGTCTCTCGGTATTTTTTAACAGCGTTATAAAACGATTGACATAATACAATTACTAAAATTTGCTGCTTTAACCCCTTCAAGGGCGGTGGTTCATTTTTGGACCACTTAATTTTAATTCTTAAATGCCACATTGGCACCAGAACATTGAAATGAAAATTTTCCTTTTATTAAGTAAGTGAACAAAAGCACTTTCGTATTTAGGAATTTGTTTGTAAATTCTGGTGCCATTCACTGATTTCAAAATTTTACTAATAGAAGTACCTTGCCCCTGAAAGGGTTAAACGCATATTAATGTATTTATTATTTTAAAGTTTCCTTTCTCTTTTAATATTCACGTGTAAATAAAATTTTCAAGACATAATTTTCAATATTTTTCTGCTTTTAACACTTACTCATTTAATAGTAATTTTAAAGGGTTTTTTTTCTGTTTTTAATAGTCACCTGTAAATAAATTTTTAATCGTTAGGAAATATTATTTTTTGCGCTGTTTTTAGAATTGAAAATATTCTCTATAATAATAGCCTAAGTCATATGACTATTATCAACAGTTCCGGAAGGATCCCTTCGCTGTTTATATTCCAGGCGGCCATTTTGGTACTTTAATATTAGCCAGCCACAGGCGACAAGTTGCCAAATATTATTCTATCGGCATCATTTCACTTATATTACAATAGTCCAAGTCATTTAACTGCCACAAACAATTACAACCCTTCGATTTTCATAAGAATTTTTTTCATTTTGATTAAAGAATCAAAGTTATTTTTTCGAATAAAACTACATAAAAGTTGCCATGATCGCAAAGAATTCTTGGTACTTTTATGTTAGCCGGGTGCAAATCTCGCCAATAGATTTTTTTTTTTAACTCCCCAGTTAGTATTTTTTTATTTTTCGAGTGGTAAATTAAAACGGTAATACTTGGCTATCCCACCGAACAAAAATCTATCGCCAGACTATAAGATTAATGCCAATAATGGTTAATCGTAAATGTCACATTCACTTGACTGTAAGGAAGTTACACGTGTTTACGCCATCAAATGATTTTTATTTCGACGTTTTATTTTTATTTTTATTAATGTTATGCTAATTTATTTGTTCTTTCGTTATTTAAAATAAAAATTACGTCAATTTGTATAATTTGATGAGTGGGTTGGCGATGTATATAATTTGGCGAAAATGGTCGACAGGATAACTAAGTAGTACCATTAAAACATTGCTTTGTATTTGAAATTAAATGTCAGGATTTGTTGCATCATTTAATCGGGGTTGGCGTGATTTTTTTTATGCCAATTTGGCGGAAACCTCGTTTTCGAATACCAGTTACATATGCATTTTTAAATTATTTTCTATTATTTTTAAAATGAACTGACAATAAATAAAAAAAAAATTAATTAATAACTATAGAACAAAACAATTTATAACATTTTTTTTAAATAAAAAGAAAATAAATGTAAATAAACATTTATTAATAAATAAGCAACATTAGCCGGGTTACCATGTCAGGCAAAATAACGCCATTTTGGCGCCATTTAGGCATCCCGGTGCGTATATGACATCTGCACCTAATATTTTTCTTTTCGTTTCGTTTAAAAAAAAGAAAGAAGGGAAAGCCATTAATTTTAAACTTTTTAGTTTTAAATGAAAGTTTTGTATTAAATAAAATAATAATGAAATGCAAAAAAAAAAAAAAAAAAAAAAAAAGCATTGTTCTTAGCATACATTTAAGGGAGGCCAAACTGGTCGCCAAATTAGTTTAAAATAATAACCTTTTCTAAAATATGAAAAAAAATATCTGTTATGATTAAAATTTGAGTTGCATCAGTAGAGAAAAATATTTAAAATTAGAAAAAAATTAGTGTATCGAAAACTATCTCGAATTCAAAAATTCTAATACCAGTTTTGAGATCTGTGGATCAATACGGATTTTTGGTGCTAATTTCATCGCAAAGTATTCCATATTTTAGGAGAAATTGTCGTGAAACTTCAGTTGTTTAATCCGTCGTTTCATAGAATCGTTTCATAAATTCGTTACATTTCAGTCGTTTCATAATATCTGTTTCATAAATTCGTTTCATTAATGTTTTATATATATAGGGTAGAAATAGGTTAAAATTTTATCTTTTCAACGATGTATTACACATGTTTCTATTTAAAAAAAAAAAAAAAAAAAAAAAAAAAAGTATTGGATTTTTTCACTCTCTCCAAGAGCACTTCACCGCAGTTTGCTCCTTTTTTAATATTCAGATTTCTTGATTGGCACCACTTTTCTTAAGTGGTAAAATTCTCATTGTTTTCGTTTTAATTACTATGTTATTAAATAAGGGGAATTTTACTATTTCAAATAAGTGGTGCCAATCAAGAAATCAGAATTTTAAATAAGTAATTTCACTGGCAACACTGCTTATCAGTTTTAATTGACTTTTTCTCAAAACTTCGATTTTTCAGGTTTGTGTTCCTTTTTTCAATATCTATTAAACTTAAGAACTCAGATTTTTCTAAATATGTTATAGTACATACTTAAACACAGGGATTTAGTGGCGCACCCGGGAGCTAATATCCGAACCCTCAAGCTTAGACGCACCTTGGCGAAAGACGGAGTCTGCCAAATGATTTTGGGAGAAAAGCACTTTGCGAGCGTGTGCTCGTTGACATCGACATTACTGACAATGCATTTCAATTCATGTTAATTCAAAGGTTATTCTGTTTTCAAAAACTCTTTTACATCACTTATAAATAGGGATTTAGCGTTTAAAAATTTATTACTCTTATAAGAATGGTGACAACCATTCAGATTTATGGAAATTTATAATTTGTTTGCCTCTAATAAATGTTTTAAAATGATTTATACCATTGATACTCATGTAAAATGGAAATGGATATTTTAAAAACAAGTACAATTTGGTAAATCTTAATCTATTTATTTAAAACTATTAGTGATCGATAAATACTGCTACTCATTGAAAAAAGTAATCCATCTATCTATCTTCGGTACTAACAATGTACTGTGTTAATACACAATAAATTTATCAAAATCTTTTTAATGAATGGCGAATTTTGAAAATACGTAAGCATTTCTTTTTAAAATAGAAAATGGGGTCAAAAAATCCGTTTGATTTAATATTTCTTTAATAAATTATCTGGATTCACCTTAAATCAGTCTGACTGTTAAACTAAAAAATTGAAAACATTAAATCAATATTTAACTTTAAATAAAATCATCCCCACCCCCACCCCCAACCCCCTGCTAAAAATTAAATTAAAAATAAATAAATTGCTCTGAAAATGTAACGTCTAAGATTTCACTTGCACTACTTCCATATTAGGATGGTAAACCATTCAGCATCAAATCAAACTGTTGTTAGGTGCTTCTTAAAGATAGAGAACTGTAATTTATGGTTGAATTTCTAATCCTAAGCTTATATTTTAAATGCGTTGACTTGAACTGAAAAATAAGGAATGTTACTGCAAAAATAAAAAACAACACTTAAACTTCAGCTTTTTGTTTTCAGAGTATCACAAATAAAAAAAATATATATATATTTAAATGTTTATGTGAAGTAACTCGATGTAGAATAGTTTTTTATGAATAAAATTAAATATTGATAATAGTTGAATAATTAAAGTACTCAAAAATACTCAGAATGTCAGAGACCTATTCGTAATTTCATGATATTGGATACAATAATTTTATATATTTCATTAATGTGATCTTGAATAAATTATCACTGTAAAATTGAAAAGAAAATAACCCAATTACAGTTATTTTTTGACAAAATGAACAAATACAGTAAAAGTTCATCATTATTATAAATAATATGATAGCCTAGAATTTCACCAGATTTACATATGTAAATTAGGAGAGTGAAATATTCATTTGTACACTACGTTTGGAAAACATTTTATATGGAATCTAAAAATTCATCCACATTTAAAAGGGTGGGGGGGGGGGGGGGTGACAGCTGAAATATAAATTTTAATACTTGAATTTTTCACAAATTTGAAGATTGTACTTTCTGTAAAACATCACTTGATGACCAAATGAAGAGGAATAACATTTATACCACAAAAAGTGTTCTTATTTTGTACCATTATGTGTAGAATTTTTAAACATTAAATTATATGATGATATATTTATTAATCTCTTAATTGGAGTTTTTGAACTATGTTAATGAAGAACCATTAACATAACTTACTAAATCACAACTCTTACATTATTACAATCTTTCATTCAGTCACAATGCAAAATATTTTCAATGTTTTATTATTAGTTATGTTCTATTATATTGGAGACTCATAAAACATTCATCAAGATAAGACACATTTACAAATTTCAAAATATCGTTTCAAAAATTGCGATCTATTAATTTTGTCAATAATTCATGATTTGTAGTATTATAAGGGGTTCAAAATAAGGTCTCTTTTAAAGTATTAATTGCATGATTAAAGACAAGCTCTAAAAAAGAAACTTTCGATAGTAAAACGCATTTTAAATAATTATAATTATTTTTTTAATTTATATTTGATGAAGTTTATCATTTATTATATATGCATTAAAATTACTTCAAAATTATCGAAAAAAACCGAGCAAATTAATGGATTACATGTTAATAAAAATACATTTTCAGTTAAACTTTTAAATTCTTTCCTGCTCACAAAAAGTTTGACTACAGGGGGAGAAAACCATAACAAATTCATAACAAACATTTTCTGATTCACCTGTTTTTTAAATCATGCAATATTAAACTATTTTTTAGTGATTAATAATCAAAACTTTGACCTGACATGGGAAAACTGAATAAATAAAAGAATAAGAAATAATATAAGTATAATAAGTATTATAAGCTGCAGAAGTATCCTAATTAAATAAGACCCACACAGTTATTTGTTTAATTGGTGCGAAATGATTTTACTTTCACGAGATTAAAGTCTTAATTGTCAATATGAAGATTCTAATGATGTCTTATCTTAAAACTGCATTATGCATATCTAAAAAGTATAACACGCCGAACAGAAAATAAAGCAGCTGGGCACGCGCGGAAAGCGCTCTTCATCCAAAATCATTTGGCACCCTCCGTCTTTCGCCAAGGTGCGTCTAAGCTTGAGAGTTCGGATATTAGCCACCCGGGATTTCGGGTTTTTTAGGTGGGGGGGAGGGGGGGTAGTCTAGTATATCTATTTGCCACATGTGGACGGGCGATCATTAACTAACCGCGTTTGCGCACTGAAAAAGTCGCTGAAATTTACGATAACCATTCGCAGGATTTCAAGTGCTGCGCATTTTACGCATATATGCGCAATGGTGTTTTTTTTTATCATTATTTGCTCCAAGCCTGAGTACAAAACGTACCTAGAACTGGTATAAAATTCTTTCGCGGATCCGCAATTTTCCGCTTTTTTGCCGTTTCTCGCAGGTGTGATTTGTTCCGAAATTTAAAAATAAATCGGTCATCATTCAGAAAATTTGTACATAAAAAATATCACGAATTTCGTCAAATGGTCGCCGGAAAACAATTTCATCAATCGTTCGCAAAAAAATAGCTAATTTCGCAAAGGATCACAGTAAAAACCCGAATTTCGTCAAACGATCGCGAAAAAAACAAGCAATTTCGGCATAGTACCGCTAAAAAATTTCGTCTCTGGATCGCGGAAAAAACGAGGATTTAGTCAAAAGACTGCGGTAAAATAGCAATCAAAGGATCGCGGAAAAACGCGAATTCCGTTAAAGAAGGTGCGCATAAAACGTCAATTTTGTTAAAGAGGGAGCGGATAATACGCGAATTTGTTAAGGGAACGAGGGACCTTTAAAATATATTTTTTAATTTTTTGTAAATTTCGCTTTAAATATTATTCAACAGAACATTATATGCATTAAGGCATACATTTATCACAAACAAAATTAAAAAAAAAAAAAAATCAGAAAAAAAGGGAATTTTCGTTAATATTTTAGAATTTTTCAAAATACCCCATACGAACTCTATATCAATGCAAATCCCCAATATTTTTTATATAAGTGTGGTTTATATATATAAACAAAACTGTGCATCGAATTTTATATATTCGAATAAAAAGGTAAGAAAAAAATATTTTCTATATTTTTTTTTAATTTTAAACCTTAAAATATTTAAAAATTTAGAAAAATATATATATATATATATATTTTTCAAATTTTAACATGATATGATGACTGCATGCATATAATGTACAGTCGTGGAAAAATAAAGTAAACACCCCCTACTAAATCCTCAACAAATTATCGTAGAAGAAAGATACTGGTACCGAACGATTGGAAATAAAGTCTACTTTTAAATGATGTATATAAAATTTTCTTAAAGGGCCACCTACATATTAAAACGAATCCAAACTTAATTTTTTTTTCAATGGCAATACCCAATTTTAAGGCAATATTTCAAATCTCCGTTTCAAACTATGCCTACCCGTAAGGCATGGTGACGTCACGGCGACGTCGTTGTGAAGTCACACTGTGATTTTGTGACCGTCGATGTGACGTCACGTGACGTCGATATGACGTCATAGTGACTAGAATGTGAGGTCGTTATGGCCGTTTTAGAGGTCGTTTGTGACGTCACATTGTGACCACTCTGTGAAGTCACGGTGTGACAAATTTGTGAAAAGGGTGTCATTTGTGACTATTTTGGCATTAACTTTGTGACGAACCTGTGACGAAAGCAACAATGCTTTGAAGTCACACTGTGACCAATTTGTGAAATATGGGTCATTTGTGACGAACTTGTCATAAACACTGTGATTTCAAATGAAAATCAAATTTCAAATTAATTGCTTAAAAGACGCAAATAGTGAAAAAGATTCCATGCTGGGACTCGAACCCGGGACATTAGTACAGCGCACTGAGATTCTACCGACTAAATCACATGGAACGATACCCAGGCTGGAAAATTTCTCACTATTACATGATGGCGAGGCTACAAACTCAGCACAAGATGGAATATTTAGCGTGAGCCACCAACATGATGCAAACACGAAACTTAATTAAATCCAGCATCGATTGAAATTATATTAATACTTGGAAATTTTTCCAGAGAGAACCGTTCGCCTTGCATACAATATTTCAAATGAAAATCAAATTTCAAATTAATTGCTTAAAAGGCAATTTTAATTTGAAATGTTGTATGCAAGGCGAATGTTTCTCCCTGGAAAAATTTCCAATTATTAATATAGTTTCGATGCTGGATTTCATTAAGTTTCGTGTTTACCGCATGTCGGTGGCTCACGATAAATATTACATCTTGTGCTGCGTTTGTAGCCTTGACAACCTGTAATAGTGAGAAATTTTACAGACTGGGCGTCGTTCCATGTGGTTTAGTCGGTAGAATGTCAGTGTGCTATACTGATGGTCCGGGTTCGAGTCCCGGCTTGGAATCTTTTTCACTATGTTGGCCTTTGCGCCTTTTAAGCAATTAATTTGATATTTGATTTTCATTTGAAATATTGTATATAAGGCGAGGGATTCTCTCTGGAAAAATTTCTAAGTATACAGCGATGTATTTTGAAATAAACTTTTGCTGTAAATATAAAATCTTATCTTTTTACCGTACTTTTTAGCAAAATATCGCTATTTTGGAGTCCTATTCTTCTAAATCATTTTAAATTTTTCCACTTAAAAAACAATGTTTATCAACTGACATATTTTTTTATTCAGTTCTATGCTTGATATTAAGTTCTATGCTTATATTGAGTTCAAGCTTGATATTTAGAATGTGTAAATTTTTTAATTTGTTGTGATTTGTCATTGCTTTATTAAATACGAACATGGAGACTCACGGATATTAATACAACTATTATTTATAGAGCGGTATGATAAGCGATATTTATTTAAATTTTTTATTCCCGTGTATATTGTATTTTGTGAATATGAGCTAATTTGGTATGTTTTATAGGAAAAGACTGATCTAGGAAATAGAAAAAAAACGAGTAAGAAAAATCATGCGTTAATCATAGATTATAAAATACTTTCCAACACTTTATGAATGCTTTAACAAGACATCGTAATTTAGGGAAATGACGTAAATAAGATAACTAAGTAAACATTTTAGAAAATTCATAAAACATTTGAAAAATTGATTTCAGCAGTTACCGTCCATAGCCAAATATGTTTTCCAATTCTTTTGAACAGCCCTGTATTTGATCTGTAGGTTGATACACTGAGAAAAATGAAGTACTCAAAAATAAGTAAACCGACGTACTCATATCGAATTGAATATTTTTGGATCAAAAATGAACCCATGCTTTCTCTATTTTGAAACATCACATGTTATCAAACCCAAACAAACGAATAGTTTTGTACCCTGTAATGGTTCATTTCATTTATGGCGGCATAAATGATGTTTATTAATGTAAATATTAAATTATGCACAGCATTTAAAAAATAATTTAAAAGTGCTTGGAAATAATGCTCTTGTCATAAAAATATTCGATTTGAGTATCTTGTTAAGGATTTTGCTATTTTTCTTAATAAATAATCAATTAAACATTTCTTGTTAAGAACTTTGAACGGGAAATAAATGTCAGTACATTTTTACTTTAAATTTTAGGTTTTTCTTTTTTTTGGGGGGGAGGGGGGCAGTACATAATGATTCATATTTGATCACAACCAATGAATAAAAAATGAGTACATGTGTTTCTCAACTTTGAGTACATTTGGATCGGAGCTATTTTGAGTATGTGACGCATTTAAAATTGAGTACTTTTTACTCAATTTTGACTTCCCATTTTTTTAAGTGTATACAGTCGAACCCCGTTATAGCGAACCCGGTATATAACGAACCCCCGGATATAACGAACGGAAATTTTGGTCCCGTCGTTTTCCTATTGTATTTAATGCTAATTTATCCTTTTATAGCGAACCTCCGAAATCTTAATAAGCGGCTATAACGAACATTTTTTTTCCAGTCAACCATGTTTTTTTTTTTTTTTTTTTTTTTTTTTTTTTTACTTTTTCGCAGTTGTGAAAACAGGACTTCAACTCCAAATTTGTAAGAAAATGCATGCCGGCTAGTGAAACATGGTGCAAATCAGCGATTCTTTTTTTTAAGGGTAGAAACAACTGCACTCTTTCTCTTTTACGAGAGACACACTTCAGGTGTGATCCCGCCCACCCGTCAGTCATTTTCCCTTATTCCTGGTCACAGCTGTGTACAAGACTGGAGACAGAGCCGAAAATGAGAGAGGACGACGCGACGATTTTTTAATGGTCATTTTTAATAGATTTTATCTTTTTTTAATACATCATTATTGAATATATACATAGCAACTAATAAGTTATACATTTTTTGAACACTAACATTTTTCTTAACTGTTCGGATATTGCGAACCACCGGATATAGCGAACAAATCCTTCGGTCCCTTGAAATTCGTTATAACGGGGTTCGACTGTATATACTATATAATGGGAAAATTTAGTTTAGCAAGAAAACGCCTAACAGGTTGAAATTCTTTTTCAGCAATTTATACTAATGTATGGAAACATACTTGAATACTTTTGTACAACCCTATAATTTACCTAGAATCTTTATTACACGCCACTATTTAGTTAAAATTTAATTCAAACTAAGACACTATTAAAACTGCTGAAATCACATTTCCAGAAATTATAATTCATAGACGGCCATGTATCCAATTCTTTACGTGATCCTGTATATCGTTTTATCTATATTCTACAAACATTTCTTGGTAAATTAAATGCAGTTCAGCAAAAAAAATGCATAATTCATTTAAAAACCACCTTTAAGCAATTTGCGCCCATACCCAGTAATCCCTACGAATACTTTTGTGTAGCCTTGTATAGGAATTATAGCATTTATATACACCATATACTATGCATAAATATAGTGAATCATAAAAGCGCATATCATAATTAAAAATACATTTCCAGCAATCATCGCTAATGAACAGTACTTCGGATACAATATAGTATCTGAAATATTTTGTGTGTCCCTGTAAATGCTATATACGTATTATTCGTATTATACATGAAATAATTTATAGTATGTAAACCTCAGCGACATATATCAATTTCATTATATATGAAATAGATTAACATAATTAAAGTATGCCGCAAACAATTCCCTCCACCCCTATATCATTATGTATTTGAATTCCTTTTTTAGCCCTGTAAATGAACAATAACTATTCTTTGCATCGCATAGTCAACAGAATGCATATTTTAGTGCACTTCATAAATTCATATAAATTTTATTCTGTTTGAAAGCGTGCGTAAAATCATAAAAAATCATTTGAAATGATTTTTTTCCATAGGCTGTAATGTAACGGAAAACTTTTGGCTGTCCCTATAAATGAACAAAGCATGCTACAAACTTCATTGCAAATAGGTACCGTGCTATGGTAAACGTCAATAACATCCAAAAATTTCAGGGCAATCCGAGTATATTTTGGAGAGTTAGAGTGCGGACAGACTGCTAGACGGACAGACGGAGAGACAAACCGAAGTCATAAGCACTTTTCAACTTGTGTCCTATATTATGTATCCTGTATTATATGAACTTTTAAAAAATATATACTAAAGCAGTTTAATCTATAACTTCCCATCAGGCATGAAAAACACTTTGTGTCAATGCTTAAATATCACATTTTACTTTTTAGTGCCAATAATTACGCGTATCATAAACGTAGAAAATGAATTTACAATAGAAGAAAATTTAATAACCGATTCAGAATGTCTATAATTAAATGTTTGATTAAAATCACAAACAGAAAAATGCTTACATACAATTTAAAAAAATAAATATACCAATTTGAAAAACACTAAAAATAATAATTAGGATTTATAATTGTACTATTAAACAACAGCAAACTCAATAGATAAATTAAATGCATTATTAGATTTAACAATATCTCAAAAATATTTCGATATGGTATAAGGAATTCCTATTATTTTATAATTTCGGCAAATGTTAAATCTGAAAACATTGGTTTGAAGATTTAGGATTTTGAAAGATAATTTAAAATATTATTAGCACTAAAAGAAAATTCTTTCAAATGTTTCACTACTGTAATATAAAGATACATTTTCCCAATATAATGTTAATTTCTAATCTGAAACAGTTTCGTAATCTTATGATAATCGAAAATCATATTTAACCCCAAAATAATAATAACTATAAGTGTTAGTAATCAAAAAATAGTAAGAAGCCGATAAAATAATTCCAAATCATTGTCGTTCCATACATTTTCAATCTCAAGTAAGAGTAAATTAATGTTTATATTAATTCCAGTATGAATGTATAGGCATGCACAGTCTCTGCGCAGTTTTTTTTTTTTCAAGCGATGGCAGATTAAGATATTTTTCTTTGCAGTTACCGAATTTTAAAATATCGCTTCTAACAGTTAAAGATCAGTCTCTTACAAATATAACATAAAACTATTTAACTCATATGTACAAATCAGGAATAAAATATTTAAATTAAATAAAACTTACATATACGTTCTATTAATATCCGTGTATCCAAAAATGGTCATTTCCTTATCTTAAAGTGTTGTAGACGTGGTGAAGGTGATGTTCTAAAAACAGTGAACTATTTATTTCCCGCGTCTTCTCATGTTTATTTTTTTGTGGGCAGACGATTTTCAAGCAGATGGTCTGGTACAGATTATTTGTTTTTGCATGCAAGGGATATGAAACTTGAATGCGCAGTAATTTTCTGAAAGTATGGTTAATTAAAATTTTGTATTTGAAGAAATGTCCAATGTATTTAACCTTTTCTTTTTATCCGTACCAAATAATACAAGTTAAAATGTATTGTAAAGTTCATTTTTTCTAAATAATTATAATAATAATATTCATAATTAGAGTTTATTAGATATACCATTGTTTAAATTTTCAAAAGGTGTAAAAATAAATTTAATGGTAATAACAAGCCCCCCCCCCTTTTTTTTAAAGTAAAGATTGTTTTGCACAAATTTTGTATATTTCTTTTATTTTCGGAAAATGCTAATTTTATTTAAAAAGTCTGAAAGAAGTATTTATGACTTGAATACAAATTATAAAAATATTCTAAAGCAAGAAATGCATAGATGACTGAACTCTGAAGACTCTTTCTACGTGCTCATTAAAAGGTGCAGATTTAACTGTAATAGAAATTTTTTATTTTGAAACCACAGAAGTGTTTCGAATAATCCTAGTCGGTAAAAAAAGAAATAAATAAATAAATTTCCTCCCAGCAAACTAAATATGTAAAGCGTATAAATTTAATATTCCTAATTCTAATTATATTATCCAAATGCTAGATAAAATTGAAATCATGAAAAAGTATACATTCAGTATCTTAGATATCAAATTGATAAAATATAGAATGAAAATTTAGTTTATTAATGATTGTATCGTGCACTTTATTTATTATGCCCCCCCCCCCCCTCTCGCCTTTAGTGAGAGAATTTACCATTTGCTATCCACTAATATATTTTATTCCTTATGCCATGTAACTCGTGACTGTTTAAAATATTTCTCTTCATTTTCAAAGATTTTTGAAGTTCATATTTTTGTCACACTGTGACTTACAATATGGTGGTTTTTTTGTCACATATGTGACGTGACGTACGTTACATAGCAGTGACATAACAGTGACTTCACAATTTTTTTTAATTGCCAGGAAAACATAATTTTACAGTAAATAACATGTTTTGAAGAATTTTCGTAATTTTTTAAAGTTTTCTAAGAAGTTCACATCTCAGTCACAATGTGACATCACTGAGGGGTGGCATTTTGGTCACAAATGTGACGTGACCACAGTGACTTACAGTGACGTCACAACGACGTCACCGTGACCATGCATGCTATGAGGGTAGATACCAAATTTCAAGTCATTTGAACGACAAGTTTTAGAATTATAAACATTCAAAATTTAGTGCTTGTAATGTTAAATTGCATTTTCATATTTTTATTTATATCTCCTGGAATTATGCTCCTAATGTGCTAATTTTTTTTGTAGCAATAATACTAATTTACCCAAACATAAATACGCTGAATTAGCAATTTTCATAATTTTATGATATGAATTATGAATTATGGAATTAATATTCGAAAAAATTATGAATTGCAACCTACAATTTTTTTTGAAGGATTTAGATTTATTAAGTCCTGCTTTATGGAAATCCAAAATTTCACATTTTTCTTCCAAGTAGTTTTCAAACTATGCTTGAAAAACGGCAAAATGATGGTTTAAGGGGCCGTCTATGATAGATGTGAGTAGATATTTTGAATTTTATTCTGCTATCCTGTAATCTAACAGGCTTCAATGACTCCTTGAGTTGCGCTTCAGCTGCCTTGATCAAGAAGGGGGCTCTCTCGGTTAACAATCAAGTACGGAACTTCAATTTGTATACAGCCCTTAAAATACGCTCGTTTTAAAATAAATAATTCCTCGGAAACTTATGATACGAATTGCATAAAAATTTGTTTTTGGGCTAATTGAAGGGTGTAGAGTTCATTTATGCTGTCAGAATTGTGTACTTCTATTGAAAAACACAAAATTATGGTTCGTTTTATTATGTAGATGCCCCCCTAAGAAACTTTTATGTACATCATTTAAAAGTAGACTTTATTTCCAATCGTTCGGTACCAGTAACTTTTTTCTACGATAATTTGTTGAGGAGTTAGTAGGTGGTGTTCACTTTTTTTTTTTCCCCCACGGCTGTACCCTGGAATGATATTTAAAGTGAAATTTACAAAAAATAAAAAATTGATGTTAAAGGTCCCTCGTCCCCTTAAATGATCGTAGAAAAAACGCGAATTTTATCAAAAGATCTCGGAAAAATGCGAATTTCGTCAACGGATGGCGGGAGAATACAATTTGTTTCAAAAGATCTCAGAAAAATTGCGAAATTCGTCAAAAGATCGCAGAATAAAAGCGAATTCTGTCAAATGATCGCGGGAAAAAATGCTATTTTCGTCAAAAGATTGCGAAAAAAGCAAATTTCTTCAAAACATTTGCAAAAAAAGTCAAGTTTTGTCAAATATCGCGGAAAAAACGCGAATTCTCTTAAAGGTTCTCCGAAAAAATGCGAATTCTGTCAAAGGATTTCGGAAAAATGCGTATTTCATCAAAGTATCACAGAAAGAAGCAAATTTCGTGAAAGAATCGCGGAAAAACGCAAATTTCGTCAGATGCTCGAAAAAAACGCGAAATTCGTCATATTATCGAGGAATAAACGTAAATTTCGTAAAAGGATAGCGAGAAAAATTCTCGGAAAAACCAAGAATTCCGGACAGGATCGCGATTAAACGCGAATTCTGTCAAAGGATCGCGAAAAAAACGCGAATTTTGTCTAAGGCAGCTCAAAAAACACACATTTCATCAAGGGATCGCAAAAAATGCGAATTGGTGCAAAGATATCGAAAAACTCAAATTTCGTCAAAGAATCGCAGAAAATTTGCTGAGACATTGGTTTCACCGGATTTTTTATCAGCTAAGTGGCAGGTTAAACCTTAACTTCTTATGTTTATTAACTGATGTTTTGAGTGAAAACATGTTAAAATTTGAATTCGAGAACTAGCTAAGATTGCTGTATAAAACATTGCATAGGAAGAATGAACTTAAATAGAAACTTTCATTTCACAATTACTTACAGTATTTCATGAATTTTTTATGTGATTGTCTCTCACCCCAAATAATGCAAGATTTGAACAGAAATACTGACAATGTTATTGAGAGTAAAATAGTCTTCTTAATTGTCTTATACATGCACTATGTTAAATAATATCTCATTTCCCCATTTCAAGTGCTTTTCCTCTTTTTGCAATATCATGCCTCCATTAAACAGATTTTTTTTCTTTCTGCTGCTAATGTTTCATTATTATTGCAATCGGTACCCCCATTGTCGTTTAGAATGTTCAGAGTTAGCAAAAAGTGTGGAGAAATTTCATCTGCTTAATTATTCTTTCAAATGTCAAAATATTTTCAAGATAGCAATCCTTTTAATTTTTAGGAGTTTATTAGCATTATAATTTCAATCTGCTCCAAAAACAGCTTTTATTGCTGCAAAATTAGATTTTTATTGTTACGAAAATAGATTTTACTGCTACAAAATGAGATTTCTACTGCTACAAAATCAGGTTTTTGCTGCTACGAAAATAGGATTTTACTGCTTCAAAATCAGATGTTTGCTGCTCCAAAATGGCTTTAGTGCACTTTCATCCCTGCACTTCTAATATCAACCAATGATACAAAGTTTGTTAGTTTTGTACAGATTTTTTACTTCTTTCCTTTACAAACAAAAGTACCGTATTTTAAGATTACTGAAAAATGTTACAAAATGTATTATTTTACAATATCAAACATATGTTATTTCTGTAAAATGTTTTATTAACTGATATATATTACTGTGTTCCCTGCAGTGCAGCAACGTAATGAAATTCAGATGACTTCTTTTCTCATTTTTCTGTAGCGACAGAAGAATTTTCAAAAATGCTGTCAAAGTGGGAATTTTGAGCCGGATGTATGACTTGACAGCGCTAAAAAGAAAAAAAAATTGCCGTCCTGACGCAACAACCCCGTAGAACCCCAGGTGTAATTCATTTATTAGGAAATGTAAAATAACTGTTCGATTACAAATCATTTCAATAATAATGACTGCAAGTATCATGCTTTTATGTTTAAAAATGAGCCAGAAAGATTTGCATTGTTGAACGGGGATTATTAAAATTATTGAACCGCTTTAACACATTCAGCGCTCGCAGCGTTCCTAAAATTTTCACACAATGCTACCGGTATTTTAATTCAAGAATCTTCATGGCAGATTCCTTCAACATCTTCAGTAGAATTCTAAAAAAAATATTAGCGTTTTAAAATTGTGGTAGGTAAGTGTGAAAATTTTAGGAACGCTGCGAGCCCCGCACATTATAATAACATACAGACAACAGGTTAATTGGAAATAGTGTAAATAATTATACCCTTAGGCATAGAGTCTTATGCCCCGCCCCCTCCCCAACAATTTTTTAAGATTGACTATATTTCTTTGCGTCAGATGATGTTGTGGAGGAAAAAAACTGGAATTTCTAATAATAATAATAAAAAATACCGTATAATGTTTTCGGTTGATAAATTTACGGTTTTTGTATTAGCTGATCAGGTGTAATTGTACGGCATTCTTTTCCGTGATACTAAAATATTTTCCGTTTAAGGAAGATTCCGTTTTCACAGGTATTTACACATATGCAGTCCTTTATGTTATATGTACAATAGAAGTTGTCAAAACAGAACCTGACTATACCAGAGTCCTGTCTTAAATGGAAACTTTTCACACTCAAGATAGAAGGATTACTATACAATTATATCTACTAAGGCAGGAATCTGTCTAAAACTTTTTTTGCTCGCTTGTGATTGCTTTTTCACAGCTTTTACTTATATACTATATCTGGTTCAGCGGTGTAAATAAAACCTGTCTATGACGGAATCCTGTCTTAGTCGCAAACATTTCATAGTTCCAATGAAAAAAAAAAAAAACATTAAAAATTTACCTGCTAAGATGAAAACCTTAAAAGGAATTCTTCACCGGTTCTTTGCAATTTTGTCTTAGCAGTTCTTACTGTTTTTGCATCCATGATTCAGTAAATCAATTCCTTGTTCGACGCGGGGAGAGGGCAGAGCGCCGGATCTCCCCTCTCCTGGCTTTTTTGCTGGCTGAGCTCCACCAATATATTTGAAATGTTTACGCCTATGAATGTTCCAGTACAGTTATTCTTAGAAATTAATATTTATGCTTACCTTTCTAGTGATGATGGTTCATCACACTCTTAGATGATTTTTTCCCCGTCTAGATTATTTTTTTCCAGTCTTGGTGTATTAAATTCTTCGAATATAAATTTTAAAACTATGATTATTTTTTTTACGCGATGAGTTAAACGTTTACGTTTTAACACGAATGATGCTAAAAAACAGCTATTATTCAGAAGTACTGATAAAAGAGAAAATAAAAGGAGACTTAGAAGTGCATGTGCTTTATTAGAAATGTGAGAATTTAGGAAAAAAGGAGATGAATATACTGTGATTTTTTTTTTTTACCTTGAAAGGGTCGTGTCCATTACACAGAAGTAATACCATCCTTCTTTAGACCCTCAGCCGTTTGACCGTGCCCTAAGGCTGTGGATCCTGAGCGTATTGAGAACTCGGACATTCAGAGAATCGGAGAGTAGCGCTTTAATTGTTATTTTTTACACTTTACGTGTGTCGAAAATGACAAAGAATTGAGATACAAAAGTTTTGAGTATTTACTTATTCCAAAATATTGGAAGAAGTAAAGTTGTATACAAATACATATCTTAAATATCTTACTAGCACTGTTTTTTTACCAAGAATATGGTATAAATGTATCTGTACAGAGAGTGAAAATGTATCCAGACAGCTCTTTTTTTTTTTTTTTTTTTTTTTACTTACATGCCTACCTCCCCCACACCCTTTGCGTAAAATGTGATTTCAAAGGAGATAAAGTTAATAGTCAATTCTTTCGCCAATCGCAGTATATATATATATATATTTATTTATTTATTTTTCTAATTGTCAATTATGAAACATGCTAATACATTAAATTTAATAAGAAATTTGAAAATAAGTAAGACTGAGACAAAATCAATATTTTCCAAAATTTCTGTTTCCCTAAAGACCTATTAAAAATAATAAAAATTACTTTTCATAAATTTAAGAAAATTTACATCATTACTTCATTAGTCAAGTTTCGGGGTCTGGGGGGGGGGGGTTGTTCAGCACCCACCCCCCCATGGGTACGCCGATGCTGGGATTTAACGATTTGTTGAGAATTATTTATTTTAGGCAGTGAAATTTTATGAAAAATGCTAATTTAAAAATGTCTTTAAATAAATAAATAAAATTAATTTTCAGTTTCACTTAGAAAGAAAATGGTGTGTCATAATACGTAAAGCATCTTATTAAAACTACTCTAAAAATCTAGACCTCTATCTTTCACCATTTCTGAGAAAAAGGGTACATAAAGTTGGTGTATTTTAACATAGCCGAGATAGAGCTTAATGTCAAGCCGGTCCCCTTAATGTCAACATCTAACTAAACATATTGCAGACAACTGCTACTTCTTTTCGTCACCATTAATTCCACAGAGAAATATTAGATTACTTTAATCAATCGATTTGTGTGATAAACGGAAATTTCTCTTCCAAATTACCGGTGGCAAAAAGCTTCATCACTTTACCGTATTTAACACTTAACGGACCATAGCTTTAAATACAATATTCTATTTTATATTCAATCCAAACCACTATAATTTAAAAGTAATTTTTTAAGTTAATTTCTCTTGTACATACAAGAAAGAGTGTTTATTAAAAAAAAAAAAATGGTGCCATTTGGCGAATAAATTTGGTAAGGGTGCCAAGCAGCAATGGTCCGTTAGGGTTTAAAAATGAATTTTCATTTATGTCAGTTAATTAGTTTTCAGATTACAAGATGCCACAAATTTTATGCAATGCACTAACAGGAGATATACAGATAACGGCCAATCCAAAAATAGTCAAAACCTATTCACAACTTCTCAAATCGTGTACATCTAAAAAAGTTCGTAAGTATTTCACAAAACCAATATTTTATCCATGAGACTATCAAAGAAAGTAAAATATGAAACAAAGTTATATCATTAATATGCTTCAGTTATCATAAATCATTGTGATATATCTTACCGAGTTCATTTCATGTTAATTAAGACTTTCCTTGGCTTAAAACTATTATTTCATGAATAATTCATAAATTCTAAAAACAATATTTCAGATTACAAATAATGATTTTTACAGTTTTATTATCACGAGGATAAATCTTAATGAGTTATATGAAACTAATATCCACAAGAAGAAAAAATATCTCATAAATATTAAATGGTTTTTTCCAGGTTAATAAGACTTCACGATAATTATGTCTCTTTTAATTTAATTGCAAATTTATAATTAAAACTTACTGTTACTTATTTTATGCATAATTTTAAACTTTATTCATATTTTTCAATGATCTTGTTTAATTCATTTTGTCTTAAGGAAATCTTCCATTCTTCCAACTATGTAATCTTTAAAATTTTGGAACATCTAGGGGAAGTTTTAGCTTACTACTTTAGTAATAAGTTTTAATTTACTTATGAAAAGAAAGGTAAAATTTTATTATTAATATCTAGTTGAGCATTTTCCATGTGTTTTATTTTATTGTTTCCTTAGAAATATTTATATCTTAGAAATATCATATTATAATAAACATTGTGGCAAGAATAATATTCTAGGATATTTTTTTTTTTGAAAAAAAGATATTTATTAACCCTCTCGCTGCGTAAGTAATTCTTCGCAATGAGCGTCTTTTACAAAAATTTTAATCGTTTATCACCGGTTCTTTAAAGCAGAAATTTTTGACTATCGTAATCGGGGACAATGTCCTGATTAAATGGAACAATGATTTCGCTAAGAAATAACTGGTGGGAATAACCAAATAGTATTAATTTAACGGAAAAATGCATGCCCGAGCATATCTCGGGCTGCGCAGCGAGAAGGTTAATACTGCAAGGATCTCAATTTCTGTATCAGAAGGGTACATTTTACAAATGATATTACAAACACACAGTTGCCAACCTCCTCATTTTTTGAGTACCAGTAAATTACTACAAAAATGTTTGCTTTATTTAATTGCAGAAAGTAATCGACTATATAAATCAATGATTTCTACATAAAAATATTGGTATGAAAGAAATCGTTAGGTTCGCAACTATGCAAACATATTATAAATATTTAAGACTAAAAGCTCTTAAAAAATTTCAATATAAAAATGAAAAATATTTAACAATTTAACTGACTTATTACCACTCACGATCAAATGTACTTTTAATTCATAGATTGACGCTTTTGCCACAGTAATAGTGTTTATGCTGAATTTTCTATGGGATAAATGAACTGAACAATGTAAATGGCAACCGATAATCGATCGCCCAAGAAGAAAAGAAGTTAAAAGAAAACTGGCAGTGCAAATACTTTATGGAAGAAATACATAAACCACGGCTTCCTTTAATAATGGCTGTAACGCGGTCCACCGGGATTCATTCTATTTCACTTTTGAATTTGCTGTTTGGCAATAATTATTCTCAGTTGTTTCGTTTAGGAAGCCTTGATATGAGAGAGGCGACATACAGGGTATAACATTTCAATGGTTGACACCATTCTGGACAAACGCGAATCGCCAAACATCTTGCAAGCGTGCAATTATCGCCAAGCTAATTGCTTGTGTTAACCCCTTGAGGGGCAAGCAATTGCGTTTGCGTAATGCTGAATTCCCACCGGAAAATTAGAAAAATTTTATTTCAAAATGAGGAAGAGCAATTTTTCGATCTTTTTTTCTACTAAAGTTAGGAAAGTTTTTTTAAGGCGAAATTTTAGAAAAGAATTTTGTAATTTTTTTCTGGTGTAAATCTTCATTAATCGTAGGTGGGATAAAATATATCCCACCGCCCCTCAATGGGTTAAGGGGACCGGGTAAGCGAAATTCAACCAAAAAATCGATTTTTACTTTTTATATCATTAAATAGTTTAAACTTTTAACTTTTCAACGATGTGTTACACATGTTTATATATTAAAAAATCTGTTGCATTTTTTCATTATTTCTAAGAGCGCTTTACAGCAGTGGGCTATTTTTTTAAAATTCAGATTTCTTCATTGTCACCAATTTTCTGAAGTGATATAATTCCCATTGTTCTCGCCTTAATTAATATGTTATTACATAAGGCGAATTTTACTAGTTCAAAAAAGTGGTGCCAATCAAGAAATCTAAATTTTAAAAAAAGTAGTCCACTGGCAACACTGCTTCACAGCTTTGTCTTTTTCTCAAAACTTAGATTTTTCAGGTTTGTGTTCCTTTTTTTCAATATCTATAAAACCTAAGAACTCAATTTTTTCGAAATACTTATATTATGTTATAGTGCATACTTTAACACAGGGATTTAATAATTTGTTGAGAATTATTAATTTTAGGCAGTGAAATCTTAGCAAAAATGCTAATTTAAAAAAATTCTTTCAATTAATAATTAATTTTCAGTTTCACTTAGAAAGAAAATGCTCTGCTAAAATACGTAAATTGTTTTATTCAAACTACTCTGAAAAATCTAGACCTCTATCTTTCATCATTTATGTGGTAAAGGTACATAAAGTTAGTGTATTTTAAAGTGGCCGAGATAGAGCTTACCCGGTCCCCTAAACTTGTCCCACTGATATAATCGAACTCGCCAAGGCAAGTATGTCCAAGTTTTGGAATAGAGAATGCTTACTTTTGCCAAAGTCATGGAACTACTTATAAAGAGGAACTTACATATCCTTATAATACTGAAACTTCAACTGTCACCGCTTTCGCAGGAGTTCATTAACACCGGGGCAAACTTCCATCAGTAAATTTACATAGAAATGCTCTCCTTATTTAAAAGTTTTATTAATGCAAAATTTCAGTAATAAATAATGGCAAAAATAAGCTTTCCTTTTTACTGGTGGAAATTTACATCGGTGTCTGTGAAAAAAATTGTTAAACCTGTGAAAGTTGCCACAAGAAAAAGAAATAGAAAGTTTTAGAATATTTGTGAGAGAAATGGTCGCATGAATAAGGAGCTTAAATAAGACGAAATTTTCTATTCAAATTTACTAGTGGAAATTTTCTCCGGCTGTAATCAGAAACTGTTTATTCTATTTAAAATAACAGTCGCCATCCTGTGACAACTTCCTCAGTCATTTCACTCATAATTGGTAGACAGTACATTATATGTCACCTCCTCTTCCTTCATAAGTCCATTTCGTCTGTCTAAGCAATGGAGTTATGAATAAAGAGGAGGTGACATATAATGTACTGTCTACCAGTTATGAGTGAAGTAACTGAGGAGGTTGTCACAAGATGGAAGCTGATTTTTTTTAATTCGATCAACAGTTTTCGATTACCACCGGGACAAATTCTCCATCAGTAAATTTAATTAGAAAATTTCGTCTAAGCAATGAAGAACCTCATATCACAGATATATTTTCTCACAAATAGGGTAAAATTTTCTATTTCTTTTTACTGGTTTCAGTTTGCCCAGGTATTATAATCTTTTTCACTGACACAGACAGGAGATTGTCACAATATAGCGGAAACGCAGAGCCTGAGTACCGCAAAAATAAACTCCCACCAGTAAAAATTAATATATGTTTCTGCAATTATTTATGACTGAAATTCTGCATTAATAAGACGTTTAAATAAGGGGAAATTTTCTATTTAAAATTACTGGTGGAAGTTTCCCTTGGCGGTAATCAACCCCCGTGAAAGCGGTTGCAGTTGAAGCTTCACTCTTTGAAGGATATGCCATTTCCTCTTTATTTATAGTTCCATGGTCTAAGCATAGTCCCAGCATCATATGTTGCCTTTCTCATATGTAAGTTCCCTGGTTTTGTTTTATATAAGCGAATCTATGATAAGTTCACTAGATCTATTTAATTTCAAAACTGTACAGTGCGAATGCGGATATAACTTTGTGTATATGTAAATCTTATCTCAAGATTTTGTCTTAAATTTACACGTATTAGTATTATGTTACTGGAGAAGTCCTTAAAACAATAGTGGTCTGATTAATATTCTATTGATTCTGGTTTGTTATTCTAAAATGTTCATTTATAATTCGTTCTTAAGCCCATTTATTATGACGCATACAGCTTAATTGCAAAATAAATTGGGATACCAAACATAAAAACAAAAAAGACTCGCAAAAGTTCCTAATTATATATAATTTAAATTTCGATACTACGCAATAAATTGCGGTGGTTTATATCTAGCAATTAGTAAGCTCATTAATTAACCCTTCCTGGAGGTTTTAATATATACTTGCAATAAGACGCCTGCAGTTTATTTTTTTTAGTACCAGAATATTTTATCTGTACACTTCGACTTCTCGAATCGTAAAATATTTCAAATTTTCATGAAAAATACAATTTAACTCCCATTAATTTAAATTCGTTTTAAAAGTATTAAAAAAACCGCAAAAAATGAAAAATAAATTTCTCTTCGTAAAAATCGGATATCTCTCCGATTTCATTTCATGGCAATTGAAAATATCATTCGTTTGTAATTAATATTTCATGAATAATTAAGTCTGTTCTGAACTGCTCTGCTCAACAACTGCAAAACGTTTTGATACATTTACAAATTCATTTTTTATCGGAAAGATATAAAATTGGAAAGTCTGACCATGGAAGCGATTTGGAATCGATTTTTTTTCCATTTTTTTCATCAATAAATCACCTATTGAGATACAAGCGATTTTGATCACGTGACAAACACGTTTTTCACCCTTTTTTGAGCGCTTATTCTTCTTTCGCACGGAAATTCGGTTCAAAATGCCCACTTTGACACCATTTTCTGAAAGATCTATTGCGTTTGCAAAAGAAAAAAAAAAGCAATTTATCAAATTACAACGACCATTTGGAAAATGATTATTTCGAAGACTAAAATTTGAGACATAAAAAATCGCATGGAATTGATCATCGTACGTATTATCCACCTGAAACTTATGTATTATCCAAGCATTTCATTGACTGTTCGGGAAAAGGCTTTTCCATCGTCAGATTTCCAAGAAATCTGATGACCCATTTTAAATGAAATTTCATTCTTAAACTTCTAAACATCCGACAATATTACTTTTTACACCGTCGTATAGAGAAAAAAATTTACTTTTAAATGCAATTTGTTTGAAAGCTGTATCTCAATTTGTTTCTGAGTTATTAATTTTTTTTTTGTAGTTTTTATTACTTTTTTGTCATAGTGGCAACAGAAGGTATCCATCTCTGTTGAAAGTAGGGGGAAATACAGATTACTGTCTAGACCAATCAGGAAACGAATAAAATGCGGATTAAATCAATAAAAACCTCCAAATATGCTTTTGATTTCCCATCCTGACGAGAACAATAACCATTTTTCCAAATGGTTAAAAAAAAAAAAAAAAAAAAAAAAAAAAAAAAAAAAAAAAAAAAAAAAAAAAACAGCTTAATTACAAAGTTTTGGAGCTAGTTTTATGCATTTCCGAACAAAAATAAATTAAAACTTATGTCACAAAGTTGCCCTTTTGGATTTGAAAACAGCTTTAATAAAAGAAAAAAAATCAGTTTGCTGATAATATGGGGAGATTAATTTAGTTAAAACAAATTTACTACACTTTAAATTAAGTCCGACGCCTCCTGAATACGAGACCTGTTCGCTGTCACAAAAATAGCGACTATCGTAGTCTGACTTTTTTCATTGATTGTACGGCTCCTTAAATTTCAATACCGATCTATCTCTCTATATATAAAAGTCAGTTGTCTGTGGGTATACACAGACTTTTCTACATGAAAACCTACTGCCACCCACACGCGGTTGTAGTGGTTAGATAGCCCTTGGTCTCCTGCTGCTAGTAAGATAGTTGGTTCAGGGTGGGTGGAAGTAGGAGATTATATGGACCTCAAAAGAATTCCATTCCATTACGGCCAATGGGGGAAAAATCGTTTGAGATAGTTTTTAATCTTTATCTCCATATATGAAAGGCCCAGCTCAAACTAATGAACCTAGAAGCATGAAAATTGGCGGGAAAAGAACACCATGGACGGATTTTTGAAAATCCCCCCCCCCCCCAAAGGAGTTAAAAGAGGGGGGTGTCGACAATTTTAGAGTATGTAACTATATCGTCGGTACTATATCAAACTGTCCAATGTGAAAACAGCGGACTACTTTTTTTTAATTGAGATTTCTTGATTAGCACCAATTTTTTGAAATAGTAAAATTCGCCTTATTTAATATTATTTAATGACATATTAATTGAGGCGAAATCAAGGGGAATATTACCATTTCAGAAATGTGGTGCCAATCAAAAAATGTGAATTTAAAAAATGTAGCCAACTTTTTTTACATTGGATAGTTTGACATGGTATCGACAATATCTCAGAAGCAGTTTTAGTTAGGAGCGTGAAATTCCAGAAAATAAATCTAATAAAAAAATTAACACATGTTTCAGCGATTTTAGATATTCCACCCCCCAAAAAGGGGGTTAAAAGGGGAGTCGAAAATTTTAGAACATTTGCTATATCTCACCAGCCGTTTGAGGTAGGAGAGTGAAATTCCAGAAAATAAATTACTAAAAAAAATTGAAAACCTGTTTGAGCTATTTTACAAACTCTCCACCCTAAATTGTTTAAAAGGAGGGGTCGAAAATTTTAGTATATTTGGCATATCTCAACAGCCATTTTACGTAGAAACATGAAATTCGAGATAACAAACATACTAAAATAAATAGGTAAACACATTTCATCTTTGCTAGATATATTTCTTTTGATTCAAGATTCTTTTTAGAGAAATCGGCCAGCGAAGCGGGTGAAGTCGCTAGTATTTTATAAAAAGTATTATTCAGCTAATTTGACTGCAGAATAAGAAAGCTATGAATACTTTTAAACAATACTAGTACTTGAATTCAAGTGATCATAGAAACGGAAAATAATAATAAATAAATAAATAATTGTCTGAGCGAAGCGAAGGCTAATACTCAGCGAAATATTACTGTCCGGACACTTTACTACTACGATGGATATTAACGCCATGTCCTACTAAAAAAAAAGCCTAATAAAAACCTTTCGTCAAGCATAACTCAAAAAATATTTGTCGGATTTCGTTTCTGATTGCACCAGAAGGTACCTATGAGGGTCGCCAACTGAATGCACCTACTATGAAAAATAAGTTCCAAACCGTTTAAAAATTATATAGAAAAAACTCTTTAAAAAGAACAGTTTATCTCCATACGTCACAGAAATTTGGTGTGCGTCACTTTCACCGGTTGATGTTTTCGTAGACAACTGGTTTGAACACATGGAGCAAATAAGAAAAAATACGCACGCAGTAATATTGAATAGATCAGTTTCAACCACGTGATCACAAACCTTGCAACAACCCGTGGCAACCAGTTTTGGTGGGCAAACAAATAATAATACAGTATTCCGTACCACGGTGACCGTTTTTAGCCTGTTGTATAAAATCTGGCATGTTGTATGACATACAATTGTGGATGATTAAAACAAAAGACATGAGTGTTTATTGATCCGGGAATTTATCTTTCTCTGGATGTCTGTCTGTCTATCATACAACATGCAATTTTCTTGTAAAGGATGATATTATTATGCAGTAAAACCTCCATAACGGGCACACCCGATTAGTGGAAACCTCTATTTAGCGGGCATTTTTTCGATTACCAACCCTTAAATAACTGTACAATTTTTACTCTCAGTAGCGGACACCTCCAAATAGAGGACAAATTCTATCCCTCCCGAGGTGTTCGCTATTCAGAAGTTTTACTGGTAAAACCTCCATAGCGGACACACCCGATTAGCGGATACCTCTATTTAGCGGACATTTTTTCGATTACCAACTCTTAAATAACTGTACACGTTTTACTCTCAGTAGCGGTCACCTCTAAAGAGAGGACAAATTCTGCATTCTCGGAGTGTCCGCTATTCAGAGGTTTTACTGTATATAATATTGATAATTATTTTACAGGGCCGCACAAAAGAATAAGAATATATGAAACGAATATAAACTAAATTCGGGATTGGTAGATCGCTGATGGTAATGTAATTTTAGGATGTTGTTACAGTCATCCGCAGCATGTTTTTAGAGTTTCATTCATCTAACGAAACCCTACCTGTCTCACTCCTTTGTCTGTCTGTTTGTCCGTCTGTCACAGAGCCCGTTCTCAGAAACTACATATGTCGGAGACTTGAAATTTGCATACTTATAGCTGAACACCACACATCAAACGGCAAATAATAAAATTTTGAAAAAGTTTAATATTTAACCCTCTGGGCTCTAACTTGTGTATTTTAAGCAATTTTTCTAACTCAGCCCCTAATTTAATTAAGTTGGAGACATGAAATTTTGCATACTTATAGCTGAACATCTCACATCAAACGACAAATAATAAAATTTTGAAAAAGGCTTAATATTTAACCCTTTAGGCTCTAACTTGTGTATTTAAAGCAATTTTTCTAACTCAGCCCCTAATTAAGTTGGAGACATGAAAGTTTGCATACTTATAGCTGAACACTTGCGATAATACGATAAATAATAAAATTTTGAAAAAGTCATATTTAACCCTCCGGTCTCTAACTTCTGTATTTTAAGCAATTTTTCTAACTCAGCCCCTAATTAAGTTGGAGACATGACATTTTGCCATTTTGCATACTTATAGCTGAACACCTCACATCAAACGACAAATAATAAAATTTTGAAAAAGTCCAATATTTAACCCTCTGGGCTCTAACTTATGTATTTTAAACAATTTTTCTAACTCAGCCCCTAATTAAGTTGGAGACATGAAATTTCGCATACTTATAGCTGAAATCCTCACATCAAACGACAAATAATAAAATTTTGAAAAAGTCTATTATTTAACCCTCTGGGCTCTAACTTGTGTATTTTAAGCAATTTTTTTAACTCAGCCCCTAATTAAGTTGGATACATGAAATTTTGCATACTTATAGCTGAACACCTCACATCAAACAGCAAATTATAAAATTTTGAAAAAGTCTAATATTTAACCCTCTGTGCTCTAACTTGTGTATTTAAAGCAATTTTTCTAACTCAGCCCCTAATTATGTTGGAAACAAAAATTTGCATACTTATAGCTGAACACCTCATATCAAACGACAAATAATAAAATTTGAAAAAAGGTCTAATATTTAACCCTCTTGGCTCTAACTTGTGTATTTTAAGCAATATTTCTAACTCAGCCCCTAATTAAGTTGGAGACATGACATTTTGCCATTTTGCATACTTATAGCTGAACACCTCACATCAAACGACAAATAATAAAATTTTGAAAAAGTCTATTATTTAACCCTCTGGGCTCTAACTTGTGTATTTTAAGCAATTTTTCTAACTCAGCCCCTAATTAAGTTGGAGACATGAAATTTTGCATACTTGTAGCTGAACACCTCACATCAAACAGCAAATTATAAAATTTTGAAAAAGTCTAATATTTAACCCTCTGTGCTCTAACTTGTGTATTTAAAGCAATTTTTCTAACTCAGCCCCTAATTATGTTGGAAACAAAAATTTGCATACTTATAGCTGATCACCTCACATCAAACGACAAATAATAAAATTTGAAAAAGGTCTAATATTTACGCCTCTAGGCTCTAACTTGTGTATTTTAAGAAATTTTTCTAACTCAGCCCCTAATGAAGTTGGAGACATGTCATTTTGCCATTTTGCATACTTATAGCTGAGCACCTCACATCAAACGACAAATAATAAAATTTTGAAAAAGTCTATTATTTAACCCTCTGGGCTCTAACTTGTGTATTTTAAGCAATTTTTCTAACTCAGCCCCTAATTAAGTTGGAGACATGAAATTTTGCATACTTATAGCTGAACAGCTCACATAAAACAGCAAATTATAAAATTTTGAAAAAGTCTAATATTTAACCCTCTGTGCTCTAACTTGTGTATTCAAAGCAATTTTTCTAACTCAGGCCCCAATTATGTTGGAAACAAAAATTTGCATACTTATAGCTGAACACCTCACATCAAATGACAAATAATAAAATTTTCAAAAAAATCTAATATTTAACCTCTAATATTTTGTCTCGCGCAATTTTTAAATTTAAACTGTTTTGCAATACTATTTTTTGTTCATTTTGCATAATAAGTGTAATGTGACGTAATTTGTTCTATTTCAGATTTCTAACGCATGTTAAGGAATTTATTTTACAATATCCTTTCTCTTTTAAAATTCACATGTAAATATAGTTTTTATGGCGTAATTTCCAATAAGTGCCTGCTTTTTATACCTAATTATTTAATTCCAATTTGAAGGTTTTTTTCTGTTTATAATAGTAACGTGTAAATAATTTTTTTTTATTTGAAGCAAACATTATTGTTTGCGCTGTTTATACAGTTGACAACAGTTTAAATTAATACCATTTTCTAAAATATGTAAAAAATATCTGTCAAAATGCTGAACATTTGAATTTAAAATAGAAATAAAACCTCAAAAAATGAGTCAAATTAAAACAATTAATGAAATCTGCAGACCGAGATCTTCTATTGAATAAAATGATCTAAAAATGATTAAATTCCCATGTATAGCTTTTGCTCTTATAATTTTTTTTTAATGGAACGATTTTGTCCTGTTTTAGCATTAAATATCTCTTAAAATAATTCTTCGTTTTGAAAACTGTATGCATTAGTGTGTTGATCAAACATTTCGCTATAATACCACCGATTTTCATATATTTGTATGCAATAGTTTTCTTAATATTAACGAAGAAAGACCTCCGGTCACAAAAAATTCAAAACCGGCGGCGGCGGCGGTGACAGCGTTAGTTACTTTTTATAGAATAGAGAGATATATAAAAATGAAAACTTGTCTATCTGTCTGTTTGTAATTCTATAAAAAATCCACATTTTGGAAGCCAAAATTGTGAAGAGATACGTACATGTGTATTAAAACATGGCCGAGACAACTAAATTAATCCGGAATCGAAATAAATTATAGTTAATTTTTAATTAATAAAAAACCACCAATTTAACAGCAATTATTTGCTGAATAAATATGTTAGTCCAGTGAAATGGTAATGATAATTGCCGGTTTGATACATTAATTAGGGTAGAGCTAATTTTTTAATATGTTGCATGGGTAAGTACTATGACTAATTTCCAAAGGTTTGCCAACAAAATTTTTTGTCGCCGGCGACGCCATCTTGAAAAAATGGCGAAAATTTCAGACATTTTTTAGTTTTTGCCAAATATCTGCCAAATCAAAGGTCTGATAAAAAAAATTATACTTTTTATTTCAAAGTAGACTAATTTGTTTACAATTTAAGACCAGACTTATTATTTTAACTGAAATAGTTTTGGAGTTACAACCCTTCAAAGTTAGGCAAAATTTTCCGAAAAAGAAAAATTTTGAAGCTTTTCACCATATTTATCCAATAGTATCTCCTAAATAGCGAATCTTTTTATCCTCCACCCTTGAAACGTTATTTTAAGTTTGCCCTCATAACAACTGTAGGCAGTACGTATTTAAAAACCGTTAAAAAGAAAGAAAAAAAAAGAAAAACCGTTAAAATAAATATTTTCTCCGCATCCTACCGATCAGGAAGATTTGTGTGTGTGTCGGTGGGGGGGGGGGAGAATACAACGACCTTCGACCTTTGTAGCATGAACCAATACAAGTTGTAGCATGCGAGAGCAATGGGGATAGAGGGAGGGGAAATTCTAACCAATAGCAGGGAGAGAGAGAGAGCTAAAAATAGCATGAATCCTCGCTCAAGCGTCAGTTATATCCAGTCGCATACCGCAGATCTTGCAGTAGAGACCATTTCTGATTTTTTTGTTCTTTAATACAATATGACTACTCCCGATGGGAATTTATGTTTTATATGTAACAATAGTTTAAGTGAAGGGGAAACTAGGATTGTGAAGCAAAAGGGTATACAAACTCTACTAAAAGCAAGTGTTAAACGTACGCTTCCAAATCACGAACGTTTATTGAATTATATGAACGAGGTTACTGTGCATGATGGTTGCTATAAAAGTTATATTAACCCACGAATGATTGAAGCATATGTTCGTCGAGGTTCACAAGATACGCAAACGAAACCAAAACTTCGTTCAGGAGGGACAAGTTTCAACTTTAAAACCAAATGTTTTTTATGTGCAGAAGATATAACCAGCGAATTCTTGGAATCTATTAAGAAGACTAAATTATCTAAACGAAATAAAGTAATATTAGTTGAGAAACTGGAAGTGCGAGACTCAATATTGAAAGCAGCTGAAAAACGAGGAGATGAGTGGGGGAAAGAAATAATTGACCGTCTGAAGAACGAGGAGGATTTAGTAGCGGTGGATGCACGATATCATCTTTTTTGCCAACGGAAGGTGTTCAAGTTACCCCCAACTAGCAACAAAAGAGGACGTATCCATAGCAATAATGTCGATGAAGCGATGGAACAGATTATTTTATATCTTGAGGAAAATTCATCCGAATGTCAATTTTCTATGGATGAACTGATTGCAAGCATTCAAGGTGATTACATCCCTGACGTAAGAACGATTAAAGCTCGTCTTTTTGAGAAATATGGAGATGAGTTGCTAATTGCTGAGAATTTCCACAAAAAGACTATAGTTTGTTTCAGAAATGTAGGATATAAGGTTATATCAGTATCATGGTATAAAAACCGTAAGTCAGACCCTGTCGAAGAAAAACTACGAATCATTGAGACTGCTGCTGATATTATCCGAGGGGATATTCGTTCACAGATGTACAATGTCACTGAATACACGCCACCTGATAACTTTTTGACTGATGCGACTTCTGTGATCACTCAATCACTTTTACACTTCTTTGAACGAGTGATTTTGAAACACAAGCGTGGCTCTTTGGATGAATGGAAAAGAAAGTGTATTGCGCTTTCACATGTAGTAATCTCAGCTGTGCGTCCTTGTTCCTTCATTTCATCACTTTTAAATGGAATTGGCGTTTATTTGTACAAGCGTTTTGGATCAAAACACCTTATTGACCTCTTGTCATCACTTGGGTTTTCATCGAGCTACACTGATGTATCTTTACTGGAATTGTCCGCAATAATGGAATCTAAAAAAACAATCATCGAGAAGGGATCATTCTGCCAATTTGTGTTCGACAATGCCGACTTTAATGTGAACACACTTGATGGTTTGGGGACTTTCCATGCCATGGGAGGAATAATGGTGGTTAATCCTTACGAGTCAGTAAAACCTCAAAACAATGTCACCCGTGTTATGCGGTGCTCTACAGCAGAATTAATTAAAAACACTGGTGGTAACACTGAACTGCTGACGTTTAAGAAAACTGACAATGCAGGCTTGAAAAATGTTCCCATTGTTAATCTGAATGAGATTCAGCCTTTAAATGATGATATATTCCCTACAGGTACGGATATTCTATGGCTGTATGGCAAGAGTTTAAGCAGTGTGGAAATTCCAGGGTGGAACGGATATATGGAAAATGCAACCCGAGACGAGTTATATCAACGTTCCAGTATTATATGTCTTCCTTTCATCAATAATCCTCCGACTCAATATGACACGATTTATTCAGCTCTTCGACTCGCGGTCGAAAAATGTAAAGGAAGTGATCAAAAGACGTGTTTTGTCACCTTTGACCAGCCTCTGTATGTTAAAGCACAGGACATAGTAAGAAACTGTAATGACCCAGCTTTGAAAAATGTGGTCCTGCGCCTGGGAGGATTTCATCTCCTCATGTCCTACATGGGAACTCTTGGAACCATCATGGCTGGAAGTGGGCTTAAGGAGCTTCTCAGTACGGTGTATGCTGAAAGCAGCATTGAAAAGACGGCCACGCTTATTCGAGGGCAGTGCGAGCACATAATTTAGTTCATCTTGTTTTGGGAAAACTTATTTGGGAGACAGTTCAACTGACAGATGATGAAAAAAATATGATGGAAAACGTGCTTATTGATTTAGAGACATGTGTTGTTCTAACTATTGAGGAAAACGAGGAATTTGAAATTATCAACAGAAAATTCAGAGGGGCTATGCAGAACCTTGAATGTCATGGGCCCACTGCTAAGCTATGGATGCAATATTTTCGCATGGTCACTTTAGTAAAGCAGTTTATAGAAGCAGAAAGAAGGGGAAACTGGCATTTCCATCTTGCCTGTGTCCAAAAAATGTTGCCTTACTTTCATGCTGCAGGACATTTTTTCTACGCAAAATGCGCTCATCTATATCTGCAAGATATGTTAGCCTTAGAAACCAGAATGGATCCAGTTGAATACAGTGCCTTTACGACCCGTGGATGCTTCACCGTCAGGCGAACAGAAAAGTTCTGGTCTGGTATATGGACCGATCAGACCATAGAACAGACCCTGATGAGAATGATGAAAACATCTGGAGGGCTGACAACAGGTCGAGGGATTACAGAGGCTGTGCTTACTCGCTGGACACTGGGTATGGTGTACCTCCAAAGTATTTGTTCTGAAATTGAGAAATACTGCGGTATCACGTCAGCCAGCTCTGAACAACACATAGACATGAGGCCCACTCGTGTTGCCCGAGATAGAGAAGATGCTGCAAAACTCTATAGGTGGTTTTCTCAACACTATCCATTCCCTCAAAATGATGCAATAATGTCCATTTATTCAGGAACCATTGGGGGTGAGGAAGTTAACTGCCACCTGTCTGAACAAATTGGAAAAGATGGATTAGCAAGAATTGTTGGCAATAATTTTCAAGATGTTAAATTTCAACGCAAGAAGAAGGTAGTTACCCTCGCGAGCACTAGTAACACCGTAAAAATTGGAAACGATAAGCTAATTATAGATCCCCTTACAATATTTCACAGGCTGTGCATTTCCAAACAATCTGATGAAGATTTGAAAACATTCTTTAAGTACGAGTTATCTCCTTACCCCATGTCATTGTTTTCAGATGCAGGTATGCGTAAGGGGACCAAATCATCATTTTACGATTCGTTTATTCCACTCAAGAAAGAAGACATCCCAGATGGAAGTAAATATGTTGTTGTCGATGGCGGTCATATTTTACATAAAGTAGTGTGGCGTAGACATGCTTCATTCACGGCCATAGCAGACAGCTATATAAAATATTTGCGAACCCATTACGGTATGAACGTTTCTGTAATCTTTGATGGTTATCCTTTAGGCGCTGATCAAAAATTCACCAAAAACTGTGAACGACTTCGTAGGGCTACCCATTGAGCTCCGGACATCATCTTCGACGGAATAACTGTGTTTCAAAGTACACAAGAAACTTTTCTTGCCAATTATAATAACAAGAGGCACTTCATTGATATTTTGAAAGATGTTTTAGAAAAAGCTTCAATACAAGTGCAACGGGCAGTTGAAGACGCTGATGTATTAATTGTCAACACTGCGATTTCAAAGGCCTCTCAGTATGATAATGTCATCGTAGTCGGGGAGGACATTGATCTTCTTGTACTCCCCACTGCATTACCATCGCCTCACAAAAATAATGTATTCTTTCAAAAGTGCGGAAGAGGTAAAGCTCCTGATGTATTTTATTCAGCTAATTCTTTTCGCTACAGCTTTTCCAACATTCTGCTGTGCCTCCATGCTTTCAGTGGGTGTGATACCACCTCAGCACTTTTTGGCCACGGGAAAAACCAGTTTTGTTCACTGGTTGTAAAGTATACTGAACTTGAAGAGGAGACAATAGCTTTCTTGAACCCTGATGCAACGTTAGAAGAATTGGAAAAAGTGGGAGAACATTTCCTGGTTCGATTGTATGGAGGTGACTTTGCAACACAAAACATCGATGAGCTTCGATACCACATTTTCATAAAATCTGCAGCAAAGACGAAATTCAACCTAGCAAGGTTACCTCCAACAAGAGATGCTGCTCAGCTGCATACGATGCGCATATACCACCAAATTCAAGCATGGTTAGGCAAGAATAATGATCCATTGATGTGGGGTTGGGTGAACACTTCACTGGGACTCTTCCCCATAAAAGCCAAGAATGACGCAGCTCCAGATTCGATCCTTCAGACCATCTTCTGCGCTTGCAAAAAAGGATGTTTAAAAGCATGTGGGTGTCGAAAAGCAGGACTGAACTGCACAAACATTTGCAAACATTGCAATGGCCAGTCTTGCGAAAATACACCGGAGCTTTTCCTAGCCTCTGACGAGGAGGAAGAAGACGATCTTGAACCCGTCGACACGCTGCGAGAAAACGAGAACGAAGATGCTGAAAATATTTCGGTCGACATTATAAACATTGGCACAGCAGTGGAAAATGACGATGAAAATCCCCCTATGGATTGCCCAGGCCCTTCTAAGCGCCAAAAATTGTAAGTAACTTGAACATTATAAACTTTATGTAAAGATTTTTATAAATTGTACAATTGTGTTTAAATGCGTAAATAAATTCATTAAGTTACACGCAAATGGTTTTTAATGCTGTTATTGACCCTCACTTAAATAAATATGAAAAAAAGAATCAATATTAGAGGGATGTATTTGGCGAAAACGATATTTTCCAAAACTTTGTATCTCGTGATATTTGTAATACAGGAAAACCAATCGGTTGTCAAATTGTAGCGCATTAACCCTTGTGTGAATGTTATTACTTAGTTTTCTATCGTAGGACTCGTAATTTTAAAGTTATGTGTAAAAATTGGCGGGAAATTCCCGAATTTTGTTTTTTTTGGGAAATATTGCCTAAATTTGAAGAGCTATAACTCCTCAACTATTACAGGTATAAAAATCGATCTGTACGCAAACTGTAGCAAATTTAGTCCACTTTGAAAAAAGTGCAACAACATTTTTGTTAGATAGGAAGTTAAACAGATATTTTGTAAAAACTAAAAAAAGTCCGATAAATTAGAGGTTTTTCCAAGATGGCGGCGCCGGCGGTAAAAAATTTTGTTGGCAAACTTGTGGAAATTAATCAGAATACCAGTCCATACATCATATTCAAAAATTAGCTCTACCCTAATTAATGTAATCATTTTCTACCATTTGACTGGACTATGTATGGATTTGTAAATTACTTCAAATTACACTTTGACAGCTCAAAAGTTATGCAGACGATATATTCAGATCTTGTGTCATACTTTATGTTGTAATCATTGCCGATTTCTTTTATTTAATACATGCTAAATACAGCTCAACTTGTGCAGAATATGTTTGAAAACAAAACAATGCAGCGTATGTAGTGGCCAGCATACACTTATCATTTAAATCCGATCGAGCATATCTAAAACACACTCTAACGAAGCATTGCATGCCACTTTTGATGTATTCGGTACTTTGATACTATATTAGATTTTGAGAAGAGAATTCCTTAAATGTTATCGACAATGTCATTGAATCCGTGGAAAACAGATATTGTACAATATTAACTATTCCGGGGGAGCACACACCATATAAAGTATAGTCCATTCTTTTTAAACATCATATATTTGTCATTTAAAGTTACTCAAATTGGTGCGGAGCGTCTGATTATGCTCTTGACATCATTTTATACAGTTAAAATTCCGATATAAGTAAATTAGTGTTTCATTTTCTATTTTACTTTTAATATATTGCGTACTTTCAATTTTATATCCATGCATGGCTGTCTTGAATGGTTTGATTTCCCATTTTTTTAAACAGTGTATACGAATTTATATATAAGATTTTGTAATTCTACAATTCGTTTATTTTCATCATTTCAATTTTTCGCAGTATATGGACAATTAAAGATAACATCTCATTTTCTTTGCTTCCACATGTTATTATTAAAACTAAGTTCTCAGTAATATTGCTCAGACTAATCCCTCTGAGGGAAGTCCTAGTACATAAGTATGTACTCCGACAGACGCCATTTTTTGGATATGCGCGTAGGCCGAACGGTGTTGCCAGTTTGGCCTCCATTTTTATTCAGAAAATTTGAATTCACATCCTAAATTAACAATAGCATTTTTTTATTTATTAGATGGCGGACATTTTGTGATTACTTACACTGAATTGTCATCAATTGATATAAAAATGGGGGCCAAACACGCAACCCTAAGGCCGCATTCGAGTGCCGCAGCTCAAACTCGATACCATACTTCTTTCTAAACTAGCGGAATCTGGCATAAGTCGAATCCCCTTTTTTCAGTAAGTTTAATCTCTGAGATTGAAGACTCACTTTGTTTAAATATTGTTATAATTAGTATCTAGAATTGACTGTAAAGTATGTATGGTGTCAGTATATTAAAAATAATTATAATCATACTATGTACGTGATGTATGAAGGATGAAAGTAACTAAAAAAGTCGAATATGCATATAAATTTTATTTGATTTTAACTCTCAGTCGTCATACATCATTGAGGATTTAGATTTACTTTACTGAGAAAAACAGAATTTTTCAGACTGATTAATAAAATGTAGAAAATTATATTTCATGCTTATGTTCGTAAACATATATAAACAAGAAACAAAAATCATGCGTCAAGGGTCAAAATCATGAGTCATTTTTGGAAGAAAATTAAATTGACATGGATTACAAATATATTAATTGATTTCATTTGCTTTCCTAGATAGAAGGAAATATGTTCTTCCCAAATGTATATTCAAATTTCAGTACGAATTTTTTTTTTCTGAGTTAAACTTTCTGGAATAAAACGTTCCAACTGGGTGGCACGAATACCGGTCGCTCGGGATGTGAGTGCCAAAACCGCCTTCACGTATACCCGTCGCGCGGGATGAAAGTACAGACGAGGCCGGCACGAATACCGGTCGCTCGTCCCGAACGGGTTAACTCGATGACGTGATAGTATGGTCAAAATAGGGAATTGGCGCACCGTTTTTCTCGCTTTGTACCAAGTTATGCCGAAACAGTAATTTTCTCAAATACTGTTAATAATCTTTCCCTAAACCGTTAATTCATCTTGCTAGTCGATTCCAAGTAATATATATGGCAATGTAATGTAAAGTATTATGTTTATAGGGTTTCAATTGCACATTATGATGTATTTTTTGTTACAGATTTTAGCCTGCCGGAGGTTTCTACCAGGATATGCACAGGCAGAACAAAATATTCTTAAAAGACTATTTTACCATTAATTTGTCACCGGTTTGATACCGTAACTTGTACTAACCGGTTTGATACCGTCACGCCAAAATGACGACTTGGCGCCCGCTGTTGCTCATATTGTACCAGGAAATGTCGAGGCAGACCGGTCATTCCCTAATGTACTCCTAATAATCTTGTTCTACATTAAGATTTCATGTCATAACTCGATGACGTGTTAAAATCGCCAAAATTAAGAATTTGCGCTTTTCTCTGCTCGTCTCGTACCAAGATATCAACGAGGCAGACTTCTACCACTTAAAATTATGCATAAATTTTTACCTTATTCTGGACAGTAATTTTAATTAATACATTGTTTATATCAAATGAAAATTTCTATTAAAACTTACTGGTGGAAGTTTGACCCATTGATAATCTGGTCCTTTTGTGATTGGAGTTTCCATACTTGACACCAGAACGTTTATTTTAAAGTATTTAACTTATTTAATTAGCTATTTTTACATGCTTACATTTAACATACTCTATAAAATATGTTTTGTTCAAATTTATTATCATTTTGGAATGGGTCAAATTGAACCCTTATTGCGCTTCTAATTTTAATCGCCTTATATTATAAAATAGCTCATTTTAGGCCTATAGGAATCCTAGCGGGCATGTACTTTTAGGACTACACAGTGTAGCCGTAAAATAGATTTCCCCTATAGTGCAGGGCTACCACGGGCGACTATTTTTTAATTCTATCTCGCACCGCTTTATCAAAACAAAAAAAAAATCACATACACTTTACCATCTTCAGCAAGATAAATATGTTACAAAATATGTATTTTAAAAATAGTGGGACGAATTTAATATAAAAATACTCGCATGTGGCAGCCCTGATACTGGCATCTGTTAATTAAATCTACCCTTTGGTCTCTGGCAAAGCGATATAAGTAAGCGTGCAAACTTAATGCTGGAATCTGGCGTAAATTAACACAGTTGCGCCATCTTGTGGACGGAGTGATAATCCACATAAGCGGGCTTTCAGTGTGGCGCATATTTTCTAAACCTGTAGTCACTCATGGAAATGAACTTCGTTTGACACATTTATTGCAAAATAATGGCGTACCGAGAGTGGCATCAAGATGCACTTGACACCGCGAAGCTTTTTTCGCCTTGTCAGATCCATTTCAGTTATTAATCAAGGTGAAAAAAACTTCACAATTTTAGTGGTGTGAGTAAGAAAACAGTTAATTATCTACCTGTAGTTCACACTCCATCTGCTACGTGGTGCATGACCTTGATTGATGTGACTTCGCTTTTAATCTTGCGGTTTACTTCTCTCATTTAAGATAGGACGCTTACTTATATCGATTTGGTCTCTGGCGTCTCTTACACAACTTTAATTCGGTCGGCACCACTTTTTTAAAAGAAGTTTCCTTCGAGTACAGAATTTCATAAATGCTCTGATTAATTAAGTCAAATTTTATTTTTCATATTACTGGTGACAAAAACAAATTTTGCAAAGAAAGATGATGTCGTCGCAGCGGCGATAACGGAGTGCAAAGGTTTTATAAATGTAACATGAGAAAATTTTATCTTTAGACTTTTAAAGTCATTGAAAAGATGAACTCTTTTATAAAGTACAAATAATACTATTAACTAAGAAATTAATAATAATGAAACTTTTGGCACTGACGGGCACGAAATGTCAGAAATTCTAATTAATTCAAATAAGTAAATTATACAAATTATTTTGTACATACATATAGCTGCCAAATTTTATGCTTTTTTTCATCCCGCTAATATAGACTTATATAGAATTTTAAAAAAATTCTAATTAAATAGCAAAATTCTTCCGTAAACAAATAGAGGTAAAAAACGTAAAAGTTGACAACAGAATAAATAATCTCACTTGAAAAGACGTTGGATATGCTCAGTTGAGCTAAAAATAGTTTTCATAACAACAATTATATACAATTTGGAATCATTCCAACTCACACATGCCAATATTAAGCTGTCATGCACATTCTTGAAGTAAATTGAATAGTAGGCCACTTCCATACAACAAAATCTAACCAGAACCATTTAATGTCAAGTTCTAACTAAATAGCAGCCAGCTGCGCAGATTTATGCGATTAAACAAGGATGAAAATTATCTTAAGAAGTACTGATGGTGAAAGTTCTTAGCAATTGGTTGTATATAAATATGAAGTTTCATGCAAATTTGTTTAGTTTTTAGTTTTTAAATTACTGCACACCACAAAAACTGTGACTAGTTCCATGGGATTTTGTAATGTAAGTCACATAGCCTATAACTGCTATGCTTGTTGCCCACCCTTATTTTCGAAAAGTTTGTTAGTCTTATTCAATTAATGAGATTATCTCCCATAAAATAAATTATATTTATTGCTCTAAAATACTGGTAGCCAAAAATCGTAGCATGTGACCTTACACTACAAGTACTCATGGAAATAGCCGTGTGTAATGTACAAACAAACACTGGAGAGACAGAGAGACAAATAACCAAAAATACCCAAATCCTATTCACAACATCTCAAAAAGTGGAAATCCCCAAAATTTCGTAAATACACTGGTTTAGGAACAGTGACCGAATTATTTCGATTGTACACGGTTTGTCCACTATTTACCAAACTCCTTTACGAATTGTTCTTGAACTTTGAGAATGTAAATGTAAAGAAGATGTTTGACTACATATTTTTCTGTGTAGATTTAGTCACAGGGAAATTTAAACGTCCAAAAATAAATTTTAATAATAAAATAATTTTTGCGATCAGCCATGTAAAAGAAAATGCACAAACTGGTCTTTGACTGTAGTCAATTATTATGTAGGTCCTGTTTAGCGGTCGTGTGCATTTGTGTAAGCATAACACTCATATCCGTGGTGTTAAAGTTTCTGTGAAAAATTCTAAAGTTTTTTGTTTACAGAATGAAGGGTTTTCAACCAAATTTAACACCAGTTTCAGAAAATTTTAAAAATAACAGTAGAATCAGTATACCGCAATTAATACACGAACATATTGAATATTTGACGATATATGGGCATCAATATACTCATGTTTGAATTGCATAATTGCAAATTAAATGATATTTAACTAAGCATTCGTGAAAGATTCCAGAAATTTTATTTTATAATTCGTTAGTCAACAATTTAAGGCAACTGGTGTAAAAAGTCCAGTCAAATATCGTGAAAACTCAAAAACATACAGGGACAAACTGTTGAAAATACCATATAATAAAGCTACTTTTAGAAAGAAAATCACTACATCGACCTATCTTTCTGAATTTGCGAGATATTTAAATGGACACTTTATTTAATTTGCCCGAAATAGCTTAATACCAAATTATGAAATAAAAAAAAATATATTTTTCACACAAGCGCAGTTAAAAATTATTTCATACAGATGCCCATGTCTCATCAAATACTCAATATATTCATGATTGAAAACTTTATATTCTGTAAACAAAAATCATTTGATTTTTTCACAGAAATGTTAACACCATCACGAATATGCGACCTATGCTTACATAAATGCACTCGACCGTTAAACATGATCCACATAGTCATTTGCTACAGTGCAGATAATATTGATCCATTTTTTTTCATGGGTAATCCAAATATTATTTCACTGTTAAATTTATTGTTAGACCACTAATTATGCCCGAGACTAAATCTTCACTGAAAAATACAAAGCAAACATGTTTTTACGTCCTAGAAGTTAAAGGACAATTTGTAAAGAATTTTGGTAAATATTCGACAAACCGTGTGCAATTGAAAGCATCCGGTTTGGAGGCCAGTATATTTTTAAAAAAACAATACATTATCCGTGTGACTATCGAATAAAGTAAAAATTAAAAGTAAAATATAAAACAAAGATATATCATTAATATGTTTCGATTATCATAAATGAGATATCTTGCCGAGTTCATTTCATGTTAATTAAGACTTTTCTTGGCTTAAAACTCATATTTCATGAATAATTCATAAATTTTAAAACAATATTACAGAGTACAAATAATGATTTATATCGTTTTATTATCAGGAGGATAAATCTTAATGAGTTTTATGAAACTAATATCCAGAAGATGAAAAAAAAATCTCATTAATATTAAATGGTTTTTCCAAGTTAATAAGACTTGAAGATAAGCATGTCTCTTTTAATTTGATTGCAAATTTATAATTAAAAGTTACTTTTAGTTATTTAATGCAGCATTTTAAACTTTGTTCGTATTTTTCAATATTCTTATTTCATTTATTTTGCCTTACGAAATCTGCACTACTTTTGATTTCGACTATATAACATTTAAAATTATGGTACATCTAGATGATGTTCTAGTTTATTACATAAGTATTAAATTTGAATTTATTTAAGAAAAGAAAGGTAAAACCTTATTATTAATATCTAGTTGAGAATTTTTAATGTGTTTTAATTGGTTGTATTACTAGAAATGAAATAAATATTACATTATGATATAAAAGATGATTCTAGATATATTTTAATTTTAAAAGGGGTTTTTTAATACTGCATGCATAATAATATTTGTATCAGACGTGTACATATTACAAATTATATTTCAAACCTATTACAAATTTGCAAGAATAAAAGCTCTTTAAAAAATCTTCAATATAAAAATATAAAAATGTTTAAATCTTTATGTGTCTTATGAAAGCTGGCGGTCAAATATACTTTTCATTGATGTGCCAACGCTTTTACATCAGTGATATCGTTTACAGCGAACTAATCACCGCACAATGGGACGTTTTGATGATCTAGATGGACAAAATCAATTTTTCCGATTATCTTGGAATTTGACAGAACCACGTGTACTGATAACTGAATGTCTGAATTTTCGAGATTCGTACTAGTTTTGGCATAAAAAAAGCAGAGGTGTAGATTAATTGTGACCGTAAAGTAGACATTTGCGCAGTCTGTTTGAGGGAGTTTCAAAAGTTACGCTAGCTTGCTCTAAGTTTGAAAGCACGTCGCGAATATTCTGCTTTATTTGAAAGCACAAGTTTCGTGATCTAATGTCACAGCTTTGTCAAGATCAGATTTAAACATTTTTTTTTAAATAAGCGATATTAACCCCTTAATTCTCGCTCCCGTCATATTCACGGGCTGTGTGTCTTTTACTCAAATTGTTTGACTCCCACCAGTTTTATAAAATAGTGAAATTGGCTATATCTTAGTATAGTTTTACCTGTCATTAAATAAGGTGAATATTTCTTTTTCATAAAATTGGTGCCAATAAGCAGTTTCAATTTTTAAACCGTAATTTAATTCGAGCGTTATGGGGTTAAATTCGCTTTACCGCTTTTTTCAAAGGCTGAAATTATGGATGTTCCTTGAGGTTGTTTACAAATTCCATCTTGATTTTTAACAAATTATTCAGCAATAAGCATTTTTTTTAAAATCAAAGTGCCATTCCTGAAATGTTAAAAAACTATGCAAACTCCTGCAGATAGCTGCAGATCAGTAAGTTTTTATTAATAAACAAGCATCATATTAACTTCCAGTGCATGCATGTATATTTAGTTCAAATCTCGCAAGTCAAATTTAAATCACTTTTAATTATCCTATTGTGCCCCGAAACAATGAATACATGTGTAGTTTAAATGACAATACAATATTATTATGATTTAAATAACGTAGATGTTTGTTTAGAATACTGTTTCTACAGGGCTTCAGGAAAATTTAGATTAAAACTTGCAAGTAAATTGTAGGCCAATTTTAATAATCTGATTGAGCTGAAACTTTGACAGGATATGTAGTTCTGATGACAATAGAATGTTATTATAATTTATGGAACGTAACAGTTACGCTTGTTTTACAGTGCCACATAAAAGATTAGCTCAAATCTTGCAAGACAATTTTAAACCACTTTCAATTCTCTGATTGAGCTTAAACTTTTGCCTACATGTATTTTTCGGATGACAATTGTATTAAGTCATAATTTACGAACGTAGAAATCATGCATTTTTTATAGGGCTACACAAAAAATCGTGAAAAGATTTTTGCTAAAAAGCAGACATTTTAGTTAAATTTGTACAAAATTACTATAGTTTATTGAGATACACAATAGCATTTTTTAAATAGAAAACAAAGTGCGTAGCAGTTGTATTTCTTTTACAGGGACACTTAAAAAATTCGAATACATTACCGTCTATAGACAGAAATTTTATTTCAAATTGAATAAAATTTATATAGGTTATTTCTTCACACAACAGCATTTTTTCAACCGAAAATAATTTTGGTAGCATTTATATGTTTTACAGGATACCACAAAACATTAAAGTCTTTTTATTATGATTTAATTTAATTTTTTTTTATTTTTAAGGAGAACTACACAAATTTCTCGAGAAATTCTGAGTAGACAAAATTACAATAAAGAAATGAATGTTAACTTACATGTGTGCATTAAATTGTTTTTTACTTAAGTGTAAAATAAGTATATTTAACACATTAATATTAATGCATTATACAGGGTGTCCACTAAAGTCCTTCCAACGCTCTTAATTGCCGAACGGTTACTCATAAAAGCGGTATCTAGTTATCGTAAAGTGGCTATGTTCTACCAGATGACGCCGCTTCGAGCGTCACCTGGTGAAAAACAGCTGAGTTAGTATTCCTATCTCTAAAACGAGATTTATGCTCAGAACAAGATTCATTTAGCATTCTTGTTCACAAAGTGACCTTTCGAAATAAATCGATTATCCTCTACAAATTTATCATTCACTTTTATCTCATATTTCGAACCGTTTTCGCAATAGGAACGCTAATGCCATTATTTTGCACCAGGTGGCGCTGTTGGCCGTCTCATATAGTGGCTCATGGCCTCTTTACTATGCTTAGGCACCACGTTTATGAATATAGATGCAGTCGTTCTGTAGTTAAAAGGGTGGGAACAGACTTTAGTGGGCATCCTGTTTTTTTTTTATTTTAAGACATTGTTGTTAAATAACCAAATATTTATCACTGTTTGAGTATTTTATTAGTGATATATTATAAAAAAAAGCAAAAACTAATTAAACTGCAACGAAATAATTTTGACTACCTAGATCGTCAAAACGTCCGACTGGGCCTCGGCTTAATTAACTCTTTCCGGTGCGGAGTAATTATGTTTATAAACGGATTAAATGATGGAAGTTTTGCTCTATCGGTAATCAGAGCTGTTACAACTGGTATTTTAAAAGTCTTTTGAATTTACTAAGGTAGATGCACCTATAGTGGGCCATGTACCAGTAGTGGTCAATGTATTAGAAGTGGGTCACTAATTTTTAAAATATAAAAACAAGCCCAGAATGCATTTCTGAAAAACTAACGAAACACATCTCATTGACTAACATCCTTAAATGTTAACTTTCCATAAAGTGTTTGGAATAACTGATTTTTTTCGGAAGCATTTGTTTACTTTCTAGTTTGTCTACAAAAACAGATTTTTTGGCAAATTCTTAGAGATTTCATTAAAAGATAGATTTTTATTTAAAACATTGTTTCCATAGAATTATGTTTTATATTGAATTAAACTGTTGTTATTATACTCTATTATATTATAAATAATTTGTTAACACTTTCAGGGGTTTGCTTTCTGCAAACGGTTAATTTTAATTTCCAAATTGCCAATTTGCACCAGTAATTTTTTAGCACACTTTCGATCTCATAATATTCGTAAAGAAAACCTTTTGATAATTTTCTAATAAATTTGTTTGCAAATTGCGGTGTGAGTTAATTATTTAAACCTTTTTGGAGCAGGAATACCTTGCCCTGAAAGGGTTAAATAAGACGCAAACTTAAAAATTAATGTATCAAAAATTTACTCTCTAATATAATTGTGGTATACAAAAAGCCGGAGATTTGGCAACTTTGGAGGTACTTAACATTTTTTATTTTTGATTTGAAACTTTTAATGTTTATTCTGATACACGAAGGTTAGGAATAGGCTAGAAAATATATATCTTTTGAAATTCACTAACACTTTAATAATAATTAGATAAATGTCATTAATTGGACTACTACTGGTACGTTTATCTTATATTTAGATTTATTAACCATTTCGGGGGCGGTGTCCTTAAATAAGGACACCTAATTTTAATTCCAAAACTGACAAACGGCACCAAGAATATTTAACTAAAATTATCCTTTTATAATGTACGTGAAAATAAGCATGTTTATATTTTCTAATAAATTCGTTTATAAATTCTGGTATCAGTCGATTATTTCATGAGTTTATAAACAGAATTACTCCGCGCCGGAAAGTGTTAAAGGTCCAACAAATGAAGTACCAATAAAGAAGAATCTCGAAATGGCGAAGTTTTGACTAAAACCGGTTCCGCAACGCATGATTCCCTTTGGTGCGGACTTCCATCTTTAAAATTGAATACAATACTTAGCTCAGTAAACTGAATTTCAGTAATCAATGATGTCGGTCTTTCTACAAGCGGAAATCAAATAAAATAGATAGATGTATTTCACATATTTTTCTTAATTTTTATGTTAGTTATGATGTAAATGAGAGCTTTTTAATGTATTAAAACCACAAATATTTTAAAACAAAATCATAATGAAATATAAAAAATTTTTTTAAAGTATACATTTGAGTGATAATAATTTTCTCTGTTAAAAAATAGCGGGATCAGCTACTGCTAGAATCTGCTGATTTTAAAAGGATTTGTGTTTAATCGTGGACAAAGAATAGCGAGGCGTAGGTCGTACTCGATAAATAAGGAAATAAAAAAAATCCTTTTGAGAATTATTCCACTAATATGAGGATGAGAGGTGTTATAAATATAGGTGTACGGAAAACAATGAATCATAAGCATTTCCAGTGAAAGTTAAAGTTTTTCATTTTGTTTTGATAAATCTATCGATGTTCTCCTGCTACATAGTGTATACATGGATTATTGAAAGTAATTTTTGTAGGTCTTTTTTCAGAATTCAGAAGACCATTTAATCTTATTCTGAAAAATCTATCGAGGATCTTCCGCTACATAGTGTATACGTAGATTCTTCGATGCTATTTTTATAGTTTTTTAGAATGCGCTTTAAGGAAACGTTCTTGGTCAGTAGTGTGATTATTTTTACTGGTGTAGCATGTTACGCGAGTCAAGAAAATTATCATATCATGAGCTGAAACTATAATTTATTTTTGTACGCCAATAGTTTTTGTGATCTGTGTATTATGTCTTTAATTCAGACTCTCCCTTCTTCCCACCGAATCTTCTTAAAGTGTCTAGGCGGATAAGCATAGAGAAATGGCCCACACGGCCGATGTTTGAAATAACATGTGTGGTAATAAGGCTCACCAAGAGAATATAATAGAGAGGTATTTTTTAGTCCTGACCTTAAACTGTCCTGGAGATATCGACGAAGTATGTGCCGGTGGTACAATTTTTCAAATACGTTTTTCTCAAGAAGTACAAAAGTTGATAAAATGAAACCAATGCCAATTATTGAAGAATAGATTAGTTCACATTATATAATTTTATCTCATTTTTATACAAATTTTAACATAGAAAAATAAACAAAATTATTAATGTAGTAATTTTATATTTACACCAACCAAAAAATTAACGAAAAAAAATCGTTAAACTCGAAGATGCGCTTCTTGAGATATATAAAAAAAAAAAAATTCTAGCAACTTTCTAAAATATTCGCAACTTTCCTTGTTTGTATTTCCAGAAATACGCTGCTATCAATGCATTGGTAGATTCGTCACACTTCCACTCGGGCAGGATGCGCGGTGCGCCAAAATAAGGGAATGTTTCCATACATACTACTTCGTTATAGGTTTGTTTCGTGTTTGTAAATATGTTGTTACTTTGACGTACTACGCATCCTTCTTGCGTAATAATATCAAGAGCTGACAAACAAAATAGCACCATTTGCCTACGATGATTTTCACATAGAAGAAGACTATGGTGATCTACAGTGTACATTCGTGGAAAAAAAAAGTAAACACCCCCTACTAACTCCTCAGCAAATCATCGTAGAAGAAAGTTACTGGTACCGAACGATTGGAAATGAGGTCTACTTTTAAATGATGTATATAAAATTTTCTTAGGGGGTCATCTACATATTAAAACGAATCCAAACTTCATTTTTTCAATGGCAATGCCCAATTTTAACGAGATATTTCAAATCTTCCGTTCAAACTATGCCTATACACCAAATTTCAAGTCATTTGAATGATAAGTTTTTGAATTATAAACATTCAAAATTTAGTGCTTCTAATGTTAAATTACATTTTCATATTTTTATTTATATCTCCCGAAATTATGCTCCTAATGTGCTAATTTTTTTTTGTAGTAATAATACTAATATACCCAAACATAAATAAGCTGAATTTGCAATTTTTATAATTTTATGATATGAATTATAAATTATGAAATTAATATTCGAAAAAATTATGAATTGCAACCTACAATTTTTTTGATGGATTTAGATTTATTAAGTCCTGCTTTATGGAAATTCAAAAATTTCACATTTTTATTCCAAGTAGTTTTCAAATTATGCTTAAAAAACGGCAAAAGGATGGTTTAAGGGGCCGTCTATGATGGAAGTGAGTAGACATTTTGAAATTTATTCTGCTGTACTGTAATCTAACACGCTTCATTGACTCCTTGAGTGGTGCTTACTGTGCCTTGATAAAGGAAGGGGCTCTCTCGGTGAACAATCCTGTACGGAACTTCAATTTGGATACAGCCCTTAAAATAAGTTCGTTTTAAAATAATTAATTTTTTGGAAACTTATAGTACGAATTGCATAAAAATTCGTTTTTAGGCTAATTGAAGGGTGTAGAGATCATTTATGCTGTCAGAATTGGGTACTGCTATTGAAAAAAACAAAGTTATGGTTCGTTTTAATATGTAGATGGCCCCCTAAGCAAATTTTATATAAATCATTTAAAAGAAGACTTTATTTGCAATCGTTCGGTACCAGTAACTTTCTTCTACGATAATTTGTTGAGGAGTTAGTAGGAGGTGTTAACTTTTTTTTCCACGACTGTACATATATAACGTATTATTTTAGGGGGTGGGGTATCTGGCACTTGACATCGGAAGATATCTGTGGAGAGAAGGGGGGGGGGGTTGTCATTTGATATTGTTATCATTTTTGGTCAAACCAAAATTTACTTTTTGGTTTCTTTTTCTTTACATATGTTATCTTAATTTTTTAAGACTGTTTTCTTCTTTGTATGAAAATACAAAGTTATTATTAAGACCACTGAATGATTACAAAACATTTTATTCCAAAATATGGAACAACCCAAAGTTCGCCATTAATATTCTCCTGTAATATGCATATTATAATTCGTTGTCAGATAAACCAGATTAGAAATGATACTTATTTTTCTACTAAAAGATGGGAAGAATGTTATCCACCTATTTTGTTTACAAGAAGTTGTGCTTAGCCACGTGCAAGAATGCAATATTACTGCAATGCATTATGTAACAAAGAGTTATTAGTAAAAACTTTTAAATAATAAGTATTACTTTAAAATGTTAATTGATACAAAATTATTTTTAATATAACAGTGGTATTTTATGTGTTTCTTCTCTTCATTTAAATCAGTAAAATAAACGAATAAAAAATGTATATCCGTATCTGTATATCATTGCAAACGTATATAAAAGAAAAAATATTGTAAAAATAAAAATAATTTTCCGACAAATGTAACAATATTATTAGGGGGAGGAGCATTCGAGGAATGATAACGTATGATATCGGATGGTTGGGAGGAGTTCCGAAATTGCCAAAAAGTTGATAACCTTATATATTTACAGACCCTATTCAGCTTCACCTGCAGTATCGACTAGACAATCGACTTGATATTATTATGCGAGAGGGTGCGCCAAAATAACAGTACGCAAAAATAACAGAATGTTTACAAAACAAACCTATAGGGAAGTTGTACGAATGGAAATATTCTCTAATTAAGGCGCACTGCGCATCTTGCCAGAGTGGAAATTTGACGAATCGACGACGAATTGATAGTAGCGTATTTCTGCAATTGCAAACAGGGAATGATACGAATATTTTAGCAAGTTGCCAGAATTATTTTTTTTAATAACTGAAATAGCGCATCGTCGGTTTTAATGATTTTTTTTCCTTAAAAGTACATACATTGAGCAGTATTCTGTAATTTTTTAGTTGGTGTAAATATAAAATTACTGCATTCATAATTTTTTTAGATATTTTTGATTATTTGTCTAAGTCAAAATTTGTGTAAAAATGTTAAAAAAAAATAGATAATGTTAAATAATATATTCTTCAATAAATGTCGCGTGTTTCATATTTTTTACTTTTGTACTTTTTGAGAAAAACGTATTTAAAAAAATAGTAGCTCCTGCACATACTTCGTCGATTCTATCAAGGATAGTTCAAGGTCGGGGCTAAAAATAATCTCTATTGTATTCTCATGGTGAACCTTATTACCACACATGTTGCTTGAAACATCGGACATGGGGGCCACTTCGGTGTGATTATTCAACTAGACCTTTACCTTATCTTTCCCCGCGGCATTTGCTCTTGAACCATTTAAGCGGCTTTGTATATCTTCTAGATAGCTTACGACCGATTACGATTAACGGATCATTAACTACTGCGACAGATTATGTCGCATACGTTCTGTGAGTGGTCTCTGAAACAGGTTGTTCTAAAGATAAAAAAAGAGTACATTAACACATAAAATACCGTTTCTGTATACAATTTTAAGCAATGAACTATTATAACTAAAAATCACCAATTCAGAAGTCTTTATCAGTAGTATTAGAGATCCAAGCGAAACAAAATATCACTAGTATCTATATCGTAGTTTAAACTGAGCAGTGGTCTCTGTGATATCTACCAGCGTTTAAGGGTTAATTCAACCCATTCACTGCAAACCAGAAGTATAATCGTGGCTTTAATTTATTAATTACTTTGTCACCACTATTTTGGAATTAAAAAAAAAAAATGCCTTATTTATTGGCAGAAATTTCGCTGCATTAGTAAAGCGAATTTTACCTTTCTGAATTTGATGAGGCTAACGACTTTTAACAAGAAGTTTGAAAATTCTTACTTTATAGTTTTTCGTCCTGTAGCAAACGGTAATAATTTGTAAAAATTACAGGGCACTCCGAGTATATTTACGAGAGATACATAAAACAATATGATTAACACCTTCGGGACGAGCGTCTTTTACAGAATTTTTAATCTTTTATCACCGGTTTTTCAAAAGAGAAATTTTTGGCTAATTGGATAGGTAAAATGCTCGTATCAAATAAGGCAAAATTTAAAATAAAAATTTATTGGTGAGAATAATCACGGATTCTGAGCCCCCTTACGCGTCACGTATACCGGTCGCTCGTTCCCAAGGTGTTCAGCTAAATCCACACTTCTGCGTGTACTATTTTGAGAGGTGAATGGAATTTGACAAATATTGCATCAAGAAAACGACACAACTGAAAATAGTGTTACATTTATGAAGGAAAGGGGGATAAATTTATTAAATGCACCCTATCTCTTTTACGTATACAGTCTTAAAAGTTTTCCTAGTTTGTGTAAAAGCTGCATCCAGTGCCAAGTGTCCTTATTTCATATTACAGTAAAAAAGACGAATCTTTATTTTCCCTCCTGTGAAATTTGATTTTGTGGTGTTGTGTCACCTTTCTTGTGGGTCAGCGATATCCTCAAAGTGTTAAACCTTCAAGTACAACATGTTTAGCGGCTAGATTGCCAGTTTGGGCTTTTCTCAATTTAAGGAATTCTGAACAGTTACCAGAAAATTCTAATGACATTTTGTGCTTTATTTGATATCAAGCATTTTCTGATTACCTTAATTATTCTTCTTTCGTAATTTTCAATGTGAGTTCGGATTTTTTTGTTTAGTAAAAGAATATAACAGCAACTCTGTATTACAGAGCCTGATTAGCGCCGGGGCAAACTTCCACCAGTAAAATAATTTTTGTGATCACCCGTGTAAGAGCACAAACTGATCGTTAACCCCTTGAGGGACAGTGGGATAAAATATGTCCCACCTAATTTAAACATGATTCTCACGAGAAAATTTTAATTAAATTTTATACTTTTAACTTTGGAGAAAAATCGCTGGAAAATTGCTTTTTCTTATTTAAAAATAAATTTTTTCCATTTTTCCGGGGAGAATTCAATATTTAGAGCCATTTTTGCTTGCCCCTCAAGGGGTTAACTGTAGGCAGTCTCTGAGTAAGTCGTGTTTAAGGGTCATGTGCGTTTGTGTAAACCTAGCACGCATATTATGTAGTTTTAAAGTTTGTGTGAAAATTTTAAATGTTTTTTTGTTTATGGAAAACAGAGTTTTCAACCAAATTTAACACCACTATCCGAAAACTTGAAAAAGAAAAATGGAAACAGTATACTGCAAATAACCCTTTGGACTCCGGCGTCTCCTACACAAATTTTATTCTGTCGGCACCACTTTTTTAAAAGAAGTTTCCTCCAAGTACATAATTTCAAAAATGCTCTGATCAAATAAGGCAAATTTTATTTTCCTTCATTTCTGGTGCCAAAAACAAATTTTCCAAAGAAACATGATGTCGCCTCAGCGGCAACAACGGAGTGCAAAGGGTTAAAACGTTAATACATTGAATATTTGATGAGATACGGGCATTTATATGAAATAATTCTTAACTGAGCTTGTGCTAAATGTTACCAAATTTGTATTTTATAATTTGGTAGCCAACAATTTAGGGCGTCCTATATAAAAAGATCTATCAAATACCATAAAAATTCAAAAACATACAGCGTGCTGCTTGACAAATTGTCTAAAATCCCGTCTAATAAAGCTAAAAAGAAAATACTGAATATGGTCTGTGAGTGTGTTAACCTAAAGCGATATAAGTAAGCGTCCTATCTTAAATGGGAGAAGTAACCGCAAGATTAAAAGCGAGGTCACATCAATCAAGGTCATGCGCCACGTAGCGGATGGAGTGTGAATGCCAGGTAGATACTTAACTGTTTTCTTACTGACACCACTAAAATTGTAAAGTTTTTTTCACCATGATTAATAACTGAATTTCCTCCGATCAGGCGAAGAAATCTCCGTGATGTCAGTGCGTCTGAATGCTCCTCTCGCTACGCCATTATTTTGCAATAAATGTGGCAAACTAAACTCATTTCCATGAGCGACTGAATTTGTAGAAAGTACGCGTATGTGAACTATCACTCCGTCCACAAGGTGGCGCAAGTGTGTTAATTTACGCCTGATTCCAGCATTATGTTTGTTCGCTTACTTGTAACGCTTTGGTGTTAACACCTTAAGAGGCAAGCAATAATGCCTCTATAATATTAAATTCTTATCGGAATAAACGAAAAAAATATTTTTAAAAAAGGAAGAGCAATTTTTTCAACGATTTTCCCCCAAAGATAAAAATGTAAAATTTAGTTAAATGTTTCTGGTGAGAATCTTTCTTAAATTAGGTGGGATATATTTTATCCTACCTCCCCTCAAGGGGTTAAGGAAGATAATATTGGGTGCAATACTATGGAAATAAATGCGAGCTTTAACCCTTTCGAGGACGGTGTCCTTAAAAAAGGATACCTAATTATAATTCCAAAACTGACAAACGGCACCAAGAATATTTAATAAAAATTTCCCTATTATAATGTACGTGAAAATAAGCATGTTCATATTTCCTAATAGAATCGTTTATAAATCCCGGTATCAGTCCATTATTTCACCAGTTTATAAACAGAATTACTCCGCGCCGGCCGTTTCCACTGGAACTAGCCGACAAATTTTGATGAAATTTGAAATCCGTATTAGCTGGATTATGCTCAAAACATATAATAGACAGTTTTTGTTCTGCGACTGAAACTTTTTATTTTATAACAATGGGAATTTTTGAGAAATTTTCCATTTTTCAGATTTTTTTTCTGAAACTATTAAATATTTGTTAAGACTGCCTGCCACATATGATAGTATATTTATACTGTCCTACCAAAAATATTATCAAAATCGCTCGATTACTTATGAGATAGTGGGATTTTTACCTGAAATGTAAGTTTTTTCAGGAGAGGCAAAAAACTTAGATATTCACAATTCACGCTCTTTGCGAATGGCAAATCGATTTTTCTGTCTATCTATCGACAGAAGAAACGTTGAGAGTGTCGAAAATCGTCAAACGATTGTAAACCTTTTTAAAACCTTCTTATTCAAATGACACCAACTTTTTAACCGTTTTGAAAAATGGTTATGTCATCTGTCAGAGTAGGAAATGAAAAACATATCTGAAGCGTTTTATTGGTCGAATCCGCATTGTATTCGTTTTCAGATTGTTCTATACAGTAATCTGTATTTCCCTTTACTTTCAACAGAGATGGATACTTCTCTTGCCACTATGACAAAAAAAATAATAAAAACTACAAAAAAATAATAACTCAGAAACAAATTGCGATACAGCTTTGAAACAAATTGCATTTAAAAGTACATTTTTTTCTCTATACGACGGCGTCAAAAGTAATATTGTGGGATGTTTAGAAGTTTAAGAATGAAATTTCATTTAAAATTGGTTTCAGGAAATCTGACGAGTCGCAGGCGATTTTTGTCGCTTGCAATTTTTACGTGTAATAACACTATTAATGTTTAATTCATGGCGTACTTAATGTATGATCAACTCCGTGCGATTTTTTATGTCTTAAATTTTTGTCTTTGAAAAAATCCTTTTCCAAATGGTCGTTGCAATTTGTTAAATTGCTTTTTTATTATTTTATTGTATTCTGTTCTATGTTGAACTGTGACTTGTATTTTTTTAACTTCTACTTTTTGTTACAAAATGACAAAGCCGAAACGTGTTTTTTAGGGAAGACTAGTCTGGGTGTAATCATAGAAGAAATATGCGAGCATTAAGACCTGTTTTCTTGGAAACTATCTGACCGATTTTGATGAAATTTCGAATTCCTATTCACTGGATTATGCTCAAGACTTAGGACAGGAAGTTTTTTTTCTGCGACTAAAACTTTTTATTTTAGAGCAATGTCAGTCTTTTAGAAATTTTCTGTTTTTAGAAATGCTTTTTTCTGAAACTAATTTAAAAAAAAATTAAACTGTCTGTCACATATGATCTTATATTTACACTCTATCAACAAAAAGTTTTTTTTTATCGAAATCGCACGAGTACTTTAGAAGAATAAAATTGTGAGTGGATTAGTTGACAAATTATTGGAAATAGCATGTAATTAATATACTTTTAGAAAGCAACTCACTATACCACCTCTATCGTTCTGAATTTTAGAGATATTTGACTGGACTTTTTATCTAAGTTGCCCTAAATAGGATACTAAATTCTGAAATTAAAAATTTTAGATTATTTCAGACATGCGTAGTGAAAAATTACTCCATACAAATACCCATGATTTATCAAACATTCGGTATATTCATGTTTGAAAACTTTGTATTCTGTAAAGAAAAAACATTTGATTTTTTCACAGAGTGTTAACACCATAGGTGCCAAGTTGCCACTAATCCCCCGTAATGGGTGGGTTAATTTAACCCTGGTTTAATACTTTTCGCACCAGAATTTTTTTTCAGGGATGAAATTAAAGAAGTTCCACGTAGAAACCTGTAATTAAATAAATAAAGATTCATCAATTAATTTTTCTGGTTCGAAACGTTGTTAAACTGGGTTAAATTAATCTACGCATTACGGAAGATTAGTGCGAACTTGGCACCTCTGGTTAACACCTTCACGAATATGCGACCTATGCTTACACCAATGCACTCGAATGTTAAAAAGGATTCACATAGTTAATGGCTACAGTGAAGAGCAGTTTGTATATTTTCTGTTACAGGTGACAACATTTATGAGTGATAGCGCATTAGCAAACATTATTTTAGTTCACACTTTCCCTATATTTATTTATTTATTTATATATCTTGTTCAAATTTTCAATCGTTAATAAAACTAGGGGATCGAACCCGAGCTCCTCGGGTTACAGAATATAGGTGAAAACCAATTTTTTTTTTAATCTAATTATTTTTTTTTACATGTAATATATATTTTAGATTGCCCACTAACATCAAAAAGAATTTTTATATGAAAAATATCAATTATGCAATCAAATAAAGTTTTGAAATTTATTAAAAGCGATACTTTCACATATCACCACATGCCAGGAGTTATTAACCCAAGATTTTGCCACTTACGTCAGTCTTTCTGATCCTTTCTGTACATAAGCGCGTGGTTCAATCACATGTCTGTTAAATTTGTTTCTTATTTACACTAATTTATTTATTTTTCTATAGAGGGAGTTTTAACTTTGTTATGGAACATTAGACGGAAGCATATGCTGAACTTTTTACATTGTTTTAAGAGCAAGCGGATTAACCTTCCGTAATCGAGCTACACGTGATAGAGATAAATTAAAAAATATTTTATGCTTGAAAATCTATATATATATATTACGCTATCGTACGTGACACAGAAATCGTGATTAATTGTTGGTTAATTGTTCAATTGGTTAATTGTAAACAATTGGCGGTTAATTGTTTGATGGCAACGTCCGAATGAAACGCATCTCTTTGGTTATTGTGTAATATTTAAAAAAAGTGAATAACAATAAATAAATAAAAAGTTTAATTAATAACTATAGAACAAAACAATTTATATAATTTTAAAAAATAAAATAAAAGTAAATAAACAATTTATTAATAAATAAACAACAGCGTCCGGGTTACCATATCAAGCAAAATAACGACCCTTTGGCGCCAGTTAAGTAACCCGGTGCGTATATGACATTGGCGTCAGAAAAAAGTCGTTCCAACGTAGTGAGTATATGACACGTGTGCCGTCTTTTATTCATCTAATTTAAAATACAATAAATAAAAAAATAAATGAAGGTGCTTTTCCAGTATAGGTACTTGGCGAAATAGAGAAAAGGTCCATGGCGAGAAAATTTTTTTGCTGGCAACCGATTTAATCCAAATATTTTTTTTTTTTTTTTTTCAAATAAAACTACATAAAAGTGTTTATAATCGCAAAGAGTTCGTACTTTTATGTTAGCTGGGTGCAATTCTCGCAAATAGCATTTTTTAACTCGCCAGCAGCATTTTTTATTTTTCGAGGGGTAAATTAAAACAATGCTTTGATGTTGAAATTAAATGGTTTATGGTATTATTTATTCTTTTTCTTTTTTTAAAGATTTTTCTTTTTTTTTTTAAGTGAAAGTCATGAATTTTAAAGGTTTTATTTTTAAATTAAAGTCATCCATTCTAAATAAAATGATTGAAAGGATTATATTTTAATCTGAATTAACGAAAAAAAAAAGGCGACGGGTACAATGTTTGGCGATTTATCACCTGTGCCCGACTAACATAACTGTAGGGAGTTCTCGATTTCTCTATCAGAATCTTCAAATTTGGCGAAGGATTGAGCAAGTAAATTAAATTATGAATAAGAGTAACATGATACAATGCCTAGCATACATTTAAGGGAGGCTAAATTGGTCGCCACGGGTTCTTATTATTTTAAAAACCATAATAACTCAGTCAATTAAGATACAATTTTCAAACAAATTGCATTTGAAAGTAGATTTTTTTCTCTATTTGACGGTTTAAAAATTGAAAATGTGCGATATTTAGAAATTTAAAAAATCGCTGACATAGCACGAATTTGAATTTGAATTTATTTTTTCAGTTTTTATGAGAAAATGGCAACAAAAGGCACAATAATATATTATTTTCTTTCTTCCGTGATTAGTTTCCCTTTACTTTCAACCCTCCACGACTTTCAACAGAAATGGAGTTCTTCAGTTGCCACAATTACAAAAAATGTATTAAAAAGTACAAAAAATTAATATCTCAAAATTAAATTGAGATAGATCATTCAAACAAATTGCATTTAAAAGAGCATTTTTTTCGTTACACGACGGTGTAAAAATTTTAAATGTGCGATGTTTAGAAGTTTAAAAATTTGTAGTAGAGAAAATTGCAAAACCGAAATTTCATTTCAAATTTCAAAGTGTTGCCATTCGCAGAATGACGTATGTGTTACGCACAGATATGTTTGTCCTTTATAATATAGATACTCATTATTCATCCTATCAAGTTGAAATAATTTTTTTAAACTAGTACTGGATGACAATTAATGTTAATACAATTTTTTCAAATATTAATTAATTAATTAAATTTTAATTAATTAATTTTAGTTTTGCATGGGAAACAAAATGGCGGCCATTGGTTATTGAAAATCAATGAAAGTATTTTCAATAAGGGTTTACCATAGTGGGTTACACTGTTCTATCGCCAAATACCGCCAAGTTTGTCTCCATCTTGGCGATATATCGCCAAATTTGGCTGCCAAAATGAGTCGCCAAAAGTGACGCCAACTTGGCGATATCTCTAATATTTCGCCAAAATCCCAGAGACTTCCATTGTAAACCTATTTGCTTATAGAAAATCAACAAATTGGGATATTTTAATATAACAAAAACTAATATTAGCTTAAGCGATTATATTAAATTTTTCTTTGATGACTAAGTAGGAATTGACTTTAAAAACAAAATTTTTAAATTACTTGTTTTATTGTTAAATTTATTGTTGACCACCTAATTGTCCCCACGACTAAATCTTCTCTAAATAATATGCTGCTAAACATGTTCCTTACATCCCCCAAGGTCAAGGACAATTCTAAAGAATTTGGGTAAATATTCGACAAAGCGTGTACAATCGAATCCATACATACGGTCACTGTTCCTTAACTTTTGGAGGACAGCGTATTTATAAAAACGAATATTTGATCCACGTGACTATCTAAGAAAGTAAAAATTAAAAGCAAAATATAAAACAAAGTTGTATTATTATTATGTTTCAATTATCACAAATGAGATATCTTACCGAATTTATTTCATGTTAATTAAAATCTTTCTTCGCTTGAAATTAATGTTTCAGAATAATTCATAAATTCTAAATTTCAGTTTACAAAAAATGGTTTTTACCGTTTTATTATCAAAAAGATAAATCTTGATGAGTTTTATGAAACTAATATCCACAAAAAGAAACAGCAATTCTCATTAATATTAAATGGTTTTTCCAGGTTAATAAGACTTGAAGATAAGCATGTCTCTTTTAATTTAATTGCAAATTTATAATTAAAGCTTGCTTTTAGATATTTTATGCATCATTTTACACTTTCTTCATATTTTTCAATGATCTTGTTTCATTTATTATGTCATTAAATAAGTATAAATAAGGCGAATTTTACTATTTTAAAAAAATAGTGCCAATCAAGTAATTTGCATTTAACTCCTTGAAGGACAAGCAAAAATGTCTCTAAATATTGATTTCTCACCGGAATAATCGAAAAATTTTATTTTTAAATAAAGAATGTCAATATTTTAGCGACTTTACTCCAAAGTTAAAAATATAAAATTTAGTTAAAATTTTCTGGTGAGAATCTTGTTTAAATTAGGTGGGATATATTTTATCCCACCGCCCCTCAAGGGGTTAAGAAAAGCTGCCCACTGGCAACACTGCAGGGCAGCTACCCAGACTGGAAGTGCTATTATTTGCGCCAGTATAGAGACACATGATACTTTCAGGGTTCGTACGCTATTAAGCCACGCCCCATTTTGTAAGGACTCTACTACCAGTATTATTATAAAGGTCATTTTCTTCAGGATTCCTTAGCTAGAAAATAGCTTCGTGCGATCATTAAAGGTAGAGTCCCTGCAATGTTGAATTCATACCAGAATTTTCGCAAAAAATGTTTGAAAATACAAAAATGTAGGTTTTTTTTTTTTTTTTTTTTTAACAAAGGTTACGATAAATTTTATTCAAAAATTCCCATACAAATCTTGATTTAAATAAGGTAGTATAAAATGTATTTCATCTCTTTTATCTCATTAACCCCTTAATTCTCGCACCCGTCATATTTTCGGGCTGTGTCTTTTACTCAAATTGTTTGATTCCCACCAGTTTTATAAAATAGTGAAATTGGCTATAATTTAGTATAGCTTTTCCTGTCATTACATAAAGTGAATATTTCTTTTTCATGAAAGTGGTGCCAATAAGCAATTTGAATTTTTCAACCGTAATTTAATTCGAGCGTTAAGGGGTTAAATAGACTTTCCCCTCTCTTTTACTTTCATTCTGTCTTTGATTCTCGGCAGTGATGCTGGGAGTTATCGACACTCTCAGCCAGTTGTCAAGAAAACTTTTCGTGTAAGGTGAACAAAACTTTTAAATTTTAATTCCAGTATTTTAGTTTAGAAATTTTCATATTATCTAGTCTCAAATTTTGAGCGATTAAATAATTCCAAATTACAATGTGGAAAAAACTGGTAGCGAAGAATGATAAGAATTGTAAAAGAAGCTCTTCTTAAATGAGTTAAATGGATAAAATGTCGAACAATTAAATTTAATTATGAAATTTGTTTTATTTTTATCCCTTTAGGGATCTTTCTGATGAGGAGGCCACTTATATTGCATATGGTAGTTTTAACTTTTTTTTGTTTTATAATTTGTGGATGGTGTAAAAATCCATTGTGTTTTACACATTTCTATACGAATTATCATTTCTGTGACAATTACGTTGTTTGAAATTATTGGAATTTCTTTTAAAAATATATTGAGAGATTTTCATTAGTTGCACGATGGGTACTTTAATAATATTTTTAAAATACTAAACCTTGACGATGGCCGATAAAAATTGATTCGTCATCCAGGCTACGGATACCACGGATACCATGACAAACTATTCAATATGAAAACAATCTTGCCCGTGGGATATTTTTTTTAATTCAGATTTCTTGATTGGCACCACTTTTCTGAAATGGTAAAATTCATCTTGATTTCGTTTCAATTAATACGTTATTAAATAAGGCAATTTTTACTATTTCAAAAAAGTGGTGGATCATGAAATCTGAATATAAAAAATAGCAGACTGGCAACACTGTGTTCATAGTGCATACGATATGCGAAAAGATTTATTTGAAATATTTGACAAAGACGCTAGCACAGCAGCCAACTTGTACGGATTTTTTTCACCTCTAAAATTTAATAGTAAATTTTACCTAAAGAAATCAATAATCTAACGATTTTTAACGATGAAACAATTCTAAAATTTCTACTAAATTTTAGTGGTAACAAAAATCCGTACAAGTTGCCAGCTATGCACTAGTGTTTGACTGCTGGTTAAAAAAAAGCTTTATAGCTCATTTTTTACAGTATCGAGATAAATTTATATCAAAGAGGAATTGTTAAAAGCGAAAAATAGGCCTACGAGTTTGATTGGTAATATATTACTCTAGGGCAGAGCCAGATAACAATATGGTCAAACTTCAACCGTTGCTTTATATACATCTTTGTCATGACTACGCCCCTAATTGAGCGTAAGACGAAAGTTTCTATATTAAAATACTTGTGTAAGTTTGCTCTGTGATAATAGAGCCCTGGACACATCTGTTCTCGCATCCTATTATTTGTCTAACACTGGTATAAAAATTCGATAAAATTAAAAATTAACATGGTAGTAGACTTTAGTGTTTTCCGTTTCGCTTCAATGTGTAATTTTTTTAATGCGCATAACTAAAATCATGTTATGAAAAATATGAGTAATACACTGCATAGCGGACAAACATTTACGCTTTTTTCTTACTCCTAAAATTTAATTATAATTTTTACCTTATTTAACCCTTTCAGAGGCAAAGCAATTTCATTGCTAAAGTACTGAAATTAATGATTGACACCGGAATTCGAAAACAGATTTATTTATAAATATGAAAAAGCTCCATTTCGCATATACAATAAACCGAAATTTTTATTTACTAACATTCTGGTGCCATTGTAGCATTTAGGAATTAAAATTAAGTGGATTCGTAGAAATACCACCGCCCTTGAGAGGTTAATCACTGACGTCTTTAATTAAGTAATTTAAAAAAACCTTTTAAATTTTAGTGGTAAGAAAAAAGCTTAAAATCTGGCAGCTATGATATTACAACTATCAAAACTTACAAATGATCGACCGGTTATTTCTTCGTGTAATTTTTACATTTCAAAACTGCGACAAAATTATAAATGATAAATAAATGAATACTGTCTTCTTGGAGTAATTTATTGTTACTTTGTCTATCATATTTATAGCAACTTATGAAAAACAAATACTGTCGGACCTCTATTTAACGAACCTCTATTTTGCGAATTTCTCTAAATTGCGAACTTTTCCTTGGAACCAAGAACATTTTGCGAATTTCTTCGTAAAATAACCTCCAAATAGCGAAGTGCATTCTCTATTTAACGAACTTTTTCTTGTGATAAAATTTTTTTTTTCTCCCCATTTTTCAAAGTATTTTTGGACATTTCAAACTTATCCTTTCTTTAAAGACATTTTATGATGTTCAATGGCCTTGAACTGGTTTTACCAGGCACCTTCTTTGTCAGCAGTAAGAATTCGGTAAGTATGGAGGACGAAGACGATAATCCCTTAGAGTAACTTAAAAAAATGTGGATACAGATGCGAAAAAAAGAAGAAATTAACCATGATGTGCTGATTTATGACTGTATTTAACTTAATTCAGAGCAGACCTCGGAAACACTATCCGAATTGGATATTTTCGACAGTGTGAAAACAATACAGCAATGAATTGCGATGACAATGAATATAATGATGATGCAAAAGATCATGATGCAGGAATTAACAAAACTTCGTATAATCTATAATGAAATGCTAAAATCATTTGAAACAATCCGACGCGGATTATAGTTAGAAGAAATTACGCACGAAGGGGTTTTTGGGGTATTGCAAAGATGTATACGTCATAATACGTCTCGTATTATGGAATAAAGCACTTTTTAAACGAAAAAACTCAGACAATATTAACAGAGTTTTTCAGAAACTAAATTTAAGAACGCATATGTTAATGTATGGCTAAAATTATTGTTATAATAATAATAAATACGATAAGGTCATTAAAATTCGTTAATTTTAATGAAAAACTATTTACTTTAAACAGAAAATACAGTGTATTCCCGGACAATATTTTGTTCTCCTTGCAGATTTTAAAGATTTAAACACATAAAAAAATGAATTGATGATGGATATTGGTGGGTAAAATAAATAAAACAAATCGACATAATTTATAAAAAAAAATGTGATTAATTACTTTTAGTAAAAATATTTAATGTTTATGAATTTCAAATCTGTTTTATGTAGTTTAAAGTATTTTAAAAGGTGAATCTCTATTTAACGAATTTTCCATATAACGAACTTTTTTCCAAGATTTAGCGACTTCGTTAAATAGAGGTTCGACTGTAGTAGCGCATATACGTGTATTCCACTCGATCCGTTTTTGAGATGCTTATTTTTTCAAACAAGCAAATTTTGTAGATATCAACCAAGCAGTTTATTTCTATTGCAAATGTTGCAAAGTTTTACTACGGAAATTTTTCTTCCGAATTCTATGTAATCGAATAGAAGACTTACCAATCAAAGACCTGGTTAGAAAATAACATTAAAAGAAAATTTCAATAAGCAAAAATTCATTTTGTTTATTTAGTATTTTATGGTGTTCATTGCATATTAATTAAAACTTGAAGTTGCTTGAAACTAAGATTTTACAAAAATATTCAAAATTATTCAAAATTACTCCAGTTCGTAAATGATGATTAATTTTTATTATTATTATTTTTTTTTATCAGGACAACAAATTTTAATAATATTGATGATACAGATGACCGCAAAAAGAAGAATTTTCTAATTACGTTAAAATGCTTCTATTAAGGCTAATAATAATGTATAAAACTCTTTTTACCTTTTTAAAACTAATTTTAAATTTAGAGCAGAGTTTTCATTATTACTTTTTGACTTTTACTACGTTTTTCGAAAGCATAGAAATTCATTAAATTTAAACTTCAAAAAACAGAATTAAAATTTTAAAGCAAATATATATGCTAATATAGCCTTCTAGAAAGAAATTACTTAGTGCTTTTATCGGTTGTTATTATCAAAAGTTATTAACCATTTAAGTATTGCTTAGTGTTTATGAAAACCATAATAAAAATGCCTATTTCTTATAGCAAAAATTTTATATAAACTTTCTAAATAAAATATGCAGTTAGTTTTGTGTTTGAGGCAAAAAAAAGAAAATATGTTGCAGAACATATTCGCATTTACAGAAGAGCCACCTTGTGAGAATTTTTCACCTTGATGTTTGTTTTACACCATACATATCGTCGTTACCATGTCAAACTATCCAATGTCAAAATAGCCACTTTTCAAGAGGGCAAAGAAAGTGTTTTAAATGTGGATACAAAATCAGCGCCAAGCAGCAGTAAACAACTATTATATTGTTCGGGTGCTATTTTATATCCTATTTAAGCATACTATTGAGATAAATCATTTGAATAATTTTACTCGCCAAAAAATCACATTGGATAGTTTGATATGGTATACTTATAAATAAGCATTGCTTATTTCTACGTTTTCAGCTTCGTTCAACTTCTTTAGTTTCAAACTATCCAATATGCCACATTAAATAGTTTGACTTGTAATTATTTGTTCTTTTCACAGTTTCGCCATTCCATACTGAACAGGTACTGAACAGGTAATCAGCATTGAGGGGTTTCCTAGCTGTTATCAGCTTAACACCCACACTAGGAAATTAGAATGTCTTATGTTTTAATGAGCCATTGGGATAAAGTTAAACTGTAGCAATGCTACTATAAGAATATAAGAAGTTAACAAGAGAAAAATAAGAAATTTAAGGAAAATAGGAATAAAAATAAATTTAAGTAAAAAGTTAAGAAGAAAGAAAGTTAACAATAAATCTTAAAAAATTTACATGAGTCTTAAAGTAATTAAAGTCTAACTGTAGTTGTAAAACTACTATAAGGAATTTTGAAAGTTAAAGTTAGTACTGTTGAGTGAAACACTCACCAAGCAAGGGCAAGAAAAGCTAGGGTGGCAAGACCACAACATCCAACCAAAAAAGGGACAATTCAGGGCCATACATTTTATTTTTCTTTAAGTTTTTCTGTTTTTATGGTCTCTATGTATATAGAGAATTTTTTTTTTCTTTTCTTTTTTTTTTTTTTTTTTTTTTTTTTTTTTTTTTTTTTAAGAAAAGTGTATAAAAAGAAAAATAAGAGAAGGCAAAATTAGCGTGGAGAACTCAGATGTTACTGAGTGTCCATAATTATGGAAAACCTGGGCCGTTTCCGATGGTGGGGTTCAAAAGCGTCATAATCCGATAGTTCCGCTACAATTTCATTAGGGAGGTCAAAAATTTTATCATAAAATTTTTTGGCTAAGTCGTTTATGCGCTTACGTAATGTAGTAGTTTTAAGGTCTCTTCTGACCGTGGAGTTGCGAAGGTAACGAGATGCGTTACGGACAGTACGCAGGTTGGAATTGTGCAAGCGACTAAGGTTGTCCATAGTGGTCTTACAAGTGAAGCCCCAGGCCGGACTGGCATAGGTTATGATGGGAAGGATGCATGAGTTATAGAGGATTAATTTATTGTGAACAGACAAGGTTTTACTGTTAAGGAGAGGTTTTATAGAGTTAAAGGCTCCGGCGACTTTACCTCTGATGGAGAAAGTGTGCTTTTTCCAGGTTAAGCGGCGGTCCAGAATGACCCCAAGATACTTAGCTTGGTCTGACCAAGGGATAACAGTGTTGTTAATAATGATTCTGTTAGGGAAAATTATTTTGCGAGAGAAATATACTGCAGTAGTTTTAGTTTCATTTATGACAACGCGCCAAAGCATGCACCAGTTCATGAAGTCATCAACGTGAGTCTGTAGGTACCTGTAAAGAGTATACGGGTGGTGTGCCGAAATACAGGTGTCGTCCGCATAAAGAGCGAGGTGAGTATGCAAGGAGCGTGGGATATCGTTAAAGAAAATGTTAAATAAAAATGGGCCCAACACGCTCCCCTGAAGGATGCCCGCTAGGATAAGAAGAATAATAGAAAGAATGTTGTTTATGCGGACTTGAAAAGAGCGGTCGCAAAGGTACGAATATATTAAATGTATAAGTCTGGGATGAAAACCGAGCTGAATTAATTTGTAAATGAGGCCCATATGCCAGACCTTGTCAAATGCCTTTGCGACATCAAGAAAGATGGCAGCTGCGGGAATTTTTGCATTGAGTTTCTCGCTGAGAAACTCAACAACCCTAAGAAGCTGGTGTTGTGTTGAGTGTTTTGGGCGAAAGCCGAACTGCTCGGGCATGAGAATGTTGTGCTGCTGAATGAACTCCTGCAACTGGGCACGAATGACACGTTCCACTACTTTACTGATAGAAGGTAGCAAGGAGATAGGTCTGTAATTAGTGGGGTCAGACAGATTAGTTCCAGGTTTTGGAATAGGAGAGATTATAGAAAGTTTCCAGGGTTTAGGGAAGTAGTTATGTTTTACGATAGCATTAGTGAGGTCAGTGATATAGATTATGCAATTAGGAGGAAGGTTTCTAAGAGCAGAGTTAGTAATTTTATCGTATCCTGGGGTTTTAGGCTTTTTGAGTTTTTTGATAATATTGTGGATAACAATAGGTTGAATTTTAGGGGGGGGGATCTTGAGAGGGGTTAGCCAAAAAATTCCGAACTGTCTCGTTAACATGATCAAGGTGAGCTTGGTTTGCAAGGGTAGGATTAGGAGAAAATTGGGTGGCATAAGAATTAGCAAGCATGTTAGCTTTTTCTTGGTCAGTATAAGCGGTAACATTATTAGATGTGAGGGGTGGGATGGAAGTGTAGTGTTTATTCAGTTTGCGTTTAAGAATCCAAAGAGAGTTGTCCCCGTATGATAAAGTTTTGAGAAAGTTGTTCTCACTTTTCTGTTTTTCTTTATAAAGACTGTTTTTGATTTTGTTGTTTAACCTATTGAGAAGAGGTTTAATGGAGGGGTCTCTTGAACTTTGAAATTGTCCCCGGAGCCGATTACGCTGTTTGATAAGGTTGTAAATATAACGGGGTGGGACAAAGGCAAAATTATTTTTGAAGGTGTTAAATGTAGAAAAATTTTGAGCATTAGTGATATGGGAGATTAGATGTTCAACAGCCGCATCAATGTCATCGGTATTGTTAATATCAGGGAAGGTGATGTCCTGAGAGTTAAGGTAGTTAGTAAATTTATTCCAGTCAATAGCCACGGAAGGGGGGGGAGAAAGAGGATTAATAATGTCTATTTTAAAGCAGACAGGCAGGTGATCAGAGGAGAGATCATTAATAACTGTAGAGTAGATAGGGTAAGGAAGATTTTTGGAAAGAGTGCCATTCCATAGTAGCGAGTATGCCATATTGGATAGTTTGACTTCTAAAAATTTTGTGGTTTTATCAGATTTTTTTTTTTTTTTTTTTTTATTCATTTCATTTTTTCAAACATTCTGTTAATTTTATAAAATATAAGAAAACAAAAATATCTCAAACAATGTGGTGGCAACAACAGGAACCTCATAACCATAATTATAAATAGTAACCTTCGAGCTATTTATTCTCAGAAATTCATGGGCCGCTTTCTACCACTATATTCGAATAGAAATCATTGATTTATTTAATCCACTATTAAAAAAAGTTGGAACAAATTACTTTGAAGACAATTTAGAAGAAATTAAAAATAGGCTCTTTAAATACAGTAACTGCAAATGTTCTCCCTAACGTGTGGAATGATAAAGGGGCAATATCTTTTTTCAAGACTTTCTTGATCACTAAAAGGTTTGTATGACTTTTGGTTTACTTTTCTGTCGTCATACCGTGCTCTAACTCTCTTAAATATATTCGGACTGACATATAACTAATTTTGTTTTTAGGGTTTCGTTCATCTGACGAAACCCTATTCGTCTCGCTCCTCTGTCTGTCTGTCTGTCTGTCTGTCTGTCTGTCTGCCCGTCTGTCCGTCACAGAGCCCGTTCTCAGAAACTATACATGTTAGAGACTTGAAATTTTGGGTACTTATAGCTGAACACCTCACATCAAACAACAAATCATAAAATTTTGAAAAAGTTGGTAATTAACCTAATTAAGGGCTAATTAAATTCTAAAATAAACCAATCAACCTTTTGAATGCAGGTGAAAATGCACGTTATCGAAATCCTCCCCAGTTTCTCCTAATGGTTGCCAGTAAACTCGGTGGATGGTCCGTCAAATCAGCCGGTGCAGGGTTACCACGGTGTACTTTAAGCAATAAATGAAGTGGGCCTTCAAAAAGCAAAATTGAATCTGCCGAAATATCGGTCGTACAAATTCGTAACAGGTGTAGAAATACGCTGAAAAAATTCTACTTTATTTTGGTATAAATTTCAAATTTCTGCGTAGGATAGAACGCAAAAAATCCACTAAAAATCGATCGATAAAAATTTAATTTCTGTGTTTTTAAAAACAATGAAAACAGATTTCCATTCACCGGAAGGCAGCTGTCATTTCTCGACATATCGGCGCGGGAGAAATTTAAGGGGAGGAAAGTCTAATACGAAATTTAAACTTTTTAAATATTAAATTTTTCGATTAAATTTTTTGACATCCCGGCTGGAAATTTCTCGCAGACCCCATACATACCCGGTTCAAAGAGATTGCTTCATTACGAGCTGAGATATTAATTATTATTTTATTAATTCCTTTTATTTCCATCAAATGCCAGATTAAGATGGAGGCACGTGCTTTTTTAACGGAGATTTCATTTAAATTAGGAAATTAACAATTTGCGTGGGGTGTTTCGACGGCGCGCTATGAGATAAGTATTAATTATTCAATATGAAAAAGTTTATAGGTTTATAAGTGTTCATCCCACTATTTTCGAATAGCAATTTCAGGAAATATCTTAAATTATTGTTTAAGACCGCCACTCGATGTCTTCGAAACTTTAAGATACTTTATAACACATAAGAAAAAGTGTAAAAAAGAATGGAGTGTGATATTTCGAGGAGTGGAGGGGGGGGGACTAGATTTATTTATTAAATCTTAGCGTTTGTTATCGCAGAAAATGTTTTAAATTGTTGGTTAAGACTGCACCGCCACCCTCCCGACCATGTATCTACGGAGAGATTGCGCAAAGGAGTTTCGTTCAGATATGCTTTTGTTAAGAATAGAGTGCGCTCCCTGGTGGTGGAATGCGGGACTAACGAAACGCGATTTTGTTAAAATTAGGAAATATAACAAGGCGATCCGTTTGCAACTTTAAGATCCTTCATGACACATAATAAAAAGATTATAAAATAATGGTGCATGCAATTTCCTGTGAAGGGAGGGCGGGGGAGGGGCGCTGGATTTCTTTTTTAGAAAATAGCGTTTATGACCTTTTAAGGTGTCGTTTTTTGAGCACTATGATATACTCAGACACGTGCTGCTTATGAAATATAAAAATGTCAAAATTTTAGTTACCACTATTTCCGAATAGTACTTTCAGCAAATTTCTTAGTTTCTCGCTTAAGGCCGCAACCAACTCCAGTAACACATCCACTGATAGGTTGTTTAACAGAGTTTCGATCTGATACACTTTTGTTATGAATAGTGTGCGCTTCCTGGTGGTGGAATTTGCAACTAACATAACGCAATTTTGTTAAAATTATGAAATCTAACAAGTCGATCTGCTGGAAACTTTGACATAGTTCATAACGCATAATAAAAAGCTTATAAAAGAATGTTCCGTGCAATTTCCTGGGGCGCCTACATATCTCGGGTGCTATAGACCCGATCCCCTCGACTAATATACCTACGGATAGGTTGTAAAACGGAGTTTCCTTTGGATAGAGGTTTGTGTAGAATAGAGTGCGCCCCTGGTTGCGAAATGTGGAACTAACAGATTTCACAAAAGGATAAAGTGTTTTAAAGGAATATTAAACGAAACCCTCTGTGCGATCTGTGATCATACTTACCCACTTGTTTTGCGTTTATTATGGCATGTCCGGTACTGAAAATGGAGCCTGTAGCATTTATAGGTCCTTTATAGGGACTCTCAAAAGAATCCCGTTACGTTACGCTTAATTTTTAAAGAAATGTTTCTGGTTTAGTTTAAATATGTTACACGATTTCAAACATAATGAACATTTATATACATTGTTGAGGTGCACAGCAACATGCCTACGTTAGAATATGACGTTACAGCAGTTATCATTCATTTACAGGTACACACAAAAGATTTCGGTTAAAGTGCAGTCTATTAGCGATAATTGCTGGAAATGCATTTTATGTTACGGTATGCGTTTTAAAACTATGTGCATACTACGTGATATGCCTTGTATATGATCTATAGGATTTGTGCTCATCACGCAATATTCAAATAGTTAAAAACACATTTTATAATTGAAAATGCACTTCAAGCAACAATCGCTAATAGACAGCGGTGTAACCGATTTCTTTTTGTGTGCCCCTGTAAAATAACGATAACTATCATACATGTCATATTCTAGAGTAAGAAACTTGTAATGTAAATCAATTAAGGTTGTCGATTTTACTTTGTTCGGTATGTATAAATTCTATGGATTGCATACAAGACTACCTAAAATAATTCGTTAGCATTACAAAGTATGAATCTAAACTACTTAAACGTAGTTTTTAATTGTGTTATGCATTTCAAAGCTAAACTATAGTTAGTATATAAGATGTTTGTGGAATATAAGCAAAATCATATACAGTGCCACGGAAAAAACTGGAAATATTGACAATTATGGATGATTTCTGAAAGTATCCTTTTAGTTGTTTTAACCGTCTTTGATTTTGCATTAAATTTTTAGCTTATTATGTGTCATGTATAAAAATCTGTATGTAATATACAGGGTTATACAAAATAATACATTTATGATTGTATATTGGTAGAAATGTGAATTTTCAACCTATTATACTTTTTAACACTTTCCAAAAATGTTGAAAAGTGTTTATGAATTCGGTTTGTCTATCCACGCTCTAACTTAAGTAAATATACTCGGATACAATTGAAAAATGTTAATGCTGCTTACAATAGCATGTTCGGCATTGCATATGAAGTATACAACATTAATAGTTCATTTACAGGGACACTCAAAAGATTACCATTACATTATGATACATGGAGAAAAATCGTTTGGAGAGGATTTTAATGACATTACGCTATTTCAAATGCATTAAAACTGATATAAATCACTGAGTTTCATTAGAAGAAGATTATGTTAGAATAGGGCATGCATTAACAGCATTTGTCGTTCATTTTAAGGGACACACAAAAAATTGGATTACATTACTGTCTTTGAGGAATAAATGCTGAAAGGGTGTTTTTGAATTTCGGTATGCGCTTTTAAATTTAACTATTTTTTTACATGTTGTATAAAAATTCTATACCTCATATACAGAGCGACATAAAAGAATTCACGAAAAAAAAATTACCATCCATAGACAGTTAAAGCACTCGAATCAGTTTGTGAAGCCCTGTAAACGTATCTATAGATTTGTATGTAATCGAGATAGTATGCGACAACTTAGATTAACAGAAAATGCGTAACGTAATTTACACATTCAACCATTAGAAATTTCCGCCTATAAACGGAAATATACTCGAGCATCCTGTACAGCCCTGTATATTATATACAGATTTTTATACATCTTACGTAATATGGTAAAATTTAATCCAGGCAAAACATTGTTATAAATACACTTGCAGAAATTACCAGCCATAGCGAGCAATGTTTTCAGTTCTTTGCGTAGCCCTGCATATTAGGGGATATTACTAACACATTTTAGTATATATATAATAAAACACACACCCACACAATATAAATTAAAACACACATTAATAACGCTTGCATTCAAGTGTTAAAGGTATATAAATATTATAAAGACATACATACAATAAATGCAATAAACCCAATAAATACAATATATACAAAATAAATAAATACAATAAAGGCAAAAAACCGAATTGGAGTGAAAATTCCTGTCTCTGGCTAATTTTTCACTCCAGTTGGGTTTATTATATTTATTGTATGTATGTATATAATATTTTAGTATAGTAAAAAGAAATAAAAGACCGAAATTGCATAGCTCAATGAAAAACCTACTTTAAGAAATTCACGCCCATACAACGTAATGCTTACAAATTCTTTTGTATAGCCCTGTCTATGATCTATAGAATTTTTATACACCACGTAATATTCAAATTCTGAAAACACACTTCAAACAACAATCGCTAATAAACAGCAGTTTAGCCGATTTTTTTTGTGTGTCCCTATAAATTAACGATAACTATCATACATGTCGTACTTTAGAGTAAGTAACTTGTAATGTAAATCAATTAAGGATGTCAATTTTCCTTTGTTTGGAATATTGTAGCATTATTAAAATATGCTTCAAACATTTTATTTTTTTGTACCATAAACCCTTATACAACAAAAGTATTTTGTAAGAACCTGTAAATAATAATAAATGGCTTGCACACCATATTCTGCATAAAACACGTTTTAATACACTTGATAAATTCATATTAATTTCATTATGTTATAAATATCATACACCATTAAAAGACACCGCTATTTTTCCCTATTGAGTATAATGTAACGTAATTATTATAAGTGGCTCTGTAAATTAACTAAAAATTCTCGCATTCGATTAACAATAGAAAAAAATGCTATAGTAAACGAAAAAAAAAAAAATCAATTGCGTTAAATTTCAATCCATAAATAAAACAGTTTTTGTCTTCCTGATAAAAAGATTACAGTAATGATAATATTGGATACTTTGATAGGCCCCACCTGTGGCCGAGAGGTTCTGCTCTCGACGCTGGTAGACGGGAGTTGCTGGGTTCGAACCCAATCGCGTCCGTCGGCCTAATCGTTCGTAGTTTTCCGTATTTTTCTTCGAACCTTGAATTTCTTTGCGTAAATACAGGTTAGGTTCCCTTAGCAATACCCCACTGAGGGCACCCCCGCCCTAGGCCCTATGTATCTCGTTTTGATAATTGGCCGTCATAAACACAACCAATTGAATAGTTTGACATGGTACGGAGGCTTAGAAAAAGAAAAATATCAAAACATTTGCGTCAAAGGACCGAATATGCCATACTTGACAGTTTCACATTGTAAATTTTAGAAAAAATATAGCAAGCGTATTGGATACTTTGAAACAGTCATTATCTAAGTTTCTAATCAAGCTAGAGATGTGACGATTTTAATTAGTGCATATCATGCACAATACAACAAAATGGCACAAAATATGAAAAATGCATTTTTCCACATTGGATAGTTTGACATGGTAGCAACGATATGTATATTCCTCTTTATTAATAATTATATGCTTCTATCAGTAGTGGGCTACTACAGTAAACTCTCTGTAAGGCGGACTCTGTGTAAGACGGAAATCTGTCTAACTCGGAAAGATTTTCAAGTCCCTGCGAATCCATAAACATAGAGTAAAATTTGTCTAAGTCGGAATATTGTCTACTACGGAAAATTTTCTCGGTCCCGATCGATTCCGCCTTCGACAGAGTTTACTGTACTTTTTAAAAAATAAAATCACTTCCAGATGTACGTCTGGAAAACGACAGAAAGAAATCTTATTGACTAGCATATTTAAATGCTAACTTTCCACAAACTGTTTGGAAAAAACTTTTTTTTCTGCTGAAACATTTGTTAATTTTCTAATTTGTCTAAAAAAAAAGATTTTTTTTTCTAATTTCTTAGAGATTTCATTATAAGATAAGCTTTTATTTAAAACATTGTTTCTTTTATATTACGTTTTATACGGAATTAAACTGCTGTTGATATAATCTATTACATTGTAAATAATTTGATAAATGAGTCGAAAACTTAACCCTTTAGTACGCAGTTTTGCATATATGCAAATAACACTGATTTTAATTTAATAAATATTTTTTATTCGTATATACCTAATTCACACAAGAAAATTAAAATAACAATATTTCCTTTAATTAATAACAGACATTCAGTATTTAAATAAAGCGAAATTAACCATTGAAACTTTTTGGTGTTAAGTCATATTAACTGAACTACGTAATTTCTAGAATGTATTCAATCACGGGAATTAAAGGGTTAAATGTTCAGTTTTATAAAATAAATAATTATATAAAATAAGGTATTTGGAGACATACTTATTGAAATATTTACTAATTCGCAATAGTTTAGCATAAAACATCCACACGACAGTAGTTTTTACTTGTGTTGCAGATGTGCAACAGAAGAAAAGATTGACATAGTATATGAAAAAACTTATCTCTGATTTTTTTCATTATTTTTCCTGTGTAATACACCTTTCAGAGAATCATATATAATTTTTTCGAAACAAGATAAAAAAAAAAAAATCGCGCATTTAAGGGTTAAGATTCCATAAAAATGCATTTTACACTGTTTTTTCATAATATATAAAAGATTTTACACTCCGTATAACAAACGGCCCTGATTATAATTTCAAAAATTGTGCAATACTCTTTTTACATTTAGCATGTTTCTATATGTATGAGATTCATATTGAAGGGACTCCTTTGAAATTTCTAGTTATTGTTTTTTTTTTTTCATTTCGTTTCCTCGCATTTTTTTTCACTCAATACTTTACATTTTTTCTTCACTTTTACTTTATAATATAATAGTGATTTTCTTAATGTATTAACACCACAAATACTTTCGCAATGATCAATTCGTAATGAAATATATAAAACTTTGTGCACTTTTCAAATGTATGTGTTGTAACGTGTGTCTTTAAAATAGCGGAATCAGTTAATGCTAGAATCTGCTGGTTTGGAAAGGATTTATAATTTTAATCATGGGGTTACGAATAACGAGGATTCGCTCATAAATATTCATTGTGCGTATTATCCTAATAATAGGTGAATGAAAGGTGTTATAAGTGTAGGTATCTGGGAAACATATGTATTACATTATGTGCCACTTTTCCATTACAGAAAACGAGTAAGAGATAAAACAAGTAAAACGACACATCTAGAAAGGAAGATTTTCATAAGCTCATTCTAAAAAAAAAAAAAAAAAAAAAAACGCATGTATATATTTGTGTATATATAGTTTTTGTATATGTATATGTGTGTGTGTGTATATATATATACAGGGTGTCTAATTTCATGGTACAAACTTTAAGGGTTGGTACAGGACACTGTAACAATCATTTATTGTATAGGAATGTACGGGCGCAAGTGACGCATTGAGGTACAAACACAATGGGGCTAATTTGCCCCTTTTTATTTCAAAATTTCTCATTACGACCAGAAAATTAAAGACTAATAAAAAAGACTTCTGGGATGTACCGCGGTTGCCTGTCTTTTTCGTTAGCCTCGTAATCGGCCGAGTTCTCAATAGTGTTCGAATTCACACCGGAAAAATTTCTATAGCAATTTTATTTGTGGAATATATATCATATTATAAAACAAAAATAGCTATTTAACACAAGAACCGCCGGAAACATTACTGAAGTATGATAAAAATATTTTACACAGGAAATTTTAATTGAAACTACTTAACTTATTTATTTAACTTATTTCTCCGTGGTACATTTTAAACTTATTTTAGAAAGAAATTTCTGGTGGTAATCGAAATATTTTTATTTGGTAGCGGTCAAAATGACCTCTACGGCGGTTCTAGTGTTAAACTTACTGATGAAAATGTGGAATACCCCAATAAAAAATCAGCCAGGTGGAGCAACACTGTGGCATTCTGCATGTGGCTTAATTTTTATGAAAAGTACATTTTTTAGACGTTTCTCTTTCAGGGGCTGTCGAAGTGCAAGTAAGTGCTAATCGAATGCATTCGTGTAAGAAATGCCTGTACCTTGGAGGAGTACTTCGACCCACACATGTTAAAAGTCATTTCAACTTCCTTTTATTATCGAAATTAAAATCGTTACAATCACAAGCGTTTCACTATATTTTTTCGTAAATCGCGGCAATATAATGTGGACCAAATTAAACGTAGCATAAGCTTTGGCAGTAAAAGTTTTTAATCTTATTCTGAAAAATCTATCGAGGTTCCTCCGCTACATAGTGTATACGTAGATTCTTCGATGCTATTTTTATAGTCTTTTAGAATGCGCTTTAAGGAAATGTTCTTGGTGAGTAGTGTGATGATTTTCACTTAACACTAGAACCGCCGTAGCGGTCATTTTGACCGCTACCAAATAAAAATATGTCGATTATCACCAGAAATTTCTTTCTAAAATAAATTTAAAATGCACCACGGACGAAACAGTTGGGCAGTGTTTCAGGGGTCTCCGAGCAATCCAATGCTTTATACCCAGACTATGAAGTGAGTGTCTAGATGCATGAGTACATACGAGGAAAAGAGTCTAACAGCAGAGAGATCTCTGCGCTTTATAGAAAAAGTAAAACAGCAAAATGCAAGAAAATGCCGATTGGACGAGACCCGGAGGCTCCGCCCTCTCGAAGAGCTAGAGATGTTAGAGTGAGTGAAAGACAGACGATATTTTAAGTTTTTAATGAAACATAGGTCAAGAGTTGAATTTGGACTACAAATAAATAAAGAAAAAAAGAGAGTTTCGCAACAGTTTCGATGTCGGACTGGCAAAGGGGCCCCAGATATTAAAAATAAAAAAAAAGCCCTTTTCAGGAACCATACATTTTAAAATTACAAGTTATAAGAGAAAATACATTTTTTTTTTCAAAACTTTACCATGGAGAAATAAGTTAAATAAATAATTTAAGTAGTTTCAATTAAAATTTCCGGTGTAAAGTAGTTTGATAATACTATATATGTAAAATATTTTGATATTTCCGGTTCTAGTGTTAAGTAGCATGTTACGTGAGTCAAGAAATGTATCACATATTGAGCCAAAACAATAATTTCTTTTTGTATGCATACTCCCCAACATTCATCTTAAGTTCCATACAATGTCGATTAATTTTATTCAGGTTAAAAACGTTTTTAAACAGAAAGTATATTTGGTGCAGCATTATGTATATAATTTCATGTTTTAACGAAGATTCTGTGTGATTTCATCTCTTCAAAATATTTCTTGTTCGAAACGTCTTTAATTTGTATCAAATTAATCGACATTTTACGGAAGTTAAGTACAATGTTGGCAAGTACGTTGTATGCATATAGCTTTTGTGACCTGTTCATTATATCTTGAATTCAGACTCTCCCTTCCTTCGACTGACTCTTTTTAAATTTACCCTATCTTTAATTCGTGGAATTACTATTGAACCTGTTAATGTAGCTTTGTATATCTCCTAGACTGTTTTTGACCAATTGCGACTAACGCAGAATTAAATACTGTGACAGATAATGTCGCATATTTACTGTGAGTGGTCTTTGAGATAGATTGACATGTCACGAAATGAAATACGTAAATCTTTAGTCGCATGTAAATGTCGGTTTGTGCCGCAAAAAGTTTCGTTTGTGCCATTCAAATTCCCTTGATATAACGAATTTTCCACAATTTCAACACAGAACGACCATTTCAGTGGCCCCGCCCCATCAACGAAATCTAAATTGTATTACGGCATTCGTTTATGCTACGTTTGTGCTGGTTTGTTCCGCAAAAAGTTTCGTTTGTGCCACTTCCGTTCTCTCGTTATAACGAACTTTTAAAATTCAAGGTCAAATAAAGAAAATCACTTATAAAAATCGTAAATAACTACATGTCACGAAATGAAATTCGTAAATCTTTAGTCCCATGTAAATGTCGGTTTGTGCCGGAAAAAGTTTCGTTGTGCCTTTCTGGTTCCCTCGATATAACGAATTTTCTACTATTTCAACACAGACCGACCGTTTAAATGGCTCCGCCCCATCAACGAAATCTAAATTGTATTACGGCATTCGTTTGTGCTACGTTTGTGCCGGGTTGTGCCGCAAAGTTCCGTTTGTGCCACTTCCTTTCTCTCGTTAGAACGAATTTTTAAAATTCAAGGTCAAATAAAGAAAATCACTTATAAAAATCGTAAATAACTACATATCACGAAATGAAGTACGTAAATCTTTAGTCCCATGTAAATGTCGGTTTGTGCCGCAAAAAGTTTCGTTTGTGCCATCCTGGTTCCCTCGATATAACGAATTTTCCACTATTTCAACACAGAAAGACCATTTCAGTGGCCCCGCCCCATCAACGAAATCTAAATTGTATTATGGCATTCGTTTGTCCTACTTTTGTGCTGGTTTGTGCCCCAAAAACTTTCGTTTGTGACATTTTCATTCTCTCGTTATAACGAATTTTGATAATTCAAGGGCACATATAGAAAATCCCCCATGAATAAATACATGTCAAGAAATTAAATACTTAAATCTTTAATCGCAAGTAAATGTCGGTTTGTGCCGCAAAAAGTTTCGTTTCTGCCCTTCTGATTCCCTCGATATAACGAATTTTCCACTATTTCAACACAGAACGACCATTTCACTGGCCCCGCCCCATCAACAAAATATAAATTGTATTACGGTATTCGTTTGTGGTGTTTTGTACCGCAAAAAGTTTCGTTTGTGCCACTTCCATTCTCTCGTTATAACGGATTTTTTTAATTCAACTGCACATATAGAAAATCGCCTATGAATATATAAATGTCATGAACTTAAATACGGAAATCCTTAGCGATCAGCAAATGTCGGTTTGTGCCATTCTGGTTCCCGCGATATAACGAATTTTCCACTATTTCAACACAGAACGACCATTTCAGTGGCCCCGCCCCATCAACGAAATCTAAATTGTATTATGGCATTCGTTTGTCCTATATTTGTGCTAGTTTGTACCGCAAAAAGTTTCGTTTGTGCCACTTCCATTCTCTCGTTATAACGAATTTTTTTCATCGAAGTGCACATATAGAAAATCGACTATGAAAAAAGGCATGGCACGAAATGAAATAGGTAAATCTTTAGTCCCATGCAAATGTCGGTTTCTGAAGCAAAAAAGTTTCATCTGGGCCATTCTGGTTCCCTTGATATAACAAATTTTCGACTATTTCAACACTGGGCCACCATTTCAGTGGCCCCGCCACATCAACGAAATCTAAATTATATTACGGCATTCGTTTGTGCTACGTTTGTGCCGGTTTCTGCCGCAAAGTTCCGTTTGTGCCACTTCCTTGCTCTCGTTATAGTAGGAGAGCTGTTGAACATTTTTGAGTAGGTATTTTGAACAATTGAAAATTTGTGCAACACTTCTTTTGTAATGCCTGAATACAAAATCGAATGTCTGGCTGAAGGATCGTGGCCCAAAGACTGTGCCAGACACGTGTCAAGTGCCATTTGGCACTTGACACGTGTCTGGTACAGTTTTTGTGCCGACTAAAGTGTCTGTCACTTTCAAAATATTTTTTTCTAAGCATAAATATTATTCTGCCTCAATCTCAGCGTGCCTCAAATACCTTTTTTGGGTAGTCAAAAAATGGCACTTGACACTTGTCTGGCACAGTTTTTGGGCCGACTAAAGTGTCTGTCGTTTTCAAAATATTTTTTTCTAAGTATAAATATTATTCTGTCTCCTTTTCAGCGTGCCTCAAATACCTTTGTTTTTGGGGTAGTCAAAAAATGGCACTTGACACGTGTCTGGCACAGTTTTTGGGCTACGATCCTTCAGCCAGACATTCGATTTTGTATTCAGCCATTACAAAATAAGTGTTGCACAAATTTTCAGGGTGCCTCAAATACCTTCCCTAAAATGTTTAACAGCTCTTGGACTATTAATGAGGAAAGTTAAACATATATTTGAATTTTGAATGAACAACACCTTAATGAATATTTTAATTAAGCAAAACAATGAAAAATATCAATTTCAAAGGAAGAAGCAGATTTTTTTAGATTTTTTTTCAACTATAAGATCAGAATATCAACTTAAAAGAAGAAAGTTAAACATACATTTTAGTTTTTGAACAGCCGTAACCTTAATGAGTATTATTACTTAAGCAAAACAATGAAAAATATCGATTTTTAAGGAAAAAAGATGATTTCTTTAAATTTTTTTCAATCATAAGACGAGGATTTCAACTTAAAAGGGAAATTTAAACATATATTTTAGTTTTTGAACAACCATTACCGTAATAAATTTTAATAATTGAACAAATAACAAAGGAAAGTATTGATTTTTAATAAAAATAGAGTAATTTACACGAATTTGATTTTTACACTAGTCAATAACTGAAAATTTCGCATTTTAAAAATATTTTCCCGAATGTACATATAAAAATACGAGTTTAAAAACTAATTCACTTAATTTTATCACACTGGAAAAGAGTTTTCCACATTCGAATTTAATTTTTTATATATAAAGCATTACTTAATCAAATTCTATACTTTCTGATTTAACGAAATTCGGTGATTTTTTAAGTTCATAAACCAGTTCTTACATTTTTTTAATTATTATTAAAATTCCCCAACCTCTGTTACAAAACGTTTGAAGAAAAACGCACCACTTCATTTAACATTTGAGTGATATATTCGAAAAATGACACCTTCGCCAACCCCGAATCTTGCCCTCTCAAGCAGAGATGCGAATAAAAGAATGTTATATCAGGTTTATCGAAGTATTTTCGTGTCTCAAAAATGCAGATTATGAACTGTTCAGTAAACATATGATTAGGGTATACAGGGTTCGCACAGTTTTACCACTAAATTTTAACAGTATTTTCAAAGTATTTCACTGCAGAAAAATATTGCTAAATCCGCGAATAAAGGTGGTACTTGCGAATTCTGTGTTCTAAAAATTAAATGTAAATTTTCTTATCATTAATAGTGGTGTCAGAGTCCTTGGAAATTTCAAGGAGTGTGCGAACCTTGGGTATATTTCCATGAATTTTTAATTATATATTTAAATAGTGATAATAATATAACCGAAAACGAAAATTTTAGTTTTTGAACAATCATTACCTTAATGAGTATTATTAATTAAGGGAAAAAATGGAAAATATCAATATCAGTTTTTCAGGAAAAAAATTGATTTCTTTAGATTTTTTTCAACTATAAGATAAGGTTATCCACTTAAATGATGAAAACTAAACATATATTTGAATTTTGAATGGACAACACCTAAATGAATATCAATAATTAAGCAAAACAATGGAAAGTGTCAATTTTTAAGGAAAAAGACTGATTCCTTTAGATTTTTTCAACTATAAGATCAAAATATCAACTTAAAAGAGAAAAGTTATGAGGATTTCAACTTAAAAGGGAAATTTAAACATATATTTTAGTTTTTGAACAACCAGTACCTTAATAAATTTAAATAATTAAACAAGTAACAAAGGAAAAATATTGATTTTTTAATGAAAAAAGACTAATTTAAACGAATTTGATTAACTTTTACACTAGTCTGAGATTTTATCCTACTTTTAGATACTAGCTATGTAGAATTTTTACCCTTGAATTTTTACCCTTTACTCTTTAAGAAATACTCATTAATGAAGTGATCCGTTTTTCTTCCAACGTTTTGTAATAGAGGTTGGGAAATTTTAATAATTAAATAAACGGTCAATCGAGCATTACTCGCGTACAGAGGGTTCCTTAGAATAAATATATGAATTTGTAATTGTATTATAAAAAAAAAAAAAATGTTGCTAAAAGAATACTAAGACTTTGTAAAAAACTATACAACATAGGGTTGGGTATATCTGTATATATTAGAAAAGTGTAAATGGGTATACCATGAAAGTTCAAAGAGATATGGAACCTAAATAATATCAAATATAGTTATTCGTATAACTCTTTTTTTTAATATTATCCTAATCTGTTTATGATGAACTTATTTCGGTACTGACAATAAAAGCAGTGCATAGTTAAACTTTATTTGGCATTTCATGAAACTAAATTCAGTGTAGTAATAACCTTTATTTCTACAGTGTAGCTAAAACAAAACCTTTGTTCAAAGTTTAAATTTGGCATTGTGCTAAGCGCGCTTCGAATTGAGGTCTCAAAGTTGCAACGCCGCCTTGGTCAGTGCCGCGTTTTACCAGATAGGCGTTTAATTATCTTTTAAAGTCACTCGAGGCGTATTGAGAAATACAATCAATGCAAACTATCGCGAATCCCACAGTATTTATGCGATTCATTCTAATTAAATCTTTCGAGGGCGATGCCCTTAAAAAACGGACACCTAATTTTAATTCCAAAACAGACAAACGGCACCAAGAATATTTAATTAAAATTTTCCTTTTATCATATACGTAAAAATAAGCAAGTTCGATATTTTCGAATAAATTCGTTTATAAACTCTGGTGTCAGTTCATTATTTCATAAGTTTATAAATAGTATTCCTCCGTGCCGGAAAGGATTAAGTGGTCGCAGGACTCTTAACCCCTTAAGGGGCAAGCAAAAATGTCTCTAAGTATTGAATTCTCACCGGAATAATCGAAAATTTTTATTTTTAAATAAGGAAAAGCAATTTTTCAACGATTTTCCTCCAAAGTTAAAAATATAAAGTTTAGTTAAAATTTTCTGGTGAGAATCTTGTTTAAATTAGGTGGGATGCATTTTATCCCACCGCCCCTCAAGGGGTTAAAGCTTTAAAATTTAAGAAATTTTATTTTTTATAGATGTTAAACTCCTATCTTTTCTGAATATTTTGATATAATTGTTTCCTTGAACTTCCCATTAAAACAGAAGTTTTGGCTCTTAGAATGATACCCGCTCAATAGCTGAAGCGGCGTTTCCGAAACTTTAAAATCCTTATTTTCCAACTGGCGTTTTTTTTGGCATAACGCGCAGGATACCTCAAAAACTTCTGAATATTTTTTCATGAAAATTTCGAAATATATATTTCATGTTAGGCTGTATAATCTGAACCTGAAATTTCTTTTTTATTGTTCAAAAAAATATGTTTTTTAGGTGATTTTACTGTTGAATTTTTCAAAAATTTGTATTAGTAATTATATTTCAAAACATTGCATTAAAAATATAAAAATGCATTAAATACAAATTTATTTAAGTTCAGGGAAATTATTACAATCTGAAGTAAGCGCCAAAATTTTCATTCTAGTTGCAATATTTATTTTTTATTCCTGCGCGTAAACTGCGCGTATTCCTGTGCGTTATGCCAATTATTTGTTCGATAAATGTCTAACAGTTTCGAGCCCCCTATAAATACTAATTCTGTATCTTGCAGTTTTTTAAATACATGAAACGAAAGAACGTTATATCTTTCATCCCAATTAAAATTGTGTTTTAAAATCATATACATTTCAAGACATTGAATGTTGAAAATGGTCTTTTTTTCATTATTTTCCACTTTTGAGTCCCGAGACCCCTTAAATTAGTATGTTTTTAACAATTTGACGTTTATAGCTTTTATACTGTTACTGGACATTACATTACACATATATAGTATCATTGAAAGTTGTTAACTAGGCATAGAGTACGCCACCCCTGTCCTTGTGTATGTCCAAACTGACCGTACCTTTAAGGGTTAATATCTCGGCTAATTACCGATGATTTTTTTCGAAAATCTTTATCAACAATGCTTTTATTCTTTTGCAACGATAGGTACATTCAGCGATGCTCAACAATTTTTCTGAATGCCCGTAAATCGAAATTTGTGTATAACAGAAAAATGCTAATTACTCAAAATGTATGTGACCTAGGGTAATCACTATAATTTTCCGGCAAGGTTTATATTAACGTCTACCACTTCTAATTTTGTCATAATTTTAGTTTCAGTAGATTCGGATTTAGATGGGGGGGGGACATATTTTTGCGCTACATTTTCAACAATATCTTTGAAAATATAATACCTAAAATTAAAAGGAATGTATTTTTGAGTTCAGCGTTAGAAAAGCTTTCACAGGAGACCCCACATGATATACAAAGAAAATATATTTTTTTTTCAAGTAGCATAATTAACCCCTCTACTTTTTTTACTAAATATATTTATGAATGTTTATTAATCTGAAAATATGTGGGTCAATGGTCTTTATTACTTCCCCGAATTTGAACTTTCCACGTTCCATAGTTTACGAGTAAAATGGCTGTGACAGACACACAGACAGACACAGGAGTGATCTTATAATGGTTCCGTTTTTACTTTTTAAGTACGGAACCCTAAAAATGTAAGAATTGTTTTTAAAACTGAAGAAATCACTGAATTTCTTTGAATCAGAAAGTATAGAATTTGATTATGTAATGCTTTATGTATAAAAAATTGAGTTCGAATGTGGAAAATTCTTTTCCAATGTGATAAAATTAAGAAAATTAGTGTGTAAACTCTTATTTTTATATCTACATTCATAAAAATATTTTTAAAATGTGAATTTTCAGTTATTGATTAGATTAAAAATTAATTTATTTTGTTTAGAAAAACGGATCACTGCATTAATGAGTATTTTTTGAAGTGTACCAGGTTCAAGGGTTAAAATTCTAGATAGCTAGCATCTAAAAGTATGAAAAAATGTAAAACTAGCATAAAAATTAATCAAATTCGTTTGAATTAGTCTTTTTAACCCTTTTCAACTTTGTTGAAAACTGTTTATGACTTCGGTTTTTCTGTCCATCTGTCCGCGCTCTAACTCCCGTAAATATACTCGGATTGCCCTGAAATTTTTGAATGTTATTGACGTTTACCATAGCACGTTCCCTATTTTAAATGAAGTTTGCTGCATGTTTAGTTCAGTTACAGGGACAGTCAAACGTTTTCCGTTACATTACGGACTATGGGGAAAAATCGTTAAAAATTATTTTTAATGGTGTTACACGCTTTCAAACATAATAAAATTGATATGCATTAATGAAGTGCACTAAAGTATGCATTCTGCAGAATATGCGGTGTGAACAATAGTTATTATTCATTTACAGGGACATACAAAAGAATTCTGTTACACAATGATATATAAGTTGAGGGAATTGTTTGCAGTGTATTTTAATTATGTTAAATTATTTCATGTATATTGAAATTATTATATGTCGCTGAGGTTTACTATAAGTTATTTCATGTATAATACGGATTGCATAGCATATACTGGGACACAAAAAATATACTATATTGTATCCGAAGTACTGTACATTAGCGATGATTGCTAGAAATGCATTTTTAATAATGATATGTGCTTTTATGTTTCACTGTATTTATACATACTATATGATGTATATAAGTGCTATAATTCATATACAGGTCCACACAAAAAAATTCGTAATTGTTACTGGCTATGAGCACAAATTGCTTAAAGATGGTTTTTATATGAGTTATGCATTTTTACGATGAACTGCATTTAGTTTGCTAAGAAATGTTTGTAGAATATAGATAAAATGATATACAAGGATTGCGCAAAGAAATCGATACATGACCGTCTACAAATGATAATTTCTGGAAATGTGTTTCAATAGTTTTACGAGTATTCTAGTTTTAATTAAATTTTAACTAAATTGTGGCGTGTAATAAAGATACTACGTTAACTACAGGGTTGTACAAAGTATTCAAGTATGTTTCCAACTATTAGTATAAATTGCTGAAAGAGAAATTTCAACCTGTTATGCGTTTTCTTGCTAAACTAAATTTACCCATTATATAGAATATATATCAACCTACAGATCAAATACAGGGCTGTTCAAAAGAATTGAAATACATATTTGACTATGGACGGTAACTGCTGAAATCAATTTTTAAAATGTTTTATACGTTTTCTAAAATGTTCACTTACTTATCTTATATACCTTATTGCCCTAAGTAACGAAGGTTAAAATAGTTCATGCACATTTACATAGCGCTAAAGAATTGCGTATTTTAATTCGTGACACAAATTTATTTACGATTTTGATAAATGATTTTCTTTACGTGACCTTGAATTATAAAAATTCGTTATAACGAGAGAAAGGAAGTGGCACAAACGGAACTTTGCGGCACAAACCGGCACAAACGTAGCACAAACGAATGCCGTAATGTAATTTAGATTTCGTTGATGTGGCGGGGCCACTGAAATGGTGGCCCAGTGTTGAAATAGTCGAAAATTTGTTATATCAAGGGAACCAGAATGGCCCAAACGAAACTTTTTTGCGTCACAAACCGACATTTGCATGGGACTAAAGATTTACCTATTTAATTTCGTGCCATGCCTTTTTTCATAGGCGATTTTGTATATGTGCCCTTGGATGAAAAAAAATTCGTTATAACGAGAGAATGGAAGTGGCACAAACGAAACTTTATGCGGCACAAACCTAACACAAACGAATACCGTAATACAATTTAGATTTCGTTGATGGGCGGGGCCAATGAAATGGTCGTTCTGTGTTGAAATAGTGGAAAATTCGTTATATCGAGGGGACCATAATGGCACAAACGAAACTTTTTGCGGCACAAACCGACATTTGCTGAGCGCTAAAGATTTCCGTATTTAATTTCATGACATTTATTTATTCATGGGCTATTTTCTATATGTGCCCTTGAATTATAAAAATTCGTTATAACGTGAGAATGAAAATGGCACAAGCGAAACTTTATGGGGCACAAACCAGCACAAACGTAGGACAAACGAATGCCATAATACAATTTAGATTTCGTTGATGGGGCGGGGCCTCTGAAATGGTCGTTTTATGTTGAAATAGTGGAAAATTCGTTATATCGAGGGAGCCTGGATGGCTCAAACGAAACTTTTTGCGGCACAAACCGACATTTACATGCGACTAAAGATTTGCGTATTTCATTTCGTGACATGTATTTATTTACAATTTTCATAAGTGATTTTCCTTATTTGACCTTGAATTATAAAAATTCGTTGTAAGGAGAGAACGGCAGTGGCACAAACGAAACTTTTTGCGGCACAAACCAGCACAAACGTAGCACAAATGAATGCAGAAATAAAATTTTGATTTCATTGATGGGGCGGGGCTGTCGTTTCACTGGCCCCGCCCCATTGTGTTCGTTATAACGAGAGAACGGAAGTGGCACAAACGAAAAATTTTGCGGCACAAACCAGCACAAACGTAGCACAAACGAATGGTGCTGTTGAATTTTCAAAATGTGTATGGGGCGGGGCCAGTGAAATGTACGTGCCGGACATTACTAGCCCTTCAATGACAAACTCCCTCCTTATAAGGCAGGATCATTCCATTTTTTTAGCAGGTGGGGAAAGGTAGGGAGTGATCGCGGCGTGCGGTACGAAGGGAATGAATGTAGTAGGAACCGATAGGATCTGTTACTTCAACATGATTATTACTTAGGATGTATCTGCTTACAAAATAAAATCAAAGCAATTCGAAAGCTCGTAAATAAAGTTGTCCGATTATTAATTTATCTACCTTTTTTAGGGGGGAGGGGAGGCACAAATGACACAATTTTAAGATAGTTTAAAGTTAAAGAATTATGAAATCTAATACAAAAAAAATTCAGTAATATGGCTTTAGATACGTTACTTACTTTTATTTTTCACCAATTTTAAGATAGTTTAAAGTCAAAGAATTATGAAATCGAATACGAAAAAATTTTAGTAATCTGCTTTAGAAACTTTACTTACTTTTATTTTTCGCCAAAAAAGCAAAATTTAGCTAAATCTTGCTCCAATTGCATTTCTGTAGTTACATAATTTTAGCAAGGAGACGCTATCACAGGAGCTAAACTAGATAACATTAGTGAGATTTGAATTTTAAAAATCCGATTTCAATAATAAAAAAAAATGATTTTATCTTATTTTTATTTAATAACCAAATAATAATTAAAACAAAACAAAAATGATATCTTCAATGTTCCGCTATTGTATTTTAATTTGAAATTGATAGATGGAGCCACCATTTCAATTGACTGCTCTACCTTTCCCCACCTGCCAAAGAAATGGAATGATCCTGCCTCATAGGGAGGGAGTTTGTCATTGAAGGGCTAGTCTGCAAATTACACTCAAGTGTTATAAAAAGGATTTTGCACCAGAATATTTATTTAAAACAATTTAACTTATTTATTTAACTTATTTTCCGTAGTACATATTAACTTATTTTAGAAATAAATTTCTGGTTGGAATCGAAATATTTTTATTTAATAACGGTCAAAATGACCGCTAATGGCCGTTCTAGTGTTAAGCAATGAACTAATATAATTAAATTTCACCTCTTCAGAAATCTTTAACTATAGTATTAAAGCTCCAAACGAAATAAAATGCCACTAGTACCTTTATTTAAAATTAAACTGACCAGCGCACTCTGAGACTGCTAACAGCATCTGGGTTGGCAGTTTGGCCTCCACTTTCAATTTAAAAGCTTCGAATTCACATCAGAAATTCTGAAGGAAGAATTTTTACTTTAGCAAGGTTCGCACACTCTTTGGAATTTCCAAGGACTCTGCCACCAATATTAATGATAAGAAAATTTACATTTAATTTTTAAAACACAGAATTCGCAAACACCGCCTTCATTCACAGATTTTGCAGTATTTTTCTAAAGTGAAATACTTTGAAAATACTGTAAAAATTTAGTGGTAAGACTGTGCGAACCCTGCTTTAGGTAATCACGAAACGTCTGTGATTGAATAAAGAAAACAGTACTATTTAGATTTTGTGTTGTGAATGAAAAATTTCAGAAATTAAAAGAGGCCAAATCTGTCAACCCTGAATAGCATTTAAGGGTTAATTTTAATGCCTAGAAACTCTGTATAAATCTGAGGTGGATTCTTATTTTGGAAAAAACTAATATTTTTGCTAATGGTTTTACTTATGTTCTACCAACAGTTCATTGTACACTAAACATAATCCATCTTGAAAATGCATAACATGATTAAAAAACGCATTTAGCCAATTCACGCTCATACACATTAATGCTCACGATTTTTTTGTGTAGACCTGTATATGGTCTATTGCATTTACGCACCACACAGTATGCAAAAATTAAGTGAAATTTAAAAACACGTACCATAACTGAGAACATACTTCCAGCATATTATTGGTAATATTTGATTATATTTCGGATGCAATACTGTGTCTGAAATGTTTGATGTGTCCCTGTAAATCAGGGGTGTCAAACTGTGGCCCGCCGGATACCACTAAAATTTTACAGTTATCTTTGCCTTATCTAATCGTCGAATTGCCGCGATTCAACTTGTCGACTATTTCTTTAAAATTTTAGTGGTATCCGTCGGGCCACAGTTTGACACCCCTGCTGTAAATCGACGATAAATGCAATGTACTTCATATTCTACAGCAGGTATCTTAGAAAAAACCTCTGTACTGTATGTCAATTTCATTATATTTAAAGTTGTTTAACAAAAATAAAATATGCTGCAAGCAGTTTTCCTCGTAGACGTTATGTAACGGAATTCTGATTTGTGGACCTGTAAATGAATAATAAATACTTTCCACCCCACCTTTTACAGTATGCCTGTTTTAGTGCACTGCATAAATAAATATTATTGGGTCGATCGGAGAGTCGTGTCGTGTTGGGAAAATCAATTCGTACCGGAAAATTCTATCATTTAATTATTAGACATTGATTCCGATATCTAATGTCTAATAATTACCGGGCAGAATATTCCGGTGCGAATTGATTTTCGCAACAGGACACGACTTTTCGATCGACCCAATATATTTGATTTGATGTAACTTCTTTAAAATTAATTTGTAACGATTTTTACCACTGACCGTAATGAAACACATAATTTGGTCTGTCCCTGTGCTGCAAGCAGTTATGCTGCTAGCAAAATATGCTGCAAGCAGTTTTACCCGTAGACATTGCGTAACGTAATTATTTTTGTGTGGACCTGTAAATAAATAATAAATGCTTTCCACCTCACATCCTGCAGTATGCATGTTTTAGTCCACTGCATAAATAAATATTATGTTTGATTTGATGTAATCGCTTTAAAATTAATTTGTAACGATTTTTTCCCAATGACCGTAATGTAATACATAATTTGCACTGTCCTTGTAAACAAAGTATAAATGATACACACCAGTTTAAGAAGCATTCTACCTGTTCCAAACGGCGATAACATATAAAAATTTCAGGGCACTCCGAGTATATTTACAAGAGATAGAAAATAACGGGGCGATCACTATGTGGGTCCTAGATAAATGTCGTGTGCGTTTGTGTAAACATAGCAGGCATATTCGTGGTTTTAAAGTTTATGTGAAAAGTTCAAAGGTTTTTTGTTTATGAACACGGTTTTCAACCAAATTTAACATCACTCTTCGAAAAAGAACAGTAGAAACAGTATACTGCTGTTAAAACATGAATATATTGAATATTTTATAAACTAAAAAACAAAGTTAAAAACGCCAGAATATGTAAACTTTGAGCAGACTAGTTTCGGTAGCCTTTAGTGTACCGTCGTCATAACAAAGAATAACGGTTGGGAAAATCAATTCGCACCGGAAAATTCTATCATTTAATTATTAGACATTGATTTAGTTGTCTAATAACACCGAGCAATTTTCCGGTAAGAATCGATTTTCCCAACACGACACGACTTTCCGATAGACCCAATATATTTCATTTGATGTAAACTGTTTAAAATTAATTTGTAACGATTTTTACCATTGACCGTAATGTAACACATAACTTGGACAGTCCTTGTAATCCTCCTGCAGTATGCATGTTTTAGTGCACTGCATAAACAAATATTATGTTTGATTTGATGTAATTTCTTTAAATATAATTTGTAATGATATTTTCCTAATGACCGTAGTGTAATACATAATTTGCACTGTTTACAAGGACTTATTAAACCGGACAAGGACCGATAAAGTACTATTTTTAGAAGTGACTGGAGTTTGACAAATTGCGCCACAAGAAAAATGCTACAACTTAAAATGTGGTTACATTTATGAAGGAAGGGGGGTAAATTTACTCAACACACCCTATCTCTTTTACGTATGCAGTCTTATAAGTTTTGCTTGTTTGTGTACTGTTTGACAGCTGCATCCAGAGCTAAGTGCTGTTACAGTAAGTTGATGTTACAGTAAAAAGCAAGGTTCGCACACTCCTTGTAATTTCCAAGGACTCTGGCACCACTATTAATGATAAGGAAATTTACATTTAATTTTTAAAACACAGCATTCGCAATCACCGCCTTTATTCACAGATTTTGCAATATTTTTCTGTAGTGAAATACTTTGAAAATACTGTAAAAATTTAGTGGTAGAACTGTGCGAACCCTGAAAAAGCGAATCTTTATTTTCGTCTCCTGTGAAATTTAATTTAGTCGAGTTGTGTCACCTTTCTTGTGAGTCAACGATATCACCAAAGAGTTAAACCTTCAAATGTAACTGATTTAGTGGCTAGGTTGCCAGTTTGGCATTTCCTTAAATTGAGGAATTCTGAAAAGTTACGGGAAAATTCAAATAACACATGCTTTATTTGACGTCAGACATTTTGTTATTGCCTTAATTATTTTTCTTTCGTAATTTTCCATGTGAATTCGAATACTTTTATTTAATAAAAAAGCCTAACAGCAACCCTGCTTTGTAGAGCCTGATTACCGCCGGGGCAAACTTCCACCAGTAAAATAATGTTTGTGATCACCATGTAACAGCACAAACTATTCGTTCAATGCAAAGCGATATAAGTAAGCGTCTTAGCTTAAATGGTAGAAGTAACCGCAAGATTAAGAGCGAGGTCACATCAATCAAGGTCATGCGCCACGTAGCGGAAGGAGTGTGAACTACAGGTAGATACCTAATTGTTTTCTTACTCACACCACTAAAATTGTAAAAAAAAATTTCCCCTTTGACTAATAACTGAAGTTCTTCTGATAAGGCGAAGAAAACTTCGTGGTGTCAAGTGCATCTGGATGCCCCTCTCGCTACGCCATTATTTTGCAATAAATGTGGCAAACAAAATTCATTTCCATGAGTGACTAAAGATTTAGAAAATACGCGCCACACTAAATGCGCCCGCGTATGTGAATTATCACTCCGTCCACAAGGTGGCGCAACAGTGTTAATTTACGCCTAATTCAAGCATTAAGTTTGTTCGCTTACTTATAACGCTTTGGTTCAATGTAGGCAATCACTATGTGGGTGCTATTAATGGGGCGTGTGCGTTTGTGTAAACTTAGCACGCTTATTCGTGGTTTTAAAGTTTTTGGGAAAAGTTCAAATGTTTTTTTCTATATAGAATAAAGAGTTTTCAACCAAATTTAACATCACTCTTGAAAAACTTGAAAAAGAACAGTAGAAACAATATACTGCTATTAAAACATGAATATTTTGAATATTTTACAAATTTAAAAACATAGTTAAAAAACGCCAGAATATGTGAATTTTGCAGACTAGTTTCGGTAGCCTTTAGCGTACCGTCGTTAGTGCAAAGAATACGGGAAAATACAGGTACCAGCCAATAGTAGTATAGTATAGATAATGCCATATTTTAATAAGTATGAATCTAAATACCTTTATTATGTAACACTTAACCCTTTTCGGCACAGTGCACCCGGTCGGATTACTTAATTTAAATTCCAAACTTACAAACGACACCACGAATATTTTAGCAAAATTTTGTTTTTACAATAAATAGTTAAAATAATCCGTTTTTAATTTCTAAAAAAGTCGTTTTAAAATTCCGGTGTCAGTTAATCATTTTATAACAAAAATTGCCCGTGCCTTATAGGGTTAACCCCTTGAGGGGCACCGGTATATATTATATACCACCTATAATTAATAAAGGTTTACACCAGAAAATTTGTATTAAATTTTATTTTTCTAACTTTGGTGGAATAAAGTCCCAAAATTGCTTTTTCTTATTTTGAAATAGAATTTTTCATAGATTCCGGTGTGAGTTCAACATTACAGGAACACAATCACTTGCCCTTCAAGGGGTTAAACGCGTAAATTATTTTGTTAGAATTGTGGTTGTTATTCTTATATTAAAGATAAGACATCAGAAATTTAAGATATATTTTTAGCTTTTTATAGTAGCTTATTTTTGTACTTTTTACGATGGGGTTATAAAATAAAGAGGAGGAGACATATAGCGTACTGGCTACCAGTTGAGAGTGAAGTAACTGAGGAGGTTGCCAGAAGATGGCGGCTTTTTTTATCACATCAACAGTTTCTGATTACTTACGAGGTCCAACTCCCCAACAGTAAATTTGGATAGAAACTTTCGTTTTAATAAATATATTCTTACAAATATGATAAAATTTTCTATTTATTTTTACTGGTGTCAGTTTGCAAATTTATTGTGCTATATCTCACTGACAATAACAGGAGTTGTTCTAAGTTGTTACAATATGTCGGAAACGCAGGACCTGACTACGGCCAAAGTAAATTTCCACCAATAACAATGAATAGATGTTTCTGCCATTAATTATGACTGTTTTGTTGCAATAAGAACGCGCTTAAATAAGGATAAAATTTCCATACAAATTTAGTGGTGGAATTCTCTGCAGTCCGGTAAGCAAACGCTGTGAAAGTGGTTACAGTTGAAATTTCACTATATTAAAGATATGTCAGCTCCTTTTTGATAATAGTTCCACGCTTTTTATAGGATTAATATTTCTATGTAAACATAGTGTTTGCTGAAAGTTAAATAAACAGTGATGCAGATATGCATCACTATGCATTTAAGGGTTAACCCTAGAACTACCGAAAATTTTACTCAAGTTTTATAAAAATATTACACATCAGAATTCTTATTTAAAACTATTGAACTTATTTACTAAACTCATTATTGTCTGGTTTACATATTTAGTTTATTTTAAAGAAATTTCTGGTTAGAATAAATATTTCGAATGTACCCATCGGGTCCATTGGACCCGTCTGGTAGGCGGAGGGTTAAGGGGCAAAGTACTTCTACTCGAAATATTTTGAAATGATTGACTGACACCAGAATTTAGAACCAAATTTAATCGGAAAGAAGTAGAAGCTTTTCATCGTGTACTTATTAACACTAGAACGCCCGGAAATGTTACCCAAGTTTCATAAAAAATATTCAACAGCAGAATTTTTATTTAAATTTATTTGACTGATTTATTTAACGTAAATCAGCGTAGGTTAAATTTAACTTATTTTATGAAATAATTTCTGGTTCCAGTTAACATTTAATCATACGATCGGAGTCAGATCGACAACTTCCGGGCGTTCTAGTGTTAAATGGATAATTTTGATTCCATAATTCTGGTGTCAATGTGGCAATAAGGGATTAAAATAAGTTGGTCCAAAAACGAACAACCGACCTTCAAGAGGTTATCTGCAGTAAGCAATGCTTCTACAGGGTTACTATAGACGGCTATTTTTATATTTTATATTCTGTTCGCACCACTATTTTAATAAAATATATTTTGTAGTATATTTCTCTTGCAAATGTCGTCAAAAAGATTTTCGTTTTGAAAAAGTGGTGCTATATAGAATTAATATGAGAGTCGCCCTGTAGTTGTTAACCCCTTAATTCTCGTTCCCGTCATATTCTCGGGCTGTATCTTTTATTCAAATTCTTTGATTCCCACCAGTTTTATAAAATATTGAAATTGGGTATATTTTGGTATCGTTTTTACTGTCATTAAATAAGGTGAATATTTCTTTTTCATAAAAGTGGTTAGTTATAAGCAATTTGAATTATTTAACCGTAATTTAATTCGAGCGTTAAGGGGTTAATACAATTTACAAGATCAATGTAATTTGTAACCAAAATATTAATGTTAACTCTTTGCACTCGAGAGGTGACTCTCACTCACCAATAGTGCTGCCAGGTGTCTTGTTTAAATTCGAGCTTCAAATACTTTGGACACCAGTTTTTTAAAGATATTTTCTTAGTCATATCTAATGGCAGAATTAGTTGCGATTAACGATGGCGAAATAATCTATAAGAAATAAGTAGTGTGCAGAGAATTTGGAGTCCTGATTTACGCGTGACACCTAGCAACACTAGTGGTGAGTGGGAGTGTCCTCTCGAGTGCAAAGGGTTAAATGTTTTAACCCCTTAATTCTCGCTCCCGTGATATTCACGGGCTGTTTCTTTTATTCAAATTGTTTGATTCCCACCACTTTTAGAAAATAGTGTCATTGGCTTTATTATGGTATCATTTTACCTGTCATTAACTAAGGTGAATATGATTTTTTCAAAAAAGTGGTGCCAATAAGTAATTTGAATTTTTAAAATGTAATTTAATGCGACCGTTAAGGGGTTAATATTCCGTGCAAGTGTACTGTACAACTACTTACGTTAGAATAACTTTTAGGAAAATAAATATATATATAACAGCACATAAGTGCGCTCTAGAAATAACATTAAAACTAAATTTTAATTAGCTGAAACTATATTTTAAGCTAATTTAGTACATTATGATGTTCATTCCAAGTTACGTAAAATAAAGTACCTTGAAACTTATATTTCGTGAAGTATTTATAAAGTATTTAAACAATACTTTAGTTCATAAATGATGATTAACCCCATGAGGGGCGCCGTTTGCAGTCTGCAAACGGTTAATTTTAATGCCGAAATTAACAAATGGGACCAGAAAAATGTTAGTACATTTTCGATTTCATAGTATATGTGAAAGAAAGCTTTTGATTATTTTCAAATAAATTTGTTCTTAAATTGCGGTGTGAATTAAATATTTGAACATTTTTAGAGCAGAAATGCCTTGCCCCTGAAAGGGTTAATATATAGATTTTTTTTTTCAACAGGACGATAAATAGTAATAATATTTCTAGAACAGATATTCCCAGAAACAAGCAATCTCTTATTAAAATTGTTCCTTTAAAGCTAATAATAATTTGAAATTATTCTGTCTCTTTAAAATTAATCACAAATTAAGAGTAGAATTTTAATTAAGATTTTATTATTTTCGGTGCATTTGTGCGTAGTATTTAATTATAGTTAAAATTTTTCATTCATCGCACTTAAATGAGCTTCGGCTTTACAAAAAAAGTAAAGACTTTAGAATAAATAAATCTAGTAATGTGAAATTATAAAAGTAATTCCTGTATGGTTTACTTTCGATGTTATTACTTGAAAATTATAAAAGGGGTATAAAGTCATAAAATGAATAAAAATGCAGCAATATATATTTTGGTTTCTAAATTTTTAATATACTAGGTTATTTAACCTCAACGGTCACATTAAAATAGGGTTTAGAAATTCAAGTTGACTATTGGCAACACTTTTTAGAAAAAGAAATATTCACTTTATTTAATGGCAGGTAAAATTATACCAGAATAAAGCCTGTTACGCCATTTTATAAAACTGGTGGGAATCAAACAATCTGAGTAAAAGACTCAGCCCGTCAATATCTCGGGAAACTTAACCCCTTGGGGACGAGCGACACGTATACGTGCCGCATGAAGCACACAGAATCCTTGTTTTTTCTCACCAGTAAAATTTTACTGTAAAATTTGCCTTATTTAATCAGCGCATTTTCTCGGTTCAAGAAGACACAAATTTCTGTTTTTAAAAAACGGTGACAAAAGATTAAAATTTTCGTAAAAGGCTCCCGTCCCGAAGTGGTTAAGGGATTAAATATAATTTTATATTCAATATTTCATATTTTCATCATTATTGTAATCTTATTGTATCTTATTAATGTAATATGTGAAATGAAGTAAGATATATGCAAAATACCGTGGTAACACAAATTATATATATTTTTTTTTAATTTCGAAAGAATTACGCAGAGATTAAAAAAAACATACTTATTTTTTTCAAAGGAAAATAGATATTCTAATTGACTTCACAAAAAACTTTAGTTATACAGGAGTATCTTTAATCACGTTAATGAAAATTCGTTTCAGCATGTCTGGCTAATTATTGTATGATCATTATAAAATCGCTGCATTATTCGTATCGGATAGCAATAACGTATCACATAGGGGAGCTAGGGCATGAATGGGACAAGTGATGGATGGGACATTCTCAATATTTCAGGTAATAAACATTTATTTTAAATTGCTTCCTACCCCATATAAGGCACTATCACAGTGTTCTTCAGAACTAAAAGTAGGACCACATTGCTGTTTTCATTTTCCTTCAAAGTTGGATTTTCTGAAATCTCTGCTTAAAAGTAAGTTTTTTTTTTTTTTTTTTTTTTACATTTGAAGATATAAAATACCTTCTACAATATAAAAAATTAAGCTATGTTGTAGTTATTTATTTTAAGGTTCAATATCGATAGTTAAAATGAATGAATAGTAACCATTGTGACATATTAATTGTTGAGGCAAAATGCCTGAGAAGGGAATATATGCATCAAGGGGATGATTGGGACATTTCAAATGGGGATGAATGGGACATTCTCATTCATCCCTGGAGATGCTGAAAATTTTATTTATTAACTAAATAGTATTATATAGGTTGATAAATTAATAATTAACGTTAATTAATAGTATTAAATAGTATTATATCAGTTGTTATTGTTTAAAATTTCTGAGTGTTATTTATAGTATTGTAATAATTATTAATGGATTATCAAAAAAAATTGGTACTAAAACTTAATCAAAATAGATAAAATTGTTAATAATAGTATGTTTATTGATCAAATGGGGGAAATTATATTGAATTTTGAAATGTTCACAAATAAATCACCACCCCTAGCATATTGGGTCGATCGGAAAGTCGTGTCGTGTTGGGAAAATCAATTCGTACCAGAAAATTCTATCATTTAATTATTAGACATTGATTCCGATATCTAACGTCCAATAATTACCGGGCAGAATTTTCCGCTACGAATTGATTTTTCCAATACAACACGACTTTCCGATTGACCCAATAATTTCCGTTCTGCATGTTTCTAAGATACATTTAATTAATATTAATTAATAAGTTATGATTGAAAATTATTAGCTATGCCATATTTAAAAGACATTTTGGACTTTCATTTCAAATCTAAAATGCCTCATAAGTGGGAAAAAAGAACAGATTGATAACCGAAGTCTGCATTAAAAGTTAAAACTGCAATAAAAGAAGTTATTGAAAAAAAAACATATCGATTCCAGCTGTAAAATCATATATTACAAAAATAATTATATATAAGGTTATAATTATACATTTTAATTTGGTAAAATTGAGTACAAGGAGGAATATCTTTGTGTCCCATCCATCCCTATTAGTCTCCCATTCATCCCTGCTGTGGGGATGATTGGGACAGGGACGAACGTTTTTTTAATTTCATAATATTTTTCTGAATAAATCATAATCTAGAATAAATATTGTTCATATATGTTGTCAAATACCTAATTTATGAAATGTGATACATAATATTGATAATAACTTAAATAAAGAAATAAAATAAAAATATTTTTGTGAAAATGTCCCGTTCATCCCCCATCTCCCCTACTTCTCAAAATTGTCCTTTTACGTCCTTGAATGATTTTTTTTTTATCACAAAAAACTAATGCAGCAAGATTCACTCAGGAAAACATAATGTTGACGTGCACGTCCGAGCGCATCGTTCATACAAACTCAAATTTAGCCTCTAACATACTAGACTCCATTATATGATTAACTGCGTTCGAAATTGTACCATTAAAAATGAATAGAATATTCATAATTATTTATTAGAGTAATTCTGCGAAGTCGTTTATATAATTAAAAAAAATTGTTTAAAATTACTGGTGAAAAATTTCTCCATTGTTAATCAGGGGTGTTACAACTGGGATTTTAAAAGTCTTTTGAATTCACTAAGGTAAATGCACCTATAGTGGGCCATGTACCAGTAGTGGACCATGTACCAGAAATGGGCCATGTATTAGTAGTGGAGCACTAATTTTAATAAAAAAAACAAGCCCAGGATGCATTTCTGAAAAACGAACGAAAAATATATGATTGATTAACATCCTTAAATGTTAACTTTCATAAACAGTTTGGAATGATTGTTTTTTCTGCTGAAACATTTAATTTCTAGTTTGCCTTCAAAAACAGATTTTTGGCAAATTCTTAGAGATTTCATTAAAAGATAAATTTTTATTTAAAACATTGTTTCTTTAGTATTTATTTCGTTTTTTTTTTATATTGACTTAAACTGTTGTTGATATAATCTATTATATTATAAATAATTTTTTAACACTTTCATGGGCGCCGTTTGCTTTCTGCAAATGGTTAATATTAATGTCCGAATTACCAAACGACAATAGTAATTTTTTAGCACAATTTCGATCTGATAACATACGCTTTTGCAAATTTGCAAATGAATTTGTTTGTAAATTGCGGTGTGAGTTAATTATTTAAATATTTTTTAAGAAGGAATATCTTGCCCTGAAAGGGTTAAATAAGCCGAAAACGTAAACATTAATGTAATTAATATGAAATTTACTATGTCCACTACTGGAGCATAGAGGTAGGCAGAGTCTCCAGCTTTTTGGACACCAGTATTTTAATACAGAAAATGTTCTTTTATTTAATTGGAACATTTGGTCGATTCAAAAGAACAACATTTCTTTCTAATATAATAGTGGTGTGCAAAAAGCCGGAGACTTGGCAACTTTGGAGGTAGGTAACATTTTTGATTTTTGATTTTTTTCGAAATAGTATATTTTGAAACTTTGACAGATTATTCTGATACAAGAAGCTTAGGAATAGGCTAGAAATTATATATCTTTGGCAATTTTCTAACACTTTAATAATAATTAGATAAATTTCATTAATTGCCCTACTACTGGTACGTTTATCTTATGTTTAGATAAATTAAAGGTACAACAAGAAACTTCCAATAAAGAGGAATTGTCATTCCTTCGAAATGCTGATGTAACCGGTTCCGCAATGCCTGATTCCCTCTGGCGCGGACTTCCATCTTTAAAACTGAATAGTATACTTATCTCAGTAAAGTGGATTTCAGCAATCAATGAAGACTGTCAGTGCTTTTTACAAACTGAAATCAAATAAAATTGATAGATTTATTTTACACATTTTTCTTAATTTTTATTTTACAGGATTCGCACGCTATTAAGCCACGCCCTATTTTGTGAGACCTCTACCACCAGTAATCGCATAAAACTATCTTCTAGCTAATGAATCGAGAAGGAAATGAGCTTTATGATAACACTGGTGGTAGGATCCTTACAAAATGGGGCGCGGCGGCTTAATAGCGTGCGAGACCTGTGGTTATGATATAAATGCGAGCTTTTAAATCTATCTAAACCACAAATACTTTAAAACGAAATCTTAATGAAATATAACAAATTTTACTAACCTTCATTCGTAGTACAATCAGTTGCTGTCTTAAAAAATAGCGGAATCAGCTACTGCTAGAATCTGCAAGTGTGGAAAGGATTTATATTTTAATGAACAAGAAATCATTATGCCACTAATAGTTGGATGCGAGGTGTTATAAATATAGGTATACGAAAAACAATGGAGCATAAGCTTTGACAGAGAAAGTTAAAGTTTTTCATTTTGTTCTGAACAATCTGTCCATGTTCTCATGCTACGTATACGTAGATTATTAAAAGCCATTTTAAAGGGATTTTTAGAATTAAGGAGACCTTCTTGGTCAGTAGTGTGATTATTTTTACTGGTGTAGCATGTTACGCGAATCAAAAAAAAGTGTCACATCTTGAGCTAAATCAATAATTTATTTTTGCATGCCAATATTTTTTGTGATCTGTGTATTATATCTTTAATTCAGACTCCCCCGTCTTCCCACCGACTCTTCTTAAATTTACCTTATCTTTCCCCCGCGACAGTTGCTCTTGACATGACATCGCTGTTCTTAAGGAGTGCCAACGCGGCGTGAAACGCCGCCGCGCGTAACCTCCAACTAAATATGTTAAATGAACTAAGGATGAATTTCGAAACAATGCTCTGCCTAAAAATATAATTTGGAAGCTCTGGTGGAGTCCTGAGGGCTATTCCAGAGTTGAAAGAACGAGGTTAAATATAACCTCTAGAAAAGGGGCGCATAAGGCATCCTAATAAATTTGGTTGCCCTACACTTCGATGTCATTTCACCAACTGGCGTAGGTAAAGAACGGAGAATGCAAAGACAGTAGGGTACCAAAGAGTACAGAAAAATCATAGCATAAGGTAGACAAGCCTAACTAACTATCTCTAAAACTTACAAAAAACAAAAGAAACATAGCTCACTAATTTAGACGTCAAGCCTAGTGCGCATTACAGGTCGCGTGTCTCCCGGCTTTCGCACAAATGGTAAAGCCTTGCAAAAGGCTTTGTGGTTCTAGACATCGAGAGAATACCGCTATTGCAAATAACATTTTGGCATTGACAATGGTCGAAAATGGGGACAAGTTAAAATTAAAAGTTAAAAAAAAAATAATAACTTCAGAAATTAACTGTAAATCTGGGATATGAATTTCATGACCGGGATGCATATGCACCGTCAGTCAAATGATCCAAATATGGGAGCAAAAGGTCTTAAATAGCCAGGGTGCAGTGAGCAAATACCCCAAGGCCAGTAGGAAATGAGGTAGGCGGAGACTAACCTCACCTTGGATGGAAGTATCTTGAAAGTTCAAAAACAAACTGAAATTCTGAACAGGATAGAGCACCCAATAACAATTAATAAATATGAAGGAAAGGAATTTCCAAATAAATAAAGATAATAAATTACTAATTAAAACACTATTAAATTAGGAAAATTGATATACTCGGCTGTTGACAATGACCAGTATACTGCATGACGTCACGGGGAAGGCAATTCTAGATGAAAGTTTCTTTCAATCTAGGGAAAAGATGAAATTTTCACGGGGAATTCTGCGTTTAGGTGACTGCTGAAGGATTTCTTCTAGAAGTTTTAAAGCATGGGACGAAGTGGTCGTCCCGAATGAGTATAGCCAGTGGCCGTTTCCGATTCCTCCTCACTCTAGCGTCATAACGACGTATGGCATTTAACGCTGGATTCCTCACGGCTGGGGCTGACCTGTGAAACTTCAACGCAAGTTTTTTTTTAATTTCTGCGAATACAGGTTTGATTTTTAGGTCACGATGAATGATGTTACTGCGGACATAGCGGGTCGCCATTGTAAACCTACAGTAGTGGAAAATTGGCGCAGAGGAGGAGCCTATTGTCACCACTAAATTTTAGTGGTATTTTTCGCCTTATCTAACGACAGAATTTCTGCGTTTTTATTAAGGTGAAGAACACTATAAAATTTTAGTGGTGTCAATGGCTCCTCCTCTGCGCCAATTTTCCACCACTGAACCCACGTAAAAGTTTATTCTGAAAGATTTGAATTTTATCAATTCAGGATTTTGGGTCACGACCGTAAACTGCTGATCCATAAGTGATAATTGGACGAATCATTGATTTATATAGTAACAATTTATTTTTAATTGACAGCTATTAGTAATTGGGCTATTCGAAGCCAAAAGGGGATTAAGGGAGCCCACGGCGCGATCAGCAGGACCAGTGTTGCCAGTGGGCTACTTTTTAAAAATTCAGATTTCTTGATTTCCGCCAGTTTTTGAAGTAGTAAAATTCACTTTATTTAATGACAAATTAAATAACGCGAAAAAAAGGCCAATTATAAAATATCAAAAAAGCGGTACCAATCAAAAAATCTGAATTTGAAAAAAGTAACCCACTGACAACACTGAGCACGACCCAGAGTTTCTGTGATGTGCTTTCACCATGTTAATTTGGAATCTAGGTGAATGCTTAGGTATTTGTAATCAGTCTTCCAGGGAACATTTTCGTTATTCAATTTAAAGTTAAGATTAGCATCTGGGGTAAAACGTTGATTGGTGAAGAAGATGGCGGCACTTTTGGCACGGTTCACTTTAATTTTCCATTTTCTTAACCAGACCGAAAGGATACTTAGATAATTCTGAAGTTAAGAGAACACCATCTGTGTATGTTTGTGTTTGTTAAGCATGGCGATATCGTCGGCAAATCTTGCTAAGTCGATATCAGACTCTTTCGGATAATCGTTGACCTAGATGTTGAAGAGAGTGGGACCGCTCAATGAGCCCTGAGGTACAGAGCTAGAAATAGGATGAGGGATAGAGTAGGAATTTCCTACTCTAACGACGAAGGATCTAAGTTTAAAGTAGTCATTACAGATTTTAATTAATTGGCCCAGTACTCCGAGCGCAACCAGTTTAAAGCTAAGAGCGATGTGACAGACTTTGTCAAAAAGCTTCTGCACATCATGAAAGATTGCTCTTGTCACTCCACCAGATATAATACCATCGTGAAGAAGTTTAGAAACTCTCCACAACTGATGAGTTGTTGAATGACGCGCCCAAAAACCGAATTGCTCCGATATAAGCACGTCATCAGAATTTAGAAACTCCTTAACCCTAGATCTACCGGGAATTTTATTCAAGTTTTAATAAAACGTTCTACACCAGAATTTTTATTTAAAACTATTTAACTTATTTATTTACCTTATTTTTGTCTGGTTTATATACTTAGTTTATTTTAAAGAAATTTCTGGTTTGAATGAATATTTTGTATGTACCTGTCGGGTCCAATGGACCCGTCTGGTAGACGGAGGGTTAAGGCAGTTGACAAGAACATAATCATAGACTTTAGATAGGCAGGATAATAAAGATATAGGTCGAAAGCTGGAAGGGGTATGTTTATCGGCCACCCCATTTTTGGGTAGAGGGACAATAATAGCCCTTTTCCAGCAATCAGGAAAAATTTTAAGATTCATCATGCAGTTAATTAGAATAACAATATAAAATATGAAATTATAAGGTAGATTAATTAATATATTAGTAGAGATGCGGTCCTCACCTGGAGACTTATTCTCTTTTAAGCCTGAGATATACTCCCGAACCTCAGAAGGTGTGGCCGGGGGTTAGGTGTGTCCGTGTTTAAAAAAATCTGAACTGTGGTCTCCAACACAGTGGCAACCCGTGGGTTGTCCATACCAGAATTAGGTGTAAACTGACTTCTAAGACTTTCAGCAATAGCTTCGCCTTTTCAGTATTAGTATATGCCATGCCATTCGGGCTATTAGGGCTAGTAATAGCCGGAATGTGTGTTCGTGTCCTACGAATGCGCGAAGCAGACTTCCAAATTGTGTTGTCTTCAGTTGAAAGTGATTCAACAAAAGTGTTCCAGCTTTCATTTCTAAACTTGGTGATAGCAGCCTTGACTCTCCTGTGCAGTTGATTTAAATGGGTCCTAAAATATTGAGTACCATAGACCTGCCACATCCTGCGTGCACGATTTCGTTCAGTCGAGTCGATCAATGGCTTGCTCTGCCTCCTCTTTTGTCTCTGGGACAAGGGGCTGAGTCTCCCGCTGTTCAAGCAGGAAGGTGAAGTCACCCCACCTTGTGTAAAGAAGCCGACCTAAGTCTAGATTGTATGAGTCAACTCGATACCGTAGGATTACTGGCAAATGATCTGAATTTGAATCGTTCAGCATTTGAATGCTGTAAGGATAAGGAAAATTGCGGGTGATTGCAAGATCAAGATAATTATTAGAAAGTGGAAAAGTAGGTGAGGGGAGCGCTATAATTTGCACAAAAGTTTGGTTCACCCACTTACTGAGTTTCGTACCAAACCCATTTGTAGCTCTACAGTGCCAAGAGGGATGAGTAGCATTAAAATCACCCGCAAGAATAAAATTTGGAAAAGCATCAGGAAGCCGGGAAAGTCTTGCTCCAGCAGGTTTCTTTGAAGGAGATACATAAATGGCTGCTATGAGAAGTTTTGGAATATTGGGGAAGTCCAGAACAACAGGTGTAGCTTCAATGCAATTTAGAATGGGAATATTAATGAAAGTAGCATTAAACTCTCTTTTAACATAAATAGCAGTGCCGCCCCAACTGGGACCATTGGTGCCTCTACGAGCCCTGTGTACATTGAATAACTCGTACTTGGCAACCTTGGAGATATTTCTCTGGGAAAAATGAGTCTCGCTGACCAAAACGATGTCTAAATTGTTACTATAAACCCAAGCTTTGAATTCAGTTGCCTGCCCAATAAGCCCATTAGCATTAAAAATACCAATGGAGAAAGAGTCCAAATTACCAGTAGCTGGAAACATGGCGAGGGATAAGAAAAAAATCTAAAAAGGGGGAAAGCACACATCCATATGTCGCGACACCTAACCAATTATGGATAACGAAACAATATTAGAATACAAGATAATTATCCGGTCCATCTCCGTGGATGCCTGACGGAGGGCCGGAAGGATTCCGAGAAGGCCTTGCAGGCAATGTCTGCATTGTAGTTAATTTTAAATTGCATGAGATTTTTGATAAATTCGGCGGCCGAAAAGGCAACCTTAACTGGGGCCTAATTTTTTTAATTTTGAGGATTGGAGGGGGTGGGGGTGAGCGACCTCAAGTCCAATTGCAGCTTCCCTAAAGGAATGGGAGGAGTCAACTTTCTTTTTAGTGAAAGTCCTATTAGATTTAACAGTTACAATATTTTGCTTATTACTATTTTTAGTTTTAATATTTTTGTCTTTCATAGGGGGGGGGGGGGAGTTTTTGGAAACTTCGGGAAGTTACGGAAATTAGCGGTATGATCGAACCCGCAGTGGCAAAACCGGCAGGGTTCGTCAAAGCCTTTCACACATTCTTTTGTGATATGGTCTCCGGCACGCTTAAGGCACACCGGTGGTAGGTTGCACTCAAGGGATGAGTAAAAGAACCCTTGACAGTTATGACACTGTAATGGACCCTTTCTCCCGCGCTACTTCTTGAAACTAACCTCAGTTTGCATTTATTCCTTAATCTCGAAGACGCTGTCATGATGTCAACAATTTCTTGCTGCGGGATCGAACAGAAAAAGAGGGGCATATAACGTTTGTTGCTCACGGTGACCCAAATGTTTCGGGGCCCCCTATACATTTGGGGGCACATGACCGTGATGCCCGGGAAATCAATTTCCATGATTTCTTGGATTTCTGGGACAGAGGTGTTGGCGGGTAACCCCCCGAAGAACCACTCTAAGTGGTTTTTCATCCTCAAGAACATATAAATGAAATTGCACATTAATTTTAATTAAATTACTTTACACTATCCTATAATCATCAATACTATCAAAGGTCAAGCTAAGGTATTTACCTTTATCCTTAGAACGGGTCGACAGTGCCATTCTTTTTAATTATCCAAAATAGAAGACCACCTCTCGGGTGGAACAATTTTGATTGGGGGAATCCTGGATTTCTTTTCTTTAACACTAGTTTCTGATACTTCCATATCGCTAGTACTATCACAATTAGCTCGTTTTTTGCTTTTTTTAGGAGCAACTAGTTGAAAATTTCCCTCATAAGAAGTGATTGAATTTTAAGAGTTCGCCATAGACTTCAGCCTCCTCTTACTCGCAGAAGGAGTTTGGCAGAACCATTTAAGCGGCTTTGTATATCTCCTAGATACCTTGCCACCGATTGCGACTAACGCACCATTAACTACTGCGACAGATTATGTAGCATAGTTACTGTGAGTGGTCTCTGAAACAGTTTGATCTAAAGATTAAACAAAAAGACTATATTAACTCATAAAATACTGTTTCTTTAATCAACTTTAAGCAATGAACTATTAAAACTAAAAATCACCAATTCAGAAGTATTTAACTGTAGTATTAGGGATCCAAACAAAAGAAAATGTCACTAGTATCTATATTAAAATTTAAACTGAGCAGCGGTCTCTGAGATAGCTACCAGTATTTCAGGGTTAGTTCAACCCATTCACTGCAAACCACGAGTATACTCATGGCTTTAATTTATTAATTACTTTTTCACCACTATTTTAGAATTAAAAAAAAATACGTTAGTTATTGGCAGAAATTTCGCTGTATTTGTAAAGAGTAATTTATCTTTCTAAATTTGTGGTGGCAAACAACTTTCAACAAGAAATTTGAAAATTATTACTTTATACTTTTTCGTCCTGCAGCAAACGGTAATAATATATAAAAATTACAGCGCACTCCGAGTATATTTACGAGAGATAGATAAAACAATATGATTAACCCTTTCGGGACGAGCGACTTTTACAAAATTTTGAATCATTTATCACCGGTTTTTCAAAACAGAAATTTTTCCCTAATTGAATCGGTAAAATGCTAGGATTAAATAAGGCAAAGTTAAATAATTTACAATAAAAATTTACTGGTGAGAATAAGCACGGATTCTGACCCCCCCCCCCTTATGCAGCACGCATACCGAACGCACATATACCGGATAAAGGCAACTGGTTTAGCGGCTAGATTGCCAGTTTGGCCTTTTCTTAAATTCAGGAATTATTTACCAGAAAATTCTAATAACATTTTGACCTTTATTTGATATCAGACATCTCGTGATTATTTTAATTATTCTTCTTTCATAGTTTTCCATATGAATTCGGATTTTTTTAAGAAATAAAAGAACAGCAACTCTGTTTTAGAGAGACTGATTAACGTTGGGGCAAACTTCCACCAGTAAAATAATATTTGCGATTTTCCATGTAACAGCACAAACTGGTCGGTGACTGTAGGCAATAACTATGTAGATCCATTTTAAGGGTCATGTCGCTCCCATCGAAATGTTCAAGGTCAGAGGACACGAGTTGTGACGTTATCATTAATCGACCAACTTCTCACTAGTGTTGGAATTCACACCGGACAATTTTGAGTAGCAATTTTCTTTCATTTTATTTGTGGAATATCTGTCATCTTATAAACAATAATAACTATTTAAACTTTCTAGTGAGAATTCGGAATCCCTAAATAAAAGTTCAGTCAGATGCGGAATGCCACAGTTTTGCCGCATCTGTCTGATTTTTTTTTTTGGGGGGGGGGGGACTCCAAACTCTCACCAGTAAGTTTAAACAGTTATTATTGTGTGATAAGATGATAGGTATTATACAAATAAAGTAAAATAAAATTGCTATTCAATATTTTCCGATGTGAAATCCAACACTAGTTAGAAGTCGGCCCATTACTGATGACGTCACAATTCGTGTCCTCAGGCCTTGGTTATTTCGATGGCAATGGTCATGTGCGTTTGTATAAACACAGCACGCATATTCGTAGTTTTAAAGTTTCTGTGAAAAATTCAAATGTCTTTTGCTTATAGAATAAAGAGTTTTCAACCAAATTTAACATCACTCTCCGAAAACTTGAAAAAGAACAGTGGAAACAGTATACTGCAATTAACTCTTTGGACTGCTGCGTCTCTTACACATTTTTTTTTTCTCGGCACCACTTTTTGAAAAGAAGTTTCTTTCAAGTACATAATTTCAAAAATGCTCTTATTAAATAAGGCAAATTTTATATTCCTTTATTACTGGTGCCAAAAACTAATTTTGCAAAGAAAGATGATGTCGTCTCAGCGGGGATAACGGAGAGCAAAGGGTTAAAACGTGAATATATATAATATTTAACTGAAATAATTTTTAACTGAGCATGCGTTAAATATTCCAAAATTTTTATTTTGTAATTTCATAGGCAACAATTTGAGGCATCCCATATAAAAACACCAGTCAAAAACCGTTAAAATTCAAAAACATACAGTGAGCTGGATGAAAAATTGAGGAAAATCCCTTAAAAAAAGCTAAACAAATGCTGAGAATGGTCTGTCAGTGTGTTAAGGGAAGAAAAGACTGGGTGCAATCCTTTGGGAAATAAGAAAGCTGTAACACATGTTTTCCCAGAAACTAGCCGACCGATTTTGATGAAATTTGGAATCCATGTTCACTGGATTATGCTCAAAACATATAGCAGCCTGTTTTTTCTGCAACTAAAACTTTTTATTTTATAACAATGGCAATTTTTCAGTAATTTTCCATTTTTTAGATTATTTTTGTGAAACTAATAAAAATTTGTTAAGACTGTCTGCCACATCTGATCTTATATTTATACTCTACTACCAGAAAAATATATCAAAATCGCTGTAGTAATTTAGGAGATAATGGGATTTCTCCCTGAAAAGTACGATTTTTCAGAAGAGCCAAAAAACTTAGATATTCACAATTTCCGCTCTTTGCGAATGACAAATTGTTTTCTGGATACCTATCGACAGAAATGACGTTGGGAGTGTCGAAAGTCGGTCAAATGTTTGTAAACCTTTTTAAAACCTTGTTATTGTTCAATCAAATAATGCCAACTTTTTGCATTTTCCTTTGTCTTGAACTGTGTCTTGCATTTTTTGAACTTGTACTTTGTGTTACAAAATGACAAAGCCGAAAAGTGTTTTTTAAGAAGACAAGACTGGGTGCAATCATAGAGGAAATATGCGAGCATTAACATCTTGGGGACGAGCGGCACGTATACGTGCCGCATGAAGCGCTCAGAATCCTCGTTTTTTCTCACCAGTAAAATTTGCCTTATTTAATCATAGCATTCTCTCGATTCAAAAAGACACAAATTTCTGTTTTTAAAAAACGGTGGAAAAAGATTAAAAATTTCGTAAAAGGCTCCCGTCCCGAAGGGGTTAAGACCTGTTTCCTCGGAAACTACTAGACGGATTTTGATGAAATTTTGTATCCCGATGCACTGGAAAATGCTCAAGACATATGGCACAAAGTTTTTTTCTCTGCGATTAAATCTTCTTACTTTAGAGCAATGGCAATGTTTTATACCTTATCTGTTTTCAGAAATGTTTTTTTTATGAAACTAATTAAATATTTGTAAAACTGTCTGTCACATATGATCTTATTTTATACTCTATCATCATTTTTTTTTTCAAAATCGCTCGAGTACTTTAGAAGAGTAAAATTGTGAGTGTGTGTGGCCTCCCAGTTGTGTCTTCCCTAATTGTGAGTAGTCGTGGCGTCCCAGTCTTGTCTTTCCTTGAATTTTTACAATTATTTCTAATGGTCAGAAAAACAGCTGGGCATACCAATGGATTCAGGAAAGTCCAAAGATTTTTTTAATCCAATAAAAAAAAATCTATTTTTACCAAAAAATTCCCTCATATCTCCCGTTAAGTGACTTTTTTGGTCTTGTTCAACGTTTGTGTGGATTTGTCTAAGCAAAGCACTCATATTCGAGAAGTTGTTAAATTTTCTGAGAAAAACTCAAAAGTTTTTGTTTATAGCATACAGAGTTTTCAACCAAATTTAACACAGCTTTTGTAAAACCTGTCAAAGGACAGTATAAACAGCATACTGTAATTAAAACATGAATATAATAAATATTTGATGAGATATGGGCATTTGTATTAAATAATTTGTTACTGCGTATGCGTGGAAGATTCCAAAATTTTTATTTCATACATTTGTAGTCCGATATTTTGGGCAACGTCTATAAAAAGTCCAGTATAATATCGTTAAATTTCAAAAACATGCAGTAAGCTGGTTGACAAATTATGAGAAATCGCTTGTAATTAAGCTACTTTTTCAAAGCAACTCATTATATCGCCTCTATCGTTCTGAATTTTCGAGATATTTGACTGGTCTCTTTATGTAATTTGCCCTAAATAGCTGAATAATAAATTATGAAATGAAAAATTGTAGATTATTTTACACATGTGCAGTTAAAAAGTATTTCATTCAAATGCCCATGTCTCATCAAATACTCAGTATATTCATGATTGAAAACTTTCTATTCTGTAAACAAAAAGCATTTTTCATCGAAATGTTAACACCTTCACTAATTTGCTACCTATGCTTACACAGATGCGCTCGAACGTTAAACAGGATTCACATAGTCATTTGCTACAGTGACAAATAATTGTGATAATTCTGTCTTACATGGGCGATCGCATTATATTATTTTACTGTTAAATTCATTATTAGACAGCTAATTGTTTTTGCGACTAAATGTTCACTCAAAAATATGAAGTCAAACATACTCTTTACTTCCTCAAAGTTAAAGGACAATGCCTATAGAATGTTGGCAATTATACGACAAACCGTGTACAATCGAAAGCCTCCGGTCACTGTTCCTTAACTTTTCGAGGATAGTGTATTTAACAAAACGAATATGTGATCCATGTGACTATCGAAGGAGGTAAAAATTGAAAGCAAAATATAAAACAAAGTTATATCGTTAATGCGTTTCAATTATCATAAATGTGTTACCTTACCGAGTTCATTTCATGTTAATTAAATCATTTCTTTACTTGAAACTAATATTTTATGAATAATTCATAAGTTCTAAAAATAGTATTTTAGATTACAAATAATAATTTTTACTGTTTTATTATTAGGAAGTTTGAGTTTTATGAAACTAATGTCCACAAGAAGAAAAAAGATTACCATTAATATTGAATGGTTTTTCCAGGCTAATAAGACTTGATGATCATCAAGTCTCTTTTAATTAAATTGCAAATGTATAGTTTAAACTTGCTTTTAGTTATTTTAGGCCTCATTTTAAACATGCTTCCTATTTTTTTATGTTCTTTTTCGTTTATTTTGTCGTACGAAATCTGCAATACTTTCGACTATGTATTTTTTAAAATTATGAACATCTTGATGAAGTTTTAGCTTACATTTTAAGTAATAAGTTGAATTTATTTAAGAAAAGAAAGGCAAAACTTTATTGTTAAATTCTAATTGAGCATTGTCCTTGTGTTTTACATTATTGTGTGGCTAAGAAATAAATATAATATTAAGATATAAATTATGATTCAGGATATATATACTACATATATATATACTATTTTTTAAGGGATTTTTTTATACTATAAGCATCCTAATGTTTTGTCAGAGGTGTTTTTGTTACAAATAATATTACAAATATGCAATAAGGATACTCTTTAAAAAAAAATCTTCAATATAAAAACGAAAAATTGTTAACTCTTTAACTACCTTATGACCACTAGCGGGTAAACGTACAGCCGTAGCAAAAAAAAAAAAAGTAAAAACAATCTAGCGGAAAATGCAAAAAAAATATATATATATATATTGTAGAAGAAAGTTACTCTTACCAAACGATCGCAAGTAAAGTCTATTCTTAAATGATGTTTATAAAAATTTCTCAGGAGAGCACATACATATCAAAATGAACCCAAACTTTTTTATATAACAGTATCCGAATTACCCCCAACCTGAAAATGCAAAAAAAAAAAATGTAGAAGAAAGTTACTGATATCAAACGATTGCAAATAAAGTCTACTCTTAAAGAATGCTTATAAAATTTGGTTAGAGGTGTATCTACATAATAAAACGAACCCAAACTTTTTGTTATAGCAGTATCCATCTTACCCCCATCTGAAAATGCAAAAGAAATATTATATAAGAAAGTTACTGATTCAAAAGAAGGCAAATAAGTTCTACTCTTAAATGAAGTTTATAAAATTTGCTTAGGGGTGCATCTACATATCAAAACAAACCAAACTTTTTTTAATAGCAGTACCAAAGTTTGGCATCCTAAATAAATTCTACTCCCTTCAATTAGCCTAAATAAAAAAAAAGAATCACGAAATTCGTACAATAATTTTCAAAGAAATTAATTATTTTATTATAAGCATAATTTGGGGGCTGTATTCAAGTTGAACTTCGGTACACGGTTGGTGAAATGCTACAGAATGACAATGTCTCTTGTATTAATGTATTATTTCTTCCCAATATGACCATTTCACTCACTTAATATGTTTCAAATATTGCCAGACCAAACGTTTTAATAAATTAATAAAATATATATTTTTTTCAAATTATGCTTTTCTGTACATCATAGACGACCCTTTAAACAATCATTTTGACATTTTTAAACATAACTCGAAAACTATTTGGAATAAAAGTTGGAAACTGATATTTCGCATAAAAAAGAACATAATAAATATAAATCTATCAAAAAATTGTAGGTTGTAATTCATATTTTTAAAGAATATTAATTTCATAATTCATAATTTATATTATAATTTTTTTATTACAAATTCAATGTATTTATTTTTAGTTTTTTTAGTATTATAGCCACACAACAAGACATATTCGGAAAATGCTGATTGGCGAGTTCAAATGCTCGTATAGTTGAGTGCTATAAATTCTATATATTATGAGGGGATAAAAAGGGTCCTGATGAAATAGTAAATCAGCAAAACAATTCCAGGGCTCCCAAATGTTCCGCCAACTGAATACCAATATTTTTTTAGAAAAGTTTTCTTTTTAGATTTTTCTTACAAACCGCTCCGAAATCACCTTTGAAAGTTAATTCTAGCGCAAACCTACCATAAAATTTTCTGTAAAAAATTATTGGTAGTCAATTGGCGGACCATTTGGGAGCCCTGCAATTCTTGCCTAGATCCCTGACGAAGTTAGTAAAATTATTTCATTTAAAGATGATGAGCTTGATGATGAGCTTATGAGCTTATGACATAGCTGCCAACTTGTACGGATTTTTCTTACCACTAAAATTTAATAGAAAATTTTGACTTATTTAAACGTTAAATTTGCTTGAAATTCGGTGATTCAATTAGCTAAAATTCACTGTAAAATTTTAGTGGTATGAAAAATCCGTACAAGTTGGCAGCTATGTTATGATGATGATTTGATGAGCTTATTTTTAACAAATTAAAAATAAATGTAAAATATATGTTTTGTTTCTATAGAATTTCCAAGTTTACATCTGAATTTTTTTTTTAATTTGCTATATATGTAATCAACCATCTTATGAGAATTTTTGTTTAACATTGCCTTTGAGTAACAGATGGTGTTCTTCATAGAAATTATAACCAAGTAAAGCATTGAATAAGCTTATTTATATATATAAGCCGGTTCGAATAATAAAAATGTTATGTGCTTATAATTTTAATTCATTTGTCCGAAATATCAAAATTAATTGCGTTTGCAATATAAACCAAGAGTTACTATGTAATAAGCATCGTTAAAAACCATTCTCTCGCACTCGTATCACGTAATCGTAATTAGCAGCTGACGTGAAAAAAAATTCAAATTTTGCTCTTTTCTTATATCAATTAATGGAAATAAAAAAAAGGCCAGAATAAATAACTTGGTTACGATAGGAGACATGGTGAGAGCATTTATGAAGCAATGCATGTGTCTATCATTAAATGTTAAAATGTTCACAAGGAGTTGAAATGTCTAATAAAAGAAGCTGTTACGGCTTCCCTTGATATTTTTTCGTGTATTATTTATTTGCCTTTTTGCAACAGTTAGTTAGTCTCAGTTGTTTTTATTTTTTTATATAAGTGAATTTATGGTGCACTGGCTAGATCATCTTAAATGGTCTCAAGACTCTTAAAATTGGAAAAAAAGGAAAAAAAAAGAGTCTATTTTCAACATTTAATAGCTTAAAATGTATTTGTTTTTAAGACGCAATTTTTATTGTGATAAAAGTGATACGTTTTCTTCATTTTTTTTCATTTCATGTATTAGAAAAATTTCACGGTGCAGAATTAGCATTTACAGGGGGCTACAAACTGTCAAGACATTTGATGAGCAGAAAATTGGCATAACAGATTACGTGCAGGATTACAAAATCAATTTTTCAGCTAGAACAAAAGTTTTGATGCCTTCTTATACTTCAAGATAGTAATAATTACCCTGGATCGAAATAAATTTGTATTTAAAGCATTTTTATATTTTTAATACGAAGTTGTATTTAGCTAATGAAAATTCAGAAAATTTTAGTAATATAATCACCTAAAAAAAATATATTTTTTAATAATGATAAGAAAATTTAAGGTTCAGCTTATTCAGACTAACATAAACATATGTTTTGAAAATTTCATGGGAAAATATTCAAAAGTTTTGGAAATATGGTGCGTGTTATTCCCAAAAACGTCATTTGGAGAAATATGACTTCAAAGTTTCGGAAACGCCGCTTTAGCTATTGGCGGGTATAATTCTAAAAGCCATAACTTCTATTCTTATGGGAATTTTAAGGAAACAATTATATCAAAATGTTCAGAAAAGATAAGGATCATGTAAAAAAAATTAAATTTCGAAAATTTTAAAGCTTTAAGATTTTTTAGACCCTTCATTTCAAATTTATACTATATGAATGTGAATACAATGTATATATAACTTTTTAATAAGTAAGATTTTGTCTTAACTTCACATTGAAACTTCACCTATTTAAATCATTTGTAATTGGTAAGTGCAAGTTAATCAACAAAATCAGGCATACGTTTATAGCAAACTAAATTGTGATTCGAAACATGAAAATACAAAAGACCGAAAAATGCGTAATTCTTAATAGTTTAAATTTTGATTGTATGTAATAAATTTCAGCAGTGTGTATCAGTGTTTCGTCAGTACACAACTTGATCCCCTTTAAGAAGTTTTAATGTATACATTTCATATAAGACGACTATGAATTTACGTTTTCTTTAGTACCAGAATATGTTAGTTGTATACATTGTCTTTTCGAATCGTAAAACGTTTACAAAATATTATTGAAAAATTAAAAGTAAAATACTCCATAAACTGTATCCGTTTTTAACGGCAAAAAAACATGAAAAACTTCGATTCATGAAAATCAGCTATCTCACCAATTTCTTTTCATGCTAGTTGAAAATATTATTATCTTATAATAAATATTTCATGAATAATTAATAAATTAATACGCTATGTCATTTCAATGATATTATGAGAAGATGAATTTCATGAAAACAAATTTACTACACATTAAAGCTCATTCACCTCCCCCTGAATTCAATCCTACACGCTAACTAAAAAAAAAATAAAAATAAAAATAAAAAGCGCCTATCGTAAGCGGATTTTTTTTTTCATCCTTTGTAAGGTCGCTTGAATTTTAATACCTATATTTATAAAAAGTATCATTCAGCTAATTTAATTGCAGAAAATTTAAGCTATGAGTGCTTTTAGAAAACACTAGTACTCAAATGCATGTGACACTACAAACGCAAAAAAAAAAACCTTGCCACCAACAGCAGCCATTTTTGTGTAAGAGGGTATTCCTAGCATTCGAAGACCGGTGGTCCAATGCCTGTGAATTTCAATAACACCGAAATCTGGTATTACCCGATTCCGTTATTTTTCATACCTTTGATGATGTTACAATAGTGAACAGTGAACAGCAGTGCAGTTCCAGGGGCTACCTATTTGAAAATCAAATCCACGCCCTGTCGATGAGTAATTGTATAGCACATCATAGAGAAAACAGGAAAAGTTAGTCTAAGTGCAGCGAAAAGCTGCTTACGAGTGTCGATAGCTCCCAGCACGCCGAGAGCTAAAGACTAAATGAGAGAGAACAATGGAACAATAGAGCAGGTGTATGGATTCCCTAGTTGCGTGGCAACTTTACATCCAGGCTAAGAATAGTACGTTTTACAATGCAATGGGAGCCATAGAGAAAAGAGTGTTTAAACGCGGCTAGTAGCCACGAAGAAATAGAGAGAAAACTAAAAAGGATAGACAATTTTTAAAGAAAAAAATTGTTAGTATAACTAGTAGGAAAAAAAAAAAAAAAGTTCCATATGATCCAAAAATGTCCAGGACAGGCGAAAAAGCTACCAAAGGAAGCCCCGTATAAAAAAAAGACTCAATTCAGAGACCATACATAAGTTTAACACAATTAAAAACAGAAAAGATACAAAAGTTTATAACAAAATGAAGTATATACATATTTACAGAAAAGAGAGATTAAAGTTTATATGAAAGTGCACAAAAGATAGGAAAATACTATAGTAGAAAACGACATTGAGGAGAGTTCAGACTAACAGGACTTAAAAAAAAGCACAAAATATATAGGGGGACAAGGGGAAAGAAGGACGGCGCCCGTCCAGTCTGGTAACTCGATGAAAAAAGGTTATATGAGGAGACCAAGATAGTGTAATTAAAGCACATAAGGTAAAGCTGATAAAGAACTTGAAAAACAGAAGAAAAACAGCTTAATTTTTTTTTTTTTTTTTTTTTTTTTTTAGCACATAAAAGACAGAAAGACAGGGAAAAAAGGAAATAGTTTAGCAGGGAATGAAATTATTCTTCATTTAAGTTGAGAAGGGTAGCAAGTTTATCGAATTCATTGATTATCACCATTACTTTTTGCATAGGGTTATCAATTTTTTTGGTTTGAGTTGAAATGTTTTTGATGCAGCTTAAGAATTTTGTAAATTGAAAAACTTCCTTTATTCCATTGAAGGTGTTAAGTATATCTTTAATATCATTAGAGTAATTTACTGGAATTTTCAAATTTTGAGTATTATTAGTATTTTCAGTAGTAGGAGAGGCAAGGGTATTTGAGGTATCATTAACATTAATATCGGAATTTATCATGTTATTACTAGTTGAGGGATCATTAGTCGAAGTTTTTTTGGTGTAGTTATAATCTTTAAAGATTTCGGCAAGAATATTTGTTTCCGAGGAGAGATTGCTGACGCTATTACGTGTAGTTTTTCTGTTATGTTTATTTTCAAGTCTGTACGGGTTTTTAGGGCACCCGCGGAAATTCGCAGGATGTCCAAGGCCACAATTAGCGCATGTGGGTTTAATTCTACCTTTGTGCACACAATCAGTGCTTAAGTGTAATTCCCCACATTTGACACATTTGGCGTCAAAGCCGCACACCTCTGAGGCATGTCCATACCCTTGACACCGATAGCATTGTTTAACTTTAAATTTTGAAGTAAAAGCTTCAATTTTAACAGAAATATAGTGGATCACGTTAATTTTGTAGATTTCCTCAAAGTTTTTACGTGGTATAACATTTACCATATAGATTGGCATAGGATGCCCGGTCTTTCTATTTTTAAGCATGGCAGCCCTAGTGACTGCAAATCCATGCTCGCGAAGGCTTTCTTCTATAAGTTTAACATCTGTATAACAGGGGAGGCCCCTAATGCATATTTTCTTCGGTCTTAACTCTCTGGGGTCAAGAGTAGTATATTTTATCTTATTTTGATTTAGCCATCGCTGTGTTAATTTAAAGTCATTGTCCGAAGCACATTGAACTACTAAGCGTTCCCCTTTAAGAGCTATTTTTGGTTTTTCAGAATTTATCTCGGTAATTTGTTGAGCTAGCGTCGTCCAATTTTGGTCGATTTCGATATAGAAGGGATTAGTAGGTTTTTTAGAGTTACCAGGTTCCTGGACGGAGCCACCATCAGAATTGGATTGCTCCATGTCAGCATTATCGCTTAGATTAACTTCATTTGCGATATTTTTGAATTTATTAGCAAGAGGGATAGTAGAACTTTCCTCTGTCAAGGGACGCTTAATCCCCTTTTTGACTGCGTTGAATAATTCATTTTTAAGGTTAGTTTCATTAATGATTATGTTAGGTGTTTTCTTATACTGAATAGAACAGAAAAAGCCAAAAATAGCAGAGTCTAACAAATTATTTACAGTTGGCTCCCTTAGCAAAGAAAAAGCTTCAAAACATGTTCTTCTTACCTCCTCGTGATCAGAAGGCGAAGTAGCGTAACCATCTTTAGTTTTCAAGTCTAAAATATATCTGTCCACGAAGGTGTAAAAATCAGCCAGTATTTTCTTAGAATGGTCCTCGAAGTTGGACGAAATATTATCAAATTGTTCCTTAAAGTTGCTGACTAACGTTCCATTTGCGATGTTTTCAATAACATCCGCCATATAACTCGTATCCTTAATAGATGCCATGATACAGTTCAAATAGAGATGAAACTATTCTATCGAACCGTCCCACCTGCCATTCACACTGCGAAAAATATAACTTGCGGTGGAGCGGGAGCATGAGAGAGAAAGAGAGGAAAAGGTCTATTTATGTGAGTGGCCAGATGGGCAGCCAATACGAAAATAGGAGGCGGGGCTTCACTGTTACATGAAGTCCGCTGTAGAAAATAGACCGATAGAGTAAGAAAAGAGTTGTTCAAGGTTCAAGAAGCCCGAAATGTCGCAAGCCAAGTCCAAACATAACCAAAAAAAGACACTTTTCAGTGACCATACATTTAAATTACAAAAATAAGAGAATAAAACAATTTTAGAAAGGGTAGGAGCCATAAGCGAACTTATGACTCGCTACTAGAGAAGTTAAATTTACTGTTGATCATCTCGCTGAAGGCGAGAAGTTTAGTTATAGAATTTTCTTTAGATTGTATCGCTTCGAGGACACTGTTGAGTTTTATGGGGATTTCGTTAAATGAACTTACATTTAGTTCTTGTTTTATTTTAGATAGGATTTCAGCTATCGTATTGATAGAACCTGAAAATTCCTGCAACTCATAAAGCTGCTGAGTGGGAGGCGGAGCCTTGGGTAATGAAGGAATTTTATTGGCTGGAGGTACGATGACGTCCTCAGATTATTTCTAGGATTTTTTGGAAGAAATTACATTTTTAATAGCAGCAGCGGCTTTAGCATAAGTTTTTTTGAATTGGGGTTTTAGAGGAAATTGCAAACAACCCTTATAAGATGAAGGGTGTTTTAGGGACCCAGGTTAACCACATTTCAAACCAGAAAATTTATTTCATGAATGCTTATTTATTTAAATCCAGGTTTCTACATGAAACGTACTTATTTTCATTTCTCAAAAAAAATTTCTGGTTTGAAATGTATTAAACCAAGGTTAAATTAACTCAAGTATTACGGAAGATTAGTTTGAGGTTGCCACCTATGGCCATGTATCAACGGAGTTAGAAATAAAGAGGAAGTGACATATCGTCGGTGCCATGTAGAACTATCTAATATGAAAATAGCGTTGCCAGTGTGTTACTTTTTTTAGATTAACAAAGCGATATAAGTAAGCGTCTTATCTTAAATGAGAGAAGTAGCCGCAAGATTAAAAGCGAGGTCACATCAATCAAGGTCATGCGCCACGTAACGGATGGAGTGTGAACTACAGGTAGATACCTAACTATTTTTTTACTGACACCACTAAAATTGTAAAGTTTTTTTCACCTTTATAAATAACTGAAGTGCCGCTGGTAAGGCGAAGAAAACTTCGTGGTGTCAAGTGCGTCTGGATGCTCTTCTCGCAACGCCATTATTTTGCAATAAGTGTGACAAACAGAATTCATTTCCATGAGTGACTGAAGATTTAGAAAATACGCGCCGCACTAAAAGCACGCGTATGTGAATTATCACTCCGTCCACAAGGTGGCGCAACTGTGTTAATTTACGCCTGATTCCAGCATTAAGTTTGTTCGCTTACTTATAACGCTTTGTTAGATTCACATTTCTTGATTGGCACACCTTTTTTGAAATTGTAAAATTCGTCTTATTTAATGACATGTTAATTAAGGCGAAAACAAGGGGAATTTTACCATTTTAAAAAAGTGGTGCCAATCAAGAAATCGGAATTTTAAAAAAGTAGATCATGGCAACACTGCTTTCATATTGGATAGTTTGACATTGTACCGACGATATACATGGTCGGTACGCATCAAGGGATTCGGGGTATTTTAGGTATTTTAGTACCAGAAATTTCGTAAAGTACTGGTCACCATACCTGAAGATAGAATTTTTTTCATTAAATAAAACAAATATTAATTAACGTACATTCTGATTAAATGTCTTTGCCGTGTACGAACCCCTATATAACGTACTATCTACCAGTAGCCAGTGAAGTCACTGAGAGTGTTGTTACAAGATGGCGGCTGTCTTTTTTTAATCGGATTATCAGATTATGATCACTGAGTCAGGCAAAATTCCCACCAGTAAATTTGAATAGAAATTTTCTTATTATTATTGTTGGAAATATTTTCTCTCAAATATGTTAAAAATTTCTATTTATTTTCGCTGGTGTCAGTTTGCAAAGCAATTTAACGTTTTTCACTGACACTGACAGGAGGTTTTCTAGGTTGTCACAATATGGCGGAAACACAGGGCCTGACTACCGTCAAAGTAAACTTTCACCAGTAAAATGAATATTTTTTCTGTCGTTATTTATGACTAAAATTTTGAATTAATGAGGCTTTTAAACAAGGAGATATTTTCTATTTAAATTTACTGGTGGAAGTTCCCCCCGGCGGTAATCAACTTCTGTGAAAGCGTTTACAGCTAAAGCTTTACTATTTTAAGGATGTGTCAGTTCTTCTTTATTAATAGTTACATGCTTGTAACAGTCGTGGTCTACTAATTTTCAAAATATAAAAACAAGATCAGAATGCATTTCTGAAAAACAACTGAAAGAAATTTGGGCTTAGATGCCGTATATTCCCAGATGGCCGCCATCTTGGATGTTTTGAGATTTCTTGGCAATTTTATGTTGGCGATCTTTATCGATATGTGGAACACAGTATGGCGTGCAGTGTTGCCAGCGGGCTACTTTTTTTAAAATTCAGATTTCTTGATTACCACCACTTTTTTGAAACGATAAAATTTCCTTTGTTTTCGCCTTAATTAATATGTCATTAAACAAGGCGCTTTTTACCATTTCAAAAAAGCGGTGCCATTCAAGAATCAGAATTTTAAAAAAGTAGCCCATCTGGCAACACTGCTGACGTGTGTGTTCTGGCATGTCGTGTTCTGGCAACCCCTGAGAAGCTCATTTTCGCTTAGGATTTTGTGGATGTGTTTTGATATCGTGTTATATCGTTCTGTCTTTTTATTTTTATGTTAAATTTATTGGATGTATTTGATTGGCAATGGGTTCTGTAGTTCGTTTAAACTCTCTTCCTGAAGTAATTAAGAAATATGAGGAAGTTTTGACGAAAAAAGGAGGTTTGTTTACAGTGCGTAAATGCGTATTCATAAGCCTATTTTGAAAAATGACGGTGATGCTATGACAGGTATTTCGTGCTTAAGCTTTCAAGAAAGCAGATATCTGTTAAGGTATATTGATAATTTATGTATATTTTGTTGCCTTACGAATTTTTTACATTTTGATATTGCTACACAGCGAGAACTGTTGAATTTTGAGAATGCTACACAGCGAAAACTGCTGAATCCAGTGATGTTTCTTTCGGTTAATGATCGCGTAGCGCTCATACGACGATTACTGATTGCCACTTTAACGAGTTTCGTGCATTTTTGTGATCGCGGCAGAAGGAGTTTGTGGACTTCAGTGATGTTATTTTTCGGTTAATGAGCGCGTAGCGCTCATACGACGTTTAGTGATTGCCACTTTAACGAGTTTTGTTTATTATTTACATTTTATTTCCGTTAAGCCTAACATGAGTATAAACCGGTGCTTGGCGACTTTTACTACTTGGCGGAAAAGGGATAGAAAAATTCCAAGAAAAGTTCCAAGATGGCGGCCCTGGGAATTTATGGCATCTGTTCCAAAATCTGATTGACTAACATACGTAAATGCTAACTTTCCATAAACTGTTTGGAATAATTGTGTTTTTTTTTTCTGCTGCAACATTTGTCAATTTTCATTTGTCAATTCTTCAAATACAGATTTCTTGGCAAATTCATAGTGATTTCATTATAAGATAAGCTTTTATTTAAATCATTGTTTCTTTAATATTACGTTTTATACTGAATTAAACTACTCTGTTACATCGAAAATAATTTGATAAATAACCCGAAAATTTAAAAATTGACGCACCAGAAATTCACTGTGTCCACTAATGGAACATAGATGTAAGTAATATTTTTTATTTTTAATTTTTTCAAAATAATATATTTTGAAACATTGAAAGTTTAATCTGATACATGAAGGTTAGGACTACGCTAGAAAAAAAATATTTTTTGAGATCGGCAAACACTTAATAATAATTAGATAAATGTTATTAAGTGACCTAATTCTGGAGCGTTTAACTTATGTTTAGAGTAATTAATCCTTTCAGGGGTGGTGGTATGTTTATTTTAAATACCTAACGCCACATTGGCACCAGAGTTTGGGTAAAATATTTTAAATTTAATATGTATGTGAAATACAGCCCTTTTCCTTTTTTCCAAATAAATTTTTGGTAAATCCCGGTGCCAATCTTTTATTTCAACACTTTAGCATCGAAAATGAATCGTCCCAGAAAGTGTTAAAGGTCCAACATGGAGCTACTTATAAAGAGGAATTGTCATATCTTTAGAATGGTGAATTTTCGACTATAACCGGTTCCGCCAAGCCTGATGTCCCTTTGTGCATGAATTCCACGTTTTACAATGAAACAGAATACTTATCTCAGTAAACGAATTTCAGTAATCCATGAAGATTTCAATGCTTTTTTAAGCTGAAGTGGAATAAAATTGATAGATACATTTTACACTTTTTCTTTATTTTTATTTTATAAAATAATTGCGATTTTTTTAATATATTAACACCATAGATACTTTAAATCCAATTCGTAATGAAATATAACAAATTTTGTGCTTCGTTCCGATAAGTTTCTTGTTAATGTGCCTGTTAAAAAATAGCGGAGTCGGTTACTGCTAGAATCTGCTGGTTTGAAAAGGATTTATAATTTTAATCATGGAACTACGAATAACTAGGATTTGCTCATAAATATTCATTTTGCATATTATCCCACTAATAGGTGAATGAAAGGGATTATAAGTGTAGGTATCCTGAAAACATATGTATTACACTACGTGCCACTTTTCCATTACAGAAAATGAGTAAGGGATGAAACAAGTAAAACGACACATCTCGAAAGGAAGGTTTCTATAAGTGCATAGTAAAAACAAAATAACAGTTACAGGGTGCCCGGTAATTAACCGAAAATTTGAAACTTCAATAACTGTTTATTGGGACATCATTGTGACGTAACATTATTTGACGCAACAGTACGCGGTTTACAATTTACGAAACCAGAACAAACCTTAGTAGACTTCATCCATTAAAAGACCACACTTTATTCCTTATTGCCATGGAACCAACATTTTATTCTTTATTACCATGGAATGAATTGTATTGATGGTTTTTGGTTTATGCAAGATGGTGCCAGGCACACAGAACTAAAGAAAATTTTGAATTTTTAGCGGAACATTACCATGACAGAATTTTGGGTTTGAATTGTGCTGACGTAAAAGGACAGGGGATTGATTGGCCTGCTTTATTACCTGATTTGAACCCCTGGACTATTTTCTGTGGGGCTACTTGAAGAACAATGTGTTCAAAAGTCCTCCACAATCATTAGATGTGCTCCGACAAGCCATTTCTGCTGAAATTTCGGGCATCACACTGTCAACTCTATTCGTTCAGTTTTGGACAACTTGGATCTTAGGCTTCGCCATATTGTTGAAAGTAATGGAAAGCACTTCGAAAATCTTGTGCATTAAATATGAATAAATGTACTTATGTGTGAAGTAAATATTTTTCTTTTATATCTTCTCAAACTCTTTTACTAAACAATTCAAATTTTTGATAAATTACTGGGCACCATGTATATGTTTGTGTATATATAGTTTTGTATTACATATATATATATATATTGCCGTGTTGCAATTACATTAGATGTTATATAAAAAATTTTTACTTTTACTATCCATTTAAATTATTCTAAATTGCCGGCCTATTCATTATTTCCTTTTTTAATACGCTCTATTATTTATTTCTAATTAAATTCCTATAATTTTAAAACGCGTATCTTAATAATAGATTTATTCCAAAGCGTAATCTAAACTTTTAATCCCTTCATTAAATTTTATCGTCTACCAAACTGTAAAGTTCTGAACGCAGTTATTTATTTTTCGAATGTTTATCAAAGCCATTTTTACATTTTTATTCTATTTCATCTCATTTTCCCGCCCGCTAGGCGACAACCTTTTCACATCGAAATTCTTCCATTAGCGGCGTCGGGATTCTTTTATGTGATGTTTCTTGATCGCTCTCCATTGGCTGAGTGTCGGATCCCAGTTTCACTTCGAAGCTCGTTCGTGATTTTAGTTGGGTTAGCCTGAAGTTTCCATTTCAATCGGAATTCCTCCGCCATTCTAATAAATAGTTCGAGCATGAGCTCAGAACTAGATTTTTGTTCTGTTTGATTGTTTACATAACCTGTTACCCGGTGTCCTAAGCCATGTAGAATAATCATTTCGTGAATTAACATATATTTCGCATGAGTAACTAGTTTATGCTCGAGTGGAATGCTTTGATTTCTCATCCTGTGGGAAATGTTTAGTGTTGGTATGTTCTGATGGAATAAACAGTTTTCCTATGACTACGTTTCCATGTTTTAATTGGGAAAACCCCGATTTCTTCATACGCCTTTTTTCACCACTCACGCTGCCTTGTTTTCATCATGAATAAATAAGAGTTTGATTGGACTGTACAATATTATCATCGCTCTACAGCTGCTAAATTTTCGCAGAGTTTATACCTCAACTAGCGATGCTTGTGCTAAGTGGTATGATTGCTATACAACATCACCAGCGGCTGATTAATATGTGGTACTAATCCAGTAATATGTCGTAAAAAGCACGACGTGATATTTCAACTACACCCATTAAATTGTTTCGTAATATATATATATAAATATATTGCCGTGTTGCAATTACATTAGACTAATATCGATAATTACAAATGAATACGACTACTATTACTTTCTTTCGAATGTTAGAATACAAATTAATATATATACAATACTGATTAAGATCCGTAAAAAGTGCTAAAAATATTTGAACATTTTCTACCACCTAACCTGTTAATGGCTTTTTCAGTTTTCGCGTATAATATGCTTGGAATTTTCTCGTTGTTTTAGTTATTCATAATACAGTATTAATTTGGTATGTGTTGCAAATTCATTAGATTCAGTTTTTATCTTTCTATTATATAGGAAAAAAGTGACACTGATGAATTTATATAGTATTGATGTTTTTATATTATATACGTATACAATATTACCTGCAAGTTATTGAAAGAATATTCTTTGAATAACTTACAAACAATATAGTACTTATTTATTCCGATGTGCCCTCTCAAAAAAATATGGATCCTTGTCTAAAAAAAGAACCTCTTAAACATTCTGACCGAAAGTTAAGTACTCAAGCCTTTGCGGTCGTGCGTCGTCAAATAGCGTTGCCATCGAAATAATTAAGGCCAGAGGACACGAGTGTGACGTCATCACTAATCGACCGACTTCTCATTAGTGTTGGAATTCACACTGGAAAATTTTGGATAGCAATGTTCTATTATTTTATTTGTGGAACATATATAACATCTTATAAAACAATGATATTTAAACTTACTGGTGAGAATTTGGAATCCCCCAATAAGAAAGATGCGGGAATTATGGGGTCTAAAGTCATACAATGAATAAAATAGCAACATAATATATTTTTCTTGCTAAATGTTTAATATACTATGTTATTAGCGGTCGCATTAAAATATGGTTTAAAAATTCAAGTTGCTTATCGGCATCACATTTTTTAAAAAGAAATATTTACCTTATTTAATGACAGGTAAAATGATACCATGATAAAGCCAATTAAACTATTTTAAAAAACTGGCGAGAATCAAGGAATCTGAGTAAAAGACACAGCCCGTCAATATCACGGGAGCGAGAATTAAGGGGTTAAATATGATCTTATTATTGTAATATGTGAATTGAAGTAAGAAATATGCAAAATAAAATGGTAACTCAAATTATAGCGTTTTTTAAATTTCAAAACGATTATGAAGAAATTAAAAATAAGATATTTAATTTTTTCAAAGGAAAATAGATATTCTAATTGACTTCTGAGAACTTTAGACTTACTGGAGCATCGTTGTTGACGAAAATTCGTTTAAGTATGTCAGTCTAATTATTGTATGATCATTATAAAATCACTGCATTATTCGTTTTGGATTACAATAACGCACCACATACTTCGCAAACTGTCTTATTACGTCCTTGAATGATACTTTTTTATTACAAAAAACTAATCTAGCAAGACTCATCCGAGGAAACATCCTGTTGACGTGATCATGCGAGCGCATCGTTCATCACGAAGTCAAATTTAGCCACTACCATATTAGACTCCAGGGTATGATTAACTGCGGGCAAATTTCTATCCTTAAAAATGAATAGAATAGTCTTAATTATTCATGACATGAATTCTTCGAAGTCGTTTATATAATTTTTAAAAAATTGTTTAAAATTACTGGTGAAAATTTGCTCCAGCGTTAATCCAGTTTATTTCCGGTAATCAGGGATGTCACAACTGGGATTTTAAAGTATTTTTAATTTACTAGGTAAATGCACCTATTGTGGGCCATGTACCAGTAAGCGGTTACGTTTTACACTATATTTTGCATTATAAACATATTTCAACAACATTTTTAATCCAAATTTAGTAATGAAAAAAATAGATTTTTAAAAAAGTGAACAAAGGATCATTTTACCCTTACCGAAGGGGAAAATGATCCTTCATTTAAAAATAATTGTAAATTGTTTTCTATAGCCAAAATAAGGGATCTAAAAGTAATTATGACAATACATAATGAAATAAAATAAGTTTTACAATCAAATAGCATACATAATTTATTTTATGTAAATTTTAAAATAAAAAGCGCCACAAATAATTTTGATAAAACAATAAAATGCAATATGTGAAAATTATGATCCAAAAATCCTAGGATAACACGTGGGCTCAAAGAGAAAGATTTGAGGCAGTCATACATTTGGCTCCCATGATGGCTAGGATCCGGTACCGGATTTTCTTCAGTCTAGGCAATGGTAGTAAAACCATTCACATAATGGATCATTTTACCCGGCAACATGGCCGTCCATTTTAGGTGATATAACTGGATGACGCTAAGAGACATAACAAACTTGGCAAGTGTAATCCACGCCTAAAAACATGCTCTATTAAGTAAACTAAGTCATATTTTTGTACATGAAAGACTGCATATCTAAATAAATATGAAAGTTAGTGCTTATCTTATAACAGCTGTCATAAAACCCACTTTTTCAAAGAATTCTATTCAGACGTGTAATACTGCGATCGCTTGAATACCGTCTTTGCTTCTTCTTCACTTGGAACAACTAGTTTATGAGTTACCATGTAGATAGAGTGGTCTGTCTGAAAAAAAAAAAAAAAAAAACATATGTGGACCGTTTTGCCCGTTAGGATCATTTTAGGCCACCTTCCCCTACTTGCCCCTGAAAGGATAAAGCGCTGAACTTTGGATAAGAATTTTTAAGAGGTTATTTTTTCAGACCAGGTTTCATATTTAAACACAACGGAATAAAGTAATTCTGTTCCATTTGCAAGTTATTCAAATAATATTTTTTAAATAACGTGCAGATTATATTTTACAGGTATATAATAGAAAAACATCAATGTGCTATACATTCATCACTATCAGTTTTTAGGTGCGTTCGTAATTATATAAATACGTAGCACCTATAGTCGTCGTTCAGTCCGTCTGTCTGTCCGTCTGTCCGTCCGTCTGTCTGTCCGTCCGCATATAACAGAGCAAAAACTTCCCGACCGAATGATCTGAAATTTTTAATATATAATTGCTGTTAAATTTTGTCGAGCCATTTCCAATTTTATGAAAATCGGATGTATAGTTTAATTACAGGGACAGTCAAAAATTTTTCTTTACATTACGGCCAATGGGAAAAATTATTGCAAGTGAATTTTAATGATGTTACAGACTTCCGAATGGTCTGAAATTTTTAATATATAATTGCTGCAAAATTTTGTCGAGCCATTTCCAATTTTATGAAAATCAGATGTATAGTTTAATTACAGGGACACCCAAAAGTTTTCCGTTACATTACGGCCAAAGGGAAAAAATTATAGCAAATGCATTTTAATGATTTTACAGCCTTCCGAATGGTCTGAAATTTTTAATATATAATTGCTGCAAAATTTTGTTGAGCCATTTCCAATTTTATGAAAATCGGATGTATAGTTTAGTTACAGGGACACCCAAAAGTTTTCCGTTACATTAGGGCCAATGGGAAAAAATTATTTCAAATGCATTTTAATGATTTTACAGCCTTCCGAATGGTCTGAAATTTTAAATATATAATTGCTGCAAACTTTTGTCGAGCCATTTCAAATTTTATGAAAATCGAATGTATAGTTTAATTACAGGGACAGTCAAAAGTTTTCCGTTACATTACGGGGAATGGGGAAAATATTATTGTAAGTGCATTTTAATGATGTTACAGACTATGCACTTATGAAGCGCAAAAAAATATACATTCAGTACAATATGGGGTGCAAAAAATAATTATAAAACTAGTTATAGTACGAACGCACCTCATTTGTCACGTTTGACGAACAATTTCCAACTTGTTTTGTATATACTAGCCAGGAAAAAAACTTGAGATGCATATATTTTTAAAACAAATCAAATTATTTATAGGTCATGAATAATTAAAATCACTAGAAAATACAAAGAATATTAACGTATACATAGAAACTGAAGAAGTTATCGAGGCGTTAGTTGGTGGAAAATGTCCAAATATTTCTAGCATTTTTTACAAATCTTATTTTGAATTGTATATTTATTAATTTGTATACTAAAACTCGGATTAAGGTATTTGCTGTCATATTTATTTATAATGATCAATATCAGTGTAATGTGATTGCCACAAGGCGATATTTTTCCAAAATAGTGAAATTTTCACGAATTATTCTATTTACATAAATTATTCTATAATTTTCCTGATTTTTAAACAATCGAGTTTCCGCACTAATATTAAAAAAAATTATGTATATATATATATATATATATATATATATATATACAGAAAACATATACAGAAATCTATATGCGATTTTGTTTTTCTGTATGCAGTTATGAAAATCTTTCTTTCGAGATGTGTAGTATTTCTTGTTTCATCACTTCGCATTTTCTGAAATGGACAAGCGACACATAGTTTAATACATATGTTTTCAGGATATTTGTATTTATAACATCTCTCATTCAGTTGATTGTGGAATAATACGCAAAATGATCTTTTTTTCAATTTCCTCTATTATCGCGGCCGGGCTATTCCTCCTAACGCATACTCCCATGATTAAAATGTAAATGCTTTTCAAACCAGCAGACTCTAGCAGTTGCCGATTCCGCTATTATTTAAGACAGAGCATATAGTAATTAAGCTGCCATATTTATAACCGCAATTTGTTATATTTCATTATGAATTTGTTTTAAAGTATTTGTGATTTCAATATATTAAAAAGTTGTAGTTATATCATAACGTAAAAGTTTCGTAAAATGAATCTATCAATACTATTTGATTTCAATTTGTAAAAAGCATTGACATTCTTCATTGATTACTGAAATTCACTTTACTGGGAAAAAGTATTCTATTAAATTTGAAAAATAGAAGTCCGCACAGGAAGGAATCAGGCGTTGCGGAACCGGTTACATTCGAAACGTCACCATTTCGAGGGTATAACAATTCCTCTTTACTTATAGTTCCATTTTCGACCTTAAATTAATCTCAGCATGAGGTAAAAGTATCAGTAGTAGGCCAATTAATGACATTTATCTAATTATGATTAAAGTGTTAGTGAATTTCAAAAAATATATTTTTTCTGACCTATTCCTAACCTACATGTATCAGAATAAATATTATTTCAAAATATATTGTTTTGAAAAAAATAAAACTTGTTACCTACTTCTATGTTCCAGTAGTGGACATAGTAAATTTCTGATACATTTTTTAAAAAGTTTTTGGCTTACTTAACAAATTATTTATACTGTAATAGAGTATATAAACAACAGTTTAACTTAATGTAAAACATAATATAAAAGAAACAATGTTTTAAATAAAAACTAATATTTTTATGAAATCCCTAACAATTTGCCAAAAAAATCTGTTTGTGGAGACAAACTAGAAAATAAACAAATGTTTCAGCGGAAAATACAATTATTCCAAACAGTTTATGGAAAGTTAACATTTAAGGATGTTAGTCATTCAGATTTCTTTTAGTCGTTTTTTTGTGCTTGCTTTTATATTTTAAAAATTAATGGCCCACTACTTATATTTTAGGTATCATTTTAGGCCACCTTCCCCTAATTGTGTGTCTGTAACGTTGAATTCTCACCGGAATTTTACAGGGAAAATCAATTTTGCAACTTTTTTCCAACAAAGTCCTAAAAGTAAAATTTAATTAAAGTTTTTAATGCAAAACTTCATTAAAAGAGGGATAAAATTAATCCCACCGCCACTCGAGGGCTTAACCGATTCAGGGGCGGTGGCACGTTTATGAGACCACTTAATTTCTATTTCAAATGCCACAATGGCACCAGAATTTTAGCAAAAAAATTTCGGTTTATTATATATGTGAATTATAGCTTTTTTCTTATTTGGAAAAAACATTTTTTGCAAGTTCCGGTGTCAGTCACCATTTCAACATTTTAGGAATGTTAAATGCCGTGCCCCTAAGTATAAGTCGCTTTTATTATCGAAATTTAAATCATTACAATCACAAGTGTTTCACTATTTTTACTCGTAAATAGCGGCAACATAATATTTACCAAACTGAACGGCGCATAAGCTTTGGCAGTAAAACTAAAGTTTTTTAATTTTATTCTTAAAAATCTATTGAGGTTCCGCCGCTGCATAGTGTATACATAGATTTTGGAATGTTATTTTTACAGCTTTTTAAAAAAATGCGATTTAAGGAGATTGTCTTCAGGGTTCGTACGCTTCAAGGAACTTTGACCAGAATTTTCGTAAAGAAGTGTTTGCCTCTAAAAAATCTAAAAATTTATTCTTGAGATGTAGAGACAAGTACTTTACGGAATTCCTCGTACTAAAGCACCTAAAATTCCCTGATATGTAGGAATCTCGTCTTGCTGAAGAGTGTAACGATTTGCACTGGTGTAGCATGTTACATGAGTCAAGAAAAGTGTCTCATATTGAGCTAAAACAATAATTTATTTTTGTATGCCAATATTTTTCATATCTGTGAATTATATCTTGAATTCGATCGCTCCCTTTCTCGCACCGACTCTTCTTAACACTTTATCTACTGACGGTACTTATGAATACCACTCACTTTAAACTTTCATCCCATAGTGAATATTACTAATATTCTAATGGTACTTTGTAAAAACGCTCTTTTAAATTCACTTTATCCGGATACATGATAGCAGTAGTTCTATGTTTGTTATTTTAGCGAGGAAGGAGGCTATCTTTGAAGCAATCGATGTGTTTTGTACCGACATTTTGTACAGGTTGTCACACTCGTCTTTTTATTGCTGCAAGCACAGTAAATGATATAAGATAAGTGTTGGATTTTTTTATGTGTTCATTAGGATCTTAGAATACAATTTGACTAGCTATTTTAGGTAAACGGCGTATGTATTTGATTTAACAGTTGAATTAATCGATGGTACATATAAGTACCGTCAGTGCACTGAGTGTTAGAGGAAACTTGTTGTTTATTTTTCGTCTGCGTAGTTATCAATCGTGTTCATCTACTTTACCAGAAAGTCGAGGAATTTTGGCTCAAATTTTACAAAAAAATTTGACACCGGTTTTTTTATTTTAAGTTATTAAATTATTTGTTTAACTAGTTTTTTTCCTTGTATCATTTAAATTAGTCTTAGAAAGAAATTTCTGGTTGGAACGGAAATATATTCATATGGTTAGCGGTCAAAATGACCGCTCGCCGTCTTTCTAGTGTTAAAATGTAATTAGTAAAATGTAGTGTACTAATAATTTTATTAGTATTTCTTTTCTGTTTCATTATTATTTTTTATAGGAAATCGAAAAAGTTGTGGCGCCGGCTCTTTTTTGCTATGCTAGAAAGTGCATATGTAAATTCATACATTGCATATGTGGAGATGCAAGAGAACATGTTGTCCCTGGAATATAGACGTCGCATAACTAAAGGACTGCTAACAAGATAGAAACAAAAAAAAAAAAAAAAAAAGATTTTTTTTAACCCTTTCAGGGGCAATGCATTTTTAATGCTAAAGTGTTGCAAAAAATGTTTGGCACCGGAATTTACAAAAAAAAAAAAATATTTGTAAATATGAAAAAGGCTATATTTCACCTACTTATTAAATAGAAAATATTTTATCACAATTCTGGTACCATATGAAATACCTTGTGGGCTTTCTGTTACGATTTTTTAGTCACAGTGTACTGACGGTACTTTAAAGTATCAGTTTAACACTAGAAAGACGGGAAATTTTACTCAACTTAAAAAAAAAAAATATTTCCCACCAGAATTTTTATTTTAAACATTTAACTAATTTATTTAACTTGTTTTTTCGTCTTTGTGTCTTTTAACCCCTTGAGGGGCGCCGTTTGCAGTCTGCAAACGGTTAATTTTAATGCCGAAATTAACCAATGGGACCAGAAATTTTTTAGTACACTTTCAATTTCATATTATACGTGAAAAAGAGTTTTTGATTATTTTCAAATAAATTTGTTCTTAATTTGCGGTGTGAATTAAATGTTTGAACATTTTTAGAGCATAAATGCCTTGCCCCTGAAAGGGTTAACCCCCTTGGGACGAGCGGCACGTATACGTTCCGCATGAAGCGCTCAGAATCCTTGTTTTTCCTCACCAGTAAAATTTTACCGTAAAAATTACCTTATTTAATCAGCGCATTTTGTCGATTCAAAAAGACACAAATTTCTGTTTTTAAAAAACGAGGACAATTGAATAAAAATTTCGTAAAAGGCTCCCGTCGCGAAGGGGCTGAAGTTGATTACAGAAACAGTATATTATGAGTTAATGTAGTCTTTTATTCTTCTTTCAACCAGCCTGTCTTAGAGACCACTCACAATAACTATGCGACATTATCTGTCACAGTAGTTAATTCTGAGTTAGTCACAATCGGTCGTATGCTATCTAGGAGATATACAAAGCTTCATTAAGCAATGAACTATTATAATTAAAATACACCTATTCAGAAGTTTTTAGTAGTAGTATTAGAGTTTCAAGCAGAACAGAATGTCACTAGTATCTATATTTAAAGGTAAACTGAGCAGCGATCTCTGGGACTGAAAACAGCATTTAATGGCTAAATTAAATATCTAGAAACTCTGTTATGAATCTGCAGTGGATTCTGTTTTTGGAAAAAACTAATACTTTTGCTAATGGTTTTACTTATACTCTACAAGCTATTCATTGTACACTAAATTTAATACAGCTTGAAAATGCATAACGTGATTAAAAACCGCATTTAGCCAATTCACGCTCATACTTTTTACCACCTTCGGGACGAGCGACCGGTATACGTGCCGCGTAAGGTACTCAGAATCCGTGATTATTCTCAACAGTAAAATTTTACTGTAAATTTTGCCTTATCTAATTCGAGCATTTTCCAGATTCAATTAGGCAGAAATTTCTGTTTTGAAAAACCGGTGATAAAAGATAAAAAAATTCTGTAAAATACACTCGTCCCGAAGGCCTTAATGCTCACGAATTCTTTTGTGTAGCCCTGTATATGATCTATTGCATTTATATGCACCACATAATATGCAAAAATTAAGTTAAATTTAAAAAGACATACCGTAACTGAAAACATACTTTGAGAATATTATTGGTAATATTTGCTTATATTTCGTATACAATACTGTGTCCGACTTTTCATGTGACCCTGTAAATCGACGATAAATGCAATGCATTTTATATTATACAGTAGGTATCTTGGAGCAAACCCCTGTACTGTATGTCAATTTCATTATATTTAAAACTGTTTAACGTAAATAAAATATGCTGCAAACAGTTTTCGCCGTAGACATTGTGTAACATAACTGTTTTGTGTGGACCTGTAAATAAATAATAAATGCTTTCCACCTCTCCTCCTACAGTATGCATGTTTTAGTGCACTGCATAAATAAATATTATGTTTGATTTGATGCAATCTCTTTAAAATTAATTTGTAACGGTTTTTTCTCAATGACCGTAATGCAATATATAATTTGCACTTTCCTTGCAAACAAACTGTATATGATACACGCTTCAGTTTAAGTAGCGTTCGTTCTGTAGAAAACGGCATTAACATATAAAAATTGCAGGACATTCCGAGGACATATTCGAGAGATAGATAGAACAGTATGATTAAGCTAAAACCAATATTTTTCCATGTACTATTTTGAGAGGTGCCTGCAATTTGACAAATTGTGCCGCATGAAAAATTCCACAACTAAAATGGGGTTACATTTATTAACCCCTTAATTCTCGCTCCCGTCATATTCTCGGGCTGTGTCTTTTACTCAAATTGTTTGATTCCCACCAGTTTTATAAAATAGGGAAATTGGTATATTTTGGTATCGTTTTTACTGTCATTAAATAAGGTGAATATTTCTTTTTCATAAAAGTGGTGCCAGTAAGCTCTTTGAATTATTCTAAAGTGGTGCCAATAAGCTATTTGAATTATTCTACCGTAATTTAATTCGAGCGTTAAGGGGTTAAGGAAGTGGGATAATTTTATCCAATACACCATATCACTTTTACGTATACTGTATTAAAAGTTTTGCTCGTCTGTATACTATGTTACTGCTGCATCATGAGCTAAGTGTTGTTATTTTATGTGACAGTAAAATAAGGCGAATCTTTATTTCCTCTGCTGTGAAATTTAATTTTGTCGAGTTGTATCACATTTCTTGTGGGACAGCGATATAATCGAAGTGTCCTATTGTATTGTTTTAGTATTGTAGTAGTATTGTTTTTACCTTCAAATGTAACTGGTTTAGTGGCTAGGTTGCCAGTTTGACCTTTTCTCTTATTAATGATATCTGAACAGTTACCAGAAAATTCAAATAACATTTTGTGCTTTATTTGATGTTAGACATTTTGTGATTATCTTAATTATTCTTCTTTCGTAATTTTCAATATGAATTAGGATTTTTTTAGTTAATAAAACAGCCTAACAGCAACCCTGCTTTCCAGAGCCTGATTACCGCAGAGGGAAACTTCCACCAGTAAAATAATGTTTGAGACTACAGAAGTAACTGTACAAAATTGTCGCTCACTGTAAACAAATACTATGTGGGTCCTGTTTAACCCTTTGAGGGGCAAGTAACTGCGTTTCTGTAATGTCGAATTCCAACCGAAATCTTAAAAAAAAAAAAAAAAAAAAAAAAAAAAATGTTGGAAAGCAAGGAAAGGCAATTTAACGATTTATTTCCATGAAAGTTATAAAAGTAAATTTTAATAATATTTTTCTCGTGCAAAACTTCATTAATCGTAGGTGGGATAAAATATATCCCACCGCCTCGCAAGGGGCTAAGGGTTGAAAAAGCACAATGGAAACATTATACTGAAATTAACCCTTTGGACCCTGGCGTCTCTTACACAATTTCTTTTCGGTCGGCACGACATTTCTAACCCTTCATCTACTGACGATACTTATAAGTAACATTAAAATAATTTGTTATAAAATTCAGTTAATACATCGATTACTTGTAATACAGTTTATAATGAGTTATAGATTATGGATACATTACTTTATCTTGTTTCAAGACCATTATTAGTTACACGAAACAAAAATAACTTTAAAAGTATGATTTCTTTTGTCTTTGCAGCCTTCTTTTGCCTTTTTCAGCTTTCTTGGAGTTGTGGGGGGGGGGGGGATTTTTCGATTCGGAAATATTTCTGTATTTCTATTGTAAGACCATTACATTTGTACAATTCCTAATTCTTAAAAATACTAAGAAAAATATTTAAAATAAAAGATTTGAGTAGGGTTATAAATATTGTACAAAATCCCTCTAAATTGAAATTTAATTAATCCTTCTAAAATTCTTCTAACATTTATTAAATGATTATGTAGATCATCTAATGTAGTTTAAACAGTTCACGAAAAATGCTTTAGAAAATAAAATTTTCTTGAATTCACAATTCAGTACATAAAGGGTTAAAAGAAGTTTCTTTCAAGCACACAATTTCAAAAATGTTCTGAATAAATAAGACAAATTTTTATTTTCCTTTATTACTGGTGCCAAAAACAAATGTTGCAAAGAAAGATAATGTCACCGCAGCGGCGACAACGGAGTGCAAAGGGCTAAAACATGAATATATTGCATATTTCATGAGATATGGTTACTATATTTGAATTATATAATTTTTAACTGAGCATGCGTGAAATATTCCAAAATTTATATTTTATAATTTGGAAGTCAACAATTTAGGGCATCCCATATAAAAAGTCAACTCAAATACCGTGAAAAATCAAAAACATACTGTGAGCTGGACGACAAATAGTGGAAAATCCTTTCAAATATAGCTAAACAGAAATTGCTGAAAATGATTCTGTCGTGTAATGGGTTTATGGATAAAGAGGGAGAGACCTATAGTGTATTGTCTAGCAGTTACGAGTGAGTAACTGAGTAAGTTATCACAAGAAGGCGGCTATTGTTTTTTAATCGGATCAACAATTCTGACTACGGCTGGAGAAAACTTCCACCAATAAACTTGAATAGAAAATTTCGTCTTATTTAAATCTTTCAGGGGCGCTGGTATGCTTATGAGGCCACTTAATTTTAGTTATCAAACGCAACATTGGCACCAGAATTTAGGTGAAATATTTTCCAATTATATGAAGTGAATTATAGCGTTTTCTTATTTCCAATTAAATATTTTGATACATTTCGGTGTCATTCATTTATTTAAACACTTTAGCTTTATAAAGGCTTCAGAGCCTACACGCGGAGAAACTTGCACGCTAAAGCTAAGTCCATGGGAGAAATCTTTACAGATTTTTCGCTCGCAATGTATTATTTCTGAATGATTTTTATCCATAGGATGCATGAAGTCGATACCCATTTTTGTGCGTTTGTACTTTTTCGATTTTCGTTATAGTTTTATATATATATATATATATATATATATATATATATATATATATATAAGGATAATTTCCAAAAGTGAAAGTGATCTCATAAAAAAACTGTAAACACAATCGGTAAAGTTCGAACGCACAACAATGGATATCCACCTCAGGTATCCTATGCAGAATAAACCATTCAAAAAAATTTAAATGCGAGCGAGAAATCTGTAAAGACTTCTCCCATAGACTTAGCTTTAGCGTACGACTTTTTCCGCGTGACAAGCACAGGCCAAAGCGATATAAGTAAGTGTCCTATCTTAAATGGGAGAAGTAACCGCAAGATTAAAAGCGAGGTCACATCAATCAAGGTCATGCGCCACGTAGCGGATGGAGTGTGAACTACAGGTAGATACCTAACTGTTTTCTTACTCACACCACTAAAATTGTAAAGTTTTTTTTCACCTTGATTAATAACTGAAGTGCTTTGATAGGGCGAAGAAAACTTCGTGGTGTCAAGTGCATTTGTATGCCCCTCTCGCTACGTCATTATATTGCAATAAATGTGGCAAACAAAATTGATTTCTATGAGTGACTAATGATTTAGAAAATACGCGCCACACTAAAGGCCCGCGTATGTGAATTATCACTCCGTCCACAAGGTGGCGCAACTATGTTAATTTACGCCTGATTGCAGCATTAAGTTTGTTCGCTTACTTATAACGCTTTGGCACAAGCTCTTCGTTAAAATACTTTCTCACAAATATGGTAAAAAAATTATATTTCTTTTTACTGGTGTCAGTTTGCCCAGGTATATTTTTTTAGTGACGCTGTCAGTAGGTTGTCTTTTTTGTCTCAATATGGCGGAACTACTACCGCGGAAGTAAATTTCCACCAGTAAAAATTAATATGAGATTTCATAATTATTTTTGATAAAAATTTTCCTTTACTAAGGCACTTAAATAAAGAAAAATTTCAGTTCAAAGTTACTGGTGGAAGTTTGCCCCCTGGTAACGTACCCCTGTGAAAGCTGTTATAATTAAAACTTCATTAATAAAAAAAAATGTTAGTTCCTCTTTCTTAATAGTTCCATGGTCAGTGTGCAGTACTGCCACAGGCGACTATTTTTTAATTCTATTTCCCACCACTTCTTGAAAACAAAATATTTTTACAAAAGCTTTGACAACATTTATTAAAGAACTATACTACAAAATGAATTTTTACAAAATAGTGTTGTGAACAGAATATAAAAATAGTCGCCTGTGGCAACCCTGGGTGTGTTAAATGACTTTTTTGGTCATGTTCAATGTTTGTGTGGAATTTGTGTAAGCATAGCACTTATATTCGAGAAGTTGTTAACGTTTCTGACAAAAACTCAAAAATTTCTGTTTATAGCATACAGAGTTTTCAACCAAATTTAACACAACTTTTCTAAAACCTGGCAAAGAACAGTATAAGCAGCTTGCTGTAATTAAAACATAAATATAATAAGTATTTGATGAGATATAGGCATTTGTATTAAATAATTTGTTACTACAATGCGTGAAAGATTCCAAAATTTTTATTTCATACGTTTGTAGTCAGCTATTTTGGATAACGTCTATAAAAACACCAATCAAATATCGTTAAAACGAAAAGCATACAGTGAACTGGTTGGCAAATTATGGAAATTCCTTGAAATTAAGCTAATTTTAGAAAGCAACTCACTATATCGTCCCTATCGTTCTGATTTTTTTAGATATTTACGGGATTTTTGATGTAAGTTTCTCTAAATAGATGGCTACCGAATTAGGAAATTAAAAATTTTAGATTCTTTCACACATGCGTAGTTAAAAATTATATCATACAAATGCCCATATCTCATCAAATACTAAATATATTCATGTTTGAAAGCTTTGTATTTTGTAAACAAAAATCATTTGATTTTTTTCACTGCAATGTTAACACCTTCACGAATACGCAACCTATGCTTACACAAATGCACTCGATAGTTAAACAGGATCCACGTGGTCATTTGCTACAGTGACAGATAATTGTGATCTTTTTGTCTTACATGGATAATCACAAACATTATTTAACTGTTAAATTTATTGTTTAACCCCTAATTGTCCCCGCGAATAAATCTTCACTCAAAAATATGAAGTCAAACTCGTTCACACACAAAAATATTAATTTAAACATGTTCTTTATATCCTCGAACTTAAAGGATAATTCCTAAAATTTTTTTGTAAATATTCGACAAAGCGGGTACATTTGAAAGCATCCGGTCACTGTTCCTTAACTTTTGGAGAACAGTGTATTTAACAAAACGAATATTTGATATCCATGTGACTGTCGAAGGAAGTAAAAATTAAAAGCAGAAAATAAAACAAAGTTATATCATTAATATGTTTCAATTATCATAAATGAGATATCTTACTGAGTTCATTTCATGTTAATTAAAACATTTCTTCGCTTGAAACTAATATTTCATGAATAATTCATAAATTCTAAAAACAGTATTTCAGATTATAAATAAGGATTTTTACCGTTTTATTATCAGGAAGATAAATCTTAATGAGTTTTATGAAACTAATAACCACGAGAAGAAATAAAAAAGTTCTCATTAATATTAGATGATTTCTCCAGTTTAATAAGACTTGAAGATCATCAAGTCTCTTTTAATTTAATTGCAAATTTGAAATTAAAACTTGCTTTTAGTTATTTTATGCCTCATTTTAATCTTTCTTCATAATGTTCTTGTTTCATTTATTTTGTCTTACGAAATTTGCAATACTTTCGACTATGTACTTTTTAAAATTGTGGAACATCTTGATGAAGTTTTGACTTACTATTTAAGTAATAAGTTTGAATTTGTTTAAGAAAAGGAAGGCAAAACTTTATTATTAATATCTAGTTGAGTATTGTCCTTGTGTTTTACTTGGTTGTGTTATTAAAAATTAAATAAATATAACAGTATTTATTACAGATCATAAAACAAGCATTTTTGTTCAAAATACTTCATCTTGTCATTTAATTTATGCATAACATGCAAGATAAATAATTCTGCTTTGTAGTTTTTTTTTTTTTTTTATCTTTCTTTGATAAGACCGTATTTTTCACAGATAGCACTTCTATTTTAGAAATTAATAATTATGGCTTACTCTTTTTAATAATAAAAATACGTAAACATAAAATAATTGAGAATGAGTTTGGCAATAAAAAATATACTTAAGGAACCATATTATACACTTACTTTTAGGTAAAGGATTTTCTTCCAAATTTCCTCTTTGATTCACAACAACAATATTCAGTAGTGCGTAAATTTTTGTTTTGTAGTTTGTGTAAATATTTGTTATAAATTTCTGTATTGGTTTATTATCTTAATATTTGTATTCAATTGTTATATCCTGTATTAAATTAAACATGCTGTTCAGTTTTATAATTAAATTATATAATGGAAAAAATTCCTTTATTTACAAAAACTGATATATTTACATTAACCTTTAATAATAATTCATTCATAAAAGATTTTTTAAAAATATTTCTTACATAAGAAATATTATTTATTCAGTAAGTTGCACAAGAATAACAATTTTAGTTAGCACTATTTGTAAAATATTTTTATACTTTTAAACCTTTTAAATGTAAAAAAAACCCTCTTTCCTTTTCTTTTTAAAAGTGTGTTTACATTACATTTAAAATGATTTGCGAATGTTATATCAAACATTTCGGTTTTTACGTTTCTTTTTTGTGGCACTTGCAAATTTAAATTAGACATTTATTTCTGCACAACAGGTCTTTTTCATATTAACACATTGCTCACGGGCAATTTTTATCAACTCTGAATTTTAAAACAGTAGAAGCTCCTCCCGGTTCGGAAAGTTATTCGCAAATTTGTGTTCTAGATAGGTTTTGCAAGTTTATGCATCGTTAACCCCTTAAGGGTGTATTCGAAAAAATATTTTTCCACCCTCAACAGCTCGAAATTTTCTGAGACATTTTCAGGCTCATTTTTAAAAGTAAAAGCATGAAACTTGCTGGGGTGATTTCTGAAGACATGTTTAACATGCCGTGTGATTTCATTTTCAGCTCAATTAATTAGAATTTGATTTTTAAACAATTATTTTCTCAGTATGACCATTTTTTTCATTCCCAGATCGCCCGCTTCGGAAAATTCGGTTCAAAACGACAACTTTGACTGCGTTTTTTACAGTATTTTCTGCATTTATCAAAACATGAAGAAGCATCGCACGTTATATAGTTTCTAAATAAGAGAATTTCCATGTTCGATGCGTTTGAGAGCAAAAATGAATTTTAAAATGAATCAGAAAATAAGCAGTTTGGATCGGAATACACCCTTAATCGTCGTGCCCGAGACATTCACGGGCTGGACGTCTCATGACTTTAGCTAATTTTTTCTGGTATCTACTTTGCATTTTTCTTTCCCGAAAATATTTTTAAGCCTTAAATACGTAATTCTATTTTTTTATTCTGTTTGCACCACTATATTTTTAAAGTATAGTTTTTAGTAAATTGCTCTTGTACTTGACGGAAATCAAGTACAATTGTTCCTTAAACAAATAGTGGTGGAAATAAATTCTCTTATGCCGATATTGCAGCATCGGTCTGTTAAAGAAGTCTTAAAGGATTAGCCCTTTACTGCGCAGCTTTGCATATATGCAAAGAACAGTGTTTTGAATTTAATGGATTTTTTTATTCGTATATACCTAACTAAAACCAGAAAATTAAAATAGCAATATTTTCTTTAAATAATAACAGACTTTCCGTATTTAAACAAAGTTAAATTAACTATTGAAACTTTCTGGTGTAATGTCCGATTCTCTGGACTGTGTAATTTCAAGAACGTATTCTATCATCGGAATTAAAGGTTAAAGGTTAAGCTTTATAAAATAAATAATTATATAAAAGAAGGTATTTGGAGACATACTTATAAAAATATTTACTAATTTTAATAATTTAGCGTAAAATAGCCACACGACAGTACTTTTTACTTGTATTGCAGATGTGCAACAGAAGAAAAGATTGACGAGTTATATGAAAAATTTATCTCTCATTTTTTTTTTATTATTGTTCCTGTGTAATAAACCTTTCAGAGAATCATATATAATTTTTTCGAAACAAAATAAAAAATCGCGTATTTCAGGGTTAAAAGATGGGATACACTGAAATGAGAAGTTTGTTTTTAAGATCGTAATGTTTAATTTAAGGAATTGTACGAAATACATCTGGATTACCGTTTTATAAATTTCTATGTTGTGTAGCTCAAGTGGAGAGAAAGATTTTTGTGTTACGATATCTGGAAAGAAATCAGAAGATTCCATTTTTTCTGATGTTTTTGACTCCGAAAAATCGAAACTGAAGATAGTGATGATGACCCAATATTACACGCCTCCATGCTTGCAAGTCCAATCGGAGCCTAAGATTAACGTTCCGTTTGAAGCTATTTCGGGTATTCTGCAGTACTATAAACATTTTATAAATGATGAATTGGCGGATAATATTGTAATCGAAACTAATCGCTCTGGTGAGAAATGGGTAAATGTTGTTTGAGAAAAAAGAGAGAAAGGCAGATTGGAATGACAACCTATTTCTTAAAATAAAATGCTGTTGTTTCTTGTTCTTACTACTGTTGAAAAAATTGTGAAAAAAAATAGTAGAAGTAAAAGTTAAAGAAAATGTATTTTGGACTACACTTTATTTGTTAAATCCTATTCTTTCGCGATATTTTGAAGTACAATAGGTACAGCGAATTTTAAAAAAAAATCTACATTTTTGGAATAATGAAGCTCACGATCCTCAAAATCCACCTAATCCAAAACTGTATAAAACTTCGACTGATTGTGCGCATGTGAATGATTGGTATAGAAAAACTATTATCAAAATCAAGTCGTTTATGTGAACACCATTTTCTGGATATTATGACCACTACACAGAATGAAAAATTTGTTCTTCCCATGAGAATAAATATGGAAACAAAATTATAAAATAAACCAAATATGAATGCAAATACTGTAATGTAGGACAATGCATGTCATGTTTCAAAGTTTTCCTTACATTGAAAATTTACTAAATTTTGAAAAATATATTGAATGCCGATTTTCAAATTAAATTCGAATGAAATTATCGTCCTTGTAGTAATATAAAAACTTACTTCTTTTACATATGTCTTTACCTTTAATTAAAATGAAACCACAGGTTGCAGCATTGCATCGATGCTTCCCTGCACGTCATGTGTGTACAATACAATCAAATAAAAGATAAATAAAATTGTAACTTTTAAAAATTTTATCCATCCTAAACACTTTTAAGTACAAGGCCCCTTCATTGTTTAAATGTAGAAATAAAAGATTGACATCGGAAATTATGCACATTTTTATTTCCAAATTAGAAAGAGAAAAATTTCGCAAATTCACCAAAGAAAAAGTTTTATAATTAAATTTCTGGGATTAGTGGGCTTTTGGGTATTAAAATTAAGTGATTTCATACACTTCAAACCAACCTTAAAAGGGTTAAATATTAAGAAAATACCCTGTTTTTTGTACTACAGAACTCAGAATTTTATGAATAATAAAATCGCAGTGGTGGAAAATTGGCGCAGGGGAGGAGCCTATTGACACCATTTTATGGTATTCTTCATCTTAATAAAAACTGTCATTAGATAGGACGAAAAATTCTACTAAAATTTAGTGGTGTCAAAAGGCTCCTCCTCTGCGCCAATTTTCCACCACTGAAATCGGGCAATAAAAAAAATCGACGATTTTTGAAGGGATATTCGCAAAATTACGCGACGATTAAGGGGTTAAATATCTTTCAATGTACGAATTTAACCCCTGGAGGGGCGGTGGGATATATTTTATCCCACCTTCGATTAATGAAGATTTGCACCAGAAAAAGTTTATTAAATTTTACTTTTCTAACTTTGGTGGAAAATAGATGTAAAATTGCTTTTCCTTATTTTGCAATAAATCTTTTTGCAGATTCCGGTGAGAATTTGACATTACAGAAACAAAATTACTTGCCCCTGAAGGGCAATACATAGGTGCCAACAACCAACTAATCTTCCGTAATAAGTGAGTTAATCTCATCCAGGTTTAACACGTTTCGAACCAGAATTTGTTTAAAGAAATGTGTTTAAATAAGTTCCACGTAGAAACCCGAAATTAAATTAATAAAGATTCATCAAATAAATTTTCTGGTTCGAAACGTCGTTAACCTGGGTCAAATTAATCCGCATATTACGGAAGATTAGCGGGAAGTTGGCAGCTATGGGTTAATATAATATGTCATAATCTAAAAAAATATGGACAACCTGATATAAATGCATTTTCTGTAAGGGAGAAACCACGCCCTTAGTCAATGATGTTTTCTGAATGAAAATGAGAATTCTCGTTTCCTGAAGGTGTTAACTCTTTCAGGTGAAAGGCACTTCTGTTCGTAAAACTCTGAAATGAGTGGTGACACCAGAATTTACAAACATATTTCTTTGAAAATAAGAAAATACTTTTGCTCACTTACATAATAAAAGGAAAATTTTCATTCGGATATTCTGGTGCCAATGTGGCATTTATTAATTAACATTAGCTGGTCGAAAAATGAACCACCGCACTTTAACCCCTTAATTCTCGTTCCCGTCATATTCTCGGGCTGTGTCTTTTACTGAAGTTGCTTGATTCCCACCAGTTTATAAAATAGTGAAATTAGTTATATTTTAGTATCGTTTTTCCTGTCATTAAATACGCTGAATATTTCTTTTTCATAAAAGTGGTGCCAATAAGCAATTTGAATTTTTCAACCGTAATTTAATTCGAGCGTTAAGGGTTAATTCGAGGGTTAATACCTAGGAGGATAGAATTTGCTTTTAATATTTCTTGATGGTGGTCGGGTGAATCAGTGGTCGGAAAATTTTGTCAAAAAATGGTCAAATCTAATCTTACTGAGTAAACAGCGAAATCGACATAGTTTTTCATTAACGTTAATAGTAAAATAAAGGAATACAACATTGAATTTATATTCACTTATTATTTACAATTAGAAAATTTGTATTATATAATGATTTAGTATGGTTAGTTTTTACTCTCATCAACTATATATGCAACAATTTGTTTGAAATATTTGACACGGGAACTAGTGTGTGTCAAATAGTGAAAAAAGGAGTTTAACCCTTTAACGCTCAGATTAAATTACGGTTTAAAAATTGAAATTGCTTTTTGGCACCACTTTTTAGAAAAAGAAATATTCACCTTATTTAATGACAGGTATTGACAGTATACCATAATAAAGCCAATTACACTATTTAAAAAAAAAAAAAAAACTAGTGGGAATCAAACAATCTGATTAAGATCTCAGCCTGTGAATATCATGATAACGAGAATTAATGCGTTAGTGGTTCGGTCACTCAGCTTCGGAATTTTCCTCCGTAATGTTAAGTCTACGGACTTTTGATGCATTCGTATATTTAAAATATCTTCTCGGGAAATTCATATTTTTAACATCTTTTTTCTGTGTACTCATCTTCAAGGATGTCTCTTTTTTCCTTAGTTTTCAAAATATTTCATAAATCTATGCTGAATTTAATATTTTATGTGTTAAGAGCGGGCGAACTGTGAGTAAGATTTTAACACTTCCTGTAAAATTAAGTCTATACATTAGAAATATTTTTAAACTAAGAAAAAAAGAGACATCTTTTAGGAAGTGTACACAAAATATAAAAGTTAAAAATATCAATTTCCCGAGGAAATGTTTTAAATATACGATTGCATCAAAAGTCCATAGACTTTACATTAGTGACGGGAAATCAGAAGCTGGGTGACCAGCCAACTTAAGCTTTTTTGTAGAATTTCGAGATAAATTAACAGGATAAGGTACCCTATTATCGTCCCCGAGTCATTTTTAGGCCCTTGGAATTTGTAATTTTCATTGAAAACTTATCAAATTTGGATTTTACATAGATTAACTACCCATGCATATAAAAGCATAGATAAATATCGTACACAAAATATTTTAACAATGCGAAAAATGGTTTTTTTACAAGTATCTAAAACATGCAAAAGAAAAAAAAATGGTCCCAATTTCGTCCCCCCCCCCCCACCAAAAAAAATCGAATACGCCGAGGCTTAATTTATAACTAAATCAAAATTTTTTTCTAAATGAGTAAGTAATTTAATTTACATTAAAGTAAGGCACAAAGAATGTACTAATCAGTGGAAGAATAACAAAGTGAAACATTATGCATAGTTGCCAAACTCCCGATTTTTTTCATACCAATATTTTTATGCAGAAATACTTGTTTTATACAATCGCATTTTAACGCAATTAAATAAATAAAACATATATGTAAGATTTTACTGGTGTCCAAAAAATCGGGAGATTGGCAACTATGCATTAGCCATCGAAACATGAGGAAAAAAATTGAAAAAAATGTCATGAAAAAGCATTCGTAATTTCGTCCCCGGGACGAAAATAAGAACTGCAAAGGGGACGAAATTGGGACCATGCTACTTCCCAATATTATGAATCTTCACTTCCCGTAAGATGAACTGAGCATCCTAAAACTCATTGTATGCTACTGTCAGCATCTTACGAACGTAAAATACATGCAATGAATAAGAAATAAATACTTACAGTACAGTAAATAACGTCCTACAAACGTCGTAATAAGAACTCAGGTCTTCTAAAAATAGGTAATTCGCCGTCTTTAATTTATTTATGCATCTTGGCGAATGCAAATTTTAACGCTGACCCGTTTTACCTTCTGTCCCCTGTGTCTTGCGTCATAAGTGGCGCCACTTTCGCACAAGCGGAGAAGTTAAGGGGGAAGAAATTAGGAGAGGGGACTGAATATGGGCACTTTACCCTATATCAGAAAGGAACTGTTAAAAGAGCAAAATAGATACGCGGGTTGGGTTTTAATAGACTATTACGCAAGGATAGATCCAGATTATAGTACGGACAAACGTCCACCGTTGTTTTATATATATTTTCTTCTTGACGGTAACTGTGCATACGGCGAAATAATGCGAAACTTTCTATACTAATATACTAGTGCAAGTAACTCCTGTGGTAATCGGGTCCCTCTTTGAACGTCATATCTGATCCAACAGGTCGTAATTTGTCTAACACACTGGTAAAATAATTCAAAACAATTAAGCATTGGCAATGAGGAGTCGACTTCAGTGGTTTCCTCTTTCGCTTCAACCTATAAATTTTAAATGGCCATAACCAAAACAATATTGTAGAAAATATGCGAAATATATTACATCTATCAGACTATCGGAACTTTTAACTCTTAAATGCCTGATTTTTCAAAAATTATTGTAATAATGTTTTTCAGCTCTCATTTTTTAAATAAATCATGGGCAAAATACTTTTAAAAATCATATTTTGTTTTGAGTATGGTTTACGGCTAAAAAACAGCTTGTTGCTAATCGGCAATACTGGTCTTTAATTGAAAAAATAATCCTCCTTGATAAAATTCTATAATATTAAACACACAAAAATTTTAGGAACTATAATGAGAAATAAATTTTACGTGCTAACTGCAGAACAAAATAGGGTATTTAGCAAGCTTCCAAACGAAACAAAAAGAAAAAGTAGCAACAACTGAAATAATAAATCTGCCTTTATTCTTAAACAGCACAAGTGTTTCCATCTCGATTTAATAATCTCGATTTAAAATCTCGATTTAAAATCGATTTAATAATATTTACAGAATGTATTTTATTGGCAACATTAGGCATTATAGCTTCAATATTATTCTAATAGTATTTTAGAGCCTATATTGGGTATGTTGCCGAAAAGCAACACCCGGCATTTAAGGGTTAAATGATCGAGCGGTTATGTCTTTATAAAATTTTTACATTTAAAAATTGCGAAAAAAATATAAATGATAAATTAATGAATACTGTACCTTTGGAGTAACTTATTGTAACTTTGTCTTTCGTTTTTAATGTAACTTACAGAAAATAATCAGCTGTGCATATAAAGGTATTCCATTCAATCCGTTTTTTAGAATGCTTATTTTTTCAAACAAACAAATTTCGTAGAAATCAGCCAAGAAGGTTATTTTTATAGCAAATGTTGTAAAGATCTAGCGCGCAAATTTTTCTTCGGAATTACATGTATTCGAAAATAGACCAATACGAGACCAGCTTAGGTAATAACATTAAAAGTAAATTTGAATAAATAGAAAATACATTTTTTTAATTTAGTATTTTATGGAGATCATTTCATATTAATTAAAACCTGAAGTTGCTTGAAACTTACTAAATAAATATCGTAAATTACTTAGTCAATGTTTCATATTTCATAAATGATAATTAATATTTGCATTTTTGTTTTTGTTTTTTAATCAGGAGGGCAAATCTTAATGATATTGATGAAACAGATATCCCCAGAAAGAAGAAATTTCCTATTAGGTTAAAATATTTTTTTAAAGACTAATAATAATTTTAAAACTATTTCTACCACATTAAAACTAATTATAAATTTTGAGTAGAGTTTTAATTAGTACTTCATGACTTTCATTGCATCTTTCGAGAGAACGTAATGCTTCTTAAAATGTTTTCATTATAAGCAAAGAAATTCAATCAATTTCAGCTTGAAAAGCTGCATTGCAATTTTAAATCAAATATATCTGCTAATATGGCCTTCTAGAAAGTAATTACTGAATACTTTTATCGGTTGTCATTATCAAAATCTATTAACCCCTTATGGATAGCTTAATATTTGTGTAAACCATAAAAAATTACCTATTTTTTATTTCAGACATTTAATAATTATAAGGTTTCTAAATAAAATATGCGCTTAAACTTACGTTTGAGGCGAAATGAAAGATGTTATAGAACATATTCAAGTGTTAAGAAAAGACCCCATGCATGAATTTTTAGCCATAATGTTTGTCATCATGCAAATAAAAGTCATATACGGCCAGATGACAGTACGGTGTCATATTCATCATCTGAATCTAAACCGTCCCAAAATTTACTTTCTTCAGAATCACTGCCGAATTCAATAATATTCCAATTTCATACTTGCCAACTTTCCCTTAAACTTCCGTAAAATTTGATTTAAATTGACCCAGGTTAAACAGGTTTCGAACCAGAATTTTTTTAAAGAAATTAATTCAAATAGATTTCATAGAGATTATTCTAAATATATAAAGGCACGTCAAATACTTTCTGGTTAGGAATGCGTATAACCTGGGTTAACTTAATTCACATTTTACGGAAGTTTTGTTGAATGTTGGCAAGTATGCAATTATGACGTGTAAAGCTTGATTCCTCAGAATCCTTAATATAACGCCTTGAGAGGCGGTGGGATAAAATATATCCCACCTAATTTAAACAAGATTCTCGCCAGAAAATTTTTACTACATTTTATATTTTTAACTTTCGGGGAAAATCGTTAAAAAATTGCTTTTCCTTAATTAATAATAAAAATTTTCGATTATTCCAGTGAGAATTCCTTATCTAGAGGCATGTTTGCTTGTCCCTCAAGGGTTTAGTACAGATGGTAAGTGAAAGTGCAGTTTCTCAAATACTACATATGGAAATGCCTGATAATTGTTTCTGGTTTCAGTAGTTTTTCCTGGTAATGTAACGCTTTTAAATATTCAGCTCGTTAATATCGAGGATACAAGAAAAAGTAAAAGATACCTCAGTCCATCATATTGACGGAAGCGATAATTAACCACTTCGGGACGAGTGACTTTTACATTATTTTTAATTCTTTTCCACCGGTTTTTCAAAACAGAAATTTTTGACTAATTGAATCAGGAAAATGAAAGGATTAAATAAGGCAAAATTTACTGGTGATAATAATCACGGATTCTGATTACCTTACGCGGCGCGTATACCCGTTGCCATCGAAATGCTCGAGGCCTGAGGACACGAGTTGTGACGTCATCACTAATGGACCGACTTCTCACTAGTGTTGGATCTCACACCGGAAATATTTGAATAACAATTTTCTTTTCTTTCATTTGTGGAATTTCTATCATCTTATAAAACAATACCAACTATTTAAACTTAGTGGTGAGAATTCGGAATCCCTAAATAAAAATTCAGCTAGATGCGGAATGTCACAGTGTTGCCTCATTTGGCTGATTTGTTATTGAGTGATTCCAAATTCTCACCAGTAAATTTAAATAGTTAGTATTGTTTTATAAGATGATACATATTCCGTAAATAAAATAAAAGAAAATTGCTATTCAAATTTTTCCGGTGAGAATTCCAACAGTAGTGAGAATTTGGTCGATTAGTGATGACGTCACAACTCGTGCCCTCAGGCTTTGAGTATTTCGATGGCAACGGTATACCCCCAAGGGGTTAAGAGGTTAAATGGATATAAAGTCATAAAATAAACGAAAATTTAACATTACATAAATTGGTTTATGAATTCATAATATGCTGAAATAATGGAAATATGCATGGTTTTTACGCCTCCTAGAATTTTGCAGACAAGAAAATTTTTCTGCACCATTATTTTCTTATGAAAAATCTATTCTTAAAAGAAGGCGAAATTTTAACTTTATTTTTTTTATGTGAGCTCTTTTCCCATCCATTCCCCAGTCAGATTTTTTACTTTTATGCCCTCAATGCTACCAGCTATGAATTTTGCTTAACCATTTAATCTGCTAGTCCAAGAGCTGTTAAACATTTTAGGGAAGGTATTTGAGGCACCCTGAAAATTTGTGCAACACTTCTTTTGTAATGGCTGAATACAAAATCGAATGTCTGGCTGAAGGATCGTGGCCCAAAAACTGTGCCAGACACGTGTCAAGTGCCATTTTTTGACTACCCCCCAAAAAAAGGTATTTGAGGCACGCTGAGATTGAGACAGAATAATATTTATACTTATAAAAAAATATTTTGAAAACGACAGACACTTTAGTCGGCCCAAAAACTGTGCCAGACACGTGTCAAGTGCCATTTTTTGACTACCCAAAAAAGGTATTAGAGGCACGCTGAGATTGAGGAAGAATAATATTTATGCCTAGAAAAAAATATTTTGAAAATGACAGACACTTTAGTCGGCACAAAAACTGTGCCAAGCACGTGTCAAGGGCCAAATGACACTTGACACGTGTCTGGCACAGTTTTTCGGCCACGATCCTTCAGCCAGACATTCGATTTATATTCAGGCATTACAAAAGAAGTGTTGCACAAATTTTCAGTGTGCCTCAAATACCTTCTCAAAAATGTTCAACAGCTCTCCTACTATGCACAATCTTATGTGACGGGGATGTGGGGCAAGTGGCCCCGGGCTCCTCGGCCAAATCATCTAGAATCTGCGCGTTTAACCTAGATTTCTTTTTCTATAAAAATATACTGGTAGTGTTCCTGGAGAAAAAACGGCCTCTGTACGAACAGTGATATGGGAGTGAAATGTGTGTCATGAAAATGGAGTTATGAATAAAGAGGAGGAGACATCTAGCGCGCTGTGAGCTGCGAGTGAAGTAACTGCGGAGGTTGTCACACGATGCTGGCTGTTTTTTAAATCGGATCAGAAGTTTCTGATTACCGCCGGAGTAAACGTCCCACCAGTGAAATTGAACAGAAAATTTCGTCTTATTTAAGTTCATTATTCATGGAAAAATATTATTACAAATATGGTAAAAATTTCCATTTATTTTTTACTGCTGCCAATTTGCCCAGATGTTATCATCCTTTTCACTGACACTGACAGGAAGTTGTCTAGGTTGTCACAATATGGCTGAAATGTAGTGCCTGATTACCGGCAAAGTTAACTTCCACCAGTAAAAATGAATATATTTTTCTGATATTATTTATGACTTAAATTTTGGATTTATAAGCAATTCTAATAAGGAGGAAATTTCTCACGGCGGTATTGACCACTACGAAAGCGGTTACAGTTGAAGCTTCACTATTTTAGGGATACACTGCTCAGCAAAAGTTTAGACACTGGTGAATTTTAACCTTTAAATAAAAAATACGAACACTTGGGTTATACAAATGACTGTACTTATTTTTAAATATATTTTAAACGTTTTAGGACAGAAATAATGGTTTTAATGTAGGATATTATTTAATTTAACTGAAAAAAGTGAAATTTGCATGCCAAAAGTTTAGACACTTTTGCGATTTTTTGGCAATTGTTCACGGAAAAACGCATATTTCAAACTTATGACGTCACATGCATGAAGTATGTAAGTGCACCTCGCGATAGCATCTGTTAGTGAAGATGCCGCGAGCAAGACATTTTCAGTCAGATGAAGTAATTAAAGCATGGAAGCTGAAATCGAAAGGTAAGACTGTACCAGAAATTTCAGCTGCTTTGAATCGGCCAAAGAAGTCTGTCTATTAAGTACTATCTAAAGGTGACTCTTTCAAAGCAAAACATAGATCTGGAAGGCCTCGTGTGGCCAGAAAACGAGATTATAGAAGGATCCATAAACTGGCATCTAAGCAAATGATGACTGCTAATAGCATTAAAAGTTTGTCAGAGCTTTCTCTGTGAGTGGATAATTTCGTAGATGCATTAAAGAAAAATGTACATTAGTTTACATGAAAATGATAAAACAACCAGCCTTGAAATCTCACAACAAATTGACCCCTTTCCTGTCGAGGAGTAATTCTTTTTATAAACTGTGGAAATAATGGACTGATACCAGAATTTATAAACGAAGTTATTAGAAAATATGAAATTGCTTAATTTCACGCATATTATAAAAGGAAAATTTTAATTATATATTCTTGCCATTTCCGGAATTAAAATTGTGTGTCCTTTGCCCTCGAATCTGTTGATGACTTGGGCCTCACTTTGTTTTATTTCTCAAGTATCTCTGGAGTTTCTCAATGGTCACCAAGCTGCGCAAGGCTACATACATACATTGGAAAACAATTTACAGCCATTTGGTGAACTTTTATCTCTTCCAAAGTATTATTTGAGCAAGATAATTCATCTATTCATGTTGCATACAAATCAAAAAATTGGTTTAACTCTCAAAATATTACTATTTTCGACTGGCCCGCGTGTAGCCCTGATCTGAACCCAATCGAAAACTTTTGTGGAATCATATCTCATACGGTTTATGCAATTTTTTAACAATACTCCTCTGTAAATGAACTTCGATCAGATGTTGAATGTGTTTGGCACGAAATAGACCACCAAATGATGCAGGATTTAGTTTTTTCGATGGGAACTCACATTGTTGCATTAATAGCAGACAATGTAGGTGCAGTTCGAATTTAATTTATGGATACTTTTCTGTTAACAAACAAATTGTCTATACTTTTGCTACAATATTAAATTTGTTTTTTTTGTCATTATATATTATGCAATGTGTATAAATTAAAATTTATTGTTTGTGTATGAAAGATAAGTCCCCAGTAATATATGACAGTTGAATTACAACAATTCGTTACATACTTCTCAGCACAGAAGCATAATCGATCATTGTCTAAACTTTTGCTGAGCACTGTATGTCGGTTCCTTTTTTATTAATAGTTCCATGGTCATGGGGCATGAATACTGTAGAGTATATTAAAGTCTTCTACTAAATGAATACTACGTATATATGACACTGAACACCACACCCTAAATACTAGACATGCGTGTTGACATAAAAATGGCGGCTGTAGTAGGCGAATTTTTTTGTTTTAAATGAATGTACGTACAATATAATTTTAACACATGGAATTTCTAAATGTGTTCAGCGATTTATTTTACTGAGATTAAATAAATCAAAGAAAACTTTTAGAAATTACTGGTTTGAAAACTCAGGGGACCGTACAAAGGCTTAAAAAAATCTGCCTACTACGGCCGCCATTTTTGTGTCAGCGAGTAGGCCTAGTATTCAGGGGCGCTGCATAGAATGCATAATTTATACATTATTTAAATAAAATACACAGAATAAAATTTTAAAAATTCTAATACCGCTTAGGAAAATACCAATTTTTTATATATCGATAAAAAGGAATTTTTATATAGTTTTTTTAGGATATCATGAAAATTTTACATAAAATACACATGTAATTTGTAAAGAAATATGATCTAAATATGTAAATGATCTAGTTTAATGACAATAAATATCCTACGTAAAGTTATTTATATTTCGATGAAATAATTATTTATTTGGCTAGTTTTATTTTGTGAATCGTTACAAAATATAAAATCTTACTATGAAGTTTCAGAATTTTGATAAATATTAAACATAGAAATTTCTAACGATTTATAATCTAAATTTTTAAATATTCAAGTTAACCCCTTAACCCTCTCGCTGCGCAAAGCGAGATTTCCTCGGGCAACGTAAAAGTAGCACAATTTGTGGAACCCGATATTTCCTTTGGGATGCATTTTTTTCGTCTAATTAACCCTCCTTGATTATTCCCACCAGTTATTTTTTTATTGTAAATTTTGCCCTAATTAATCGGAGCATTAAATTAGACATTTTTTTTTTTTTTGAAAAACCGGTGACAAAAGAATAAAAAAAATCTTAAAAGATGCTCCTTGCGAAGGGTTTAAATACGCAATTTTTGAAGCTATTTTGATAAAACAATTACGCAGCGAGAGGGTCCTGTCCCTGCCGGCGAAGACACTCACGAGCTAATGCTAATCCTATGGGGAGGGATTTTTCTAATATCTTGTTTGCATTTCGACATTTTTAAATAATTTTTTTGCATTGGATAGCCGAGGTCCGTCTCTACAGCGCACCTTGGTTACTTTTTCGATTTTGGTTGCAGATATTTTTTAGAATGACACTTTCATTTTCAGAACCGGTCTTGAAAATGAAAGTAACTTTATTAAAAATATCTGCGACCAAAATAAAAAAAGTAACCAAGGTGTGATCCAATGCAAAAAAAAAAAAAAAAAAAAAAAAAAAAAAAAAAATGTCAAAATGCAAATGAGATATTAGAAAAATCCCCCCCCCCCATAGGATTAGCATTAGCTCGTGAGTGTCTTCGCCGGCAGGGACAGGACCCTTAATTCTGGCGCACATGACTTTTATGGGCAATGAGGCTCTTTTATTTTTTATTAAGATTGATTTGTTCCTACCACTTTTCTTTTATATTGTAGTATTGGATTTATTCTCTCATTATTTTCTAACATTAATTAACGTGAATATTTCTTCTTCAAAAAATTGGTAGCAATCAAACGAGTTGGATTAAAAAAAAAATAGCCTACACTTATCGGGCATGACGCTCCCCACATTCACGACGGGAAACGATAATTTTCGTTGTCATTCAAAAAACATCATTGACATGCATTTATATCATGTTGTCCATTTTTTAGTTGCGTTCGTAATTATATAAATACGCAGCACCTATAGTCGTCTTTCAGTCCATCTGTCCTTCCGCATACAACAGAGCAAAAACTACCCAACGGAGTGGTCTGAAATTTTAAATATACACTCTAAAAAAAACGGGCTAGAAAACGGAGATTCTAATGGCAATCTAGACGCCAATACTATTTTCGTATTTTTACGGAAAATTTTCCCCATAAATCACAGAGAAATTTCCGTTTTTAGGTGCGTTCGTAATTATATAAATACGTAGCACCTATAGTCGTCGTTCAGTCCGTCCGTCCGTCCGTCTGTCCGTCCGTCCGTCTGTCCGCATGTAACAGAGCAAAAACTACCCAACCGAATAGTCTGAAATTTCAAATATATGATTGTTGCAAAATTTTGTCGAGCCATTTCCAATTTTATGAAAATCGGATGTATAGTTTAATTACAGGGACAGTCAAAAGTTTTTCTTTACATTACGGCCAATGGGAAAAATTATTGGAAGTGGATTTTAATGATATTAGAGCCTTCCGAATGATCTGAAATTTTAAAGATATAATTGTTGCAAAATTTTGTCGAGCCCTTTCAAATTTTAGGAAAATCGGATGTATAGTTTAATTACAGGGACAGTCAAAAGTTTTTCTTTACATTACGGCCAATGGGAAAAATTATTGCAAGAGCATTTTAATGATATTACAGCCTTCCGAATGGTCTGAAATTTTAAAGATATAATTGTTGCAAAATTTTGTTGAGCTGTTTCAAATTTTAGGAAAATCGGATGTATAGTTTAATTACAGGGACAGTCAAAAGTGTTCCGAAAAAATTATTGGAAGTGCATTTTAATGATGTATCAGACTATGCACTTTATGAAGTGCAAAAAATTATACATTCAGTACAATATGGGGTTCAAAAAATAATTTTAAAACTAGTTATAGTACGAACGCACCTCATTTGCCACGTTTGACGAGCAATTTCCAACTTGTTCTAATTAATAACGGAAAATTTTCTGTAATTTATGGGGAAATGATTCGTAAAAATACGGAAATAGTACTGGCGTCTAGATTGCCAGTAGAATCTCCGTTTTTTAATCCTTTTTTTTTACAGTTTATAATTGTTGTAAAATTTTGTCGAGTCATTTCAAATTTTATGAAAATCGGAAGTATAGTTTAATTACAGGTACAGTCAAAAGTTTTCCTTGCCATTACGGCCAATGGGAAAAAATTATTGCAAGAGCATTTTAATGATGTTACAGCCTTCCGAATGATATGAAATTCTAAATATAAAATTGTTGCAAAACTTTGCCGAGTTATTTTAAATTTTATGAAAATCAGATATGTATTTTAATTAGAGGGACAGTTAAAAGTTTTCCGTTACATTAAGGTCTATGGGAAAAATTATTTCAAGTGCATTTTAACGATGTTTTAGCCTTTCGAACAGAATAAAATTGACATGCACTTATGAAGTGCACTAAAATATATATTCAGTACAATATGCGGTGCAAAAAATATTTATAAAACTAGTTATAGTACGAACGCACCTCATTTGCTACGTTTGACGAGCAATTTCCAAATTGTTTTAGATTGCAAGGCATTTTATATTAAATTAGTTCATTGAAAGATATTTACCGATGTATAAACTTGGGAAACCTATCTAGAACACCAATTTACAAAAGACTTTCAGAACAGGGAGGGACTTCTACTTTTTAAAAATTCAGATATGATAAAAATTGCCTGTCGGCAATATGTTAAGGGGTTAAACGGGAAAATATTCTTTGTAAAGTTGTAACTATCCTGCAAGATACCTTATTTTTATTTTTCGAATCATTGTATTTTTACGTTTGAAAAAAAAAAAAAAAAAAAAATAAACACCACGTTTTTAGGTGTTAAGATCATCATAAACTTTTATGATGATCAAAATGTACGCACATTTTTGTCAAACGTAACTTGCAAATAATGTTCAAAAAATATATTTCTTTAAATATGCATCAAAATGAACTATATTAATGCATTACAATTTTCTGTTGTGATATTTTTACTACTTTACTTTTTTTTTTTTTTTTTTTTTTTTTTTTTTTTTACACAGATTTTAAAGATGAAAATATCAAAAGTATCTTTTATGTAGACATAAAAAAGAAAAAAAATACTTACTATAAAAACAAAGTATTTTTTCTGCTTATTTTTTAGTTATACGAATTAGCGAACTAATTTCATATTTATAGTTCACAGTAAAGTAACTGGTAAAAGATTGTTAATTTCATTATTTTATTTTTTTTATAATATAAGTGTGACATAGAAAAAAATATCTCCGGATTTTTTTACCCATTATTTATTAAATGAAACAAAAAAAAATCCACATATATATACAGGGTGTTCCGTTGAAGGGGTCCAATATTAATAGGGGTAATAGAGGAGATCACATGGAGCATAAATCAGTATATAAAGCCTGGTCGGATCTCAATAGTTTTCAAGTTACAGCAAATAGAATGAAAATTCGGAAAATTGTAAAAGAACCCTCATTGCTAAACTATCGATAATGCTACATAAAAACGAAGCACATATTTAGAAAGAGCAGAAAAAAAACTACAAAATGACATCAATTGTATTAAAATAGCAATATTTATTGACGAGTTACAAGCCCTGAAACAGTGAAAAAAGTACGAAATCCAATAGACATCAAAATAGTTAATCGTTAATTCCAAAAAGACAACTCTAGCTACAACAAGGAAAATGTAGTAAAATTTGGTCCATTCCGAAAACTTTCGAAAAAGCTTACAATGAACCATATCGGTTTAATTGTGTGAGAGAAATTAATCAGTTTCTTAGTTACAACTCCGCTTTCTTTGACACTAGCAAAGGTTAAACTCCGCCCATCACGATTGGAAACACCGCCTTTTTAATTACTCTCAACTATACATTTTCGATCATGCTTCTTCTAAGATGCAACATTTTTAATTATTCAAGAGTTGAATGAACCAAAATAACTTTACAATAATAGTCTACATTTTAAAGTGGTCTTTTATTGATATAAAGCTTAAGTTAAATTCTTTAAAAATAAACTGGTGGTGAAAATTCGGAAATAATTAAAAATATTGCGATTTGTAACTATGCAAGAAGTTTCAGTACATGTTTTACATGGACAATTATTGTATGTATATGTGCATCATAATTTATGATAGGAAATAATAATAACAAATAGCATAATAATTTTATTAATTATAAATTTAAAAAAGACACTAAATTTTAAATTAATTCATACAAACTTTGTAATTTACAATTTGAGTACACCACAGTCTGTGACTTACAAAATACTGTGCCAAAAAGTGTTGAAAATAAAAGAAAAATGACAAATAAAGAATTACATTCCACGTACTTTATGACATATGTGAAGCATAGTCTTCTGGCCTGCGCTGCACAGTTCAATGTCGGAAGGCAGACGAACGGACATTATTATAATAGGTGTTCGAAGTTGCGCCCATTAACAGAATCGCACAGCCGACAGCGACGTCGTAAAGATTGGCGAATACGCCGAAAAACTCCGACGGAGTTGGGAATGTCTCCTGCAGCGACAACGATTCGCGCTAGTAAATCCTCCGGTGTATCCACAGGCGATTCATACACCAGCGATTTAAGGTGTCCCCAAACAAAAAAGTCTAACGGATTGAGGTCTGGAGAGCGTGCAGGCCAAGCAACAGGTCCACTGCGCCCAATTCATTTCCCAGGATATGTTGAATTGAGGTGATTGCGAACACCTATGAAAAAATGTGCCGGTGCGCCATCGTGCATAAACCACATATTGTGGCGCAATGTTGCTGGCACATTTTGCAGTAACTGCGGTAAGGTATCCCGTAGGAAAACCAAGTACGTACTGCCATTGAGTACATCTGGGAGTAAATATGGTCCTATGAGATAATCGCCGAGGACACCTGCCCATATGTTCACACTGAACTTTTGTTGTGCGTTCGACGGGAAAACAGTGTGTGGATTTGTATATGACCATGTGTGCATATTGTGCGTGTTTACCACGCCCTCTCTCGTAAATGTTGCTTCATCAGTAAATAAAATATTTTCCAGAAATTGTGGATTATTTTCTGTTACATTAAGCAACCAGCGTACGAATTCTGTCCGCTGAGCACAATCTGTTACTGATAACAGTTGTACCCGCTGCACATGAAAGGGGTGCATGTTTTCTGCACGCAGAACACGCCACACACTTTGGTGAGAAACACCGACTTCAGACGCAGCAGCTCGTGTACTCGTGGAGGGGTTATCTTTAAAAATATTCAGTACATCTTCTTCCATTGCAGGTGTTCGTACATGTCGAGGTTTCCCTGCATCAATGCTTGCTGTATTAAACGATCCAGTCTCCCTTAATCGTCTATCGATTTTTATGAAGAGTTTCGAACTTGGGCAACGTCTCCTTGGAAATTGCTCACGGTACATGCGCTGTGCTAGACATGCATTTCCATGACCTTGCCCGTACATCAGATGCATGTCCGCATATTCTTCGTTAGAGTATTCCGGCATAATTATTATACATCAACTTACTACAATCCCACTTACAACAGCCTCCCTTTAACATAACGCCCACTGATGACTGCTGTTTTATTACACTTTTCTTTCTATACACATAGAAAATTTGCATAAAAAGTACTTCTTCTTCATCATCCTGAAAGTTCATGGAGGAAACGCAGCAGTCACGGAGTTATCTTTAAGACAAGGCGAGAGCTGCACAATATGTCATTCACTTGACCAGACTGAATAATGAAAGGGTATTGATAGAGGTTGATCAGAAATGTATAATTGAAAGATATTAAAACGGGGTGTTTACAATCGTCATGGGCGGAGTTTCGCCCTTTCCGAGCGTGCAACAGTACAGAGTTGTAACTAGGGAACTGCTTGATTTCTCCCATACAATTAAACTGATATGGTTTATTGTCAGCTTCTTCGAAAGCTTTCGGAATGGACCAAATTTTATAACATTTTCCTTGATGTAGGTAGAGTTGCATTTTTGGAATTAACGATTAACTGTTTTGCTAAATATTTGATTTTGTATTTTTTCACTGTTTCAGAGCTTGTAACTCGCCATTAATTCTCAATATTCTAAAACAACTTATGTCATTTCGTAGGATTTTTTCTGCTCTTTCTAAATATGTGCTTCGTTTTTATGTAGCATTATCGATAGTTTAGCAATGAGGGTTTTTTTACAAATTTCCGATTTTTCATTCTATTTGCTGTAACTTGAAAATTATTGAGATCCGGCCAGGCATTATATACTGATTTATGCTCCGTGTGATCTCCTCTATTACCCCTATTAATATTGGACCCCTTTAACGGAACACCCTGTATATATATATATAACAAATGTGCCAGGAAACGCTACGAAAAAAAAAAATAACTCTAAATTTTAAAAGAATCAAGTATGCATCGCATACATATATAAACATGCTAATAGTAAAAAAGACTATTATACATTTTTTTATCATTTAGTTAGAGCCGTTTGTTATACGGTGTAAAAAATCTTTGACATATTATGTTACAACAGTATAAAAACTATTTTTATGAGAACTCAAGTTAATTTGTCATATTAAAAAACATTCTTTTGATGTACATGAAACAATGTAAATGAAACATTTTTTTTAATTGTCACTTAAGTTTTTCTCTCGGAATAACAAATCCTCGAAAACTTTTTTATTACATTTTTTTCGTTATTTATTAAGTGAGAGAAACAAAGCTATTATTTATGCATAAAAAATTGACAGGAATAACAAACTTATGAGACAACGTCAATGCGAAAAGAATACTAACTATTTTGAAAGAAGATTATTAGTAATATATGTATAAACAAGATAATATTAAGAACGATTACTATACTTTTTTATTACTTACAAGGTAAGCTATAAACATTCAAATTAACTCTTTCAAGGACGAAGTACTTCTGTTATTAAAATGTTAAAATGATTCAGCGACACCACGATTTACAAGAAAATTTATACAAAAGTAAGTAAAAGCGTTTTTTTTTTTTTCGAGTACATAATATAAAGCAAAATTTAGTTTTTAAATTATGAAGCCAATGTGGCAATTGTGAATTAAAATTAACTGGTATACATAATATACCGCCGCCCTTTAAGGGGTTTTAAACGATAAAAAAAATTCTATTTAAAGTTTTAAATATTCCAGTTAAATTCATTTACTTTATAGCTTGTTTTTGCTTTTCAAATCATCGTATCTTTCAGCTGGAAAAAATAATACATACCATGTATTGAAATTATGGTATTTAACTTCTAGGAACATCATAAACTTTTATGATAATTAATTTTTATATCATATGAAATAGGTAATTTTTTACAAAAATAGCTTTCAAATAATGCTGAGAAAGCTTATTTTTTTAGATATGCATTAAAAAGAACTATATTAATTAGTCCAGGAAATAGGGAATTTTACCTAGCAAAATTAATGGTAGTTCTGGAAATCGGTTTACTTTATGTTTTTTGGGTCGCTGAATCCGAATTCTCAACTTCCCACCAAAATTTCTCCCAGCAACCCCCCCCCCCCCAAATTTTGGTAAAAAGCCCCCAAAAAAGGTTTTTATTTAAAAAAATCAATTTCTTTATTATTTTAGGGGAAAAGTATCTAGAAAATCAGAAAATAGACAAAATTTGCAACAAATTAGATATATGACATTATGACTGATTTGAATATCTCCAAAATCTTCAAAAACGCAAAAAGAGTATTTTTAGCTATATATTGCAACAAAATATTGTAATTTATTGATTAATGTAAATTTTAAATTTAAATTCTCATACCTGCAAAACCTTCAGATTTTGGAATACCACCATATAGTCCAGGCAATAGAGACCGCATAGGGGCTATACCTAGCAAAATTCATGATAGTTCTGGAAAAAGGTTTACTACATGTTTTTTGGGTCACTGAATCCGAATTTTTAACTTCTCACCAAAATTTCCCCCAGCAACCCCCCGAAATTTCGGTAAAATGGCCCCCAAAAAGGTTCTTATTAAAAAAATCTATTTTTTTATTGTTTTAGGGTTAAAGTATCTATAAATTCAAAAAGTAGACAAAATTTGCATCAAATTAGATAAATGACATTATGACTTAGGATGAAGGGAAAGGGAGAATCTGCCTCGGAACATGCGCGCGGTGCTGCGTGAACTAAGTTGCGCAATTCCACTTAACCACTCACACGTTTACATTCGCCCTCCCATCTTCCCTCCGAACTTTCGTTATAAGGTTTACTTTAAGTTTTTTGGGTCGCTGAATCGGAATTTTTAACTTCCCCCCAAAATGCCCCCACCAAACCCCCCCCCCAAATAGTTGTTATTAACTTAAATTTCTTATTCTTTTAGGGGAAAAGCATTACGAAATTCAGAAACTAAACAAAATTTGCAATAAATAGGATATATGAACATTATGACGTAGGATAAACGGGGAGAGAGGGGGCTGCTTCGGAAGATTAACCGCGCGCTTTTCTCAAAAACGAAATTTTTTCCAAAAATCAATTTTTTGGGTGGGGGGTGGGGGGTGGGGGCGGGTGTTGCCGGGTGAAATTTTGGTGGGACGTTACAAATTCTTATTCAGCGACCCAAAAAACATAAAGTGGGTCGAAATCCAGAACTAATATTAATTTTTCCAGGTAAAATCCCCTATTGCCTGGACTTCATAATTTGGTGCACGTAGCGCCGGAGCGCATGTTCAGAGGCAGCCCTCCCCCTCCCCGTTCATCCTACGTCATAATGTTATGTATCCTATTTGTTGTAAATTTTGTCTAGTTTCTGAATTTCGTAATGCTTTTCCCCTAAAACAATAAGATATTTAAGTTACAAACAACTATTTGGCGGGGTTTTCGGTAGGGGGGACATTTTGGGTGGATGTTAAAAATTCTGATTCAGCAACGCAAAATAGAGAAAGTTTGGAGGGGGAGATGGGAGGGCGAATGTAAACGTGTGAGTGGTTAAGTGGGAATTGAGCAACTTAGTTCACGCAACACCGCGCGCATGTTCCGAGCAGATCCCCCCTTCCCCTTCATCCTAAATCATAATGTCATATATCTAATTTGTTGCAAGTTTTGTCTACTTTCTGAATTTCTAGATACTTTTTCCCTAAAACAATAAAAAAATTGATTTTTTTAATAAAAACCTTTTTTGGGGCATTTTACCAAAATTTGGGGGGCGGGTTGCCGGGGGAAATTTTGGTGGGAAGTTAAAAATTCGTATTCAGCGACCCAAAAAACATATAGTAATCCTTTTTCCAGAACTACCATGAATTTTGCTTGGTAGAACCCTTTATACTGTCTCTATTGCCTGGACTAAATGCATTACAATTACTTTTTGCTGTATTTCTCTTATTTTTCCGTTTTCTTTTTAAAAAGTATTTAAAGAATGAAAAAAAAAAAACTGAAGAATATTGTATGCATAAAAAAAAGACTTTCTATACAAAACAAAGTTTTTTCTGCTTATTTTTAGTTATATGAATCAGTGAAAGAATTTCGTGTTTATTGTTCACAGTAAAGAAACTTGTAAATGATTATTAATTTTATTATGCTTCATTTTTATAATAGAAGTGCGACATTGAAAAAAATATCTCCGGACTTTTTTCGATTAATTATTAAGTGAAAGAAAAAAAAATCTATAAACATATATTAAAAGAAATTGATATGCGAGAAAATATTATTAAAAAAAACCCCAATGACTACAAATTTCAAAAGAGTCACTTAAATATGCATCTCATACATGTATAAATATGCTAAATGTAAAAAAAGTATTATACAGTTTTTCAGATTTTAATTAGAGCCGTTTGATATACGAAGCATAAAAACTTTGAATTATTATGTAAAAACAGTGTAAAAAGTATTTTATGAAATCTCAAGTTAATATCTTAAACAAAAACCTTCTTTTGACGTACATAAAACAATGTAAATATAATATATTTTATTTTTTTATTACTATTATCGTTTAAGTTTTCTTCTTGTAATACCAGACACCTGAAAACTTTTTTTTAGATTTTTTTCCCTTATTTATTAAGTAAAAGAAACAAAGCTATTATTTATGCATATAAAATTGAAAGGAAAAACAAATTTATGCGAAAATCTCACAGAGAAAAGAATAATTTCGATTTTGAAAGATGTTTATTAATAATATACGTATAAAAAAGATAATATTTATTTATTAAGTGAAAGAAACAAAGCTATTATTTATACATGAAAATTTTTAAAGAATTTAAATTGTGTTAAGATATTCATTTCAGATTTGTGTTCAAATACTCAATGTCTTCAATATTCGCAGCGCCACCTAGCGTAAGGGTTCCCAGCAATAATACTGCAAAAGTTCGTGCACTTCCATGTAGTGGTGGGCCAGCGCATGAGATAAAATGGATGCCCACCAGAATTTTATCTGTTGATTTCCAACAGCAAAGTTGACTGAAGCTGGCCAGCAGTGGTCATGCAGTGGTAGACCATCAGCCAACACTTCTCCATCATTGCCAGCACCTATCTTTCTGCTGGCCAGCAATTACCTCTTTGCTGGGATGGCTAAAGCTCTGGCATTGAAGACACTACTTAACTTTTTCATTGCCTTTAAAGGCTTCTTGTCTAACAGAAATATAATGATTTCCTTTATTTTACAGATTTCATCGAAGTTGGCGCGCGGGAAGATATTCGCCATTTTAACCCTTAACCGGAAACGTGAAAATCACGTGCAAGAACAGAACACTTAATAATTTACCAAATATTGAACTCAAAACATTTAATCTTTAATAGTAACGCATTAACAGGACCAATATTTTAATATAACAGCATAAACATAAGTTTGGAATGTCGGAGAGAGAAAATATTAAGGGCAGATATGTAGACGCAACCATCTTACATACGATACGTTTCCGGTTAAGGGTTAAGAGACATTGGGTTTCCTCTTTTACTAAATTTTGAACATGGCAGCCGTCTTTACAGTCACTGAGATTTAATCGTTTAAAAGAAATTTTCTAAGCAGAAATAGCGGTGTGACATGGCAACAGGTGTACTCACATGGAATGTTAACCTTCCGTCTACCAGACGGGTCTATTGGACCCGACATGTACATTCAAAATATTTATTCAAACCAGAAATTTCTTCAAAACAAACTAAATGTATAAATCAGACAATAATAAGTTAAATAAACAAATTAAATAGTTTTAAGTAAAAATTCTGGTGTAGAATGTTTTTTTAAAACTTGAGTAAAATTTCCGGTAGTTCTAGGGTTAAACAAATCATGGGAAAAATACTTTAAAAAATCATATTTCGTTTTAAGTTTGGTTTACGACTAAAAAAAAGTTTGTTACTAATCTGCAATACTGGTCTTTAATTGAAAAAATAATTTTCCATTATAAAATTCTACAATATTAATCACACAAGAATTTGAGGAACTATAGTAAGAAATAAATTTTACTTGCTCCCTCGAAAACAAAATAGGGTATTTCGCAAACTTCCAAACAAAACAAAAAGAACAAGTAGCAACAATTGAAAAAATAAATCTATCTTTATTTTTAAACAGCACAAGTGTTGCCATCTACATGTTGAAAATAGATTTAATAATATTTTCAGAATGTATTTTATTGGCAACATTAGGTATTATAGCTTCAATAGTATTTTAGAAGCCTAAATTGGGTATGTTGCCGAAAAGCAACACTCAGCATTTAAGGGTTAATTTTAGAAATGTAAATTCAGCCAAACAACTAAGGATTTCCTCGGAATTTTTTATTTATGATATAAGACTGGTATAAATAAAAATATTTCCGAAGCAAAATTTTACAATTTTTTTTTTTAATTTTCAACTAAAAGCTTTTTTTAAAGATGTTTTTACATTTTCCAATAGCCTCTGGTGGTTTCTCAAATGCTTTTAATAGGTATGTTTCCAATATTTGTAATTCACATCAAATAATGTTTGGTAGCAATCTTAGAATAATGTATTCGAAGAGAGCTTGAAGAAAGTTACTTCTTCAAAATCCTATTTTCTGGAAGAACATTTGAAATTTGCTCTCGTTAATACTAAGAATTATTAAATTATTAAATTATTTGTTAGTATTCAACATTCGAATTCGAATGATACTTTGTATAACGAATTTAATAATTAATTTTATTTATTTACGATACTTTTGTTGCCACATTACAAAAAAAAAAAAAAATCATAATATAATTCTTTTAAAATGCGGAACTATCGTCTGCATAAATGATTTCACATAATAAGAATAAATTGTGTATTTGAATTTTTAACACTGAAAAATACTTGTATAATTGCATGTAAATAAATCGATTTTCACAAGTTTTAATTCATTAAAAATGTGCCGTAATTTTCCTAAAAAAATGTATTTTAAAAATTCCATAAAAGAAATCGCGAAACTATTTAATTTATCATGATTCTATCTATAATGACTAACTCCATGATTTATTTTTTTTCTTCTGAAAATAGACGTGTTTCATTTTTTATTTGCAAAAATGCATTCGTAATGGAAAAACATGAAAAATAAAATAATAAATTTTTTAAGGCTATTCTGTGAAAATATATATATATATATTGTGCAAATATACAGATCATAATTTATTTTTATGTTTAATTTCAAGTCAAAATACTGAGTAGATTTTTTGTAAAGTGTACGACAAAATGTAACTTGTGCAGCCTAGTAGAGATTAGCTTCGCTCATCCTAATAACCTAGGCTTTAAAAAACACGATTGTATTGTGCAGTATACTATCAATTATTTCGTTAGCTGCAAAAAGATGTATATACATATAATTATTCGACAACTGTACTTAGATAAATACTATATCTTACAAGACAGCAATGTAACCAAAGAGTTTGAGAACCACAGACTTATAAAATTGTACTAAAATATTACAAAAAAAAAAAATTAGGATTTCATTTTATACGAGAAATGAATCGAAAAGAATCATTCTGAATATTAATTGATTGAAATTTTTACATTTAAATGTATTTCTAATGCAAATTACAAGTACTTTAACCCCTTAATTCTCGCTCCCATGCTATTCACGGGCTGTGTCTCTTATTCAGTTTATTCAGATTTGTTTGATTCCAACCAGTGTTATAGAATAGTGTAATTGGCTTTATTAAGTTAGCATTTTACCTGTCAATAAATAAGCTGAACATTTTTTTTTCAAAAAATTGGTGCCAATAAGCAATTTGATTTTTTAAACCATAATTTAATACGTCCGTTAAGGGGTTAAAACAACAATGTAGTTGTATGTCGGAAAATCCAATAGTTATTTTTTTATGACTCCAGGACGAATCCGTCTTCTTAATTAAACAAATAAGATACCTATAGATTATATTATTAAATAATTAAGAAACATTTTTGCACAAATCCGAAGCTTTCTGACATAAAAATGTACTTAGAGACATTTATTTTACTTTTTCTTTTCTCTAAACAACAGCTATTTTATTCTGAAGGGAGAAACACAAAAATTCTATATCCAAAATAAAAGAAAAGCAATTTATTCATTAATGTTATTGTAATACGACGTCATTCTTGAAGTAATTACTTATTTAGCCGGAGAATGCTTATTTCCAATTTAAAAATATATATTTACTGTGAAATTTTATAAATTATTAAAAGGAACGTATAGTAAAATAGAAACGAAACAGACAATTGTTTTTTGGATACACTATAATTGCAAACAAATAATTAGTGTTGTATCGAGGGTGTTTTTTAAATAAACGTAATAGTTTTTTCAAGTTGTTATAGAATGTACAAAAATAAACAGATAAATAAATAAAAAAGTAAATAAATGCACTGGCAGTAGACAATAGTTTGTAGACAATATTCAGTAACATTCTTAACCCGAGATACTCGCGCAGGGCATGCCATACGCAGGCTGGGCACGGTTATTATATTTCTCACCACTAATTTTCGAAAATTAATCGTCAAATTATTTTTGTGAGCAATGTCAATGATTAAATAAAATGACGATTTTTTTTTAATTTATTGGTGGCAATCGTTCATATCCTGGATATGCGCGAGCATTCCGGGGTTAATGAAAGTGGCAATTTCTTCTATTTTGTTGTCGTTTCACAAATGCAACGAAATAAAAAGATATTTTAACCCTTTAGTGCGCAGTTTTTCATATATGCCAGTGGTGGCCAACTGTGGCACGCGCCACACCACTAAAATTTTACAGTAATCATTGCCTTATCTAATCATCGAATCTCTGTGATCCAACAAGTTGAAGTTTTCTGTAAAATTTTAGTGGTATCTGGCGTGCCACTGTTGGCCACACCTGATATATGCAAACAACAGTGTTTTGAATTTAATAGATTTTTTTTATTCGTATATATCTAATGCAGACCATAAAATTAAAATAGTAATATCTGCTTTATTTAATAACAGACATTCCGTATTTAAATAAAGCGAAATTAACCAATGAAACTCTATGGTGTAAAGTCAGATCCGCTGTACTACGTAATTTCCAGAACATATTCTATTTTGGGAATTAACACTAGAATGCCCGGGCGGAGTTGATCCGACTCCGACCATATGATTAAATGTCAACTGGAACCAGAAATTTTTTCATAAAATTAGTTAAGTTTAAACCACGAAGATTTACGTTAAATAAATGAAATAATTTTAAATAAAAATTCTGGTGTCAAATATGTAAATGAATTAGTAAAATTTCCTTTCGCAAAAACTCAAGTAAAATTTCCGGGCGTTCCAGTGTTAAAAGGGTTAAAGGCTGAGTTTTATAAAATAAATGATTATATAAAATAAGGTATTTGGAGACATACTTCTTAAAATATTTAATAATTTGTAATATTTTAGCATAAAACAGCCAGACGACAGTAGTTTTTACTTATATTCCATATGTGCAACAGAAGAAAAGTTTGACGTATTATAATACAATTAGAAGTATTTTAACCCCTTAATTCTCGCTCCCGTGATATTCACGGGCTGTGCCTCTTATTCAGTTTATTCCGATTTGTTTGATTCCCACCAGTTTTAGAGAATAGTGTAATTGGCTTAACTATGTTATCATTTTACCTGTCATTAAATAAGCTGAACATTTTTTTTTTCAAAAATTGGAGCCAATAAGCACTTTGAATTCTTAAACCATAATTTAATGCGTCCGTTAAGGGGTTAAAACAACAATGTAGTTGTATGTAGCAAAAAACAATAATTAATTTTTTATGACTCCAAGACGAATCCGTCTTCTTAACACTAGAACGCCCGGAAATTTTGCTCAAGTTTCATAAAAATATTTCACCCCAGAATTTTTATTTAAAATTATTTAACTGATTTATTTAACGTAATTCTGCGTTGCTTAAATTTAACTTATTTTATGAAAAAAATTATGGCTCCAATGGACATTTAATCATGTGGTCGGAGTCGAATCGACTCCTTCCGGGCGTTCTAGTGTTAATTAAACAAATGAGATACCTATAGACTGTAGTATTAAATAATTAAGAAACATTTTTGCACAAATGCGAAGCTTTCTGACATAAAAATGTACTCAGAGACATTTATTTTACTTTTCCTTTTCTCTAAACAACAGCTATTTTATTCTGAAGGGAGAAACACAAAAATTCTATATCCAAAAGAAAAGAAAAGCAATTTACTCATTATTGTTATTGTAATAAGACGTCATTCTTGAAGTAATTACTTATTTAGCAAGAGAACACTTATTTCCAATTTTAAAAAATATATTCACTGTGAAAATGTATTTTTATACATTATTAAAAGAAATGTATATTAAATTAGAAACGAAACAGACATTTGTTTTTTGGATACATGATAATTCCAAACAAATAATTAGTATTTTTATCGAGGGTGTTTTTTAAATAAACGTAATAGTTTTTTCAAGTTGCTATAGAATGTACAAAAATAAACAGATAAAAAAGTAAAAAAGTAAGTAAATGCACTTGCCAACAAATGTGCTTTCTTTTAAGAAGATAGTAGTAATACTTCTGTAGACAATATTCAGTAACATTTTAATGAAAGCGGCAATTTTATCGATTTTGTTGTCGTTTCACAAATACAACGAAATAAAAAGATATTTTAACCCTTTAGTGCGCAATTTTGCATATATGCAAACAACAGAGTTTTGAATTTAATAGATTTGTTTTATTCGTATATACTTAATTCAGACCAAAAAATTAAAATAGCGATATCTGGTTTAATTAATAACAGACATTCCGTATTTAAATAAAGCGAAATTAAGCATTGAAACTCTATGTAAAGTCAGATCCGCTGTACTATGTAATTCCAGAACGTATTCTATTTTGGGAATTAACACTAGAATGTCCGGAAGGAGTTGATCCGACTCCGACCATGTGATTAAATGTCAACTGGAACCAGAAATTCTTTCAGAAAATAAGTTAAATTTAAACCACGCAGATTTACGTTAAATAAATCAAATAATTTTAAATAAAAATTCTGGTGTCAAATATTTTTATGAATATGTAAAATTTCCTTGAGTAAAAACTTGAGTGAAATTTTCGGGCGTTCGAGTGCTAAAATTGTTAAAGGTTGAGTTTTATAAAATAAAAAATTATGTAAAATAAGGTATTTGGAGACATACTTCTTAAAATATTTACTAATTTGCAATATTGTAGCGTAAAACAGCCAGACGACAGTAGTTTTTACTCATATTCCAACAGAAGAAAAGTTTGACGTATTATATGAAAAATGTATCTCTGATTTTTTTTTCGTTATTTTTCCTGTGTAATAAACCTTTCAGAGAATCATATACAATTTTTTCGAAACAAAATAAAAAATCGCGCATTTAAGGGTTAATTTAGATAAAACATCTTTTTAAGTTATTCGATTTTCCATTTTACGAAATATGTAAAAAAAAAATAAATAAATAAAAAATACAACTTTTATTGAAGCAATGGTAACTATTTTGCCCGAATGCCGCTTGGGCAAAAAGAGTTTGATATCTTCGATAGTAAAAGCTTTTGGATACCACTTAATTTTAACTGTAATCGTCAGCTTGTTAAAAGTCATGCCTTTTTCGTTTGAACAAAGCAAATATTTTAGTAAAAGAAAAGTTGTGACAGGTCCTTATTTTTAATTTGTTGCGTCAAAAAAAAGATACAGTTAAGCGGTTAATTAAGTTCGCATAATGAGGAGGAGACATACAGTATAGAGTCGATGAGTTGCAACTGAAGTCAGTGAGAAGGTTGTCACAAGATGGAACCTCATTTTTAACATAGGGATCAACAGTTTCTGATTACCGCAGAAGCAAACTTCCACCAGTAAATTTTCAATATACAATGTAGCCTTACTTCAGTGACTTATTTATGTAAAATTTTTCTCACAAATATGGTAAATTTTTCTATTTGCTTTTACCGGTGGAAGTTACCTTGGCATTTTCAACTCTTTCACTGACACGATGATTAGATTGTCACGATATGAGAGAAACGCAGGGCTTGACTAAAGCCGAAGTAAACTTTTACTATTGGGTCGATCGGAAAGTCGTGTCGTGTTGGAAAATCAATTCGTATCGGAAAATTCCGCCGGGTAATTATTAGGCATTGGGTGTCGGAAAGCATAGAATACGTTGTACGAATTACGATTCAGAAGATCTGAATTCATACCAGAAAGTTTCAAAAATAAATTTCCTATTGAGTGACTGGGATGTCTGTTATTAAATAAAGTAAATATTACTGTTTTAAATTTCTGGTATGAATTTGGAATATCTAAATTAAAAAATCTTCTAAATCACGAAACACTGGTGGTAGCATGTATTCTACCATGACTATTAGAAGTTTAAAATAAACTGCTAAAAAATACACAACGACCTTCAATTTATTAAAGTGATTTATTTCAAAATTAGGTTTTTCAGAATTTGCCCTCATAATATCGTGGTATCTAGAATAAATCAATACACAAATTTAAAATATTCCATTACTAAATTTAATTACGAATTCTCCATCCCTTCCTCTCCATTCCAATATTGTACAATGTACATTCCTCTAGATTCGCTTCCCGGATTTGGAATCTTTCGAGAACTAAAATATTGACAGTGCCTTATGAATGCTTTCAAATCATCTTATGGAATTTAATATAAATGAGCTTTAAAATTTGATACTTGCCTTGCATTTTCTAGCAATTCATACTATCACTTAAGATTTAACTTGACATTCTAAGTGTGTACTTTTAAAATAAATAAAAACCAGTGAGAATAAACCAATAGAAATCAGTGACTCCAAAGCTATTCAATTTTGTTATTAAGGAATTAAGGGTGTTGGAAGAAACATTTATGTATTATAGTTTGGTATTAAGGCTAATGTCAGACGGACTTCTTTTTGCACGCTTTTTTCCTTACGTATTATCCCTACACAATGTCGCTAGCATTGTGTAGGGATAATACCTAAGGAAAAAGGCGTGCAAAAAGACGTTCGTCAGACATTAGTCTAATGCTTACGAGGCAATCTAAGGTTCTAGTTCTGTAAAATAAGAAAGTTCACTGATACGATTTATAATTTTACGATATAAACTGTGAGAAATTAATTTTAAAATGCCATGAAAAGTATGTAACATTAACATAAAGTAATTTCCGCCGTATGATTTGTTGATATTGTTGCCAGATTGTGGACATTTTTTGACCCAAGAATGATTGACACCGTTTTTTTTTTTAATAGATATATTCGGTCTATTTAAGAATAAATAAAAAATTCTGAAAAATAAGGCGAATTATACTATTTTAAAAAAGATTGGCAGTCAAATAATCTGAATTAAAAAAGTCCCCAATCTGGCAACACTGTTCGTGGATCAAATAAATATCCGTTCAATTACACAAATTTGCACCAAAATTTTTACTTAGTAAATTAATACAAATCACGACCAAGTTGGGACTATTTACATTTCATTAAATAAAATTTATGGGCCTGTCTTTTTCGTTAGCTTAGTGATATCTACCATTTATGCATATTTTTTAAATCTTTAGTCACTCATGGAATATAAACCTTATTTACCAGATTTAACTCAAAATAATAGCGCAGCGAGAAGTTGATGGCGTTCAGATACACTTGACATCACGTAATTTTCTTCGCCTTATCGAATCGGAGGCTTTTCAGCTATTAGTCAAGGTGAAAAAAACTTTACAATTTTAGTGGTGTAAAGTAACAAACAGTTAGGCACCTTCCTGTAGTTCAACCCCATCCGCTACGTGACGGGGGACCTTGATTGATGTGACCTCCTCTTTTATCTTGCGATTACCTCTCCCATTTAAGATAGGACGCTTAATACAAAGTGTTATAAGTAAGCGAACAAACTTAATGCTGGAATCAGGCGTAAATTAACACAGTTGCGCCACCTTGTGGACGGAGTGATAATTCACATACGCGGGCTTTTAGTGTGGCGCGTATTTTCTAAATCTTTAGTCACTCATGGAAATGAATTTTGTTTGCCGTATTTATTGCAAAATAATGGCTTAGCGAGAGGGGCATCCAGATGCACTTGACACCACGAGGTTTTCTTCGCCGTATCAGAGGCACTTCAGTTATTAATTAAGGTGAAAAAACTCTAAAATTTTAGCGGTGTAGGTAAGAAAACAGTTAGGTATCTACCTGTAGTTCACACTCCATCCGCTACGTGGCGCATGACCTTAATTGATGTGACCTCGCTTTTAATCTTGCGGCTACTTCTTCCATTTAAGATAGGACGCTTACTTATAACGCTTTGCTTAATATGCATGCAGTTTTGCCACCCGCCCCTTACAGGTCAGAACATTAAGCTCGAAGATGTCCTTCGATAGTTTTAGGGCCACGAAACTGAAAAGTTCTGTTGCATTTCGATATCTTTCATTTGACGAAATTGACTTTTAAATTTTCCCTGTTTCAAATTTCAATTTTTTTTTGTTGTTGTTGTTTGTTTGTTTTCGTCCTGGCTCCCGCTAGTGTCTCGGCATAAGCGACGTAGGGTGACATGCGAAAACGCCGCTCTCTGCAAATTCCGCGGCGGTCAAAACAATAAATTTTACCATACGATATAATGTGACAGGTTCCCCCCCCCCTATCATCTAAAGTGATAACGTTATATATATACAGTTTCAATGCTCTTAAAATGAAGTTAAGAATAAAGAGTAGGAGACAAGTAGCGTAATGCCTACTGGACAGATTCACTCTTATCAATTAAATTTGCTGAATATTCATTTCGCGAGGACCATAAAATTTTCCCTGTAACAGGATTCCGTTATAGGCGAGCCCCGTTTCCACAGGTTTAACTATATTTATATATCTATTGAAAACTACCAACAAAAGCTTTTCTAAAACTTTAATAAGAATTGTGAATATTTATTGTTCCATTGCATTTTAAAATTCAAGTACAGTAAACCCTCGATTTAACGGACTAATTGGGACTAAGATGTGTCCGTTAAATTGAAAGTCCGTTAAATCGCAAAGTACTATTTATAATATTACTTTGTTATAGTTATAGTACATATATATATTATTACGTACTTGTAATTACATATATTATTACAGTGCAAATTACATATATATATATATATAATATATATATACAATATATACAGTGTATATACATGTATTGTATATATACAATATATGTATATACATAAATATATATTGTATATACATATATACTACTGTATATATATATAAACACAATACATTACTTTTAATAATACACTATTGGTAATGAAATACAAACGAATTAACATATATGCAACTTTTATGGGAATGAAACACTTTTTACACAGAAATAATAATTAATAAACAAGCAATAAACAAATGGAAAAAAAAATTACAATGCCCCCAAAACAACAGGCATTATTTTATGTTATTTACATCACATTAAGGTTGCTCCATACTGCTGGATCGAAAAAAGGCGTCTAGTTTTAGTTGTTTCCCACTTGAATGCAGTTTTTTTTTTATTATAAGAGCTCGAAATTGTCTAAAATGTTCATAATACGCAAACACTTCGGGATCTGAAGATGCCCCTATGTAAGTAATGACGTCATCCATATGCTCTCGTACTGTAGATAATTTCGGTCGAAATTCGCTTAATTCTTCTTTCTTGTCGTCCTCGACCTCATCTTCATTATCATCATGCAGAATACTTTCTGCGATCTACTCCTCATTTAGAATCTGGTAGCCTGGATCTGCTTCTCATTCTCGAGCCACTGTTCTATATCTTTCTCAGGGATAGCATCACCAGCCTCCATTATTGTACTCCTAAAATCCGAAATCTCAAACCCTGTAAGTGTTTTAAAAGGAATATTAAGCGAAACCCTCTGTGCGATCTGCGATCACACTTACCCACTTGTTTTACTTTAATTTTTGTTTAATTTTTATTTTATTTTTTTTAATTAGTCCGTTGAATCCGAAGTCCGTTGAACCGAGGTCCGTTAAATCGAGGGTTTACTGTATTTAGCAAAAGCAATAAAAAGAAACATAACTATAATATTTATTTAATGTATAAAAATAAAATAAATACAAAGAACTTAACTCCATATTGATTTTAAGTTTAATTACGTTTTTCAAACTTTGAAACTAATGGATAAAACAAATTACTTCTTTTTAATAGTCGTAAATTTATAATGTTAAATGAGCACAGAACGTTAAATGATCAAATGAAATGTTTCTTTTTATAAAACAGAGTATGTTGAATCTATTGAAACTTATGTTAAGGTTTTTGACATTTCTTTAATTGGAATAGTTTTATTAAATTCTTAAATGCTTTTACATACGTAATTACACATTATAAAGAAAATAAAACACTAGTGAAATGTACCATTTTTTTCAGAATGTTTCAGGAGTTGAACCAAAAGTTAATTGGCAGATGCAGTCAAATTAATACAGATTTATTAAATGAAACATTTACAAATTAAAACAAAGTAAACTGATATATTATAACTGAATCATTTACATTGAAAGAAATATATTTCATCAGATGTAATAATATAAAAATGATACAGTCATCTAGGTCAAAGTATTTTTTGTTATTATTATTTATTTTATTTAGTAATACCATATCTCTGTTGACAAACCTAGCGGAACTTTTACTGAAAAATTCTGAATACAAACCAGAAAACCTTGAATAGTAATGTTTTTGTTTTTAATTAAAGTATCTATAACGGGTCGGTTTCATAAAATATATAATGCAAAAATTAAAAATTCCACAATCTTACTTAAAAGGCGACTAATGTAATGAAAAAGATGTTACAGGTTTAAAATATACATTTTAAAACTTCTTAGTACTTTCAAACCTTCCAGGTTCATCATCAGAGAATATCTTGCATCTTGGTAACTAAATGTTGTTTATTTATACAAATACGTCACTCTGTTTTGAAAATGACAGGGCCAATAATTACTAGAGTTGAAAATAGAAGTAGCAGTAGCAGTTTCATGGATTGAATTTAATTAGAGGAAATATATATTATTATTATTAATTGCAGTTCCATATATTTTATGACACCACTTATTTCTCATACGTCACTTTCCATTGGTAGAAGAAAATATTTAACTTCTGTACTTTAAATTTTATTACGTCACTTTGCTCAGGTTTTCAGGATATTGAACCACAAACTGGGGATATTGTACGATAGGGCGTCGTTACAAACTTGATTGCTTTTATACAGGATTTCTATTTATTCTCTTATAGTGGATGCATAATATTTGGATGTTGGGAATATGATTTTTGCCTGATCAAAATCTATTGAGAATTTTGATTGAAACTTAAACGAGAGAGAGCTGTGGATTGACGACAAAATTTCATGTCTGCTTTATATTCTTTTATTCTTTCTTTGCGTTTTCTTTTGGTCATTCCGATGTACTCCATTAATCTATTGCTGTCAGTTTTAAAAGGAATGGTATATACACCAGCATCTTTCGGTGTTGGATCTATTTTCGTACAAATTAACTCTTTTAATTTTCTTGGTGGACAGGCTGTCCTGTAATAGGATACTGTAATAGGTAAAACAGTCCTAATTATGATATTAGAAATAAGGTGGATGCTTGGCACTTTTTGTGTTCTCAAAACTTCTTTCGTCAGTGAATACGTTCTTGGCCTATTAGTGATGAATAAGTTGACTCCAAAATAAAAATAGGTGTCTAAGTTATCAATAGATGACATTACCATAGCTGCCTTTTCCCTACCGCATTTTTTTAACAGAGAAATATGTCTTATTTAATAATCAAAAACATAGGATTAAATAAAGAAAATCTTGATCATCAAAAATAGTGGCAGGAAAAAAGCGTAAAAAATGGCAGCTGTGCATTACTTTGCAGAATTTTACTAGAAAATGCCTCATTGAGTTAGATTTTTGCTGAAATTTTAGTTACTAGTTAGGTGTCAATGACTGGAGCTTTCACCCTAATCAGACTTCATATATTTGCATTTAACGCCTCTTCAGTAAATTTTGTTTACTTCGATTGTTATTTTTCAGAAATATGATTTAAAGTAAATTGTTTTTTCTCTTCAAAGTATTGCTGAACAGTAAATAGTATCACATTTTAGTGAATGCTTTAAAATTTAAAAGAAACAAAAATCACACCAATTATATTGCATATTTGTTCACAAAGTCCATTTTATGTTTAAAAAGTAATTGACTGAGATTAGATGTTAACCCCTTCGGGACGAGATTCTTTTACGGATCTTTTAATCTTTTAACACCGGTTTTTCAAAACAGAATATTTTGCCGAATTGAATAGGGAAAATGCTCTGATTAAATAAGGCAAAATTTACAATAAAAATTTACTGGTGAGAATAATCACGGATTCTGAGCATGTTACGCGGCACATATGCCGGTTGCTTGTCCCCAATGGGTTAAACCCTTCGGGACGAGCGTTTTTTACAGAATTTTTAATCTTTTATCAGCTGTTTTTCAAAACATATATTTTTGCCAAATTGAATCGGGAAAATGCTCGGATTAAATAAGGCAAAATTTTCATTAAAAATTTACTCGTGAGAATAATCACGGATTCTGAGCACCTTACGCGGCACATATACCGGTCGCCTGTCCCCAAAGGGTTAAGGGGATGATTTCGACGAACTTTTAATTTTCAAAATCATAAGTTTTATTCAAGTAATTAAAAAAACTTAATTAGGATATTTTTTAAAGCACTAATAGGTAAATTATTAAATATTTCTGTGTAGTGTACATTTGATTTATTTCATATGCAAAAAATATGCTTCGAATAGAAGTAAATTTACTTGTTACCTGTTAAATTAACTTCTATAGCTGGATCAGTGCTAAATTTATAGTTCTTGATTGCTTAGAATTTACAAATGAAAAATAAAGCATAAATGCCAAGTTTTACGCTATTTTCTACAACTAAGTTTGAAAAAAAAATTCGCATCTTTAACCCTTTATCTACTGACGGTACACTCTTAATTTAAAAAAAAACGAATTATTAACTCAACCAAAGAACAAAAAATTTTACGCGTGTTTTTGTTCTTTCAGAGTATCTGTTTTATCAAAAAGAGACATTTCTCACAAAAAACTGGTTTGCCAAATCACCCTTTTAGGAGTAGCATTCTAGGACCACTCATTTCAGATCGGAACAGAAAAATAGTATCTCTAAAAGAGCGGTTTAAGAAGCTTCCCTATTGGTTGAAATCCTGTAACGCGATATTTAGCTTTGAAGAGGGAGAACCGACAACAGTTTTTAAAAAGGTGTCGCTTGTTTGTTTCAAGCGTCAAAACTTAGCGTTACTTACACGATTAAAACAATAGTACAATTATAAATTGATTGATTTAAAAGTGGTATAGAATAAGATAGATGGATTATGCCCACGAAAGCAGGGGAGAGGGCAATCATCACAAAGAACTGAATAAATTTCGTTTTTGTTTCCCAGCGAAAACAAAGATGGCTACCTGCGATTCTAGGATTTTACTAATACTGAAAATTATAAGGTACAGTACGTTGTTTTACATCATCTTTCCTGTAATTCCTTAGCCATTCCTTGTCGTATTTTCACATTGTATATATGATTTTTTGCGTTATTTAACGTTATTACTTTTAAACCAGAAACATAAATTTCTTAAATAACCCTTTTTTTCTTTTTTTTAATGCATTTGTTTCGTAATTTTTATAATCAATAAAATGCGCTTAGACATCTAAGATTTCTCGTATTCAAGTTTTGTAAAATCACGCTAGTGTATAGTCTTAGTATTTACATTATTAAACATTATTATTAATATACTACTTTGCTCATGACACTCAGATATATTTGCGGAACATAATCCACGATAATAAAAATTAATAAATTATTATTAACTTATAATATAATGTTCTGTTTTTTTAAATGTTTCAGTAAGTACAAATATTTAGTAAATTGTGTTCATTTAGATAGTTGTACACATCTACAATATATTTATTATTTTTTTAATTGACACAGTATTATGTAAATAGTACAAAATGTAAAAGATAATTTTTAAAAAAGTATAAAGAAACATAGCTGCCAACTTGTACGGATTTTTGCTACCACTAAAACTTAACAGAAATTTCAGCCTTGTTTAATTATAAAAATTCAGTGCAATTCGGCGATTGAATTGGGAAACATTTCTATTAAATTTTAGTGGTAGCAAAAATCCGTACAAGTTGGCAGCTATGAGAAAACAATAGATTAGTAAAAAATATTATTAATTTGTTTTATGACACAACTAGCTAGACCTTTTTTTAAAATTATGATTTTGTGAATTTTTATTTTTGTGTTATACTTCACTCTGTTCACATTCAAAAGTTTAACTTAAAAAAAAAAAAAAAAAAAAAAAAAAAATCTGCAGTTATGTAACACATGAATTCTATGTTCTATAATTACTTATCGGTGCCGTAAGCAATATATACATATAGGAGAGGTAGGGGAGGTTTCATACATAGGGGGGGTTGATACATTGAAAATTGTTCTCAACAAATGGCATTAACAGTCATTGTAACAGATGTAAAGTCTTCTTTTATTAGCAGAGGTCATCATTAGCTGGACTGAGCAGTGAAGAACTGACAGCATTTTTTCTTTTAATTTTGAAGACTTTTGGAATGTCAATGTAAATTGTTTTAAATATTGATTTTCTTTCATAACTATTATTATTGTGAAGATAACATATTGTATTTCTTTTTTATTTGTAACGCACATTCTTAGGGTGAGTTTTACCAGAATGCAGATTGGCATTTTCCAACAGCTTTTATACAAAGTGATTGAAAATCCAATAAGGCATGATAGGGAGAAATGATACACTTGTATATTTGAAATTTAATAGTTTTTTAAAGTTGTAAACTAATATAGGACTGTAATATTCATTATTGTTTTACAGCAAGAGCTACTGAAATTGGTAAGGAAGAACAAAGAGACTAATCATACACATTATGTAGTTTACATAGAAAAGCAGTGCGATGATAGATGCTTAGTTCGTTTTGCTCGTCATGTAGGAGGAAAAAAGTTTAAATGGCCTGAAAGGGAAGATGTTTCTATAATTTACGAAGGGCAAATTGAAAAAACATTAAATCCACCCGATTTTAGTTACCTAAATGATAGAGTTATTAGTCTTTCTTTTAACCATTTCAGGGGTGGTGGTATGTTTATGAAACCACTTAATTTTAATTCCCAAACGCCACGTTGGCACCAGCATTTTGTAAAATATTTTCCTTTTAATATGAAAGTGAAATATAGACCTTTTCTTATTTCCATTTAAATTTGTTGGTAAATTCCGGTGCCATTCATTTATTCAACACTTTAGCATTGAAAATGCGTTGAGCTGAAAGGGTTAAAGAAATCTTAAATGTGCTAAATTTATGTTAAATTGTTTGCAAATCAACAATGTTCACTTCATTTTTAGTTGCAGCAAGCTCTCTAGGGTTTTCTTTTTTCATTATTTATTTCCTAAAAAGTGCGTTAATAGAATTGTTTAAATAATAGCAATTGTTTAAATATTTTTGTAAAAAACATTTCTGAAATAAAAATATGTCAATGTCATATCTTTTTAAATTTTACTTAAATATTTCAAGATTTATCATAAAAAATTGTATGACACATAAATTGAATTGTCTGCATTTCTTTTTCAATTTACATAACAATGTATCAAACCTCCCTTGCTACTGTATCAATCCTCCCCAGCAATGGGGAGATTTGATACAGTAGTAACCATTCACAATAATTGGAATATATTTTTTGAATGAATACTTTTTAAATTCACAATATTTTTAATAAATAAGTAAAAGGTCACTTTATAAGAAAACACGAAAAATTTATTTAAAAATAGGTTCCTGATGGCTGTAAAAAATTAGTAAAAAAAAGTGTATCATACCTTCCCTACCTCCCCTAAATACAATGTGGAAAAAAAAATCATAATAAGAAAGATAGAGTAAAAACAGCGTACTTCAGGATATTGACAAGGTAAAAAAACTTGTCTTAGTATGGCGCGAACCATCTTTTATTATTATTATTATTATTATCATTATTTAACCCTCCGTCTACCAGACGGGTCCATTGGACCCGACAGGTACATACAAAATATTCATTCAAACCAGAAATTTCTTTAAAATAAACTAAGTATATAAACCAGACAAAAATAAGGCAAATAAATAAGTTAAATAGTTTTAAATAAAAATTCTGGTGTAGAACGTTTTATTAAAACTTGAATAAAATTCCCGGTAGATCTAGGGTTAATTTATCTTTCGGAAATGAAACACAAAATTTTTTCTGTTCTTCTTCATCTGGATTAAAATAAAACAAAATGGAGTTTAAAAAAAAATATATATTTTGCAAACTGGGGAGTTATATATGTTAAAAAAGAAAAAACAAAACAAAAAAAAAATCTGAAAAAAAGAGGGAAACAACTTATTTTGCCTATCAAATTTGACAAAAAATGGGGGTTAAAAATGACTTGTCAATAATGAGCGCAGTCACTCGTTTTGCCTATTAATTTAGTCGAAAAAAGAGTGAAAACAGCTTATCAAAAAGGAATGAAAAAAAAAAAAACACTCCGCAAGATGGATGAAATTCACTCCTATATGATAAGTGCATTTTCAATACTGGAAAGGAGTTAAAATGCACTCAGTCGGAGTTAAAATAGCTGAATTTTTTTAAGAGAGTACTTATAAGTACCACTCACTTTAAACTTTCATCCGATAGTGAATATTACTAATATTCTAATGGTACTTTGTAAAAAACACTCTTTTAACTTCACTTTATCCGGATACATGGCAGCAGTAGTTCAAGGTTTGTTATTTTAGCGAGGAAGGAGGTTTTTCAATTAAATAAAGCGAATAATACCGTACGAAAATAGCGGTATTCAGGGATCGCACCGTTCCTAAAATTTTCGGACTTTGCTACCAGTATTTTAAATAAGAATTCTTCGTGGTAGATTCCTTTAACATCTATAATAGATTCATACAACAAAGATTATTATTTTAATTTAGTGGTAGCAAAGAGCGAAAATTTTAGGAACGCTGCGAACCCTGGGTATTCAAAATAAAATTTTAGTATTCGTCTGGCAACACTGACTAGAACGTCCGGAAGGATTCGACTATAGGATTAAATGTCAATTAGAACCAGAAATTCTTTTATAAAATAAGCAAAATTTTAACGCAGATTTAGGTTAAATAAATCAGTCAAATAATTTTAAATAAACATTTTTGTGTCGTTTATTTTTATGAAACTTGAGTAAAATTTATGGGCGTTCTAGCGTTAACAGTTGAATTACTCGGTGGTACTTAACACTAGGAACGCCCGGAAGGAGACGATTCGACTCCGACCATATGATTAAATATCAATTCGAACCAGAAATTCTTTCATAAAAGAAGATAAATTTTAAAATCGCACATTAACGTTAAATAAATTAGTCAAATAATTTTTAATAAAAATTCTGGTGTGAAATATTTTTATGAAACTTGAGTGAAATTTCCGGGCGTTCTAGTGTTAAGTATCGTTAGTACACTGGCTGTAAGAGAAAAAATTCTTGTTTACTTTTCGTTTGTGTAGTTATCCATCGTTTTCATCTTCTTTAAAATGTAATTACTAAAATCTAGTGTAGTAATAATTTCACTAGTATTTCTTTTCTGTTTCAATATTATTTTTTTTTATAGGAAATCGAAAAAGTTGTGGCACCGGCTCTTTTTGGCTATGCTTGAAATGGCATACGTAAATTCATATATTGCATATGTGATATGCGACAGAACATGTTGTTCCTGGAATACAGACGTCGCATAAATAAATGACTGCTAACAGTATCGCAACCTTAAAAAAATAGTTTTTTTTTTTTTTTTTTTTTTTTTTTTTTTTTTTTTTAAATCCATTTAGGGGCTAAGCGTTTTCGATACTAAAGTGTTGAAATAAATAATTGGCACCGGAATTTTCCAAAAACTTTATTTGTAAATAAATAAATAAAAAAGGCTATGTTTCAGATACTTATTAAATCGAAAATATTTTACCACAATTATAGTGCCATTTGAAATGCTTTGTGGGTTTTTCTGTTACGCTATTTTAGTCATAGTGTACTGACGGTACTTTAAAGTACCACTTTAATTAATTACCTCTAAGGAATTGAATTTCTCAAGGGTGAGTATTCTGTTTTAATTTTCATTTTTTATCCTTTAATTTTCATTGTCGTAACTGAAAAAAAAACATGAAAACAAAAGCATAAAAGTTAGCGATAATGAATAAAGCACTCTAAAGTAATTTTTGAAGTTAGAATTAGTAGATCATGATGCAGTAGATAAAGGATTAAATCGATTTACCATGAAATATAAACCAAAATATTATGTTCAAAAGACAGTAGGTAAAATGCGTAAAAGTGAGTAGCAATAAATGCAGATCCTAACTTTGTCAGTGCTTTGAAATCCACTTGCGTAATTCATTTTAAACTAATTTCAGAAACCCGTTTAAAGGTATTTCTGACTTTAGGATTAAAATTTAAATAGTACACATGCATTTATTAAAGCTATTTAAGTTTATTCAAAATTATACTTTATGAAATACCAAATTAGACGATTGAACGTCGGTATTTTTAATTCAATGTTTCTGAAGTATCATATTCTCAGCGAGATGTTGTTTATTTTTTTTTTATTTAAAATGGTGAAGTTTATTGCTAAAAAAAGATTACATGAATTTTTCCCCTATAAAAAGTAATGATTTACACTATATATATGGTTTAAACATTCGCAACCTAAATTATTTCGTTGAATATTATTTGAAAGCATTATTTTATATTAATAGAAAGGTGCCACTTCTCATGTAAAAGAATAAAATCAAGAAATACAAATACAAATGCTGGGAGGCTATTGAACCTTAGTAATTTCCATTTGATTATTTTGAGGTGTTATAATATTGTCAGCATAATAATGTTTATTCTTTTTTGTTTATTGTAAATTCTGTCCTTTATTAAAAAAAAAATCTATGAATTTTCCATGATGTTTAATAAGTAAATAAGATAATGATTTACATCTATATTTATGATTTAAATACTCACAGGTTGAAATATTTCTTTCCAACGTATTTGAAAATATAATAATGTTTTTATATAAATATTATTTTTGTTAATAATATTTATTATTCATATAATATTAAAAATAACATAATAAAAAATTGATTTTGATGATTTAAAAGGCCTTGATTTATACCGTTTGTGGTTTTTGCTGAATTCGTAAATATATAAATACATAGCAACTATACTCGTCGTCTGATCCGTCCGCCTCTCTGTCTGTCCGTCTGTTCGCATATAACAGCGCAAAAACTACCCAATTGAATTGTTTGAAATTTAACGTAAGACTTAACGTAAATTTAACGTTTCAGAATTTTGCAGAATCATTTCCAATGTTATGAAAACCTAATCAAAACGTAAAAAGATAATACAAAACAAATAGGCGTTGCTATCAAATGTACTATTTATTCACAAATTAAAAGATGTAAAGTAAACATATGAATAAAATAAAACTCGACGTTTCGGTTTAATCTTTAAAACCTTCGAAAGGAGAAATTTTTTTTCTAAAATATAAATCGACAAAAAGACTTTAGATGCTACATCTTATCCCCTTGAGGAGCAAACAATTACGTTTGGGAAATGCTGAATTCTCACCGGAATCTTTGAAAAATTCTATTTCGAAATAAGTAAAAGCTATTTTTCGGATTTTTTCCAACAAAGTTAGAAAAGTAAAATTTAATACAATTTTTCTGGTGTAAAACTTCATTAATCGTAGGTGGTATATAATATATTCCGGTGCCCCTAAATGGGTTAAATTAAAATTCTAAATGATAAACAATCTAACGGAAGCTTCTTAAATCCACCAAAACAGCTCAGTGGCGCCATCTTTTATCCAAAGAAGAAAGAAGGGCTGTAAAAAACATGGAAATTTTCGTAAACCTTTCAATATAGAAAGCCAGATTTCAGGAATGTGAAAGGAAACATTATCATTACAAATTTCTTGGTTCCTTGAATGAATTTCTAAAGATTCACGAATGATAGCATTAAACGGAACAACTTGCTTGGAAATAACTTTAGCATGGTCAAAGTTTATAAATGAAATGAGTCCTTTATGAAACTTCTTGAGACAGCGGTAGAAAATTTACAAAACTTCATATCATTTTTGTATTGTTTCAATCATTCAAAAAATCGACTTTTAGTCATACCTATATAGGAGGAGATTGTCCCATCTGTAAATTTAAATTGGATTTCATACACCCCAGAGAAAGAAGAAAAAGTAATTGGATCTATTTTTTGTTCATAAAATTAAATAATGTCATAGAATTAGAGGCCACAAGTTGAATGTTGTATTTCATGAATAACTTTTTTAACCTTTTGTAGCATAGTTCACATTGCCATCAATAGATGGCAGTACCAACCACGGACTAAAGCGCCACCTCGTGAACTGATACCGCTCTCGACTCACGAGAGGAGAGACATTCCGGGGAGTCAGGCTCGACGTGCAGTTGCTGTGCAGCACTACGCTGCTTCTATATTGTTATGTTATGTTTTAAGCCACCAATGGTTATTAACCTAATTCTGTTCTATAATAAAATTTGCTATGTATAAGTAACTAAGGACTTTCGTGCATATTCTTCAGTGGTGACCCGCGAGTGGAATTTCTAATGCAGCCATTTTATGCAGCATCTATAATCGGAAATCATCCAGCACAAAATCGCAAATAAACAGGTCAGTGGTTTTTCATTCTATCTAGTTGTTTGTTAGGCATGCCGTAAAGCACACATTTCGTAGTATTTTGTATTATTTTAGTGTATTTTTAACTTTTAATTTTTCTGAAATTTCGTGTCATCTCGCACGTGAGTTATAATGGCCGCGAACATACGAATGCCACATTTCTGGAGTAAGGAACCAGATCTTTATTTCGCTAATGTAGAGGCTACATTTTTTTTGCATAAAATCGACGATGACTTAACAAAATTTCAGCTTGTGATAGGATCGCTCGGTCCCGAAGAATTGAAATTAGTTAGACCGCTCTTGGATCCAGCTAACACTAATCGTACGTACGCCAACCTAAAACAAACACTAATAGACGAATTTTCTCAAAGTAAGCAGGCAAAAATCAAAACATTGCTGTCTCAACTTAAATTGGATAACCAACAGTAAACAACTTTACTTCGGCGTATGCGAGAACTAGCGGAAGGCGCGCTTTCAGATGAGTTTTTGAAAACATTATTTCTTAACCAACTGCCTCAATTCGCTCAAAGCATACTCGCGATTTCTAACGAACCTTTAGACTCATTAGCAAAACAAGCTGACCAAATAATCTCGCTATCGGTTCCGCAACAATATGAAACTCACGCCGTTTCAAAAAATTCTGATGCTGTTATTGCTGCTTTAAGCAAAAAGGTAGATGAACTAACAATTAAAGTTGACAGATTATCACGCCGCGATTCGCGATCTCGAAATCATTTTAGGAAGCGATCTTTTACTCCCCGACGTGAACCCAGAACTTCCGGCATGTGTTATTATCATGAAAAATTTAAGAGTAATGCACGCAGGTGTAGAAGTCCTTGTAATTTTAAGGAATCAAACGATGAAAAAAACGAGTAACGCAAACAGTTGATGAGACGCACACTGTGCAATTGCGAAACGATAAAAGTCGTCTCTTTGTAAAAGATTCTATTAGCGGCAATTATTTTTTAATTGATAGCGGAAGCCAAATTAGTATTCTGCCTCATCCTAAGCCTAGTAAAATCAAAGATTGTAACGATTTTAATTTATATGCCGCAAATGGTGAGCTGATTCCAAATTCTGGCACTAAGTTGACCTCTGTAGATTTAGGCCTACGTCGGAAATTCACATGGCAGTTTATTTTAGCCCGTACAAAATACGCGATTATAGGATCTGATTTTTTAAGTAATTTTCAACTTTTAATTGATTTTCAAAAACTTTGTATAACAGATCCTCTTACTAGACTTAGCACTAAAGGAATTTTTCGCGATTCAGTTTTTCATTCTATCTCAACAGTTATTAATCAAAACAAATATACTGACATTTTGAAAAAATTTCCTTTATTAACTAGACCTTTTAACCCTAAAATTGACCCACCGATGCATGATGTTTTGCATTATATCGAAACGGAAGATCATGCGCCCGTGCAATGCAAATCACGTAGACTAAATCCCGAAAAATACTCATTTGTTAAAAAAGAGATCGAGAACCTTTTAGAACTGGGTATTATAAAACCAAGTAATTCTCCTTATAGTTCGCCAATTCATGTAGTTAAGAATAAGTCCGGTACTTTTCGCATGACTTGTGACTATAGAATGCTGAACAAAATCACAAAACCTCAATTATATCCTGTTCCCCATATTCAAGATGTAAATAATCAAATTTCGGGTAGCAAAATTTTCTCCAAATTGGACATGACCCGGGCATATTTTCAAATTCCTATATATGAAGCGCATCAGCATAAAACCGCAATTGTTTGTCCCTTAGGTAAATACGAATTTACACGACTTAATTTCGGCATGCAAGGAGCCGCATCGTCCTATCAAATGTTTATGGATTCAATTTTACGTGGACTTCCTTTTGTATTTTGCTACTTGGACGATTTATTAGTTTACAGCACATCAGAAGCCGAACACGAAGAACATTTAAGAATAATTTTTGAAAGGCTGTCTAAATATGGCTTAGTTTTAAATGCTACAAAATCAGTCTTGGGTGTTCCTGAATTAGCATTTTTAGGGTATAAAATAACATGTGAAGGACTTATGCCTCTAACAGATAAAATAGAAGCTATCAAAAATTATCCAGTCCCATGTACCCTTCAACAGCTAAAACGGTTTATCGGCCTTATTACTTTCTATAGGAGGTTTATCCCACACTGTGCAACAATTTTGTCACCTCTAAATAACTTACTTAAGGGCAAATATAAACCGTCTAAACGCATAATATTTACTAGTGAACAACTTAAAACATTCGAAAATGTTAAGGACGCCTTAGCAAATGCTACTCTATTAGCACATCCCAGACCAGATTCTCATTTATTTTTATTAACCGATGCTAGTGCTACGCATGCAGGTGCTTCACTGTGCGAACTTGACGGTTCTGAAAATGAGATTCAAGATCCAAAAAACTTACTAGATAAGTTAAAACCATTAGCATTTTACAGCACAGCATTTAACAAAGCCCAAACGGTAAAAAGCACATATGAACGTGAACTCCTGTCCATTTACTTGTCAATTAAGTATTTTAGACATTTTATCCAGGGGCGTACTTTAACCGTGATCACAGATCATAAACCGATCTCTCATGCTTTTAGTCAGAAACTAGAAAAAGCTGCTCCAATAATTCAAAGACACCTTTGCTATATTAGTGAATATACGACCGACATACGTTACCTACCTGGTCGTCTTAACACTCCTGCAGATTCATTATCAAGAATCTATTCAGAACCCATAAATGTATCGAAAATTGATTATAATCTTCTCGCAAAACTTCAAGATGAGGACTTAGAACTAAAAGAATTGTTAAATAATCCTAAATCAGATAATTTGAAGATAGAGAAAATATTCATACCCGAACAAGGACTAAAACTTTACGTTGATACTTCAAACACTAAGCACCGTATTTATGTGCCTGAGCCTTTTCGGTTACCTATATTTAACTCTTTTCACTCGTTATGCCATCCAGGTGTAAAAGCCTCAATAAAACTCTTAACTGAGAGATTTTTTTGGAAAAACATTAAAAAAGATGTAGCCAGTTTCGTTCACGCTTGCATTTTGTGTCAAAAATCTAAAGTTCACAGGCACACTAGATCTCCTATTCAAAGTATTTCAGTGCCATCTAAAAAATTTTCCGAAATAAATGTAGATCTTGTAGGACCTCTCCCTTTATCGCAAGGTTTTAGATACATTTTAACCATTATTGACAGATTCTCAAGATGGTTCGAAGCCATTCCCGTAGAGGATCAAACTGCTGAAACTTGCGGTCGTGCAATTTATTCAAATTGGATTTCGCGGTACGGTGTACCAGTTAAAATTACAACCGATCAAGGACCACAATTCGAATCAAATCTCTTTAATGCTTTTAATTCATTTTTTGGCATAACTCACATTCATACAACTGCCTATAATCCCAAAGCAAACGGATTAATTGAACGGCAGCATAGACAATTAAAACAAGCTTTACGTGCATGTTTGACTTGTGATTGGGTAGAGTGTTTACCATCGATTTTGTTAGGTCTTCGCAGCTATTTCCGTGAGGACATCCAAGCCACAACAGCTGAAATGGTTTTCGGACAAACACTCCGCTTGCCGAATGAAATCTTGTCCGACACCTCTGATGAACCTCCAGATGCTTACATCAGAAAGCTACGCCATACCATGCTAAAAGTAAAGCCAACCCCAACATCAAGACATGGACTACAAAGGAACGTTTACATCCCGCAGGACCTCTTCAGTTGCAGCCATGTTTTCCTCAGACACGATGCTGTGCGTAAACCTCTTCAACCTGTGTATGACGGCCCATTCCTAGTAATACACAGGACAGAAAAATTTTTCACTATTTCCTGTGGAGGTAAGTCTAAAACCGTGGGAATTGACAGAATAAAGCCTGCTCATTTGCTAAATGAAAACTTTTTAACATCTCACACTTTCCCTTTGCCAGAAGAAGAGCCACGACTCACAGTTCCCAAACCATCCCGGCATGTCACATTTGCTCCACCAGTGACTAGAACTAGAGCCGGACGAATTGTGAAAGCACCACAAAGACTGGATTTATAAGGACTCCGTCTCTTAGAGGGGAGCTCCTGTAGCATAGTTCACATTGCCATCAATAGATGGCAGTACCAACCACGGACTAAAGCGCCACCACGTGAACTGATACCGCTCTCGATTCACGAGAGGAGAGACATTCCGGGGAGTCAGGCTCGACGTGCAGTTGCTGTGCAGCACTACGCTGCTTCTATATTGTTATGTTATGTTTTAAGCCACCAATGGTTATTAACCTAATTCTGTTCTATAATAAAATTTGCTATGTATAAGTAACTAAGGACTTTCGTGCATATTCTTCACTTTCAAATAAGATGGGAACATATATAATCTTTCGTAAACTTGATTTAATTTGAGGGAGTGATTATTGGAAACTTTATATTTATCAATCAATTTATAGATAAGACTTGAATTATAACCATGATGTAAACCAATATTAATGATGATATTGAGTTTATCATCCAAAACCTCTTTGGAACAAACAAGAAAGGCACGCTAGATAAATGACCTAAATGCTGCCATCTTATAATTCCATGGGGCAGCTGCGGTGACAGGGATAACACTGTCTAATTTCATTGTTTTCCGAAAAACTTTCTGTTATAAACTATTATTTTCTTTAACAAGGGGAACACCAAGAAAAGGAAGCGAGTTATTGTTTTCTAACTCCATTGTGAACTTAATATTGTTATCAAGTTGGTTAATTTCGTCAAAAAAATTCTCTAAGGATTGTTTTCCATCTTCCCAGACAATAAAAATGTCATCGACATATCGTAACCATAAAGTGGGTATAGGGAAGTGCTTCTTAAAAATGAATTCTTCCAATGGACGCAATTTGAATTCTGCCAGAATACTAGATATAGGTGAACCCATAGGAATTCCTTTCTGCTGTTTAAAATTTTTATCTTTAAAAATAAATACATTACTTTCCTTAATTAAGTTTAAACCAGACTTAATTGAAAATGTCATATTTAGTTAATATTTTAAGATAATATTTTCCGTTAATCACTTCCCCAAATTAAATCAAGTTTACCGAAAGATTCCATATGTTCCCATCTTATTTGAAAAGTTAAAAAAGTTATTCATGAAATACAACATTCAACTTGTGGCCTCTAATTCTATGACATTATTTAATTTTATGAGTAAAAAAAATAGATCCAATTCTTTTTTCATCTTTCTCTGGGGTGTATGAAATCCCCTTTAAATTTACAGATGGGACAATCTCTTCCTATATAGGTATGACTAAACGTCTATTTTTAGAAAGATTGAAACAAAACAAAAATGATGTGAAGTTTCGTAAATTTTCTACAGCACTCTCAAAAAGTTCATAAATGACTTATTTCATTTATAGACATTGACCATGCTAAAGTTATTTCCAAGCAAGTTGTTCCGTTTAATGCTATTATTCGTGAATCTTCAGAAATTCCTTTAAGGAACCAAGAAGTTTGTAATGCTAATGTTTCCTTTCACATTCCTGAAATCTGGCTTTATATATTGAAAGTTCTATGAAAATTTCCATGTTTTTTACAGCTCTTCTTTCTTCTCTGGATAAAAGATGGCGCCACTGAGCTGTCTTTGCTGATTTAAGAAGCTTCCGTTCGATCGTTTATCATTTATAATTTGAATCTAAGATGTAGCATATAAATTATTTTTGTCGATTTATATTTTAGAAAAAAGAATTCTTCTTACGAAGGTTTTAAAGATTAAACCGAAACGTAGAGACTTATTTAATACATATGCATAGCTGCCAACTTTTACGCTTTTTTCTTACCACTAAAATTTTATAATAAATTTTGTCTTATTTAATCGTCGAAATATCACGATTAGACAACACGAAAATATTTATTAAATTTTACTGGTAGCAAAAAAGCGTAAAGGTTGGCAGCTATGCATATGTTTATTTTACATCTTTTAATTTGTGAATAAATAGTTCGTTGTATAGCAACACCTTTTTTGTTTTGTATTCAATATTACGTATTACGTAGTATATTACGATTAACGTAAAGTCCTTAATTATTGTAAAAAGATAATACTTAAAGTTTTCTTCATTCTATTAAATTTTATCATACGTACTTAATTCAATGATATCCTATGATAGATAACAGGGTCGAAACTAAGGGGGGGGCAGAGGGGGCATGTGCCCCGGGCGCCAGAACGAAGGGGCGCCAAATGAAGGATTATACCTTTGGAATGGATCATTTTCTTCTGATGGACTGATGGCTTCTATTATTATGAAACAGCCATTATAAATGAAGTGTTAGGTGAAGATGAAAGAGCAGTCGTAAAAAGTTAGATTTTTTTTTCAAAAAAAATTATGGCCATTTTTTTTTTCCGTTCTGACCAGAAAATCAGAGTTCTAACATTTATGACTGCTCTTTCATCTTCACACCTAACACTTCATTTATAATGGCTGTTTCATAATAATAGAAGCCATCAGTCCATCAGAAGAAAATAACTCGGTGAAAGCGGAAACTCGGTTAAGCAGGACTCGGATAATCGGGACTCTAACTGTATATTTCATTTTAAAAATGATCTTTAGAATATTTTTGTTGGTGTTCAGAGGGGAGTCATGATCCCCGTGACCTCCCCCTTCGATCCGCCATTGTAGATTACGTAGTTCAGTATTACATATTTTAAATTTTAAAATAAGTCGACTATTAGAAAATTAGTAAAATTCTCTTTGTAAATATACTTTGCGGAAGACGGGAGGTGGGGGGGGGGGGGGGGGGGCGCCAAAATCCATGCTTGCCCCGTGTGCAAAAAAGGCTAGTTCCGGCCCTGATACATAATGATTCTAACTTTCTACGGTGATGAAGTCCTATTTAAAATGGAGTCATATTATTTCTGTATTACTGAATTTAATATATATGCAATCATAATTAATTTTGTATTCATGCATTTTTGCATAAGAGTGCAACAGCCATTGCAGCAAAATCTCAATATTTATAAAACTAGTAATAGTACGAACAAACCTCAATTGCCACGTTTGAAGTACAATTTAAGACGTTGTTGCTACAAATAGTCCCTTCATAAAGGTTAACTGCATGTTTTAAATTTAGTGCCCAATGAGAGAAACAAATTATCCCTTTTCTTAAAGAAAGAAACGTGTAAAATCATATGAACAGGAAATGTTAAAAGATCAAATAAAACATTTATTTTTAGGAAACGTAGTATTTGGAAAGGTTTGATGCTTTTCTAATAGTTTTGATATTCACCTAATTGGCATAGTTTTGCTGAAATTCTGAATGTTGTTTTGGCGTACTCAGTTACATAAAGCAAGAAATAACATATTTAGGAAATGTATTTCCTCTAAATGGTTTTGAAAAAAGAATGCAGAAGTTAATAAGCTGGTGTTTGCGGAAACATTTCACATCATTAATTGCGATTTAGGATTAAATAAACAAAAAAAAATGTCCAAACGAAAGGTATTAAGTAAGAAGCGTAAAAGTTAGCGATAATGAATAAAGCATTCTAAAGAATTTTTTAAGTTGGAATTAGTTACATTTATGTACATATCGCAATTTTTAAGTTTTATGTTCTAAATGTAAGTAATATTTAATAATTACACAAAAGAAAGCGTTCAATTACTTAATTTTTTAAGGAATATTCTTTATCACATCCACTAATTACGCTTTCATAGAAGTTTTGATTTCACGACATCTTAAATGTAGATCCTACCTTTGTCAGTGCTTTGAAATCCAGAAGCATAATTCATTTTAAGCTAATTTTCGAATCCCGCTGAAACGCATTTCTCACTTTAGGATTAAAATTTACATAGTACTCATGCATTTATCAAAGCTATTCAGGTTTATTCGACATTATACTTTAAGATATTAGAAAGCTCATAGAATTGTGAACATCAGTATTTTTTATTAAATGTATTTGAAATTTCATAATTTTCTCATCATGATATATTTTTTTTAATTGAAAATGATGAAGTTTATTGCTAGAAAAAGATTACATGAATTCTTCATGATTATTAAGTACAAAAAGTAATGATTTACACTATATATATTCTTTAAACATTCACAGGTAAAATTTTTTCGTTCAAGATTATTCGAATGTATAATTATATATTAATAGAAAATTGTCTCGTGTAAAAGAATAAAATAAAAAAATAGAAATTTAAATTCTCACAAATTATTGGATGTTTGTAATTTCTATTTAGTTTGTTTCAGGTGTTATAATAATGTCAACATGACATTATTCATTTGACATTATTATGTCTTATCCTTTTTTGTTTACTGGAAATTCTGAAGCCCATTACTAAGAAAATATTCTATGAATTTTCCATAATTATTAATACATAAGAAAGACAATGATTTAGACCACTATATTTTTAGTTTAAATACTCGCAGGTTAAAATATATCTCTTTAGAAATTATTTGAAAACAAAATAATATATTATTACGATTATTATTTGTACTAATAATAAATATTATTCTTATAATATTAAAAAAAAACTTCATTAAAAATTGATATTGACTTGATTGAGACTTTAAACGGAGGCTCTTTATAATCTATTGAAACGACTATTTTTTTTTAAATAAATGTTGTTGTATATTTCACTCTTGCACATTTTTTTATATGTGTGTGTGAAAGATTTTTGTTTTGAGAAAGTGATCGACAGTAGCAGCTCTGTGGGGTACATAGTACACCGCTTGGGTTTATCATGTTAGTATTAGGTGGACCGGAAAATTCTCTTTCTCTCTCTTTTATTTCTTTCATTTTCTTTCACGCCTACTTTCTTTAAATTCAGATTTCTTCATTGGCATCACTTTTTTTCGAATAGTAAAATTCCTATTGTTTTCATCTTAATGTGAAATGTGAAAACAGCGGGAATTTTACCATTTCAAAATAGTGGTGCCAATGAAGAAATCGGAATTTTAAAAAAAGTAGGGGCGAAAGAAAATTAAACGACAAAATTTTTCGGTCCACCTAATACAAATAGTCCGTTCTTAACCCTAGAACTACCGGAAATTTTACTCAAGTTTTATAAAAACATTCTACACCAGAATTTTTACTTAAAACTATTTAATTTGTTTATTTAACTTATTATTGTCTGATTTATACATTTAGTTTGTTTTGAAGAAATTTCTGGTTTGAATAAATATTTTGAATGTACATGTCGGGTCCATTGGACCCTTCTGGTAGACAGAGGGTTAAATGTTAATTGCATGCTTTAAATTTAGTGAGTAATGACAAAAACAATTTTTCCCTTTTCTTAACGCCTTAGGGACGAGCGTCTTTTACAGAATTTTTAATCTTTTATCACATGTTTAAAAAAAAAAAAAAAAAGAAATCTTTGCCTAGATCAGTCCGGAAAATGCTCGGAGTAAATAACGCAAAATATACAATAAAAATTTACTGGTGAGAATAATCACTGATTCTGAGCACCGTATGCGGCACGAATACCGGTCGCTCGTCTCAAAGGGGTTATAGACAGAAGCATGCAAAGTCAAATGAAAACGAAACGTTAAAAGATCGAATGGAAGGATGGATGAAATGGATCAAATATTTTTTTAAAAATACAGTATTTTAAAAGTTTTTATGATTTTCTAATAGTTCTGACATTCACATAATTGGAATAGTTTTGCTGAAATTCTTAAGGTACTTTTTACATGCCCAATTAGACAATATTAGAAAAAAAAAATATATTTACGAAATGTATTTTCTCTGAATTGTTTTCAAAAGAGTGAATTCAAAAGTTAATTAGCTGATGTTGTAGAAATATTGTTCATCATTAATTGCGATTTTGGATTAACTGCTTGAGGGGCGGTGGGATAAAATATATCACACCTACGATTAATGAAGATTTGCACCAGAAAAATTTTATGAAATTTTTCTTTTCTAACTTTAATGGAAAAAAGTCGAAAAATTGCTTTTCTTTATTTTGAAATAAACTTTTTCTAAATTTCCGGTGGGAATTCAGCATTACACAAATGCAATTACTCACCCCTCAAGAGGTTATATAAGTCAAAAATGTATGTTCAAATGAAAAAAGTTTCAAGAAAAAAGCGTAAAAGTTAGCAATAATGTATAAACCATTCTAAAGAATTTTTTGAGGTTAGAATTAGGTATATTTATTCCCATATAGCAATTTTTTATATTTTATGTACCGTAATTTCCGGTGTATAGCCCGCGGTTCAAACAATCGTATTTTGACCCAGAAATTTTTAAAAATAAAATGTAACATTTTAGATCACGGTAAATATTGGTCTTCAAATACCGAATGAAATTTCTGGGTCCAAACTGAATTGTTTGATCTGCGGGCTAAACACCGGAAATTATGGTAATATAATATAATCTATATTAAATCAATACCCTAAAGAAAACGTTCAATTATTTAACTTATTAAGGACTTCTCCATTCCTTTTCTTACATGTCACTAAGTAGGCTTTGCTTGGAGTTTTCGTTTTTCACGGTATTAAATGTAGATCCTAATTTTGTCAGTCAGTGCTTTGATATCCGCTTGCTAATTCATTTTAAACAAATTTCAGAATCTCCTGGAAATACATTTCTCACTTTAGGATTAAAAGTTACATAGTACACATGCATTTATTGAAGTTATTTGGGTTTGTTAGAAATTATACTTTAACCTCTTGAGAGGCGGTGGGATATATTTTATACCACCTACGATTAATGAAGATATGCAACAGGAAACAAATTATTAAATTTTACTTTTCTAACTTTGGTAGAATTTCCCCCACCTGTTCAGGCCTTCAATTTGTTTTTATTTTTTCTTTAACCCCTTCGGGACGGGAGCCTGTTACGAAATGTTTTATCTTTTGTCACCGTTTTTTAAAAACAGAAATTTGTGTCTTCTTGAAGCGAGAAAATGGGCTGATTAAGTAATGCAAATTTTACAGTAAAATTTTACTGGTGAGGAAAAACAAGGATTCTGAGCGCTTCATGCGGCACGTATACGTGCCGCTCGTCCCCAACGGGTTAATCCCCCCCCCCCAAATACTTTTGCTACCACCCGGGTCTTAGCTTACTCGCCTGTTTCTCATCAACTGTTAATATCCGGGGATGCTTGGAAATGTAAGCAGGCACATTGGTAAAACCGTGTTCGAAGGCGAAGTCAAGACGTCCAATTGCTTTCCCTTATTTTGCAATAAATCTTTTTACGGATTCCAGTGTGAATTCGACTTTACAGAAACACAATTACTTACCCCTCATAAAAAAAAAAAAAAAAAAAAAAAAAAAAAAAAATTAAATTGGAATAAAAATTAAATTGAAAATCATGAAATTGATTGCTAAAAAAAAGATTACATGATCTTTTCATGATTATCAATAAGTACAAAAATTAAAGATGCACACTATATTTATGATTTAAACTTTCACAGGATAAATTATTTCTTTCAAGATTATTAGAATGTATAATTCTATATTAATAGAAAATGACACTTTCCCCTTCTAAAAGAATAAAATCAAGAAATAGAAATTCAAATGCTCAGAGGCTATTGAACGTTAGTATTTTTCCTTTAATTCGTTTGAGGTTTTATAATAAAGTCAGCATAATAATGCTTATTCTTCTATGTTTATTTTAAATTATGAGGTCCATTACTAAGACAAATTATGAATTTCCAACGATTATTAATGAATAAATAAGGTAATGATTTACATCTATATTTCGAATTTAAATGGCACAGCTTAAAATATTTCCTTCCAACTTATTTGATAATATTTTGATACGGATATTATTTATACTAATAATAAATATTATTCGTATAATATTAAAATTAACATAATTAAAAATTGATAATGTGTCTTTAACACCTTAATTCTCGCTCCCGTCATATTCACGGGCTGTGTCTTTTTTTAGATTTATTCAGATTTGTTTGTTTCCCACCAGTTTTATAAAATAGTGTAGTTGGCTTTTTTGTGATATGATTTTATCTGTAATTAAATAAGGTGAATATTTCTTTTTCAAAAAAGTGGTGCAATAAGCAATTTGAATTTTTAAACCGTAATTTAATGCGACCGTTAAGGGGTTAAAAGTCCTTGGAGTTATACACTACACCACTTGCGTTTTTTGGTGCATTCGTAATTATAAAAATACGTAGCAATTATAGTCGTCGTCCGGTCTGTCTGTTTCTCCGTCTGTTCGCATGTAACAGCGAAAAAACTGCCCAGCTGAATGTTTCAAATTTAATATACATAATCGCAGCAGAATTTTGTCGAGTCATTTCAAATTTTATGAAAATTGAATCAAAACTTATAAAGTCATTAATAATAGTTTTCTACATTCGATAAAGTCCCATCACAGGTAAGTAATTCAGTGATATACCATGATAGGTAATGATTGTAGGTTGCCGTGGTGGTTATGTCCTATTTAAGATGGAATCCTACTATTCCCGTTTTACTGAATTAAATATACATAATCGTAATAAATTTTGTATTGCTGCATTTTTGCATGAGAGTGCAACAGCCATTGTACCAGGATCTGAATATTTATAAATCCAGTAATAGTAAGAACGCACCACAATTGCCAAGTTTGAAGTACATTTTCAGACATGTTTGTTTATGTTACTGCAAACAGTCCATTCATAAAGGTTAACCGCATGTTTTAAAGTTAGTGAGTAATGACAGAATCAAATTATCCTTTATCTTAAAGACAGAAACGTGTAAAGTCAAATGAACGTGAAATGTTAAAAGATCAAATGAAGCATATGTTTTTAAATATTCTCTGATCAAATTCTCTGATTCTTTTCCGAATAGTTCTGAGATTCACTTAACCTTTTCCGGCACAATAGTCCCATTGTGGTACCACCTAATTTTAGTTCCAAATTTACAAACCACACCAAGAATATTTTAATAAAGTTTTGCTTTTATAATGAGAGCTTAGAACAATAGGCATTTCCAATTTCTAAGAACATTTCATTTTTAAATTCTGGTGTCAGTCAACTATTTCTTGATTTTATGAACAGAATTTTTCTGTGCTGGAAAAGTTTAACTGAAATAGTTTTGCTGAAATTCTTAACCTCTTGGAGACGAACGATTCGTATACGTGCCATATAAGGTGCTCAGAAACCGTGATTATTATCAGCAGTAAATTTTTATTGTAAATTTCGCCTTATTCAATGCGAACATTTTCCCGATTCAATTAGACAAAATTTTCTGTTTTGAAAAATCGGTGATAAAAGATTAAAAATTATGTAAAAGACGCTCGTACTGAAGGGGTTAAGGTTTTTCTTACATACTCAAATAATATAACAGGGTTCGTACGCTCCAGTGACTTTCGAGGACTAGTTACCAGAATTTTCCTAAAGTAATATATGCCTTATTTAATGAAAAAAAATTCTATCTTCAGATATAGCGCCCAGTACTTTATGAATTTTCTGGGCTAAAACACCTAAAATTCCCCGAATCCCTTGATGATCCCTGTATAAGAAAAACTTTATTTACGAAATGAATTTTCTCTGAAAAGTTTTCAAAAAAGCGAATGCAGAAGTGTACAAACTTAATAATGGAATCGGGTTTAAATTAACACATTTGCGCCATCTTGTGCACGGGGTGATAATCCACATACGCAGTCTTTTAGTGTGAATGCATATACGACAGGATATCTACCATCTGCGCATATTTTCTAAATCTTTAGTCACTCATTGAACTGAATTTTGTTTACCACGAAGTTTTCTCATCCTTGTCAGAGACATTTCAGCTATTGATCAAGGTGAAAAAACTTTACAGTTTTAGTGGTGTGAAGTAAGAAAACAGTTAGATATCTTCCTGTAGTTTAGCACCGTCCGCTACGTGGCGTGCGACCTTGATTGATGTGACCTCGCCTTTAATGTTGCGGTTACCTCGCCCATTTAAGATAGGACGCTTACTTATTAAATTTTACTTTTCTAACTTTGGTGGAAAAAAGCCGAAAAATTGCTTTTACTTATTTTGAAATAGAATTTTTCAAAGATTCCGGTGAGGATTCAGCATTTCACAAACGTAATTGCTTGCCCCTCAAGGGGTTAAGGAATTATCCATTCTTTTTCTCACACACCACTAAGCAGGCATTCCTTGACGTTTTCATTTCTCTAGATATTAAATGCGGATCCTAGCTTTGCCAGTCCTTTAAAATCTGCTTGCGTTATTCATTTTTAACTAATTTCAGAATGCCGTTGAAATGCATTTCTCACTTTAGGATTAAAATGTACATAGTACCCATGCATTTATTTAACCCCTTAATTATCGCTCACGTCATATTCTCGGGATGTGTCTTTTACTCAGATTGTTTGATTTCCACCAGTTTTATAAAATAGTGAAATCGGCTATATTTTAGTATCGTTTTACCTGTCATTAAATAAGGTGAATATTTCTTTATCATAAAAGTGGTGCCAATAAGCAATTTGAATTTTTAAAACGTAATTTAATTCGAGCGTTAAGGGGTTAAGCTATTTATGTTTATTTAAAATTATACTTTAAGAAATTACAAAACTCGTAGATTTCTGAACCTCAATATTTTTAACTAAATGTTTTTGAAGTATCGTAGTATTGTCAGCATGTTGTTTTTATTTTTTTTTTTTTGATTGAAAATAATGAAGTGTATTTTTTAAAAAGATTACATGAATTTTTCATAATTATTAATAAATACAAAAAGTAATGATTCACATTATATTTATGCTTTAAATATTTACAGGTTAAATAATTTCGTTCAGGATTATTAGAAAGTACTTTCTCAATAAAATCAAGAAATAGAAATTCAAATGCTCGGATTACCACTGAACCTATATAGTTTTCATTTAATTCTGTTGGTGTGTTATAATATCATAGCTACCAACTTTTACGGATTTTCGATACCACTAAAATTTAACAGAAATTTTTGAATTGTTTAATCGTTAAAAAAAGGTCTGATTTCGGCGATTGTTTTTTATCGAATTTTCTATTACATTTTAGTGGTGAGAAAAATCCCTACAGGTTGGCAGCTATGTAATATTTCTCTCATGTTAATGATTATTCTTTTATTTTTATTGGAAATTCTGAAGTTCATTACAAAAGAGAATAATATAAAATTTACATGATTATTAATAAATAAAAAACGTGATTATTTACATCTATATTTATGATTTAAATACTCTCAGGCTAAAATATTTCAGTCCAAATTATTTGAAAGTATAAAAATATTTTAATATAAATATCTTTTAAACTAATAATAATTATTTTTCATGTAATATGACATATAACATCATAAAAAATGATATTGAGCCTTTAACCACTTAATACTCGCTTCAGTGATATTCACGGGCTGTGGTTTTTTTTAAGATTGTTTGATTCCCACCAGTTTTATAAAATAATGTAATTGGCTTTATCATGGTACCGTTTTTCCTGTCATTAAATAAGGTGAATATTTCTTTTTCGAAAAAGTGGTGTCAATAAGCAATTTGAATTTTTAACCGTAATTTAATGCGACCATTAAGCCTTTCAGGAGCGCCGTTTGCAGTTTCAGGGCTCCCAAATGGTCCGCCAACTGAACACCAATATTTTTTTAGAAAATTTTTCTTTTTAGATTTTTCTTACAAACCGCCCCGGATTCACCTTTGAAAGTTAATTCTAGCGCAAACCTACCATAAAATTTTCTGTTAAAATGTATTGGAATTCAGTTGGCGGACCATTTGGGAGCCCTGCAGTTTGCAAATGCTTAATTTTAAAGCCCAAACTGACAAACGACACCAATAATTTTTTAGTACAATTTCGATCTCGTAATATACGTGTAGTAAAGATTTTGATTATTTTCAAATAAATTTGTTCGTAAGTTGCGGTACAATTTGCGGACGAAAGGGTTAATCCTTTCGAGGATGGTGTCCATAAAGAAGGACACCTAATTTTTACTTTACTGTCCCCAGAAATATTTAATTGAATTTTCTTTTTATTACGTACTTGAAGTTAAGCAAGTTCATATTTTCTTATAAATTCCGGTGTCAGTCCATATTATCACCAATTTATAAACAGAATTACTCCGCGCGGAAGGGGATAAAGAGCCTTGGGGTGTACAGTACACCACTTGTGTTTTGTTTTTTTTATGTCACGACAAACAGTTCGTTCTTAAATGCTAAATACATGTTTTAATGTTATTGAGTAATGACAAAAATGAATTTTTCCTTTTCATAAAGACAGAAACTTGTAAAGTCAAATGAGCGCGAAATGTTAAAAGATCAAATGAAATATTTATTTTTAGAAAACGCAGTAAATTGAAATGTTTGATGTTTTTTCCTAATAGTTCTGACATTCATTTAGTTGGAACAGTTTTGCTGAGATTTTTAAAGTTGTTTTTACATACTCACATAGTGTAAGGTAAAGAAAAACGTATTTACAAAATGCATTTTCTCTGAATGCTTTTCAAAAGAATGAATACAGAAGTTAATTAGCTGCTGATGTCGAATGGCTGTCGTCGGTGTAGATAAATGAAAAGAATTACTGAGATATAGAAAACATTGAGTTAGATAAAAAAAAATAGAAAAATACATTCATTATTTACGTTAATATTGTTTCGGGAATCTCTGATCGGTATGAGAAGATAAAGGTTTTCGCAAACTGAATTATACAGGCTGTATCTGAAATGCTTCAACAAACTTAGAGGGATGATAGTACTTATGGAAACGAACAAAAAAAGCAATAGAACATTCGGTCGCAAATGACGTTTAAAGGATGAAAATCGAGAAAATACTCCTCCGCGATAAGTGGCCATTTCCTGCAACTTTGCCATACACCATATGCATATCAGCCATTTCGTTATTGGAATAGGTACTCATTCCTACTAAAAGCACAAACAAAATGATTTCGGAATGATACTACCTATCGTCTTTGGCGGTTCATGTACTTACAACGCATGATTCCTGCAAAGTTGCGTTAATTGGTCTGTTTCTAAGAAGATGGAAATATTTGGATACGTGGATTCCTGCTCACAGATTTGTTTGGCTTTCTTCTAAGTTTTTGTTATCTCTTTCTGACCGGATATGCACAAAGTGAAAGGAAAGCAAGCTTCGTGCTACTACCCAGTTCTGCAGAAAAGCAGCATGGGAGATTTCGATATTTTCAATAGTTTTCCAATTTTCACCCTTTAAACGTCATTTGCGACTCCACGTTTCATTGCATTTTTTGTTCGTCTTGATGTGTACTATCATCCCCTTATGTTTATTGAAGCATTTCAGCAACACGCTGTATGTACTTTTTATTGTAGTTATTTATCTTACACAAGATGGATACATTCCTTGGAGTTCTCATGGAGTCTGATAACACTATTTATGAGTAGAATTTTTTTTTAAATTTAAATTGCAGTTTTTGCAAACAGTTTGTTTTGTAGACTTTGTAACGTATTTCTGAAATTATATTAGACGAAATATTCTTTTAAAATTTTTGGGGTTTAGGTTACTCACGCATTTTGCTTATAAAATGTAAATATGTTTATTATAGGCTAGTTCCATTAGTACTTGTAGTATAAGTCACATGCTGCGATTTTTGGCAACCAGTATTTTAGAATGGGACTTCTTTTTTCGGATATAGTTCATTAATAGAATAAGGCGAAGCAAACTTTTCGAAAATAACGGTGGACAACAAGCATAGCAGGTATCAGCTTTGTGACTTACACCACAAAAACCTATGGAAATAGCCTATATGATTTTATATTATTCGAGCAGATTAAAAAAATTCCACCAAAAAATATGCAATTAATTTAGAATCTCTGACATATATATTGAGAAATTTCACGTAAATCGGAGTAATACACTCCTCAGCAAAAGTTTAGACACTGGTGATTATTAACCTTTAAATAAAAAATACGAACACTTGGGTTATAAATATGACTGTACTTATTTTTAAATATATTTTAAACGTTTTAGGACAGAAATAACGGTTTTAATGTAGGATATTATTTCATTTAACTGAAAAAAGTGAAATTTGCATATTGCAAAAGTTTAGACACTTTTGTGATTTTTTGGATATTGTTCACCGAAAACCGCATATTTCAAACTTATGACGTCACATGCATGAAGTATTTAAGTGCACCTCGCGATAGCATCGGTTAGTAAAGATGCGCGAGCAAGAAATTTTCAGTCAGATGAAATAATTAAAACATGGAAGCTGAAATCGAAAGGAAAGACTGTTGCGGAAATTTCAGCTACTTTCAATCGGCCAAAGAAGCCTGTCTATTAAGTACTGTCTAAGGGTGACTCTTTCAAAGCAAAACATAGATCTGGAAGGACTCGTGCGGCCAGAAAACGAGATTATAGAAGGATCCATAAACTGGTATCTAGACAATTTATGACTGCTAATCGCATTAAAAGTGAGTTAGAGCTTTCTGTGTCGACGGATAATTTCGTAGATGCATTAAAGAAAGATGTACATTAGTTTACATGAAAATGATAAAACCACCAGCCTTGAAATCTCACAACAAATTGAACCCTTTCCTGTCGCGGAGTAATTCTTTTTATAAACTATGGAAATAATGGACTGATACCAGAATTTGTAAACGAAGTTATTAGAAAATATGAAATTGCTTATTTTCACGTATATTATAAAAGGAAAATTTTAATTAAATATTCTTGCCATTTTTGGAATTAAAATTATGTGTCCTTTGCCCTCGAAAGGGTTGATGACTTGGGCCTCTCTTTGTTTTAATACTCAAGTATCTCTGGAGTTTCTCAATGGTCGCCAAGCGACGTAAAACTACATACATACATTAGAAAACAATTTACAGCCATTTGGTGAACTTTTATCTCTTCCAAAGTATGTATTTGAGCAAGATAATGCGTCTATTCATATTGCATACAAATCAAAAAGTTGGTTTAACTCTCTAAATATTACTGTTTTCGACTGGCCCGTGTGTAGCCCTGATCTGAACCCAATCGAAAACTTTTGTGGCATCATATCTCATACGGTTTATGCAATTTTTTAACAATACTCCTCTGTAAATGAACTTCTATCGGATGTTGAACGTGTTTGGCACGAAATAGACCCCCATGTGATGCAGGATTTAGTTTCTTCGATGGAAAGTCACATTTTTGCATTAATAGCAGACAATGTAGGTGCAGTTCGATTTTAATTTATGGATATTTTTCTGTTAACAGACAGATTGTCTATACTTTTGCAACAATGTTAAATTCATTTTTTTGTCATTATATATATTATGTAAAGTGTATAAATTAAAATTTATTGTTTGTGTATGAAAGATAAGTCCCCAGTAATATATGACAGTTGAATTACAACAATTCGTTACATACTTCTCGGCACAGAAGCATAATAGATCAGTGTCTAAACTTTTGCAGAGCACTGTATAAGACCTAAATTGGGAGAGTTTAGAATCAATAATTTATCATTTAACCCAATTATCCTAATCCGCCAAATTTCCTTTCAATGAATCAGTGTTGCCAGATTGGGAACTTTTTTGTCCCCAGATTGTTGATTGTCACGGCTTTTTTTTTTAATGGAAATATTCGGCCTATTTAGAAATAGATTAAAAATTCTGAAATATAAGCCGAATTGTACTATTTAAAAAAAAACGGTGACAGTAAAATAATCTGAATTTAAAAAGTCCCCAATCTGGCAACTCTGCAACGAATGCGAAAGTGTGAAAATCATCTGAATTCCCCTTAGAAAGCATTCTGACTGGAAAGAAAAAATTATGTATTTTTCCAACGAATGAACCAAATTCATCAAAAAAGTATACAGGTAAGTCTGATTACCTAAACAACATACCAATCGAATTACAGAATAATCTGATGCTTTTTACAGCAGTTATCGCAAGGCATTCAAATACACAAACACAGGGTTCCCAAATGGTCCGCCAACTGACTACCAATAAATTTTAACAGAAAATTTTGTGGTAGGTTTGCGCTAGTATTAACTTTCAAAGGTAATTCCGGGGCGGTTTGCGAGAAAAATCTAAAAAGAAAATTTTTCTAAAAAAATATTGGTATTCAGTTGGCGGACCATTTGGGAGCCCTGCAAACAGACACCAAACACATTTCGAGTCTCCAGAGTAGTAAGGTTTAGTGTTGCAAGTTATCGCAAGGCATTCGAATACACAAACAGACACCAAACACATTTCGAGTCTCCACAGTAAGCTTTAGTGTAGCCAGGTTTCCCGCGTAAATCGGTTCTTCAAATGCTCTGGACACCTGTATTTTAAAATATTTTTCTTTGCCTTGTCTAATGGCAGAATTATCTGCGACTAAAGATGACGATATAAACTGTAAGAAATTAATGGTATCGAGAGCATCTGGACCCCAGATGTACGCAGGATGCCTGGCAACGCTAGTAAACTTTCTTTTGACGTTTCGGCAAACACACAGAATGTAATATTATCAAAAGCATTACATGCTTCAAACTTACATTCTTTATTTTTATTTTACATTATTTATCAATAAATGTGAGGCATAAAACTATGATTATTTAAATGTTAAAGTGAAATCTTGGTATTGAAAGGTTTTATGTACTAATAAAATTTAAAGTTCTTTGTATTCTAAAATCTAGTGTAATTCATTTATCTGTATTATAACTGCCATGTTGGGAATTGCTGTATTTCCTCGCGTATTTCAAAATTTGCTAGTAAATTATTGAAATTTAAGGACGTTTAACTAGGGCGGCACATTGCTGTAATGAATCAGAAAAAGGGGTAAATGATATATTTGTGACAAAGTTAACGCGTGTTCCTGAACGTTATGGATTGAAAAAAAACTTTGGTGTTCAGTTGAACTTGTCGCAACGGTATTTTCTCGTTCATAACCCTTTTTGGACATGTCCAAAATTTGGAGGGGGAGGAGTTTCTGACGACCTGTCTCGTGAATTGTAAAACTAGCTTTTGTCCATGAATCGCAGACTAGATTCAAATCTTGTACATGAATTGCAACCTAGATTCAGATCTTGTCCATGGTTGGCCGCTTAGGATGAATTGCAACCTAGATTCAGATCTTGTCCATGGTTCGCCGCCTAGATTCCGGAGACTGATCGGCCGTGCTGTCGTGTTGGAGGGAAATTTTTCGATATGGGGAAAGATAGCTGAAGATGTTAGGAGGTAGGTCAAGCGAAGCGAAGAAAGCTAATCTGTTGAGAGAAGAAAATGCAGTTTGAGAAAAGTGTGGCGGATTGTATACGAGCTGGATTGTGTTGAAAATATGGAAATGTATACGCTAGAGGATCGAGTTACGTTGCATATAGAGTGATGTGGCTTTAAAATGTATGTGTTTTTTAAAGTTGTAAATATGAAAGTGAATAAATTATTTTAGAAGATAAGCATCGCCTCGGAGTACACTGGAACTGAACACGTTTAGAAGACGTTGCCACGTTTGAAGTACAATTTATGTTTCTTTATGTTACTGCAAACAGTTAGTTCTTAAAGGTTAACTGCATGTTTTAATGTTAGTGAGTAATGACAAAAAAAATTATCCCTTTTCTTAAAGTCAAATGAACACGAAATGCCAAAAGATCAAATTGAAAAAAAAAAACGCAGTATTTTTAAAGCTTTGATGCTTTTTCTAATAGGTTTGAGATTCGCTTAACTGAAATAGATTTGCTCAAATTCTTAAGGTTGATTTTACATACTCAGTTAAGTAATATAACACGGTTCGTATACTTCAAGAACATGTAGCCGAATTTTAGTAATATATGCCTTATTTAATGTATGCCTTATTTAATGTCTTCACATGTAGCGTCCAGTACTTTAAGAATTTTCTTGTACTAAAACACCTAAAATCCTCAGAATCCCTTGATACGTACTATCCCTGTATAAGAAAAAACATATTTACGAGAAGAATTTTCTCTGAATGGTTTTAAAAAAACTGAATGCAGAAGTCAATTAGTTGATGTTGTTGAAACATTTCTCATCATTAACCCTTTCATGGGCAAAATATTTCAGTTGCTAAAACGTTGAAATGACTGAATGACAGCAGATTTTACAGACAAATTTGTTTCATAATATGTAAAAGCTTTTTCTTCACATACATCATAAATGTAAAATTCTCTTTAAAATTTCTGGTGCCATTGCTGCATTTGGTAATTTAAATTAAGTGGGATATTTATGTCGTAGGCTAACTGAGAAATACGGCTCTTTGCAAAGAGCCGGGCTAATTGGAGAATCCATCTCCCTTTTTCCAATTAGCCTGATATTTTTCAGGCTTATTGCAAAGAGCCTTTAAAGCGTTAGGATAATTGAAAAATGACCACTTATTATCCGATCAGGGTGATATTTTTAGCTCACAGCCTATCAAAGCCTGAGAGCTTATGTGCCCGCCGATTCTGTATGTACGTGTGTACGTACGTTCGTACGTATGTACGTAACGCGATAACTCTTGATAGAAATATCCGATTTGCTTCAATTTTTTTTTCTAGATTCATTCTGATAAGGTGCTTCCCAGATATTTTTTTGGTTTCATTGGTTAAGGATAAAGGGGGAAAAGGGGGGCTAGTCCCCCCCCTTAATTTATATAGATGGGTTTTTCATGCAGAAATATTCGATTTGCTCCAAATTTGGTATACCGGATTATTGTGTTAAGGAGCTTCCCTCATTAGATTTGGAAGCTCATTATTTAAGTATAAAGGGGGGAAAGGGGGGCTACCCACCTTAATTTAGATAAATCTGTTTTTCATGATGAATTATTCGATTTGCTCCAAATTTGGTATACCGGTTTATTAAGTTAAGGAGCTGCCTTGATTAGATTTGGAGGTTCATTAGTTACATATAAAGGGAGGAAAGGGGGGGCTATACCCCCGTAATTTAGATAAATGGGATTTTCGTGCAGAAATATGCGATTTGCTATAAATTTGGTATACCGGTTAATTATGTTAAGCAGCTTCCCAGATTACATTTGGAAGATCATTATTATGTATAAAGGGGGGAAAGTGGGGCAATTGCCTCTCCCCTTAATTCAGATAAATGCGTTTTTCATGTAGAATTATTCGATTAGCTCAAATTTGGTATGCTGGTTTATTATGTTAAGGAGATGGCTTGTTTAGACTTGGAGGTTCATTAGTTAAGTACATAGGGAGGAAGGGGGGGGGTACCCTCCTTTATTTAGGTAAATGGGTTTTTCATGCAAAATTATTCGATTTGCTCCAAATTTGGTATACCGGTTTATTATGTTAAGAAGCTTCCCTGATTAGATTTGGAGGTTCATTAGTTAAGTATAAAGGAAGGAAAGGGGGGCTACCTCCCCTTAATTTAGATAAATGGGTTTTTCATGCAGAGTTATTCGATTTGCTCCAAATTTCGTATACCGGTTTATTATGTTAAGGAACAGTCTTGATTAGATTGGGAGATTTATTGATTAAGTATAAAGAAAGGAAAGAGGGGGCTACCTCCCCTTAATTTAGATAAATGGGTTTTTCATGCAGAGTTATTCGATTTGCTCCAAATTTTGTATACCGGTTTATTATGTTAAGGTGCTTCCCTGATTAGATTTGGAGGTTCATTAGTTAAGTATAAAGGGAGGAAATGGGGGCTAGACCCCCCATAATTTAGATAAATGTGTTTTTCATGCAGATTTATTCAATTTGCTCCAAATTTTGTATACCGGTTTATTATGTTAAGGAGCTTCCCTGATTAGATTTGGAGGTTCATTAGTTAAGTATAAAGGAAGGAAAGGTGGGCTACCTCCCCTTAATTTAGATAAATGGGTTTTTCATGCAGAGTTATTCGATTTGCTCCAAATTTCATATACCGGTTTATTATGTTAAGGAACAGTCTTGATTAGATTTGGAGATTTATTGGTTAAGTATAAAGGAAGGACAGGGGCTAGTGTCTCCTTAATTTAGATAAATGGGTTTTTCCTACAGAATTATTCGATTTGCTTCAAATTACATGTACCAGTTTATTACGATATGGCTTCCTTTATTTGATTTGGAGGTTCATTGGTTAAGTATAAAAGGGGGGAAAGGGGGGCAATTGTCACTCCCCTTAATTTAGATAAATGTGTTTTCTTGCAGAATTATCTAATTTAGTTTAATTTTTTTTCTAGGTTCATTCTAATAAGGAGCTTTTCTGATTAGATTTGAAAGTTCATTGGTTCAGCATAAAGGGCGAAATGGCGGAGCTAATACCCTCCCCCCCTTAATTTAGTGAAATGGTTTTTTCATGCAGAATTATCTGATTTGCTTCAAATTTGGTATATCAGTTTATTATGTTAAGTAGCTTACCTGATTAGATTTGGAGGTTCATTTGTTAAGTCGAAAGTGGGGCATCGGCGACTAATACCTTCATTTATTTTTCGAGGGGCATTATTCTTTGAAATAAGAGTATAATATACAATTAGTGTGAATAGCCAGTGAGCTCAATGCCATCAGTTTAACTGGGCAATTTTCTTTTTATTAGGTTTATTAACGCATAACCCTACCCAAACCCGAAAAATAAATTACAACAGACCGTACCCCGATCCGAGCAAGACAAAATAATTTCAGTCTACATGCAACCAAACCCGAACCTTAGAGTTCCATTTGAAAAAACCCGAAATCCCGAACCAAATCTGATAACTGACAAAAATATTCCAAAGATCTATAACCGGATCCGAACAACACAAATTAGTTACCGTGGACACGCAACGCTACCAGAACCTAAAAATTCTATTCGAAGTCAATCTGAAACCCGTCCAGAACAAAATCTTAACCGACAAAAATATTCCAAAGAACTATAACCCGATGCAAGCCAGACAAAATAATGTCCGTCCACCGGCAACCCAATCCGAACCTAAAAGTTCTAATTGAACTCAATCCGAAACATGGTTGTGGTTGGTTTTCGGGTTGACTTCAAATGGAACCTTCAAGTTCGGATCCGGTCGAAAAAAAAAATTAAACTAATCCAGATAATTCTGCATGAAAACCCATTTATCTAAATTAAGGGGAGGGGCAATTGCCCCCCTTTCACCCCTTTTATACTTAACCAATGAACCTCCAAATCAATTGAAGGAAGCCATATCGTAATAAACTGGTATATCAAATTTGAAGCAAATCGAATAATTCTGTATGAAAAACCCATAAATCTAAATTAAGGGGACACTAGCCCCTGTCCCTCCTTTATACTTAACCAATAAATCTCCAAATCTAATCAAGGCAGCTCCTTAACATAATAAACCGGTATACGAAATTTGGAGCAAATCGAATAACTCTGCATGAAAAACCCATTTATCTAAATTAAGGTGGGGGGGATTCTAGACCCCTTTCCTCTCTTTATACTTAACTAATGAACCTCCAAATCTAATCAGGGAAATTACTTAACATAATAAACCGGTACACGAAATTTGGAGCAGATCGAATAACTCTGCATGAAAAACCCATTTATCTAAATTAAGTAAGGGGGGGTCTAGCCCCCCTTATATAAACTGGTATACGAAATTTGGAGCAAATCGAATAACTCTGCATGAAAAACCCATTTATCTAAATTAAGGGGGGGGGGGGTCTAGCCCCCTTTTCCTTCCTTTATACATAACTAATGAATATCCAAATCTAGTCAGGGAAGCTCCTTAACATAATAAACTGGTATACCAAATTTGGAGCAAATCGAATAATTTTGCATTAAAAACCCATTTACCTAAATTAAGGGGGATACCTCCCCATTCCTCCCTTTATATTTAACTAATGAACCTCGAAATCTAATCAAGCCATCTCCTTAACATAATAAACCAGTATACCAAATTTGAGCTAATCGAATAATTCTACATGAAAAACGCATTTATCTAAATTAAGGGGAGAGGCAATTGCCCCCCTTTCTCCCCTTTATACATAATAATGATCTTCCAAATGTAATCAGGGAAGCTGCTTAACATAATTAACCGGTATACCAAATTTATTGCAAATCGCATATTTCTGCATGAAAAACCCATTTATCTAAATTACGGGGGGGTGGGGGATAGCCCCCATCTTTCCTCCCTTTATATGTAACTAATGAACTTCCAAATCTAATCAAGGCAACTCCTTAACTTAATAAACCGGTATACCAAATTTGGAGCAAATCGAATAATTCATCATTAAAAACCGATTTATCTAGATTAAGGGGGGTAGCCCCCCTTTCTTCCTTTATACTTAAATAATAAGCTTCCGAATCTAATCAGGGAAGCTCCTTAACACAATAAACCGGTATACCAAATTTAGAGCAAATCTAATATTTCTGCATGAAAAACCCATTTATATAAATTAAGGGGGGGGGGGTGACTAGCCCCCTTTTTCCCCTTTATCCTTAACCAATGAACCCCAAAAACTAATCAGAGAGGCACCTTATCAGAATGAACCTAGAAAAAAAAATTTGAAGCAAATCGGATATTTCTGTCAAGAGTTATCGTGTCACGTACATAAGTACGTACGTACGTACACACGTACATACATAATCGGCGGGCACATAAGCTCTCAGGCTTTGATAGGCTGTGAGCTAAAAATATCACCCTGATCGGATAATAAGTGGTCATTTTTCAATTAGCCTAACGCTTTCTAGGCTCTTTGCAATAAGCCTGAAAAATATCAGGCTAATTGGAAAAAGGGAGATGGATTCTCCAATCAGCCCGGCTCTTTGCAAAGAGCCGGATTTCTCAATTAGCCTACGACATATATGTTCCACCGCCCACGAAAGAGTTAATTGCGATTTTGGATTAAATAAGACTTTTTTTTTGTTCAAATGAAAAGTATTGATGTAAAAAGCGTAAAAATTCAGAGACAATCAATAAAGCATCCTAAAGAAATTTTTGAACTTAGAATTTGTTATATTTATTCATATATATCATTTTTTATGTTTTATTATCTATAATATAATCCATATTAAATAAATACACAAAAGGAAATTTTCAATTATTTAACTTATTAAGGAATTCTCCATTCCTTTTCTCCCATTCCACTAAGTAGGCTTTATTTGGCGTTTTCATTTCTCTAGATATTAAATGCGGATCCTAGCTTTGTCAGTGCTTTGAAATCCGCTTGCGTAATTCATTTTAAACTAATTTCAGAATCCCGTTGAAATGCATTTCTCACTTTAAGATTAAAATTTACATAGTACACATGGATTTATTTAAGCTATTTAGGTTTATCCAAAATTATACTTTAAGAAATTAGAAAACTCGTATACTTCTGAATCTCGATATTTTTAACTAAATGTTTTTGCTCAGCACGTTGTTTTTATTTTTTTAAATGAAAATTACGAAGTGTATTATTTAAAAAAGATTACAAGAACTTTTCATAATTATTAATAAATACAAAATGTAATGATTTACATTATATTTATGCTTTGAACATTTACAGGTTAAATTATTTCGTTCAAGGTTATTCTAAAGTACTTTCTGACTAAAATCAAGAAATAGAAATTCCAATGCTCTGATTACCACTGAACATTTGTAGTTTTCATTTAATTCTTTTGGGGGTGTTATAATGTTGTCAGCAATAATGATTATTCTTTTTTGTTTGTTGGAAATTCTGAAGTTCATTACAAAAAAAAAAAAAAAAAAGGATAGTATAAAATTTAAATGATTATTAATAAATAAAAAAAAAATGATAAATTACATCTATATTTATTATTTAAATACTCACAGGTTAAAATATTTCATTCCAAATTATTGGAAAGTATAATAATATTTTAATATAAATAATATTTTTACTAATAATAAGTATCCTTCATATAAAATCATGTAACACCATCCATAAAAAATTTATATTGAGAATTTAACCCGTTAATTCTCCCTCCCGTGGTATTCACGTTCTATGTTTTTTATTCACAATGTTTGATTCCCACCAGTTTATTAAAATAGTGTAATTGGTTTTATTATGGTACCATTTTTCATGCCATTAAATAAAGTGAATATTTCTTTTTCAAAAATTGCTGTCAATAAGAATTTTTAGACCATAATTTAATGCAACTGATATGGGATTAACCCTTTATCTACTGACGGTACTTATAAGTATCACTTATATTCATCCCATAGTGTATATTACTAATATTCTAATGGCACTTTTGAAAAAACACTATTTTAACTCCACTTTATCCGGATGCATTGCAGATGTGGCTCTAGGTTTCTTAATTTAGCGAGGACGGAGGCTATCTTTAAAACAGTCGATATATTTTGTGCCGATATTTTGTACAGATTGTCACGCTCGTCTTTTTATAGCTGCAAACACAGTAAAGGATATAAGATAAATGTTCGATTTTTTTTGTGTTCATTATGCTCTTACAATACAATTTGACTAGCTATTTTAGGTGAATGGTGTATGTATTTGATTTGAGAGTTTAATTACTCGGTGGTACTTATAAGTACCGTCAGTGCACTGGGTGTGCGAGAAAAACTACTTGTTTACTTTTCGTCTGTGTAGTTATCCATTGTCTTCATCTGCTTTAAAATGTTAAATGTAGTGTAAAAATAGCTTTCTAGTATTTCTTTTCTGTTTCATTATAATTTTTCATAGAAAATGGAAACAGTTGTGGCACCGGCTCTTTTTTGCTATGCTAGAAATGGAATATGTAAATTCATATGTCGAATATGTGGAGATGCGAGAGAACATGTTGTCACTGGAATATAGACGTCGCATAACTAAAGGACTGCTAACAAGATCGAAACCTAAAAAAGAAATATAGTTTTTTTTTTTAACCCGTTCAGCGGCAAAGAATTTTCAATGCTAAAGTGTTGAAATAAATTATTGTCACCGGAATTTGCCAAAAAATTTATTTTTAAATATGAAAAATGTTATATTTCACATACTTATCAAATCGAATAACTTTACCACAATTCTAGTGCCATTTGAAATACCTTGTGGGTTTTCTGCTGTGATATTTTAGTCATAGTGTAATGACGGTACTTTAAAGTATCACTTTCATTAATTACCTCTAATTAATTAAATTTCACACGGGTGAGTATGATTTTATGTTTATCCTTTAATTTTCATTCTAGTAACTGAAAAAAAAATGCATGAAAAAAATTGCAGTAGATCATAATGCAGTATATAAAGGGTTAACAAGCCTTGGAGTGTACAGTACACCACTGGTATGTTTTATGTTAGGACAAACAGTCAGTTCTTAAAGGTTAAATGCATGTTTTTAAAATAGTGATTAATGACAGAAATAAATTATCCCCATTCTTAAACACAGAAACTTGTATAGCCAAATGAACACGAATTGTTAAAAGATCAAATGAAATATTTATTTTTAGAAAACGCAGTATTTTGAAATGTTTGATGATTTTGTCTAATAGTTCTGACATTCATTTAATTGGAACACTTTTGCTGAAATTATTAAAGTTGTTTTTACATACTTCAATACATAGTGCAAGAAAAAGCGTATTTACGAAATTTATTTTCTCTGAATGCTTTTCAAAAGATTGAATACAGAAGTAAATTAGTTGATGATGTCGGATGGCTGTCGTCGATGTAGATAAATAAAAAGGATTACAGAGATATAGGAAAACACTGAGTTAGATTAAAAAAAAAAAAAAAAAAAAAAAAGAGATAGAAAAAAGCATTCATTATTTACGTTAATATTGTTTTCGGAAACTCTGATCGGTATGAGAAGATAAATGTTTTTGCAAAGGAATTTAATATGCTTAATTCTAGTTATATATCTTATGCAAGATCCCTACATTCATTGGAGTTTCCATGGGTTTACATACCACTATTTATGAGTAGAAGATTTTTATGTGATATATAAATTGCAGTCTTTGTAAAAAGTTTTTTTTTTTTGTTTTTTTTTTGTTTTTTGTAGATTTTGTAAAGTATTTCTGCAATTATATTAGACGAAATATTCTGTTAAAATTTTGTGTTAAGGGGTACTTACACGTTTTGCTTATAAAATGTAAATAACATTTATTATAGGCTAGTTCCATTAGTACTTTTAGTGTAAGTCACATTCTGCGATTCCAGTATGTTATAATGGGAAAATGACTTCTTTTAGCTGGGATATCTCATTAATGGAATAAAACGAAGCAAACTTTTCGAAAATAATGGTGGCCACCAAGCATAGCAGTTATCAGCTATGTGACTTACACTAAAAAGATCCATGGAATTAGCCTATACGATTTTAAATTATTCGAGCAGATAAAAAAATTCCATCAAAAAATATGCAATTAATTTAGAATCGCTGACATATATATTGAGACATTTTACGCAAATCGGAGTAATATAAGTCCTTAATTGGGAAAGTTTAGAATCAATAATTTATCATTTAACCAATTATCCCAATCCGCCAAATTTCCTTTTAATGAATCAGTGTTGCCAGATTGGGGACTTTATTGTCCCCAGATTGTTGATTGTCACGGCTTTTTTTCAAAATGGAAATATTCGGCCTATTTAGAAATAGATTAAAAATTCTGAAATATAAGCCGAATTGTACTATTTTTAAAAAAGGGGTGACAGTAAAATAATCTGAATTTAAAAAGTCTCCAATATGGCAATTCTGAAACGAATGCGAAAGTGTGAAAATCGTCTGAATTCCCACTAGAAAGCATTCTGACTGGAAAGAAAAAAATCTGTATTTTTCCAACGAATGAACCAAATTCATCAAAAAAGTATACAGGTAATTCTGATTACCTAAACAACATACCAATCGAATTACAGAATAATCTCATGCTTTTTACAGCAGTTATCGCAAGGCATTCAAATACACAAACACACACCAAGAAAACATTTCGAGTCTCCACAGTAAGCTTTAGTGTTGCCAGGTTTCCCGCGTAAATCGGGTCTCCAAATGCTCTGGACATTTGTATTTTAAAATATTTTTCTTTGCCTTATCTAATGGCAGAATTATCTGCGACTAAAGATGACGATATAAACTGTAAGAAATTAATGGTATCGAGAGCATCTGGACCCCAGCTGTACGCAAGACACCTGGCAACGCTAGTAAGCTTTCTTTTGACGTTTCGGCAAATACACACATAGCTGCAAATTTGTACGGAATTTTGCTACCACTAAAATTTAACAAATTTATGTATTGTTTAATCGTTAGAAAAAGTCAGATTTCGGCGATTGTTTTGGATAAAATTTTCGATTAAATTTTAGTGGTGAGAAAAATCCGTACAAGTTGCCAGCTATGTACACATAATGTAATATTATCAAAAGCATTACATGCTTCAAACTTACACTCTTTATTTTTATATTGCATTATTTATCAATAAATGTGATGCATAAAAGTATGATTATTTAAAAGTTAAAGTGAAATCTTGGTATTGAAAGGTTTTGTGTGCTAATAAAATTTAAAGTGCTTTGTGTTCTAAAATCCCCTTGATTTTATGTCTTATGATATTGTGAAATTTATGAATTCTAGGATCATCATTACGTTTAAAAATCACTTTCGTATTAATCAATTAATGCCTTTAAACGCCTGAAGCATTAAATGTCGTAAATGAATTTAAAACCTGCTTTGATTCTAAAGAGAAGATTTTTCTAATCTAACAAAGGGTTTATATTTTATGCTTTGTTTCATGGGATTATTTTATGAAATACTTCATTACAAATAAATCAGTAAAGGATTTATTACTCTCAGAGTGATTAATTTTATAAAGAATTTAAAAAAATAATCAAGGTAGCCCCCATTTTACTGTAGCTAGTTCCATGGGTTTTTTAGTGTAAGTCCCATAGTTGATAACTGCTATGCTTGTTGGCCACCGTTATTTTCGAAAAGTTTGCTTGGCCTTATTCAATTAATGAGATATCTCCGATAAAGCAAGTCACATTTGTCCGCTCTAAAAAACTGGTAGCCAAAAATCGTAGTATGTGAGAGACATGACAAGTTTTCATGGAATTAGCCGTAAGCGATGCGTCATTTGCACGTCGTAGCATGTACCTTACTTTTGTGTGAAAAATCCTAGCATGTGACTTACACTACAAGCACTCATGGAAAGAGCCTGTACAATTTATTCTACCGTATTTTTTTTATTAAGATGAATGTCGTGTTTACACATGAGTAGAAGTTGATAAGTATAAAGTAGTTTCGTTTATATAAAACCATTAAAAGTGTAGTATAAAATTTTGAAAACATGTAAAGAAAATTGTAGAAACTATAATGAACCAATATAAACTTATTTAGGCTCGAAAGCAATTTCATAAATATTTAAAATTCAGATATCAACGTAAAGTATATTAAAAAGCAGAAAAACCAACGTTTAAAATGCACAAATAATATATGAAAAGCAGCAAACAGCTGTTTCGAATCTACTAGCGAGATTCTACTTCAGTGCAAAAGGAACAGCGTGCAAGAAAAAGCAAGGCTGAGCAAAATCATAGACAGAGACGCGCTGGCTTTTATACCCTATGCGGGTGGCGAAGGCGCCGAAACAACCAATGAGAGAGAAGCAGTGGAAACGACTAGGTGGACAAGTAGCGACATCTACCGGAGAAGTAGAGAAAAGAAACCAAAAAGGGGGAATTAAATTAACGCTTTCCAAATACTTGGAAAATCTGGAGTACTAGATAAGTCATTGACTAAAGAGTGAGAATTTTTAATGATATGGTAAGCTTCCCAAAAATCAAGATCAAGGTTAGAAGAACATTTTTGGATAATGATGGCTGAGGAAAAATCGAACCTATGTTGAGAAGACCAAGAATGTTGAGCAACAGAAGAACGTTTGAGCTCCTGATTTTTAACATAACCTTCATGCTCTTTTAAACGAAATCTAAGAGCACGTTTAGTCTGACCAATATAAGAAAGACCACACTGACAAGAGATCTGGTAAATGCCCCAATTCTCTAGGCGATCAACGGGGTGTTTGAGATTTGAAAAAGGGATTTTATTAATAGGAGAAAAAATAACTTTAAAATCAAACCTTCTTAGGATTTTAGCAACTTGCTGACTGATTTTAGGAAAAAATGGTAATACAACTGAAGTATTAGAGTTGGAATTAGAATGTTTTTCAGAATGGTCGGATTTCGTCAATTTCTTATAAATAGAATCGATAATATTAGAGGAATAACCACGATCGACAGCAATAGCTTTGAGGTAATTAAGTTCAGCACTAAGTAACTGAGGAGTGGAACAAATATTAGTAGCCCGAAAAAATCTCGAAAGAATCCCGAAAGAATCTCGAAAGAATCTCGCTAGTAGATTCGAAACAGCTGTTCGAAAGAATCCCGAAAGAATCTCGCTAGTAGATTCGAAACAGCTGTTTGCTGCTTTTCATATATTATTTGTGCATTTTAAACGTTGGTTTTTCTGCTTTTTAATATTGTTGCACAAAGGCTTTATTTGCTATTTTTAACGTAAAGTATATTTTACATTTTCATATATTGCTGAAGAATATTTAGAATTTATTATATTGAAGTATTTCGCTTGAACGAAAAAATATCTAGAATGTGAAAGAGCAATTCAGCAACAGGTATAGGAGATATTGAAATTCAGAAAGATCTCTTTATTCAAAAATGAAATTTTGTATCTGCAGGCGTGCTTGTGTGTGAGCAGTGGACTGGAAAATCTATCACACGCGTATGTCTACAAACTTGGCTCCGAATAGAGTAACAGCGAAGACACGTTTAAATATACCTGGGCCTCACCTTACATAGCTGCCAACATCTTACGCTTTTTCAGACCACAAAAATTTTAAAGTAAATTTTATCTTTTTAAATCGCCGTTATCTGCTAATTAAATAAGGCAAAAAATTCTATTAAATTTTTGTGGTCTGATAAAGCGGAAGACTTGGCAGCTATGTCACCTTACAGATTTTATTGTTATTATTTTTTTTGCATGTGTGTGTGAAATTTACTTTCGGAACGTTTAAGACGTAAAGTCTCTTCACAAACAAAATGACGACCTGTTCAAACGGATGCTACTCATGCTTCCGCTAGTCAATAAGGCGTTATATTGAAAAGGGAAATTGCATTAGTCCAGCTGCTAGATATAAAAAAATTCCAAATGATTATAAGAATATCCCGATTCTTCCGTATGTATATATTTATTTAAAATCCAAGTCTCTGCGTGTCTCTCATAATCCGGTTGGACCGCATCATTGACCGCCTCGCGACCATGTTAGTCTTCCTATGAAGAAATCGGTATCAACTTTAACAATGAGTAATTATTAAGTACTACTGGAAATGTTACCACAATAGCGCTATTTTTTTTTACAAAGTTGGCAAATGTCGCCAAATTTATCGAAAAAAATACAAATTCCGTGACAAAAACGAGTTGCCCTATATGAAGCCAACTTGGCGATAACTGGATAATTTGGCGAAATTCACATTGAAACCCACTGAACTTTCCCAATCGAGCTCACCGCAATAAAATATAGAATCCGAACATTTAAGTTTTTTTTTTCAAAATTTATGGTCCAGAATTAAAATATAATCTGCGAAAATGTGAATCTTTACATCTTCATACTCATGCTTCTAATAAAATAACCGCCACTAGACGGCGCTGTACTATCTGAGTTTCTAACTGCCCAATTTTAATGTGTTTTACATAACCAGATACAGAAATTAACTTATCGTCTCTTTTCCAGCATAAAAACCTTGGCGAAAAAGAGGAAACTGCCTTGGCAAAAAAGGAAATTTGGCAACTTTTTCGCTGTTTCATTTCATATACACATGCGTAGCTGCCAACTCTTACGCTTTTTTGTACCACAAAAATAAAAAAATTAATTTTTAACTTCTTAAAACGTAATAATCTGCCGATTAGTTAAGACAAAATTTTCTATTAAATTTTTGTGGTACAAAAAAACACAAGATGTTGGCAGTTATGTAACACACACATTTTTTAATATTTATACATAAAGAAGCCATTTAGCTAATTTTATCCGGAAAGAGAAGTAATTTCTAGATACGAAAAAGCAACAGTATACATTTAATTAAAACACATTTATGAACAAACAAAAAATTTCATCAAGTTTGCTTTCTTAGGTGTTTATATCATTTGGCATAAAATCTCTTTGGCATAAATTCTATTTTTATACAGGGTTCGCACGCGATTAAGCCACTCCCCATTTTGTAAGGACTCTACCACCAGTATTATTAAAAATATCATTGTCTGCCCGATTCATTAACTAGAAGATAGTTTTGTGGGATTACTGGTGGAAAAGTCCTTACAAAATGGGGCGTGGCTTAATAGCGTGCGAACCCTGTTATATTCTACTTACACTACTATATTTTTTAAACCAATTTTTTTGTAAGCACATGTTGCCAAAGTACAAGTAAGAGTCTTTCTTATAAGAAAGTGTTGCTAACCGAAAATAGTTCGTATGAAAGATTTTGATCCGGACGGTACGTGGGAAGTGACGTAGAAACGGTAAGGATTAAAACGTTATCTCGTTTATTATATAAAACTAAATTTCTCTCTATTCTAAAAAAAAAGTAACTACCGCTGTTACCGCCGCCGCCGCCGGTTTTGAATTTTTTGTGACCGGAGGTCTTTCTTTGTTAATATTAAGGAAAATAATGCATATAAAAATATGAAAATCGGTAATATTATACAGAAATGTTTGATAAACAAGCTGATGCAGACTGTTTTCAAATCGAAGAATTATTTTAAAAGATATTTAATGCTAAAGTTGGACAAAATCGTTCCACTAAAAAAGTTTTATAGGAGCAAAAACTGTTCACGGGAATTTAATCATTTTTAGATCATTTTATATGTTATAGTTTCCCGGTGTGCAGAATTCATTTATTTTTTTTAATTTGACTCATTTTTGGGGGTTTTATTTCTATTTTAAATTCAAATTTTCAGCATTTCAAGACATATTTTTTACTTATTTTAGAAAATTGTACTAATTTAACCTGTTGCCAACTGTATAAACAACGGAAACAATAATGTTTGCTTCAAATTAAAAATCTATTTACACGTGACTGTTATAAATAGAAAGATACTTTCAAATTAAAATTAAATAATTGCGTATAAAAAGCAGGAACTCAATGAAAATTACGTCATAAGAAGTATACACGTGAATTTTAAAAGAGAAAGGATATTGTAAAATAATAAATTCACTAACATGCGTTAGAAGTCTTAAATAGGAGAAATTACGTCATATTTACGTCACATTACAGTTATTACATAAAATGAACACAAAATAATATTGCAAAACAGTTTAAATTTAGAAATTGCGCTAGACATTTATTTGATATTTTGAGAGGATCTTTTCAACTATTTTTGTTTGGAAAGCGCAAATAATATTTCATTTCTAACAAAAGTATTTTCACGTGAATATTTAAAAGAGAAAGAATAGCTTGGTCAAAATTACGTCAGATTAAAAACGATTAATTTAAAATGTCTCATTTATAAGAACTTTCTTTTCGCTTTGTTAAAAAATACCAGGAGACAAAGACTGTTTTCTTAATTCCTTTTATATTAGCTTATTTTAAAATGTTGTTACACGTGTCTACGTCATCAATTTATTTTTATTTCGACGTTTTATTTGTATTTTTACTAATGTTGTGCTAATTTATTTGTTCTTTCGTTATTTAAAATGAAAATTATGCCAATTTGTATCATTTGGCGAGTGGGTTGGCGATTTATATAATTTGGCGAAATTGGTCGACTGGATAATCAAGTAGTACCGCAGCAGATTTGGCGTTAAAATTCCCCAATCAAAGAGAAATGAATAGAAATCCGTTTATAGGGAGATCGCCACTGTTTTTTTTTTTTAATTATAATTTAATCTTTCGTAATATTTTTAAAGCCGATCAAATTAGCGTGCATTTAGAGTCTGCGGTGTCTGGACGGGGGTTGGCGAGCGTAGCTCGTAGGGGGCCGAGCCCCCTAGTTATCTAAGTTTTATATCTACTTTAATTCATGTGTTTGATAAAATTGTGCAAGGAATTCACACAAGTTAGAAGTGTCTAAGTTTTTTGTATCTCCCGAAAATCGTACTTTCCAGGCAAAAATCCCATTATCACAGAAAGTACTCGAGCGATTTTGTTATTTGTTTTGGTGATAGAGCATAAATATAAGATCATATGCGGCAGACAGTTTAAAAAATTTTCAATTAGTTTCAATTTTTTTTTCTGAAAAATTGCCATTGCTCTAAAATAAAAAGATTTAGTTGCAGAAAAAAACTGTCTGCAATAATTCTTGAGCATAATCCAATGAATATAGATTCCAAATTTAATCAAAATCGGTCGGGTAGTTTCCGAGGAAAGGGGTGTTAAATATCGTATATTTCCCATAGAATTCTACACAGTCTAGTCTTTCCTTAACCCCTTAATTCTCGCTCCCGTCATATTCTCTGGCTGTGTATTTTACTCATATTGTTTGATTCCCACCAACTTTATAAAATAGTGAAATTGGGTATATTTTGGTATCGTTTTTACTGTCATTAAATAAGATGAATATTTCTTTTTCATAAAAGTGGTGCCAATAAGCAATTTGAATTATTCAATTGTAATTTAACCCTCTGTCTACCAGAAGGGTCCAATGGACCCGACATGTACATTCAAAATATTTATTCAAACCAGAAATTTCTTCAAAACAAACTAAATGTATAAATCAGACAATAATAAGTTAAATAAACAAATTAAATAGTTTTAAGTAAAAATTCTGGTGTAGAATGTTTTTATAAAACTTGAGTAAAATTTCCGGTAGTTCTAGGGTTAATTCGAGCGTTAAGGGGTTAAGGGTTAAACATTTGCAAAGGAATTTTGTGTCCCTTTTTGATTCAAAACATGATGCATTTCTTTCTTTCAAAATAAAAGAAATTATGTTAAATATAATATTTGCTTAAAAATTCGATATTGTATAAAATTGTAAATTTATATTCTATACATTTGACAATATGTAAAATGTATTTATTAGCTAAATAGCTATTTTTTCTTTAATATTTTCTAAAATAATTTTAATTGTTGTGACATTTATGTAATTGGATTACGTTTGCTGAAATTCTTAAGACAATTTTACAAACAGAATTACATATTATAAAAATGATTCTTTGTATCAGTTTTTTGAATGTGTTTTAAAAGAGTCGATTTTGTTAAACTGATAACAATACTGCTACAGGCGACTATAGATTTATTCTTTGTACTCCGCTATTTTAAAGCAATAATAATTTTGATTAATTTCTATTGATATTCGATATAGACTATCGCCAATTATGGAAAGGTCTATGAAAAGTTGTAAAAAGAAAAAAAAAAGTCTCCATTATTTTCGCGTTGTGATAAAGTTCATCTCTTTACAAAATGTTTGCAAATTTTAAGCATCTGAATTGAAATATATAAGGAAAAACTTTAACATTGATATTGAAAGAATCTTAATTGATGATACGGAAATGTAAAAATAATTTAAGCGATATTTTTACTTTTCGAGCATATGGTGTTAACCCCTTGAGGGGCAAGTGATTGTGTTCCTGTAATGTTGAACTCACACCGGAATCTTTGAAAAATTCTATTTCAAAGAAAGAAAAAGCAATTTTAAGACTTTACTCCAGCAAAGATAGAAAAGTAAAATTTAATAAAATTTTTCTGGTGTAAACCTTCATTAATCGTAGGTGGTATATAATATATACCGGTGCCCCTCAAAGGGTTAAGAAAGTATTGTAATTATAATGAGCATGCACGTGTGTGAGAAAACAAGATAACAACTGAACGATGTTTCTGACGCTGCATATGAGCTATATTGAGCTGTATTAGTGCCGTATTAGCACTTTTGCAAGAGCTCTATAGAATTTCATAAAAATTGGGGGACAGATTACCATACTTGCCAACTTTCCCTTAAACTTCCGCAAAATGTGAGTTAAATTCACCCAAGTTAAACATGTTTCGAACCAGAAATTTACTAAAGAAATTAATTCAAATTTATTTCATTGAGAAACATGATTTTAAATGTAATGATACATCAAATAAATTTTCTGGTCAGTAACGGGTATAACCTGGGTCAATTTAACTCACATTTTACGGAAGTTTAGTTGAATGTTGGCAAGTATGGATTAATCCTTATCAGACGCAAGATTTTAATACATGGCACGCCACTTGGGTGTACAGTAGAAACCCGCTAATCCGAACTAATTGAGACCGGTGCCTGTTTCCGGTGCCTGATTACCCGAAATTTCGATAAAAATAGAAAAGAAAAAGATGCGTGCTAAAAAAATGTAAGTTATGTACACTCAGTAGTACAGTAGACATCCTCTAATCCGGCATTCTAAGATCCGGCATGCTGGATAATCCGCCATGAATTTTGGAAAAAAACAGTATTTCTTCTTTAATCATTCCTGATGTTTATAATAATCCAATGAAATTTCATAACGAGGAATTACGTAACAACCCATTGAAAACGGTTTAAAATCGCGAATCTATGTATAGCTCAGTTACCATGTCGACGAAAGGAGAAAGAAAAAAAAATCTGTGGATAATTTGCGAAATTAATTTTTATGTTGAAAGGAAAAATAAAACTTTATCATCTGAATTAAATACTTTTTGCACCTTAGAGAAGAATTGTATAGTAACTGGCAAACAAACTGATATTTGAGATTTTTTTAAGACGGCTTCTACAAGTAGGCCTACAGTGCACGTTTTCATTTTGCATTCGTATACATATGTTGTACTTTTAAATTAGTGAGCATATTATTTATTCCATTCAATTTGTTTAAGGCGTCTCAGGACTCTTAAAATTGGAAAAAATGAAAAAAAAAGACCATTTTCAACATTTTCAACATTTAATATCTTAAAATGTATTTGATTTTTAAGACACAATTTTAATTGGAATAAAATATATAAGTATGTTTTTTCATTTCATGTATTTAAAAAATTATAAGATGCAGAATTAGCCTTTACAGGGGCCTCCAAACTGTTAGACATTTTTCGATCAAAAAATCGGCATAACAGCTTACGCGCACGATTATAAAATAAGTGTTGCAACTAGAATGAAAATTTTGGTACCTACTTATACTTCATATTGTAATAATTACCCTGAACCTAAATAAATTTGTATTTAAAGCATTTTTATATTTATAATACAAAGTTGTATTTAGCTAATGCAAAATTAAGAAAATTTCAATAGTATAATCACCTAAAAAATATTATTTTGAACAATAAAAAGGAAATTTTAGGTTCAGTTTATACAGACTAACATGAAACATATGTTTTGAAAATTTCATGAAAAAATGTCCATATGTTTTTGAGATATCGTGCGCGTTATGCCCGAAAACGTCATTTAGAGAAAAATGGCTTCAGAATTTCCAAAACGACGCTTCAGCTATTGAACGTGTATAAATGTAAAAGCCATAACTTCAGTTCTAATAGGAATTTCAAGGAAACAATTATATCAAAATGTTCAGAAAAGATAGGAGTTTAACATCTAAAAAAATTAAAATTTCGAAAATTTTAAATCTTTAAGAGCCCTGAGACCCTTTAACGAAAAACGTGCTTTACTACCATTGCTTGTTTAATTCTGACATCTACGCGCTTTTCCCGACTTTCATCAAATATCGCAATTTAATCTTTTCAGTTAATTTGTTCAAGTATAATTTTTGAAAATAAAATTGGAGATTAACCGGAATTTCGAATTAGTGGGGATCTACTGTAATTGTATTCAGTGAATATTAACTGGATTATCACAAACAATGATTTTTATAACCTATTCGCACCACTGTATTAAAAATAAAATAAAATGTAGAATGTTTTTCTTGTCAAAATGCAAGGGAAAGTAATGCTGAAAAAAATTTGTGAAAACCAAATAAAATTTATGTACGAGAAGGTAGTCCCGATCGAGATAATCTTGTTACCTCGCACCATCGCCCACCTTAATACTAGGCCTTAGCCAGTGTTACCAGATGAATACTAAAATTTTATTTTGAATCCCACTATTTTCATAGAGAGGTAGTCGCCTTATTTATTTACAAACATTTTGTAATTAAAGCAAGCGAATAATTCCGTACGACAATAGTGGTATTAAAAAAAAATAGTATTCGTCTGGCAACACTGGCCTGAGTGCTGAAACAAAAATGGCGGCTGCCGAAGGTGGATTCTTTTTAACCCTTTAGTACGCAGCTTTGCATGTATGCAAACGACACTGTTTTGAATTTAATAGATTTATTTGTTATTCGCATATACCCAATTCACAGCAAAAAATTATAATAGCAATATTTGCTTTAATTTAAAAACAGCCATTGCGTATTTAAGTAAAGCGAAATTACCCATTGCAACTTTCTGGTGCGAAGTCAGATTCTCTGAAATATGGAATTTCTAGAACGTATTCTATCATGGGAATTAAAGGGTTAAATGTTAAGTTTTATAAAATAAATAATTATATAAAATAAGGTATTTGGAGACATACTTTTTAAAGTATTTACTAATATGCATTATTTTAGTATGAAACAGCCACACGGCAGTAGTTTTTCACCGCCCTCTGAATACTAGGCCTGAGCGCTCACACAAAAATGACACAAAAATGGCGGCTGCCGAAGGCGGATTTCTTTTAGCGTAAGTACGGTCCCTTAAATGTAGACACCAGTATTTTATAAAAGATTTCTCTATCTTGTTTATTCTCAGAAAAACGAAGCGAAAAAAACTTCAAAAAATTATTGGTAGGAATATTTAAGGGACCGTACACACGCTGAAAAAAAAAAGCCTTCGGCAGCCGCCATTTTTGGTCCAGCGCTCAGGCCTAGTATTCAGGGGGCGGTGAGTTTTTACTTGTATTGCAGATGTGCAGCAGAAGAAAAGATTGATGTATTATACGAAAAATATATCTCTGATTTTTTTCGTTATTTTTTCCTGTGTAGGAAACCTTTCAGAGAATCATATATAATTTTTTCGAAACAAAATAAAAAATCGCGCATTTAAGGCTTAACATATGTACGGTCCCTTAAATTTAGCCACCATTATTTTATAAAATACTTCTTTGACTTATATAATCTCTGAAAAAAAGCGGAAAAAACTTTTAAAATAGATTGGTGCCAAAATTCATGCGATCGTACATACGCTGAAAAAATTCCGTCTTCGGCAGCCGCCATTTTTGTGTTAGTGCTCAGGTCTGGTTTTCAGAGGGGCGCTGGGGGTTGTGCTCACACGTGCAATTTCGACAAAGTACCGATGTCACCTGAGAAGTGACATAGGACCGATAAGGGTTAGTATTTAATCTATTTTCAAACCATTTTGTGACCGATTCTCTGCGGGAAATCACCAAGGAAATATGACAGAGTATAACTGA